>CM065432.1:51202500-53722500 GCA_033030585.1 Hippophae rhamnoides
CGAAGAATTGACATTTCATTCTAGAACCAAACATATTGGACTTCGTTATCACTTCATCGATCTCTATTAGAAGATGATGTGTTAATACCGAGAAGATTCAAGAAAGCAAAAATCCAGCAGATATGTTAACAAAGGTGGTGATTATTGACAATCTGAACTTGTCCTCAACTTCAGTTGGTCTCTAAATGTAACAAAGACTAGAAAAGCTGCTGCGTTGATCGAGGTGTGAAGACAGATTGAAATCGGTCTTCAAGTGGGAGATTGTTAGAGATTATTGTTATAAAGCTCCTTAATTTAAGGAGCAAATTAAGAAGCAAAACCAGGAACAAAACAAGGAGTAAAACATGGAGCAAAACATGGAACAAAACAAGGAGTAAAACATGGAGCTTAATTCTAGGAGCAATTCAAGGAACCATTAATTTAAGGAGTAATTCAAGGAGTGAATTTTCCTATAAATAGATGTGTAATTGTAATGAATTAACCATCCAAAGTGTTCATTCCAATTGAGAGAAAAGCTTAGAGAGAAAAGCTTTTGTGAGAGAAAATTGAGAGTAATTTTCTTGGGTGTAATTGGGTTGTGAGTTGTGAGTGTTGTAAACAACTTGTGTAATTTCTCCCCTTTCAGTAAAAAGATCTGCAGCAGGTCCGGAGACGTAAGCAAGATTGGCCGAACTCCGTTATCAAATTTTGTGTTATTTTTTCTATTCTTGCTTTCTCATAAATCTGGCTTATCGGGAATTTGCGTTATTTCCCAACAGGGAAAAGAAGACCAATTCAGTAGCTGCCATCTTGCTATGCAACTCTTCTGCCATGGCATTGTAACGTTGATAATTTTTTCCTTTCTGGTTTTAGATTACATGGCTGTTCTTGAGCAGAATACGAAGTGTAGTAATAATAGAGAAGATTGTCATTCAGGTCCAATAGAATAAGTTAATAGTATTATTTAATCTTAATTTTATAAAATGTGATAATTAAGGATGCAAATTATTATTTAAATATATAGTAAAAAAAATGTTATTATTTTAGAATAAAGTGATGTAGTGAGAGTAAACTTGGAATGAAATATTTAAGAAAAATAGAGTCATTTGGGTCAATTTTCATTCCTCCGAAGGTAACTAAAAAAATGATAAAAATAAGCCTATTAAAATTAATATTAAATACTAAATATTAAAATATTATCTCAAATTTATCATTATTTGTCACTTTTTAAAAATAAGTAGTCTTAAAAAATCGATTATAAATAGGAAAAATGTTAACTATAGTTCATTAATTATTATTAAAATATATAAAAATTTATTAATTTTTGTGTTAGATATTACGAGTTCAATAAATGAAAAACATATCATAATTTTAAAATTTTAAAAAATTTAAAAATAAAGTATATAAATACACATATGTTTATTTTTTAAGTTATTATATGTTATCAAGATTAATTTTAACTTGAAAAATATAAATACGAATATGTTTAAAAACATAATAATTTAAAAAATAATAGATAATAAAATAATAATATTTATACATAACTACCCTGTTAATCTGTATTAAAACTAACATTAGTACTATTTTTAAATTTAAAAGTGGATTGAAAATTAAACAAACAATACTTAGATGGTTGATATTTATCATAATTTATCACATAGTTTGAGCTCAACTTTAAAACCTCAAAACCAATCGCATTGGAATGTCCTTTGTGTACGGAGAAATGTGACAACGAATATTTGCTATGATTATTCTGATTGCATGTTCAGAAGTTAGAACCTGGTCGGTTTCCAAAGAAAATCTTAGATACACCAGGGATTATGGCATCTAGTATTGCCAGCCCTTGATGTTTCCAAAGTTCTATCTTTCTCTTAAATTGGATGGTGGAGATTAGATTGATGTTATACCTTAGCTGTACATCAGGTGCAGGGAAGATTCTCCAGTTTCGAATGCACTCAACCTTCGTATTATTCTAAATAAGTATTAGCTTAAATGAAAATTTTAAACATATAAAATGTCATGTGTCCAAAAAATATTGATCATGCGATGTTGTGTTTCTTCTAGCCTAAATTTCATTTGCAAAAAATCAAGTAAATGTTAAAACAATTAATTCCCAACCCCCCCTTCAAAAGTGAGCTAACAATAATAGTTCAAAACAATTTGGTTTTTGTTAAATAGTCAACTATTTCAAGCACTTAATGTATACTATATCAATATGATTTTAATAACATTTCGATATTTAATATCTTTATTTTAGTTTATTCATTACAAAATTTATTAATTAGAATAATTATTTTAACTATATATTTTATAATTTTTATAATTTATTGGTCGAATAAAAATGAAATGTATTCGTATTTATATATATTAAATAAGATAATTAATTTAAAAAATAAGTTATTGATTTTTTTAATAATTTTATTTAAATTTATTTTTCTATAATTTTCTTAATTTTTTTCCCAATGTTTATGTTGATAATAACAATATATAAAATTTAAACCTCAATAATTTAAGTTATATTCATATTTCTTGCTCATATGTACTCAAGCCACCAAAAGTATGATGATTGGCTCGTGAGCTTTTCTAGCCATATACGACACGAGTTTATTATAAGCCTAAAAGACTAAGTCAAACTGCATAGCGTGCAAAACCAAACTCGTAAAATCATTAAAAAGTTGTAAGAAAACAGTAGAGCTTAGACTTTCGGATTCCACTGAAATCTTTTTATAAATAACGTATCCCATTATTATTAATATATATATATATATATATTCAGATTCTTCAATAAAAATTTTAACGATAATTATAATTGTAATATAATTTTCTTTTCGAATTTGGCACTTTTGATGAAGCAACATGCCAATATTTTATTGACTTGTTCTCCTTGAGTTGTCCAAGACCAATTGGATATTGCTTTTCTTCCTAACACATCTTAATTTCCAGGAATTAGTTGCTTAGTCTTGGATAGTTTATATGGTAATTCAAAACGGAATGCATGGGGGAACCATATATTGTTTGGTTAAATGAATGCCATATTTTGAAACTTTAAATAAAATATAATTAATGATGTTGCTATATAGAATATACTATTTATTATTGAGATGCTGGCCAATTCAAAACAGAAGGACTTCCATCACTTACTTTTAACATGTTTATTATTGCGATTTTTTATTTTATCACAAAAAAAAAAAATAATACTATTTATTTCATTGAACAAAATAACCGCAAGTTATGTATATTATGTAAGTAAATAAGTTATATCTTTAAACGTTAATTTAAAAGAAATTCAAGTCTTATTTTATTTATAAACATTAAATTAATATATTTTTTAATTAATATTATACTATCTTTTTATAAATTAACACTAACTAATCTACGAAATTATTAGTACTAATTTTAAGAGTGATAAGAAAGGAGTAATTTTAAGAAGGATAGAAAAAGAGAAGAATTGTATATCTATGTTTTTTTTTTTAAATTTCTCAATTATATATAACCTTATAGAGCGAAAGAATAATAGAAAACAATTGTAAAAAAATAACAAAAAAAATTTTAGAAAAAATAACGGAATTTACAATGGTATTAAGAAATTGAGAGAGCATATTTTATAACTATTTGGGTTATCCTTTCTCATGATTTGAGTTGGTCTTCTTCTTTGGTGAGTCTTGTCTCAACACTTCAATATCGTGAGAAATTCTCTACTGCATCTCGCGTACAAATATGCTTGTATCATAAACATATTTGTGCCTCTCGACAAAATCACGTTATATGTGATTATTTATGAAACATCATTTTTAAAATTACTTTTAATAAAAGAAAAATAGAGTTAAACTCAATAAAACTAAAAAATTAAATTATTGAACGTAGTACCAAGTACTTCCTTGAAAATCAATCATATAATCATTCTCAGTCAGTGCTCACGAATCCTTATATTACACCTTAAAATTAAATGAAACACTTGACCTGAAAATAATTATCCAAAGAATTAACAAACAAAACAAACATCAATTTTGGAGAAAAGTAATAAAAATAAAAAATGGAGAAAAACAAGTCTAATCTGAAACAATAGAAAATGTACCACTAGAAATACTGCCATGACTATCATCGCAGAGAGTTGATGCTCTCTCCAAATTGGAGACAATGTCAATCATAGTTGGCCTATCTTGACCTTCCAAACTAACACAATGCATGGCAGTATAAGCAACCAATTCAACTGCCTCTGATTCATTCAGCTGTGGAGAGTCAACCCTTTGATCCAATATCTTTTCCAATTCACCAGCCATAATTGCTGGCACTGCAAAATCAACAACACTCACTGGTGACCCTTCTTCCTCACCCTTCTTAAATATTGCTCTTTTACCCGTCAAAAGCTCTAACAAAACCACCCCAAGCCCATACACATCACTCTTAGATGTTAACATATTCAAACCATAATACTCAGGATCAATATACCCAATTGTTCCGACTGCTCTCATTGGTCTAAAACGACGTTCTGATTCCGTACCCATTAATGATAATCCAAAATCAGATACTCTTGCTGTCCAATTTGCATCAAGAAGAATGTTGGACGATTTTATGTCTCTATGAATTATAGGTGGAACTGCATAATTGTGTAGATATTCTATACCTCTAGCAGCATCTAGTGCAATTTTGATCCTTAACTTCCACGAATTTATGAAACTACTGTGTTTTTCAACGTTGTTATTCTCATGTAAATGATCATAAAGTGCACCATTTTTCATGTAATCGTAAACTAACAGCCTCTCATCATTTTCTTCACAATAGCCAACAAGTCTTACCAAGTGTTTGTGGTGAAGACGAGACAAGAATGCTAGTTCGGAGTCAAAAGCATTCTCATTCTCTTGGAATTTCTTCTTTGCATTGGTGTCAATTTCGCATCTTTTGATTGCAACCTCTCGACCATCAGACAATTTGCCTCTGTACACAATACCAAAGCTTCCAGACCCAATTTTGTTCTCAACTGAGAAACTGTTGGTTGCTGAAGCTAGCTCAGCTAGAGAGAACTCCTCTGCTCTGTCTGTGTTTTTAGAAGACGTTCCACTCCTCTGGCGCCTCATTAATCTCGAACCTTGCTGCTTGATGGTGGATGATCTCAAAGGAAGGCTGTTGGTACTATCATTTCTAGTGATTGTGGGTTGAACTGAATTGTGAACTTTTTGGTGCCCAAAACACAGCCAGTAAATAACTGTGCAAATACCTGCAAAAGCACCTATTGAGCCTACAATAGCAAATGTCAATAAACCTTTTCTCAAAGCCTTTGATGGAGATGATGGCGGTGATACAGATGGAGAGGGTGGTAATGGCTGAATTTTGGAAGATGGAGCTGAGATTTGAAAACGACACCGACAAATACTTCCCCTGCCATTACAGAGCTTGAGAGACAGAGGATATATATCACAATTTCCACAAGAGGATTCAACACAAGGACCTGGAAGAATTTCTGGAAAATTAAGTATAACTCCTGAGTCAGAACCAGAAGGATTAGGCCATCCTGGTCCCCAACAAACAATGGAAAAGTTTTTTGTAGTTAATCCACAAGTGAAATTCAATCCTGAAACAATCAATTCAAATGACTCCATTGCATTGATCGAAAACTGACCTTCACTACCCCAACAAACCACGGAACCATTGATACTAATTGCACAGCTATGATTGGTGCCAAGAGCCAAATTTGAATACTCAAAAGCTGAGCCAAGAGGAGTATTCAATTGCCCAGAATAATTATCACCTTTACAAACAAGGAACCCAGTAATATCTAACCCACAAACATGGGAACTACCAGCTACAATACGCACCATGGGTATATTCCGAAACCCATTTTCTATTCGATTCGGTAAAGAACCGCTTCCCCAACACCGAATCCTGTTTTTACCCATCGAAATACCGCAAGAAAAGTCAGACCCAGATGAGATTGATGTAAAACGATCGGACCCAGATGGCAGTTTAAAAGTCTCGCTACCTCTCCAGCATTTTAGAGCTCCTGTACCCATCACTGTCGCGCAAATATGATCGTCTCCTACTGAGAGATTTTCTAATAAAACAGTGTCATTATAGTATATCCTTTTGCTCACGAAACTAGAATTATGAGACAAGAGATTGTCCCAACAGAGCAAACTGTATCCGCCGGACCTGAGGCCACATATGGATGTCTGGCCACCGGAAATGGATGAAAATGATATGTCAGGAACAACGGCGATGGTTTGGCCACGTCGGTAGCAGACAATGCGCCGCGTTAATTGGTTGGAGACGACGCCACACACGGTAGCGGAGGCGTAGCTGACGGCGAGAGTGCCACCAGAGCCAAGTGCACAAGCAAATGGTGTTAACAAATAGAAGATAAAAATGACGACGAAGGAGAAGGTTCGCTTCATCATCTTAAACAATGGGACTTGACGGCTTTGCTAATGGGTTTCAATGGTGTAGTCTGCTTCATTGAGTTTGAGCCTTTGGGGTGATCTCTTTGCACGGATAGAGAAAGAAAGAGAGATCTTTTTTTCCACTTTGCTCTAGCCTCTAGGAGACTAAGAGGAATAGATAGAGTTCAAAGTCTATGAGAGAGAGAGAGAGAGACTAATGAAAATTTAGTAAATCAGTTCATTGAGATTTGAGAGTGCGTTTGTATCATTTTCATGCTGATTTTTCATGAAATACTGAAACAAAAGGATGCGTTTCACTTTTACACGGATTTTAATTATTATATTTTTTTTCTCTTTTTACGTCTTTTCTTTCTTGGACGGAGATTATAAATACCTTCAAATCTTGATGACAAAAATTTAACGTAATGTGAAATTGTTGTATAAACATGTTAAAATTTAGATCCCAAATATAGTATAATTTATTAATACATATTAATTATATTGTGAGATATGTATAATATATATATATATATATATATATATTAAATCATGATAAAAATATTTTAAAAAGTAATTAAATTTGATGCTATATTAGATTTAAAAATATTAAATGAACATAAATTTTTAAATATATTTTACCTAGGCTAATTATTGTTAAAAATTTATTAAAAAAATAAGCAACATTTCCTTATTTATAAAATTATTTCAACACGTTATCCATCATAATTTATATTTTTTTTAATACGAGTAACGAGCCATAATCAAATCTGTTTTTTCTTTACTAGAAAAGTGCACATTCAAATCTGCTGAAACCGTATGTGTAAAACAGGATTTTAAATGAAAGTTTTAATTTTATTAATGGACTTTGTTTAAAAAGAAGGAAGAAGAAACGAATATGCCAATTAAAATAGAAATACATCACAAACACATTTTTTTATTTGAATTAACAACATTATTTCCACATCTTAATTGAAAATTAATACCAGATTTTGTAAATATCTAAATAAATTACATGTCAACAAGTTACCAAATTGTTGACTTTACATATATATATATATATATATATAATCTTTTCGATAATAAATTATTTAAATAAAATATTAACATGTTATTTGGATGTAATTATTTAAAAATATAGATATTAATAAATACATAAATTTAAATTAATAAGTATTTATTTAAATTAAAAAAATACATGTAATGCTTGACATATTTAAAAGTTTAAATTATTTAATAAAAATATTTATTTAAATTATTTGAACTAAAAACTATTATTATTATTATTATTATATATATATATTATTTTATTTTATTTATGATTGCTGGAATAATCGAACTCGGGAAGGAAGATCTATATTTAGATTTTTGTGGAGAAATATAATACAAAGCAGAAGATTTATTCCATATAATCCAAAGGAAGAAAAGGTTGCCGGAAACTAATGGGGATTTTCTTGGGAGGAAAAACACCTCTTTCTTTTTCCCTTTCGAACAACACTTTATAATTAATATTATTTTAAATTTATTCAGAATTTCATGCAACGTAAGAGCATTTTTTTTTGGAAAAAATAGTGTAAAATACAACCCATAGTTAGAAAATATGTTAGAGGTGTTATTTGAATAAATATATGTATAGATATAATATGTATTTTTTATATAAAAATATGTTAAAATTTGGTATAAAATATTTGTATAATAAAAATACAAAAATATATAAATACAAATATAATTCGTTTAATAGTAAAAAATATGTTATTAAAAATAATATATATATATATATATATATATATTAATGAAAATATTAAGATATTATTTGAATTTTAATAATAACATAAAATATCAATAATAAATTTAATATAACTAGGTCATAATTGATAATAAATTAACTATTAACACTAAGTTTAATTTAATTTTAAGTATGATTATCCTAATGATTTGATAAATAAGATATCTTACATTATAATTTAAAAATTTAAATTACATTAATTATTAATATTGGATCATTTTTAAGATATTTTTTAAATGTATTTTACGATTAATATTTTTATTATTAAATATTTAATATATATATATATATAGTTATATTGGATTTGTATCAAGTGATAAATAAAAATCTTAATATTTCAATAAATTATTTAAAATTATTAGATTGATAATTAGTTTTATTATATGTGATTTCATGAAATAGTGATAATGTATATTTATTAATGAAAATTAATTTTTTTGAGAAAGTATTCTTCATTTATTATTATAAAAAAACACTATTTATGTATAATATTTTTTAACTTAAGAGGACGAGCATTTTCCATAAATTTGAAAACCTTTTGAAAAAAAGATTTTTTTCATTAATTCGTATAATGCAAATATAATACATAAAATTACTATTACAACCTAGCAAATGTCTTCGTAACTGAAACTTTATCTTGTCTTCTACAATGAGCTTAAATGACATTTATATTTTCAAACTTTCCTTGTAATTTAACAGTTTTATTTTATAACTTATAATTTACCAGTCATTAATTTAAATAAATATCCATAAATAAATAAAAACCGTTATATTATAATTTAATAGGGAGAAATGTTACACATTTTTCGCGGATGGTTTTGATATTTTCTCACATTAATATTAATATTATCTTAATAAATAAATAACTTCTTCAATTCTTTAAAATATATAGTTGTGATAAAATATAAAATATATTAGTGAAAAAATAAGCGATAAAGTATGTAATAATATTATTTATCTTTAATTTTTATGTGATAAATATTGTTATTGCAACTATAAAATTAAATAAAATGTTAATTTTATTCTATCATAAATTATATTTTAATATCATTATTATTAAACAAAATAATTATTAATAAATTATTTTCATTAAAATATTGTTACCTAATTCAAAATTATGAACTTAATTATTATTATTATTATTATCTTCTCTTCCAATAACGTTTTTCAACTTTTAGTTGATCCTATAACCTCCTATTGTCATCGTCAGTTTCATTTGATTAAGCACTTGCATGTGTTTACATGCTTTGAAAACTCTTAAATCAAAAGCTAAAAAAAGCAACCCATTAAATATCGATCGATTCATGGTCTTATTTTTCATTATGCTACAAATAACCCCTTTATTGAAAGGGGTACGTACAGATTGATTTCCCTAGCTTGAGTTAATTACTTTGTAATCATGGACCTTCCCTCTACAATAGCTACATATATTTTTAGAAGTTATATTTGATTATATAAATAAGAATTTATAATATTATTATAATAATTTTTTTGTAAAAATTAAAGTAAAATAATTAAAATTTTAAGTGTGTAATTTTTCCTTAAATAAAATATACACGCTCAATCTCGTACTATTTATATTGAGAATTATTGATCTACAATGGATTAATTACATGCAGTGGTTTATACCAATACCGAGCAATCTATCAATTATTTAATTATAAATGGTAGAGTTAGTATCTCGTGAAGTACGTCTAAATGAATGAAATAATTTAAACCTTTACGTGTATGATTTTTTATTTATTTTTAAATAATTTTCAAATGCATTTTAGTGTTTGCCTAGGTAAATTTTACCATTGTGTTATTATTATTTTTATTTAAAAATCAATTTCATATTGTTGTATAGCTAAATCAACTTCTACCACTTTCTGAAAGCGTTTATGGTGCTTGATCCAAACAGATCTTAAGCAAGGAAAATGAGGAATAGCTTAACACGAATCCATTAATTTGTGTTCTTGATTCATGAGAAGTGAAACGATGAATAAATTGGATAAAGCAAGAGCCAACCATCGTACATAAATATGTATACATATTTGTTTGTATAGAAATAAAAAAAGTTTTAGTTTATATGTCAAATGAGTTGGTTAAACTCTATGAGCTCTTAAGGTAATTTAGTTCATTTATAAGTGAGTTGAAGTATACAACTTAGTTAAATTTTTTATTTAACTTATTTAAATTATTGAAAAATTTATATATGTTTGATAACTATTTCAATTTATAATTTATAATTCTTTAATTTTATAATTAAATTTTTAATTTTCAAAATATTTTAAAAAAAATAAAAGTTATTTAATAACCTACTTCTAGTTTTAATTTTGAAAAGTATAAATTAAAAATTTAATATTAATTATTTGATAACTAATTCATAATTTTAAATTTTTTAATCTTTTAAGTTAAGTTGTATTGGGGTGAGATTATTGTAACTTTCTATAAAAAATCTCAAAATCATAAATTATAACTTTTTTTGGAAATCATACTTTTAAAACTTTTAAATGTTATATGAAATGATTCATAATATTTTATGAATTTATGTTGTTTATATTTTAAAAATGAGTAAATTTTTTTTTTAATTTGAACAACCATCGGTGAAATGTGCACAACTTTTTATAAAAAAACTTGAAATCATAAACTGTAAAATTTATTAGAAATTATAATTCTAAAACTTTATAATGTTATATGAAATGATTTATAAAATTTAGATAACGAGTAAAGTTTATATTTTTAAAATGAGTAAAAAAAATTCTTCTAAATCTGAATAATCATTAATAAAAAATGTGAATAACTTTCTATACATAAGTCGAAATCACAAATTGTAAAAAAAATTTAAAAACTAGACTTTTAGATATTTTTAATGATATATGAAATGAATCATAATATTTTATGAATTAATACAATTTATATTTCAAAAATGTTTGATAGAATATGAACAATATTCAATAAAATGAGTATAATTTTTATGAAAAAACTCAAAATTTAAAAAAGTAACATTTCTTATAAAATATACTATTTAATATTTTAAATGATATATAGATTCAATTATAAATTATTATAAATTAAATTTAAAAACTCTTTAAATGATCATATCTTTAATAACAATTATATCCGCAATTATATTGTGTATGTTTTGAAGTTATTATTTATCTTGAAATTCTATATTTATTGAAATATTATAATATAAACTAAATTAAATTAAATTATTTTATTTTCAAAGAATTAATTGTTATTTTATTTATTTATTAATTTGATTAATATTAATATTTTTATCAAATTTGTAGTAATAATTAACATTACATTTTCATAATTCTTTTTTTATTTTTTCTTATTTGTTAACCTTTTAAATTAACATTTCTTTTTCAAACGAGCTAGTGTCAAGTAGACTGCTTATTATGTTTATAAGTTAAGTGAGCAGTATTTTTTTTTTAATTATGAATTTAATGTGTTAACTTTAAATAAGTTCTTAGGCTAAATAGCTACTTTGACACATCTAAATTTACCCTTATAATAATGTTATTTCTTTTTATTATATTTTGTTTCCTTTTTTATGTTTAACATGTAATTTATTAGCTCGATTGAAAGCCTGAAAACATAAATGTTTAGTTTGTATAGTTCACTATTCAAATTTATTAAATTTAACCATTCAAAATGTCAAATTACCTGAATTTTATGTGTTTGTTTTATTAAACGTATTCGAACTCAAAATGTTAATTTACCTGAATTTATGTGTTTGTTTCATTAAGCCACAAATTTTAGGATTGTTTGGTGGACAGAAAGAGAGAATGAGAGGGAAAAGAAATGACAAAATATGTTTCGTACTTAGTTCCTCTGTAATTTTCAGGAAGACTAAAATACGAAGGTTTACAAGTTTTTCTGAACGAAACACCTTATTTTCTTTCTTTATATTTATTACAAATTTTGCATTAACCTTTTTCCCATGAAAATAAATATATATATTTTTTTTCCCTCAAAACATAATTTATTAGGTAATATATATATATATATATCATATGATTGGGGTTTTATTTAGTCAAATTTGTCTTGTTACACCACCGTCACCAAGAGAATGCATTTATGCCTTTTTCCTTGGAGCTTTAGAAATGTATATAATTATTAATTATTAATGAGTAACACATCAAGTCATCAACCTGCAAGTAAACTTGGTATATGTTTTATATTATGAAATATATCTATATTTCTTCTAAATGTTTCTTCTTTGAAAAGTAAAGTAAAAAATTCACATTATGTATATTTTAATAAGAATGAAAATTACAATAATTTTAGATATTTTTATATTTAATTATTAATATATAATAAAATATAAAATATTTTTAACAATAACATTCACATCTTTCAAAAATACGTTAAAATATTATATTTTCTTACATGTTTATATTACTATTTATTAGTTTTTTTTATTTCATCTCATCTCATCTCATTTATAATTAAAAAAAGATAAATTTTTAATTTTATTTATAAATTTTATTTTAATATTATAATTATTTTGATTCAATTGTTTAATATTAATATAATTTTTATTAACATTCTTATTAAATTTATATTCTGCAAATATTTAGTCTCCGTTCTTTATAGACTAGTTATTAATGGGTAATATTTACGTAATGAATACTTCTATTTACAACAAATTATGGTGTGATAATTATTTATTAATTAAAATAATTAAGTTCATTTTTTAATTTATCGTTTACATAGTTTATTGGATAATATCAAATTATTATAAATAGAGTTTTATTATCCCATATCTCTGCCAGTCCTCTGACTTTGTATATTATACAATTAATGAGCTTTCAAATTCGAATAACCTCATCGTTCTAAGTTGTAAGACCTTCATTTCCAAAAAACTGAACAGTAAAATGGTATAAGAATGATTTCCAGGACCTTGGGAATTGGGATTGATTTTAAGGTTAAATATCAATTACACCCTTGACTTTTGTCCAAATAATAAAGAAATCTCAATTTTAAAAATAATATCATTGAAATCCAAATAATGCAAAAAGTATTAGGTAGAAGGGTAAAATTTAATTTAATCTCCTTTTCTTTTTAAAATAATTAAAAAAAATTAATATAAAACATATAAAAAAAACAAATAAAGTGGTTTAATTTGAGTCCACTTTGCTCTCTAACATATTGTATTTTTAGTTTTTATTATTCATTTAGAAATTATAGTTTTAATTTTCAATTTTTGCATTATTTTATTATTCTCAGGCTAATCGAACTTATTAATTTGAAAATAAATTATACTTTAAGATAGTTATTAATATAAAGTAAAACATTTAAACATCTATAATATTTAGGAAAACTTTGAGGATGTAACTCATATTAATTACCCTTGGTTTTAATACTTTGAATTGATATGGAACCTGTGGGATTGAAATAAGGTGATAATAAAAATATTATTGAGGCTGTGCTGTTTCAAGAATGGAATAGGGTTCATCTAGAATGTAAAAAAATATTTCTAGATTTAAATAAAAAAACTGGGAAAATTTTACAAAGATGTCCTCGTGGTGGACTCCTAGAGAGAACTATGAAGTAGCACACAAAATTTGTCAAATAGGCTTCGATTTCATGAGTAGAGTAGAATGAGAATGAGTTATTTTCATTGATTATTTACTCAGACAGATATTTGAATGCAATGCAAATAAACATTTCTATATTTCCTTAGTAACATTTCTATGTATTACAATTATAACTAACTTAAAAAAATTTATTGAATATATATTTATTTGAATCTAGTTATATTTATCAATAATAATGTGCTATATTAATTGAGATTCATCATAAATTTATATTATATAAACTTTTCCAAGACAAATATGTAAAAATAACTTTTTCTTGCTTAGCAGCTTTATATTACGTCCCGTTTAAAATGTTCCTTAAAATTCAAAGAAATGTTACTTGCCTAAAGGATTTAGATTTTTCTACATGAGAAAGTTTTAGAGTATTCTAAAAATGTCTAGAAAAAATTAGAGTTGGATGAACTCAACTCAAGTCTTGAGGACTCTAGAATGTTCCAAAGTATACTAGCATATGCTGGAAGGTGCTAAAAGGGATTGGAATATTCTAGAATGTGTCGGATGTTTTATGAAGGATATAGAAGTTTCTAGAAGCTTACGGAATATCCTGAAACTTGCATGAAGGAACTAGACAATCTTAAAATACTCTAGAGTTGGCTAGAAGGTCCTAGAATCTTGTGGCATGTTGTAGATAAAACTAGAACATTTTTGTACATTCTCTAGATATAGAATGATCTAGAAAGTTGTGGTATAGTCTTAAACTTGACACTATACTATAAATAGGCCTATTAGTCTTCATTTGTATTCTTCTTGGAAAATTGTAAGATAATTTATCTCTAGAACAATACAAGACATTCTTTACAAATTTTCGTTCGGATGAGACAAATTTAGTGCAACGGATCGTGTTAAGTGTCGCACGATCGTTATTTGAAATTTAAGATCGTGACATTTAATTGCTTTTCTGCTTAGAAAAAAAAAGAAAGGCATAAGGCGATATTTGATGGAGCTCAATGGGATAGAAATTAGGTTTACATTTTTTTAATGTTTACTTGCAGCATATAAAACAATCGCATTATAAATCAATTGCTCAATAATTCCACAACTGAACATTGCCTCATAGTCGGCACAACACACGAAAAAAGCAGCTGAGAAGGATTTTTTTTCCCTTAATAAAAGAATGAAGAACAATGAAACTCTTGGGGAGAAGAAAGAACTATGTAGAGATTGGGCAAGCAAAGGTAAACTGCATTATTGCGAAAAAAGGAGGATTATATATAATGAGACAGCTATTTACATGAAACTGATTTATGGATAAGCTAGAGAATTCTTTTTATTAATCATATTATATATAAATATCAGTAATATATTCTTTAAATTACACAACTAATGACAGCCCTCAATTACATGGTTTAACAAATAATTTCCTTCTAGCGGAGAAAGGCAATTATTCAATATTTACCTTTTTTCTATTATATATTGGATTAACTATTAAGTATTGTTTTATAAAATAAGGATATAAACATCTATATAAATACATTGCTATATATTGATATTAAATATTAAATCATAATATTTCTTAGAGTTGAAATATTAAATAAAATTTGATAAATATCAACAATTTCTTTGAAATTTGTGTGGGTAACAAAGAAATTTTAACTAAGGATGATTAATTTAATTAAATTGAAAATTCTATCAAATCCGTCAGATTTAGATTAGATTAGGTTGATAATTTTTGTAGTCGGGTCAAATTTGAATTGAAAAGTATACATTTAGATCGTATTCAAATTGACATATTTTACGTTCTATTGTATTCGATCTGTATTAAATTACTATTAAATTATAAATAAATGTATATTTTATTTTATAATGTATTATACTTAAATACTATATATAACATAATTATATTATATTGTTTTTTTAGCTTAAAAAATAAATATTTATAATAATTTAATAATTATACAAACATACTTCTTATTATTTTGATTTTCTTAATTGTAACTATAAATAATAAATTTTGTTATATGTAATGTTTTATATATGACAATAATTTATAAATAAATTTTAATATCTATTTTTTTTTTATATATTCGAATTCAAATTGGTTTGAATTAACTACATATGATCAAATTCAAATCTTAAATATTCAAATCCTATTCAAATTATATTGAACTTAGATTAATCAAATATAAACAATTTCTATCCGTTATTCGTCTTAATCTTAAATTTGAAAATAATATCACTAAACCTCATTTTAGTATTAGTTAACAAATGATGAAATTAGAGATAAAAAAAGTTAATCTTTGGTATTGATATATTTAAAAATCATAAAAATATTATTTTATCAAAAATCATAAAAGTAACTAATAAAAAATATATATAGATTTTGGAAGAGGAACAAATCCCTTTCGATATCAACATTTTCAATTAATGTTACTTGACTTGGAACTCTTTAAGTTTTCAATTAATAATTCTTAGGGAAATTTTTTTCTCGTAACAATTCCATTTTAATTTTCTTTTTTGCTTTTTTTTTTCATTACTATTCTTTAGTTTTTAGTTGTAAGCTATTGAAATTTAAAATTTCCATTTTATATTATCTTATTTTATTATTTTCAATAGTCATCCCTAAGTTGGAGTTTCAATAAAAGTAACACCTTGAGGTTCATGAGTGATGTAAATTCAAATTGTTGGAACTGAACTGATATTAATACAAAGTTTGGGTTTTTTTTATTGAAATTTACCCTAAATAAAAATTAGCTAAAACTATTTAAATAACACTCCTTACGAATAACCACCCCTATTTGAAAGGAATGCATGTACAAAAAACAAAGCTCTAAAAGAAAAGTGGGAGATGTGATAAAAAGTTTAATAGTTATGTGATTTAAGCAGGTAGTATTTCGTCTATTTTAAATTTTATTTAAGTTTTAAGTCAAAAGGTGTATAAAAAGATAAAATCAAAGTTAACTAGTATAGAGTTGCAATTTACAAGGGTATTTACATGTAAAGGTTACAATTGAAATCCAGAAACCAAACACAAATCAATAGAAATAAAATATAAAGGTTAAGGAACAACGAAGTCAATATGCAACGTTTTGAGGAATAAGGGACGTGCAAATTGCTAATACCGCTAATAATTATTGATAATACTTCAAAAAAGTCCCAACAAGATGAAAAAACTTTAACAGAACAGCAAGACTATAAACAAAGCTCTACACAAGAATCAGGTTTTTTTTTCTTTTAAACATATATATATACATAAATTGAATACCTAGATAACTGAACATACAGCAGATAAACCTTTTAACAGACTTCAGATATTTGAGCTTTCATCAAGATCATCATCTGTGTACAAAATGATGCTGTACAAAAGCGTGGAAGTCAGTGATACGATGCTACCTTTAACAGAATTTAGTTGCGAAGGATTGCACCATAAATTGGAATTCTTGTTTCTACTATCCCTCCGACAATGTCCAACCAGGTGAAGGAGTTCCTTGTTTTTGAAACCATTCAGGCATATGAAACCTTTCATACAGTGCAGGTCTCACATCTGTATGCTGTGAAAGGTGCTTGAGGAGTGGGAGGAGGACATCCAGAAGCTAATCAAAAAAGAAAAACAAAAAGATGATGAGGTTCACCAAAACCGAATCCAGAAAGAGAGTCAAAAGGCGCATATTAAAATAGATGAATTTGATACCTGTGAGTCATACGGTTGCCCAGCAGAAAATGGAATGCATGGAATCCCGTTTGTTGGTTGTAACAAGAAACTGAAAGGATTATTGTCAACAATAACTATTCGGCATAGATCCTGAGTCAGGCAGGAGAGATCCTTAACATGCTCACGAAAGTCCCTGCATCAATCCAACATCAAACATATCATGAGACCAAAAAGCTAAGGGTCTATCCCAAAGGAAGTCAGTGATATTCATTCATTCCAAAATAGTACTTGAGTCAAATAAATATTGTGCATAATAAACAAAAACAGGGTAGGATCAAGGATCATAATCATCCTTGGAATGCAACTACCTTCCACGAGAATAATAAAAACATTGCATGTTAAACATGAGTCTAACTATGTATTGAAATCTTAGAAAATATAGATTTAAAGCAGATGCATTCGGAACAACAATTCAATTACAACTACTGAATTACTAAGGCAGGTACAAAGAATAACAAAGCAATCCATTAATTTAAACAAAAGAGTATTGGAGAAAAGAAAATTTGAGTAAATCTTGAAGCCCGTGCTGGAGGCTGAAAAATGCATCTTAAGGTTAAGGAAATCACTATTATCTAAACATCCATGTGAGCCTTGCTATTCCATTCTAATGAAGTATAATATAATACTAACAGATACTTACAGAATAATACTAATCTGTATAATACTAAAAGGAAATCACTATTATCCCTGTGTTATGATACAATTACACACAATGATTAACTGTCCTTGCCTAACAAATGATCTCGGCATCTGGCATAATCCAAAAGCTCATGGTAAAAAAATGCTAAAGTAGTTATACAGATTTGGATGAAATGCTAAGAATTATATCTGCAATTCTTTCAGTAGAAGCATTCAAGAAATCTGATGCTTTTCCACAGGACTATGGAATTATACACAAATAATTGCCATAGCCTACAAATGATCTAAAAATCTAGCATAATCCCCAAGCTCGCTGTAACAAATGCTAAAGTAGTTAAATGGTTTTGGATGAAATTCCAAGAATAATGTCTTCTTCTTTTTTCAGTAAAAGCACTTAAACATTTGTGATACTTTTTCTACAAGATTATACAATTATAGACAAAAGACTAATTGTTGTTGCCCAAAAATGATCTTATCCACAAGCTCATGGTAACAAATGCTAAAAAAGTTATAATAGTTTTTTCGTTTTGGATGAAATTCCAAGAATAAATGTGTTTTTCAGTAAAAGCACTTTAAGAATTACGATACTTATCTACTGGACAAATCTTATATATAAAAAAAATCTACAGGAAATAGACTAATTAATGTTGCCTACAAATAATATAGATATCTAATCCACATGCTCATGTTAACAAATGCTAGGGTGGTTAAATGGTTTTGGATGAAATTCCAAGAATAACATCTGCGTTTTTTCAGTATAAGCACTCAGGATTACATGATTTGTGTCCTGACTATATTTTTCCAAGAGTAAGCTGTTTACAAGCTCAATAGAGATGGTACCTATTTGCCATACCGTGTTCTATTTCTTTCTCTTTAGTAATGATTTAATCCAACACTTACAATATATTCATATTCTATTGAAAAACAAGTATTTCAAATACATTTCATAATGTCAAACTCCTCAACAGCCATACATTGATTACGTATAAGTGTCATTCTCTAGAGCTGAATTTTGTTACCTATTACACATGATTAGATTAAAATTTAATGAACCATGCAGCTCATTATTAGTCAACTATATTGGATTGTCTAATCCATAAAGTAAATAAAAAAAATACTGAGTTGTCTAGAGCAGTGAAGGCGACAACTTTTAAGATGGGGTAAGGACATATTTATGTTTCAGTGCATATAAGGGAACACAAGAAGTGCCTACTTACGTGATAACAGTTGAAGGCCGATACAGGCGGAGACTGAATAGCTTTTCCACATCTATTCTGTCAACAAGTGGTCTGGCATAACCTGATCACATTCATGAACAGTGGCATTAAGATAAACCCCCAACATCTCCAGAAAAAAATAAATGGAACTGAAAATTTATTACAAGCAAGAGTTTGTTGGGAAGATTAGCAGACCTTCAAGACCAGCAGTAAACAGCACAAGATCAGAGAATTCGCTTAGTTGCTTTAAGAATTCTTGCAGGCCTGGTCGCTCAAAGACTGTAACGTAATTGACCTTAGGCTTTCCATCACATTCCTTCAAACTCCAAAACACTCAATTAAATATACTTTTAACATATTTGTAAAGTAATAGCAGGAAATAGAATCATACAGCAAAATATCGCTAGGCAAAGCACCTTATCTGAAGATATACATTCTAGCTCGAACCACTTCAGCCCAGCTTCCGTTGCTTGGTTTTTTACAGCAATAGGTAAGCTAGAAGCCTCATAGGCACAAACTAGAGTCTCATCCAAGTCCAGCACAACCTGTAGAGCACTTAATACTCAGAAACTCAACGCTTCAAACCCATATTCCATTCTCACAATCAAATCTCTTTAATTACCATATTCAATGAAACTACTAATATAAGTGCAAAGAATTCGAAAAATCCAACTACAAACTAAAAAAAAGTACAAACATTAAGAGAAAAGAAACACACGAAATACATCAATAAAAGTATAAAAATAACAAACATAAAAACAAAAAGAGGTTTCATAATTAAGCCTTTCTATTAACTGCAAAAGCATATGCTATTCGAATTAGAAAGTTTCTCAAAATCATCAACTAAACAAAATCAGAAGGAAAAAAAATGTTACCGTAAGCCTCTCGGCACAGTGTTCGCAGGCGGAATCTCGGCCAGCGTCAATAGGAACAGTTGAGGACGTCGAAGAATCTTGGTCCGGAAGATTGACGACCGGTAAGGGCTTGAAAGCAGGAGAAGAAGAGGAGGAAGAGAAGAGAGGAAGGTGGCCAAAAGCTCTGAGGATCTGAAGGAAAATCTGGAAGAGAAAGCCCAACCAATTCAAAAAAGCTCTCCACACTTGCAGTGTCTTCGCCGAGTACATCACCTCGCCCTGACTAAACTCGGACATCATTAACGACGACATATAAGAGACGTTAGGCTCAGAGAAGCGCTTCTGGTGTGCACGATGTAAACGTGTACCCTCTTTTCTTGTTCGTTAAAGCCTTAAAATGGACTTTTAAGAAAGACCAACACATCTCTCTTTCTCGGCGATGGCATTTCGACGAAGTCTAGAGAGAGAAAAAAAATAGAAATATATGTTTTATTTGGTAAGAGAGAATGAAAATGAATTAGAATTTATTTTTTTAACATTTGTGTGTTTTGTTGTGTTGAATAATGAATTAAGAATAAAATCGATTCTTAAAGGAGAAGGAATTATAATTTCTTCTTCCCCTTTAAAAATTATATTTTATTTTTATCTTAATTTTTTTCCAATTTTATCTTCATTTCAAATACAATCGTAAACTCAAAACTCAAATCCTAAAAACTAAACTTTAAATCTCAAATCTCAAAACACTAAACCCCAAAATACTAAACCCTAAAACATAAATCCTAAAATCCCAAATCCCTAAACCCTAAATTCTAAATTCCAAATCTCAAATCCTAAAACCCTAAAACCTATTTAGAAAAACAATAATTTTAATCCTAAATTTTAACCCATAAATATAACCCTAAATCCTAAATCCTAAATCCCTAAATTTCAAATCCTAAATCTCAAATCTCAAATCTCAAAACCCTAAATTCTATTTAGAAAAATAATAATTTCAATAATATATTTTCTTTTTAAGTAATAATTATTTAAAAAAATAATGATTTCAATAATGTATTTTATCTAACAAAAAAATAATTATTAAATGATATTATTTAAACTTTACTGAATATATAGATATTAAGATAATTTACAGTTTTTTTCATTCCATTCCAGTGACAAACTAAACATTATAATACTGATTTTTTCTTTGATTCCAATAGTTAAACCAAATAACATTGTTTCATATCCATTCTCATTCCAATTCTGATTCTATTCTATGAACTAAACGCTACCATAGAGAGCATAAAAAGTTTCCGAAATAAACGTAATGTGTGGACAAGTGAAGATTTGAAAGTCTTGAAATTCAGATCTCGTCTGATAAATGAATGAGTACAATTAAATGTTCAAAGGGTGGATAAATTATTTGTTGATTTTTGTTTGGTTTGTTAATTTAATAAAATTTAAAATTAATATATTTTTATTTAAAACTAGAAATATTTAATATTTAAGAATAAGTAATATAATTAATAAAGGTTAAAGATTATATTCAAAAATAATCAATAATACCTTAAAGGCACTAAGGTGCTTATATGCATTAGATAAGTGAGAGTATAGGTCTTAAAATTGATGGTAGAGAAAAGTAATAGCAGTACAAGAGAAGTACAGGAAGGGATTGAGTGAGATGTTATTCTTTAAGTGGAGTATATTTTATATGAATCATATTATTCATCAATAATTATGTTTTATAATATTTTTTCTTATTATTATAATAAATACATATTGTTTGATATTATACCAGATAGTAGTTACGCGACCCTAGCAATCTAAGCTGCCTCACTTATGTGGTGAATATAACATTGTCATTTAGTATCACGTATATAACGACCTGGTTCTAAGAAGTAATCAATCGAGATCTGATTAGAATACCTTATGATAAAGACTTAATGGATAAAACCTAATGAACAAAACTTGATCTAAGTAGAAATGGCCTCATATTATCGACTTACAAATTGTTTGTAGTTTTATCATATATAGACAATTTTGACACATCTCGAAAATAGTGCCCACCCTTATAATAGTGATACCTAGTCTCTTATGTATCTATATATATATATATATATATATATATATATATATATATCTTTCAATATCAATAAGAGAATAGGTGATTTTAAGATCTCTCTACAAACCTTAACACGCTAGTAATTCTCCAAACAATTGGCACCCATCGTGGGACCTTAAATCTTTCTAATTCTTAGTTAACATTTGAGACCTTACATTTCATATCTAATAAGAATCAGCCTATGTCTTAGAAAAATTCACTCATGTCAACATAACCAGCCACTACACAACCTTTAATTTAAGGAGAAACAACCCTTAGAACCATTTTACGTATCAAGTTCCTAAAAGTGACCTTAATGAACATATACCTCACCATATAGCTCATCTCACATCACACCATGGATTGGGGTGTAACTCCATTAAGCTTTCAGCCCAATAAGTTAGGAGGTCAAAGCTTACAAAAGCAATTACACGTATTTCTAGTTCAACAAACTCCTTCTTATGAACCAAGAAGGCGTAATTGTCAAGGACCAAGACCCATATTAGGACAACCCACATCGATAAATCAATCACATGTACCTCCTTCGAGCGAGGTATCTCTTATTAAAGAGATACCTCTTATCATCTAAGCACCTCTTATAAACAAAATACTTCTTATTAACAAGATAACTCCTCCTATCAAAAAGGCACCTTGCAGGGAGATTCAATCATATCATCATGACTAATCATTACACCCAGCCTGAATCAAGAGAGAGCCATGTTCATCTCATCCTTGAATTCGATCTTAATGATCACATACCTTATGTCTCACCTATAATCATATAACAATGATCATGTCTTCGTCCTGACACTTTAAAGGAAAATGTATAAAGCATTTCACCATATCTTCTTCTAGAGTCTAACCCAAATATAGATCACCACACCTTACATTAAATGGACCTTATTTCGATGAAATACAATTATAGCCCGTCTTGTTCAATCCTTGCCCATCCAATTACAATTGGACTTATAGTAAGTCGTCCATTTAAGTATAGAGAAGGCATGAGTTCCTCTATCGATTGGGTCATGAGTTAGAGCGAATAGCAAAGAAATTGTGTGTGAACTGGAAAAAAAAACCTTAAAGTCGTTCTCATTGTTCTAGTTAAATTTTTCAGAACAAGATGATTAGAACCTTTTATGGAGTGTGAATCCATAAGTCAGGCTGTGAATGATATTTTTGGAATGTATGAGAGGAGGTTGAGGGAATCATATCCAGCAACTAGAAATATCACTTATGGCATTGCTCATCTTTATAAATTCATTTATAGTTTTGCAAGACATGAGTGCTCTACTTATGATTGATAGTGGGTAAAAAAGTAGC
Source organism: Hippophae rhamnoides (assembly GCA_033030585.1). Taxonomy (NCBI): domain Eukaryota; kingdom Viridiplantae; phylum Streptophyta; class Magnoliopsida; order Rosales; family Elaeagnaceae; genus Hippophae; species Hippophae rhamnoides. Next base: position 51,225,987 of record CM065432.1, read on the forward strand.
ATATTGAGAACAATAGTTGCAATCTGGAATCAGAATGGATGGAAAGGGTCATGAGATTGAGAGAAACAGAATTGGATGGTTTGATTAGAGATATCACGAACTAGGCCTACCTCAAATGGACCTTGTGTGAATCGATGAATGGATTGGGTTAGGTCAAATTTAATTTCCATGCTCTAAAGTAAAACGAACTGGGTTGATCAATTGAATTTGTCACAAACTAGGCTTGGCTCGATTAGACCTTATACAAACTGATGAGGAACATACTAGGTTAGTGCTACTAGAAATGTCGTGATCTAAAGAAGAATGGACTGGGTTTTGATCGACTGTAGTTGGCACAAACTACGATCAAGTGGAAAGATGTGTACTGAATGGCGAGATGAACCAAGGAAAATATGAGTCGTTGGCTAAACTATAAAGGAATGATCTGCAAGTCAAAAGTTGACAATTATGCACATAACGAGTTAAGATTTGGAGCTATAAGGTTGGGTTGTCGTGATCTATTATGGTAAGATCACAAGTCGAGTTGTCACTGATGCACGTCGTGCATCAAGAGCTAATTTTGGCCTAAATAGAATAAGCAACGGGTTGAATGAGCGGCCTGGTAATTTTTGGACTGATTTCTATCACCACTTAACACTAGAGTTCTTATTAGACTCAAATTTTTTGATCCCAAATATAAGCTTCATTTCAATTCCCAACACTTCTTTACAAGTACAGGGAAACGGTTGATGGTAAAATTTGATAAGCAATGTCTCCAGAATATACAATCAACAACTGCATCGAGCTTTTCTATATCTAAAGGTAATGGTAATGCTATTCTAAGTCTCTATAGACATCTGCAAACACACAGGAGAAAATGATTTGGTAATGTTATTTTTATTTTTTATATTTTCTCACCACATAGTATAAAGATAAAACGATCACAAAGAAGTTCAATGGGAACTATTACTAGTGCGAACAAGGCAAGTTGCAAGCTGATATACTTCCTATCTAACATCAATATCTTGAAGGAAGGAAAAGTGGCAAGCTTTATGTTGGGTACACTTTGGTCATCAATTTCATATTTATTGATGAAGTTGGAATATCAAACCAAATCCCATCATTTGAAGTTTTGAAAGCATATCCTTCATAGATTTTCTTGGGACATCCCACTAACTATTTAAAATTGAAATTCTCCAGTTTTTATCTCGAAAATATTAACTATTGTTGTAGTTTATTGGGTTGTAGTAGTGACACCTTGAATCTATCTTGAAGGCTTAGGGAGAAATTCCATTTCGTTCTTTGAGTTGTCTATGCTATTGGATTTGGATAGTTTTTGTTACTAATATCTGGCCATCACTTCGGTGAAAACAAATCTATGGAGGTCAAGACCATAAGTTATCTATGCTATTGGATTTGGATAGTTTTTGTTACTAATATCTAGCCATCACTTCAAGGAAAAAAATCTATGGATGTCATGAACAACTTGTTTGTTAAAACTTTGGCCATATTATCTACCTGGAGTTTATTAATCATTATTCTCTTAGGAAGACAAGTCTCTTTAGTATCCATAGCTACTGTAATTAGAGGATATTGTATAATTAGGTTCAACAATACAAGACACTAACACAATATGTTTACATGTTTATCTCTTCTTTATATGATGTATGGATTGATCTTAGTGACTACGGAATTCCAACAAGGAATTCTAAGGGGTTCAATACTTTGGGCTTTGAAGACCATATTTGATGATGCCCATAAACCTTCAATCTGCAAGATGGGTGAAACTCAAATTAGATTAACTCTAAAAACAAAATATGATCTATTAACTTTATTTATGCTTGTGATCGTTGAATATTGTCAAACATAAATATGCAGGTAACTCAGATCACCTAAACAATTTCATTACTTGAGGAACTATATATTCCTTGTTTGGAATGAGGTGGCCAAATGGTCTTTGTTCAATCAGGATGCATGTATCCAAATGCCTAGCCTAAGGAAGAAAAAGATGCACTACTAAAGAAGTCTCATAAAAAATTAACATGATAACCCCTAAGTACCGAGTGAGGTGACCAAATGGACTCCCCTCACTTAGGATGCAAGATAAAAAGGGTGTCGCTTATCCCAAGAAAGGGTCTTGAGTTCATCAAAATGAAGTAACTAGCAAAGTGAAGTAACAAAGTGTAAACTTATGTGTGGACTTGCCTAATTTTGGCCTATTTAGTGTTATAGCTAAAATAATTAGAGGCCCTTCATCATCTCAAGCCACCCAAAAATTCCCTCGTCAAAATATGTTATCGGAGTGTTTAGCACCATGACGTCCTTCAAAATGACTTTGTCAGATTCAATGTCGTCAAGACCCATGATTTTGATTTGGGGCGTGGGAAACATATTTCCCTCTTCTTTGAGATTGTAGCAAGAGATGACAGGGAGTACAAGCTAGGAATGTTTGATAGATTGATTAGAGTTAGAGGAAGAATTTCAATAGGTTCATTATCTAGACAATTGAATCTTCAGTCCGTAGATGTGAGATATTTCGACTAGTCTTTGGCATTATGGGGCTATAGGTAACGAGTACTAGATGTCGATTGAATCTTCAAAATCAATTTTTGTATAATCCATGTTTGCAAAAATAAATGAACTCAAGTCCTAAACTACTAAGAAGCTCGTTAACACGAGGTTATGTTATGTTCAAATTGTCATTCCAATATGATAGACTCGAAACTTCGCCTCATCATCCCATATATCACCTATAAAGTACAAATAATTGTTTTTCCAACTAGACACACTATCAGGGAGTTTCAGTAACAAACGTGACCAACAAGGGCTTAGATGTATGCTGTTCAATTGTCAAGGCCATTCACCTCCTTGTCTATAGGGTCTACTCATTGTTACTCTTTGACAATGGAGGCGTAGTAGTATTCGCCACTAGCTAGGGTTCACTTGGGTCGAGTTAATCTTAAATAATGCATTCAATGCACTAATTATTATTCTTGGAAATTGATATCAGAGTCCAAATTTAAACGTTACGGAATAAATTACCCACCATTCCATAGAAGAATCGTCTGCTTCGCATAGAATATCCATATATATATATTAACAGAGTTATCTTCTTTGGAGAAGTTGAATGACTTATTTGGTTAACGAATATTCCCTTAATTTCTTGAAATCGAGATAATAAGGGAGCTAATGTTTTGTATTATCAAGATAGAAAGTATGTGATCCTAGTGACTTAGAATGCCTCACTCATTTAGTGAATATAACATTGTCGTTTTACATCCTGTATATAGTAACCTCGTATTAGAAAGTAATCAATCAAGTTCTAATTAGAAGACTAGATGGCTAAGACTTGATAAACAAAATTTGGCCTAAGTAGAAATAGCCTGGAGCAACAACTTATCAAATCTTTATTGTCTTATCATATAATGTCAATTTTGGTACATCTCGAAAAAAACGTCTATCCTTATAATAATGACACCTACATTCTTACGTATCTATATATATCTTTCAATGTCAATAATAAAAGAATTAATTTTAATATCTCTCTAACATCTTTATAAAAATTCTAACATATTAACATTCAATAAACATATAGAATATATTTATTTTATATTTTATATTCATTATATTATTAAATAAATTTAGTATTAATAAAATATTTTTAATAATAATAATTTATATTATGAAAACATTATTATTATTATTTATTTTTAATTAAATATTAAGTATGTGTATTTTTTAAAAAATAATGCTATTTAACCATAGTAATTTAATTACCTGCCATCCCAAATTCTTTCGTATAGCATTAAGGAGTCTATAAAAAAGAAAAGAAAAAAAAGGGAGAAATAAAAAAAATATAATGGACACACCATCGATCCCGCCTACTTATAAAAACCTTACTCTTCTTCTTAACTATTATTTATTTTTATATCCTAATGCTTTTAATACCTTGTCATAATTTCAATAATAACGATTATTTTTAAAATATATATTTTTTTTATTGAATATTTATTTTTTAAAAAATTACATTAAATTTAAATTTTATTAATTTAAAATAAAAATTATTACATACTTTAAAAATAATAAATAATTTATAATGATAAGTTATCCTTGCTAACTAAATTCATTTATTCTTATTAGATATTAGTTATTTATATTTTTAAATAATATAATAATTTTAAATTTTATTAATATTAAACAACACATCATAATCTCTACTCCGAACGGGCCAATTAGAAAGGACAGTATTTGGTTCTTTACTTTAAGAACCAAACTTTCTTGTCTGTTTTGTATTCTTCAAAATCACTTGTTAAAGCATCATTAAAGCCTTTTGTTTTATTCATATTAAAAAACCTTTTATTTTATTATTCAAAAATATAAAAAGTGAATATTGATAAGTTTCAAATTATTATTGAGGTTATAATAATTTATTATTTATAGTTTTATTAAAAATATTAATTTTAAAATATAATTATAATAAAAATAAAATAAATTTTTATTTTTTATAGTTAATTATAGCAATAATATTTTTAAATATATTAAAATAATTGTGATAGTAATAATTTATATTGCGTGAATATCATCATATTTAATTTTTTATAATTTTTGTAAATTATTCAAAAATAAATAATTATTGGCCAAATATGAGCTGTGAAGTCAATATTACCTCCATGGAAAATGCACATTTTTGACCTTACCTTTTTAAAGTAACATAGATGGGGTAATCCCACCATAAATACATAAACCAAGAAAAGGCATGAAAAAAAGAAAAAGCAAAGGGCCGAAGTGTTTACCATATTCATTTTTATTAGGGTATATTGCCAATTACATTTGTTATGTTATTATTATTATTATGGAGACAGTGATTGTGAAAAATAGTAACGAGCCATTTAATATACCTTTGAATTGGCATGTCATATCACATATGCAAATACAAGTGATAGCTTCAAACAAAGATCTCATTGGTATAGAAATAAAAATAAAAATAAAATTATTTTTAGGATGGTTTACTTCTACAAAGTTCTTATGTTGTATACTTTTAAATTTTATTTCATTTTTAGATAAGTTTGTGATTCGAATAATATATTTTTTTACTACCAACAACCATATGAATTTAAATTCAAATATTATGTATAATACTTAATTTATTTAATAATGATATCCTTATTGAAATATACAAACTATATAAAAGTTATAGATAATTAAGAATGTGTTTGATAAAGATTTTGATTACTAATTTTTTTTTATTTTTTTCAATTGCTTTTTATCAAACATGTTTATAATGATTTCTAATTTTAATTTTTATATTTTTAAGAAATAACTACTAAAATATAGAATGATTTATAAATATTTAAATAATATTTTTAAATTAGATTTATAATTTTTTTATTTTTATCTTCATTGAACATTTTTTCTAGACAGTAAATGAATTCTTATCACTTTTATATGTTAAATAATAGAAAAAAATGATTAAAAACTTAATTTTTTTTAAATAAAAATTAAATTTAGAAAAAAATCAAAAAATAAATAACGTTGTTGTCAAATAACTTATAGATGATTTTTTTTTTTTAAATTATCAAATAAAAATTATTATCAAATACATTAGTAGAGGGCATAAAACACATAAAAACTTCATTTTTTTATTTTTTTTAATAAACATTATACAAACTCACGTACCCTTTTACATTGTACAAAATTTAAACTCAACTCCTTCCGATGTTGACTAGGAGCAAATTCCATTACATCTTAGTTTTGATTTTTTTTTTTAACGACATAATACTATTCTCACAAAACAAACACCTAACCTTAGGTTTTGAGTGCCTCACGAAAAGAATTTGGTACCACAATGCTACTACAACACGTGTATCTTAGTTTGAATATTAGCAGAGCATTTTGTACATAAAAAAAAATATATATATATTGGAAATTACCAAGCGGATACACGAGGAAAAAAATAGGTAAACGAAGCAAAACATGTACAAGACAGCAAAATCGAAAGTCAAAGGAAACTTAAAACCCATGTTGACACGGCAAATTGGGAGCAAAAGCCAATCCTTTAAAGAATTTTACTTGTATAACTTGGAAAGCCATGGATGTTGTAGTGCCACTTTCGCAGTTGGACGTCTCTGGGGATTGATCTCAAGCAAGTCTCTAATAAAGTTGATGAATCCTATGTCACTAACTTGAAGTTGATTCTCCAATGATGATTCCTCAGGAATCACATACTCCAGTTGATTTGTTTCCTGAATAACAAAAACATTAGACTATATGCATGGTTTTCATGTATTTATGAGAAATTTGGAGGTTGGGCGAAAAATGTACCAAAATTGCGTGTACAATACATACTATGTATAATCAGCGTGTACATAAGTTCTGGATTACACAACTTATATGTGCCTTGTAACTAACTTATGTACAACTTATAAATAGCAAAAAGCTCACAATTTTGGGGTCACAAATTTGATTTTCTAATTCGATGATAAAGATGCAGAATTTCAACCTCATTGATGTAATAAAGATCAAATGCCTCCGTGAAATACTTGTTTGTTTCTTGTCCTCTCTCCAACATATTTAGATCAAGTGGACCAAACATCCCAATAATGCGTGCAAGGATCATCACAATTGCATGATTTGGAAACAGCACCTGTGTACAAGAAAGAAATGAGTAATAAAGAATAGTTGCTTACTTTATTCATAGGTACATGGGATTTGAGGCATCCATAAAACTACAAATCTTGTTCAGATAAATGCAATAGTTTAAATTTTTTTGATGGACAATGAATTACATACTTCGCCAGAGCATAGCTCAGCTAAGATGCAGCCAAGAGACCATATATCAATCTTATGATCATATGGGAGGCCAAGAATGACTTCAGGAGCTCTGTACGAACGTGACTGTACATATAAGCACAAGTTGTCTGTCAAAAAGCAACTGCTTCCAAGATCAATGACCTTGATTTCACATCTTTTGTAATTTTTGATGAGAATATTTTCAGGCTTCAAATCACAGTGAAGAATTCCCAGATTGTGCAAGTAGTCCAATGCTTCTAGACATTGACGGGTTATTACCTGAAACATTTGCACCAATAAGTTCCATTCCCCAGCCATTTTGTATAAATCGTAAACCAGGTAAGCAGCCAAATGCTTGATGATAAATGTACAATGTACAATCAGTAATCATTAGGTCATCCGAGACTCCGAGTCATAGTAACCAAATGCAAAATTGTATACTTATGATCATTCGTGTCTCTAGAGCTGAAACACAACGATACTAATTTTAGAAAAAGGTGTACTTGGGGTCGTTGGGAATATTTTAAAAGGCAACAAATCAGTACTGTTAATAAACGAACCTGCAATCTTTTGATTGTGAAGTATGCTTCTCCTCCAGATTCTTGATTAAACTTCTGAAATTCATACAAGTTTGCTCGTAGGAGTTCACAAACAATAAATAGATGCTCCTGGTAAATTTACAAAGAGGGAAGCATTAGAAATGCCAAAAAATATAACTTCAGCACAACATCACCGTTCATGTAGACTATGGTGTTAACTGTAGTCATTGACTCTAGAATTATATATCTTTGTCATATCCTTTTTCTTTGACAGAAAAATATCTTAAATCATCGAACTGTCTCACATCTCAAACGCTCAAAACAAAATCAGCTGATTTTTCAAATTTCAGCTCAAGGAATTTAAAACATGAGCTAAATGACATTAGTATTTAAAGACATGCCTGATGATAGAAATAGTCATAAAGTCGCAGGATGTGATGTTCATCATTTGGATCATATTTGTTGACCAGCTTTAAAAGTTTAATTTCATCTAAGCTCTGATCAAAAAAATCTTTATCATTTTTAATGATCTTCAGGCAGACATCAACTCCGGTGAAAAGATCATGTGCCTGAACAACTTTACTGAAAGCAGCAGAACCTAGGTATTCTGTTATGTAATATCGGCCTGCAATGACAGTATTTAGCACAATAGGTAGATCCTTGTTTTCTTCAAATCCAGTCCTGCAAATAGCATAATGAATTAGAGAAATTGATGGGAAAAGATTAGCCTGAAAAACAGACCGTGAAATTAGTTGTAGTAATTTGTATTGGTTTTGATTTGAGACGATCTAAAATGGATATTTATGCAAATAGTTCAAAACTGGAGCAACTAAAGTTATGGACAGCAGGGTATATCATCTTAAAGACCTGTTTTTCCTGTGTATGATTCTGAGTTCAAATACTTCAAGATCATCCTCTTGATTATTGTACATTAAAATATCATCATCAGCATCATCATCCCCAGTAACATCAGTCTGATTAGGTTGACCGAGATCTTTGTGTCCACCGCGTACAACCTCAAATTTGTTAATATCATTCAGTGTGAGATCTTTTTCAGGAATTTTTTTATATACATCTGAAGAACTTTCAAAATCTTCATTCCACTCATACATAGAAAGCCTCTTAGCAGAGTTGTTAGAACTCTTTAATTCTTTATGTGGAGATGATTCAACATTTGTATCATGAACACCCCCAACATCGTGAAGATCACCATATTCAATCAGTGATTTTATGCTTGGATGACTATAATCACATAAGGGGACTGAAAAATCATAATGAGCACTAGCTCCAGAATCCCCCTTTAAGCATTCATCAAGCTCATTTGTTCTTTCCAAGTGATGGCTATTCATTAAAGGCACCTCACGTACATCATTATTGAGTGCAGGTGCGACATTTAAAGAACTTGTTTTGTTCAAATAACTAGCTCCTATTTCTGGTTGAAGCTCTTGAGGTATATTATTAGGATTCTCATGCTGCCTATCTTCATCTGAGATCATGATGAACTTATCTTCAGTGGGACAGCCAAAGAAGTCTGGCCCTTCAAAAGAGGGAGTCATGAAGTTGCCATCGTCTTTCTCATCGTACCAAAACAGGTCATTTTGCACATCAAAATCGGGGTAATCACGCGCTGTGCCAAATTGTGATAATTTTTCTGACGAAGCTTTAGAACTACTTGGAGTTGCAGATTGGATTCCATATGGATTTGTAAACTCTATAAAATTCAAAAGGTTTGAGACTGATTCAATACATTATTAAAATGAAGGTAAAAAATTAGTTTGTTGCATGATTCATTCACTGGATTGCTTTGTTTTTTCCCGTATACAGTAGATAACTAGGAGTTTTTACAAAGTCTCAATCATACTTCAGAGGCTGATAATACTTAACAGCAGCATTTCTTAAATTGTAATGTTAATTACATACTTTTGCACTCATTCCTTTTATGTTGTGACGGGTGTTAATATTATATAAAAAAATGAATTATTTTTCGAATTTTCAAAATAATTATGTCACTTACCATGGTACAAGAAGCATGAGTGCAAAAATCTGTACAACTTTGTATATCATTTGTCTTTCTTAAACTATGAAATAAAATAAAGGCTTGCTTGAAAGTTGAAACCACTCCTCCTTTCTCCTTATGCTGAAGTGCTTTCAAAGGATCAAAACAGTTTAAAGTGTGTTTAGCAATCTCCAAGAAAAAAAGGCATTCAAAATTTTGAGAGATACTATTTGTGTTTATTCTTCTAGAGCTTTCTACAAAAGATGAATAGTTTTTAAGTATACTCAAAATCACTTCTAATTGTTTTATGTCAAACACTCAAATGCTGAAACCAATTTTCAATCTCGAACTACTTACAAGTGAAAGAGAAGCACATTCTAACAACCCCTGAATCTCAAAGGTAACCAATGGCATAAAGTAAATATTTAGTGGCGTCTAAGAAAATTCTTGATGATTTGAATTGCGGTACATAATAGGAATTGAACTGCAAATAAGCTACATGGTATGGTCCAATCAACTACCAAAGTCCAAAAGGAAGCAAGTAATTAAAGAGAGAGAATTGAAAGATCATCAAACTAATTAAAATATTTCATAATAAAACAAAATAATAATTTTAAGAATGATAGGAAATCACTTTTGAGTGTAAAAAATAATATTCAAGCAGAAGCAGAAATAATTCTGATTGAAGTCAACGGATATAAGTACCTGAAGAGCAACGATCAGAAGTAGAAGACCCCACGCTCACAAATTCATCATTCGAAGAAGAATTCGAGCTGGATCTCGAGAAATGGCTGAGGACTGGAATATCCGATCGATGGGAGGAACTTGCCGGGATCTTAACCGGTGGTGGCGGAGGAACCATGGGAAAAAAGAATTTCTCATAAGCAAGAGAACCCACATCGCCTTTTTCGATCATATCATGTTTGAGAGCTGACTCGGCCTCTGAAAACCCATTTTTTTGTAAGAATTCCAATACTGCCTGAACGTCGGAAACCGCCATGAACGTTGAAATTCAGAGCTGGAAGAGTAAAGGAAGCGAGTACAGCAAGTGAATTAAGCAAATTGATGGGGACAAAAGTGGAAAATATGCAATGGTTCCATGCTTGCATGCTTGTTAAAAGGAGAGTTCTCTAGCTCTCTATGTTTCTCTCCTTTTCTCTATCTCTCTATGTTTCTCTCCTTTTCTCTATCTCGCTGTTCAGCGTCCGTGTCTGTCTGTTGTAAACTTGAAGCTAAGGGGGTGAGAGGGTGGTCGTGTCTTACCAACTTTGAAAAGGGAGAGGTCTGGGTTCTGTGTTTTTTCTTTGCCTTTTGTTTTGTGGGTCCATCTTTGTTCATAATTTTTTATTTTTCTTCCATTAAATGTACTCCTAATTTATTTAACGTAAGGCATCGTGTCCAGGTTTGGTGAGGGTGATCTGCTGCAAGGTTGGTTTGAATTTCAGTTCCAATGAAGATACAGATACTATTTGTTATTTGCCACATTTTTTTGGATTGATATTTTTATACGAAAATTATTAATATTAAAGTAATTTAATATATTTATAATTTAATAATTAAGTATTTTCAAAATTAAAATTTTGTTTTGAAAATAATACTAAAAACCTATATGGGTGAGTTGCGAGACTGATAATGGTAATTTTAGAATTTATTATTAATTGATTGTTTTACCTTTGTCTATAATGTCTTTGTGAATTTTAATATATGTATATATAGTTTTGAATAATTAAGAAAAATTAAATTAAAATAATAAAAAATTATATTACTTAAATAAATATCATAATATCTTTATAGATAAATTTTAACTACTAATAATTTATTACATAATTAATAAATAAATATTATATAATAACTATAGTAATCATTTTTATAAAATATGAAAATAATTTGTCCTAAAAATTTGTAAAATGTAAGTTGGATTTTTATTTATAGTATATATGTGTATTATATATAAATCGAAATCAAGGCTAATATTTTTTAGACAATACTATTTTATGTTTTAAGATATTGATATTAATTATTATTATTTTTAGGTTTTATTATCACATTCATCCAAAAATAATGACATCTATTGAGAACTCTAATCATGGAATGGTTGAATTATAATCACATCTACTAAATACTCTATACTAGTAGAACAGACGTTGTATCAAAAAATTTAATATAACAAAAGTTAAAAATAATGTGAAATGTAGGTACGTACATATATATATAATTACATATATTTTTTAATTTATTTGAATTTTAATATTTAAAATTTATATTTTAATATTTGGATTATATGATTTAGTTTTATAGAAAAATATTTAACTTTCCATATATATATATATAAAAAATTCCTACATTAGTTAAAAATATATTAATTACATAATATAATTTTTTATATATAATATTAAAGCTTTAATATATTGATAGATATCTCAAAAAAAATATACATGATATTATAAAATGAAATAAAGATAAGTTACACAAATATAATTTAAATATAATAAAAGAGTTTAAAAATACAAAATATTGGATTAAATTATATATAATTTAAAGAAATGTTAATGCATTAAAAAAATATCATCTATTGATTAATAAAAATATTAATATAATATTTATAAATAATACAACATTTAATTTCTTTAGATTTTAACATTTTAATAGCAAATGATCATATTGCTTATGAAATATATACACCACTATTTTTATGACTATTTTAAATTTATTTAAGTAAGATATTTACAAAATAAATAAATAAATAAAACTGAAAAAATTTAAGAAATAATTTTATAATAAAATAATAATGAAGACGGTCAAACCGTTTAAGATTTTTCAAAACTTAAAAAACATCATTTAAATTTTAAAAATAAACAAGGGTACTTTATTTTTTATTTTATTACAAATATATTCCTAAATAATTAATGAATAATGATTAAAGGATTTATAATTTTATTTTTTAAATCTATAAACATTTTCAGTGTTTCAAAAAAATCTAGAGAAATTTCAAATTTTTAGTCTTATTTGTTCAATGAGATGGAATAAATAAACCAATTTATCATCCAAGATTTTATATCATTGTATTTTAATTATTGCGATTTGTGAGACAGGACAGATAAAATTATTTTTTAAAATCTTAATTATTAAAATATAAAGATGCAAAAAATTGTTTAATAGTTAAGGTCATTAATCTTATCTTTTATTTAATTATTTTTTAAAAAATAATACTACTATAATTTAAAACGATAAAAATAAATTTTTATTATAAAAATTTAATATATTATTTTATATTGAATAATTTTATATTATTATATTATAAATTTTAAGAATAATAACTCTAAAATAATTATATTATACTATTTATACTTGGAATGTAATCAAATCAAATCATATATATTCTACGTATTTAAACTTTAATATCTATATAAAAAATGGTAAAATGAATTACGTAACATCTAGAATTTTCGGTGTGTCGGAAAGTCAAAGGTTCGTTCGAGGACCATTTCAACTTTTTTGTTTTTCTTGCTCACTTTCCACTTTACTTCAGAACGTTCCGAATTATTTTTTCCGGGACCTCTTCTTCTATTGATTAATAAGGTTCAAGGCATTTAGGTTGGGTTTTTACCAAGGACCTGCATTTTATTTTTCCAATTTATAATCTATTTTAAGTTATTAACTTATTGTAATCAATTTTATTTTTATTTATACATAATTGTTCAACTATACATTTATATAATATATAAATTGCTAAAAAAACAATTAGAACAAGTTAAGAAGATTATAATTTGCAAGGACTCTTAATTGAGAAAAAAGTATTCTTAAATCTTAAAATTCAAATTATTTGTAGATAAAAGCTGATTTAGCTTTACTTAGTATTTAATATCATTTTGATTTTTCAGTGATTCGGTTATTTAACTTTATCTTTTAAAAAAAATTATATATTATTAAAAAAATATAATCACTATAATTTTGAGTGTGTGGAAACATTTGTTTTTTACTCCATTAAAAAAATGTATATGCAATACAAGAATAAATTAAGAATGAAACTTATTTAATATTATCTATACTTTAGAAAAAATGCAATTAATTTTTTATTAAAAAAATTGTAACGAACAAGTTTTAGGCATTAATTATTTGTATAATTAGGACATATTATTCTATTAGCGATAATAGAACAAAGAATATAATAGAATTTATTTTCCTATATTCCATCTTTATTTTTGAAGCATAGAAATTGTAATTTATAGGGATACCGATTCACATTATATTAATTCAAAAAATAAATTTATTTCCTCCATCTTATGAGAAAAATAATCTTTCCCTCTCAGAAAGAAAGGAATCGGATGAAGTAAATTTTTTATTAAAAACCTTATGTTTTAAAAAATATATAAAATTGTATTCTTTTTCACAAAATAAAGGATAATTTAGGTCTCAATGATACATTTTATTTATATTAAAAAAAACTAGAGTACAAACTCATGTTGTAATGTGTGAGTATTATAAGTATTATAGTACTCTATCTTCTTTTAAAAAAAAATTGTCTTAATAATTAGAGGTGTAGACTTAAACCATATTGTTGCTACCTAAAACTTTTTTATTTTTATTTTTATTAATCTATTAAAGTGTTGCTGGTGAAGTTTAATTTTAATTGATTGTTTTAAAAATAACTCCACACCCTTATCCGACCCACTTTAAAAATAAATACATATTAAAAAAAACAAATGCTCAGAATGATAGAATGAATATATATTAAACTATATTTATAAAAATAAACATATCTTAAATTTAAACACTATTTATTTGATAATTTTATCATTTCATTTCAAACAAACAAGTATTCATGATCATATTATTAATAAAAAAATTCATATCAATACATACATACATATATATATTCATATTTTTTTTGACATATCTTAAAAAACACATGCTAATATGTTAAATAAAAGTATCTAAAGAAATAATCTAAAAAATTGGAAAAGAAAAAAAAAACTTCAGGGACAAAAATAAAAATAATTCAAGAAAAAGATGGAAGTGATTAAAAGAGGATAAATAAATAAATAAATAAGTATCTAAAATTTTGATCTATTTTATATAAAAATATTTGAATTTTTTTATCTATACAAAGATACAAACTTTTGTTTCATTTATATATGTCTTTTTTTGTAATTGAGTTATTTTACATCAGTTAATTAATTATATAAAAAATTTAATGAATATTAATTAAGTAGAACTTGATAATAAAAAAATAGTGATCAAAATTTAAATAAAAAAAAGTTTTGGTATATCGGTGTAAAATAGAACACAATTTCAGTACGTTGTTATTTTAGTCGAGAAGAAAACTTGAAGGGAAAAAAAACTGAAAATGTCGAATGAGTTGGAAATGAAATTTACACGGGTCAAATAATGCTCTTATTCCAAATAAAGGTCAGAAAAGTTGCACACCAACACATGCTTTGGGTAAAAAATTTAAATGGAAATGGGAATTCAATTTTTTCCATAAATTAAAACTAAAATTATACTAGATAGATTATAAATATCTTAATCTAATGAGAGATATATTAATGGTCATTTTTGAAAAAAATTAACAAATGTAAAATAAAATGTACATGAAAAATGATAATGATAAAATAATAAATTTATTATTTTTTAAAATTATTTATTACTATTTTACCTCCTTTAAATTTAATTAAATATGTATGTTATGATAATTTTAAACTAACTTCGATTTTGTGTGTACTTTTCATTAAGTAGATGACATAAAGCCAACAAAATTGAATACCATGGACGTGTGGTGAAGGGTTCTCTGCTAAATTTACCCCAATATTATTTTGGTTTTTTTTAATATCCACGTATTTAAATAAACATATTAACTTAAAATAATTGTTTATTTTATTTAATGATTTATTTACACTGTTTTCACCCAATTAACCTTTTACTTTTATTTTGTTTTTAAAATAGAAATAATCATAACTTAATAAGAATGAAACAAATCATTTTCAATTATCATCATTTATTTCACTCAATTCAATTAAAATATATGTTATTAGATATACATCATAATTAATTAACTTCTGTATAAATAGTACTAACATTTTTTAAAATAATCATAAATTAGATTTTTTTGAATCTTTAAAACAAAATAAAGATGAGAAAGTGGGGTTCAAGCTAGTAAGAATAAAAATGAAAGATATTAAATGAGTTATAAAGTATTAAAATATGTATATTTAAAGACTAAAAATAATATTAAAAATAAAATTATTGTATTATTAAAATAGCAAACTTAGTTAAATTAATTTTAGGAATATTTTATTAATAGTGTGAATTACATTGTGCTGATATACATAATTTTCGATTGCACTTTGTCCCACCTCTGATCATAATGGTTTTCTTTGAGCCAATGTCCATATCCACTCGCTAGCCACTTTACTCTATAATGTGAGCCAGGCGAGGCAAGCATATGATTGTTGCTCTTTTTTTTCCTTTTCACCTTTCATTATTGAGTTTCTATTTCCTTTTTTTCTTTTTTCGTTCCTTCTTGACAGGTTTTGTCGTTTCGCTTTTAAAATTCCAACAAAATACCCGTTACATGTCTATGTCTTGAAACATGGATAAAAATCAATATGTTACATCGTAAAATATTTGAGATTCTTGATTTAAAATAATTATATAAATAATATAATTATTAAAAAATAATAATATATAAAACAAATTAATAATAAAATAAATACCCGTTGTTCTACCCATGACTTTTTTAATTTCTTGTCAGTGAACCATTGTTTAAAGAGAGGTGCTAATTGGGAACCAAAATTTATGTTATTGATATAAGTTATGGAGGTATGTTGTGTTATATATTGATAAATAATTATATTTAACTATTATTATTATTAATAAGGTTTATATTGTCACATAAATTATAATAATAACAATTTAAATTATAAAGATATCATTTTCCTTTTAAAACTTTTGGAGCGCTTGGAAGGCAAGTGTATAAATATATAAAAAATATTAAAAATAAAATTTCTTTATTAGATAAATAAATTTTTTTTTCGAACAAGAATACTTCATTATTTGATAAATAATTTAGTTACAATAATTAGAAACCAAATATTTGGATTTGTTTATGAGCGTTAAATTTTGATATAAATGATTTGTTTAAAAATAATTTCAATAAGGGAAATTAGGTAATTCACAAAATTAATAAAAGTTATTATAACTTCAGAGTGACACTTCATTAATTTTTTAATAATATATTTAAAATTACTTTTATCAGTAGTAAAGATTAAAGATTATTTACTTTTATCAAAATTTAGTCATTGCCAAATTGTACTGTTGAGTTAACAATGAAATAAAATTAATATGTTATGCATTTAAATTAATAACGGACTGGATAATACTGTTTAAAAAAATACTCAAATTTATTAAAATATATTTTATTTTCTTATTTATTAGATAAGAAATCATAAATTTATTATCTTTATAAAATATATTTTTATAATATATTTTTTAAATGTAATAAATTTATGTTATTTACCTAATAATTATGAGTTTAAATTATACTTTTTATTAAAAGTAACAAATTTAAACAATAATTTTATCCTTATTTAAATTAACATTCAAAAATGTCACGAGTCTCACGTACGTATAAAAAAAGTTAACTAATAAACTTAACATTAGCTCCATTTTATAAAATTCAAGCTTGATCGTGTCATAGTTGTTTACATTTTTTTCCAATAAATTGAAATTTTTGATACGGTTAGTGTTGGAATTAGAAAGAAAAAAATAAATTATAATTGTTATTATCTAGAATAGTTATATTTAAATAATTATATTTATTATTTAAATTCTTAGATAATTATTTAATATTGAAATTATTTTTTAAATTTAAATTAATTGTTATTGAATTAAATATCAACTTCTTTTTTAATTATATTAGTATAAATTCTTAATCTAATTCGTTTATTATTCTCTCATTTTATCTATTTTATTAATGTATCTCATTTTATTATGCTTAATTTTGTTTCTCAACAACTTCTAACATGTTATCATAGTTAAAAAATTTATATTCAAATATTAATAATTTCAATTGTTAAATTATAACTATTTAAAATACATTGTGCATCAATCTAACTTTTTAAAAGAATACAACTTTTAACATATGATTTAACTAGAGGTTTTATATTCAAACACTAATAATTTTAATTATTAAATTATAACTATTTGAAATACATTACCCATGAACTCAAATTTTTAAAAGAATTGTTTTTTGCATAACTCTTAAATCATGATTTAACAAATTGAGAAATTATGAATATCGAATATAAAATGAAATGTTATATTGTGAGTGAAGTAAGTGAAAATTAAATGCAAAAAATGATAAATGAAAAAGGATTTGTTTACGTGTAGTTGCATATAGTTTTTAGAGGCATATTTTTGACCAAGAAGAAGAAGCCTATTAAACTTATATGTTTGATAAATTAGATAACTATATATATACAACGTGTATTATTTATAAAAAAAAATGATGATAAGCTTATAATAATAAACTTTTTACAAAATGTTTAAATTCAGAACAAAACAACACATTAAATGAAGAAATAAAAATACATTATTTTCCATATTATTCTCCACCTTTTTCTTTAGTAATTTGGGAGCGAAAATAAATAAATAATATATATATATATATTATGATACAACTAAACCATAAAAAAACTAATTAATTGATTTCACGGGAGTGTTTAATAATATGAATTGGTAATATGGTATGAATCAATCATATAAAATTCATTTAGATAGGTTGAAAGCTTGAGTTCGAATATTAGTAATTATTTAAGAAAAAAATATAAATTATCCCATGTTCATCGTGCGCAGTACGTGCGTTTATTAGTGAATGATAAGAATGCATTAAGTTGCTTGAAAGAAATATCATGAATATGTGTTATGCTTGTACATCATTAATCACATTTAACAAACTGCATGTGTAGTGCAATCATAATCTATTTTGCTTATAAAAACATTAGTTTACTATTCCTTATCAACCCAACAATAAACAAAACAACTAAATGAAATTTAAAAACCTAATACTTATGATAAATAAAAATACTTCACAACTACGTTTGAATGAGGATATTATTTGGTCCATTTTATGACCCATTTTTAAGACAATTAATGGAGCAAAATTAAACCCTTTTCTTATTAAAAAAAAATGCCATCCCATCATCCATGACCCTTGGGAGGAAGAGTTTTAAAAAAAAAAATTTAAGACCAAAAATTGGGGATAATTATTTTTTCCCTAAACAATAGGAACGATAATTCTTCTATAATAAATTGATTTTAAGAATTAACTGAAAAATCCATTATTGTTTGATCTGAAATATGAAGAGTTGGTGTTGGGTGGGACATGATATTATGTTTGTATCTGAATTATCTCACCTAACACAAAGATAATAGATTTCTCATGTAAAAAGATAAGAAGACTTGAATGGGCATGTCATTTTATTTTTATAAAATATCAAGCCTATGCAGTGACTTACTGACATTTATCTCATCCCTACTTTGAAATCACCATTCTGATAAATAAACATGTCATTGTGTGTTTGTTTGTTTTTTTATTTTTTGAATGGGATAGAACGCAAGAGGAAGAAGTATTGGTAGTTACTTAGTTTACAATCAAATGAATGTAGAAGATAGGCAAGCAGCCCAACACAACCAGGGGACTTAACCTATAAGGCAACAACAATGCATAGTTGGAGGCTTTTGCAATATTAGCCCAAACTCCTAAACATTAATTGCATAGTATAACTTTTATAGTTTAAATTTTATTTTTAATTCCTTTTTATGTAGTTTGTATATTTTTTTATAACATAAAAATATAATTTTTATATTTATTTAAAAATGTTATGTACATATTTTTTATTATAATTAACGTAAAATACATGTGTGATTTAGAAATTAAAATTGAAAACATATGAATAATTAAGTAAATAAAAATGAAAAAAATAATAAAACACAATGTTTATAGCAATAGCTTCGTACGTGGGATTCATCACGGGTAGAGCACATGTTCTCCAATGTTCAAATTCATTTGGTTTCATATATGATTGACTTATATAAATGAAAAAATATAAAGATACGATATTTAACATTTGTAATAAACATATGTTCAATTCAACCCAATAAAACTATATGAAGTTAAGGGTCGTATAGATTTATAAGTGTAATAGAGACATAATATCTTATCGATGTGTGACTTAAGTTAAACCTTAACAGTCCCCTTTCAACATTATTGCACCCAAGGAGAGCCCAAAGCATCGCAAGAGAACCAAACCCTGATACCACATTAATTGATATGAGTTTAACTCAATCCAATAAAATCTTATTGAGTTAAGGGTTGTTCATGATTATAAATAAGTCGAAAACTATGAACGTAACCGACGTGAGTCTTAGATTCTCTATCAAAATTATTGCATGCACTCGAAGATCTTAACACATACGTATAATTATGTAAGACCTTATATAATATTATTAATTTAGTAGTCATAGAAAATCATTAACATATGTCAAGTAGAAAACATATGTCAAGCAGAAAAGAGTTGGAGGAAATATACAAAAGTGAAAGAAAATGTCAAAATGACTTACACATTATTATTAAATGATACCATATATTAAAGGTATGGGACCACTTATTAGGATAGATGAGTAAGATTGTGTCACTTAATTTGTAGTTATCCATCAAATTTGTTAAAAATTGTTTCCCTTATCAAATGTTACTGTTAAAATAGTAAAATACGTTTCATTGGGTGGCTAAACTTGAAAAATTATGAGCTAAGCCCTTTTTGCAAGAATAAATTTGAGTAATTCAACAAAATATTCAAGCACATTTGAATAATACTGTAATGGTTATGAAAAGCTATATCTTGAATGAATCATGCATAGATGTAGAAATATAGAAAATGGATTTACCATAAACAAAGTTTTATCAAGATCAACACTGATGTCACAATTAAAGTGAAGAATTATACACTATTATAATTGCTAGAGATTTTCATGGTCAAACATTAGAATTTTGGTGCAAGAAAGAACTAGAATGTACCATAGAAACGATCGGGATCAATTAGTCCTTAAAATTAGTTAAGACATTAATTTGTTAGGTTTTGAATTTGAGAGTGATAACCTCAACTCTATCAATTACCTAAACGATAGAGGAGATATATTATCATTGGATTCGGGTAGCATTCTTCATGTTGTTAAAAGTCAACTAATGTTTATTAGAAATTGTTCTTGTAATTGAGTGTCTAAATAATATTATATAGTAACACATGAAATTGTAATTGGTTAATAAGTACAAACAAAGGAGGATCTTTTGAGTAACGTGACCTTGATTTAATCTATACACTTTCATATAATGACCTACTAAAGGAGTTAAGTCTCACTCATGTATAGTTTCACTACTAAAATAGCCCAAAATAAACATATTTTCAATATAGATAGGTCAATATTGGTTACACTTTAAAAAAAATTCCAAATTCATATCCCAATTGATTTAATTTCCTTAATGGTATATAATATACTTGAAGCTTTTGTTGAGTATATCTAGAATTGACGTAGAGATAATTAAATTGAAATGAGAGATATTTACGTAATTGAGTTAATGATTAAATGATACATAAGTGCTCATACAAGGCACCATAAATACACGATCTGAATATTTATGTAGGTATGTCATTGGCTACTATATAACTGACAATTCATGGAACCACATGAATGGTAGTTACAATGTGAACACTATGGAGCTACTAAGGTACAATGGCACACACACTAAGCTACAGAAGGAATGTATGAGGAAAATCCATTACTTTAATATGCCCTCTTTCCACAAACTTATGGTGGTGAACAACAAAGAGTTTGGCTTTGAAAGGTTGAAACTTGGATTCAGGAAGGGGCTTGGTGAAGACATCTACGAGTTGATCTTCAAACTGCATAAACCTCGTATCATACTTCTCAATGATCACAAGATCACGCACAAAATGGATTCTATATCAATTTGTCCCATGCAATTGTGCAACACATAATTAGAAGCCAAGTGATTGGCACTAACATTATCATAAAATAGAATGGGATGATGAGATTGATGAATATGTAGCTCACAATGAAGAGGTTAAAGCCAAATAGTTTCAATGGCAACAATGGCCAAAGTCATGTACTTAGCCTTGCTGTTGAACCTTGATATAACCTTTTGCTTGCTAAACTTCCATAAACCTAAATTGTTGCCAAAATAGATAGCATAACCTTCTATATTGCGTTTATCATCAAGGCAACTAGTCCATCCATAATCAGTTAAGAAAATTAAACTAAGTGAGTCTTATTTTTGAAGAAATAAGCCATGATGGCTACTACCCTTAAGATACCTGACAACCCCTATTGGCAGCTATCCAATAAGCATTAGTTAGTTGATGAAAAAATGGACAAAATTGATTGACTAAAAATGAGATTTTAGGACATGTAAGGACACAATATTGTAAAGCACCAACAACAGTTCAAAAAAAAGAACCATCTTTCAAAGAAACACCATTATTCCTAGACAAATTGAAGCAAGCCTTCATATGAGTTTTGATTACTTTGGAACTTTTCAATCCATTATTCTTGATCAAATATTGAATATATTGATGTTGAGACAAGTGAATGTTGTCAATAGATTGGAAACTACAATGCCAAGAAAAAATTATAGATCTCTAAGATATTTGAGAGAAAATTTAGAATAAAGAACTTGGAAAAGGTATGTAATGTAGCTGGCATTAGAATCAGTGATAATAATATCATCAACATAAGCTAAGACAATAGTTATGGTCTTAGCATTATAAGAAAAGAACATAGAGGGATCAAATTTGGAGTTAGTGAAGCCTAAATCTTTCAAACTCACACTCAGCTTGTTGAACCATGCTCAAGGTGTATGATTTAGGTTATAGAGAGCTTTAGTGAGTTTGTAAACCATATAAGGATTAGTTGAATTGGCAAAGATGGATGGTTGTTGCATATAAACAACATCATCTAACTCATCATTCAAAAAGGAATTATAGGCATCCAGTTACCAAAGAGACTAATTATTGGAAAGTGCCAAGGAAAGAACTAAACGAATGGTTTATGACTTGACCACAAGAGCAAAGATCTCAAAGAAAACAATGCTTGCTTGTTGATCATATCCCTTGGTAACTAGTCAAGCCTTATACTTGTTAAGTGTGCCATCACTTCTAACTTTAGTTTTGTAAACCCACTTATACCCAATATGAGTGCAATCCTTAGGGCACTTAACCAATTCTCATGTACCATTTTTTAAGAAAGCCTCATATTCTAGTTTCATGGTCTCTTTCTATTCTACCATACCAATGGCTTCCTTAAAAAAAATTGTTTAGGAAAAAGAGAAAAACCACTTATGACATTAAAGAAAAGAATGGGTTTTAAAATATTATCTTTTGATCTAGTAGTCATGTGATAAGAGTTGGTACTGGTAGTGAGAGGTGCCAATGGATGTTCAATAATTAGCTCAATCTCAAAAAAATCCTGAGACTGAAAAAGATGACAGATATGAAGTAGGAGATGATGATGGAGAATCATAAATCATAAGGTAAGAAGACATTTGTGAACTATACAACATTGAAGTAATAGTTAGAGACCTAAAGACCTTTAGAAAAGAGTAATTAGGAGTTATTTTATAAAGAAATTCGTAGGGTGATTTTCATAACAAAGCATACGAAGGAAACATATTCAATATGTAAACAAAAGTTCTAAAAGCATGCAACCAGTATGTGATGGATAGGCTTGATTGAAATAAAAGAGTTAAACCTCTTTTGATAACTCGTCGATGCCTACTTTCCACAACAACATTCTGCTCATGGGTATAAGGGCATGTAATACGATGAACAAGGCCAGTATTACTAATTTTGGAAGATAGGAAATGGAACTCTCTACCTCCATTAGATTGAACACATTTTATTTTACGATCAAAATTTCTCTTAACCATAGCTATGAAAGACTGGAAAATAGAACATGCTTGATCCTTTGTTTTCAAAAAATAAATCCATATATATTTACTAAAATCATTTACAATAAGCATAAAATACTTAGCACCAATTGTGACTACAACAGGTGAGGGTGAAAGATCTACATAAAGAAGATCAAAAGGAGATGCATATGAGGCATGTTTAGAAACAAAAGGAATTTTATGTGTCTTTAACAAGTTTCTAAAAAAATAAGATAAGATGGATGTGCAAGGCATTTATGCTAAGAGATACGACATCAGGTTTATTAGAAGTAACAAGAACAAAAGGAGAATTGAAAGCAAAATCATTACCATACATTAACTCATGATTTAAAGTGTACAACCCTTGCTTAGCCTTGTCGTATGCTAAGATTTTCTTTGTTTGCTTCTTCTTAACACAAAAAGTGTTAGCATGAAATTCAATAAGTGCATTATTATCCTGACATAATTTATGCACAGAAGTTAAATTATGTGATACATCAGATGATGTAAGACATTTCAAAGAATAAGATGATTATCATAAGGAATGGAAACATATGATTGACCTATGTGTGTAATAAGAATGAAATTTCCATCACCTATAGTCATAGAATGAGAGCCAGAATAAGGCATACCATGCTCCAAGTTATCAGCATCATTAATGAGATGATGTGTGACTCTTGAGTCTAGTAGCCAACCTACAATTACCTGATTATTTGATGATACTAAAGCATGCATGACATATGGTGATCTAATAGAGCCAAAACCTTTCTTGCCAATGAGAATGTCACAAAGTAAGAAACAATTGTTTACAGGATGACACTTTTTGCCAAAAATTTGACATTGAATCTTTGGTGCATTCCATCTAACCTATTTGCCTTTTGAATCAAGTGGTTGATCATATTTCTTATTGATAGATCAAGAATTTTGAGCAAGAAATTCTTGCACATGAGCTTCTACAAATCAATTTTCAATGTTATACTATTTATCAATGTGATACTCATAAGATAATAGCATACTATGAACATGATCTAAAGAAATGGAATCATTGCTCATAATAATACTAGAGACAAATGAATTATAATCTGAGAAACAACACTACTAGATATTGAACCAAAGATTCAACTCTTCACCAAGCTGTTGGTCCTATTCCAGTGACAAATTCTGGCGAAAGCTACTGAGTACCTTTGAGAAACTTTAGTGGAAGATCAATTAAAGGATTAATAAATTCTTCAAGTCCATACACAAGAATGAGGGAAAATATTTATTCTTTCTAAATCAAGAAGTTAGTACGATCAAATTTGATTGCAAAACTTATATTCATTAGTGGCGTCAGAATAGGTGGAGAAAGACTGATATTGAGAGATTGAGAGTCTTCTCCTCTCAAAGAATTATCGGAGTTTGGTGACTCCATTATTGAAGAGTTTTATGGATCCTTTGGATACTTAAAGGTCTAATATTATAAAATAATATAAGAGATATACATTCAATTAAGTTAATAATTGAATGGTACATAAGTGCTCATACAGAGCACTATAAATTCACAATGTAAACAATTACGAAGGCATGCTTTGTGTTTTATAGTTGGCGGTTCACGACACCACACATGTATTAGTTACAATATGTTCACATTAGGGAACTATTAAGGTACAATGGCACAAATACTAAGCTACAACAGAAGATATAAAGAAAAGCCATTGCTCTACTATTAATAACACTAATCAAACTAGTATAAGTTGGATTTACTTAGAGATTTTGTTGAGTGGTCCTTAATTGTATTTTTTGTAAAATAGTGGAGGATCAGACTTAAAGAAAGTAAAAGGCTTTCTTTGAGTACCCAGTTCATAATTGCATAGGCTCAAAGGGCCAGCCCAAGCCCAAATGCAGTGCCTTTTCTTCGTCTCTTCCCAACTTTTAAAGCATTTAGAAGTTGGATATATAAAATTCACCGTCGTAATTTAGGAAGGATTAATACAATGGAGTCTCCAAGCCCTCGTACCGTTGAAGAGATCTTCAAGGACTATAGTGCTCGTAGATCTGCTCTACTTCGCGCCCTTACTTACGGTATTCTCTTCTACTTTTTCTCTCTTCTGCCCTAAATATGAGTTTTTCTCATTTTTTTTCTATTCGTGTACTTTTTTTCTTTATTTCCAAACGGGTGACTTTTGATTCCATATCTTCTTCCAGATGTCGACGAGTTCTATTCACTTTGCGATCCAGGTTCGAATATTATCATTTTGCTTCCATTCCTTCTAATTTCTTTCTTTGGTCTCAGCAATTTATGGGTCTTCCTTCTGTTACTTTTGTCTTGCTTTTTCTGTACGCATGATATGATGTAATATCTAAAGAAAAAGAATAAGAAATAGGAAAAGAAAAAAAGGGAGGAGATTTTGTTCTTATAAAATCTTAAAGATTGTTTTTCCTTCAAATTGTAGCATTTTTAGTTTAGATATAATATTGATATTGTGTTATAAGCGTAAAATTGATACTCTTGATCTTGTCATGAGTTTTTAAAGAAAAAAAGGGTAATAAGCAGATATGATAAATAAATTAATAAAAAGATTTGAAGTTATCTTATTTTGATTTTGTTATATATATTGAATAAGGTTATTTTATTGTTTAATATGAAATAATATTTTATCAATCTTCATGATCTATATTTCAAGTTTTTCTAATGTTTTTTGGAGCACCATTTGACATTTCCATTATTCACGCATGTCATTATAAGTATTTTTTGTTAAGAGTTTTTATTAACAGAAAGCTTTTGAAAGTAAATGTTTTCATAAACAAAGCTTTCAAACAAGCATATGTTTTGATAGGATGCTTGAATCATCGATATGCAACTTTGGTGTCTTGGAGTGACATGATATAAGTTATGATAAGTTTAAGATTTGTATGTGAGATGTGTCTCTTGAATAAGTGGGGTCCCCGAAGACACAAGAGTCATCACCTTGGGTTTGAACACATTTATGCATGCGAGAGCAACATGGAAATCTAGTTTGTTTCAAACTATATTAAAAGATTTACTTGCATGTGTCTTTCATACCTGTTAAGTCGCCGATGGATGACTTATATTAAACTCTACTATGATAAGTTTAAGGGATGATTCATGGTACTCCTAAAGAAAATAGGGGCTTTGAAAAGTGTTTCTAAGAAATAGCAATGCATTACAAGCATTTCTCTATAAGCATAAGCATGTTATAAACAATTGTTTCTGTTTATGTAATGTATACTGTGTTGCTTAACGTTCCAACTAAGGTGAGTTTACTTATTGAGTGATGTCACTCACCCAAGTCTTATTCACCATTTTTAGGTGATCTTTGGCCACCAAGTGATGATTTGGCATCATCATTGAAAAATTGTTGGTCCCCTAGACAATCTTTGGCTTAATTTATTAGGCCTAAGTATTTCTTTGGCCATATAATATGGTCTTGGGTTTTACAAATGTTAACTTGAAGTTTTATTTTAAATTGTAGCTTATTGATTTAATCAAGCTAGGATAGTGTTGAGCTTTTTATTTCTCACGAGGACTCCTTGGTTAATTTACATATTGAAAATTTTGGGGTGTTAAGGTGGGGGCCTTCTATGGGAGGTGATTGTAGCAATCATCAATTCCTTGAACTGAAATCCCATGAGCGTGGGAAAGACAGGATAAGTTGTGCAGTTTAACATTCCTTGGAAAAGGAGGAATGTAATGGTTCTTAAGTATGAGTTATATTGTAGCAATCATCAATTCCTTGAACTGAAATCCCATGAGCGTGGGAAAGACAGGATAAGTTGTGCAGTTTAACATTCCTTGGAAAAGGAGGATTGTAATGGTTCTTAAGTATGAGTTATACTTTAAATGGTATGAGGTATTTCAAGCTCAATAGCAAAAACCATGAGAGTCTAGACCTAAAGTGGACAATATCATACCTTGTGTTGTTAGAGTTGGGCGTTATAGTTAGAGCATGAACAAACTAGAAACGTGACCGGCGAAGATATTGGGCCCTCTACGTGGTGATTGTTATAGTCATCAATCTCTTGAGTTAAGACAAGACAAGATAAGCTTTGCAATCTCACATTGTTTGGGAAAGGATGATTGTAATGGATCATAAGTATGGGTTCTACTATAAATAGTTTGAGGTCGTTTGGGTGAAAGCACAATATTAAAACCATCTTAAGGCCAAAGTCGACAATATCATATCATATGTTAGAGTAGGGTGCTATATGAAATGGCGTTAAAATTGATGTTTTGTTAGCAATAAAATGAAAGCTTTGAATTCAGTTATTAGCAGTAGTAGTGCTGTTGTGATACTCACTGGACTTGAAAATTCAATTTTGGATGTTTTCTCTTAAGCAAATCAATTATTTTTGTTTAATTTTTTTTAGTTTATGATCTATTATTGTTTTGTTTCCTTTTAATCTAGAGCGCATAATTTACAATGTTTGTATTTTACTCCTGTTTTTTGCAGAGAAGGAAAACTTATGCTTGTATGGGCATCCAAATGAGATGTGGGAAGTGAACCTTCCAGCTGAGGAGGTTCCACCAGAGCTTCCCGAGCCAGCATTGGGCATCAACTTTGCCAGAGATGGGATGGATCGTAGAGATTGGCTTTCTTTGGTGGCAGTGCATAGCGATTGTTGGTTATTGTCTGTGGCTTTCTACTTTGGTGCCCGCCTTAATCGTAATGATAGGTTTGTAATTGCTGCTGCTATTGCATCCTCAGTCTATATTTTTTTTACCCATTGCAAATTATTTAGTTAGTTTTTAATGCTATTGGTGACAGCAGTGATCTCCTTTCACTCAGGCTTTTACAGGAATGAGTTATTGCATTATCATGTACTTGCTTCAGTTTATTTTACACGTATGTTATTAGTCATGAGCATTGAATTGTTGAGTTTGGCTGTGCTTTTTTTTTACCTCCTAAAACGTTTAAGTGCATTCATAGCGTCCGACAACCATACCCTTGCCAGTGTCACGCCCTAAAGACATGGATATGGTATTGAGAAGTGAAGGATTTTATAATCAGATTTTATCTACTGATTCAACAATTGTTAAAGGCTTAATACGTTCTTTTCTCAACCTATATCGTCCTTTTTCCCTAGTTTATATTGTCTTCTTTGCATGAAGGGGTAGCTGAGGAGTGGAAAATAATGAGATTTATACAAATTTTGAAACATGTTGCATGATGCCTAATATTTACCACTTGCCTGGCCTGTAAATCTGCCAAGAATTTAATTTTATTCTTGCCCATCACTCCAGAATCATGGCAATCTTGTATTAGTCCTCTAAATGTTTTTGTAGAGAATTATGGGGCAAAAACAGATTCTCTCTTGGATTTTAAGAGTAAAAGGGAAACCTTTTCCTTTTTTGTATATGGTTTGTGCAGGGTAACATTATCATTTTGAATTATTGTACCACCGAATCCTTTTCTTTTGTTGGTGGCTGATTTTGTTATATGACCTTTTTGATGGAAAAATCAGCACTTTGAACTTTTATAGAGATGGTAAATATCTTAAGTATCTTCTTGATCAGTGTGTTTTATGTTATAAAATAGTTGAATTTGTCTTATGAAGTTTGCTTATATGAATTCCTTTAATTCTGTGTCTGCGAGCTTGTACATTCCAATCCAGCATTTTGCAAGTGCGATCTACTCCTGTTGTTTTTTTGTTTTTACCTAATTATTTTCAGTTTGATGATCATTTATTCAAATATGGTCTTCCAGCTTTGTTATTGTTATTCTTTTTGGTGGTTTTCCTTTGTATAAGAGAATATAGTTGTAATAATTTCATTTCGTTATCCTGGAAAAAGTTATGTTTTGATATATTTCCTTTGAACTTATCTAATGAGGTAGTTCCAATAAAAATAAGTTAATAAGATAAAAGGTATGGTACAATTTTAGATTTACCTTACTGTGTATTCTTCTTAGAGCCATTAGTTGGATGGCTTGTCTTTGGTTTGGTAGCCTTTTTCAAATTTGGTCTACATGTAAAAGATTCCCTCATTTACTCAA
This sequence comes from Hippophae rhamnoides, assembly GCA_033030585.1. Lineage (NCBI taxonomy): Eukaryota > Viridiplantae > Streptophyta > Magnoliopsida > Rosales > Elaeagnaceae > Hippophae > Hippophae rhamnoides. The sequence goes on from CM065432.1 coordinate 51,255,282, forward strand.
CGATGTTATGTTGAGTGAATCATGTTTCAAAAGTGCTGGTTTTCATTCAACAGGAAACGATTATTTAGCATGATGAATGATCTGCCCACACTGTTTGAAGTTGTAACTGGAAGGAAGTCCGTAAAAGATAAGCCTACTGTGGATAGTGGAAGCAAATTCAAGAATAGCACGAAGGTAAAAATGCTCATTTTGCTCAAATGGATGTACTTAAAAAATTGAAATTGTGTATTAGTATCGTATTCATTTAGCTAGCTATGGTTCCTTTTATTCAAATTTTTGCACTTATAACATGCATCCGATGATGTAGAGGTCGAGTGACGGACAAAGCAGAAATAATATGAAGTTTGTTGATGAATATGGAGATGAGGAAGATGAGCATGGTGAAACTTTATGTGGAAGTTGTGGAGGAAACTACAGCGGGGATGAGTTTTGGATTGGGTGTGATATATGTGAGAAGTGGTTTCATGGAAAGTGCGTGAAGATTACACCAGCAAAGGCAGAAAGTATTAAACAGTATAAATGTCCTTCTTGCAGCATCAAGAGAGGAAGACAGTATTGACTAATTGTGAAGCTTTATAGTGTTAATGCGTATGCTTAACCGCTTTGTGCTGGTCGGAAGATATCATTGTATATCAGTGATAGTTAATTGTATTAGGCTTTTGGTTTCTGGTAGTCCCAGAAATCTTATATTTCCATGACAAAATCCATATTTGACAAAGATTGAAGCTTTTATATCTTCACCCTTAGATTGCACGCTCCTTTGTATGTTTATATGTAATAACTTTTTATGTTTTGCTGTTAAATTAGGATACTAATATTGTCATAACTTAAATTGTTATTATTACAATAATGACAACTTTACTAACAAAAGTGGCTTCATATTTAATTAACTATAGGAGTAAAATATACTTTACATATTATCCTAATAGTAACAAAATTAATTATGATAATATTATTTCTCTTAATTTATTATTTTTTATAACTTGATAGTGTTAATTATTAAATTTCGTTTCTTATTTATTAATTTTCGTTTAGGCCATTACAATTTTTGGAAAATAAAATTTATACATAATTACTTATTTTTAAATATATAATTACGTATTTTTAAATTGCATATATTTAGTACGTGATGCATTCTTATATTATACATAATAACAAGACTAGTTTAAGAAATTAAAATTTTCATTGTAGATTGGTGTTTCCAATAAAAAAGAATAAAAGTTTTAATCATTTCATTCTCCTTCCTAGATGGGCTCGTTTGAATTATATTAGCTATTAAATCAGTATACGGTGTTGTTGGAGCACCAACAATGTATAAAATATCACAGTTTCTCTAATATTATGTGTAAGTATATAGACTAATTTAATTATTAAAGTAATTGTAAGGAAGAAAAAAAACCAAAACAGCCATGTACAGGTGAGACTCATCTACCCTTTGTTTCCAATTTTAGGGATATATATTTGAGTAGTTGGTAATTTTAGTTTTATAATTATATAATTTATATATTTTAAAACTTTTTAGTTTAGTTTTATTAGTTTTGTAATTAAGTTAAAAAAATTAAAAATTATGATTTTTCAAAGATAAAATAAGAATTATATATTTTATTAATATAATTTAAAAATTGAGATTTTTTTTAAAGAATTACTTTCCTCTCATTCCCTCCCTCTTTACTCTCTCTTTTTCTTACTACTATCTTATTATTTTTTTTTAATAAAAAAATATAATTGAGAAAGAAAAAGAGTTAAAATGAAAGAAAGAGTGAGAGTCAAAATGAGAGAGAGAAAGAGAGAAGGAACGGAGAGGAGGGACCTTTTTGGTGCTTTTTTTTTTTTTAAAATGTGTTTATATTAGTAAAATATATAATTTTTATTTTATTCTTAAAAGAATTTAAATTTTTTAAAAAATTAACTTAAATAATTATACTTTTAAATTATAAGATTAATAAAATCTAACTAAAAATTTTCATCATTAAAATATATAAATCATTATATAAAAGATGCAATTAAAACAAAGAAACCGTAAATTATAAGTAACTGGTTTAGGATGATTTGTCTTATTTATGGAAATTCTTAGTATCAATGAATCAACTCTAAGTTCTTACTCGCTAGTAGTATCTCCAGCTTTCCTAGGTTAACTAAGATGTTTGTAGCGCTTTTCTTGCTACAAATGCCGTAAATTAAGGGTGATGTTATTCCTATAATTTATAAAATCTTCTATCTAATTTTTTAATTTAATTCGATTTATTTTAATTTTTAAATAACCTTATAATTAGATATGTTACTTCATTTAATGACAATTAGCAATAAATATTTAGTAGACTTTAATCACAATAAATTAAACATTAATTAATAATTACTAACTATTAAAGTTAAAAAGGCTAAATAAATATATACATTATTTTTGTGGTATTTTTGAGAAAATTAAAATTATTATTAAAAAACATTTTATATTATTTTAATATAATACTTTTTTGAAGTACTATGACGTGGTAAGACATTTTTATCCCCCCCCCCCCCCAAAAAAAAAAAAACCAAGTGGACCAAGTTATTGATACGTTCAAAACTCATATTTTTATATTGCAAACAAATAAACATCGTTGTAAATGGCTTCAGAATTGCATTTGTGCTCGAGATTTCATTTACTTTATTATCTAGTAAATAAAATAGCCATTCGTTTTTTAATTATACCCGTTATTGTTAATAATAATAATAATAAATAATAATTTAGACTTCGCCATTACAACCCTTCTTTGCTTGCTTGTGTATTATATTATAGCCTTCTTTCTATGTTTTTTTTTTATTTTTATTTTTTCATAAGAATTACGTACACTCACTGTTATTTTTTTCCAACTAAATATAAACAAATAAATTAATACAGTTCAAACTATGGCTACATTATAACAAACCATTTCTACAATCTGCAATAATAATTCATTAAACACCCTTTTAACATAACAATGAAACAACTTTTAATTAGAATACACAAATAATCACTACGCAGAACAATACAAAAATAAAATATATTGTATCAATGTTTGCAGTTGCTGAGGTGAGGATACAACTTGAGTTTGAAGTCTTCTTTTAATGGCCTTTCGTTAACGCATTTGAATAAACAACTAACAAACACACTAGTAATAAGTGAAAGAAACAAGACAACCCAAAAAGCAGGGACACTACTCACTGATAAAGTGATACCACAGGCAACTAACATACCCACCAGCCAAACCATCAATATCAACCCCAAAATTGCCCAAAAGCATCAAAAGGGGGGAAAAATTAAAAATAAAAAAAAACAAGTGGAAAAAGATATAACACCACATGAGAGAAAACCTCCAAGAACTTACTGTTGAAATTTTGTGAATTAAAATTGCTTTTAAATCATCTTAATTCATTTATGAAATAATTTTTCTGTTTCTAAAGTTTTCCCTTCTACTTCCATTCTTTTTTTTTTCTTTTTCGGTTTTGAAATTTTCCGTTTCTCAATTAAGGCTCTATTTAGATTCTTCTCTTTTTCGTTTATGAATTGATGATTCCGTTTCTTAGAGTTCTTAATTGTGCTTTGGTCATGGGTATATATATACCCGTTGTGGAAGAAAAGAAGAAGAAGAAGAAGAAGAAGAAAACAGAGGATCTTAAGAAAAGAAAAGGAAAGATAAAAGAAAAAGAAAAGGAAAAGGAAAAAGAAAAAAGAAAAAAGAAAAAAGAAAAAGAAAGTAGTGTACGTTTCGTAATTATTATTTCATCTTTGTAATTGTTTTCAATGTAAGTTTCTTAATTTTTTTTACTTTATATTTGTATTTCACCCTTAAAGAGAAAATGAATAAATATTTTATTTTTATAATAACACAAATATTATTAAATATATTTAAAAAAAAAAGATAAAATTATAGAGAAATTTATTCATTTAAAATATAAATTAAGAATCAAATCAATAAAAAAATTAAATTATTACGTAGTGATCGTGGTGATAAATATGAAATATCGTTTAATGAATTCTATGTATAACATAGAGTTATCGAGGAAAGAATTGTTCACCTAAATAAAATAAAATTATTGAACGTAATAATTGTATATTGAAAAAAATAATGGATACAATGATATTAAGTTATGAATTAACAAAAGTTGCGTGTGTAATCTATTTTGTCAAAATATATTACATATTTATACTTAAAGAAAATAAAAATAAATCTAAAAATAATAAATTTTATTTTTATTGGATATGTAAATAATATAGTGTTATAGCTCAAATGATCATTGGTATTTGGTAAATAAATATGTGATTTATAAATTAGTTTAACATGCAAATAATAAAATATAATTTGATTTGATTCAATGGTTTGACTCTAACGGAAAAGATCAAACAACTAATAGTTGGTAAGCAATAATTTGGAAAATGGAGAATTTAAAATTTAATTTAAAAAAAATGTTTAAATAATACCATATAAAATTATTTGTGATATTATAAATAAAGTGGTACCATGAAATTTACAAGATTTAATAGAAATCACATAAATTTTAGTTTGGATAGTAAAATTTTGTTAATTAATTTAGGATTACAATAAATTTTTACTAAATAACTTTTTTTAATATATATTTTTTTCTTTCAAATGATCAAATAGGAGTTGTATATATAAATGAAATGGTATAATAAATTTTATTTGAATAATAAAATTTTGATATCATAAATTTATAAGGGTCGAATAAACTTTACATAGATTCTAGAGTTAGCTGTTTAGAAACTTAGCCAGCACATTCATTAATAATGTATATTCGGTAATGGTCGTACAATTAGTTATTATGATTGTTGATGTGCCAAACACATGGCAGAACATTCACACTAAATTTTTATTTGTAATTTTACACAATATATAGGTTTAAATTTAATATTCATAAAAAAACATTATATTATAAGATAATAAATTTTGTATTAATTTTACAGCATTTATTAGTTTGTTGATCCATGACAATAATATAAAAAAGATACATATTTTAACCTACGTATTTTTATTTTATTTAATGTAAACCAACTTGGTTTAACATGATAATTAAATAGGGAGAGGGGTTTTAAAAGACTTAAATTATAGAGCTGATATAAATGTGTTTTATAATTAATCAATTTTAAAAAATAAACTATATATTAGATACTACTACACATGACTTTTATAAAGTTGATATAAAGGTGTTTTATAATTAATCAATTTTAATGATTTTAAAAAACCATTAAAATTGATGAAGGTACTTGTCTCCAAACAGGTTAACATATGGCACGGTTCATCCTTTTCCAAAGATAACTATTAGATACTACACGTGAAGATCTCCTCTCAGTTACCAAGTGAATAGAGAAACAAGGTAATTTTCTATTGTAATCAATAGGTAGAATATTATTATTTTTAAGTTAATACAATTTAATTTAATTATATTATTATTATTATTATTTTAGATGTTTTTTTTATTTTTTTAATCAATTCATTAAAAAAACTTAAGTATAATTGAATTAAACCTTAATATATAACAAAAAAAATGGAAAATATTTAAATAAAAAAATGTTTCAATTAAAAAAATAAAAATAAAATTATTACAGTAATTTGAAGTTATTATAATGTCTACGTATATAACAAAAAATTGATTAAAATATATTAAATTAAAATAAAATAATCAATATATTAAATTTATAAAAACATATTAAATCATGTACACTTTTTTCCTACCTGATTAATATAAACAAAATCAAGCCCTCCAAATGAGAACACCATGCCAGAATTTCAAGTCATCCAATAAATGTCAAACACGGTTTTCTCCTTTTCCATGTGCATTCGATGTAAACATTCCAACAAATACTATGTAGACTTTAAACAATGTGTATTTTGCATACAAAAATACACATAAAGCTAGATGACAACTGAAACAAGTAAGTCACATATACATACAAAATGCCTGATTGGTACACAAATCTCTAACAAGAGATTATAATTAATTAATAGATACAATCAAGATAGAAAACGAGATCATTGACAATGGAAGTAGAAAGTAATATTATTAAAGAAAACTTATCACGATACAATTCACGTGTTAAAATTTTATTAAATATTATAAAATATAAGTAAATTAAAAGTTAACTTAAAAATGAAATTATACTTTATATTTAAACTTAACTTCACCCCAAAATTTAAGTTATAAAGTAAAAAATTATTCAAATTTATATGTATAACGAAAGAAGTTTTCCTAGTTAATGTGTGACTTAACATCCACTTCATATCTACTAGAGTTTGGATTTATGACACTGTCTAAATTTATATTACGAGGGTCGATGGAGGATCAATGAATTAGCTTTGATATTATATTAGATTTGAGTCTAATTCTACTTTAAAACTTAAATTATAAGATAAATAATTGTAAAAACTTATATATAAAACTAAAAAATGTAACTAATTAATGTAAGATTTTGACATATACTATTTCATGATCTCTTTTGTAATTTATAACCAGCGAAATGCCAAGCATCTACCCAACTGCCCCTTGCGAATATCAGTGTCAATGTCAGCATAAATGACACTTTATTTTCGTCGTTAAAGAGTCACGCAATTAGATAATTTCTATAACGAAAATTCTACTTGTCATTATATCAATTCTTTTTCATTTTTTACTACCGTTTCTCGTCATAATCATAAAGAACATCCATTCGTTTAGGATACTAAAAGATATTATATATTACATTATTTATTATGAGGTTAACTGATTGTAAATATATTTTATTTATTTTTAAAAAATATTTAAATATTATATTTATTTTTATTATTATAAAAAACGTGACGGTAAAAAGATATATATATTTTTTTTATATTTTTTATTCAATTTTTTTATTACAGTTTATTTAAGTTATAATAATTATTATATAATATAATTAAAAAAATTAAAAATAAAATAAATAAAAATTATTTTTATCTTTATATAATCATTTTTAATAACAATATAATTAAACTATTAAAAAAAATAAATATAAAACATAAATATTATTATTTTTATTTATTATTCACCGGAGATTTTTTAATAATTTAGGAAATACATGGGTATTCAATTATAATTTTTAAAGATAAAATTCTTCAATTAAATTTTTATAGAATTTTTTTTTTAAAAAATCTAAGTGTAATAAAATTCATTGGTTTTTAAAAAAAAATTAAAAAACTTATTAATAAGAATACTAATAAAAATACTAATAATTTATCTCTATTATAAAAGTGGCTTGTTTTATAACCACATTTTTCTTAGTCTTTTTATCTATATGGCTATATATATAAAAAGTGGCTTGTCCCCGTCCTTTTTTGTTTGGCTTTTTTCCCACTCTCCTTTGTTTTTCTTTCCTTTATTTTTTTGACCATTTTTTCTTTTAATTACTTTAAATCTTTTGACACGTTACCCATGCCATTTAAAAACCTACTGACAGTATATGTAATTAAGTCACAATTGACAAACATTTTCATAATCTAATTATACGGATTTATATATCTATTAATTATTTCATTCCGTATAACTTTTTATAAACCAATTATATAATAACATGTGGTAGCTAGGATATGTAACCAAAAAAGTAGTTAAAATTATGCATATAATAACAGCAACAATACTAAAAAAAATTATAATTGTTTACAACTTTAAATGAGACATGAATTTGGTCCACAACTTGTTTTTTTTTTTTGAAAGATAAATAAACAATTAAAATAGGTATTGTTCTTAGACTTGGGTACCTAGAGTAACATTTAGTTATTGTATGGACAAATTTTTAATAAATTTGATAATGAATACTATTATTATCTTTAGGTAATTTTCATTTGTCTTGACCAAAATTATTAGGAGTAACATTATTATTCAGAAAGGTTTTTGATTTCTAGAATCTTGATGAACAAGATCTAGTTGTTGTGGTTGAGGAGATGTTGATTAATTTAGTGATTGAATAATTGGCCTAAACAAGCCATGGATCAAGCATGTCCATACATACCATTAATTTGACGATGATCATGAGTGTGCATTCTAGTAAATAATTAATCTAGACTACAAACATGCTTCTTATTAGTCACATTAGTAATTAGAGATTCATAACCTCCATCCAGATCACCAAGCACATATAATTATTCACTTGTATTGAGCGTATCACTAGCTACTAGAAAGACAATCAATCAAATCCCTAGAATGGCTAATATATGCACCTACTACGTACTCTATATATAGTTTTTGAGCCTTTTTCAAGTGACTATAATTGACAGCATAATTGCACTATATATTCTTGGCTATGAATCATCGTTAAAAAGGCTTTCCTCAATGTAGATCAATAATCAAACGATGCGTTCTTATTGATTAGATACTTTAAATAGATAGGTGAAACTAAAGAATACATCCAATTTTCATAACATTAATGTCATGCTTGTCCCACACATCATAGTCATTATTTATTTTAAAAAGTACTTCATGAACAACCTCGTTAGTAGGTACTCTTGCAAAATTACGCTAATTTTCGATGAGTCAGATTTATGAGAAATTAAGAATAGAAAAATAACACATAAATTTGATAACGGAGTTCGGACAATCTTGCTTACGTCTCCGGATCTGCTGCAGATCTTTTTACTGAAATGAGAGAAATTACACAAGGTGTTTACAACACTCACAACTCACAATTACACCCAAGAAAATTACTCTTAATTTTCTCTCACAAAAGCTTTTCTCTCAATTGGAATGAAGACTTTGGATGATTAATTCATTACAATTATACATCTATTTATAGGAAAATTCACTCCTTGAATTACTTCTTAAATTAATGGTTCCTTAAATTGCTCATTGAATTAAACTCCTTGTTTTGCTCCATGAATTGCTCCATGTTTTACTCCTTATTTTACTCCATATTTTACTCCTTAAATTAAAGAGCTTTATGACAATCTTCAACACGTACTTCTAGTTTATTTCTTAACGAGTCTCGATAGAAACAAATGCATCAACTAACTAGAGAATGTTAGCCATATATCATAATCACATGTTTAAGTTCTTCTTTTTAGATTAAGTAATTAATTTCTTGAAAAGAAAAAAAATGGGATTGAATGGATAGATAGGTAGGTTTTGATAAGAATTCATAGTAATTAGAGATTGAGTTTCTTTAATTGTTGAAACTAATATGAAATTATCATTAACCTTATATGAATCTTTACTAATGTGATTAGGTGCAAATCTTTTGTTCCAAGTCATGGATATAAATATAATATAATAAAATATATTAAAGTTATAAAATATAAGGTAAAATGATCTCAATTTGAAGAGGTATTAAAGAAAATAAAAGTATTATATTAATAAATGATAGTATTATAGTAGAATTTATAAAAAAAAATATGAATATTTTTATCTATTAAGTTAATTTTTAAATATTAAAATACCCATGACTTGTACGGAAGAACATACCTTGCAGTTACATCAAACCTATGTACATTAAAATGTACCTTGTTATTGATACTTGACTTCATATACATTATTGATATATAGAAAAAGCAACAACGAGATTAAATTAATTTGATACAAGAATAAAAAAATACTAATTAAAGCAAAATATAAACATGGGCCATTGATCATTGTAATTAATTATTCTTTGATCATTTTAGTAAATCATCTCGATCCTTGATTTGAGTTCACCAAATGGCACAGAGAAAAAATTTAGTAAATCATCTGGATCCTTGGTTTGAATCCATCAAATGACATGTGTCTTTTTTTCTAACGTACATTTTCCTTAAGTTCTGAAATCCTTTCTATTCATTAATTTGAAATTTCAAAATGCGTAACAAATTATCACAACCTCCCGTTTTTAACAACATTCATATATTTGAATAAAATCATCAAATAATTAAGAAATGGTTTAATTAATTACTAGTGTGTTAAATTTTATTATTTACGTATCCAATAACATACATAAATAAAATATAAATCTATTTTAATAATCATGTGTAAAAATTTATGTTAAAAATTAAAGATTTAAGATAAGATTTCTTATTAATGTATGTTATAATACTTAAATTTTATTATTTCATCTAATTTTATATTAATTATTTTAAGATTATATTAATATAAAATAATTAATCTATCTTAAATGAGTTTAAATGATGAATAAAATTACATAAATAATAATAATAAAACATGATTATTTATAATAAACACAAAATTATTAAAAACAACTTTAAATGTAATACGATGATATACGATTTAATAATTGAAAAAATTTAATTCATAAATTTATTAAATAAAATAATACGATACAACCAATTTATTATCTTTATATAGAGAATAGTCCAAGGTTTCAACTAAGATCCGCCCCAAATAAAAAATATTTAAAAAGCTTTTATTATTCAAAGATAAACCAATAATATTCATTTGTTATTTTTCCAACAACACATGCAAATTCAAACTACACTTGGGATGTCAAAGACTCTACGTGGGATGTAAGGGATTTCACTTGCGATTTGCCCCTTAGACCTTTCAATCTGATATAAAGTCTATATTCATCGTATGTCATGGGCGGATATAGTGCAGGTTTATTTGTTGTTACAAGCTCCTCCGCTGGCTCAATAGGAATGTCACTTTTTGGATTGTAAAAGAAAGCCAATGACAGTCTTTCCTTTGCTGAATTTACCATCACTCTATGCTCAACGCTTTTGTATCTTGCATTACTTAGTACCTAAAATTCCACCATTTTTCATTTCAAGAATTAATATTTATAAAACTATGTTTTTATTAGTATTTTAGTAATATAAAATTTATTTGTTTTTTACTTCACAACACCTTTAAAGATCATTTTTTTATTATAGAATTCTTTTACAATTATAGATGAAAACGTAATAATTTATATTTTACTATATTATGAATACTATTTGATAATGAAATGAACACCCTTGTACATGATTTTGTATTGCTTAAGCAAACTATGTTACACATTGAAGGTGTCATTGGAAATTCCAGACACAAAATTGGTTGAAAGGACATGATAGTGTCCTAACTAATAAAGGAAAGGATCGATACTATGATGAAAGTAATTTTCAAGCACAATGGTGAAATATCAAAGCAACTTAGAAATAAACTAAACTATGCTTGAACGTGAAGAGGAAAAAAAATATAGTATTCATGTAAATGTCACTGGTTAGATTCAAATCCTCTCTCTCTCTCTACAAAGTAAGTAAATGATATTTAATTGTAAAATTAATAATATTAAACACATTTAATTTAATTAGATGATGTTAATTAAACGAATCTAAATAATCATAATTCAATTTAAATGATTTTTAATATAAAATATGAGTTAATTTTTTTAAAAATATTTAAATTATATGAATTAGATATAAAAAATATTATTTTTATAATTAGTAATTTGAAGGTGTTATTCTTGTATTTACAAGATGTTCTATTTTTATTATTTATTTTTTCAAATTTTTTTTATATAAAATAAAAATTTTAAAATTTTTAACATAACAATTATATTAAACAATATCAAATTAAATATAATTCAATATTAAATAAGTTTAATTATCAAGATTAATTTTAATCACTTTAAAAGTAAAAACATACTAGAATTTAAGGGAAATCATACCTCCGAATGCTCAAAGATTATTAATTAATTACCGTAATCCGATATCCTTAATTTCTACAGATGTATCATGAGTCCATGACAGCAAGACATTTTTACAGAGCTAAAGGGATCTAAATTTACAATAACATAAACATTCAAAACAGTTGTACAACTGTCATCTTCCACTAGAAAACCATACGTCTCCAACCAGCTAGCTAATTTAGAGATCAAGATTTCTTTCCCATTTCAGATAAGTTTCAACTTCAAATCATTTCAATTAGATCTAGCTAACAATTATATTTCCTTTAAGAAAGCCAACAACTTTATAATGAAATTAGTAAAAGCTTGTAGCATGCATTTTCAAGAAATTCTATAATTTAAATCCTCCATCTCCTAAATATATTTTGATGAGAATATGTAATTTCTCTTTAGAAAATTAGCAGAATGTAGCCAGCCCAAATTAAGTTGTTTAACTATAGGGTTAATTTTGCCGAGAAACGGATGTGAAAAGAAGAAAAATCAAATTATACCATGAAAATCAACAACCATATAATTTTTTATTTACTGAGCATATTTTAGTCATATATACGCATGTAATGCATACATGTGGTCACAATTTTCAATCAATCATTCAAATATGTATAAAGAGATTGTATATATGACTCAAATGTTTTTTGAACACACATATTATTTGATAAACGTTATATTCTATCTTATATTCTTTTCAATAAATTTAATGTTTTATATACGTTATCATTTCTACATCAATCATTTAAATACTTTTTAATTAATATTGATATTAAATTATGATTGAATTAAAATGTTAAGAATTTTTTATTAAATTAAGTTGAGACATGTTGGTTTCATTTAACAATCTCATAACTTATTCTGTTTATATTTTACGTTAATATCAACTAAAATATTTAATTAGTTACATAGAGGATCAAATTTAATGAAAAAAAAACTTAAAATAGTAAATTAAAAATAAATCAAAACTTCTATTTTAAAATAAACCTATATTATAATTATTTTTAATTCATCTACCCTTCGAGGAGTGCTATCAACACTCTTAATTATATTATAATTTTATTTTATTTTTTGATATTATTTTTTCTTAAAAAACATGAAAAAAGTATTAAAAATAGTAAAATTTATACATATTACCAAAAAAATTGTACAAATAAAAATGATAATGTAATTAAAAAAAATTGCTATCATTACTCTTCATTTTAGTACTGTCCAAAAAACAGACCAGATCAAAATAATTTGAACAATTTTATAAATCAAACAATACAGTCCAATTTATATTAACTAAAACATTTTTTCAAATGGTGTGATTCGATTATATTAATTTTTAAACATATCGAATCGATTTTAATAATATATTAAATTTTTCATATCAATTTCGGATCAAATTATTGAAAATTGTTAACCAAATCAGATTAAATCGTTATGTTACAATATTTTTAATAACCAAACGACCCAATACGATCTGGTTTGAAAAATATGAAATTTGATTGGATTAAATTGTTTAACTCAAAATCAAATCAAAACGAATCGTTTACTACATATTATGTCTTTCTATTTCCAACATAGTACGTACATGCAGTTTGCTAAAATCAAGGTTTGTTCGTTTTAAAGAAAAGATGAGGGAGAAGGAAAAAAAATCACCTGAATTTGATCGCCAATATTGACGATAAGAGCGTGAGGAGCAGGTTTGACAGTAATCCAGTTATCATCTTTGCGGACTTGAAGACCAGTGACTTGTTCATCTGGTAGTAGAAGAGTCAAACCACCAGGGTCTGAATGAGAGGACAATCCTAGTGTCAGATCTGGTTGAGGACATTTTGGGTAATAATTAACCCTCATACATGCCCCTATATTGTGTTCCCCTCCAAATGCATTTTGTAGATAGCCTTCTTCTATTCCCAAGTTTACCGACAACATCTTCATTAACTTCCCACTTAACTTCACCAATTCCTTCCCATATTCGTCAATTATCTCTCTGCTTTCAAAATTTCATTTCATTATTACCAAACACACATATAACATATTTTTTTATTTGTTTTTTTAATAATAACGAGAGAAAATGTATACGTAATTAATTACCTGCAATTGGTTGGAAGAGAAGGCCACTTGTTGTAATCTTTCAAAGTCAAAGGAAGGTAGTGGAGGTAAAAATAGTCACCCCAATCAAGAATAGCACCCTGTTGAACTCCAAGCCTACTACCATATCCTTCATATGTTTTTGGAGAATTTGCATAAATTTGTTTCATTTCCATCGGCAAATGAAAAAATCGATGCCAAACTTCTCTTGTTTTGTCCAACAATTCAGGACTTACACCATGGTTTACAATTTGGAAGAAACCCCACTCGCGACATGCCTCTGAAATTTGACCAAGTATTAATGTTTTCTTATCACCATGGTTGTTATTCTTACAGTCCTGGTAGTTATTGTACTCATTTAAGCATTCCAAATCAATAATTGGGATATTGGCATCTTCGACGTCATCAATCAACGACGTCGTTGGCCTTTCAGGTGGAGGTTTTACATAACGCTCTGGGATTGCACATATTCCACTCTCCGACAAGGTTTGTACTCTCACAATTGGTTCTGGCCAATCTTGTGAGCTAATAATCTTCATGATCATATACTTACTATTATGTTTTTTGGTTTCTCAGGTGGTGGGCTTCATATCTATCTATATATAATATACGAAACCAACTGTTATATGTACGCTCAGTCAATCATCTAGTCTTTTATATATAATTTTCTTTTTATTTTGTTTTCAGGAAAAGATTTTGATAAGACAAAAAATAAATTAAAGACACGCACGTGAAATAAATGGGGGATTTCCCATTACAAGTAGAGGGTTCTAACGATTTAATTGTTATATAAAATAAGTTAATTTAGTTTATTTACGTAATTGTTTGTACAAGGAACAAGTATAAATAGGTTAATAAAATGTTAAACCATGTGTTTAGGCCGTGGTACAATAATGCTTTTTAAAATAGTAGGCGTTTAACTAATCTATAAGGAGATGTAGAAGCACCCAAAATATCATAAAGTATAAGCATTATCGAGTTTAGGGTTAGGTGTAAACTTTGATTTTAACAATTTGATTTTTTTCTTCTCTCTTGTAAGTTTATTTATTTATTAATCAAAAATTTCACCGATTTTATTTTTATATTTTTTACATCATTATTCTAAACATTTATTTATTTATTCTATGAGATGTTGATTATTTTTAATCAATGATACACAAATTATAAGAGTTTTACATGTTCACATTGAATTGATATATATTTTAGCTTAGATGGATAATCATAATAGAACTAAACATAATAATATCAAAGTTTATTTAAATAGTAATTATATAGAATAACTGAGTTAAAACATACAATGTGTATGTTGTTTGAACTAATTTTGTTTCTAATTGAACCGAGCAAGGAAAATTATGTGGATCTCGCGATATGAGAGGTTGGGGATTGATTGGTGATGTCAGTTTGTTCACGTTAGAAATTCAGGTCTAATTCAACTCAATAAGATCTCATTGTGTTAAGGGTTAACCAAGTTTATCAATAACATTATTGTCGAACTCTTATCTATTAGAAACTCAGACCTAACTCAACCCAATAAGATCTTATAAGAGTTAAGGGTTGTCCAAGCTTATAAGTAACATTGCTGCCGAACTCCTGGCCTATATGGGATTGAAAGAAATTTAACGATATCCCTCTACACGGACAGATGTGATCTCACAAAACCACGGTGATACTGTTAAGGACAAAACCCAAGTCACATATCAAGTTAGGTCCATCTCTGATATCATGTTAGAAACTCAAGCCTAACTTAATAAGATCGTATTGGGTTGAGTTAGGCTTGAGTTTCTAACATGATATGAGAGCTCTGCTTCTGATCTCTATATGCTTGGACCCTAGACTCTACCATAGTCTCACTATGGCGCTTATGTCTACCTTTGTCTACCGTGTGGAAGAGGACTATTAAGTATATTTGTCCCACATCGGCTAGAAGCAAGGCATCAATACTACTTATAAGTCTGAGCAACCTTTAAGTGCTGCTTATAAGCTTGGTTAACACTTAACTCAATGAGATTTTATTAGGTTGAGTTAGGCCTGGGTTTTTAACATGAGATCATGGTTGGGTCTGGCTTGATCGGTGACTTGGGCTTTATCCTTAACAGTCTCATTATGGCTTTATGAGACCACATCTGTTAGCGTGGAAGGGGGCTATTAAGTTTCCTTCAATCCCACATCGGTCAAGAGTTTGGCATCATTATTGCTTATAAGCTTGGTTAACCCTTAACTCAAAGAGATCTTATTTGGTTGAGTTAGACTTGGGTTTCTAACATGGTATCAGAGTTGGGCCTAGCTTGATCGATCATTTGGGTTTTGTCCTTAACAGTTTCACCGTGGCTTTGTGAGACCACATCTGTCCGTGTGGAGGGAGGTTGTTAAGTTTTCTTCAACTCTACCTCAGCCAGGAGTTTAGCAACATTGTTGCTTATAAGCTTAGGCAACCCTAAACTCAATGAGATATTATTGGGTTAAGTTAGACCTTGATTTCTAACAGACAAGAATTCAAAAATATTGTTGCTTATAAGCTTGATCAACCCTTAACTCAATGAAATCTTATTGGATTGAATTAGGTTTAAGTTTCTAACAGTTCAACAATGATCAGACTTTGGGAATCGATGGTGGTGATAAGTACGACGACTATAATGACGGAACAACAACCGTGGTGGAATGGGGTTCATGATCCTTCCTTTTACGAAACAAGTCAACAACGGTGGCGTATACTAATAGGGTGGCCTAGATAGGGACCGGGTGGGTTGGAGACGAATGTTGGGGGTGTTGGGTAACGAAAAATTGGTGGTGGGCTAGTAAGGTGCACGGGTGGGTGGGAAACATGGTGGTTTTTGATTTTAAACTTCCTCTATGTTTTTTATTTAGAAGTAGTTACTTTTTTTAAGAAAAATGATTGAAAGTTTTGTTGAAAACCTTATATCAAACTCATACGAGCAAGGAAGAAATAAAATAAATTAAAATTAAGGATTGAATAACGTATAAGTTAGGAGGGGGTAGAATTGAGACAAAAAAATATATCAACACATATTTAAGATCTAATAATAATATATTAATATATGATCGTATGTTCTATTTATAAAAATTCTGATAATAAATTATATTTTAACCACTATCCAAAATAAAATTTTAAATTCAAATATATAATTAATAAATATCTTATCTAAAATTTTAAAATTTTAACTTATTTTTAACAATATCTAGATGATCATAATTATTTTAATTTTTATTATTTATTCCTATCATTATTTTATATATATTTTTTTAATTTTATTATATTTAAAATATTTATACATGTTAATTAATATATTTATTTTTATTATAAATTTTAATTTATAAATCTAATTATGAGCATATAAAATAAATATTTTTTTCCTTTTTAGGAGGGGAAATGTTTTAGTAAAAAAGAATTAGTACTTCTACACTAGTTTAATTATTTATTATTTGTTTATAAAATTCAACCATTTTTATAATTTATATTTTTCATACTTCACACCGTATTAATTTAAAGTAGTATATATTTTAACATCTTTATTAATTAAGTTTATGTTTTGATAAAATTAAAAAAAATAAATATTAATTTACAAAGAATAAATAACATCTTAAGAATTTTTTCTTAATTTTATGTAATGTTTTTATAAAAAAAAATTCATAAAATTAATGTCAGTAATCGCCAAAATAAATGTTCTCAATAAAATCGACTTGAAGGCCATTTTTTAAAAACTCATAATTCTACTAAAGCTTTAGTTTTTTTTTTAAAAAACCATTAAGATATAATTAATTAATCACGACTAATTTAACATAATATTTGAATTGTTTTTATGAATTAAATTATGTAACAATATTTTTGATATATAACAAATTTATAACATTAAGACTTTTTTTCCATTTAAATCAGTAAAAGAAATTATTCTCATATTTGCAAATGGTGGAGCATCTACTATTTTATAAAATCTAATCAGTGTTATATATTTATAATTATATTTAAAATTACATAATTTCTTTAGATATGATATGAGTGTACATACAATCTCCAAATCATTTAAAATTTATCTTTATCTTAAATTTAAAATAGAAAAAGTGTGTTGTCATGAGACCCACTGTAACACGTCAAAAAGAAACTGAAATTACGTGATCCACGAGGCCATTAGTAATTTAGTAATCTACAGGTACTCTTTTATCTTTTTCTTTTTTTATGTAATTATTATATAAAAAAAATCTTTCATTTTTTTACCTTTTAGAACTTAATTTTCGTTATTGATAACCTGATAAATAAACATTTAAAATTGAAACATATTTAAGTGTAGTATTATCAAAATTTTCTTTTAGTAGCTGTATGTCCTCAAAATTATTGAAATTGCCATGATTTTTATATTTTTAAATGTATAAAAAAGTATAAAATATTTTTGAGACATATATTTAAAAATAATAAAATGATATATAATAAAAAAAGCCTTACAAAAGTTAATCTCATATAATATTCTCTATTTTTAACTCGTTAGCTTTCCTCCAAATATACATAAAGAAAAATACATGAGATCCAACTGTATCAGCAAGCATCATAGTATTTATTTTTATTATTATTTACGTATTTATAATTATATTTATAATTAAGATTTAAATTTAAATATTTTATATATTTAAACAAACTATATAACATTAACAAGCCAATGTTAACCATAAATTTTTGTAATTAGTTTGCAAATTAAGCTATTATTTTATTAATGCCAATCAAAATGCATGAAATTATTTGTTTATCTTATAATTAATTACATTTTTGTGCTAATATTATTAAAACTTATTAAATTAATAAAAAATAATTGTGATAACAATAAATAATTTACGTTGCTAAGATATAACTTTGTTTATTATTTGTCTTCCACCTGAGTTAAATGTAGCTGAAGATTCCTCTGAATTGTATCTTCAACCTCAGATCATCAGATCGTTTGCCTTTTCGAAGTCATTAAAGACTAAAGAGTAGAACCAATTTTAAATTCACCTTTTATTTTTAGATTCAACTATTCAATTATTTTTTATTTTATTTATTATATTAAAAGATATATAAATACATTATGTAAATGTGCTTAAATATAGGTTTTTTTTATATGTTATAAAAAAAACATATGTATATGAGTGGAATAGTTAAAAAAATTATTTATAAAAATAATTATGTTATTAACTTAAACTTTTAAAATTTGGGATGGAATGACAATTATAACCACCACATATTACTTAGCTCATTCATGACTTATATTCTCCAATATCATACTTATAATCCTTACCTCTGACTGAATCACATGATTCTTGCCTTCACTTTAGTTTATTCGACTCAATGTTTTTATATAATATATACGAGTACAGCACATAATTTATAATATATTTATTATGTTATTATGTTTCAACTGTTAATAGTAAAAATATTGATTTATTTTTATTTTTTATATATCTTAATAATTAAAGTATAATAATATAATAAACTATGAATTATCTATACTATATTAATTCAAACTAATTTACTTCCCTAATCATTCATATCATTCATAGTTAGTTAAACCACTTCCATGACAACGAACTCTGTATTTTTTTCTTACTTTATCTATAGAAATTTTTTAAAATGTTAAAAATGATTAATGATTATATTATATTATATTCTATACTTCAAATAAATATAACTGGTTTCTTTATATAAGAATTATAATTAAACTAGATATATCTAAAGTAATTAAATATAAATATCACTAAAATAAATAGATATACATTAACAAATATATATATACATTAATATGTTACTAGATATACATTAACAACCCCCTCAAACTCAAGTTAGATGTGAGACCAACTTGAGGTTTTCAACCAAATTACGAGTACGTCCTTTGGGAAGTGTCTTAGTGAAGATATCTGCAAGTTGATCGTTGGAGGAAACGGAGAAAAGCTTGAGAGCATCATGGACAAGATGAGAGCGAATAAAGTGACAATCAATCTCGATGTGTTTAGTCCGTTCATGGAAGACATCGTTGCGGGCAATATGAATGGCACTCTGATTATCACAATAAAGAGGAGTAGCAGAGGATGTGGACACACCCAAATCCTTAAGAATCCATCGTAGCCAAAGAAGCTCATATGTGGTATCAGCAAGAGCACGATATTATGCTTCAGTACTGGAGCAGACCACGAAGGTTTGTTTCTTACTTCGCCAAGAAATCAAAGAAGAACCAAGGAGAAAGCAATAACCTGTAGTGGACCTACGATCAGTGTGATCTCCTGCCCAATCAGCATTAGAGAATGCATGAAGTACTAAAGAAGAATCAATTGAGTAGAAAAGGCCATGGAAGATAATGCCTTTCAAGTATCGTAGAATACGCAGAACAGTAGCATAGTGAGTTGATCGTGGAGCAGACAGATACTGGCTCACCTGATGAACAACATAAGAAATGTCTGGATGAGTAATTGTAAGATAAATTAGGCAGCCAACCAATCATCTGTAAAGAGAGGGAGTAGACAATGGTTGCCCCTCAAATGGTGTGAGATGCGCATTAAGTTCAACTAGAGTGTCAACAGTCTTGCTGTCAGTGAGTCCAGCTTGAGATAAGAGATCTGATGCATACTTAGCTTGAGTAATATAAAGACCATATGTGGAACAAGTGATCTCAAGACCCAAGAAGTAGTTGAGATGTCCAAGGTCTTTCATCTCAAACTGCTCACTAAGAAAATCCTTAAGTTCTTGAATATCAATTAGGTCATCACCAGTTATGATCATATCATCCACATATAGGAGAAGCAAAATGGTGCCTTTATTATTGCGACGAAGAAATAAGGCAGAATCATAAGGACTAGAAGTGTAACCCAAGCGAAGGATGGTGGAGCTGAACTTGGCAAACCATGCTCATGGAGTTTGTTTAACGCCATAAAGTGCTCATCGAAGGCGACAAACCTTATTTGTTTCAACAGAAAGACCAAGATGAGATTGCATATAGAATTTTTCATGCAGATCCCCATTAAGGAATGCATTTTTGACATCCATCTGAAAAAGGTCCCATTTACTAGCAATGGCAACAGCTAAGAGGATACGAATAGAGGAAATACGGGAAAATGGAGCAAATGTCTCTTCATAATCAATCCCATACTCTTGTGTAAAACCTTTTGTTACAAGATGAGCCTTGTAGCGATCGATGGACCCATCAGAGCGAAACTTGATCTTATAGATCCACTTACTACCAACCACATATTGACCAGGAGGGAGAGTAACCATATCCCAAGTATGGTTTTTGCTTAATGCATCAATCTCTTCTTTCATTGTAATCTTCCAAAAAGGGTTAGTAGATGCCTTATGATAGGTGTGAGGCTTATGGAGTGTAGCAAGGGCAGTGTAACAATGATAGTCAAGTAAATGTGTAGTAATAGATCTTACTCGGGTTGAGTGGCGAGGTAGAAAGTCTTGTCGAGGATCTTCAGGCGGAGCAAGAGTAGGGACCTATGTTCAAGGTGGGGTAGCTCGTTATCAACCTGTTCTTCTACAACCTGTATAGGATAATCATAAAAAATATCTGAAGATTGAATATTGAAGTCCATAGGTGGATTAAGAGTATCTTTAGAAAGAACAGGAGACTCATTTGGAAAGATTTCTAAAACATTTGAATTAGTTAGGGAAGAACAAAAGTGATACATAGGAGATATGATCATAGCATCGATACCCATTTTGAGTTTCACCATAACCAAGAAAACAACAAAGTCTAGATCGAGGCTCAAGTTTTTTATGTTCATGAGGCTAAAGAAGAACGAAACAGGCAGATCCGAATGAACGAAGGTAATGATAGTTAGGAGATGACCCAAAAAGGCGCTCATGCGGAGTTTGATTATGAATGACAATGCTTGGAATGTGATTAATGGCATAAACAACATGAAGAGAAACTCCACCCCAAAATGGGGCAGGGACTTTGGCAGAAAGAAGAAGAGCACGAACAGTGTCAATAATATGACGAAGTTTTCTTTCGACTCGACCATTTTGTTGAGAGGTTCTTGGACAGGTGAGATGATGTACAGTGCCATAGGAGTGTAATAGAGCATGAAAAGCATTTTAAGTATATTCAAGAGCATTATCAGATCAAAAAACTTTGATATGTTTGGAGAATTATGATTCAGCCATTTTTGCAAAGTTACTGTATATTGGTAAGATTTCAGAACGAGATTTCATTGGAAAGATCCAACTATAACGAGAATAATCATCAATAAAAACAATAAAATATCGAGATCCACCAATACTAGTAACATGAGAAGGTTCCCAAATATCAGAATGAATAAACTCAAAAATACTATTAGAGATAGATTTACTATTATTGAAAGGTAAAGTTGGCTGTTTTTCTAACTGACATGAAGTACAATCAAAATTGTCTTTGGACACAGAACCCAATAGGCCTTTAGAAGATAACTATTGTACTCGAGTGGATGGGGCATGACCAAGACGAGGATGGCAAAGTGTGAGAGAAGGTAAGGAAGAAATTGTAGCAGTTGTAGCAGCAACATGTGGAAGATGAAGATTGTTTTCGTGAAACATACGCTCAACCCTAGGACCGGTCCCAAGCTCTTTCCCTATCCTCGGATCCTACACAATACACCCAGAATAGTCAAAAAGAAGGCGATATCCTAGACTATTCCCATGAATGGTGGAACCATCAGCTATATGAATATTAAGAGGATGTGGTGTAGGGTCAAATTCGGAGAATAAAGATGAGCGAGGTGTCATGTGATTACAACATGTATAGTCAAAAAGCCAAGTTAGAGGCTTACCGGGAAAAACTGAGAGAGTAGTGGAAATAGATGTATTACTAGCCATTTGAACAGCCTGAGTTATGATCTTCTGTAGTTCAGTGGAGTAGAGGTTGATATTCGATCCAGAAGATTGGGACTCTACTGAACTAGAAGGCATCAGCAAAGTAGGCTCAGTATTAGCAACAACAGCAGTAGATTTGTTGTGATGGTAACAAGTCTCAATGGTGTGGCCATAACGCTTGCAATAATTGCAGAACCTTTTATTGCTCTGTCTGCGACGATTGTAAAGGCCAGCGGAATCACCTGATTGATGAGGTTGCTCAATGGTAGGAGTAGGAGGAGTAATAGCCAAAACATTGAACTTATTCTGGGTTTGAAGGGTTGCAAGTCGAGCTTCTTCTTTAACCAACTCATTTACAGCAGTATCAAGAGTTGAAGGAGGACTACGATTAAGAAGCTGACCTCGGATGGGCTCAAATTCCTTATGGAGTGACATCAAGAACTCATAGAGACGAAATTCATCCCTAACTGTAGCATATTGCTGAGCATCTATTGAGCATGGTCAAACTGGATCACAAAGGTCAATTTGGTCCCAAAGAAAGCGAAGCTGATCAAAGTAGTCATTGATAGATTGCCCTGGTTCTTGTTGAAGTCGATGCAATTCAACTATTAGCTGATATTTCATGGATCTGTGAGTAGTGGAGTACCTTTTGGCCAACATATCCCATGCTGATTTGGCATCATCAAAGCTGCCCAACAGATTGGAGATGGGGGGAATGGAAGTATTCCCAATCCATGTGAGGATTATGTGATTGTGACTATCCCATTCAGTCATGCGACGAAGGAAAGTAGCATCTTCTTTACTTGCTTCTTTAACAGGAATGATAATTGCACCAGTACAATAATGCCAGAGTATACGACCCTTAGGAAAACTGCGCATAGCTTGAGACCATGACAAGTAATTCTTAGTCCCCTCCAATATAGTATTAATAGGACAATAAACAAAAAAATATTTTTTATCCATTTGGAAACACAATATGCAAAAACGAGATCTACGTGAAAAACTGAGTAGGGAAGACTTGTACTATGAAAAGTCAACGGTCAAAGTCAATAGGCAGTACGATCAGCACGGGCAACGGGCTCTGTGAAGTCAGCTGGATGCTATGATGAAGTCAGCCCTAGGGAGTTACTGATGATGTCATAAGTATAGCGTAGCGTGCTTGGCTCATCAGATCCACGCGCGGTTTCTATTGTCAGCACGTACGGAGGCTTATGATTGTGATACTCCCACGGTTATGTAGATTGGGTCGCGATGATCACAGTGGTATCTGCAGATAGGTCGTCGGGTTAAGATTCACGATAGCGGTTTGTTTCGGCAGCGGCACGTGAGGGAGCGTGCGGTGTCCGATGGTTGCGATACTTCCACGGTTGTGTATACCAGGTCTAGCCGATCACAGTGGTATATGCAAAAAAATTATCGGAACAATATGCACAGTGGCGGCGATGATTGCAGTGGTTTGTGTGGTGCGAAACTCCTTAACAACAATGACTGTAGTCCCGTAACCTAAGGACAACGGCTGAAAGACGTCGGAGGTTAAACGGTGAATGATTGCAACGACTATTGTGACAGCGGAAGCTATAAGAGTTAAATAACACCAGAAAAGACAAAACTGCTAGAAAGACAAGAATAACTGCTCTGATACCATGTTAGAAATACTTAATGATTGTATTCTATTATGTACTTCAAATAAATATACCTAGTTTCTTTATATAGGAATTACAAGTAAATTAGATATATCTAAAGTAACTAATTATAGATATCCCTAAAGTAAATATATATACATTAATACGTTAGTAAATATACTTTAACAGAAGAAAAAGAGATTTCGCTAAAAACTACAAACTTAAAAGCAAATATTTTTTATCTTTATTCAATTATATGATTAGAAACGAAAAATAACGAGTCTAATGTTCGTACTAATAGATAATTTCCTTGATTTTTAGAAGAATTAATTTCTTATATAATTTAACTTTTAATTTCTTTTAAAAATAATATTTTTTACGTTAAAAAATATATATACACACCATATTTTTAATATGTAATTTTTTTACGTTGTATGAAAAATGCGTGCATGGCATGGCACGGAGAGAGTTAAAAATTAAACTTAATTTATAAAATAAATTATATTATATAATTAAACTTTATTTTTGCTAGTTAGTTACAAACAAACTATTTTTAATGTGATAAAACATAATTAATTAGTGTAAAATTTCATAGAGCTTATATTTATTATTGTTTTATGGGGTTAATCCAAAGATAATAAGATTTGTGACGGATATAATTAAATATCATATTAGTATCGGTATAAAGTAGGTTTCAGGTTTAAGTAAAAAAAAAAAAAAGTTAACGGATTATAATAACATGATTTTATTTTTATTTTTTTTATTATATATTTTAGGTGATAATACTACATTTGAAAAAAAAAATTATTTAATATAATTTTCACGTGTAACTAACATATATGTTTTTATTAGATGATATTTATGAAATATTTACTCTTCTTACCCATAGATTGATAATAGCTATTTTTGTTAATTTTGATTTTTTTAAATGTTTATGAGATTCTTCGTTCACTTGATTTTCATCTTTTTCAATATTATAAAAGTTATTATTTATTATAAAAACAAAATAATACCATTTTTAATTTATTTAAATTCTTTAAACTTAAATTTTAAAAAAAATTCTTTAAACTTTTTAAAAAATAAAATTACATATGAATAAAAGTTGCTGCATGTCTTAT
The DNA here is from genome assembly GCA_033030585.1 of Hippophae rhamnoides. NCBI lineage: Eukaryota > Viridiplantae > Streptophyta > Magnoliopsida > Rosales > Elaeagnaceae > Hippophae > Hippophae rhamnoides. The sequence goes on from CM065432.1 coordinate 51,280,539, forward strand.
GCTAAAATGATTTAAGCTTAAAAATCTGCTTTAAAAAACAGAAATTGAATATTAAAATATTAAAAAAAAAGAATTAAAATATAGTTTCTTAAACACACATTTAATTGATACTCTCGCATGCATAATTAAGTATTTGGAACGGGGATGGGTTATATGTTTTTTAACTTTTGTTTTCTTTTTTTTTTCAATTTTTTAACAAATTGTGTATTTAATTGAAGTGACAAGATGACAACCTTATCTCTCATCTCTCATGGTTACCGCTACACACATAAAAAATCAATAATTAAATCAACCTTATCTCTCGTGACATCCTCCTATTAAATTTATACATTTTTTTAAATAGATATCACTTGTGGTTAATTTAATATTTAAATAATATTCATTATTTTCAGTTTTTTTTATTTGAAAAATATATTATATATATTTTATTTTAATAAAAATATGTTTAAATTATTAAATTTTATTAACATATTGAATATTAAAAATTTTAAATTTAAAATAAAATATGATGTAATTTTATTTTATATATCAATTTATCTATAGTTTTATTAATATTATAGGTAGGGGTGTTCAAAAAATCCGATCAATTCGATACAATTTGTTGATTTTTCATTCAATCTAAATCGATAGTTGGATCGGATGAAGATTTTTTTCATCTATTAAGTGCGGATCGGATGTTGGATTTCACTCCGATTCATCCATCCGATCCGACCGAAATTAATTATATATATATATATATTTAATTAATATATATATATATATATATATATATATATATTTAATTAATATATATTTATTTAATTTTTTAATGTTTTTTTAAGTCAAATAATTTTATGTTATGATTTATGTAAAAATTTAAAAAAATTATTTAAAAATACAAAAAATAAAATTAATTAAATTTATTGGTCGGATTAATCGGATGTCATCCGAAGAGTTTACTGATCGGATTGAACGGATGTAAGAGGTGATCGGATTGGTTGCAGATTATGATGTTTCAATCCGAACGGATGGTCGGATCGGATCAAATGACAGTAAAATCAACGGTTTCGATCCGATGAATAACCCTAATTATTGATAAAAATTTATTTGGAAAAAGTTAATATTTAGCATGTATCTTCGCTATCTAAAAACGTCTGCCGCTATGTATCACTAAGGTATATATTAAAAAAATATGATTAAAAAAAGTACTAAAAATTAAATCTTAATTATATTACTAATTATTAACATAATCAACCCGTAAAAATCTATATTATCCTCGCTTTTGCTCTCGGCTCGGTCGCCTCAAAATTTGCATATGACTAAATTAACCAACTAACATGTAATATATATATCACCAACATCGAAAGTTTGTTTCAAAAGTAAATGTTGGTCATACCACTCAATGAACTTTTTGGGTCAATTTGCTAACTTAATGAAATTCTGGTATTCTTGTGGACTAATAAATAAATTACTTGTAAAGCTAATAGACCAATCCTATACTACACAGTGCACCCTTAATCCAAGCGTTATGAATCACTTGGAGTGAATAAATTAAATCGTATTCTGGCGATTATTGGTTATATAGCAACTGGAACGTCCTTAAAGCCTCGAGGGTTTATAAATTAATTATAAAAATATCATAAATAATTTATTAATTTTTTATTTGACATTTTTTGTTTTATTGTACTATATTTTAATTAAGTAAACTTGATACAAAAATTAAAATTTATTGTTATTTTTTGTTCAAAATCAAAACATTTATAATATTGTTAACATAATTTAACAGTAAGATTGTTCATTATGATCAATTTGATTGTAATTAGCACTTAAATTTTTTAAATGAGATTAAAATATATAATTTTTTAATTTTGGACCAACCTTTTGAGTATAATGAATCAAATTGATAATAAATACTTATATTATTTAATTCCTTTTCTTAACTATTATATCTATAAGTATATACACTATCTTCTTCTTTTTAGCTTAAACCTAATAATATAATAATTTTTCATAGGTCCTGCAATAATTTAAATTTCAATAGTTGAAAAAATTAAATTCGATATTCATATGATTAATTAATTGGTAAAAAAATAGTAAATTTGAGACAATAAAAAATACTTTTATATGTTTAAAAAGTTTATAGAATATTTTTCTTTTTAAAAAATAAAAGCCTAAAATTTATTTATTTTTAAAATGTGAATATTTTTTCTTTTTAAAAAATAGTACGGTACAACTTTTTGTTTTTACATATAGGTTACAAAATAAATCTATATAAATGTTAAAAATAAAATACAATAGTTAATATATTGAATGATTAATTTATTTCACAATTTTTATAACCTAATCGAGTTAGATAAATTAAATATTAAATTATTAAATTAATTAAATTGAAGTAGTTAAATATATTAACTTGTTTTAGTCATAGTGTATTATCAATTGTTATTAGTTAATGTGAAATTAAATTCACAAAATCTTTTTGTTCACATTTCTTGTAATCCAACTAGTGTAGAACTTTCTCTCATATGATTTTGCTCTCTTTTCGTATAAGTTTATATCTTTTTGTTAGATTTAATAAAATTATTATATTTTGTAGTATAATTATGCTTAAATTTTAATTTTAATAGATTTAATTTTTTTTTCATAGATAGACATATTCTAGTATAATTTTTTGACATGATTTTCATTTTAAATTTAAATCTAGATTTATTATCTTTCTTCTCGGAGTTGATACTATCTTAGATGTTAAAGATGTGGATTCAATTAAATTGATTAAAGATATAAAAGTAATATTAATAGCCATCAATACAAACAAATAAAATCTTATAAAAAAGAGAAGATTATTGTTAGCGTTGTCATTAGAATAATAAAAAATGATACTTGTGTATATTAGTCAATTTATTTATTTATATTTTATAATTAAATCCTATAATGTATTATAATTTCAATGATTTAATATTAAAAAAAAATTAACATGAAATTATAAATATCTAGCTAGGTGGAGATGGGTACCACTAAGTTTTTTTTTTACATAAAATTTGATAGGATTGTAGCATCTCCTAGCCCATAAATAGGTAAGTTTTTGTAAGAGTAAAATTTATACGTGTTATGACGTGAAAATACTAATATGATTTTTCTTATATATTTTTTATATACGTTAATCATGTGTGATAATTAATTTAATTGTTTTAAAAATTAAAAAAAAAATTTACAAATATAAATATAAAAATGAATACAAATTTATGTACATATCTTAACAAATCGTGGCTCACTACATCATCACAACAGAAACTTACCACTTATATTAATGAGCCGGACGAAAGCTCAGGCGACACGTTGTTCGGTTTATATATATGTGGTTCTGTTTTATAGACTATTGGATGTTGTGACACCGAAACTAAATTGAGCACATTTATCTCTTCTCAGCTATCTATTAATTTGACGTTGAAATGATTGTGTACGTGATGGGTATGTTTCAACACTAAAGGGAAAGGGAAAGGGAAAGGGACCGCAAGAAACCATTATCTTGTATCATTCAGCACTTTCTTTTTTTTCTTTTGACTTATCAAGACTTAGATATATATACCACATGAATTATCATTTTTCTTTGAATACAAGGCACTATTTCAACGATTTATTTTTTACGGTATCTTACAGGTTTAAGTGCAATTTAGTCTTTTTTTTCTTTTTTAACATGTGAAAGATATTAATTTGTCTATTTCATTTATTTTTATTTTTATTTTTATGTTTTCTAAAGGTATTGTTTATAATAGAACTAATTCAATTATCTCACAAACTTTATGTATATCATTGTATGTATTATTAATTAAGTGTTGATATCTTAATGTATTTGGACAATTATAACCTAGGGGTAGATTGCTTTGCGAACCCAACCCAGTTTTGGAATAAAATATAAATTACCATGTAGATGCATATAGCAATACTAGCAGACCAGTTGTAAATATTCAAAAAAAAAAAATTATACACGCCTAATGCTATATTCCTACCCATTGTTTTCATCCATTCTCACGTACTAACTCTTCTCTTTCCCATCGCACTCATGGTCACGTCAACCAAAGGTTGTTACTTTCTCTTTTCAAATTATTTATTTACTTAAATCAATTTTTTAATTATATTTTTATTTATTTAATTTTAGTTTTTAGTTATCTTTTCTTTACCTATTGTTCACTCTTTTTTTTTTGTTTCCTTTATTTTTATCAATAATTTTAATTATTTTTCTATCCTCTATTTAGACCTAAGTATTAAATGTGGTTTTTTTCCATTCTTTTCTATTTTTTAGTTTTAATGTTGATTTACTCTTGTATCGAAATATATAATGTTAATTTTTTTTTGGCTTAATAATACTTGATAAATTAATTCATAAATATAACTAGTTAGGTAAGAGATGCATTATGATTTTGTTTATTCTTTAATATTATTACTACTATTTAATGTAATTTATTGAAAGTTGTGTTTTTGATTTTGTTTCTTTTCTTTTTTGTTGATAATATTTACGTGATATTTGTTTATTTTATTGAGCTCAAATTGAAAAATAATTAATATAAAAGAGTTTAACTAAGCATGTTATGTTTAATTTTTCATGCTATTTTTTTAACTTTCAATTGAATAATTATTGAATTTATGATTATTTCATCTCGTGTGATTTTTTATAATTTATATGGCATATTTTATAATAAGTTATCATAAAAAATCATCCTTGTAAAAAAAATGTTCATTTTTATAAGAAAATGAAACATCAATCCACAAAATAACCTATTAAGATATTAACAATTTATGAATAAGTTCTTCTAAATTTCAAAAGAGTGAATCCAAAGAGGTTGATAATAATTCTTTAAAATATGATTCAAAATTAAGAAATTCAATTTGATCATATCACATTAACGAATAAGATAATACTCGAATAAGATACATTAACATAGGATTTTGTTACCTCAAATTGACAACATATCTACTTATTACTTTTGGAACCAACCTCAAAGATTTTAACATTTATAGTTTGACGTTCTTCTTTTTTTGCTATAGTATTCTTTAAAAATAGACAAAGTGTTTTGTTTTTCGTGTTTCTTTTTAGATACCAACCCATTTGAAATTGGAAACAAATCAATGAAATTATATGTGTCTTTTTGAATCACGAAGGATAATTACGTTCACCTGATGATATTGAATATATTGTTATGAACAAGTACGTAGTTTGAAATATATTTTGAAGATCTTAAGCATAAATTATTTTAGATAAAACAAAAAATAGTATTTAAATATTTAAAAGTAGAAATATATTATTATATATATCTAATAAGAGGCTAAAAACTATGACTCTTCTCAATCAAATACAAAAAATTCATGTTATGTCACAAGAAATAAATTGAGTTAACACATTATAACTTATAACTAAAACTAAAATTATATAATATGAATAAGAAGATAAAAATGTAATAATTTAACTAGTATTAAAAGCATATATTTATAATTATTGAAAACTAAAACTAAAATAAATGTATTAAAATATAAAATATAAAAAATTATTCAGGATTTTAATTTTGAGAATATATTTAAAAATACATATTTTTTAAAAATAAAAAACAAACAAATATAATATTTTTTGTTTGCACTTTTTTTTATTGGTTTTCTTGAAGTGAAAAAATGAACTCATTTTGTAGTAGTGATATAAATGAATAAAAAACTATGGAAAGAATATTAAATTTTTTATTAAAATAAAATAAAATAAAATGTGAAAATAATAATATTAAATTTGGAGTTAAATAAAATATAATTCTTTTTTATTGTATAAATGAAAAATATATTAAAAGTTTTAGTTTCTTAGTTTTAATGTTGATTTGATCTTGTATCAAAATATATAATGTTAATTTTTTCACCTATTAATAATACTTGATAGATTAATTCATAAATAGTGTGAAAATATAACTAGTTGTGTAAGAGATGCATTTTCACTTCTCAGGTATATGATTTTGCTTATTCTTTAATATTATTACTACTATTTAATGTAATTTATCTACATTAACTAATTTAAATTTATTGAAAGTTGTATTTTTGATTTTTTGGTAATATTTATGTGATAGTTGTTTATTTTGTTTAGCTCAAACCAAAAAATAATTAATATATAAGAGTTAACTAAGTATGTTATGTTTAATTTTTCATGTTATATTTAATTTCCAATTGAGTAATTGTTGAATTTATGATTATTTCATCTCATATGATTTTTTATAATTTATATGACATATATTTATAATAAGTTATCATAAAAAATCATCCTCATAAAAAAACGTTCATTTTTCTAAGAAAATGAAACATTAACCCATAAAATGACCTATTAAGATATTAACAATTGATGAATCATGTTCCTCTAAATTTCAAAATGTGATTGAAATTCAATTTGATTATATCATGTTAACGAAGAAGATAATATTCAGATAAGATACATTAACATGGGATCTGATTAACTCAAATTGACAACATATCTACCTATTACATCAACATTTATAATTTGACCTTCTTCCTTTTGTTTTTTTTTTTGCTATAGTACTCTTTAAAAATAGACAAAATGTTTTGTTTTTCATGTTTCCTTTTAGATAATAACCCATTTGAAATTGGAAACAAATCAAAGAAATTATACGTGCTTTTTAGAATCATGAAGGACAATTACTGTCACCCGATGATATTGCATATATTGTTATGAACAAGTACAGAATTTGAAATATATTTTGAGTGTCTAAAGCATAAATTATTTTAGAGAAAACAAAAAATAGTATTTAAATATTTAAAAGTAGAAATATATCTAATAAAAGGTTAATAACCATGACTTTTCTCAATCAAATACAAAAATTACATATTATGTTACAAGAAAGAAATAGAATAACACATTATAACTTATAACTATAATTATATAATATGAATAAAAAGATAAAAATATAATAATTTTACAAGTATTAAAAGCATATATTTATAATTATTGAAATATATATTTTTAAAAAAATAAAAGACTAACAAATATAATAATTTTTGTTTACACTTGTTTTATCAGTTTTCTTAAAGTCAAAAATGAATTTATTTTGAAATAGTGATAAAAATGAACAAAAAACTATGAAAAAAATATTAAAATTTTCATACAAATAAAATAAAATAAATGTGAAATAAATAATATTACATAATAAAATATATTTTTTTTACCATATGAATGAAAAATATATTAATAGTTTTAGTTTGAAGTTTCTTATCATACTTTTTTTATTTTAATTCTTATAATGTTTGTCATTGTCATTGTGTCATCATGAATTTAATTTAAATATATTAAATATTTTTGGATTATACTATATTGATTTAAGAAATATTTTTATATAATATATACTATTATAATTATATATGTATAACTAATTAATGTTTATCAAATATGTAAGCAAAAATGTACATATTTAATCATTTTACTCATACTTCATTTGGTCACTCTCGTTTATATATTTGCTAAATACTATTAAAACATATAACGATATACCAAAATATACACACAAAAATTAGACATATTATATTATTATAAACAAAATATTTATTTAATGTTAAAAATAGTATGTAATTGATTTTTTGTAATATTTTTGGCCAAGAATTGAGAATCTCAAGAGGTTTGAATGCATTAAGATTAGTATTGTATGTAATAAAAACACTTAATCAACTTGAGACAAGATGATTGGGATGCCTTTTTGCAAATTAAAATACCATTTTGTGAAATATATCATTTCAATATTTCATATACGAGTTCTCGTTACATTAAAGATATACAATGTTCAAGTAAATAACAAAATCATATCACAATTGATCATTATTACTATTTTGATATATTTAGTGTTGTTATTGATTTTCAATTAATGGAGTTAAGTAATAAATTTCCTTATCAAACATTAAAACTTCTTAAAATGTGTTTATATTTAGATCATACTCATACTTTTAAGTCTTTTAATATTCATATTTATAATCTCGTTGAAAAATCATATCATAATTGAGAGTGAATTTTAAGCTTTAAGGAGATAATTAAAATTATATGAGCTTAATGTAATACAATATCAAAGTTTTAAAATTTGACTTCTCTATTTGAGTTGGTAGAAACTATTTGAATTAGGTAAATTCAAGATACATTTTTTATTGTATAATTTGACATGTTATTGATGACTTTTCATATTATTTTTTCAACAATAAAAGTTATTATGACATCACTTCGAAGTATTAATTCAAATTTAATAATCAATGAATTTTATGCTTTTAAGCATCATATGCTATCATTATATACGTATTTTATTTTACTTATATAATGTTTATCATTTTGATGAGACATATATTAGTAATATCTATGAACAATCTTTTTTTATAGTATCTATGAATTATTTTTTTATTTTTAAAATTTTATTAGTGAAAGTTTCTTTTCATTGTTGAGATTTTATGCTTTATGTAAATGTACGTCAGTTCTCTCGATAAAAAATCTTGGTTTTTTTACGGTTATAACCCACCCTTCTTCTTAATTTGCTAGTTTTGTTGTGGATTGCTTAGTGACAAAAAACTTATATTTTTATCGTTTTAAATTACAGGTTAAATCATATAAAATAATATTTGTTAAAAAATTCATAGTTTTGTCTCTTATATAACAAATTTGATTTGAGTATTTTTATTATTATTGAAATTATCGTTGAGGAATGATAAAAATGGATATGGTGGAAGAAATACAAATATTTTTTATTAGCTAAAGTGCATAATCTTTTCTAAAAATTTAATTAAATTTATATATAGATCTTTAAATTTTTTTAAAATGTACAATTTATTTTTCAAACTTCTAAAACTTTACACATGGATTCTTAAATTTTTAAATCTTATGATTTTGTCTATAAATTTTTAAAATTTCACACATATATCTTAAATTAATTACTAAAATATATATTTATGAATCAAAAGTTTATTATGTATAAAGTTATAAAAGTTTGTTGACGAAATCGTATGATTTAAAATTTTTGAAATATATGTGTACAATTTTAAAGATTTAAAGTTTTCAAAATTTTTAAATTTATAAGTGAATTTATTTAAAATTTAAGTTTCAATTTTCAACTTCAACTTTTTTATTATTATTTACTTTTGCTTCATTATTCAATCTACTTTAAGTGTGTAATATTTCTTAAGAAAAGAAGAAGAAGAAAGAGTACAATATTTTATTTTTATATAATATTTACATAAATTTTTTTTCTTTTTTTTATCAATCATTATTTTATGTTAATTAATTTTTTTTTGTTAATGTTAATTTCTATTTTCTTCGGAATATAAGTTTGACCCACGACAATACTTAGAAGTTGATTTTTTTTTTACATAAAAATGAATGAGTTATAGTTTTTATTCTTTTTTGCAAATAAATGTTAGTTATAATTTAAAAATTATAAATGAAGTTTTTTTAATTATTGATGTCTATTTTTAAAATATTTTATTATTTGTAAATAACAACATTTTTTTTACTAATCTAGCCCTTTCGGAAAAAATTCCCCAAAGAAAAATAAGACTTAATTTCTATAAACCTAATGATCGATAGAAGTATAGTCCACATTCGTTAGAAACTTTTTATATTTCATCATTCTCATGGGCTATTTCTAGAGACAAAATTAGTTTCTTAAAAATAGGCAGGTAATATTTTATTTAGTTTCTTAAATATTATTATAATTTCACGTGTCACGTGACACAAACCGATTTGATGAAGAAGAAAAAAAATCCGAGAGAAATGAAGCCACAGTCGGTGATATAAGACTGGGTTCATATATAGTACTTTTTAAAGTATAAGTGGATACACTTAAAAAAAAGAACAAAAAGAGGGGGGTAACTTAGATGAAGTGTGTGTTTATTTAGTATTCCTCCTCTGAGAAATTCTTTGATCTTTTTCTCTGGAAGCCCAAACTGTAAAGAAAACACTTGGAAATTTTCGTCCCTTTCACGCCTCTCTCTATTTCTCTGAACTTTCCCCTTGCTTCCATATCTGGAATTCTGCTTCAATTCCAATAAAATCTAGAAAGCTATTGAATTATTAAATTGTATGCGAGTAGAATAATCTGCGTTTTTTGGGTCCTTTAGGTTGAAGAAGTAACGACGCACTGAAAAATCTTCGTTTTAGCTAGCGTCTTTCTTGTGATTTTGAGCCTCAAACCTCAACAGTGAAATTTCTACCATCGTCGGAGAAGCCAAGACATGCTCACTGGTATGGCTACTCTCTCTGTATCTACTCTCATTCTGAACCTATGTGTGTTTCCATCTCATTAAGCGCATGTTTTTGACGAGTGTGTTGTCAAAGCTTTCCGATTAAAAGGTTAGGTAAAACCAATGTATGTCAACTCAGGATTCTTATAAAGTAGATGAAGTTGGCAAAGTTCGTTACTGATTGTATATTTTAGATCCATAGATCATAGTTAGAATAGCTTAATTCTACAAATTTTACAACAATATTGTAGAAGTAAATTTTGTAATGGTAATGTATTTGTGTTATGTTATTTTTTTTATAAATTTCTATTATATTTACGAAATAGTCCTTTATAATTTTTGTTGTTGTATAAGTAGTGGATTTGTGTCCAATTTAATAAATAGAGACTAAATTGCATTTTGTTAAAGATAACGTGCCTAGATTACAATTTTTTTCGTATTTTTCTTGCAATATATCTATTTTATTCTTATACATTGTGTGTTTGATTTAGATTTTTATTTTGCGAGGAGAGCCCACAGATTTTTGTCCCAACTAACTTAAGTACATGTAATTGCTCATCTAAATTTTGCAAAGTTTGCATGTATCATTTTTCGATGAATTGGTTTATTAGTTTATAAGTTAACTTATTTATATTTTAAAAATTATAATTCTATGTAAAAATAAAATATTAATATAAATATTATCTTCTAATTATGTTTTTGTAAAATAAGAAAAAATAAAAACACTTGGTTTTCCATATTACATTAAATATCTTTTGACAATATAATTTTTAATGAGCTCCCAATCTTAAGCATTTAACTAATAATCATTGAATCAAGTTAAATGTTTATCGTTTTTGTTATCTTAGAAACAGTTGCATATTCGTTTGGTGTCTTAAAATGCTAGAAATATACTATTTCGAAGCGCATAGTCCATTTATTGAAAGTATATATTCATTCAGTGGGCGCTGTTGAATTGTGCTGTAAAGTAAATATAATATTAGCTCTTTTATTTCTAATGGAAAATTTAATTCCTTGATTTTCATGTCTTAAAGGAGATATAAAGATCTTGATTATACTTTTGCAGGATTAGATGCTGGAAGCCACTTTGAACCCAAATTTGCCATAAACTTGCAGAAGAGGAAAACCCTATGTAAGTTTGTTCTCTCTCTCGTCCATGACAGAATTTTCTATCTTTATCTCTTTGGGGATAATATTCTTCAAAATGTCCTCAGGACTAGGCTATGTTTGGATGTGTTAATTCTAGAAGTGACTTCAAGAGAAATCATTTATAATAAAGTGGTTTAAAGAGAAATATTAAGGTGGTTGACATAAATTTGTTAGAAGTGATATTAAGTTTTATTTTAGTAATTATTTTGAAAATGAAACATATTTGAAACTACCTTTATCAAAAATTAACATTTCTTAATGTTATTTGACTTGGTAAAAAAACTATATCCACTTCTTAGAAGAGTTTAACTAGAGTTTTATATAATAGGAACCAAAAAACCAAAAATAAAGGACTAAAGAGCTAGGAGACTAATTCTAAGTATATATTACTCCTTCAAGTTGGTTGGAGCATGTAAATTTTTCATACCCAGCTTGGAAGAAAGATATGTGAAAATTGATTTCAACACGGCTATAGTGAACATATCTCTAAGTTATTCGGTAGACTTGATATGTAGAGGAACAATTTCACATTTGACGGAAATCTTTCTAATAAAGTGAATCAATTTCAATATGTTTAGTTCTTTCGTGATATACGGAATGCTTGAATACGTGGATGGCAGCTTGGTTATCACAACTTCACTAGTGATACTTCAGACTGGATTTGTAATTCTCTTAAGGGGTTTCTCACCCATATAAGTTCACATGCAATATTTGTCATAGTTCTATATTCTACTTTTGCACTTGATTTAAAGACAATACTTGTTTCTTCTCTAAGTGACTAAGTTCCCTTCAACAAAAGCACCATAGGAACAAAAGCACCATAGGCACTCATAGGTCTTTTGTCGTTCTTGGAACTTGCCCAATGAGCATCAAAGTATCCTACAACATCTATTTCAGTTCCCTTTTTATAGAGAACTTTTAGACTGATAGTATTTTTCAAATACCTTAGAAATTTGTAACAAGCATCTCAATGATAAATGTGGACTCTGCATATATTGACTAAGAGCACTAACTGTAAAAGTAATATTAGGTTGAATAACAGGAAGTATATAAGCCTACCAATCAAGCTTCGATACCTCTTGACATCTTCAAACTTTGAACTAGACAAGTCTAAGCAAGTTTAGAATCCAACATGCTAGTTTTAGATATAAATCTTGTGTAAATTTTACATTGAGAAAGTACTAACCCTTGCTTATTCCTTGTTACTTTAATGTCCAAGAAATACATCAATTGTTCCAAATCTTTGGTCTGAAATTTTTTCATTAGGTAATCTTTTACTTTTGCGGTATTTGATATATCGTTGTCTGTAACAAGAATATCATTTATAGATCACAAGAATGATCACTTCTACCGAACTAGATTTCACAAAGACTGAGTGATTAGAGTAACATTGTTTAAAACTAAAGGGTAGTAAAGTCCCACTTAGTTTATCAAAAAGTTCTAGGGGATTGTTCTAAATCGTAAATGACTTTCTTTAACTTAAACACAACATGAATCTCCCCTTGAGAAACAAACATGGGTGGTAGTTCCATATATACTTCCTCTTATAAGTCATTATATAGGAAAACATTCTTAACATCAAGTTGATGCAGAGGTAAGTTAAGAGTTATAGTAATATAAATTATATCTAGCAAAATTTAACTTAGCAATCGAAGAGAAAGTTTCAAAGTAATCTAGCTTTCAATCTCTCAATTGTTCCCCAGATTGATATTGATATTTGATGTCAAATACCTATTTACATCCAATCACTTCCTTGCTAAAAGGTAGTGATTCTAATTTCCAATTGTCTCCTTTTGGTAGAGCATTTATGTCGTCCTTCGTAGCACTCTCCAATAAGATGAGCCATATCCTTTTCGTGAGTTTTAGGTATGGTGATAACAGATATAACAATAGAAAAAGAAGCATATGAGTCAAAAAGGTGTTTAAAAGTGACATATTTGGTAAGAGGATACTTAGATGGACGTTTGATGGTTCTATTTGCTTTACAAATAACAATAGAAACATCAAGGTCAGATTGTTGTAGAGTGACTTTTAAATTTGGCATTTGTGTTTGAGAAGGTTAAGAATCAGACAATTGGTTGTGAGAGTTATCAGTCTTCGATACGGTGTCTCGTGGGTCAGCATTACCAATCTTAACAATTGTCTCTTCTACTAATTCTTGCTCACAGAACTCCTGAGTCTTAATGGAATTTAGTATGGGAACTGACACTGGACTCTCAATAATATTTTCATCACGTGACTTTTCTCGAGTCAAATAATATGGAATTGATTCAAAAAAGGTAACATCAGTATTGATCAATAACTTATTTGTTGGAGGATGAAAGTATTTATATCATTTTTGGGTTCTAGAGTAACTTCGAAAGATATTCTTGAAGCATGATGAGATAACTTGTTCTGTGGGTGATGTAATACATCCAAACACTCTTAAAGGAAGGGGAAAAGCATCTTTTTGTGGTATTAACACAGAGTGGAATTATAGAAGTAAGAATCGGAGAAGGTAATCTATATGAGATGGTAAGCAATAAGTACGAACATCCCATCCGCGAAAGACCTAGGAGGAACATTCATTTGAAACATAATAGTACATGCAATATCAAGTAAATGTCTACTTTTCTTTTCAATAGTCTTATTTTGTTCTGGAGTATCAATACAAGTGGTTTGATGTATTATGCCATGTAATCTACATACTCATAAATTGTGGAAGATCAATATTCTAAAGAATTATCAGATTGCAATATGTTAAGTGATACACCAAATTGAGTCTTAATTTCATGATAAAAGGAGTCGATTACAATAAGATATTTTGATCTATCTTTCAAAAAATAAATCAAAGTGGTCCTAGAATGATCATCCACAAATCTCAAAAAATATCTAAAACTAAGAGTATTAGGAATTAGTATAAGTCCCCAAATATCAGAATGTATCAAATTAAACATACAAGAACTAACATTGTTAACTCTTAAAGGAAAAGAAGTTCTATGTTTTTTTTCTAACTGACAAGCTTCACACTCCAATGAAGTGGAATAAGTAGAAGTTAAACCAAGATGACACATTAAGTGATAATGATACATGTCCTAATCGATAATGCTATTGAGTAGGAGTAATTGTGGAAGATAAAGCACACTGACTTTAACTAGCTTGTTGTGATAAAAAAATACCATTAACCTCATGACCTCTAACAATTGTCTTCCCGGTCACCATATCCTGAACAACATAATGTGAAGGAAAAAAGTTACCTTGCAATTTAAGTACTTTGTAAATTGACTTAAAGATAGAAAGCTCATTAAAAAATTTGGAATATAGAAATTAGAGGGAATGGTACAATTTTCATTCAACTTGACAATTCATTTCCCCAAAGTAGTTGATTTTGAACCATTAGCATGAGTAACAAAGGTTGGAAAACAAAGACTTGTCTGTAAACATAGTCTTTGCAGTGCTAAAATCAATACGCTAAAGAGTAGATTGATTAGAAAACACTGACCTCACTAAGCAATGGAGGCTAGGTAATCAGGAACAACAAATGAGTTACTTGGAGGAACTGTGAAAGAGCTAACAATAGTAGAGGCATTAAAACTAGATGAACTAGCACTAAGTAGAGAATGGGAGAAAGTCAACAATGGACTCTTATCTATAGAAGATACTTGATTTGCCCACTGCAGTTTTCCAAAATTATTCCAACACTAATTTGATGGATAATTAGTATGTTGACAATGATGTTAATAAAAATTTCTTCTTCCATGGCCTCCCTTTTTGCCACAACCTCCTCCTAGATTACGTCCAGGCTTGTCCATGACCATAAATGAAAGCAAGAGCTATAGTATCATGTGTGACTGGAGCATTATTGTCAACATTTTGCAATCTAGCATAAGCTTCATCCATAATTGGAAATGAAGAATAAGTTAACATCTGATTTTTCGTGGACTCATAAAAATATCTAAGTATAAGAACCTCACATTGCTTCATCATATCATTCACACCGACAAAAATAGGTTGAAGATTATTATTTCTACTTAAATAGTATCCAACTCAGCAAAATATTTCACCTAAGTTCTACCATTTTGTTTACGATCAAAGAAAATATTATACAACTTGCAAACACATGAGTATATTTTTTTTCACCGTACATGAGGTTTAACTTTTCTCAAACTACCTTTGTAGTCTTTAATTGAGCTATGGTGGACGAGAGTTTGGGTTCAACAGAGTGCCAAAACCAACTTTTGACTTGAGCATCTTGTAATCACTTTGAGTACTCAGGTTCGGAAACATTAGGAGGAATATTTTGGAAGATATTGACTATGATTTTGGCTAATAAGAAAATTTCTCGACACTAGAAGCCCACAAATGATAATTATCTCTATATAATTTAATTGTTGTAATAATAAATTCAGTTTGAGGAGAATCAATTTAACTGCTGTAATAGGGAAATCTAGTTTGAGAAGGATTCAAGTAATAAGAAGAAGCCATATCACACTATTATCAGATAAAGGGCTTGAGTAGTCAAATCACAGCAGTCAATTTATAAAGAAAATAACAAATTTTACTCATCCGATTTGACACAAATCCCATACATCAGATTCACAATACAAAACATCAGAATTTGAAGAATATATCAAGCCCAATATTTCAAATCTATATAACGAAGTCAGGACTTATGGATGTACACAATTTTTATATCCAAAATAATTTTTTTTTTCTTTAGACAGCCTGAGATGTGGACTGCATAAAGGTCAAGTCCAATTTTTTTTAAATAATACAGCGTGCTTCCTCTAACCCATGGAGGATAGACAGATTGCGATAGCCATGGAGGATAGCTGATGGACCAATGCTGACAGACTGATGAAAGGCTAGCGACAGGAAGACGGATGAATGGCCAACGACTGCAGATGGAAGAAGACTGGCAAGGAGGCTTGTGGACTAGTGGCGAGACTGCAGACGAAGACTAAAACTGGTTTGGGGATGGGTGTTTTAATGGAGGTTAGAGTTTAGGATTACGAGTTTGAGAAGTGGAAGAAGATGGTGGCGAGGGTTTTAATGGCTGCTCTGATATCATGTTCTTTGACTTGGTAAAAAATTATATCTACTTCTTAGAAGAGTTTTACAAGAGTCTTATAAAATAAGAACCAAAATGCCAAAAATAAGGGAAAGGACTAAAATGTCCTTGTAGAGCTAGGAGACTAATTCTATGCATACATCTTAATACTTCTAAAACTATTAATAGTGTTTGTCAAAATTATGAAAGTACTAATGTAGATTATCAAAACTATTAAAGGTGCTTGGCTCATTTGAAAGCATTTTTAAGCTAAATAATAAGCATTTACAAACAGACCCAGTACCAACTGAGCCTTTGACTTCCATGTCTATTATCACATTGCTCTATAACACTAGCAGATCTCAATCTTAATTCGAATGCTTCTCTATTTCATTGTTACTTTGAATGTTGTTCTTATCTAATTCTAGGTCCAAGGTGGGAGCAGCTCTGCATGTCAAAAATTAGATCCCATCAAGAGAAAAAAGTTATTTGTAGATTGTCCAGTTCCAAAGAAGTCTCCTCTGCACATGAAGAGCAAAACAAGTACAGACCTTTTGTGAAAATGTGTGGAATTACATCGGCTAGAGATGCTGCTATGGCAGCAGAAGCTGGTGCTGATTTTATTGGAATGATTCTTTGGCCGAACTCGAAGCGTTCCGTTTCACTTCCTGTGGCAAAGGAAATTTCTAAAGTTGCACGGGAGCATGGGGCTCAACCAGTTGGGGTATTTGTGGACGATGATGCAGACACGATATTGAAAGTATCTGATGCATCTGAGATTGAACTTGTCCAGGTATATGTGTATTTCAACCTCAATTATCTTGCATATGTAGCATAATCAGCAATGAATATGCTCAGGCTTTTAATGCTCTATGGATCTTCAGCTGCATGCAGATAACTCTAGGGCATTTTTTCCAAGTTTAGTGCAAGAACGGCGAATAATATATGTTCTTCATGCAAATAATGATGGAACCCTTTTGAATGAAATATCAGCTGACAATGCTTCTCTTGTTGATTGGATTCTTGTGGATAGTGCCCATGGTGGAAGGTTAATTACTTAATAAGATGTTACATAGTACTAAACTGTCAGTTAAATCGTATTACTTAATCAAATGTCCTGTTTATTTTGCTCGACATTTTTTTATCTGCAGTGGCAAAGGTTTCAATTGGGCCGAGTTTAAGCTACCAATAATTAGAAGCAAAAATGGCTGGCTCTTGGCTGGGGGGTTGAAACCTGAGAATGTTGGTGAAGCTCTTCGAACTCTCAAACCACAAGGAGTTGATGTCAGTAGTGGCATTTGTTCTTCAGATGGCATACAGAAGGATTCATCTCGAATATCTTCCTTTATGAATGAAGTAAATTTAGTAAGTTATTGATTGATTGAGATAATAAAATATATTACAAGCAACTAAAATACTCTTCACATAATAGTTGTTTTTGACAAATAATGTGAACCAAACTATGTAGTTTTGGTTCTATTGTTCACCTTTCTTAAGTGATGTATTGTTATATAGCTACTGTTACATATATCATAATTTGGAAATTTATGCCAGAAATTTGGTACAGATTTGATCTGCTCTTGTCCACAAGAGACTGGAGATTCTCGGTAGGGAGAGTGGAATTTGACTCTACCCTGCTTAACGGCTTAACCCATGAAATATCTTCTAAGGAAACAGTTAATTACGTGGGACACTTATTCTTATCAATAGAACCTTTGATCACATAGTTTTACTTTTAATCTTCTCTAAAAATTTTTTTTTAGCGTTTTATATATATGTATAACATGTGTATTGTAGTTTTTTGGATATGAGAAAAACTATATGAAAAATAATATATGCGCATCGTGTGAAGAGAAATGAAAAATAAATTTTTATTTGTAAAAGCGGTTACGGTGTTTAAAACAACTTTTCATTGCTTTGGCTCTAATATAATGTTTTCTTCTTTTTTATAGCAAATTGTGCCCCTAATATTTGTTCCCCCCTCAAAATGATCTCTGCCAAAAATAAATTCAAAGTGATATAAAAATAAAATAATTGATAAATTTTATTACAATTTCTTGTAATGAAATATAATTTATAATGTTTTGACACCTATAATTAGTGTATATATATATATGGATTGGTTTGGGTTTAAAATAAAATTTGAATCAATTTAATATAATTGGTTTTCTAAAAATGAGAATCAATTCAACACTAATTAATTTTTTTGATTTTGTATGGTTAGTAGGGGTGTTCAAAAATCGGATTGGATCGGACTAAATCGTAAAACCGGATCGAATCGGATCAAATTGAACGGTTTTACTAATCAAACGGTTCGGTCTGGTTTGAACGATTTAAAATTAATACAAATCGGACCGTATCGGTTTAATAATATATTAAAAATTTTACATTATTCTTCATTAAATTATAAAAAAATTGAACCAAATTGGAAAACAAATCGGACCGAACGATTTTATAAGTCAAACTTCGATCCGGTTTTTATTTCTTAAAATTGTTTCAAACGGTTCGGTCCGATCTAATCCGAGTAATATGAACGGTTTGGTCTGGTTAAATTTATTTTAGAAAAAATCTGACCGGACCATAGACACCCCTAATAGTTAGGGTGAGGTCTGTAAGTTTTTTTTTCTCTTTTTTGGTAATGGATTTTGTTTATAATTTTTTTTTTAAATCTTGTGTTATAATTTCTAATATTTCTAATATTAATTTTTATTATAATTTTTAAATTTAAAGATTTAAATTTCAATCAATTCTTTAATACTATTATCTATAACAATCATAAAATGCAAAAAAAAAACTATAAAAGTAAGATAAATAGATAATAATAAATAATAATGATTTATTTGATAAAATTTATTAATTTTTATATCAAAATTATCCATGTTAAATTTTAATGGTAAAAATATAAAAAATAATGTAATCATTATAGATAAATAATTAAATAATATATAATAAATATCTTTACTTGAATTATGTGTTCTTCATTCGTCCGTTTGTTCGTTGTTTATATGGGTGATTGAGTGAGACAAACAGAGACAAACTTGAGAGGCAAGAGAGGTGACACTATTTGATGAATAATAAGAATTGAAAAATTAAAAGAAATTAGAGTAGATACAAAAAAAAACGAATGGGAATTTAAAAAAAAATACTTGTACAAAATAATAATACAAATATAAAAATAAATAAAAAATTAGATTGATTGAGTTGTTACAAGATTTAAAAAAATTAGAAACAAATCAATCCAAGGTAAATCCGATTTTTAAAATTAAAAATTAAACCAATACAATAAAATCTCAAATTTAAACATTTTGAGTTGGGTTTATTAGGATAATTTAGATTGGGTTAATTTTTTTAATTTTGCACTTCCATTTCTAACCACAATAATAATAAAAATAATAAATAAATTAGGTTGATTGAGTTATTACGAGATATAAAAAAATGAGAAACAAACCGATCCAAGTAAATCGGATTTTTAAAATTAAAAATTAAACCAATATAATAAAATCTTAAATTTAAACATTTTGAGTTGGGTTTACTGGGATAATTTAGATTGGATAATTCTTTTTAATTTTGCACTCTGGCCACAATAATATATATATATATATATATTACTGTTTTAAAAAATGAATATTTGCATTACATCTATTTGTAAGAAGATTGTAGAGATGCTAGAGACTCAGAGTTAGAGAAAAGCCGCCATGGTAACGGGGGGGAAATAATTTAAACGAGGTTCGTTATCATATTAGCATCATAATTTAATTTTATCTTTTATTTATCTTTATTATTTAAGTGATATATTAATAACACTTTCTTTTAAAATTAGATATAAATTTAATGTAATTTACACTTAAAATTTAAAAAAAATTAGTATCTATTTTTAAATAAAATATCAGGTAAATAATAAAAGTTAAAAATAATACTAAAGATTCAATTGTAGGAATACTAAAATAATGAACTCTTTTAAATGCACATGAAATAACTGTATTGTCTTATATTAGATAACTTAAATAACTTAATGAAGTTCACAATCAGAGACAATCGTATCTCTATCAACTAAAATTAAATATAAATATCAAAAATTATTATTTTTATCATTATTATATATTACACATCTATTACAATTTATATTGATGTTATAATTTTTATCTTATATAATTTTGTAACTTTGATTATAATTTTCAACAATAATATGTCTTTGACCTGCACATTTATTATACTTGAGTTATTATTTGATATCCATATTATATATGAGTTATTATTTAATATAAGTCTTTGACATACTTATTATATTTGAGTTATTATTTAATATAAATATGAAATTGTATGTTATAGTATATTATTTAATATCATATATATATATATATATATATATATATATATCTTTAATAAAATGAGATTAATGTCACACTCATCACATCTATGGTAACTACCATCAAGAATTCCACTAATATTTTGACAACCATCCTTAACAATTATTAAATCTAATATGTTATATATAAATATAAATAAATATAATATGTTATATTTAATAATTTATTAAAATTATAATAAATGTAATATGTTATATACAAAAATACATCTAGATGTAACATGATACATATGATGAGTCGTCAGAACTATAATAAATTTAACAGATTACATATAAAGATATATGTAGATATGATATAATATATTACATCCGATTAGTTAACGAAACATCGGTAGATCATCGATGATGGTGGTTGGAATTCTGTTGATAATAGTTGTTAAAGTTATTATAAAATCTAATCTTATTTTAATTATATTAAATTATATTATAAAAATAAAAATTTTTAACAATATATATATGAATGATAAAATTTTAGTTAAGACGAAGCCTACTAGGTTTGTACAGGCAGCCATATAGTACAGCTAAGGGCCCAATATGGCATGGGTTTGTTTGGTTGGTGTCTTATAAAAAATAAAACGGAAACACCTGCAATATCTTTAATATAATTATAAAAAAAAGATGGACATAGAAGATTAATAATATTAAATAAAAATAATAATGATAATAATAAATGTTTAATGCTACACAAGTCGTATAAAATTGTTTATAGTGGATATTAGCTGATTGGGAGTGAAATTGACAATGGGCAGGAATGTCCATGTCCTAGAAGATCATGGTATGTATTATGTAATGAAGTGGTTTTCTATAAGATTTCTTAACTTGGAAATAAAGCAAAGCCTATGTTACCCGTCAAACTAGCTATATACCACCTAAATTAAAGAAGTGAAGTGAGAGCAAGTACTCGTGGGATCATGAATATGATGTTGGAATTCTCATTGGCTATGTTACCAAAAAAAGTGTTTCGTAGCGCTTACTTTTCTCAATCGAAAAGTTAATAATAATTTACCATCGAATTATTTTCTTTCCTGCTTTTATTTTTAAGCAAATAATGGGAGTAAAAGTGTGTCAATGGTGATGTAAAGTCTGATTTGTAGATGTTATAATTTATTAATTTTGTGAGATAATTTCATTATTATTTATTTATTTTATAGTATATTGAGATGATAATAAGATTACACATATTATAATTTTTTTAAATTAGCAAATAAAATTAATAAGCATAAATCTGTTATGGATAATGAGATTTAAATTATATATGATAATTTTAAATTAGATTATAATAAATTTAAAACACGAATATATTAAAAATATTAAATAATATATGAGTTTAGATGAGATAAAAAAACTTATTATTATTATTATTATTATTATTATTATTATTATATATATATATAATTAAATGAGAACTAAAAATGGGTTAACATAAATTACATATAATCATAAACGTGTGCCATTTTTTAAGTTCTCATGTGGATGAACTTTTTTTAAAGTGGCCTTTGGATTAAATGAATGTGGTGGTGGACACAACTTTGCATTCCATGAGTACCTTTCAAGACAAATGTTTTAGTAAGTAACGTATAAAGAATATGTAAGCTGAATACAATTTTTATTTCTAATTATATCAATGCTATTGTTCTGGATTACTAAATATTTTTATTCTATAATATATTATCACATTCACGTTAAATTACTATTTTAATTTAAAAAATTAAAATTAAATTTTAAATCGTTATAATAATATAATGTATTCCAATATACTTTTTTTATTATGATTTTCTTAATTGTTACTATAAATAATAAATTTTATTAAAATTTTAATAATTTAAAATTAGAATGTTATATATATATATATATATATATATATACATGTGTGTATTGTGTTTTATATATGATAATTCATAAATAAGATCTAATTTTTATTAAACGTTTATAAAAATTTAATATATTTGAATTTAGGTTATTTTACATTGGATATTATATTTTTAAATTAAAAAATTTTAAATTTAATTATAAACATATTAAAATTGGATAGATTAAAAACATACTATTATAATTCAATGCTTATACTATGAGTAAGAGAAATTTTTTCAAATTCACGTATAGATTACTTTAAAATAGATTTCAAACTTAAATTCTCTCCTTATTTTTTCTTTATTTTTCTTTATCTCAATCTTATATTCGATATCTATTTTTTTTGTTGTTATTAATATATTATATTTTTGTAATAATTTGAATCACTTAATAATAAAGATAAAATATATACCAGAGAAGAAAAAATAAAGAGAAATTATTTATTTATGATACATTACTTATATTTGATATTTTTTAAAAAACTAATTAGTAAATTAAAAATTAACGAGCGTCGAACCTAATAATACTTATAAATTATAATATATAACTAAAGTTAGCTTTATATTAAGGAACTTTTTGTCCCATTAAAAAAATAGTAGCTTATATTTAGTTGTGTTAGATTTATTTAATATATTTTAAATTATAAATTTAAATTATATAAATATCATTGTATTAAAAAAAACATTAAGATTAACTTTATATATAAATTTAAAAAATACCTTACTAAAATCTAAAACTACATATAAACGATATAATATAATGGGTCATTGGAAGTAATTTATATATATATATATATATTGAATATTGGTTCAAAAAGTAATAAATTAGTGGCATAATTTAGTGAAATTAGTGGTCTAATTTGTGACATGATTTAAGGAAATTAGTGTCATAATTTAAGAAAATTGGTGGCCTAATTTAAGGTTTAAATTATTGCACAATTTAGGAAAATGGAACCTTTCTTCATCTATAAATAGGGAAGAGTTCATGCATTCAAGAACAAGGCAAAAATAAAAAAAAATCAGAGAGAATATAAGCAAACTCAAAGAGAGAAAATACTTGTGATTTTGGGGAAACACTTGAGAGATATTATTAGTGAGAAAATCTATATATATATATATATATATATATATATATATATATATATATTTCCTACTCAGTTCAAATAATATCTGCTGGCTCCCGTGTACCTAGGTGAATTATCGAACCACGTAAATTCTATGTGTTCATTTTATTGCTTTGATATATTCATATACCACTATTTATTGCTTCTACCCACAACAAATTGGTATCATAGCCAAATATAGCAGTATTATATATCAAATCGAAGCTCTCGATGAGATCTCGACGAGATGAACACAACGGTGAAAGAATCGCTTAAATCAGAAGTCAGAATCGCCGCCAGAAGCTGCCGGAGTGTTGCTTCCAGCACTAAGTCAACTCAATAAGTTTGATCGAGTCAACTCAATCACTAGCGATATTTGGACCGAGTTGGTCTGTTTTTCATCCGTTTTCAACTGAGTTGGATTTATTCCTATCTAATTGGACCATTCCGGATTCAACTACGGACTCCGTTTTTTCAAATAAGGTATAAAATTTGGGAAAACATTTTTTTAGGTTGTAAGTGTAAAATTTATGTTATCAGTTTGTATTTATGGTTGATAAAAGAGAGATCGAAGAAGGTGAACAAGTTGGCCATAGAATTTATGGCAAGCCAAGTTGTTCTACTCGAAGAACTATGTTGTCCAACGCAAAGTTTGAGGTGGAGAAATTCGACGGCACAAATAACTTTGGTATGTGGCAATGTGAAGTATTAGATCTATTGTTCCGAGAAGGATCTAATATAGCCTTGGAGACCAGGCCAGGAGATTATTCAAATGAAGATTGGAATTATGTCAACCGACAAGCTTGTGGCACAATTCGACTGTGCTTAGGAAAAGATCAGAAGTATTTTGTCATGAAAGAGAATGTAGCCGCACTTCTCTAAAAGAAACTAGAGGACAAGTACATGACGAAAAGTATTGAGAACAGACTCTACTTGAAGAAGAAACTTTTCCGTTTTCAATACAAGAAATGTACCCCTATGATTGAGCATTTAGATAATTTCAATAAAATTTTGGTCGATTTGCAAAATTTAGATGTTGAAATTATCGATGAAGATAAAGCTTTGTTGTTGCTAAATTCATTACCTAAGAGCTATAAGCATTTAACCACAACCTTGTTATATGGAAAGGATGAGGTTAAGTTTGTAGATGTTTCAAATGCTTTGGTAAATAACGAGTACCGGAAGAAGGATCAACATGATCATAGAGACTCAATATCAGAAGCATTGACGGCATCTAGAGGTAGGACTAACAACAAAAAATCTGGAGGATCAAATAATAGGGGCAATCCAGATCAAAGTCTAGAGGAGATTCATCTAAAAGACGTCCTGCAAAGGAAGAGTGTGCCTATTTTCACCAGAAAGGGCACTGGAATAAATATTGTCCAAACAAGGACAAGTCAAATGCAAATGTTGCACAGAAGGCCGATGAAGATGAAGAATCAGCTTTTTCAGTTTCA
This sequence comes from Hippophae rhamnoides, assembly GCA_033030585.1. Taxonomy (NCBI): domain Eukaryota; kingdom Viridiplantae; phylum Streptophyta; class Magnoliopsida; order Rosales; family Elaeagnaceae; genus Hippophae; species Hippophae rhamnoides. The sequence continues at coordinate 51,305,717 of CM065432.1, forward strand.
TTATCAGAAACCTACTCAGATAAGTGGATCCTTGATTCTGGATGTTCTTATCATATGTGTCCAAACAGACATTGGTTTTCGAGTTTTGAGGAGCTCGATGGAGGAGTTGTGCTTATGGGCAACGAAAATGCCTGTCAGACAAGAGGGATCAGAACATTACGACTAAAGATGCATGATGGTACAATCAGACGACTTACAAATGTAAGGTATATTCCTGACCTAAAGAAAAACCTTATTTCTTTAGGTGTTCTAGATTCTGCTGGTTACAAGGTGACATTGAAAAATGGAGCCTTGAAAGTTATACGAGGTGTATTTGTAGCGATGAAGGGTACTCAAAAGGCGAACTTGTATTTCCTAGATGGTAGTATAGTTACAGGAAGAGCAACTGCCTCAAGTAGTTCTAAAGAAAAGACAAATGATTATTTTCGCCTATGGCACATGCGTTTAGGGCTTGTCGGTGAAAAGGCTTTGCAAGGCTTAATGAAGCAAGGTCTTTTGAAAGGTGCCAAGACTGGAAAGTTTGATTTCTATGAGCATTGTGTAATGGGAAAACAAACAAGAGTCAAGTTCGGCACTACCATTCATCATACTAAGGGATCCCTTGATTATATTCACACGGATGTCTGGGGACCTTCAAAGAATGCTTCACTTGGAGGTAAACGCTGGTTTGTGACTTTTATTGATGATTTCTCTAGATATGTCTGGATATACACTATGAGTCACAAAGATGAAGTTCTATATATCTTTCTTAAATGGAAGAAAATGATCGAGACTTAGACGGGCAGGAAAATTAAAAGGCTCAGATCTGATAATGGTGGCGAGTATAAATCAGTTCCCTTCTTTAAAGTTTGTCAAGATGAAGGGATAATCAGACATTTTTCAGTTCCTCATACACCACAGTAGAATGGAGTTCCAAAACGAATGAATCGTACTTTGGTTGATAAAGTTCGATGTATGTTATCTCAATCCAAATTGAGGAAGGCATTCTAGGCCGAGGCTTTGTCATATGAAACTCATATAGTCAACAGACTTTCTGCGACTGCATTAGATGGGAAAACTCCTAAAGAGGTATGGTCTGAACAACTTGCCTCTGATTATGATTCATTGCGAATATTTGGATGTCCTGCATATTTTCATGTTAGTGAATCCAAATTGGATCCTAGAGCAAATAAAGCTATTTTCTTAGGCTTTAAGGAAGGAGTTAAAGGATTTATACTTTGGTGTGGTGAATCCAAGAAGATCGTCTTAAGCCAAGATGTCACATTCAACGAGTTTGTTATGTTGAGATAGACAAATTTAGAGAAAGAGAATGAAAGTCCAAATACTCTTTCTAAGGTGATGCTTGAGACTCCGGAAGATCCAGAAAAGATTGTACCGACTACCGATCGTGATGAAGATGAAATTGATGATCAAGAAGAGATCTCAGTTGAGGTGGAGGTTCTCTCACCATCACCATCGATCATTCAACAGCCATAATCTATTGTCACTACTCGACCGAGAAGGGAGATTAGAAAGCCTACGAGATACACAAACATGGTAGTATTCGCACTTCCAGTAATTGATGATGATATCCCATGCACTTACAGAGAAGCCGTGCAGAGAGTTGATAGTATGAAGTGGAAGATGGCAATGGATGAAGATATGAAGTCTCTACACCAGAATCAAACTTGGGAGTTGGTTCAACTTCCCAAAGGAAAGAAAACTATTGGTTGCAAATGGGTCTATGCCAAGAAGGAAGGTGTTTGTGGTAAAGACAACATCAAATACAAAGCCAGATTGGTAACAAAAGGATATGCTCAGAAAGAAGGAATAGACTACAATGAGGTATTCTCACCTGTTGTTAAGCATTTATCTATTCGGATATTATTGGCTTTAGTAGCACAGTTTGATTTCGACTTAGCTCAACTCAATGTCAAAACCACTTTTCTCCATGGTACTTTGAACGAAGAGATCTACATGTCTCAATTGGATGGCTTCAAAGTTCCAGGACGAGAGAATTGAGCTTGCAAGCTAAGTAAGTCAATTTACGGTTTGAAGCAATCACCGCAACAATAGTACAAACGCTTTGATAGCTTCATCAGAGAGCAGAAGTACACACACAGTCAGTTTGATCATTGTGTATACTTTCGGAAACTCCAAAATGGTACCTTCATTTATTTTCTCTTATATGTTGATGATATGTTGATTGCATCTAAGAGCAAGGTGGAGATCGACAGATTGAAGGCTCTGTTGAGTTCATAATTTGAAATGAAAGATCTTGGAGAAGCTAAGAAAATTCTTGGGATGGAAATCACAAGAGATAGAGTTGCAAGCACAGTCTGTCTGACACAGAATCAGTATATGAAGAAAGTACTACAAAGGTTTGACATTGATGAAAAAACCAAACCAGTAAGTACACCGCTTGCTCCTCACTTTCAGTTAAGTGCATTGATGTCACCTAGCACCACCGATGAGAAGAAGAAAATGGAACGTGTTCCATATGCAAATGCCGTTGGTACCTTGATGTATGCAATGGTTTGCACCAGACCTGATATTTCTCACACTGTTAGTATGGTGAGTCGGTACATGCATAATCCCGGTAAAGGACACTAGCAAGCAGTGAAGTGGATTCTACGGTACATCTATGGTACTGTGGATATTGGTTTGAAGTTTGAGAGAGACAAGACTGAAGGTAAACACCTAGTTGGATATGTGGATTCTGATTATGTTGGAGATCTAGATAAGTGTTGATCTACAACTAGTTGTGTGTTCACAATGACAGGAGGACCAGTTTGTTGGAGATCAACATTGCAGTCAACTGTAGCTTTGTCTACTACAAAGGCAGAGTATATGGCTGTAACAGAAGCATTCAAAGAAGCTATCTATCTTCTCGCGTTGACCAAAGATTTGGGTATTTTTCAGAAGAAGTTTGAGGTTTTCTATGACAGCCAGAGTGCCATTTGTTTGGCAAAGAACCAAGTTCATCATGGTCGCACCAAGCACATCGATATTTGATTTCATTTTGTTCGGGAAATCGTCAATGAAGGGAATATTATACTTTAGAAAGTCGAAACCGTAGATAACCCTGCAGATATGCTTACAAAGCTGATTACAGGGATCAAGTTTCAACACTGCTTGAACTTGATCAACATCTCTCGAGCTTAGAGCGCCTAGGGCGTATTTGGAGGCAGCGTTATGAACTTTTTCGCCAAGGTGGAGATTGTTGAATATTGGCTCTAAAAGTAACAAATTAGTTGCATAATTTAGGAAAATTAGTGGCCTAATTTGTGGCATGATTTAAGGAAATTATTGGCATAATTTAAGAAAATTGGTGGCCTAATTTAAGGCTTAAATTATGGCACAATTTAGGGAAATGGAGTCTTGCTTCATCTATAAATAAGGAAAAGTTCATGCATTGAAGAACAAGGCAAAAAAAAATCAGAGAGAGTATAACCAAACTCAAAGAGAGAAAATACTTGTAAGTTTATGGAGAGATATTATTAGTAAGGAAATATGTATTTATATTCTGTATATTTTTTACTCAGTTCAAATAATATCTGCTGGCTCCCGTGGACCTAGTCGAATTGCCAAACCACGTATATTCTGTGTGTTTATGTTATCGTTTTGATATATTCATATTCCACTATTTATTGATTACACACACGACAAAATATATATATATATATATATAAAGAAGTTAGTTACAATTTTCAATCTAAAATTATATGATCTTTAAATTCTCATTATTTCGTTACTTGTTTTAAGTACTTGTAATTTTCATGGTCAAATTGAAATATTATTAGGGTACCAAGTAGCCAAGATTCACTATCGAAGATTTGTCTCACTGACAGATAACTTGTTATTAAGTAGGCTGTAGGCCTAGAAATTTATTTCTTCTAATAAAAAATAAAAAATAAAAAATACTCTCTTGCTCAGATTTCTTTATAAGTAGGTATCCCTTCTGGTAAACCATAAACTTTTGCCAATTTGTTAATTCTAGTTACTTGAAGGTTAATTGGGAACAAACTCTTCTCTCATGAAGCTTCCTTTTTTTTTTAAGCTTAAGTTTGATTCCTTTACTTCTTGACTGCTTATTCATCAGCGAAATAACTTCAATTTTGTAACCCTTTTTTTTTGTTTGTTCTTTTACTCTGCTTATTATTGGTTAATATTTTGACTAGATTATGATTTTCGTGTGGTAATCAGAATGAGTGAATAAATCCTAAAATTTTGCTAAAGCTAAAGTTTTACAACATTACGTAGGGTTCTGTAAGTTTGATTATTGAGGAGTTAAAAACAAAGATGAACAAAACTACATCTAGTTTTGTGGAAGATTAAGAAATGCCTCTTTTTTAATTTCATGATGATCTGAGGGAAATACTAGAGACCCAGAATTAGCATTAGTAAGTTCTTCTTTTTAATCAATACAATCTACTTTGAATATGTCAAACAAAAATTAAAATTAAGGGATGATCTGGGCACCACCTAAAATGTGCTTCTCTCTCACAAACAAAAACTTTTGAGAGTATTTCTTCAAGCTTCTCTGTCAAAATCTGATTGACAACAACATATTGTCTGCTTTAAAAGCCAATTATCTAGTCATAAAAAAAAATAATACCTCCCCCTCTATGTCATCATCTTCATCTAACCGAGACAAAGACAAACTTGCCAAAGCTTTGAAATCACTCCTTTTTCTTACCCTTCTCGATTTCTCTCTCTTGGGTTATATATATATATATAAAGTTGAAGAAATTAGTGATTAGAAAAAATCAAAAGAAGAAAGACAATTCTCCCTCCACCTAAAGCAAACAAATTTCTTAAAGACAAACCCATTTCACCAAACACCTATTAAACAAACAAAACTAATACTCCATTTGTAAGTTTCTTTAAAGCTTCATGTTTTTATGCTATTTCTCTATATTTTCATTTCCTTCTCATCTTCTAATCTCTCACCTTCTGCATTGTCTTTCATGAAGCCAAATAGCCGCAATACTCCTCTGTTCTCTTCCGAAATGAAGGGTCGAAAGAACAACAACTTCTCTATTTTTGCTGTGGTGTTTTCGATATTTTTATTTGGGATTTTTATGTATAATGAAGATGTAAAATCCATAGCGGAGTTTCCATTTCCAAGGCCTACAGGTGAAGAAATCCCAAATGAAAAATCAAAACAGAGTATCTCCGTTCAAGCGACCCAGCATAATGAAGACGAAGAAAACACAGTAATGTCAGTAAATGCAAGAACTAAGCTGGAAGATACACAGGTGGAGGATTCTGAGGAAACCCAAGAACATGTTAATTTGGAATCTATAGAAACCAAAGAGGAGGAGCAGAAAATTGAGTTGCCTATTGAAGAAGAAGATGATGATGTAGAGGTTGAATTACCTCCAGAAGAATGTGATTTGTTTACTGGTGAATGGGTTTTTGATAATGTTACCCACCCTTTGTACAAAGAAGATGAATGTGAATTTCTCACAGCTCAAGTGACTTGTATGAGAAATGGAAGAAAAGATTCTCTTTACCAAAATTGGAGATGGAAGCCCAGAGACTGTTCTTTGCCAAAGTAATTTTTTTTAAGCTTTTTTTTTGGTTCTGGGTTATTTTTTCCCCTTCATGTTTATCACTGTTTCTTTGTTTTTCTTATTTAAGGTTCAAACCAAAACTGTTGTTGGAGAAGCTGAGGAATAAGAGACTTATGTTTGTTGGAGACTCATTGAATAGAAATCAATGGGAATCTATGGTTTGCTTGGCTCAATCTATAGTTCCTCCTGGCAGGAAGAGCTTGAACAAGTTTGGCTCTCTTTCTGTTTTCAGAATTGAGGTATCTATTATTCTTTCTTTCTCGTATATTGGATTTTTTTTTTTTTTTTTTGCTTAATTTTAACTTGAATGATATGATTTTGTAGTGAGTCTAATTGTTTTATTGTGTTTTCAGAATGTTCAATGATAATGGGAACACAATGTTAATGTTCTTTTTCTAAGAAAATTAGAATGAAAAATACAATCCATATTAAAAAAAAAAAAACGCACACACAATGGTAAATTATTTTCTTTGGTACTCGTGAGACCACCAAGAGGAATCATTAATTCTTTATACATATTTTCTTCTTTTTGAGATACATCTGCATATTTTATATTTCATTAGAAACTTTTATATGAGTAAGTTATCATGAATAGATTGAGAATTCTATATATATATATATATATAATATCTTTTTAAAATCATAAAAAAATATATTATATGCATATTCACCTTGCTCATATAAACACCAACGTCTTATTAGTTGGATCCCTAGATCTATATCTGCAATTTTTTATATCTGTTTAGAACGTTTAGAAAGATATTATTATAAACATGACCCTCAAATTCTATGGCCAGTTGAACGCCAAATTCTATGGCCAGTTGAATATTAAACGTGTGACTGTGTGAGCATTTGTCGGCTAAGAATTATTACATCAGAAACTCAAACACAATATATAATATTCTCATCATCTGATTATAATTAGGATATTCAATAATATACTACCCAATATATAATTTGAATTATATTTATATTTTTCCTTTAAGTATTGGAATATAACGTGACATATGTTGCTTTGCGAATTTCCTAACTAAATATTTTGTTTATTTTTATTAATGTACGTGAATTTAGGATTATAATGCTACAATAGAATTCTACTGGGCTCCATTTCTAGTAGAGTCAAACTCAGATGATCCAAAAATGCACAGCATACTAAATCGGATCATCATGCCAAACTCAATCAAGAAGCATGGTGATAATTGGAAGGATGCGAACTACCTTATTTTCAACACTTACATTTGGTGGATGAACACTTTTACCATGAAAGTTCTGTGAGTAACACATCTAATTCTATCTCCATAACTTTTTTTTATATCAAAATTAATTAATTAATACAAATACAAATACATGAATAATAAACTACATTTAATTGGTTTAATAAAAAAAAAAGGCGAGGATCATTCGACGAAGGATCAACGGAATACGATGAGATTGATCGGCCGGTAGCTTATAGAAGAGTGATGAAAACATGGGCTAAATGGGTGGAGGAAAACGTCGACCCTAATCGTACCACTGTCTTTTTTACGAGCACTTCTCCTCTTCATATCAAGTAATTCCCAAATTCTTACCGTATACGTACACTCCTAATTCATATTAATATATTCTAAGATATGTTAGCATATTTAATATACCTTGATGGTTACTAACCGAAAGTTTGCATGCTTTATATTTTTTATTCTAATTGAAATTTCGAAGTATTATTTCTAATAACATATAGCCACTACATTTTTTTTTTAGATGTAGACTTTATTGGAATTAATAGAGCATGTATTAGTTATGACTGTAGGACCAATAATTTAAAGGAGAACTTATGAGTACTATTCTGCAATTAGAATAAAATATGTAACCAATAATGTGATATATATATATATATATATATACATTGGTCAGCCAATTGTGTTTAGATGCATGTGGTTCGGTTAGGGGTGAAAGATCCTCTCATCTAATTTCCTGTAACAAGTTCAAATTATCACAAATCACGATTTGATGATTGTATTATTTCATTTTGACTCTTATGAGTTTTATTTGTCTCATTAATTCTAAATGAAACTATTTTCATCTTATCTTATATAAATAGTATATATCTATCTAGCTCATTTTATACTTAATATTCCGACATTTTTTAAAATTAAATCTTACATGTTAGATAATTTTTATTACATTTTATAATAAAATAATTTAGGTTACAAATTGTACTATAATATTAACTAATATAACATATAATTATTGATTAAAATAATATATAAATATTTTTTTATAATATCATCCCAACCCAATGATCCATCACAAAATTACTTCTTAAAAAATGGAAAGATGCTTCCTTTCTTTCTTTCTTTTTTTAACTATGATTATAAATATATTTTCTTTATAATATGATACCAACCCAATAACCCATCACAATTAAATGGGAAAAAAAATGAAAAGATGCCTTTTTTTAACTATGATTTAATTTTACATCACATCCTAATTCAAACCTCCCTCCAACATAATTAATTAAGACGGGAACCATAATTTATTCAATAAATCGATGTATTATTACAATGATATTCCAATTATATTAACTAAACATTGAAAAGCATTTTCTGTTTCCACGAAACATAGTGTTTAGCTAGCTAGGATTTTCTTTCTCTATTAAACATACCATTAGTTGAACCAAACTATTGGTAGTTGATACTAGCTAGTTGACCTATATAAAACCATTATTTAACCTCAATTAATTTTTGATTGGTAAGCTTAATATTTCTAAATGAAAATAGTATTATATTATGCATGCGTTTATTATGATTTGTTATTTAAAAAAAAATCAGCCTTAAATTAACTGATTTTCGAATGTTAATACAAATAAAACAGGAGTTTGGATTGGAACAACCCAGATGGCATAAAATGTGCTAAAGAGACTAGGCCAGTTTTGAACATGACGACTCCATTGGATGTTGGCACAGATCGTAGGCTCTTCGTGATTGCAAACAATATAACAAAATCAATTAAAGTGCCAACTGTTCACTTTATTAATATCACAACTTTGTCTGAATATCGTAAAGATGCACATACATCTGTCCATACCATTCGTCAAGGCAAGATATTAACACCTGAACAACAAGCAGATCCAACTACTTATGCTGATTGTATTCATTGGTGCCTTCCAGGATTGCCTGACACGTGGAATGAGCTCATCTACACGCGTATCATTTCTAGCTCTTGACACGTTGGAATTCGCTTCTCTTTTTATTTTCCCTCTTGATCTCATGTTATTATAATTTCTTTCTGGGTTTCAATATTAATTTACTCACCAAGCTCATATAGCTAGTTCTCCAAAATCTCTTGTTTTTAGTTTCGTATAGGTTGGTATAGGGTTATTGTATCTTTTATGTATTTTTGGTTCTTTCTTCAGCCAATTTCACTGAGGTGGGAGCTCAGTAAGTCAGACTAGAATAATTTTCTTGCCAAAAAAAAAAGGGGGCAATTTCTTTTTTTACATCTACTTTATCGGTTGTACGTCCAACATAATAAAGCAGTTCGAAATTGTAAGTAAACCGCAACTTCATTAAAAAAAAAATTATGTTATTATTATTATTATTATTTTTTAATCTATATAATTGTTGAATTTCCGAACACAAATTCTTTTAAAAATTTAAGTTTATAAAAAATAATTTATTCATATTCTTTAATATATGTGTTATTTGTGATTGTAATTATTTTTAAATAATGGAGATATTAACTACCTAAATTATTATTATTGCTACGATAATAAATAATTCATTAATAACATCTTATCTAATACTAAAGTAGATATGACTAGTCATTTTCATGGACCAAGACGTGGAAATTATCTAACAGAGCCCCCGGGGCCAATCTAAGAAAAATAGTAGTTCAGTTATATATTTCTTCATTTATTGTTGAAGGACTGTCTTCCATGCAATTAACTATCATTAATTATGGAAAAACTAGTGCAATTAACTATCAATCATTCAATTAATAAATATATTTGTGATTATCAATTAATAAATATTTAAAAAACTAACCCTAATATCTAGATTATTTTTGGTAAATAATTTGTAACTTCAATTAAACCTACTTTATCATTAAACAGATATAAATCATCTTAATTGAAATTAAAAAATAAAAGTAGATATTTTTATTATTATTTTTTCTTCTTTGCATGAGATAATAAACTGATCATACATTAAATCCGGATATAATATAAAGATATAACATGCAGGGAACGTGCGGGTTGTAATTTTGTACTTTTTTAACCTTCGCTATAATAAAGGATACATGCATATTTTTTCTTGTTGCACATAGAATTGATGTAAACTTTTAACTAGTTTTTAACTGTACATATTTGACACATTGCATATGTGACCACGTACGTACGCACTAAGAAGTGCGTACTCTAGTAGCGAGGTAGAAGTGACGAAGCAAATTAGCGCATTCCCAAGTTCCCTATCAACCCAAAACGAAAAAGAAACTGAGAATATATACATTAGTAACTTTAACTAGACAGACGTTTGACACATAATTAAATTTAAAGCCTAAGACAGTTCATTTATTCTGCTACGGACGTTTATTTAACTACAAACACAAGGCTGCTGCGCTTAAGCAGATGCAGAGAGCAGCCTAACGGGTATTTCCAGTACGGTACTTGGACTCGTCCAGATCGATACCCTCCCGAGCAGCACGTTCTCCACCAGACTCATCCGTGGTGCTCAGTCCACCCTTGCGTCCCATTTCCTGGTACCCCTCTCTCCCCAGTTGCTCCCTTCTAGCTTGACCTCCTCGGCTCCTCCCTATATATATATATATATATATATTTATTTATTTATTTAATTTCCAATACATACATACATACATATATATATATATATATATATAAAAGAGAATATAAATCAATTATAAAAAAATACAGTTTTATTATCTTTAAGAAGAAATAAACTTTATACAACCATTTTTTTAAAAGATTATGTTCAACAAATTTTTTATAAAAATATTGCTTCATCCAATAGAACCTTTATCCTATATATTCACAGAGCTCATTAATTAATAAAATTAAGCAACATAAATAAAAGTATATACCTTCAGCAAGGTGTTCCTGAGCTTCAAGGCTTTTACCGCCAGTTCCTCCGGGAATAACAGTTTCTCCTTGCCTAGCTCTTGCGTCCATCTTGCTCCTGTCTTCTTGTTTTGATGCCATAATTTCTTCTTTTTTATTCTTTTGTTCAGAAAATTATAGTATATATTGTGAAAAGGCTAGCTATCCAACGACGATAAACACTTTGTGTGGATTTGATGGGGTTGTTCAATCACGGAGTACGATTTATAGGAAAAAATGAAAGGACACAAGAATCGACTGCAGCTAGGATAAAGCCACACGTGGAAGTGACGAATCGAGTGGGGGGATAGTATGGACTGTGTACGTTACACGTAAGTTTGTTTTCAACGAGAATGACACGTGCCAACAGACTGGCTGATGATGAAGAGATACAGCCTTGTTAGAATGACACGTACGTCTCTTTCTTCATGCCTAAATCACTCACAAATTTATATTAAACCAATTTGAAATACACAGTTGAAACCCAACCTAAATAGTTAAGTTTTGATTGGTTCTATACTAGTAGTTTGGTTGGGCCCTATATATACTACTAGTTTGGGTAGGTTCTAATGGTTTTAAGAAACCAATTAGAATATATAAATTCAATTCATGTTTTGCTTCAAAACCAATCCATTATTTTTAGGGACACGATGCGGAAGTTCCTCATATTCAAAACTTTGTGTGGTTTAATATTCGGGTTATAAAAATTATGCAAAGGTGTCAAGACAAAATGCATATTGAAAAAATTACATCATATCAAGTTTTTGTGTAATTTTATATTTTTTTTAATCATAAATTCGCCATAAATCATACCTCAAAATGATTTTGATAACAATGAAATTTGTGGTATAGATTATCTTAATTTGTAAAACTATTTAACCTAATTTGAGAAGATATTAAGAAGACATAAAATATTATGGTAAAATATTTTCGTGATAATGATTATCACAATAAAAAAAATTATCTTATTATAACAATAAAACCTTACACGATAGATATTTTAATAAAAAAATAAAATATAATTAAATGCTATATTAATTTAATAAATTATTTATATATATTTTAATGAATATTTTACTATCTTTTATTAATTTAAGAGTGTTTGAAAAATAATTCATGCAAGTTATTTATAAGTAGAAGCTTGTGTTGACTAAATTGTTTTCCCTACTCATCCCTTATCTTTGTTTTGTTTTTATTATGTTTCATATTTTTTATCATTTTTTTTATGATAAAATGTTATTCGTTTGGGGTTTTGATTTTTCTTTAAAAACCCATCAATTTTCTTCTTTATTTCTGACTTTTGTCTTAAAACAGGAAATAGGTTGTGGAATTTTGTAATTAATTTTCCTTCTCAAGCTTTGAATTGTCGGGGTAGTGTTGAATTCTTTAGACCAATTCCAAATTTTTAGTTTTTGGGTTCCATTTTTGGAAATATTGTTGTTTTCCTTTTCTGAATACTCAAAAGTATAATTGATGTTGAATTTCAATTGAAGTCGAAAAAATTTCATTTAATTATTAAACAATTTCAAGTTTCAGAACATACAACCTACGGGAGGGACCATATGGTACACTTTAAACAAAAGCAACTACAAAACAACAATTATGTTCAAACAAAAAGAGTTTAAGAATCTTATTTCCCTTCCTCCTTAATAGAAAATTATAATAATATTTGTCCGTGAAGATAGATTAATTTCTTTAACTTGCTTAACCAAATATCAAAGATATTTAAAATTAAATTTTAAAATGATGATTTCCTTCTATTTTGAGAATCCAAGAGATATTTTAGAGAATTAAAATGAAATATTGGCAGCTAATTCATTTAGATGAACAATAATGGAGTGATGGCGTTTGTCGACGAAGCTGGGTTTATTTTGAGATTAATTACGGCTCTTAGTGCCTCTTTGCATGATTGAATGGAGTTTATTTATTTTATTTTTTGAAACATTTAATTTAATTTAATTAGGATTAGTATACCATTTTGTCTCCCAATCATATTTAAATACATTAAAATAATAATTTTATTTTAAGAAGATGTTATTATTTTATTAACCAATTCATTAAAATATTAATTGTTGTCGCATATGTGAGACTTCCGCATTTTTTTCTTCTTTTAATAAGTATATTATTTATCTTTTTAATACCGAGAGCCACAGCGTCATTGTCAAGACTAAACCAATTTATATATTATGCACAGTGCACACTTAGGGAGAGCCTGCTTTATATATGTCCATATTTCAAGAATATATATTTATTACCTCTCCAAATAAATCACGCATGAAATCTTTGATAAATATATAAATTAATGTATCGAATAATATTATAAACTCAAATTTAACTCAACTTGATAAGATCTTATTGAGTTAATGGTTATATAAATTTATAAGCAATTTTGTTGTCTTAACCGATGTGGAACAAGTATACTTAACAGTCTTCCTTCATACAGCGAACAAAGATAGACATAAACGTCATACTGAAACGGAACAGAGTTTTGATACTATGTTAGAAACTCGTACCTAACTCAACCCAATAAGATCTCAATGAGTTAATGGTTGTACAGGTTTATAAATAATTTTATTGTCTTATTCCTAGCCGATGTGGGACTGAAGTAAAATTAACAGCCCTCTTACACACGGACAAAGATAATCTCATAAAGTCATGGTGAGAATGTTAAGAACCCAAAACTCAAATCATCGATAAAGTTAGACCCAACTCTGATACCACGTTAGGTATTCAGGGTTAACTCGACCCAATAAGATCTCCTCCCGTTAAAGGTTACTCAGACTTATAAGCAGCTTTATTACCTTACATCTAACCGATATGGAACAATGATACTTACCAGCATCACTGTTATAAAATTCCTTACTATTCTAATTTTCTAAAATATCTAAATACTTTTTCTAGAACCTTTTAGAACAAGTTTCTATAGCTTGTATCGTCACTCTTCTTTGATGTAAATAAGACCGATCTTGGTCATGTTAACCAAAATTTAAAAATGAATAAAAAGTCTCATCTTCTATTAAACTATCTTATTTTGATCATCTTTTCTAAAACTTCCATCTTTCAACAAATACTTCTCCCCCGGTCCTAATTCTCCCTCAGTCTTCATTGGAAACTCATTTTCTTTTCCCTGTTCAAATCACATAAGTTATTTTATCAATACTTATTCGGCTATCATGGTCAAAAAAGAAGAAGCATAAGTTATATATGATCCCTTTTATAAAATATTATTTTGATAGTTTACCTTTTAATGTATATTTGCTCTAAATATTCGGAAGATATTCTTTTTAATTAGTCACCAAAATTTTAAATTATTAAGATTATTTATGAAATTTAATAGTAATTTTTTTTATCATGATCAAAATTTCATTCAAGTTAAGCATATTGAACAACTTAATTATTAAATTTTAAAATTAAAATTATTAAATTAAGGTAATTAAAGAACTTTAACAACTAATATCACAAAAATATATATATGATCAAATTTAACATTTATTAAAAATATATATTAGGCTTGTACGTTCATGTTATACTATCAAATTAAACCATCTTTTATTTCCATATATATCTAAAATATATAAATTATATATTGTATTTTTATAATTAATTACATTTTAGTATTATTTGATAAAAAAATTATTAATAAATAATGATTCTTAAAATCATAATGTAGGCCCTATGGAATATCTACTCACCTAATCAATTTAAAGTATGTTTAGTTATAATAAAAATTGAAACTAATTTAAGTATCTTAACCATATTTATTCTATATTTTAACATTAAGCAATGGATGTTTAAGATGATGTATGCCGTGTGGATTAATGTACAGAGATGAAATTATGAAGGTGCCTTGCAAGTTTAAAGAAAAAATTGATTCCTAATATAAAATATGCTGATAAGAATGTACTTCTTGTAAAGAAATATTCCCACGTCCTCGTAACATTTTCATTAAAGTTTATTACTTTAACGATACTTTTATTAAATAAATGTATTTATTTAAATTTATATTATTAAATTAATTAATCTATTAATAATTTTTCATTAATTAACAAACTATAGAATAATAGAATAATAATACAATTTAAAAAAAAGTAATTTATAAAAATATAATTTTATCTTTATTAAAATTTATTATTTTATTATTCTCTTATTTTTATATTTCAATAAGAAAACATCTCATATATTTTTACTATTTAGTTCAAAATAATTCAAAATTGTATTGTTTATCAAATATATAATTAGATCACTAACAAATTATTTATAAAACCTATCTTTATTCTTAGACTACTTTTATTATTAACTCATCATTTTTTAATCTCGTGGACTCTTTCAACATTTTGAGCACCTTTTATTCTATCAGATCAAGTAAAAATAATTTTAATCTAAAACAAGTTGATTGAACCTGCGTTTTTTTTTTTTCATTCCTAAATAGGAGTGTATGAAATTACAATAGTCACAATCATCTATAAATATAATGCTTCAAATGAGTTGGTAGTTTTATGACTCTAGCTTCATTAACATTTGTATATTTAGATTGTTTTGGAGTAAACAATAAATAAAGAATGTGAGGGTGACATGAGTAAGATAAAAAGGATTATATAAATAAACATGGTTGTTAAGATAAATATTAATGTATTCATAACGATCAAATAAATAAAAAATATTTACATAAAATTAAATTACCTTTCTATAAATTAATTTTTAAAAAAAAATTGGATAATTATTATATTTTTTATTATAAAATAAAAGTTTTAAATGTATACATTTTATTTAACAATGATACAATTAAATTAATAAATCTCATCCTTTCTGTACCTCTAATTTTTTTATTCGTTTTATAAGTTCCTTAAGAATACATATTATTAATTAATAAATTTCATAAATCCATGACATTTAAAAAAAATTAATTTTTACAAGAATTTTTGGACCCGTTTGTCCTGTTAATTTAAAAATTATTCTAAAATCATAACTTAAAAATAATTTTTTATAATTTTTAAAAAATAATGAATTATTTGGCTATTATTTTAATAAAATTTTAAAAAAATTAAAAAATTAAAAATGATTATGTTGTTTAAATTTAATAGATAATTAATGATATATGTTTCAAGAAAAGATGTTTTAAAAACACCTCTTGGTTGTTTTCTGAATTTTAAGTTTTAAAAATATGGTAAAATATTTTCATTTGTTTTTAAGAACAATTTTTTGTTTTATAAACTATAAAACTGTTTTTGAATTGATTCACCAAACAAACTCTTATATTTTTTACTTTTTCACTTTTAAAAATATTTGTTATCCAAATTTAGTGATAAAATTCATTTTTATAAAAAATATTTTCCTCTTTAACTTTATCTTCTTTTTCTCCGAATTTATGCATCTACCATTCTATCTTTCTTTCTTTTTCTCTCTTTTAATTAATTTTTATATCTGAATTCTTCTACGTCTTGATTTTATTTTAATATTTCTATTTATTCTTTCGGTCGGTTGTCTCATCATATATTACCAAGCTTCACAAATCACAAATACAATGTGTACGATTCATACAATGCTCAATTTCAACTTAATTTCTTTTCTTCCTTACAGGAGCTAAATAATTAGTTCTCTATGACTAATAAACGACATTATTATTTTTAAAGTCGTTTTTTGTGTTTTTTACGTTAAAAACGTTCCATCAACTAAATGCTGAAAAGAATCAACAAACATTGAAAAGAAAGAAATGACGATATAATATTAAATCTACTTTAATATAAAATAATAAAAAATATATCTTATAATTATATTTAATTTATTATTAAATAATTATTTTAGAGAATATACTTGACATATTTATATGTTTAAATTTAAATTTATTTACTAACTGTAATTTGTGATAATACATTCAACATACTTTTTTGACCAATCAAAAATAAAATAAACCAAAGATCTTATTAAAAAATAATGTTTAACTGGCTCAAAATCATTTATATCTTGAAAAATGCATGTAACTTCTTATTGACACATTACAAATTAGATGGTTTTTATTATTGTGAGAATATAAATAAATTATAAATATTGGCATTTTCAAACACAAATATAGCTCATTGCATTAAGGGGAATACTATATATATAGTCAAAATATAAATAAATTGTGATGCATATCATATATAAATTATAATTTGTGAGTTAATTTGCATGTAATCTTTGCAAAAATAAAATAGTCGAACACTTAGAAGAGAGCTTTGAGATAATATAAATGGATTATTAAACCTCTTACACATAAATTTTGGGTTTTTGAAAAATTGTTGTTTCATCCTCTTTATTTACTTTTATATGATAGTGTGAGTTAAATTAAAGACATTTTTTGTTGAAAAATAGAGTGAGTATTATATTAATTAATTGTGATGACGTCCTAGTAAAATTGACAAGTAATATATGTCTCGTAGGTTGGACCATATAGAATCATTTTTACGCTGAAAGAGAGAAAGTCAAAAAATGAGGTGAGGAAGCATCAAAGAAAATGCGAGGCAGGGGCAGTGTGCAGCACATGTCAACGATTTCAGACCATATCAAACTATCATGTATAGCTGGACTTTAGCCAATAAATGTAACCTCCGACCACCGACGCCAACCAACCATGATGTTCCCTGTATGATAATGCATATCTATAATATTTCATCATTTTAAAATCTATTCCAATCCAAAATAAGCTGAATACTTATTATGTTAGGATAAAATTATACTTATATTTATAATCATATTAATTATAATATGATATATAATTGAATAATTTTAAAAATAAAAAAATTTACCTTTTTAACATATCATACAATAATTAATAATAATTAATATGAATGTAAACATAATTACAAATTTATGCAACAATAATATTTCTAATATATAGATTAAGTTTGGGAGCTAACCTTAAAATTCAGAGGGGATCGGGCACTAACTGTTAAGCTTATTTTCGTTCCATTAATAAATTTACTTGGTATTTTTTAATATAATAAGTATAATGTTAATTTTTAGAAAGAAAAAAAAATCACTTTCTTAAAATTGGAAGTATAATAACGTAAACAAAAAAGCATGTTTATTAAGTCAATCGTAAAGTAATTTTTAATAAAATTTATATGTTTAAAAATACTTAATTAATAAATTATTAAGTTATATATTTAATTATTTTTTATAAAAATCAACTTTTTTCTATTTTATTGAAGTAGTGCATGTGCATCAGAAAAAAGTACACCGCATAATCAGCGGATTTATTTAATGGAAGATTAATTATAGAATTACTTAAATTTACAATTAAATTTATTTATGATAGGTTATTAAATAATTTAAAAATATAAAAATTTTAAATTTTTTAAAAATTCAATCACTCATCGTATCATAATTATTATAAATATAAATATATATAAATTTTAAAAAATACATATCTTCCTAGTGGGAATAATATTTGGTCTTATATGATCATCTTTTATTAATAATTTTATCGTCATTAACTTGTTTTAAAATATATGCATTGAAATAAACAGAATAAATGAGATGTAAAAATAATCAGTGTTTATATAACAATGTTTCAATTAATGTGAAACATTACTACAAATATACAATACTACGTTACTTAAGCGCCAGCGGCAAGTTATATGACAGATTACTTTTTAAATAAAGTTATACTTGAGTGGTTGTGACGGCTGGCAATTTTTTGCTCAAAATATTATAATTATTGTATTTAATAATAATAGTATTAAAATAATAAAAATAATTATACCATCATCATTTTTCATTTTAAATGATTATATATAGTTCATAAATAAATAAAATAATTAATATTTATATTAAAAATAATAAATAAATAAAAATACATAATATATATATATATATATTAAAATAATTAAAATAATTTTAAGTTTTAGAATTTAACTTTTAAAATTTAATACTTATATATGATTTATAGTTTAAATTTTAATATTTAAGATTTAATAAATAAGAAAAAAATATTATTAATAAATTATATTTTTATTTTATTTAAAATATATTTTTTAATGTTAGGTTATATTTGATATTGTATTTCACTTATACTTCACCTATACTACAATTGTATTATTCCACTTGTACTACACTTTCACTATTTCATTTGTACTACACTTATATTACACTTCCACTATTTCACTTGTACTACACTTGTACTACATTTCTACTATTTCACTTGTACTACACTTGTTACAATCCTATAAATAGGGTTCTTTATGTACATTCTAAACACACCAATACAACATTAAATCATTCTTTCTTATTATCTCTCTATACAACATTGCTCCATTACCCTCACCATCGTCTACTACGGCTTCTCCTGATGTGTCTGCTCCTTCTGCTGATCCTACCATAACATCTTCCTCAAGCACCAACTACTCCGATCATTCAGAAGTCATCACTTCGTCGCTCTACTCGTGTAAGTAGTCTTCCTTTCCATCTTCGTCATTATTACCAATGTTTCTCTACTATTTTCGTCTCATCACGAACCCCAAAACTATGCAGGCTAGTCTCTAACCCTCATCGGGAAGCTAAAGCTGCCATGCATGAATTACGTGCATTAACAAAACACATACACGGATCTGCTGATCTTCCATCTAATAAATCTTTGATCGTCAGAAGGGATTTTCAAAATCAAAACTCATTCAGATTTTCGGTCTCGTGGAACGATATAAAGCTCTGTCCTGTCATTGCAGTGCGGTTTTACACAGGAATACGGAATCGACTACTAAGAAACTTCTCGCACACGTAGCCGACTCACCTCCGTTCGAAGTATCATCACGGCCGTCACGCCCGAAATAGTGAACATGTTTCAAATGGATGTCAAAAATGCTTTTTCTCAACGGAGACATAACCTATAAGTTTATATGAAACCTCATTCTCGGGATACATCATTCACCTCATCAAGTACGTAGATTTCTGCCGTGCTCTCTACGGGTTCAAACAAGCTCATCGAGCTTGGTTTGCCAAATTCAAAGACTACACTTACTCACTTTGGTTTCACTTCCGCTCTTATGACTCCTGCCTCTTTATTCTAAGACTCCCACCAGTTGTAACACTTCTACTCCTTCACGTAGATGATATGATCATAACCTGAATGACTCTAATGGAATTATCGATCTCAAGCGCTTCGAGCCATCAATTTGAAATGAAAGCACCTGGTCGCTCCACTACTTTCGGGCCTAGAAATCTCATCCGATTCTCAAGGATATTATCTCTCTCGAGCAAAGTACTCTCTTCCGATATTCTTAATCTGGGTCGTCTTACCGATTGCAAACCGCATCAACACCTCTAGAAACCAATGTCAAACTTACTCCATTGGGATAGATGGTACTATTCTCTCAGATGCCACATTATACGCATAACCAAGAGGCAATTGCTTTTATCTCACAAATACTGGCCCCGACATCGCATACGCCGCTCATCCGTTAGTCAATTCATATCTCGCTTCCACTCTGCCTACCCATTATACTACCAGCCGCATTCTTCCGCTACATCAAAGGCACCATGCTTCACGCTTCCACTTCTCCAACAAGTCTAATCTTCTTCTTTCCACCTACTTTGACGTTGATCACAGCGACCCAATTGATCATCGCTTCACCACCGGATATTGTTTCTTTCGAAACTCTCTTATATTCGCTAGCAAGAAACAATCTCTCACTTCTCGATCCAACATCAAGATGAATATCGCTACTCACGACACCACTCAAGAACTTCCGTCGCATTACTGCCGATACTATTCTCCAATCAATCAGAATTATCATATATCATGACAATCGTAAAGGCTTATTCAGATTGCTTCACAATAATGTATTTCAGCTTAACGAACAAAACATATCGAGATTGATTGTCATTATTTTATTCGCCAACATGCTCTTCAAGACACCTGCTTGCCTTAAATCAATATCCTCTCAGATCAAACAAATGACATCTTCACTCAAATCTCATCTACTAAAGTGCAGATTTCAGAATTAGTTTCCAAACTCAAGTTGATTGCTTTCTTCCTCCTCGAAATATCGAGGACAAGTAAGCTTATATTTCGATATCAGAATTCACTTATACTATACTTGTATTATTTCACTCAGACCACACTTTCACTATTTCACTTATAATACACTTCCACTATTTCACTACTTCACACTTCCACTATTTCACTAGACTCACACTTCCACTATTTTACCAGACTATACTTCCACTATTTCACTTGCACTACACTCTCATACAATTCTATAACAGTGCTCTCTACGATATTCTAAACACAACAATACAACATTAAATTATTTTTTCTTCTTATCTATCTATACTCTTCACATTTAATTATAAATTATTTTCATTAATCTTTACTATTAATTATCAATAATATTTTTATCAATCTAAATTGTATATAAACGGTGTAAATTAGAATAACCACAAAACGAAAGAGCAAATTCGAATCGAAAGCCCGATTTTTTGTTTCAATATAAATTTAAATAATCGGAAGCCGGGATTAAAAAAAGGAAAAATCCATGTGTCAGTCCTTCACTAGTCTTTGAATACGATGACGTTTTAACCCTAGGCATTCATATAAAATATGGTGTGCGGTCTTAAGCTGCTCTCCAAATTTCGTAAACGAAAACCGAACCTGAGAGAAAACGAAAGAAAAATGCCTGGCGCGGTGGTAGTGCCAAACTCTCCTATATTCTCACCTTCAAAAGTTTCTCATATATTTCACAAATCTACATCACCATCTACTTCAGCTTTTTCTTCTCCTAGATTCGTCAATGTCCACTCCCATGTTCCAACCTTATCACGATCACCATCGTCATCGCCATTAACTTCTAGGTTCCGGAGACAGATAACGGCGTATTGTAATTCCGAGAAGGATATTTTGGATTTGGATCTTTGTTCGAGTTCAAGTACGATTCTGAAAAGGAAGCGACCGGCGAGAATTGATATTCCTAAATCGTCTTTGAGTTATACCGTCAATTCGCCGAAGGTCGCGGAGAAGATGGACGTGGTAGCGATCGAAGAAGAAGAGTATTCGACTTATTGTAAGAGAGGGAAGAGAGCTACCATGGAGGACCGTTACTCGGCTGTTGTTGATCAGCAAGCAAAGCCTAGACAGGTAATTACTTGTTTAATTTCTCAATCCCCTGTTTTGTGTTGGACCTATTGTTTTTTTTAATAACTCTTTTTCTATCCGCTTCATGTCTGTGTTTAACTAACCACAAGCCTAACCTAGTTTAATATCCCCTTGTTTCATAAAAGAACATCAATTCATAGTTGCAACTTGGAGTAATCAGTTTCCTTTATTTATCATATAATCAGTTTCATGTATTTAGCTTATAATGTATCCAACAAAATTTGTGCCAAATTGACACGAAGGTTAAAACGACTTGAAATCAAACAGCCATATTGAAAAATTGAAAATCGGTGGACATTCTCTTAATCTAAGCCCTCTTCAACAAAATAGACGTAAAAGAGCTAATGGAATTTTAACACTGGGGTATACAGATAGTGGTGATATGGTAGATTACTAGACTACTAGATATACAAATATGACCTGAATTGAATGCGCTTAGTTTTTTATTTTTTATATAAATAAATTCCCCCACTTAGTTCTAATTAACTGTTAGAGCCTTTTGCTGATTATAATCTGTAATGCAGGCATTTTTTGGTGTTTTTGATGGACATGGAGGGGCAAAAGCTGCTGAATTTGCGGCCAAGAACATGGATAAGAACATGATGGATCAATTAACAAGAGGAGGAGGAAGCAAAGAGGAAATCGTGGAAGCTGTCAGAAAGGGATATCTCACCACTGATGCTGACTTTTTAAAAGAGGATGTCAGTGGTGGAACAAGCTGTGTGACTGCAATGATAATAAATCATGATCTATTGATTTCAAATGTTGGTGATTGTCGTGCTGTGATGAGCCATGGGGGAACTGCAGAGGCTCTCACTTCTGATCATCTGCCTTCAAGAAAGGATGAAAGAGAGAGAATTGAAACTCTGGTAAGCATTTTCCTAGCTAAAATTCTATGGAGAAATTAATGCTCTCGTCCTGAAATATTTAAGTTGGAAATGAAAGACCATATACATACATGATAGCTGATTGGTTTTTGCAATTTATGTACGTAGGGTGGTTATGTGGATTGTTGCCGCGGTGTTTGGAGACTTCATGGCTCTCTTGCTGTGTCAAGAGCAATTGGCGATCAGCATCTTAAACAATATGTAATAGCTGAACCGGAGACAAGAATCTTGAAGATAAATTCTGATTGTGAATTCTTGATATTAGGCTCTGATGGCCTGTGGGATAAGGTAAATGTCAAATGAATTTGGGCTGTTTTACTTTTCATTTTTTACAGCATTGAGCATTCCATAATGAAGGTGAAATGTTCTTATGCAAGTTCCTCGCACCTTTCAGGTTTCAAATCAAGAGGCAGTAGACATAGCTCGCCCTTTATGCACTGGTATGGATAAACCAGACCCTTTTTCTGCGTGTAAGAAACTTGTTGATCTTTCGACAAGAAGAGGTTCTACTGATGATACAAGTGTAATGATTATCCAATTAGGTCATTTTGTTTCTTAATTTGGTTCAAACTAGAAAAGAACTTCAGATAAAAGTGTAAGATGTTAGCTTCTCCAGCAAGTGTTTGTTTTTTCTTAAAGAAACTTAACACCTTTGAAGCCAGAAAATTCTTCTAAATGGCGACGAGTTATGATTTCAGTCTGATTTTCTTTTGAGCAGTTTTCATTATTGACCCCTTGTAACTACTTTCTATTTTTGACACCTAATCAATGTACACTCAAAACTAAAAACGTACAAAAAGGAAATATTTTTGAACATGTCTTCAAAATAATAAGAGATTGAAAATAAAAGCACATCTTAAAGAGAATACATCATGTCACACAATATTCTCTTTTTGTTTTTGGATTTTGTCTCGTGGGGAAGCTAGGGAATAAATCATTCATAGTGTAATTTTTCGCTCCCTATTATTAAAGACATTTTCGACCAATTCAATTCATCATAATGAAGTTATATTGCATGAGCTTGTTCTTCTCTTTCTTGAAGTGTCAATTTGTTTGTCTTTTGTTACTTATTTTTATCCTATTGGATATTGCAATAGCATGCTATTGGTTTGATAGATGTTGACTGAGAAGTTGAAAAAGGGAACTTGATGTCGGTTCTACCTTTGAATATTCTTGATGCTATTTCGAATTAATAATATCATGAAAGTGACCATTTTTATACTATGAAGTCAAAGATGGCATTGCATACTTTGGCCTTGCTGGTTGAACTAGTCAGTCTCTTCTTACACAGCTCCTTTGTTATTATTCAAGTCATGATGTTGTTGAATATTGGCTCTAAAAGTAACAAATTAGTGGTATAATTTAGGAAAATTAGTGGCCTAATTTGTGGCATGATTTGTGGCATGATTTAAGGAAATTGGTGCCCTAATTTAAGGCTTAAATTATGGCCCTTTAGGAAAAGGCACTTTCTTCGTACATAAATAGGGAAGAGTTAAATGCGTTGAAGAACAGAGGCAAAATCGAGAAAAAATCGGAGAGTATAAGCAAACTTCCAAGAGAGAAAATATCTTTTGTGAGTTTTGGAAAGCAACAGAGATATTATTAGTGAAATCTGTATCTGTATTGTATATTTCCTACTCGGTTGAATAATATCTACTATTGGGCTGGCCTGAATTGTCGAGCACGTAAATTCTGTGTATTCGTTTATTCTTTGATATATTCATATCTGCTATTTATTGCTTACGCCCGCGACAAATTGGTATTAGAGCCAAATATAAGCGATATTATATATCAAATCGAAGCTCTTGACGATACGAACGCAACGGTGAAAGAATCGCTCGAATCGGAAGTCGAATCACCGCCAGGAAAGGCTGCCGGAATCTGCTGACAGCGGGTCAACTCGTAGGAGTTGGACCGAGTGATCCTCGGTCACTAGTGATATTTGGACCAGGTTAGTGCTTTTTTTCATCCGTTTTTCAATGAGTTGGATCTATTCTTAGCTAATTGGACCATTCCAAATTCAACTATTCTTCCGTTTTTCAAATAAGGTATAAAATTTGGAAAAACAAGCATTTTAAGTTGTAAGTGCAAAATTTACATTATCGGTTGTACTTATGGGCGATAAAGGAGAGATCGAAGAAGGTGAACAAGTTGACCGTAGAATTTATGGCAAACAAGTTCTACTCGAAGAACTATGTTGTCAATATGAAAGTTTGAGGTGGAGAAATTCGGACTGACGCTGAAATAACTTTGGCGTGTGGCGATGTGAGTATTAGATACATTGTTAAGAAGGATCAATATAACCTTGGAGACTAGACGGAGATTATTCAAATGAAGATTGGAATTATGTCACCCAAGCAGAGCTTGTGGCCTGGTGCTTAGGAAAGATCAAAAGTACTTTGTCGTGAAGAGAATGTAATTCTGCGGAAGAAACTAGAGGACAAATACATGAAAAGTATTGAGGAAACAGTACACTTGAAGAAGAAACTTTTCCGTTTCGATCTGAGAAAGGTACCACATGATTGAGCAACTTAGATAATTTCAATAAAATTTTTGGCCGATCTGCAAAATTTAGATGTTGAAATTATCGATGAAAAATAAAGCTTTGTTGTTGTTGAATTCATTGCACGAGAGTATGAAGCGTTTAACCTGACCGCTGTTATATGGAAAGGATGAGGTTAAGTTCGTAGATGTTTCAAATGCTTTGGTAAATATGATGCCGGAAGAAGGATCAAGCGTGATCCTTAGACTCGATATCGGAACGTTGACGAGCGGCCGGAGGTAGAAGCTAACAATGAAAAATGCGGCGGATCGAATAATAGGGGGAAATCTAGATCAAAGTCCGGAGGAGAGTCATCCGAAGGACGTCCTGTGAAGGACGAGTGTGCCTATTATTGTACGAGAAAGGGCCTTTGGAAGAAAGATTGTCCAAAACGAGGACAAGTCAAATGCAAATGTTGCACGAAGGCGGGTAGAGATGAAGAATCGGCCTTTTCGGTTTCATCATCAAAACCCCTGCCGGATAAGTGGATCCTTGATTACGGATGTTCTTATCGTATGTGTCCAACAGAACCTTGGTTTTCGAGTTTTGAAGAGCTCGATGGAGGAGTTGTGCTTATGGGCACGGCCGATACTGTCGGTGAAAGGGATCGGAACAATCGTAAAGATGCACGATGGTACAATCAAACGACTTCTGATGTAAGGTATATTCTACGACCTAAAGAAAAACCTTATTTCTTTAGGTGTCTACAGGTCGATGGTTCTGGTAAGATTGGAAAATGGAGTCTTGAAAGTTGTACGAGGTGCGTTTGTAGCAATGAAGGGTACTCGGAAGGCGAACTTGTATTTCTAGATGGGTGTACGATTACGGGAAGGACAATTTGTCTCGAGTAGTTACGGAGAAAAGGCAAATGATTCTTCCCTTGGCACATGTCACGTACTTGGGCGTATCGGTGAAAAACTTTGCAAGGCTTAATGAAGCAAGGTCTTTTGAGAAAGGTGCAAGGCTTGGAAAGTTTGATTTCTGCGAAAGCGTTGTGTAATGGGAAAACAAAGCAGAGTCGAGTTCGGCAGCACCGTTCATCGTACTAAGGGATCTCTTGATTATATTCACACGGATGTTTGGGGACGCTTCCAAAGAATGCTTCAACGGAGGTAAACGTTGGTTTGTGACTTTATTGATGATTTCTCTAGATATGTACGGATATCTGTTTATGAGTCGCAAAGATGAAGTTGGATATCTTTCTTAAATGGAAAGAAAATGATCGAGACTTCAGACGAGCGGGAAGATTAAAAGGCTGGATCGATAATGGTGGCGAGTATAAATCGAATCCTTTCTTTAAAGTTTGTCAAGATGAAGGGATAATCGAGACATTTTTCGTTCTCGTACACAGCGGCGAGAATGGAGTTGCGAGAATGAATGAATCGTACTTTGGTTGAGAAAGTTCGATGTATCTTATCTCATTCCAAATTGACGAGGCATTTTGGCTGAGGCTTTGTCATATGCAACTCATATAGTCGACGACTTCCTGGCTTGCATTAGATGGAAAAACTCCTAAAGAGGTATGGTACGGACAGCATTGCGATTATGAGTCATTGCGAATATTTGGATGTCATAGTATTTTCATGTTAGTGAATCCAAAGCTGGATCAGAGAAGCCAATTGTTTTCTTGGGCTTTAAGGAATGAGTTAAAGGATTTCGACTTTGGTGTGGTGAATCCGAAAGATCGTCTTGCTTGAGATGTTACATTCGACGAATACTGTTATCTTGAGACAAGCAAATTCGAGAAAGAGAATGAAAGTCCAAATACTCTTTCCTAAGGTGATGCTTGAGACTTCGGAAGATCCGGAAAAGATTGCACCGATTACGTCGTGGTGAAGATGAAATTGATGATCGAAGAGATCTCGGTTGAGGTGGAGGTTCTCTCACCATTTCTGGGTCATCGGCGACGAGAATCTGTGCATTGCACTCGACGCAGAAGGGAGATTAGGAAGCACACGGATACTAGAATGGTAGCATTCGCTGACTTCCGATGGTGGTGATGATATCCCATTGCACTTCTGAGAAGCGTGCGAAGAGTTGATGGTATGAAGTGGAAAATGGCGGTGGATGAAGAGATGAAGTCTCTGCATCGAGAATCGAGACTTGGGAATTGGTTGACTTCCCAGAAGGAAAGAAAACTATTGGTTGGAAATGGAGTCTATGCGAGAAGGAAGGTCTTTGCAGTAAAGAAACTGACATCGGATACAAAGCCGGTATGGTATGCTCGAGAAAGAAGGAATAGGCTTCTGACGAGGTATTCTCACTGTTGTTAAGCGTTCATCTATTCGGATACTATTGGCTTTGGTAGCACGGTTTGATCTCGAGTTAGCTCGACTCGATGTCAAAACACTTTTCTCAGTGATACTATGAACGAAGAAATCTACGTGTCTCGGCCGGATGGCTTTAAAATTCCGGGGACGAGAGAATTGGGCTTTGGTGAGTAAGTCAATTTACGGTTTGGAAACGATCACGCGACAATGGTACAGCGCTTTGATAGCTTCGTCGGAGAAGCAGTACACGCGTAGTCGGTTTGATCATTGTGTATACTTTCGGAAACTCGAGACGGTACCTTCGTTTATTTGCTCTTATATGTTGATGATATGTTGATTGCATCTAAGAAGCGAGGTGGAGATCGACAGTTGAAGGCTACGGTGAGTTCGAGAATTTGAAATGAAAGATCTTGGAGAAGCTAAGAAAAATTCTTGGGATGGAAATCACAAGAGATGAAGTTAAAGTACGGTCATCTAACAATTCGATGTCTGAAGAAAGTACTACAAGGTTTGACATTGATGAAAAAACCAAACCGGTAAGTACAGCTTGCTCTCGGCTTTCGAGTTAAGTCGTTAATGTCACCTAGCACGCGATGAAGAAAGCGAATGGGAACGTGTTCAGTATGCAAATCTTGATTGGTGCCTTGATGTATGCAATGGTTTGCACCCGGACACGATATTTCCGCGGTTAGTATGGTGAGTCGGTACGTACGTATCCGGGTAAAGGACAGCATGACGGTGAAGTGGATTCTACGGTACATCGTAGTGCTGTGGATATTGGTTTGAAGTTTGAGAGAGACAGTGAGGGTAAACACACCTAGTTGGATATGTGGATTAGACTATCTTGGAGATCTGGATAGCGTCGTCTATTTGGTTATGTGTTCACAATGGCGGGAGGACCCGATTTGTTGGAGATCAACGCTTGCGGTCAGCCAGCTTTGTCTCTTACGGAGGCGAGTATATGGGCACATGTGAAAGCATTCAAAGAAGGCTATATGGCTTCTCGGGTTGACTAAGGATTTGGGTATTGTTCGGAAGAACGTGGAGGTTTTCTGCGACGGTGAGTGCCATTTGTTTGGCAAAGAACCAAGTTCATCGTGGTTGCACCAAGCACACATCGATGTTCGATTTCATTTTGTTCGGAAATCGTTGATGAAGGGAATGTTATACTCGAGAGAAAGTCGGAGCTATGAGATAACCTGCGGATATGCTACAAAGGTGGTTACGGGATCAAGTTTCAACCTTTGCTTGAACTTGATCAACATCTCTCGAGCTTAGGCGCCTAGGGCGCATTGGGACGTTATGAACTTTTTCGCCAAGGTGGAGATTGTTGAATATTGGCTCTAAAAGTAACAAATTAGTGGCATAATTTAGGAAATTAGTGGCCTAATTTGTGGCATGTTTGGCATGATTTAAGGAAATTGGTGGCTAATTTAAGGCTTAAATTATGGCACGCTTTAGGAAAATGGAGCCTTTCTTCATCTATAAATAGGGAAGAGTTCATGCATTGAAGACAGAGGCAAAAATCGAAAAAATCGAGAGAGTATAAGCGAAACTCGAAGAGAGAAAATACTTGTGAGTTTTGGGGAAACACTTGGGAGATATTATTAGTGAGAAATCATATACGTATTCTGTATATTTCCTACTCAGTTCAAATAATATCTGCTGCCTCCCGTGGACCTAGGCGAATTGTCGAACCACGTAAATTCTGTGTGTTCATTTTATTGCTTTGATATATTCATATACCGCTATTTATTGCTTCCGCCCACAACAGATGTGTGGTGTCTAGATGCATGATACGTAACATAAGAGGTGCAACGCAATGTGAATCATGGTGACAATTCGGTTTCGTCGGAACCGTAGTCGTTTCCGAAACCGAACGAGGTTCTTGATGGGAGAACCTTAATAAAGTATCGTGTCTTCTCGCTATTAACTGTAGAGTTTAGATACATCATCAAAACACAGAGAATAAGTGTGAGAAACCAATGAGAACCTCAAAACGAAAATCCATTGGAATTCTTGTGTAAGTACAAAAATTTGATCAATGGTAGGAGGTATGTTTTAAATCTATTTTATTTCCGCTGCATTTAAATTATGCGTTCATATGGTTTTCTGAACGTTTCTGGATTGAATTGTGATCTTACATTTGATATCAGAGCCATTTTTGAAAACATCTGTTTTGTTTTGTTTCACGAGGAATTGAAATTTTAGGTTTTTTATTTTGCTTGTTTTTGATGCATATGGAAATTATAAATTGTTTCAATATTGATTTTAGAGTGATTCTGTGAATTTAAACGAAAAATAATGAAGAAAATAAATCTAATTTATCGTAGATATTTATTTTAATTATTAATTAATTTTTTATTTAAAATGACATTTTTGATTCAAATTGAGATCATGAATCACTCGGAAATTGAATTCTAAACTTTTTGATAAAAATAACGCTGTATTTCGTCGTAGGAATAAAAAGATACGATTGGGTATCCATTAAGGTCAAATTGGGTCGGGTTGACTCGGTTTGAGGTTGAAGATGTTTTAAAAAAAACCTTCAAAAATCACGCTATGTGGGGGACTCAAAACCGAGTCCTGCGTGAGACATTAAGAATCTCGTCCAATGGGCTGCAACATTTATTACCTTTATACCTAGTATCTGACTTAATTTTAAATATGTATTCGGAATTTAATTTTATTAAAAATAAATAAATAAATAAATAAATTTCGAATATATATTTTTAATTTATGTTTATCAAATGTATAATATTTATTATACATGTGATATTTATTTAAATAATTTTTAGACACATTAAAAAAATTATTTAAATATATTATGCTTAAATTATTTGTTTTGGTATTTGTATGTGTAAATTTTGTAATTAATTATACATATAAAAATTTGGTTAAATAATTTATGCATAATGGAATTAATTGTTAATGACTCTTATGGATTTAATTAGTGCTTATATTATTTATTTTTGTTTATATAATTTATTGTCATATATGAAATTTTAAGATAGATAATATTTGCACATTTGAAATTAAATTAATATTGCTTGTGTTTTTACGAAATAATTGAGCCTAAAGGTTTAATTAATATTTAAGTGATTCATATAGTTTAATTAATTAGATAGTTGCCACAACATCTTTAATTAATTAAAATTATAATAAAATTTGTTTATGATCACATTTAGAAAATAAACATTAATTGTAATTAATCATATGTGATATAATAAATCTTATCCCACATGAATTTTTATTATATTTTTGTGTGATTAATTAGGATATAATATCAAATTATATTTTTTAATTTACCTACAGGGATTAGGAAAAAGAACATAATTTGATAGTTTTATCGTAAAATTAGAATAAATCTAATTGAATTAAAACTTTAGCCCACATGCAAGTTTTATGTCACTATATTCATATTTTTTCATGATTTATATTGGTAAAGAATGACTATAGTTTAGGTCTCAAATTTTAATAAGCATATAATCTTTAATTGTAGCTTCTCAACCTGTAAATTTCTTTGATATTCGTTGTGACATTTTCGATCTGAAAGGGGATAATTATAAAATATGCAAAGAAAAAAGTTCTCCTTCAAATAGGGTGGATGAATATTGATTATGCTATTAGGAAAAATGAACCACCTAAAATTACTCAAACCAGCAATCCAGAGAGTATCATGCTTTATGAACAATGGGAGCGATCTAATTGCTTTAGCATGATGTTCATTAAAACTAAAATCTCTAATGGTATTCATGGTTCCGTTGATCAGCATAACAATGTTCAAGACTTGCTAAAGGCCATTGATGATCAATTCATCACTTCAGATAAGGCTTTAGCAAGCACCCTTATTATGAAGTTCTCTTATTTAAGACTCACCAGCGTGAAAGGTGTGCGCGAGCACATTATGCAAATGAGGGACATTGCAGCTCAACTTAAGCATCTCGAGGTTGAGATGTTAGAATCCTTCCTGGTGCACTATATCCTTAACACTCTCCCACATCAGTACGAGCCATTCAAAATCTTGTACAATACACATAAGGATAAATGGTCAATCAATGAACTAATGATCATGTGTGTTCAAGAGGAAGGGAGGCTTGTTATGGAATTTGGTGAAAGTGCAATGTTGGCTACAACGTACCGGAAAGGAAAATCTCAATACAAGCATAAAGGAAAAGGGATAATTCCACCTCAGGCTGATATTAAGAAAGAATCCAAGTGTTTCTTTTGTAAAAAGAAGGGACACATGAAGAAGGATTGTATCAGATTCCAAAAATGGCTTGAGAATAAAGGTAATCCAAACTCGTTTATTTGTTATGAATCTAATATGGTTAATGTTAATATTAACACTTGGTGGATTGATTTTGGATCTACAATCCATGTTGCAAACTCCTTACAGGGTATGCGAAATCTAAGGAAGCTAGTGGGAAGTGAGCAATACATCTTATCCGATAATAAGATGGGCTCACATGTGGAGGCTGTAGGGACATGCAGTTTGATTTAAAGTAGTGGTTTTATTTTAGAATTAGAAAAGACCTTTTATGTTCCAAGTTTCTCTAGAAACTTGATTTCAATTTCAAGACTTGTACCTTTTGATTATTCCTTTCACTTTTCAGAAACATCTTTTAGTTTATTTAATAAATCTAATTGTGTTGGGAATGGTATTTTTTCTGATGGTCTTTACTGCATTAATTTATGAAATAATGTCACTCATAACTCTATGCATGTTCAAGCTGGCACTAAGAGGTGTATTACTGACGAGAACTCTTCTACATTATGACATAAGAGATTAGGACATATCTCCATAGAAAGAATTAAAGGATTAGTGAAAGATAAGGTACTTAGTACTCTAGATTTTACTGATTTTGAGACATGTGTAGACTACATTAAGGGAAAGCAGACTAACAAGTCAAAGAAAGGTGCCAATAAGAGTTCAAACATATTAGAAATCATACATATGGATATATGTTGTCCAGACATGGACATTCAAGGTCAGAAATATTTTATCACCTTTATTGATGATTTTTCTCGATATATGTATCTCTACATGCTTCATAATAAGAGCGAAGCATTAGATTCCTTCAAGAGCTTTAAGGTTAAAGTAGAGAAATAATGTGGAAAGCAAATAAAGATCGTGAGATCAGATAGAGGTGGTGAATATTATGGTAGATACATTGAGAATGGACAAGCACCTGGTCTATTTGCTAAGTTTCTTCAAGAACATGGGATAGTTGCCCAATACACTATGCCTGGTTCACCATACCATAATGGTGTAGCAGAAAGGAGAAACCAAACACTATTGGACATGGTGCAAAGTATACTTAGCAACTCCAATCTTCCTAAATCCTTATGGATTGAAGCTTTAAAGACGACTGTGTATATATTAAACTGAGTTCCAACCAAGGTTGTCTTAAAGACGCCATTTGAATTATGAAAAGGTTGGAAATCGAGTTTGCAAGATATGTGCATTTGGGGATGCCCGTCTGAAGTGAGGATTTATAATCCACAAGAGAAGAAACTGGACCTAAGGACCATTAATGGGTATTTCATTGGATATGCCGAACGGTCTAAGGGTTATAGATTTTACTGTCCATCTCATAACACTAGGTTTGTGGAATCAAGAAATGCAAAATTTCTTGAGAATTACTTGATTAGTGGAAACGATCGATCCCAGGGCATTGGTTCTAAGAAAGATCATTCAGATGCTCAATGTACCACTTCAAGTAATGGACTGATCGTTATTTTTAACAACACACCTTGAGTACAAGCACATGTTGAAGAACCAGTCTTGGAAGTACCATAGTAGATGTTGAAGTTCAACAGATGCCTACAACTGTTAAAGTTTAATAGATGCCTACAACTGTTGAACAACCAGCTGAACAACATGATCATGTTCCTCAGGAGAAATGTTGATGCAACATTAAGAAGATCTACTAGAGTAAGGAAATCAACGATTCCTAGTGATTATGATGTGTATCTACAAGAATGTGACTATAATGTTGGAGCCGAAAATGATCCTCAGACTTTTTCACAGGCCATGAGTTCTGAGGTTTCAAACTTATGGTACAATGCCATGAAAGAAGCGATGGATTCTATGGCGTGTGACCGAGTATAGGATCTTGTTAAGTTGCTTGATGGTGTGAAAGCCTTTAGATGTAAATGGGTCTTTAAAACAAAGAAAGACTCACAAGGCAACATTGAGAGACATAAGCCAAGACTCGTTGCCAAATGATTCACTCAAAAGGAAGGAATCGACTACACAGAGACATTTTCTCCTATATCTAAGAAAGATTCACTTTGTGTGGTCATGGCATTGGTTGCCCATTTTGATTTGGATTTGCATCAAATAGATGTGAAAACGGTTTTCCTTAATGGTAACCTAGAGGAAGATGTTTATATGAAGCAACCTGAAGGATTCTTCTCTAGTGATGGTGAGCATTTGGTTTGTAAGCTTAATAAATCCATATATGGATTAAAATAAGCTTCCCGTCAATGGTGTTTGAAATTCCATAATGTCATCACTTCATTTGGTTTTGAAGAGAACGTCATGGATCAATGTATATACCAGAAGGTTAGTGGAAGTAAAATTTGTTTTTTAGTGCTATATGTGGATGAGATTTTGCTTGCAGCCAATGATAAGGGTTTGCTACGTGAGGTAAAAAAATTCCTCTCCAAATTTGTTGATATGAAGGATATGAATAAGGCATCTTATGTCATTGGTATTAAGATCCATAGAGATAGACTTCGAGGCGTCTTGAGTTTATCTCAGGAAACCTATATCAATAAAGTTTTAGAGAGATTTCGGATGAAAGATTGTTCACCAAGTGTTGCATCCATTGTGATGGACGATAAGTTCAATTTGGATCAATGCCCAAGGAATGATTTAGAAATAGAACAAATGAAAACCATTACATATGCTTCAGCCGTTGGAAGCTTGATGTATGCTCAGGTCTGTACCAGACTTGACATTGCCTTTGTTGTTTGGATGCTAGGGAGATATCAAAGTAACCTAGATATTGACCATTAGAAAGTTGCAAAGAAAGTGATGAGGTACCTATAAGGAACCAAGGATTATATGCTCATGTATAGACAAACCGATGAATTGGAAGTAATTGGATGCTCCGATGCGGACTTTGCTGGCTGTGTTGATTCACGAAAATCAACATCTGGTTACATCTTCATGCTTGCCGGTGGAGCTGTGTCTTGGAGAAGTGCGAAACAGTCCTTAACTACTACTTTCACTATAGAGGCCGAGTTCGTATCATGTTTTAAGGTCACATCACATGGTGTATGGTTGAAGAGTTTCATTCCCAGGATTAGAGTAGTTGAGTCTATTTCTAGGTCATTGATATTATACTGTGACAACTCAGCTGCTGTATTTATGACTAAGAACAAAAAAATGGCAGTTGTAGTAAGCACATCGATATTAAATACTTGGCCATAAGAGAAAGTGTTAAGGAAAAGAAAGCGGTCATTAAGCACGTAAATACTAAGTTGATGATTGCTGATCCTTTGACTAAAAGCATGCCACCAATGAAATTCAAGGATCATGTAGAGAAAATGGGAATTGATTCCACTTTGTAAATGTATATATACAATTAATTAATGAAACTCTTATATATTGTGATATTTTCTCATATTCATATGCACCTTAATTTATTTGAGAAAATATATATTTTATTGGACCAAGAATAAATATAAGATTTATTCATTAAGTTTCGTTACCACATAAAGTATAGTACTTGAGAAACTAAATACATTGTAATACATGGAAGATAATACTCGCTCTTAGAGGACCTATCGTTGTGATTCATGTATTTTATTACTCAAGAGAATTTCACTTAACATTTATACCAAGTGGGAGAATGTAACATTAGAGTGGTGCAACGCAATGTGAATCGTGATGATGGTTCAGTTTCGTCAAAATCGTACTTCGGTTCCGAAATCGAACGAGTTCTTGATGTAAGAACCTTAATAAAGCATAGGGTTCTCTTACTATTAATTGTAGAATTTAGATACACCATCAAAATGCATAGAATAAGTGTGAGAAACCAATGAGAACATCAAATCGAAAATCCATTGGAATTTTCGTATAAATGCATAAATTTAATCAATGACAGGATGTATGTTTTCAATCCATTTTATTTCCGTTACATTTAAATTATGTATTCATATGATTTTTTGAACGTTTTTGAATTGAATTACGATATTACATGATAGAGCCTCAAATCATGTTGTATTGTCCTTAGTGCACAACACGTGAAATTGTGTATATTGATTTGTTAGTCAAATATCCCATACATCCCAACTCCTTATACAATACCAACATGCTTCAAAATCTCTCAATCTTATATCAGATTAACCTCATTCTCATATCCAAGATTATGCATACGTAAGTGGTTTTGCATCCTCACTGCCAATGAAATGTGTTGTGAACCAATTTTAGATGTTTTAATTTCGGTGGAAAGGATACCTTTTTCCCTCTTTAGCTACATAAGACTCATCTCCTATATGCCAGATTAAAAGTCACCAATTCTATACCAATTTATCGTGGTGTATAGGGGTGTTCATCGGATCGAAACCGTTGATTTTACTGTCATCCGATCCGATCCGACCATCCGCTCGGATTGAAACATCCTAATCCGCAACCGATCTGATCACTTCTTACATCCGCTCAATCCAATCCGTAAACTATTCGGATGACATCCGATCAATCCGATCAATCCGACAAATAAATTTAATTAACTCTATTTTTTGTATTTTTAAATAATTTTTTTAAATTTTTACATAAATCATAACATAAAATTATTTGATTTAAAAAAAACATTACAAAATTAAATAAATATATATTAATTATTTTTATATATTTAATTTAATAAATATATATAATTAATTTCGGTCGGATCGGATCGGATCGGATGAATCGAAATGAAATCTGCCATCCGATCCGCACTTAACGGATGGAAAAAATCTCCATCCGATCCGACCATCGGATTGGATCGGATCGGATGAAAAATCAACGGATCGAATCGGATTGATCGGATTGATCGGATGATCGAATTTTTTGCACACTCCTAATGGTGTAGTTCCCATTCCTTATAGCATAGGCATATTCACATCTGAATTATTTTGAAAAATTAAGAATTTTTTCATTTTTTAAATAAATTTTATCATGTGTCACCATATAAATAATTTGTTGTAAAATTGTTTTTAAATTTATTTGTCTTTAAGATTTATTTTGTTAATGTAGGATTTGTTTGAAAAAATTACTCTTTTTCTCTTTTGATTGAAAGTAGTTTTTATATATCAAAGTTATTCTTAACTTGTTTGATATATACTTAGTATGCTTAAATTTTTGAAAAGTATTACTAATGTTTTTAGTTTATATTAAGTAATTCTGATTTTTGAGAAAAATAATTTTGCATACGTGTTTCATTCATAATATAATATTAGTAAAGTAACATTCAAA
This sequence comes from Hippophae rhamnoides, assembly GCA_033030585.1. Taxonomy (NCBI): domain Eukaryota; kingdom Viridiplantae; phylum Streptophyta; class Magnoliopsida; order Rosales; family Elaeagnaceae; genus Hippophae; species Hippophae rhamnoides. Next base: position 51,342,657 of record CM065432.1, read on the forward strand.
ATCACAATGTAAGTAATTGAGGTCATATGCAGCTCACCCAATATAAATATAATAGGAATGGTATCGTGTAATGAAATTTAATTGAATGGAAAAGATATAATAGTATGTTTGGTTTTAACAATAAAATCAAAATGAGTTCAAATTTATAATAAATTTTTATTGTACCTTAAAATAGAGTAACTGGACATAACATTAATTATTTTTTCAAACTAAAAATTGTGTCAAAGGTTGAAAAAATAAAACGTAAATATAAATAAGCAATATATATATATTATTTTAATGTATTTTGTTGACTGGTAGATGAAAAGTGTATTACATTCACTAATGTAATTAATAATATTTTTTTTCATGTTAGAACACAAACCAACAATCCCAATTATATTATATTACATATTTGCATTTCTACTGATTAAACATGATACAAATATTTTTATTAAAAGTACTTTTAACACAACTACTTCTAAAAGAAGTAATTAAAACGAACCCACACTCGTGCAACCGCAATGTACTGCAATTTGCAGTTTGAAATTCAATGAGATTTGCAAGGGTAACGTGACTATAGGTTGGTTTTTTCAGTGTACTGCAATTCGCAGTTTGGTTTTTTCTTTTTTCGTGACTATACTTACCCGTTACTTGATCACGCAAGGGACGAATATAATTATTAAATATATATTTAAAATTGTTAAAAAATGATTACAGTTTAATAATGGTTTTTATTTGGATAATTGCATGATGGATATAATACTTAAATTAAAACTATACAACCAAAACATAATTAAAATAGAACAATTTTACTCCTAACTTAATATAATAAATTTAAAATTAAAAAAAACATAAAAAAATGTATTTAAAATATTCAAGTTCATATAGATCTTAAAAAATAACAACATATATTTAAGAAAATTAACAATTACAATAAAACAAAAAAATTTTCTTTTAATTATTCTTCAACAATATGAATATTATACAAAAATCAAACATATAAAATCATTATTATAAACCAAAAAATAAATTGATTAACTAATAATGTAAAAACTTTAACTTATCATATCTTCTGCAATAATAATAATAGAAGTGAATGAATCAAGAACTAACATATCTAAATAAACTATAAATTATTTGAGTATACAATTAAATAATTAATTTATAATACATATAAGAAGTTTTAATAGAATATAACATGTTCAAGTACTAAATATATAGACTTATATATATTTATAGATATTAACCCATAACAAATATTGGACACACAACAAAGCTTTTAATACGTTTTCATTTAATCTAATATGATCACTCTAACACATGTACTAAATGTAGATTTTGAAGCATCTATGGTCACCATAATTGAATATTTATGTTTGTTGTACTTTTACTAAAACAATGTATCAAACTCATTATCCAAAAAATTTATATCAATTTTCTCTAAATAAGAGTCCAACTCATATCTTAAAGAATCAATTTTATTTTTCATTAACTTATGTTGTTTATTCTTAATTATACTATTAGGATTTAAAATACTGTTACCTTTTGAATGTTGAGGCATATTAGAGCATATTAAAAACTCTATTTGTTAACTTTTATATTTTATAATTCGTTTACTTCGATATATATTTACCAAATCATAACATTTTTTTTCTCTTTTTCAGTTTCAAAAATGACATTCTCTTCGTATATTATTGAAAAATAAAATTCAAGATAATTAATCTTAAATCTTGGATTTAAAACAACTCTTACAGTCTTCACATTGTTAACTTCTTGCCAATACTTATCGAATTTTTCAAACATGTTTTTAACCATTCTGTTGATCAAATTATTATCATCATTAACCTATCGATATAATGCTAATTTAATATCACAAATGTGAGAAAAACATGCTTATAATGGGATAGTATGAACTAAAAAACAACTCAATAACCTTAATAAAATACCACTTACTTATCACAAACCTTACTTACCATTTTTTTCAATCCAAGTCATCAAGGAGATTTTTATAATTCTTATCTGGTTGTTTCAAACGAGTAAACATTTTTTGATAAAATAATGCATATTTAAGTATTAAAAAATATAATTCTAACAAGTTTGATAATCAATAGACAAATTATTACATGAAAATTTTATCTCTTGATATGCATTTTTTTTCAAAATTTTATCCTTTTGTGTTGTTATCCAGTAAATAACAATATATTTAACTTTAATAATGCATTAAGAAATTACATTAACACATCTTTCACTACTAGGTTTAATATGTGAGCAAAACAACGTATGTGAAAAATATCTTTATCTAATCACATTAAAATTTTATCTAATGAATCTAACAAATCAAATAACATCAAATCATTAGTATAAAATTTATCAAACATTAGAGTTAAAATCTTATGATTAATATTCCGATCCAAAAAGCAACCCATCAAATCTTGTCTAATAACTTCATTGGTATGTACAAAAGGAAAATATGTGTTTCTAAAAAAATTTAAAAGTAATCACCAAAATATCTAATAATAAGAATTATTAATGATATTATAATAAATATTAATAATGTTTAATATAAATTGGAAATTACCTACAGATTGTGAAGACCATGTTATTAAAAACGTTCAAGATAGTGGATAGGCTTTAGATGCAGTCTTGTCGTCATCGATTGTAGGCTTCCGAGTTTGGGCTTGTAACTCTCATCAAGTTGGACCATCAGATCGATTGGCCCGAAATCCTTGATTTCTAATTGCTGCATGCTCCTATTCCTGCAAACAGTACAATTTTTAATAAAAATGTAAATTGTTAAATAGATCGCGTATTATTAAAGAATGAACTAAACAGAAAATACAATTATTATACGGAATGGAAAAGTAAATACAATTAGACTTTGATGGCCGAAGCTATAATACTAGTCAACAGTCAACACTCTACAACTACAGTAAAAATTGGAGCAGAAATGTCAGGTTTGAGCTCGAACAGCGTCAATAAAATCAAGAACACGAAAAAATCGACAATATTATATGGTTGATGAGTGGTGATGATTACGTAGGTTTTTACGTGAGTTAAAAATTTATAATTTTTAAATAATTTGAATTGGTCCTGGAAATCAAACTAATTTTGTCTGGCTCTAGTCGATAGAACTATCTGACAAGAATAATCCAAATTTCATAAATTCCCTCAGTGTTTTCAGCGACCTTAATAGCCAATTTCCAAACCAATTCCTTGGGATCGTAGAAATTCAATAATTAGCGAATTTCCAAACTTGTCAATATTACATTTGATGTAATTATATAAATATAATTTTACTTACTAACAACAAGCAACGTTGTATCTAGTACATCATAAATATAAACACTCTTATGATTAACATAGCACGTTTACGTTTGATGCAATAGTGTAATTGTAATTATTATCTGCATCTTATTAACATATAGACTTTTCACTTTTATAGTTTCTAATTCTCAGTCTTTTGTTAATATGATTATAATATATTAAAAAGACTATCTAAATTTCTACTTATTATATATTAAAAATAATATTTTAAATAATACATAATAATTTTATTAATAAAAAATTAAAACAAACACAAAATTACCAAATTATACTTTTACATGATTAATTGCACCAAGCACATTTTAACTCGTATTTATTGTTGCTCAGGTGAGTAAAAATCTCTACTTTCTAAGAGTGTTATATATATATATATATTAATGTTAATGTATATTATTTTTAATAATTAAAAATCTCTATTTTTAATATATCAATATCCTTAATATTTTATATTATCAAAATATTTTATTTTAATACATCAATTCAAATATTAATATCTTTTATATATTTTTTAAATATTAAACAATTTTTTATCCAAAATATCTCAAATATTAATATCTTTTATATATTTTTTAAATATTAAACAATTTTTTATCCAAAATAACTTTTTGACATTTTTATGAAATATTTTTTTGGTAATTAACTACACTTAAAAATTAAAAAATTAGTTCATTTATAAGATTTTTTTTCTGATAACATTAATAATACAAATATTTTTATTGTTATAATTGTCATTCACGCATAAAAAATATTTGCATCATACTTCAATGAAAATTTTAAAATGTTATAATTTTTAATGCTTATTTATATTATTTGCTTTTTAAAGACATAAATTTAATTGAATCAAACTTTTAATAAAAAAAATCATTTTTTAATTTTATTTAATTTTTATATATAAAAAAATTATCACTAAAAAATCATAAAGTATTTTAGATAAAAAATTAATTATTATTGGTAAATGATAAAAAATTATTTCTACCTAAATTATATCAAGTAATTGATACGAATATCGGCGCGAACGATTATTGATATAACTGTTTTCGAATTGAATTATAAAATCTATACCCAAAATCACCAAAATATCGTTACAATTTAAGAACGGTTTTTTACTCGCGGGTAATCGTTCAAAATAGTTATTAAAATATACGGAAAAAATGTTTTTTTTTCGAAATTTCTAACTACTTATCCGAAAAATCAATAAACCATAATTATTAATTAATATATAATTTAATTTAATAAATATATAAATTATTTAAATAAATAAAATTAATTTCAAGTACAATTAACACGTATTAATTCTTTGTATTTAATTTTTATTTATTTAAAATTTATTAGGTAAAAATTGAATCTAAGAATAAATGTTATAAAGAAACACTTTTTTTTTCATTTCTTAATTAACTCAATAAAATAGAATGGTTTAATAACATGAAAATATATTTATGATGAGAATGTATTAATTAAGATAATTTAAGATAACATCCCCGATTAACTATCTTGGATGAGACCTCTATGCTGTATTTTAATTCGGTGGAATTACCATTTCCTCTCAAATTTTAACTCTTGGACCTCACATCTTTGCTCTTTCTTGCTCACTTCCTGTAGATCTCTACCTCTGCTGTTGGGAGGTTCTACGAGTCTTCTCGTTTCTTCAGATCCCGAAGCGATTCGAATCCTTCACTAATCAGAAGGGTTCGATCTCGCGATTTACCGGTTCGATTGAATCAGTAGATTCAAGACTTCCAAGCACTCGATTCGGAGCTCTTGATTTTAGTAACCATGGCGGCGGCGGCTAGTGCTCCGATCGCCATGAAGGAGGTCTTAACGGTTAGTTCTCTCTCACTCACAGAATTTATCTCTTATCTTTGTCTCGATGTTCAGTTAGCTCAATTTTGAAGTATAACTTTGCCCTCAGCTAATATATGTTGGCTTAGTGAATCTTGTACTTACTGTCTTGTTTTCAATTTTAGCATTGCGCTATAGCTATTCTCGATTTGTCATTTTTAATGCGTTTTATTCACTTCCTTTTATCACTTTTCCACTTAGATCTAACAATCTTTATTGCTTGGGATGTCCCTTTAGATCCTTGTTGATGTCTTATTCGTACTTGCTAATTATATGCATACTGAGTAAGAGTTTTGTTGGGTTTTAGGCTAAATTTAAGAACTTATCGATGGGTTTTTCTGTGATCCGATGTATTTGCAGCTTCCAAGCATTGGAATCAGTCCACAGTTCATCACATTTACGCATGTGACTATGGAGTCTGATAAGTATATATGTGTTCGGGAAACATCGCCTCAGAATAGTATTGTCATCATTGATATGAATATGCCAAATCAGCCTTTGAGAAGGCCCATTACTGCGGACTCAGCTCTTATGAATCCAAATTCTAAAATCCTTGCTTTAAAAGGTACGTAATGCTATATCAGCTTCCATGCAGAAACAGTGACCTAAATTTTGAATAAGAATCTGTACTCGACACTTTGGTTTCAATACATGTGCTTCTATGTCAAGTCTATGCTCGAATTTTAAAAATGTTTTCTTAACTTGTATCATTAATAAGAACTTTACTTCTGGTAAAAGAGCAGATCCTAAATAACTGTTCATTTACAAATTGAGGCTCTTTGTTAATTATATAGGGTATATCTATTCACGTGGAAATTTAACTACGTACACGCTTCTGTTATAATTTCTTTCGTTGTCTTGCTTCCTGCTAATGTACTTTTGTTTTATTGTAAAAGCGCAAGTCCAGGGAACTAATCAGGATCACCTACAAATATTTAACATTGAGATGAAAGCAAAAATGAAATCGCATATGATGCCTGAGCAGGTGGGATTCTTTTTAATTCAAGAGGTTATATTTTGATTTGGGGGCATGCTTTTTATCTTTCCTCGCAAAAATGAAACTAATTTGTTTTACCTGGCCTGCATGCCTTGTATGCAGGTTGTATTTTGGAAGTGGATTACCCCGAAGCTGTTGGGCCTAGTCACTCAGTCCTCCGTATATCATTGGTCAATTGAAGGTATAAACCCTCTCTTATGCTTTTGATCTGTAGTTGCTTCTAATTAGTGGAAATTATGTGGTTTTGGTTTTTTCCCCTCTTCTTTTTGGTCTTATAACTGATTCCCATTTGACTTATATTTAGGTGAATCTGAACCTGTAAAGATGTTTGAGAGAACTGCTAATTTGGCAAATAATCAGATAATAAACTATCGCTCTGACCCTTCTGAGAAGTGGCTGGTCTTGATTGGGATTGCCCCTGGTGCACCTGAGGTATTTTCCTCCACATGTAATACCCGTCTTTATATCTTACCTTCATGCTGTAATCATCTAGAGAAACTTGAACCTTTGCTCTTCTGTGAATTTGTTATTTGCTAAAAATATAGGACGGTGCACAGTAATAGGGAGTTTGTGACTCTCTCTGTCCTAAAAGAGTATATGTATCATAGTTGTTGCCTGTTGCGTACTTTACAGTCTTACTTTTCGAATAATCCATTTTATGAGCAAGTGATAAATTTGAATTTCCGAGCGACTCAGTTTAATCTTCCTCCTGGTTAATAATTGTGGCTTAAGTTGCCTGAATTGTCATCTTTTCAGTCATATGGTGACAAGAATAGATCATTTCAAGGGTTTTAATTTCTAGGAACTTGTACTATTGAATTCATCTGATATTCTTTTTTCCCTCCCCTTGTCTTGCTTTCTTTTTAGAGGCCCCAACTAGTCAAAGGGAACATGCAACTCTTCTCAGTGGATCAGCAGCGTAGTCAAGCATTGGAATCACACGCTGCTGCATTTGCTCAACTTAAAGTACATTAGATTGCTTGCCTCTGTTTTCCTATCTCTCATGCATAGATATTGTGGAATTGTGTCTTTGTTACCTTACCTGGCTGTTAGTTAATTTACGTGTTTTGAACAGGTTCCTGGGAATGAAAATCCTTCTACTCTAATTTCATTCGCAACAAAGAGTGTTAACGCAGGGCAGATCACATCAAAATTACACGTGATTGAGCTTGGTGCCCAGCCAGGTATATTATCTAACCTATACGACCTATCTTTCTTGCAGTTAAAGACTTTTAATTAAGGGATATGTTAAATATACATTTGTGGTTTTTACTAGAAAATGGATAACTGTTCAGACTTAAGGTTTAACGTTTTCTGTCAAAGATTTTTTTTTTCCCTCTTTCTTCTATGAATACCAGACCTTTAAAAGTATCACGTGCATATGCCATTGTGGAAGTTTGGTTATGACGTCTAATCTTTGTTGTCAGCTTTAGATTCTTTTCTCAACAGTGAATTTATTGGCCTATGATATTTCTTTAAATATTCATTGTGTTTTAACTTTGCATCCTTATTGGCAGGAAAGCCTTCTTTCACGAAGAAACAAGCAGATCTGTTCTTTCCTCCTGATTTTGCTGATGACTTTCCAGTTGCGATGCAGGTGCTGGCAATACTAATACTATAATGCTAATACTTTTATGGCACAGGAATCTGATGTGTAGTTCTTAATTGTCAATTCCTTTTATTGTAGATATCCCACAAGTACAGTTTAATTTACGTAATCACCAAGCTTGGCCTGCTATTTGTTTATGATCTGGAGACGGCTAGTGCAGTTTATAGAAATAGAATTAGTCCAGATCCAATATTTTTGACTGCAGAGGCTACATCAGTGGGTGGTTTTTATGCAATCAATAGACGAGGCCAAGTATTGTTGGCTAATGTAAATGAGCAGACGATTGTGCCTTTTGTTAGTGGCCAGGTTCGTGAATGAAACCAAAATGCTTAGGTTTTATGATATTTCATAATTCAGATGATTGAACAATTTTAAAAATATTATTTTGTAAATTTCAGTTAAACAATTTGGAGCTTGCGGTCAATTTGGCCCAGAGAGGAAATCTTCCCGGTGCTGAGAACCTGGTAAGCTTTGTGATGCTTTGTGCATTGGACCGAAACTTTGGTAAACTGTTAGTATCTTCAATCTGAATATTAGGATAGTATTAATGTTCAAATTCAGCTATACATATAGTATATGTGATGATGAGAGGTACTTTCATGTTTGTGCTGTAGCAAACACGACAAGAAGTTTGCTGTTGTCATGATTTTAGGATATTGTGGAAAGAACTATCAAATTTTTGATTTCCCATGTGCATGATTTTCAGACTGTGTCTTTATACATCCATTTTCCCTACTACCCTATGTCGTGATGGATCTCTGGATTGTAAGAGGCTGATTTGGTGGATGCCTGAACAACTCACACCTATACTTGCAAACTGACTTCTACCAGCGTGGGCAGTTGGCTAATTGAAAAATTAATTTGTGCGTGCTTCACAGTTCACATGCACACATCTATATTAATTGCTTTCTTATTAGGACCTAGAATCTCATCAATTTAAGGACGGTCATTGTTGATAATAGTGGCAGTTACTAATTATTATTGATTGTTGACTGAACCATCTGTCCTTTGTTTGTTTTTTCTACTTGCTTTTTGTTGGATGTTGAGAATAATTTCTTAAATGTTTCAGGTAGTCCAGCGTTTTCAAGAGCTGTTTGCGCAAACAAAGTATAAAGAAGCAGCTGAGCTTGCTGCTGAGTCTCCTCAGGGAATACTTCGTACACCTGACACTGTTGCCAAGTTCCAGGTTTGTATCTTGATATTACTGTACCTCTACCTGGTGAATCGAACTATTCTCAGGTGTTTCCTTGGAAGTGATGCTTAATATAAGGAATGGTAGTTTTGTTAACGAGATACTGAGGGCATACAATTGAACTCACCTTTTGGTAGTCATTTCTCTACATGGAAGAAGGGTAATTTGTGACTTATGATGTCTTTTGGACGGGCATCCATGTTTTATCTTGAATGATAGCAAAGCAGCTAAATGAAGTAATTATTCCAAGATAAAAATATTTGAGATACAAATTACTGGACATTAACTGATTTTGTGAAGACTGGTTGCTTTTCATTAATTGAAAGATATTTGCGTTTTTCTTTTCCGTATTTAAGTTCGAAGTTTTGAACTAAACTTCACATTATGTAATAACATTAGGCAATCACGGTTAACTCCTAAATGCCACCGGCTCTCTAGAAGAGATGGCTTGGTGTTTAGAGTTCGAGCCTTGCCCCTATAAACTCTTGGTGGTTTGTGGAACCCTTCCCCATTTCCCCTTATAGGCTAGATGTTTCAATTTTTTGGAAAAAAGAAGGCAATGGCGGTTTCGTTTCTGGTTTTTGTAGAGTGTTCCTGTCCAAGCTGGGCAAACACCACCACTGTTGCAGTATTTTGGCACCCTCTTGACAAAAGGAAAGCTGAATGCTTTTGAGTCCTTGGAATTGTCACGTCTGGTTGTGAATCAAAACAAGAAGAATTTATTGGAAAATTGGTTGGCAGAGGACAAACTGGAATGCAGTGAAGAACTCGGAGACCTAGTGAAGGTTCAATTCTTCTTCTTATTCATCTTTTTTTTATTAGCAAGTTTGATAACTTTTGCTTTTATTGTCAACTTCACTACTGAGTGTAGAGAATGCATATGCTGTGCTGTCCATGTCTAACATCATTTTTTTAACTATAGACTGTGGATAATGATCTAGCGCTGAAAATATATATCAAAGCAAGAGCAACTCCAAAAGTTGTTGCTGCTTTCGCTGAACGAAGGGAGTTTGATAAGATTCTAATATATTCAAAGCAGGTACGAATATTTTCTCAAATTGACGTTTCCTATGATATTATTATTATTATTATTGACATGTTCTTAAGTATATGGATAGGGGTCTAAGCATAACTATTTATTTCCTGTAATAGGTTGGGTACACACCAGATTATTTATTTCTTCTGCAAACGATTCTCCGAACAGATCCTCAGGTAGAAACTATTCATCAATTATTTTTAACTATTATACGTTGTGAATGCATGGGGAAACTTTACGAAACATATATGAGAAAATCTGTAGCAGATAATGTGTCATTTATGTCAAGTTTTTCTATATTATCTTCACTTGCTTGCTTCCAAAATGAAGAGCAAATATGAATGGTGTTCAATATTTTGATGTTGCCCTTGAATTTTTCCTTTAGTTTTATAATTCTAAGCTAAAAAGAGTTTCACTTTAATTTGGATTCTAGGGTGCAGTTAACTTCGCGTTAATGATGTCTCAAATGGAGGGAGGTTGTCCAGTGGATTACAATACGATAACAGATCTCTTTCTTCAGGTTTGTCGGCTTTCTTTGTTACTGTTGTGGCAATTAATAGTAGGGAGGGTAGATGTATAGGTCTTATTCTAAAATTAAGTACTTATTTTTTGTGATAATTAAGTCTTGTTGTTATGAAAAAGTGACTACATAAGGATAAATTATTATTTTTTTAGGTTTTTATATATTTATTTTCTCCTTTTATTTAATTTTTTTAAATGATTTTAGTTACAATTTATTTAAGTTGAAACGATCTTTATTTAATGTGGCCGAAAAAAATCAAAAAATGTAATGAAAAAAATTTACTTTGTCCTTGTGCGGTCACTTTTTAATAATAATAGGACTAAATTGTTACAAAAAATAAGTATAGGACCTAAGGATCATTTTTGTAATAAGTATAGGACCCTGATGTTATTTATCTCTTAGTAGTATTTATGTTTCAGGGGTTCCTTGCTTTATTTTTCCTTTTATTTTTGGGTTCATATTTGCATCATTCTCAGGCTAGGCACTAGATCAATTTTATGGGTTATGCACTATGCGTTAAACACTCACATTATTATTATTTTTGGTCATGTAGAACACTTGCTTTGTCAAGCGCCAAATACATACTCATTCTTATAATCTCAGCAATTATTAGAAAACACATTGCTGATGAAGTCACATATTGGTCTCTGTTTTGATTGGCTTCTTTCAGAGGAATTTGATCCGTGAGGCAACAGCTTTCCTTTTGGACGTTTTAAAGCCAAATTTACCCGAGCATGGTTTCCTGCAAACTAAGGTTGGCGTCCTTTTCCTTAAGACCACAAGTTTTGTCTTGTCATTGTTAGTCCATTTTGGCTCCAAGAATTTTCATCTGTGTACAGGTTCTTGAGATAAATTTGGTAACTTTTCCAAATGTGGCTGATGCTATTCTAGCCAATGGAATGTTTAGTCATTATGATCGCCCTCGTATTGCTCAACTATGTGAAAAAGCTGGTCTGTATGTTCGAGCTCTGCAGGTAATATATCTTCCATTTTTATGTATTTGTCTTGGTCTTAATGTCCTTTAGATTTGTCTGATAATTTGATTAAAATATTCCACTTATGCCGCAGCATTACGCAGAGTTGCCGGACATTAAACGCGTTATTGTGAATACCCATGCAATAGAGCCACAGGTAGACCTTGTTCAGTATTTCCCCTCTACCTTTTGGTAGATTTTATAAGATTTTTCCTAAAAGTCTGGTTCTTTACAGTCTCTTGTAGAATTTTTTGGTACTCTGTCACGAGAATGGGCATTAGAATGCATGAAGGATCTTTTATTGGTCAATTTGAGGGGCAATCTTCAGATAATTGTACAGGTATTATTTTCACTTTTTTTCTTTAGTTGAATACTATAAATTTGTGACCTCAGTATGGCTTACTCATGTCCGTATGTGTATGTGCAGACTGCCAAGGAATATTGTGAGCAGCTGGGTGTTGATGCATGCATAAAGCTTTTTGAGCAGTTTAAGTCATATGAAGGGCTTTACTTTTTCCTAGGGTCATATTTGAGCTCGAGGTAATATTTTTATTGAATATGAAAATTTCTTCTATTTTGAGTCTTACACGGCGATGAACCTCTTTTCTGGGACAGTGAGGATCCTGATATCCACTTTAAGTACATTGAGGCAGCTGCTAGAACTGGACAAATCAAAGAGGTTGAACGTGTAACTAGGGAATCAAATTTCTATGACCCTGAGAAAACAAAGAACTTTTTGATGGAAGTTAAGCTCCCAGATGCACGGCCTCTGATTAATGTTTGTGATCGGTTTGGATTTGTTCCAGATCTCACACACTACTTGTACACAAGCAACATGCTCCGATACATTGAAGGTTATGTTCAAAAGGTATTATTTTTTTTATACTTTTAACCCTACCAAATCACATAGTGAGCGTCTGTGCATTGACTGTTGTGTAATAATGGTAATTTCCTCCTCCTTATAGGTAAACCCTGGGAATGCTCCACTAGTTGTAGGTCAACTTTTGGATGATGAGTGTCCAGAAGACTTCATTAAAGGCTTGATTCTTTCAGTCCGTTCATTGCTTCCAGTGGAGCCCCTTGTGGAGGAATGTGAGAAAAGGTGGTGTTACTGTCCCTTTATGGTTCTTGTTATCACCATTGATATGATGTGATTCTCATTTCTGATATGCTATTCTAGGAATCGACTACGTTTACTCACTCAATTCTTGGAGCATCTTGTAAGTGAGGGAAGCCAAGACGTACATGTGCACAATGCTCTTGGTAAAATCATCATTGATAGCAATAACAACCCGGAGCACTTCCTTACCACAAACCCATACTATGATTCACGTGTTGTGGGCAAGTACTGTGAGAAACGTGATCCTACCCTGGCAGTTGTTGCTTACCAGCGTGGACAGTGTGATGAAGAACTTATCAATGTCACAAATAAGAACTCGTTGTTTAAATTGCAAGCAAGGTCTGATATTTCTAGTGTTTTTCTGTTCTTATGTAATCACTTGGTGCTCTTAGTTGAGGTCTGAAAACAAGTTTTTTTGTTTTGTCAGATATGTGGTTGAGAGGATGGATGGTGATCTTTGGGCAAAAGTTCTTGATCCTGACAATAGCTATAGAAGACAGCTCATTGATCAAGTTGTGTCTACAGCTCTTCCTGAGAGCAAGAGCCCGGAACAAGTTTCTGCAGCTGTTAAGGCTTTCATGACGGCTGACTTGCCCCATGAATTGATTGAGCTTCTCGAGAAGATCGTGCTTCAGAACTCTGCCTTCAGTGGGAACTTTAATTTGCAAAACTTGCTTGTTTTGACAGCCATTAAGGCAGATCCATCTAGAGTCATGGACTACATTAATAGATTAGATAACTTTGATGGACCTGCTGTTGGGGAAGTAGCTGTGGAGGCACAACTATATGAGGAAGCATTTGCAATTTTCAAGAAGTTCAACTTGAATGTCCAAGCTGTCAATGTCTTATTGGACAACATCAGAAGCATTGAGCGAGCTGTAGAGTTTGCATTTCGTGTTGAAGAAGATGCTGTTTGGAGTCAGGTGGCAAAGGCCCAACTACGTGAAGGACTGGTGAGTGATGCGATCGAGTCATTTATTCGTGCAGATGACGTCACTCAGTTCCTGGATGTGATTCGTGCTGCCGAGCAAGCAGATGTCTACCACGACTTGGTGAAATACCTTCTGATGGTGAGACAAAAGACAAAAGAGCCTAAGGTCGATAGTGAGCTTATTTATGCATATGCAAAGATTGATAGGCTGGCTGACATTGAAGAATTCATTCTTATGCCAAATGTGGCTAATCTCCAAAACGTTGGCGACCGCTTGTATGATGAAGCCCTTTATGAGGCTGCAAAAATAATATTTGCTTTTATATCTAACTGGTCGAAGTTGGCTAGCACCCTTGTGAAGTTGAAACAATTCCAAGGTGCTGTAGATGCAGCAAGGAAAGCCAATAGTGCAAAGACATGGAAAGAAGTTTGTTTTGCTTGTGTTGATGCAGAGGAGTTCCGTTTAGCTCAGATTTGTGGTCTTAATATTATTATTCAGGTAACAGTTTGTATGCATGAATTTTCCAATTTCCATCTTCTGTCCTTTTCTGTAAATGGTTCTTTTCGTTGAAGTTATCTATCAGAGTTTGATTGTGTAGACTCTTGGTATTTGGTTGTCTATGTGGTATGCTAAAAAATCCCCGTGTTTTCTCACTAGATTCTATATCTGTATCATTTGCTACAAAATCCAATTTATTTATTGATGTGTTCAATTCATGCATTTCTATGCACATTTCCAGTGTTACAGTGTTTTAATTCTTCCATAGGTGGATGACTTGGAGGAAGTCAGTGAATATTACCAGAACAGAGGGTGCTTCAGTGAATTGATCTCTCTGATGGAGAGTGGTCTAGGGTTGGAACGTGCACATATGGGTATCTTCACAGAATTGGGTGTTCTATATGCTAGATATCGTCCCGAGAAGCTTATGGAGCATATCAAATTGTTCTCAACTCGTCTCAATATTCCCAAGCTTATACGTGCTTGTGATGAGCAACAGCATTGGAAAGAACTCACCTATTTGTATGTCCAGTATGATGAGTTTGACAATGCTGCAACTACCATCATGAATCATTCTCCTGAAGCTTGGGATCACATGCAGTTTAAAGATATTGTTGTTAAAGTTGCCAATGTGGAGCTATATTACAAGGCTGTGCACTTCTACTTGCAAGAGCATCCAGATCTTCTTAATGATCTTCTCAATGTGCTTGCACTTCGTGTAGACCATACGCGTGTTGTTGATATAATGCGAAAGGTAATTAATTTAACAGCATTTTCATCTTTTAAATTAAATTACGATATCCTCTCCATGGCTATTTCCTTCATTATACTAATTTTCTTTCCTTTTTTCCCTTAAATTTCCCTCTATGAATATTAGGCTGGTCATCTGCGTCTTGTCAAGCCATACATGGTTGCAGTTCAGAGTAGCAATGTATGGGCTGTGAATGAAGCTTTGAATGAGATATATGTCGAGGAAGAAGACTATGACAGATTGCGTGAATCCATTGATCTGCATGATAATTTCGATCAAATTGGCCTTGCACAAAGAGTGAGTTAATATTTTTGTACTTGGTGGTTCTCATTTAATAACTTTGAAAGCATGAAGCCTCATTATTACGTGTGCTCTTTAGATTGAGAAACACGAGCTCCTGGAAATGAGACGTGTTGCTGCTTATATTTACAAAAAAGCTGGGCGCTGGAAGCAGTCCATTGCATTGTCAAAGAAAGACAAGTTGTACAAAGATGCCATGGAGACAGCTTCACAGTCTGGTGATCGTGAACTTGCAGAGGAGTTGCTGGTTTATTTTATTGAGCAGGTTCATATAAACTTTTTCTCCTTTCAGATGTTAATTAATGAGTAACGACTTAAAAAATATATGTTTCTCTTGTGACTTTAAAACATAAAACCTCTCCTTTACATCAATAAAAACTTGAATTGAGTATAATTGTCAGTTAGCACTTTTTTCTTTTTGTCTTGTACCCATTGGATACACTTGAAAGTAACAAAATGTATTTTGGTTCGAATTGCAGGGTAAGAAGGAGTGTTTTGCTTCGTGTCTCTTTGTTTGTTATGATTTGATTCGACCAGATGTTGTTCTTGAGCTTGCCTGGATGAACAATATGATCGATTTTGCTTTCCCTTATATGTTACAGGTGATTCTTACTTTCCTGTGCTTTTATTCAGGGTTGTTTTCTGTATATTTATGGGGCTTGCCTGATGATTATATGCCTTACAATTTATATTTGTACCCATTAGTATTTTTATCTATCTTCCTGCTGCATAGGTTCTGCCAGTAAGTATCAATGTCTAGCTTGAGCTGGATTCTATAAATTATGCTGAGTGAATATCTCATTTGGGTTTCTGGAACTCATGAATACCTCTTTCTCAACCAATGCTTAACTGATGCTCACTTTTTCCCATTTTGCAGTTCATCCGTGAATACACAGGCAAAGTGGATGAACTTGTCAAGGACAAAATTGAGGCTCTCAAAGAGGTTAAGTCTAAAGAAAAGGAAGAAAAAGAAGTTATTGCACAGCAGGTAATGATCTTAACTTGTTAATATCATTTTACAGAACTATCGGCTTATTATTAGTGATCTCAACCTAAACCTTCTATTATAGAAGACTTCTTATTATTGATCACATGTTCCTATTGACAATCAGCTCTTTTTTTTGGGAATTTAAATATTTGCAGAACATGTATGCCCAGTTGTTGCCTCTTGCCTTGCCTGCCCCACCAATGCCTGGTGTCTCAGGAGGTTTTGCGCCACCACCACCTATGGGTGGACTTGGGATGCCTCCAATGCCACCTTTTGGCATGCCACCGATGGGAAGGTATTAACATGTATCAAAACTTTCTTTTGGGGAGCAAGGTGGCAACGGATTCTTGTGCTTTAGTGGGAGGAGCTTTCTGGTAGATGAAAAGCTCCCAGTGTAATTGCAGCATGCTTCCGAGCAATCTTATGTTTTTTGTTTTATGGGTTGAACGAAGGGTGTAGTTGGAATGATATTTTTTTGGTCATAGGGGTGTGGATATGTTATGTAATATTCTTTTGGTTGGAGAGGTTATTCTTCACTTTTTGACTGCTGATGATCTTGTTGGAATTTTCTTCACTATCACTTCCTCCTTGTTCCATTACTTGCGGGTATGTATGGTAGGAATAATAATGTTAGATACCCTGATCAATTGCTATCTTCTTCCACCCACTTCTTAGCTTCCCATTTCTGACAGTGCTTCTGATGAAAGTGCGTGTCATTTTGGCATATCAAATCCTTTTTTTTTTAATTTTTTTTAAGTTTGGATGTCAAAAATAATGATTATGTAAAATAATATTCTGAAAATTTATACCAATAAAAATAGCATCCAATAATATATAATGGGTGAAATTGGATGAGTTTAAATAATGGGTTTAAATGGTTTTAATTTAACTTGAATGTGTTTAAATTTACAATAATGGGTTGAATTTGTTATTCATAAAAATATGAGTTATTATATAACATGTGTTATTTTTATGGTAACAGCTTTTAAGAGTTAATTTGATTGTTTTTTTAAAATCAAAGTTATCTAGGATGCGAATTGTTAAGTAACTTATTGTCCTTATTAGGGTGGTGCTATTTTTAGTTGAATAGCAGGCAAAAAATGAACCACAATTAATAGATTTCATTATCACTTTGACTGTTGTGTGCCGCATGCGCACGTGCATATATATAAACTTTCAAATGCATGATAACCAAGTTAATGGATCTTAAATTTTGTAAATAGACCTTAATCTTGGATATGATTTGTCAAGTTTTGTACACGCGTACACGTATATGTATATGTATGTAAATTTTTAAATCATATTATAATCAAGTTAACAACTCCTAAATTTTGTAAATAGTTTCAGTTAACTTTAGTACTTTATTACTTAATCCATATGTCTTAAACTTTAAATTACAAATTTATATTTTAGTAATTAAATTGTGATATATATATATATATATATATATTAACTACTTATTTATGAGATAATATACACACAAATTTGTTTACTTATGTACAATTACAAACTAAAAAAAAACCTATGCTTCTTGAACAACTAAGAGAAAATGGCAAGTCTAAAGCTCGAGTTTACAACAGGCAAGCTTACTTAGTCTTTACCCATAAAAACTTGGGATACATGTGGTCTGATTTTTGCGTAAAGTGCTAATGGAATCAACACATAAGTTTCTTAGACCGTTTTAACGTTGAAACTTACATATTGTCATTTGAATTAGATTTTTACTAATTTTAAAGCAACCAATAACTCCTTAAATGCATATTGTGATGGTAATTGAGAAAATAATATCTTTTAGAATATGAAATAATAAAAATAATACTGTTATATCTATTTCATATATTTTATTATTAAAAAGTTATCAATTTTATATTAAACGTCGTTTAAATTAAACTCTAATTAAATTAAACATGTCTAAAATCAATGATAAGATAGAGTGGACTTTCTTAGAGTTTGTATTCAATAAGCTTGGATTTACGGAGGAGTAACCATGGGAAGAATGTCTCATATTCACTTATGGTTAATGCATCGAAATTGGATGCTTTCAAGCCACAACGTGGATTAAGAGAAGGAGTTTATTTGCCATCTTATTGGTTTATTATGTATGCGGAAGGTTTAACTGAGTTGCTTTAGAATGGTGAAAGTCGTTGTGCTATAAAAAGTGTTGCAATTGTTAGAAATAGTCAAAGAGTTATGCGTCTTTTCTCTCTCTCAGATAATAGCTTCATCTTCATCCTTATGAAGTTGACTGGGAAAAGTTGTTTATTTATGGTAAGCCTCTGGTCAGAAAGTAAATGTGACTAAGTCAGT
This sequence comes from Hippophae rhamnoides, assembly GCA_033030585.1. Classification (NCBI taxonomy): domain Eukaryota; kingdom Viridiplantae; phylum Streptophyta; class Magnoliopsida; order Rosales; family Elaeagnaceae; genus Hippophae; species Hippophae rhamnoides. Next base: position 51,361,029 of record CM065432.1, read on the forward strand.
TGTGTGCCTTAGTCGTAATACATTTAAGGTTATAGAGAAAATCTCTTAAGATATTTTGGAGATTCTTACGATGAACTTTCATAAAAAATACTTAGGGTTGCATGTAGCAATTTGTAGAAACATATGAGATTCTTTGGGCAATTGAAATACAGATTATGAAGGAGATAACTCTATCAAATATAGGGAGGAAGTACTATTGAAGTCTGTAGCACAAGTTATTCCTACATATTCTATTAGCTGCTTTAAATATCAGTTGGACTTTGCACATTGCAAAACCTTATGCTAAAATTTTGATGGGAATATGACTTAGATGGAATGAGACGAGCTTTGCAAACTAAAGGCTTTAGGAGGTCTTAGATTCCGAAACTTGGTTTCTTTTAACCAAGCTTTTGTTTCAAAGTACAATTGGAGGTTGTTACACCATAAAGATTCATTGGCGTGAAAGGTTCTTAAAGGTAAATATTTTTCATATACTTCTTTTAGTGTTGCTAGTGTACCTACTTTTGCTTCCTACCTTTGGAGGAGTTCGATTTGGGGTAGAAAATTCTGCCAACAAGGTTTGAGATGGAGAGTTGGTAATGGTAGAATTATAATTATCTAGAAGGATCGATGGTTGTAGTATGTTGGTTTTGGTAAGGTTTTTTTCTTTCCCTAAACTAAGTCCTAATGCTAAGGTTTCTGAACTTATTAATGATGCTAGAATGTGGAAGAATGATCCTATTAAAAGCTCTTTCTTAGATACAGAAGCTCCGACAATCTTGAAAATTCCTTTGTGTGGTTCTTCATTTGAGGATAAATTAATTTGGGATAAAATCCAAAATGAGTTTTTTTTTCTTTTTCATCAAGAGTTATTACTAATTGGTAGAACAATTGATGAGGTCTTTAATTAGGAATGATTATGGGGCTGAGTCTAGTCATTTTGCCTAGCAAACTTAGTGGAAAAGGATTTGAAGCCTTTGGGTACCAAACAAATTCAAGATGTTCATTTAGAGAGTTTGTAAGGGTATTCTATTAGTGCTAACTCAACTATGATAGAGGAAGATAATTGAGGAACCTTAGTGCTTCTTTTGCAATGTTATGTTTGAAGATAATGCTCATGCCTTTTGAGGTTGTAAGGTGACTAGACAAATTTGAAAGCTTTCTAATTTTAATTTGCATATAAAAATGGAACTAATTGGTCTTTCATTGATACATGGAATCATATTTGGCCGAGCCATTAAAAGGAAAAGGTTTGTGGTTTTAGGTATTTGTCTTAGGCTATGTAGCATAACATAAATGAGCTTAAAAATGAGAAAGTTTGAAGAAATGCTAAAGAGAGGCTAGCATGGGCTAATATGTTGTTTGTTGAGTTCATGAAGAGTAATTATTCAGCTAGTTATAGCCCTAGTAATACGAGGAATTTACTTGATAGAACTATTGGTTGGAAAAAGCCTTCTTTAGGTAGGATTAAAATCAACACAGATGTTGCTATATTCTCCACTATAAATAGAATTGGATAGGGGATTGTGGCACGAAATAAGGATGGAAAGTTATTAAGCATGATGTTTGTTTGTAAACAAGGTATGTTTTCTATACTTCTGTGTTGAATTGCAAGCCATGAGCTTGTCGAATTACTATAGAAAGGAATTAGATCTTGTTATATTTGTATCTGATTCATGCCAAGCCAATTTCTTAATTAATAGTAAGGATGATTCTTTTACTCCTAATGGTGTTTTAGTAGAATATATTTGGAGACATACTGAAGGAAAGAATTTTAGTTTTACTTTTAAGCTAAGGGAGTAAAACACGGTTGCTTATTTTGACGCTAGTATGGTTTTTGTTAGTTTTCAACTGTTAGGTCTCACTTATTGGTTTTCCTAACGTTATTAAGAAAATTTTCATTTCAAATGTATGTAGTAAGGAATAAGAAAGGATAAAAATGTACCTTTTGATCTTAATTAGAGATGATAATAAATCAAACTTGATTATATACGCTAGTGATCTAACCCGATCTATTAGTGACATTAATCTTACTCTAAATTAATCCATGGATTAGTAAATAAGATCATGAGTTTGATCCATAGATCATAAATATTCATGATCTGATATATTAATCCTTTTTTTACATAAAACTTTCTATATTTATAATGTATTTTATTTACAATTTCTTACATCAAACCTCTTGCCTTTGTTACAAAATAATTTTAAATATCAAATACAATTAGAATATTAAGTTTGCATTATCTAGATTTACTACCCATGTATAAAAAATAATCATTATTATTTTTTGTTCTTAGAGTACCTTTTATGAACTTATTAATGTTACAAAAAGACAAAAAATGTTATAAAATCACATGAATATATTTGTCTTGTCAAATAACCATACGCCTAAAAATTGCTCCTATGTATGCGATAATTTCTCATAGTTCATATATTTCACATTTTACATTAAATAAAAAAATATACTTGATAATTTATAACTTTTACATATCATATTTTAGAGTTAATGAGACTATACACGATAAACAATCCGCCCTAAGATGAGGTAGTGGTCCATAAAAGGTTCCATCACTATTGTCAAAACATGGTGGATAATCATGAAAAGGTAACGACAAATTATCAAATAGATCATTCATGTCAAAACCTATAATAAATATATATATTACACACAACAAAGAAAACCTTTTAATATATTTTTATGGATTAATTATATTTTATGTCACGTATGTTACAATTTGTAAAAATATCAAACACGTTTACTTTGTTATAATTATGCTAATAATGTATAGATAACAATAAAAATATGTTCAATATTAAGCATATTTAAAGTTTCAATTATGCACACAATGTATGGATAATAATAAAAACATACCTAAAGTTGGATATATTTTTATCACTATCAATATGTTGTAAGTATAATTATAACAAAGTAAACTTTTGGATATTTTTATAAATTATCCCATATATTGTAGGCATAAAATGTAATTAATCATAGATAAGCTCAAGATTCTCGTAACTAAAACACATAGTAATTATCCAATGGTAAATTATGAATGCATAGCCACATCTCCACCATAATTTTAGAAATAATTATAATTAGATAACAATAAAAATATGTCCAATATTAAGCATATTTAAAGTTTCAATTATGCACACAATGTATGGATAATAATAAAAACATACCTAAAGTTGGATATATTTTTATCACTATCAATATGTTGTAAGTATAATTACAACAAAGTAAGCTTTTGGATATTTTTATAAATTATCCCATATATTGTAGGCATAAAATGTAATTAATCTTAGATAAGCTCAAGATTCTCGTAACTAAAACACATAGTAATTATCAAATGGTAAATTATGAATGCATAGCCACATCTCCACCATAATTTTAGAAATAATTATAATTATAACACTAATGAAACTAAACAAAATCATGCATAAATATTGAATTTTTTATAATATATGGACCTAATTAATTTGTAGGGAGTGAATAAGTTATTTTCAATTTTTATTAATTTATAATTTAATAACCTAAATAAAGCGATCAGACATACAATCGCGTGTAAGAATAAAGTGTAAAAATGAAAGAATAACACATGATATTTTTAGGTGGAAACAATCTATGCCACAACTATGACCAAAGAGGAAAACCATCAGTCCACCGAACCACCTAACTTTCTATTATGAAAAACAAATGTTCAAGTACAAACTCAATCTTATATTACCCTTTTTAAGATACTATCCTAACGTACTTTACTTACGAGCTCTTGTTCTGTTTTCATAGTTTCTAATATTAGTGTATGCGGTATCAATGTTCCAATAAGTTTTTTGTCAATCAAATAAATTCATGAATCAAATGCAAAAAGGGTTAGCACAAAAGTACAAGTGTATATGTGTGTTCTATAATAGATTTAATAATGAATAACCCTAAATAGATAATTTAATAACCATATGTTGTGGTTTTTGCAACACACAGAAATCGTGCAAGTATACTGATGAGTGCTCAAAAAGCACCAAAATTACCATGATTTTATGCTCATTAATTGATTAAAAATATATATATTTATATGTTTTATCATATATTTATATAAATTTGTCTTTTTCGGAATCACGGGTATTTTTATTGTTTTTCAGGTATTTTGGCTTAAAAACTCAATTTAAAGACTCAAAGAGGAATACTTGAAGCAATACATCACAAATATATCAATAAATAAATGGGGAAATGTCAACAAATATGGAAGAATTGGACAAAATGGGTCGAAAAGGTCAAAAATGTCAAAAAGGAGAAAATCGCTACCGAAAGCAAATTTCATCCTCATACAAGCCGCTTCAATCAAGGCTGAAGCCGAGCCTACAAGCCATACCAGGCGCTCTTCCGCGCTGGGCCTGACGCTGACGCTATTTCGCTTCCATTTTTCACGCAGTGCCTTCTATGACGCACGCCGACACATCAATGACCTCACTATTTGCACTACGCGTTTTCACCATTTTTTAACATTTTTTCACCCACTTTTTCTCTCCATCCTCACCTATAAATACCCCCCTTCCCTTCAATTCAAAACACACCTCAAAACACACTTCTCTCTTCTTTATTTCTCTCCATTTCTTAGTTTTTAGTTTTTCTTATGTTTTAGCTAATTTCTCTTAGTTTTAGAGTTCTTCCCTTTTTGGGAAGAACTAGTTATGTTTTTTTGTAATTTATTAGCTTTTTGATTCAACAAATGGGAGCGAAAATTCCGCTTGAGGTTTTCTAGCAACGGGAATGGCATCAAGATCAGAAGGATTTTATTTTTTTTACGCTTATTTTTTATGCTTTATTTTTACATGTTATATTTAATTTGTATGTGATTAAATTTAACTGCTAGTTGTTTGTAAAAATGATATAATAATAACGCTACATGCCATTTAAATATTAAATAGGTAAAAAATCTCTAAAATGAATTGATTTTATTTTTATTCAAGATTTTATATTAAGAATGTTAGAGAGAAATATATTATTTTTCATTACAAACTTAAATCAAAATTAGATTTTAAGGTTTAGTTATCCTATTCGATTTTAGAGTAGTGCTATTTTATTTATTGGTACAATCACCCCAGAGTTAGAGCTCTATTTCAAAAGTTTTTATAAGAATTATTATCTCAAAATATATTGATAACATGTTTTCAAGAAGTGGTTTTAAAACTTGAAAGTTAAGATTCTGATAACTAAATTCTTAGGTTTAATTTGGGACACCATGAATAAAGTTTAAATCAAGTTTAACTCACCAAATGCAGATTTAAATGGTTCATTTTCAATCTCTAGAAAAAGGAATTAATTTAATTAACCAAATTAGTTATCAACCCCACCCATAGTGTTAATTGATTTGTTTAGTTAACAAAGTTAATATCTAACCCCACCAAAGGTGGTATTCATACAAAAAGGAGAATCAATAAATATCAATTCATATCTTTAATAACCTAAATACATGAAAGCAAGCATAATTAACTTAGTTATTATATCCATAAATACTCCACTATTATAAATGATAAAATTTGCATAAATATTTATCAATCTACGTTTATTTTTATGTTATTAGATTAAAAACACAAAACCCCAAAATATCGTGACATGTGATGTTTAGATTTAATTTCGCTTTTTAAAAGTTTGAATAATAAATTAAAAACCACATACATTCCTTCCTTGATCGACTCGAGTATACTTATCATTTTCTACTTAAATGATTCGTGCACTCATGCGAGAGTTTTATAAATATAAAACCAAAGTATTAAGGATCTAAGGCGATGTCGTTGCTCATCATATACACTGGCCACAAAGTAATAAAGATTTGTAAGTAGAGTATCGTTCCCACGAGGATTTATTACTATAGTTTGTTGAGTACTAAAATTGTATCTCTCTCATTTTATCCAAAATAGTCGTTGATATGGAAAAAGGTAACAAAAAACATAAGAGAACTCTAGGATTGCAATTTTTTACCAAACTAATCCACTCAAATCATGTTATTTTCTTTTGATTTATATTTTTTAGTACATTTAATTTGTCAACCGAAAACTTCTTTTTTATTCATACATCTCTTTCGAGCTCCGTATAAACACACCTCGTTAAATTAATTCACTATATCTCTATGAGAATTAAATTTAATAAGATTCATTAAGTTCTAAGTTCTAAGTTCTCAAATGGTCACACATACAATTAGGGTATATTCCTATCCTTCATCATACATGTCATTCTATTTACGAGCAATATACACAAAAATGCCTTTCTCAAGTTTATTTTTATGCCACAAATCGTTTTGATAAAATTCGTAAATAATCAAAAAGCATTAAGAACAAAATAGAACGAACAAATCGAACGTCTTATAAATCTTTCAAAAATAGTTAAAATCAAAGCTTCATAAATTTAGATCAAATCCAACCCTAGAAAAATTAAATTACTTCATTAATTAAAAATTAAAATTACAACAGATTCAGAAAAATTAGAAGAACAAGAAGGAAAATTAAAACATCACGAAACTAAATATTTGGCACACGTAGAACACAACAAAAGCCAAAAATGGCTACAAGGTTTCGTAGTCCAAAATCAACACCACAAAAATTCTAAACCAAAAAACTCTTTTTACTCTATCATAATATCACCTATTTATAGCTAAAAAAATACATCTAAAATATTACATTTTTATTTTATTTTTTATAAAAAACGCTGCACAATTTTTATCGAAAAAACAAAAATCACGCTGTGACGATTTTCGTATCGAAAAATATTAATTAATTCACGCGTGAGACATACGGGCGCCGATTCTCGCATTTTTTTAATTTTTTACGATGCCACGTGTCGGGCCGTCTCGATTCGAGCCGAAACAAATACTGGGACACGTGGCCGCATCTCAGTCGCGAAAGGAACGGCGCACGCGTAAACCGAAGCACGGATCGGGGTGCCAAGAAAGCGAGGCAACTACTGAACGAGGACTTGATCCCGTGCATTCGCATTCATTGTAAATAGCCACGTGTCGGAATACGATTTGCTTAAATACAGCTGGACACGTGGCATATTCTTATTCTATAAAACTAAGGACGCACGCCGCTACCATAACCCGCGTCACACACGATTGCTACACGAACCCGGCTCACAAGGATAGCTGGGGTTCCACGCGCTCAATCCGGGACCGTTCAAGAGATCCAATCCGGCCGCCGATGCGCTCGGGAAACCGCGAGCCGAGCATGCTGGTCCCACTCCCGACGGCCACCGACAAAGTGGCTCCACCTGAACGCCGAGCCACGCGAAGGAAGATCTACGTACCCACTCTCCTCGGGTCTAAGCTTCGATGAACACGCGCGAATACGATCCGTTGATCCTTTGACTGACGGTCCACGTTTCGCGTTCGGGAATATGCGCGCGGGCCTTCTTCTCTCCTCGCGTTGCACTTAAACTTTTATTAATTATATTTGACCCATATATATATTTCAATTCACATTTTCAACTTTGTTTAATTCGCAATACAAATGCCCTTTTGGTAATTTAAATTAAATTTTAAACTTTTAATAATTGAAATTAAGCCCGATTTTAATTTAAATTATATTTTTAACTTTTTTAAATTGCAATTAACAACTCTTTTATTTGAAATTATATTTTTGGACAAAAATATGAAATTAAGTATTTTTTTCGATACAAATTATTTAATTTTATATAAAATGTATTTTTAGCACATAAAAGGAAAATATTAATTTATTTAACAAAAATTAACTAAATATTAAAAGAATATAGCAATTATCATTACTAAATTTGATAAAAATAACTATATAAAATACAAGCTTATCAACACTCCCCAAACTTAAGTTTTTGCATAGTCCTCGAGCAAAAAGGAAGAAAATAAAACAAAGTTAACTGCATTTAAAATAGTGATTTTCAAAATATTTTTTTTAAACATTCCAAATAACATAACTCAAAGAAATAAAAGAATTTTATCTAAGTTTCAAAATCAATTTAAAAGTATATTACATTTTCACAATGAATTTTAGGTGCTGCATAAGTCTTTTCAAATTTCATCACATGCAATCCTGATCATTTATATAAATGTAAAATCAAACAAATTATCATGAAATCACAAATCTCATAGTCTATTTTTTCATTTCTCTCTCCACTAATGTAGACAAATACAAAACACAAAATCAATAGACTTTATTAAGCTTGTAATGTACGGGGTTTAGGTAAAGGTAGGATAAAAGATAATATTTAGCTCAACTTTTCCCACACATAACATTTTAGGATTGAAAAAGATAACTTCTATCATAAAATAAACACTTCCCAATTTGGGATTTATCATCACATACCATTCTCTCTTTTTTTCTTTCGGAAGCTGTTTTTTTTCTTCTTTTTTTCAGAATCTATTTTTTTTCTGCTTTTTTTTTTTTCAGTAACCCTTTTTTTCGATATATCCTTCAACATTTACTAACAATTGTAACATGTTAGTGGAATAAGAACAATATGTATATCTACACACACATATATATATATATATACTTTTTAGATAGGCTTTTGTAATGAGAAATATATATATATATATATATATATATAAACTCTGAAGCTCAAAAGGGGTATACCATCGATAATGCATGTAAAGGTAGATAGAAAGGCTCAAATGATCCAAAGATGGCCTAAATCATTTTTTTAGTTAAATGTTATCTATAATTTCGCCTCGAGAGAAAATCAAACAAATTCTAAGAATTGTGACACCACAAATATCAATCGAATTCCATACTCATATAAACCTTCTCTAAATTATCGTAGTAACTCAAAAATCAAGACTAGTGCTCATAAATATTTATCTTTGTAAAAATGAAACATACGTAAAAATTATTCATCGCTTAGACAATATTCAAATTTTTCAAGGGATATGCATCATTTAAATCGAAGAAACAAAAATATATCACTATTCATAGCAAATTATCTTCAATCAACCAAACAAACAAACAAAAAATTTCACAAGCAATAACATCCAGAAAGTATTTCAACTTGGTTCAATATATACTTCAACTTGGTTCAATATATACACCACCCCCAAACTTAATATACACATTGTCCTCAATTTGTGAAAATTAAAGAACATTTGAGATGGGTTTAAAGAGACTTCCTGGTTTGTTTGATTGGTTAAGCCAAAATAGCTTCATTACCTCCAATTTGCACCTACGAAACAAAAAAAAATTACATAACAAAATACAAAAACTAATACATGCGATAAATAAATAAAAAATAAAACACATGGTCAATTCCCAAGAAGCCGCTTGTTTTATAGTCTTCACACTTCTCAATTTGTTTTTTCGCATTTGTAGTTAAGATTTGTGTGTCAAACAAAATCTCAACTTACGAGAAAATTGAAAAATAAATTAAGAAACAATAACCATAACTTTTATATTTTTTTTATATTTTTATTTTATTTTTTTTTGTGAATTAAGACTTGCGTGTCAAACAAAATCTCAATACACGCGAAAATTGAAAATTAAAATAAACACAAACAATAAGAAAAAAAAAAGATTTACGTGTCAAACAAAATCTCAACCTACGAGAAAATTGAAAAATAAATTAAACACATAACAATAATTTTTTTTTGTTTTTTTTTTGAATTAAAATCAAATTGATTGGTATTAATATCAACAATGAAAATAGTAAAACAAATCCCCGTCAATGGCGCCAAAAATCGTGCAAGTATACATGGTCATAAGTAATAAAGATTTGTAAGTAGAGTATCGTTCCCACGAGGATTTGTTACTATAAATATTGTCAGTACTAAAATCAGATTCTCTCGATTTTATCCAAAACAATCGCGTTGATTTAACAAAAAGGAAATAAAAGAAAATAAAAGAAATCTAGGATTGCAATTTTTCACTAAACTAATCCACTCCAATCATGTTATTTTCTTTTGATTTATATTTTTTAGTACATTTAATTTGTCAACCGAAAACTTCTTTTTTTATTCATACATATCTTTCGAAATTCGTACAAACACACCTCATTAAATTAATTCACTATATCTCTACGAATTAAATTCACCAAGATTCATTAAGTTCTAAGTTTTCAAATGGCCACACATACAATTAGGGTATATTCCTATCCTTCATCATACATGTCATTCTATTTACGAGCAATATACACAAAAATGCTCTTTCAAGTTTATTTTTTATGCCACAAATCGCTTTGATAAAATTCAGAATAATCAAAAAGCATTAAGACAAAATAGAACGAACAAATCTAAGGACTTATAAATCTATCAAAAATAATTAAAATCAAAACTTCATAAATTTAGATCAAATGCAACCCTAGAAAAATTAAATTACTTCATTAAATTAAAATAAAAATTACAACATATGCAGAAAAATTAGAAGAAGAAGAAGGAAAATTAAAACATCACATAGCGAAAATATTTGGCACATGCAGAACACAACAAAAGCAAAAAAATGGCTTTTACGTGTTCTACAGTCCAAAACCGAACAACACAAAAATTCTAAACCAAAAAAAAAAAACTCTTTAACTCTATAATAATATCACCTATTTATAGCCAAAAAAATACATCAAAAATATTAAAATATCATAAACGCGTTAAAATTTGTATCGAAAATAAAACCCCGACATTCCCCTTAAAATCCGTGGTCACGCGAAAATCAAAAAACATATTTTAATTCACGCGAGACAAGAGCCATTTCTACATTTTTTTTATTCATTGTGCGTGCCACGTGTCAAAATCTGATTCACTGCAAGATTCCCTAAGGCCACGTGGCAGCATATCATTGGGTGAACAAACCGGCTGCACGCAGAATCCGCGCACCTGATCGGGGTGCCGAGAAAGCGAGGCAACTACCGGAAACGGGCGTGATCCTCGTGCATTCGCATTCATCAGTAAATAGCCACGTGCTCGGAACACGATTTGCTTAAATATTAAAGGGACACGTGCGCATTCTTATTCCGTAAAATCGAGGACGCACGCCGGCTACCATAACCCGCGTCACACACGATTGTTACACGAATCTGCTCAACGCGATAGTTTCTCGTCTCCACGCGCTCAATCCGGACCGTCTCAAGAGATCCAACTGGCCGCCGATGCGCCTCGGGGAAATCTCGCGTTCGAGCATGCTGGTCCCACTCGACGCCGCCAACCGACAAAGCGGCTCCACCGGAACGCCGAGCCACGCGAAGGAAGATCTACGTACCCACTCTCCTCGTTCCAAGCTGATGAACACGCGCGATGATCCGTTGATCCTTTGATCGGACGGTCCACGTTTCGCGTTTGGAATAGGGCGCGTGGCCTTCTTCTCTCCTGCGCAGAATTTTAACTTTTATTAATTATATTTTGACCCATATATATATTTCAATTCACATTTTCAACTTTGTTTAATTGCAATACAACCCTTTTGGTAATTTAAATTAAATTTTAAACTTTTAATAATTGAAATTAAGCCTGATTTTAATTTAAATTATATTTTCAACTTTTTTAAATTGCAATTAATAACTCTTTTATTTGAAATTATATTTTTGGACAAAAAATATGAAATTAAGTACATTTTCGATACAAATTATTTAATTTTATTAAAAATGTATTTTTAGCACATAAAAGGAAAATATTAATTTATTTAACAAAAATTAACTAATTATTAAAAGAACATAGCAATTATCATTACTAAAATTGATGAAAATAAATATATAAAATACAGTTATCACCATATCAGATAAATCAAAATCAACTATCAACCTTAGAACAATCAATTTAAGCATACGATTATTAATGATAGCTTATTTGAAGATTAATAATTAAACCAAATAATTATGATATGACACACACAATTATTTGATATAACATTTCAAGAACAAAAATAAAGAAGAAGGTATAAGAACACATTAATTAATCAAACACAACCATTAGTGTTTCATAAATTAATCAAATAAAGAAGCCTAAAGAATTATGGCATTATATTTGCAAAACAAAAGAAAGATATTAAGAAGAAGATAATAATGCTCTTATGTGGTTGATTGAAACAATGAGCAATATGTTTTATTTATAAAAAAAATTAAAACTCTTAATATTATGTAATTGATAAATACATTTTATATTATAAGTATGATTATTAATACTCATTAATCAAGAATACTCATATTTAAAGAATAATTATTTTAAAATAGACTCATTTATCAAGAAGAATTTTATTTAAAGAAAAGTTCTTGTTAAAGTATATCTTAAGCTATTTTTTAGGCTAATATTTAATCTATAATTTAAGATATTACTTATCTAATATTTTAGCATATATCTTATTCTATATTTTAGAATATATCTTACCTTATATTTTAGTTTAAAATTTAGGATATATATTTAAAACAATGAAACACATTAAGAAATAAGTTAAGTTGTAATTTCATAAATTGATTTAAGTTTAAATAAATATTTTAGCAGTAAAAATAATTCCAGATTTATGAACATGTGCTATTAAATGCATGAGTGTAATTCTATGCATTATAGTTATAACAGATATACCTGAAGTATGACTATCTGAAATTCAGACGTTGCTTCGACTTTGCTTGATAGACTTAATAATAAGCTTAAAAAAATTTACAAGTAAATATTTTGTCTATGGAAATAAAAAACACGTATAATCCTTATAAATATAATTTTAGATCATTGTTGTATTGCATTATTTTTGCTTTCTTGACCATATAAAGCAAGATAATGCTACAGAAGAGATATCATATGCCAATAAGCATAACTTCATGTGAAATGCAAACAAAAAGAGCACAAACATACGAAAGACACCAACTAGCCACATATATGGATTCATTATCCAATCAAGGTAAAGATATTTTTGGTTCTTATGTCAGTAAAGTCGAACATATAAACTTCTCATGCCTAAGTCAAAAACCACTTGTTTTAACTAGAGAAGGCAAGCCAATACGTAACCAAGAAAAAACTTAAATTAATATAATGATTGTTGGAAATAGTAGAGCCAAGAAAAGGAAACAAATGCAACATTCAGTTTTTAATGTTAACTATATGGTCATGTAACACTAATAAGTGCATAGAAATTATTGATTTAAATACTCAAAATTAATTCCTTTGGACAAAAAATCAAATATTTGAATAGAGGTGATGATGTACTAATATGATATGTAGATCTCATAAAGCTAGGTAATATACTCATAATTTGAAAGGTTTCACTAAGAAGCCTCTTCAAAACCCTAAACCAAACAAAAGAGTTTTTGAAATGCTAACCCACCACAACCAAAAAATTGTCTGATATCAGACCATAATAAAATAAAATCTTAGAGGAACAATTACTTAAACTTAGACATCGAAGCATGCAAGTGTCTAGGCATCTTTTCTTACATGAACTTGTTACCTGTGATAAGGTACCAACTGATTCTTAATTTAAATTAAGTTTTTGGAACTTTGAATTCCTCGCATATTATTGAAATAGAAACCAACCTTTATATAAACATTTTGGATTACAGAGAAGTCACCACATTTTAGCTACTCTTAGATGTGGTTTTGAGGCCTAAAGCCTTGGTGAAACATTAAAACTAAAGCAAACAGCTAGCACGTACCATTGGATGCACTCCCCTTAAATCGGGGAGATTTATTCAAAGTAGAAACTAACAGAAATTCCTAAAAAACAACTTCGAAAATAACTAGGTTAATTTTGATACTTACATTTCCTCCCTTAAATTGCATTGTATACTGATGTAATCAATTTACTTTATCTTTGAACACACCCCCATCTTGTCTCCGAGCTTCAGGAATGTTTCAAACTTCAGTGGCTTTGTCATGATATCAGACATTTTCTCTTGAGTAGGGAAATATATTAGCTCCATAGTTCCTTTATTTGATAACTCGCATAAAAAATGATATCTTACATGTATATGTTTGCCTTTTCCATACAAGACCATATTTTTTTATAGTTTAATTGTAGAAATATTATTATAGTAGATGGTAGTGCATTTACGTTGAACATGCCCAATTTGTTCAAGATCTCTTCTCAACCGTACTCTTTGGCAAGCACAATATGTTGGTGCAATAAACTCAGCGTCAATTGTCGAAAGGGTTACAACAGGTTGTTTCTTGGATGCCTAAGACACAACACCATTTCCCAATATGTATACAAATCTTGAAGTGCTTCTTCTATCATCTAAATCACCTGCATAGTCATTGTCTGCATATCCTACTAAGTCTTCATCTCTCTCCTTCCTATATGCAACTCTTAATTTTATAGTGCCCTTCACATATCTAAGAATCCTTTTAGCAGCTAAGAGATGCTCTTTAGTGGGATGCTCCATGTATCTGCTGACCAAATTCACAGAGAACATCAAGTCTGGTCTAGTAGTTGTGAAGTACCTCAAACTTCCAACCAATTGCTTAAATAGTGTAGCATCCACAGAAGTACCATACTATTTTTTGTCAATTTGTAGTCAAGGACAATTGGATTGCCAAAATGAGCCAATACCTCATTTGCATACTTGATTTGGTTGATGAATGATGAACGAAAACCGGAATCGCCAATTCTCGCAAATACTTTGGTTTTAATATTTGTAAAAACTCTCGCAAGTGCACGAATCATTTCGTAGAAAATGATAAGTATACTCCCAAGGTCGATCTAAGGAAGGAATGTATGTGGTTTTTAATTTATTATTCAAACTTTTAAAAACGAAATTAAATCCTAAACATCCTGTCACGATAGTTTGGTTTTTGTGTTTCTAATCTAATAACATAAAATAAACATATATACAGATTAATTAAATAAAAAATAAACATAGATACAAATTCAATAAATATTTATCTACAAATAAATATAATTACAGATTCAATAAATATTCATGCAAATTTTATCATTTATATTAGTGGAGTATTTATGGATATAATAACTAAATTAATTATCTTGCTTTCGTATTATACTAGGTTATTAATGATATAAATTGATATTTTATTGATTCTCTCTTTTTTGTATGAATAACACCTTTGGGGCGGTTAGATATTCTTTGGAAACTAAAAAAATGAATTAACACCTACGTGGGGTTGATAACTAATTTGGTTAATTAAATTAATTCCTTTTTCTAAGAGATTGAAAATGAACATTTAAATGCCACCTTTGGTGCGGGTTAGACAGTTTAAACTTTATTCAAGGTGTCCAAATTAAACCCAAGAATTTAGTTATCCGAAGTACTAACTTTCAAGTTTTAAAACCACTACGAAAAACATGTTGTCAATACATTTTCACATAATAATTCTTATAAAAACTTTTGAAATAGAGCTTACTCTAACTAGCTAAGGCGATTATGTACTAACAAATAAAAAGAGCACTACTCTAAATTAGACCGGATAACTAAACCTTAAAGTCTAATCTTTGATTTAAGTTTGTAATGAAAAATAATATATTTCTCTCTAACATCCTTAATATAAAATCTTGAATAAAAATAAAATCAATTCATTTTACAAATTTTCGCCTATTTAATATTTCAAGCATAACAACGCGTTATTATTATATCATGATTATGAACAATTGTAGCAGTTAAATTTAATCACGCATTAAATTAAATATAACATGTAAGAATAAAGCATAAAAATATCTATAAAGAAAATAAAATCCTTACAGAACTTCGACGCTATTCCATTTGCTAGAAAACCTCCAAGCGGAATTTGCACTTCCATTTATTGAATCAAAAATCTAAATTATTACAAAAACATTACAAGTTCCTCTCAAAAAGAGAAGAACTCTAAACCTAAGAGAATTGAACTAAAAACTAAGAGAAAAAGCTAAGAAAAGCTTAGAAACTAAGAAAGAAACTAAGGAAAACTCAAAAACTAAGAAATGAAGAAAAAAAAGAAAGAGAGAAGTGTGGTTTTGAGGTGTTTGAAGGTGTGTTTTGAAGTGAATGGAAGCCGGGGTATTTATAGGTGAGGATGGAGAGAAAAATGAGTAAAAAATGTTAAAAAAATATAAAAAAATAAAAACGTGTAGTGGACATTGAGGTCATCAATAGACGTCAAGGCGTGATGTCGTAGGGTACCGCACGTGAAAAATGGGTCAAAAAACGCGTTGAAGCGTAGCAGCTGAAGCGCGGCCTTGTAGCGTGGTGATAACCGTAGCGATCTTTAACAGCGCGATAAGAACCGATCTTTGCATGAGCGCGTAACACGTAGCCAGCGCGATCTTCTTGTAGCGTGAAACCGATTTAACCCAGAACCTTGTAGCGCTGTACTTGTAGCAACGATACCAGCGCAGTTTTGGGCGGGCCGGTGCTTTGGTAACGGTAGCCAGCAGCGACAGCCGTTTTTCTCCGCTTTGACATTTTTGACCTTTTTGACCCATTTTGTCCAATTTTTCCATATTTTTCGACCTTTACGCATTTATTTATTAATATTTTTGTGATGTATTGCTTCCAAGATTCCTCTTTGAGTCTTTAAGTTGCATTTTTAAGCCAAAATACTCCGAAAAAACAATAAAAATACCCGTGATTCCGAAAAAAGACAAATTTATATAAATATATGATAAAACATATAAATATATATATTTTTAATCAATTAATGTGCATAAAATCATGGTTATTTTAAGTGCTTTTTGAGCACTCATCACAACCCCCGAACTACTCTTGCTAGTCCCTTAGCAAGAGAAGCGATAAAAACTAAAAAATAAACTATCCTAAATCACTTAGTGGATTGAAAGCAGTTGCATTTTTAGCCTATGCAACAAGCCTTTAAACCCCTAGGTCAGCCACTGTGGGACGAGTTTGAGTCTCGTGAGGGTTTTGCATGATACCCACAAACATTGTACTAAATGTAAAAACAAAAGAAACAATAAAAACAAACAACTTAAAAATTAAATTTACAACAAAATCACAAATTATCAACATCTCACAAAAATGTCTCATACTTTTAATCTCCTTTAAGATCATAATTAAAATCTCAAGCATAAGTTATTTTAATCTCTTTAAACAATCATGATTTATTATAATAATTAGTCGAAAAATCATTTTCATATTTCATATCAAAAATGTATCAATTTAATTTCACCCGATTTCAAGTGTCATGAATCGACCCGCTTCGACTCTATTCCTCACAAGTCAATACTCTCAAAACACCGAATCACATGGGTTGAACACTCATACTAATTTATATGCGAAAGAGTTGATGTATAGAAATGCACTAATATG
Source organism: Hippophae rhamnoides (assembly GCA_033030585.1). Classification (NCBI taxonomy): domain Eukaryota; kingdom Viridiplantae; phylum Streptophyta; class Magnoliopsida; order Rosales; family Elaeagnaceae; genus Hippophae; species Hippophae rhamnoides. The sequence continues at coordinate 51,378,187 of CM065432.1, forward strand.
TTCGCATATGTATAAAGAATAAAGGCTCAAAGTGTTATTTTAACATTGATCTCATGAAAGGAATCAAATGTATAAATTATAAAGATATCATATATAAAAATTATTTTCATGCATAAATCAAACTTCATTAAGAAAGAATTTCAAGATATATGCCTTTTACAAATGAAGAAATTGCAATGACTTTTTGGGAATTACTTCTTATATCTTTCTTTTGTAATTAGCCTTTACTCACAACTTTGTAGGCAATGCGGGTTATAGTATGTAGATGATACTATTTTTATCTCTCTCTTTTTTTTTCTCAAGATATTTTTCAATATGTGTATTTCTTAGAGTCAATCAACCCAGTATGCGTATGTACATTTTTTTGGATTTTGGTGAGTGGTTAATTTTGTGGCTTTTTTGTTTGATCTTGGTTTAGGTAACTCAGGATATGTCTTTTTGTTTTTGTAGTAGTCATGCATCAACGAGATATAAGCATATACTTTATCAATTTCTACTCAAATCATTTAATCTAAGCAAAAATAATAATCAAAAATATATGATGCTCTATTAAGATGAAAAAAATTCATACATTCAATGCTAATACCTAGAGATCATCTAAAAATTTGAAGAAATAAGAAATGTGTTTGGAGTAGAAAAAATATATATTTCACTTTCTGAATAAAGGAAATTAAAGGCTGAAATTATATCTCACAAGGGTAGTCTCCACTATTTGATTCTTAAACACCAATTTTGGGTTTAATATAATTTCTACATCTCATCAAGAAATACTAATTATGACAAAAACTAACTAATTATCAAAAATAGTTACAAAATATTTCATGATATGTTTTCAAAAAATTAATCTAACAATACAAAAGACTTAACTATTTACTTAAATTTGATTTAAAGAAAAGATAAATTTTTGTGAATTTTTTTTTATTCCAAAAATTACTAAATCACACAAAATAGAAATAAAACCAAACACATAAAAAATAAAAAAGTATATTTTTTATTTTTAATTTTTTTATTTTTAAATTGTTAAAACTTTTTTTAATTAAGCGTATGGTAACTTTTCATCACCCCTAACCTAGAACTTACATTGTCCTTAATGTAACAATTTGTAAATTAAAGATAAAGAGAAAAGAGAAGAAAGATTACCTATTTCTTGAGAAAGTGCAGTAGTAATGGAAAATGCAGTGCATCCATCATATTCATCATTAAAGTGTATACGAGACGGATCATGTGAACTTCTAACATCTCAACAAATATTTTTAGTTTTAACAATTTAAAAATTATTCACATGTAAATAAAAGAAATAAAAGAAAATTACCTAAAATGATGGGTTCAGCTTCTCATCCAACTTAGTTTAGCGTCTAGCAAGACGTAACTTGGGGATTGCATTTTAAGTAAACTCGATGTCCCCTCATCAGTCGGGAATAATCAAACCTGCAGGTAAGACAAGGTTGTCTACCTATACTTTTTTCAGTCATGCCCTATTGATTTTCAGATTTCTTTATGTACTTAAAACGAGAGGCATATTTTTAGTTTTAGATAACTCACATCTAGGTACAAATCAAATAATTAAGGCATAAAAACACAATTGTACCTAGATTAAACAAAGAAACTAGCTCGCTTGGGTGTAATTAAAACTTTAAAATTTTGGAGATAGTTCAAAAATTTTTGTTTTTTTTTAAATAACATAATCGTATAACCAAGAAAGGTCTTTCCCAGGAAAAGAATGGTGGCAAAGACTCCTTAAAAACCATCACTCCTGCATTAACAACGCTCCCGGAAAAGGCAGTGGTATGACAAAGGTTTCCAAGAAACTAATTTCCGTATTTAACTTAGATCTTTACTTTTCATGTTATTAAGTTAAGTTAAATAAAACTTTAAGTTAATGAAAATCTAAGTTAATTAAGTTTAAAGAAAAGGTTAATTAAGTTAAGTGAATTAAAAAATCTAAGTTAATTAAGTTAAGTTAAAAAAAATCTAAGTTAATTAAGTTAGTAAAAAGTTAATTAAGGTAAGTGAAGTAAAAAAATCTAATTTAATTAAGTTAAGTGAAAAAAAAAAATTAATTAAGTTAAGAAAAAAAAAGTCAATTAAGTTAAGTGAAGTAAAAAAAAAATCTAAGTTAATTAAGTTAATGAAAATTTAAGTAAAAACCTAAGTTAATGTTAAAACAAATCTAAGTTAATTAAGTTAGTAAAAAAAAACGAAGTTAAGTAAGTTAAATAAAAATCAAGAAGAAAAAAAAAATAGCTAAAGAAAGAAAAATAAAAAAAATAATAAAAAAAAAATTGAAAAAGGTAAAAGAAAATAAAAAAAAAATAAAATTATGATTTAAAATAAAAAAAATAGTAAAAATTAAACTAAAAAAAAATTAAAATTTTGTTTTTTTTATTTTTTTTATTTTTTTTTATTTTTTTTTATTTATTTTTTATTTATTTTTTATTTTTTTTTATTTTTTTTTTTATTTTTTTATTTTTATTTTATTTAATTATTTTATTTTATTTTTTTTATTTTATTTTATTTTATTTTATTTTATTTTATTTTTTTATTTATTTTTATTATTTTTATTATTTTTATTTTTATTTTTATTTAAAATTTATTAAAAAAAATTTATTTTTTTATTTTTTTATTATTTCTTATGAAATTTAAAATTTGAAATTTGATTAAATTTTTTATTTTTTATTTTTTTACAAAAAAAAATCACAATTATTTACAGCACAAAAATATTTTTAAAATTTTGATAAATAAATTAAAAACGCTATTCCTTCATAAGAATTGTGGCCACAAAAATTGATGAACGAACCTAATCGCCAATTCTAAATACTTTGGTTTTAATATTTGTAAAAACTCGCTCAAGTCTGAATCATTTCGTAGAAAATGATAAGATATCTCTGAGGCTCGATCTAAGGAAGGAATGTATGTGGTTTTTAATTTATTATTCAAACTTTAAAAGCGAAATTAAATCCTAAACATCGCATCACGATAGTTTTGGTTTTGTGTTTCTAATCTAATAACATAAAATAAACATATATACTGATTAATTAAATAAAAAATAAACATAGATCTGAAATTCAATAAATATTTATCTACAAATAAATATAATTCTGATTCAATAAATATTCATGCAAATTTTATCATTTATATTAGTGGAGTATTTATGGATATAATAATAAATTAATTACGCTTGCTTTCATATTATCTAGGTTATTAATGATATAAATTGATATTTTATTGATTCTCTTTTTGTATGAATCTGGCTTTCGGTGGGTTAGATATTCTTTGTTAACTAAACAAATCAATTAACACCTACGCGTGGGGTTGATAACTAATTTGGTTAATTAAATTAATTCCTTTTTAAGAGATTGAAAATGAGCCATTTAAATGCCTTTTTGGTGATAAGCGATTTAAACTTTATTGAGGTGTCCAAATTAAACCCAAGAATTTAGTTATCCGTCTTAACTTTCAAGTTTTAAAACCATTCTTGAAAACATGTCATGTCAATACATTTTCACATAATAATTCTTATAAAAACTTTTGAAATAGAGCTTCACTCTAACTAATGGCGATTGTACCTAACAAATAAAAGAAAGCTGACTACTCTAAATTAGGCAGGATAACTAAACCAAAGTCTAATCTTGATTTAAGTTTGTAATGAAAAATAATATATTTCTCTCTAACATCCTTAATATAAAATCTTGAATAAAAATAAAATCAATTCATTTTACAAATTTTCGCCATTTAATATTTATGTAAAGATAACAACGTTATTATTATATCATGATTATTGAGCAATTAGCACGTTAAATTTAATCACGCATAAATTAAATATAACATGTAAGAATAAAGCATAAAAATAACTCGTAAAGAAAATAAAATCCATACAGTAACTTGACGCTTATTCCCGTTGCTAGAAAACCTCCAAGCGAATTTGCACTTCCATTTATTGAATCAAAAATCTAAATTATTACAAAAACATTACTGAGTTCCTCTCAAAAAGAGTAAGAACTCTAAACCTAAGAGTATTGAACTAAAAACTAAGAGAAAAACTAAGAAAAAGCTTAGAAACTAAGAAAGAAACTAAGGAAAACTCAAAAACTAAGAAATGAGAGAAAGAAAGAAGAGAAGTGTGGTTTTGAGGTGTTTCGAAGGTGTGTTTTGGAAGTGAATGGAAGGGGGTATTTATAAAAGTGAGGATGGAGAGAAAAATGAGTAAAAAATGTTAAAAAAAATATAAAAAAATAAAAACGGTAGTGGACATTTGAGGTCATCAATGACGTCAAGATGATGTCATAAAGGTCATTGCGACGTGAAAAATGGGTCAAAACGCGTTGAAGCGCGCTGAAAGCAGCAGCCCTTGCCCAGCGTGAAACAGAACCCGCGCGGCCGCTGGCATGAACAAGTAACTCGCGGCCTTGTGATCGCACGAACAGATAACCTCACGTAGCGATCATCAGCGCGCATGAACGATAACCTGTACGCGTCTTCTTGTAGCATGAATCCGATAACCCAGCGATCTTTGCGTACGAATCACCAGCCCGCGCGGATTTTATTGAAAGCCGGCCATTGTGTACTGGCGCGCACATGGCCGTTTTCTCCGCTTTGACATTTTTGACCTTTTTGACCCATTTTGTCCAATTTTTCCATATTTTTCGACCTTTACGCATTTATTTATTAATATTTTTGTGATGTATTGCTTCCGATATTCTCTTTGAGTCTTTAAGTTGCATTTTTAAGCCAAAAATACCTGAAAAACAATAAAAATACCCGTGATTCCGAAAAAGACAAATTTATATAAATATATGATTAAACATATAAATATATATATTTTTAATCAATTAATGTGCATAAAATCATGGTTATTTTAGTGCTTTTTGAGCACTCATCAATGAAGATCCCATTTTCTCTTTGCACAACTTCTACTCCAAACAAGTATTTCATCTTGCCAAGATAGGTCATGGAAAACTCATTCATCATAGACCCTTTAAACTTTATAAACATAGTTTTATTATTCCTAGTAAAAATATGGTCATATACATAAAGACTTACAATGAGAATGCTTCATTCACTTCCTTTTTTTCACAAACAATGTGTGCTCACAGTAGCATCTCTCAAACCCTTCCTTACTAAAGTACTTATCGATCCTACTATACCAAGCCCGATGGGCTTGTTTGAGTCCATATAGAGCCTTTCTGAGTTTGTACACTTTGTCTTCTTCACCCTTTTTCACAAAACCTCTCGATTGATCCACATAAACATTTTCACTTAATTCTCCATGCAAGAATGCGCTTTTGACATCCAATTGAGACACACTCCATCCCTTTTGAGTCATTAGGGTTAATATGATGCAAATCGTGTCTCACCTAGCAACAGGTGCAAACACTTCATTAAAATCAACTCCCCGCTTTTATGTGTAGTCTTTTGCCACAAGTCGAGCTTTAAACTTGTCAATCTCTCCCTTCTCATTGAGTTTCATCTTGAACACCCATTTTATACCTATTCTTTTTGCTCATGTTGGTAGAGTTATCAGCTCCCATGTTTCAATGTCTTCAATAGTTTCTATCTCTTTTTTCATAGCTTTCTTCCACTTGGGACATTTCATAACTTTTTCATGTCTCTAGATCATCAGAGGCTATGAACATTACAAACCCTTGCTCTTCATGTTCTACTTTGAACAACCTTTCCCCTATCACATAATCTTGCATCAATAGTTGTTTACATCTATTCCTCCCTTGAATTGAACTCTCATTCTTTTCTCTACTTGTTGTGTCTTGTGATGAATTTGCTGCTGCTTCAATGTTGGTATCTTCATCAAGGATTTTACTTTCATTCTCAATTTCATCTACTAGCATTGGTTGGCTTTCTTTCCACTCCAACACATCACTTTTTCTTCTTCATTCTTCTTCATTTTTCTTCCAATTCCATTCCTCACTTTCTGCAAATGTTACATATCTACTTATTAGGATTTTTTTGTTTCAGGATTGTAGAGTTGATATACCTTTGATTCTCTACTTAATCCTAACAAGATATACTTCATGCTTTTCTCATCTAGCTTTATCCTCTTCACATCTGGCACTTGGATGTAGCTGATGCTTCCAAAGATTCTGAGATGGTCAACCGAGGGCTTGTGACCACTCCAAGCCACCTCTAGAGTTACCTTCTTCAATGCCACTTATGGACTCCAATTTAGAATGTGAATTGCATAGTTTACTACTTCTGGCCAAAATTCCCTTGGAATAGATTTTCTAATCAGCATACACCGTACCATGTTCATGATTGTACAGTTCTTTCTTTCAACCACGCTATTCTGATGAGGCATGTAGGTAGTAGTGAGTCACCTTGCTATTCCATACTTACTGCTAGGGGTGTCCATAAATCGGTCTAGACCAAACCAAATCGTAAAATCATACCAAACTGGACCGGACTGAACGATTTTACAAATCAAACGGTTTGGTCTGGTTTGTATTAATTTTTAAACCGGTTGAACCGAACCAGACTGGACCGGACCGAATGGTTTTTTAAATCAAATGGTCCGGTCCAGTTTTTATTAATTAAAACCGTTTCAAACAGTTCGGTCTGGTTCTGTTCAATCCAAGTAATATAAACGGTCCAGTCTAGTTAAATTTTTTTAACCAAAACTAGACTGGACTGGACCGGTGGACACCCATACTTACTGCAAAAACTTTGAAATTCTTTCGAGGTATACTCACCACCTTTATCCGTGCATAGGCATGCATTTGATTCTCTACATTCCTTCTTTATTTTGGCTCAAAAAGTTTTGAACACATTTAGAGCGTCTGACTTTTCTATTACAAAATAGGTCCAAGTTTTACGACTAAAGTAATCAATGAAGTTAATCAAGTACCTTTTTCCATTGTGAGATACTGGTGTTATAGGTCCACAAATATCACTATGCACAAGTTGAAGTCGACGAGTTGCTCTCCAAATGCTCCTTTTGGAATGACTTCTCTATAATGCTTTCCTTTCATGCACACTTCACACACCCTTGTTGAAACATTAGATTTTGGAATTCCAAGTACCATCTTCTTATAATAGAGAGTTCTCGTACTTTTTGGATTGATATGACCAAATATGTGGTGCCACAATTGCATTGGATCTTCTCTGACAGCTTATAGGCATGTAGTATTATTGTCTACAGTTTGTGCTTTAACGAATACCAATACAATAAACATTTTGTTTGGTGTCATGATTGACTTCATAATCAACCCTCTTACCGAATGATAAATCATACACACATCATCCTTTATGAAAATGGTTAACCTTTTATGTTGCAACTGTCCTAGACTAAATAAATTGTTTTTTAATTCTAGCACGTAGTAAATAGAGGTGATTACTTGTGCCAAGCCATCAATTTCAAGTTTGATGTTGCCTTTCCATTTCACCATCATCATCGAATTATCTCCAAGCCTTATTGATTATCGAAAGTCACCATCAAAATCAGAGAACCATTCTTTTGTGCCACACATATGATTACTACATCTTGAATCCAGAAACCACACATGCTCTCTGCTTGATTTATTCATTCTGACATAAGACATCAACAACATCTCATTGTCTTTATCTAGCTCTACGTAGTTTGCACCTTTTTCCCTGCTAGGACATTCATACTTTAAATGACCCAGTTGGTGACACTTGAAGCATTCCATAAGAGCTTTTCTAGGTCTTCTTCCTCTACCTCTTCCTTGGTATCCTTCTATACCTCATCCTTTGTCACTTCTGCCTCCCTTGATACCAACTACAGCCTTCAGTGCTTGCTCTTCCCCATTATGCTTTCGAAGTTTTTGTTAATGCACTAGGAGAGAGTTTTGCAGTGCATCTATCAAAAGTGTGTTGATGTCTTTCTACTCTTCAATTGAACACACAATATAATTGTATGTCTCATGAAATGCTTATAGGAATTTTTCCACAACCTTGGAGTCTGGCATATCTTTTCCAAGGTTTCGCGTGTTGTTTACTACCATCATCACCCTTGGAAAGTAGTTAGTCACTGATTCTTTTTCCTTCATTTCCAGCACTTCAAAGTCTCTTCATAGGCATTACAAGTGCGCACGCTGAACGCGCTCATTCCCTTGATACTTGTGCTTCATAAAATCCCACAGCCCCTTTGCCGTGTTCTTCTAGAGGATAGTCTTTAGAATGGATTTCTCAATTGCAACAAACCGATAATTCTTCACCTTAAGGTCTTTTAACCTCAAATTAGCTAACTCTGTGCTCTGTATTCCATTCATCACATCTCCTTTCATTGGTTTTGTGAACTCTGACTCCACCAGGTGCTACCATTCTTTAGAGCGCATCAAATTCTTCATGAGCATTGCTCAATGTTCATAATCCCCATCAAACTTAGGAATGCATAGCTGCCCATATTTGTTGCTTGACATTCGTCACGATCAGCGCCTATGATTGTGGTTCTGATACCACTTGATAAGATACTAGCTGATTCTTAATTTAAATTCAGTTTTTGAAACTTTGAATTCCTCGCGTATTATTGAAATCGAAACCAACCTTTATATAGGCTTTTTGGATTACAGAGAAATCACCACGTTTTAGCTACTCCTAGACGTGGTTTTGAGGCCTAAAGCCTCACCGAAACATTCAAACTAAAGCAACACAATCGGTACGTACCATTAGTTGCACTCCCTTTAAACCGAGGAGATTTATTTGAAACAAAAACTGACATAAATTCCTAAAAATCATCTTCAAAAATAACTAGGTTAATTTTGACACTTTCAACCTGCGTATGAGAAGGATGAACTTGTAGGTGCAACTTGAAAGGAAAGAGTCGCACAAATCAAATGTCGGAGCAAGAAATTGTGGCAATGGTGAACAACAGGAACTGATTTACAGTCGCAATCACTATCGTAATTGGAGTAAGAAATGGTGGCGATGGGTGATGACGAATAGGGAAACTCACGATTAGGTTTGAATTTTTGAATTTAGTTTTTTATATTTTCATAATTTTTTAACTAAACTGATATATTGGATTGATCCGTAAAAATATTTAATCCAAACTGAACCATTAAAATCTAAATCGAATCATAATCTGATCTGTTGGTGATTTACACTAATCCAATGTGACTCAATCCTATCGAATCATGGATCAAATTGATCCACGGAGCTCCAAACCGAACATATTTTTTTTACCATTCCTAATCATAAGGATCTTGCTTAAATGAGAATGAGCTCTCTGAAAAAACAAAAAAAAAAAACTCTTATTTTGCACAGGTCATGAAAAATCTTTACCTTCTAAATTTTCTGTTTTTTAAAGTATATTAACTATCTTGGATGAGACCTCTATGCTGTATTTTAATTCGGTGGAATTACCATTTCCTCTCAAATTTTAACTCTTGGACCTCACATCTTTGCTCTTTCTTGCTCTCTTCCTGTAGATCTCTACCTCTGCTGTTGGGAGGTTCCACGAGTCTTCTCGTTTCTTCAGATCCCGAAGCGATTCGAATCCTTCACTAATCAGAAGGGTTCGATCTCGCGATTTACCGGTTCGATTGAATCAGTAGATTCAAGACTTCCAAGCACTCGATTCGGAGCTCTTGATTTTAGTAACCATGGCGGCGGCGGCTAGTGCTCCGATCGCCATGAAGGAGGTCTTAATGGTTAGTTCTCTCTCACTCACAGAATTTATCTCTTATCTTTGTCTCGATATTCAGTTAGCTCAATTTTGAAGTATAACTTTGCCCTCAGCTAATATATGTTGGCTTAGTGAATCTTGTACTTACTGTCTTGTTTTCAATTTTAGCATTGCGCTATAGCTATTCTCGATTTGTCATTTTTAATGCGTTTTATTCACTTCCTTTTATCACTTTTCCACTTTAGATCTAACAATCTTTATTGCTTGGGATGTCCCTTTAGATCCTTGTTGATGTCTTATTCGTACTTGCTAATTATATGCATACTGAGTAAGAGTTTTGTTGGGTTTTAGGCTAAATTTAAGAACTTATCGATGGGTTTTTCTGTGATCCGATGTATTTGCAGCTTCCAAGCATTGGAATCAGTCCACAGTTCATCACATTTACGCATGTGACTATGGAGTCTGATAAGTATATATGTGTTCGGGAAACATCGCCTCAGAATAGTATTGTCATCATTGATATGAATATGCCAAATCAGCCTTTGAGAAGGCCCATTACTGCGGACTCAGCTCTTATGAATCCAAATTCTAAAATCCTTGCTTTAAAAGGTACGTAATGCTATATAAGCTTCCATGCAGAAACAGTGACCTAAATTTTGAATAAGAATCTGTGCTCGACACTTTGGTTTCAATACATGTGCTTCTATGTCAAGTCTATGCTCGAATTTTAAAAATGTTTTCTTAACTTGTATCATTAATAAGAACTTTACTTCTGGTAAAAGAGCAGATCCTAAATAACTGTTCATTTACAAATTGAGGCTCTTTGTTAATTATATAGGGTATACCTATTCACGTGGAAATTTAACTACGTACACGCTTCTGTTATAATTTCTTTCGTTGTCTTGCTTCCTGCTAATGTACTTTTATTTTATTGTAAAAGCGCAAGTCCAGGGAACTAATCAGGATCACCTACAAATATTTAACATTGAGATGAAAGCAAAAATGAAATCGCATATGATGCCTGAGCAGGTGGGATTCTTTTTAATTCAAGAGGTTATATTTTGATTTGGGGGCATGCTTTTTATCTTTCCTCGCAAAAATGAAACTAATTTGTTTTACCTGGCCTGCATGCCTTGTCTGCAGGTTGTATTTTGGAAGTGGATTACCCCGAAGATGTTGGGCCTAGTCACTCAGTCCTCCGTATATCATTGGTCAATTGAAGGTATAAACCCTCTCTTATGCTTTTGATCTGTAGTTGCTTCTAATTAGTGGAAATTATGTGGTTTTGGTTTTTTCCCCTCTTCTTTTTGGTCTTATAACTGATTCCCATTTGACTTATATTTAGGTGAATCTGAACCTGTAAAGATGTTTGAGAGAACTGCTAATTTGGCAAATAATCAGATAATAAACTATCGCTCTGACCCTTCTGAGAAGTGGCTGGTCTTGATTGGGATTGCCCCTGGTGCACCTGAGGTATTTTCCTCCATATGTAATACCCGTCTTTATATCTTACCTTCATGCTGTAATCATCTAGAGAAACTTGAACCTTTGCTCTTCTGTGAATTTGTTATTTGCTAAAAATATAGGATGGTGCACAGTAATTGGGAGTTTGTGACTCTCTCTGTCCTAAAAGAGTATATGTATCATAGTTGTTGCCTGTTGCGTACTTTACAGTCTTACTTTTCGAATAATCCATTTTATGAGCAAGTGATAAATTTGAATTTCCGAGCGACTCAGTTTAATCTTCCTCCTGGTTAATAATTGTGGCTTAAGTTGCCTGAATTGTCATCTTTTCAGTCATATGGTGACAAGAATAGATCATTTCAAGGGTTTTAATTTCTAGGAACTTGTACTATTGAATTCATCTGATATTCTTTTTTCCCTCCCCTTGTCTTGCTTTCTTTTTAGAGGCCCCAACTAGTCAAAGGGAACATGCAACTCTTCTCAGTGGATCAGCAGCGTAGTCAAGCATTGGAATCACACGCTGCTGCATTTGCTCAACTTAAAGTACATTAGATTGCTTGCCTCTGTTTTCCTATCTCTCATGCATAGATATTGTGGAATTGTGTCTTTGTTACCTTACCTGGCTGTTAGTTAATTTACGTGTTTTGAACAGGTTCCTGGGAATGAAAATCCTTCTACTCTAATTTCATTCGCAACAAAGAGTGTTAACGCAGGGCAGATCACATCAAAATTACACGTGATTGAGCTTGGTGCCCAGCCAGGTATATTATCTAACCTATACGACCTATCTTTCTTGCAGTTAAAGACTTTTAATTAAGGGATATGTTAAATATACATTTGTGGTTTTTACTAGAAAATGGATAACTGTTCAGACTTAAGGTTTAACGTTTTCTGTCAAAGATTTTTTTTCCCTCTTTCTTCTATGAATACCAGACCTTTAAAAGTATCACGTGCATATGCCATTGTGGAAGTTTGGTTATGACGTCTAATCTTTGTTGTCAGCTTTAGATTCTTTTCTCAACAGTGAATTTATTGGCCTATGATATTTCTTTAAATATTCATTGTGTTTTAACTTTGCATCCTTATTGGCAGGAAAGCCTTCTTTCACGAAGAAACAAGCAGATCTGTTCTTTCCTCCTGATTTTGCTGATGACTTTCCAGTTGCGATGCAGGTGCTGGCAATACTAATACTATAATGCTAATACTTTTATGGCACAGGAATCTGATGTGTAGTTCTTAATTGTCAATTCCTTTTATTGTAGATATCCCACAAGTACAGTTTAATTTACGTAATCACCAAGCTTGGCCTGCTATTTGTTTATGATCTGGAGACGGCTAGTGCAGTTTATAGAAATAGAATTAGTCCAGATCCAATATTTTTGACTGCAGAGGCTACATCAGTGGGTGGTTTTTATGCAATCAATAGACGAGGCCAAGTATTGTTGGCTAATGTAAATGAGCAGACGATTGTGCCTTTTGTTAGTGGCCAGGTTCGTGAATGAAACCAAAATGCTTAGGTTTTATGATATTTCATAATTCAGATGATTGAACAATTTTAAAAATATTATTTTGTAAATTTCAGTTAAACAATTTGGAGCTTGCGGTCAATTTGGCCCAGAGAGGAAATCTTCCCGGTGCTGAGAACCTGGTAAGCTTTGTGATGCTTTGTGCATTGGACCGAAACTTTGGTAAACTGTTAGTATCTTCAATCTGAATATTAGGATAGTATTAATGTTCAAATTCAGCTATACATATAGTATATGTGATGATGAGAGGTACTTTCATGTTTGTGCTGTAGCAAACACGACAAGAAGTTTTCTGTTGTCATGATTTTAGGATATTGTGGAAAGAACTATCAAATTTTTGATTTCCCATGTGCATGATTTTCAGACTGTGTCTTTATACACCCATTTTTCCCTACTACCCTATGTCGTGATGGATCTCTGGATTGTAAGAGGCTGATTTGGTGGATGCCTGAACAACTCACACCTATACTTGCAAACTGACTTCTACCAGCGTGGGCAGTTGGCTAATTGAAAAATTAATTTGTGCGTGCTTCACAGTTCACATGCACACATCTATATTAATTGCTTTCTTATTAGGACCTAGAATCTCATCAATTTGAGGACGGTCATTGTTGATTATAGTGGCAGTTACTAATTATTATTGATTGTTGACTGAACCATCTGTCCTTTGTTTGTTTTTTCTACTTTCTTTTTGTTGGATGTTGAGAATAATTTCTTAAATGTTTCAGGTAGTCCAGCGTTTTCAAGACCTGTTTGCGCAAACAAAGTACAAAGAAGCAGCTGAGCTTGCTGCTGAGTCTCCTCAGGGAATACTTCGTACACCTGACACTGTTGCCAAGTTCCAGGTTTGTATCTTGATATTACTGTACCTCTACCTGGTGAATCGAACTATTCTCAGGTGTTTCCTTGGAAGTGATGCTTAATATAAGGAATGGTAGTTTTGTTAACGAGATACTGAGGGCATACAATTGAACTCACCTTTTGGTACTCATTTCTCTACATGGAAGAAGGGTAATTTGTGACTTATGATGTCTTTTGGACGGGCATCCATGTTTTATCTTGAATGATAGCAAAGCAGCTAAATGAAGTAATTATTCCAAGATAAAAATATTTGAGATACAAATTACTGGACATTGACTGATTTTGTGAAGACTGGTTGCTTTTCATTAATTGAAAGATATTTGCGTTTCTTTTCCGTATTTAAGTTCGAAGTTTTGAACTAAACTTCACATTATGTAATAACATTAGGCAATCACGGTTAACTCCTAAATGCCACCGGCTCTCTAGAAGAGATGGCTTGGTGTTTAGAGTTCGAGCCTTGCCCCTATAAACTCTTGGTGGTTTGTGGAACCCTTCCCCATTTCCCCTTATAGGCTAGATGTTTCAATTTTTTGGAAAAAAGAAGGCAATGGCGGTTTCGTTTCTGGTTTTTGTAGAGTGTTCCTGTCCAAGCTGGGCAAACACCACCACTGTTGCAGTATTTTGGCACCCTCTTGACAAAAGGAAAGCTGAATGCTTTTGAGTCCTTGGAATTGTCACGTCTGGTTGTGAATCAAAACAAGAAGAATTTATTGGAAAATTGGTTGGCAGAGGACAAACTGGAATGCAGTGAAGAACTCGGAGACCTAGTGAAGGTTCAATTCTTCTTCTTATTCATCTTTTTTTTATTAGCAAGTTTGATAACTTTTGCTTTTATTGTCAACTTCACTACTGAGTGTAGAGAATGCATATGCTGTGCTGTCCATGTCTAACATCATTTTTTTAACTATAGACTGTGGATAATGATCTAGCGCTGAAAATATATATCAAAGCAAGAGCAACTCCAAAAGTTGTTGCTGCTTTCGCTGAACGAAGGGAGTTTGATAAGATTCTAATATATTCAAAGCAGGTACGAATATTTTCTCAAATTGACGTTTCCTATGATATTATTATTATTATTATGACATGTTCTTAAGTATATGGATAGGGGTCTAAGCATAACTATTTATTTCCTGTAATAGGTTGGGTACACACCAGATTATTTATTTCTTCTGCAAACGATTCTCCGAACAGATCCTCAGGTAGAAACTATTCATCAATTATTTTTAACTATTATACGTTGTGAATGCATGGGGAAACTTTACGAAACATATATGAGAAAATCTGTAGCAGATAATGTGTCATTTATGTCAAGTTTGTCTATATTATCTTCACTTGCTTGCTTCCAAAATGAAGAGCAAATATGAATGGTGTTCAATATTTTGATGTTGCCCTTGAATTTTTCCTTTAGTTTTATAATTCTAAGCTAAAAAGAGTTTCACTTTAATTTGGATTCTAGGGTGCAGTTAACTTCGCGTTAATGATGTCTCAAATGGAGGGAGGTTGTCCAGTGGATTACAATACGATAACAGATCTCTTTCTTCAGGTTTGTCGGCTTTCTTTGTTACTGTTGTGGCAATTAATAGTAGGGAGGGTAACTGTATATGTCTTATTCTAAAATTAAGTACTTATTTTTTGTGATAATTAAGTCTTGTTGTTATGAAAAAGTGACTACATAAGGATAAATTATTATTTTTTTAGGTTTTTATATATTTATTTTCTCCTTTTATTTAATTTTTTTAAATGATTTTAGTTACAATTTATTTAAGTTGAAACGATCTTTATTTAATGTGGCCGAAAAAAATCAAAAAATGTAATGAAAAAAATTTACTTTGTCCTTGTGCGGTCACTTTTTAATAATAATAGGACTAAACTGTTACAAAAAATAAGTATAGGACCTAAGGATCATTTTTGTAATAAGTATAGGACCCTGATGTTATTTATCTCTTAGTAGTATTTATGTTTCAGGGGTTCCTTGCTTTATTTTTCCTTTTATTTTTGGGTTCATATTTGCATCATTCTCATGCTAGGCACTAGATCAATTTTACGGGTTATGCACTATGCGTTAAACACTCACATTATTATTATTTTTGGTCATGTAGAACACTTGCTTTGTCAAGCGCCAAATACATACTCATTCTTATAATCTCAGCAATTATTATAAAACACATTGCTGATGAAGTCACATATTGGTCTCTGTTTTGATTGGCTTCTTTCAGAGGAATTTGATCCGTGAGGCAACAGCTTTCCTTTTGGATGTTTTAAAGCCAAATTTACCCGAGCATGGTTTCCTGCAAACTAAGGTTGGCGTCCTTTTCCTTAAGACCACAAGTTTTGTCTTGTCATTGTTAGTCCATTTTGGCTCCAAGAATTTTCATCTGTGTACAGGTTCTTGAGATAAATTTGGTAACTTTTCCAAATGTGGCTGATGCTATTCTAGCCAATGGAATGTTTAGTCATTATGATCGCCCTCGTATTGCTCAACTATGTGAAAAAGCTGGTCTGTATGTTCGAGCTCTGCAGGTAATATATCTTCCATTTTTATGTATTTGTCTTGGTCTTAATGTCCTTTAGATTTGTCTGATAATTTCATTAAAATATTCCACTTATGCCGCAGCATTACGCAGAGTTGCCGGACATTAAACGCGTTATTGTGAATACCCATGCAATAGAGCCACAGGTAGACCTTGTTCAGTATTTCCCCTCTACCTTTTGGTAGATTTTATAAGATTTTTCCTAAAAGTCTGGTTCTTTACAGTCTCTTGTAGAATTTTTTGGTACTCTGTCACGAGAATGGGCATTAGAATGCATGAAGGATCTTTTATTGGTCAATTTGAGGGGCAATCTTCAGATAATTGTACAGGTATTATTTTCACTTTTTTTCTTTAGTTGAATACTATAAATTTGTGACATCAGTATGGCTTACTCATGTCCGTATGTGTATGTGCAGACTGCCAAGGAATATTGTGAGCAGCTGGGTGTTGATGCATGCATAAAGCTTTTTGAGCAGTTTAAGTCATATGAAGGGCTTTACTTTTTCCTAGGGTCATATTTGAGCTCGAGGTAATATTTTTATTGAATATGAAAATTTCTTCTATTTTGAGTCTTACACGGCGATGAACCTCTTTTCTGGGACAGTGAGGATCCTGATATCCACTTTAAGTACATTGAGGCAGCTGCTAGAACTGGACAAATCAAAGAGGTTGAACGTGTAACTAGGGAATCAAATTTCTATGACCCTGAGAAAACAAAGAACTTTTTGATGGAAGTTAAGCTCCCAGATGCACGGCCTCTGATTAATGTTTGTGATCGGTTTGGATTTGTTCCAGATCTCACACACTACTTGTACACAAGCAACATGCTCCGATACATTGAAGGTTATGTTCAAAAGGTATTATTTTTTTTTATACTTTTAACCCTACCAAATCACATAGTGAGTGTCTGTGCATTGACTGTTGTGTAATAATGGTAATTTCCTCCTCCTTATAGGTAAACCCTGGGAATGCTCCACTAGTTGTAGGTCAACTTTTGGATGATGAGTGTCCAGAAGACTTCATTAAAGGCTTGATTCTTTCAGTCCGTTCATTGCTTCCAGTGGAGCCCCTTGTGGAGGAATGTGAGAAAAGGTGGTGTTACTGTCCCTTTATGGTTCTTGTTATCACCATTGATATGATGTGATTCTCATTTCTGTTATGCTATTCTAGGAATCGACTACGTTTACTCACTCAGTTCTTGGAGCATCTTGTAAGTGAGGGAAGCCAAGACGTACATGTGCACAATGCTCTTGGTAAAATCATCATTGATAGCAATAACAACCCGGAGCACTTCCTTACCACAAACCCATACTATGATTCACGTGTTGTGGGAAAGTACTGTGAGAAACGTGATCCTACCCTGGCAGTTGTTGCTTACCAGCGTGGACAGTGTGATGAAGAACTTATCAATGTCACAAATAAGAACTCGTTGTTTAAATTGCAAGCAAGGTCTGATATTTCTAGTGTTTTTCTGTTCTTATGTAATCACTTGGTGCTCTTAGTTGAGGTCTGAAAACAAGTTTTTTTTTTGTCAGATATGTGGTTGAGAGGATGGATGGTGATCTTTGGGCAAAAGTTCTTGATCCTGACAATAGCTATAGAAGACAGCTCATTGATCAAGTTGTGTCTACAGCTCTTCCTGAGAGCAAGAGCCCGGAACAAGTTTCTGCAGCTGTTAAGGCTTTCATGACGGCTGACTTGCCCCATGAATTGATTGAGCTTCTCGAGAAGATCGTGCTTCAGAACTCTGCCTTCAGTGGGAACTTTAATTTGCAAAACTTGCTTGTTTTGACAGCCATTAAGGCAGATCCATCTAGAGTCATGGACTACATTAATAGATTAGATAACTTTGATGGACCTGCTGTTGGGGAAGTAGCTGTGGAGGCACAACTATATGAGGAAGCATTTGCAATTTTCAAGAAGTTCAACTTGAATGTCCAAGCTGTCAATGTCTTATTGGACAACATCAGAAGCATTGAGCGAGCTGTAGAGTTTGCATTTCGTGTTGAAGAAGATGCTGTTTGGAGTCAGGTGGCAAAGGCCCAACTACGTGAAGGACTGGTGAGTGATGCGATCGAGTCATTTATTCGTGCAGATGACGTCACTCAGTTCCTGGATGTGATTCGTGCTGCCGAGCAAGCAGATGTCTACCACGACCTGGTGAAATACCTTCTGATGGTGAGACAAAAGACAAAAGAGCCTAAGGTCGATAGTGAGCTTATTTATGCATATGCAAAGATTGATAGGCTGGCTGACATTGAAGAATTCATTCTTATGCCAAATGTGGCTAATCTCCAAAACGTTGGCGACCGCTTGTATGATGAAGCCCTTTATGAGGCTGCAAAAATAATATTTGCTTTTATATCTAACTGGTCGAAGTTGGCTAGCACCCTTGTGAAGTTGAAACAATTCCAAGGTGCTGTAGATGCAGCAAGGAAAGCCAATAGTGCAAAGACATGGAAAGAAGTTTGTTTTGCTTGTGTTGATGCAGAGGAGTTCCGTTTAGCTCAGATTTGTGGTCTTAATATTATTATTCAGGTAACAGTTTGTATGCATGAATTTTCCAATTTCCATCTTCTGTCCTTTTCTGTAAATGGTTCTTTTCGTTGAAGTTATCTATCAGAGTTTGATTGTGTAGACTCTTGGTATTTGGTTGTCTATGTGGTATGCTAAAAAATCCCCGTGTTTTCTCACTAGATTCTATATCTGTATCATTTGCTACAAAATCCAATTTATTTATTGATGTGTTCAATTCATGCATTTCTATGCACATTTCCAGTGTTACAGTGTTTTAATTCTTCCATAGGTGGATGACTTGGAGGAAGTCAGTGAATATTACCAGAACAGAGGGTGCTTCAGTGAATTGATCTCTCTGATGGAGAGTGGTCTAGGGTTGGAACGTGCACATATGGGTATCTTCACAGAATTGGGTGTTCTATATGCTAGATATCGTCCCGAGAAGCTTATGGAGCATATCAAATTGTTCTCAACTCGTCTCAATATTCCCAAGCTTATACGTGCTTGTGATGAGCAACAGCATTGGAAAGAACTCACCTATTTGTATGTCCAGTATGATGAGTTTGACAATGCTGCAACTACCATCATGAATCATTCTCCTGAAGCTTGGGATCACATGCAGTTTAAAGATATTGTTGTTAAAGTTGCCAATGTGGAGCTATATTACAAGGCTGTGCACTTCTACTTGCAAGAGCATCCAGATCTTCTTAATGATCTTCTCAATGTGCTTGCACTTCGTGTAGACCATACGCGTGTTGTTGATATAATGCGAAAGGTAATTAATTTAACAGCATTTTCATCTTTTAAATTAAATTATGATATCCTCTCCATGGCTATTTCCTTCATTATACTAATTTTCTTTCCTTTTTTCCCTTAAATTTCCCTCTATGAATATTAGGCTGGTCATCTGCGTCTTGTCAAGCCATACATGGTTGCAGTTCAGAGTAGCAATGTATGGGCTGTGAATGAAGCTTTGAATGAGATATATGTCGAGGAAGAAGACTATGACAGATTGCGTGAATCCATTGATCTGCATGATAATTTCGATCAAATTGGCCTTGCACAAAGAGTGAGTTAATATTTTTGTACTTGGTGGTTCTCATTTAATAACTTTGAAAGCATGAAGCCTCATTATTACGTGTGCTCTTTAGATTGAGAAACACGAGCTCCTGGAAATGAGACGTGTTGCTGCTTATATTTACAAAAAAGCTGGGCGCTGGAAGCAGTCCATTGCATTGTCAAAGAAAGACAAGTTGTACAAAGATGCCATGGAGACAGCTTCACAGTCTGGTGATCGTGAACTTGCAGAGGAGTTGCTGGTTTATTTTATTGAGCAGGTTCATATAAACCTTTTCTCCTTTCAGATGTTAATTAATGAGTAACGACTTAAAAAATATATGTTTCTCCTGTGACTTTAAAACATAAAACCTCTCCTTTACATCAATAAAAACTTGAATTGAGTATAATTGTCAGTTAGCACTTTTTTCCTTTTGTCTTGTACCCATTGGACACACTTGAAAGTAACAAAATGTATTTTGGTTCGAATTGCAGGGTAAGAAGGAGTGTTTTGCTTCGTGTCTCTTTGTTTGTTATGATTTGATTCGACCAGATGTTGTTCTTGAGCTTGCCTGGATGAACAATATGATCGATTTTGCTTTCCCTTATATGTTACAGGTGATTCTTACTTTCCTGTGCTTTTATTCAGGGTTGTTTTCTGTATATTTATGGGGCTTGCCTGATGATTATATGCCTTACAATTTATATTTGTACCCATTAGTATTTTTATCTATCTTCCTGCTGCATAGGTTCTGCCAGTAAGTATCAATGTCTAGCTTGAGCTGGATTCTATAAATTATGCTGAGTGAATATCTCATTTGGGTTTCTGGAACTCATGAATACCTCTTTCTCAACCAATGCTTAACTGATGCTCACTTTTTCCCATTTTGCAGTTCATCCGTGAATACACAGGCAAAGTGGATGAACTTGTCAAGGACAAAATTGAGGCTCTCAAAGAGGTTAAGTCTAAAGAAAAGGAAGAAAAAGAAGTTATTGCACAGCAGGTAATGATCTTAACTTGTTAATATCATTTTACAGAACTATCGGCTTATTATTAGTGATCTCAACCTAAACCTTCTATTATAGAAGACTTCTTATTATTGATCACATGTTCCTATTGACAATCAGCTCTTTTTTTTTGGGAATTTAAATATTTGCAGAACATGTATGCTCAGTTGTTGCCTCTTGCCTTGCCTGCCCCACCAATGCCTGGTGTCTCAGGAGGTTTTGCGCCACCACCACCTATGGGTGGACTTGGGATGCCTCCAATGCCACCTTTTGGCATGCCACCGATGGGAAGGTATTAACATGTATCAAAACTTTCTTTTGGGGAGCAAGGTGGCAACGGATTCTTGTGCTTTAGTGGGAGGAGCTTTCTGGTAGATGAAAAGCTCCCAGTGTAATTGCAGCATGCTTCCGAGCAATCTTATGTTTTTTGTTTTATGGGTTGAACGAAGGGTGTAGTTGGAATGATATTTTTTTGCTCATAGGGGGTGTGGATATTTTATGTAATATTCTTTTGGTAGGAGAGGTTATTTTTCCCTTTTCTGACTGCTGATGATGATCTTGTTGGAATTTTCTTCACTATCACTTCCTCCTTGATCCATCACTTGCGGGTATGTATGGTAGGAATAATAACGTTAGATTCCCAGGTCAACAGCATTGTGGTTTGTTTCCCCTTTATGATATACAAGTTGTTTGATTTGCCTTTGATTACTCTGCTTCCTCCCTCCCTCCCGCCCTTTCTTTTCCAATTGTTATCTTCTTCATCCATACATTCTTCCACTCATCTCAGCATTCCATGTCTGATGGTGCTTCCGATGAAACTGCCTTTCTTTTTGGCATAACAAATCCAATGTTTTTTTTATTTTTTATAAATCTTTTTTTAAATTATTTAAAAGGTTGGATGTCAAAAAATAAGGAATATTAAAATTTATAATAATAAAAATTGTACCAAATTGGATAGAGTTTAATTGAATGTGTCTAAATGTTTGTAATTTAACTTGAATGGGATTTAGTGTGGAAGGATGATGGATTGAATTTTTTAATAAATATAAATTGTGTTATTTTTATAGTTATATTTTAATTTTATTGTTTTTTTAAAAACAAAAGCTTTCTAGCATATGAATAATTAAGAAACTAACTCATTGTCCATATTTGGAAGTGATATTTTAGTTCAATCATAGGAAAAAAAAATGAACCAAAAAAAGTTAAAATTAAAAGGTTTATTTGTCACTTTGACTAGTTTTGTGCGCACGTATATAATTTTAAATCATATGGTAATCAAGTTATCAGTTATTTCTTAAATTTTGTAAATCAATTTAGTTAACTTTGGTACTTAATTTCATGTCTTAAACTTTAAATTACGAATCTATATTTTAATTATTAAATTGTGATAAAAAAAAACTTAAGATAATATACACGCAAATTCGTTTACTCATGGGACTGTTTAAAAAAAAGTATACTATGCTCCTTTGACAATTAAGAGAAAAAGTCATGCCTAAAACTCAAGTTTACAATCAATATATATATATATATATATATATATATATATATATATATATATATATATATATATATATATATATATATATAATCAAGTTATCAGTTAGTTCTTAAATTTTGTATATCAATTTAGTTAACTTTTGCGACTTAATCTAAGTTCTTAAACTTTAATTATAAATTTATATTTTAATTATTAAATTGTGATACAAATTTAAGATAATATAGATACAAATTTGTTTACTCAGGGAGGAAAAAAAAAGAACTATGCTCCTTGGACAATTAAGAGAAAAACTCATGCCTAAAACTCAAGTTTACAATAAGTAAGCCTACCCCTTAGTCTTTAGCAAAAAAAACTTCGGATATGTGCGGTTTGATGTAATTATCCCTAAATCGAATTATAATTATCCCTAAATCGAATTATAACTTCGGATACGGGTACAAGCGGGGATGATTTTTGATATAATTATCCCTAAATCGAATTATAAAATTTATACTCGAAATTGCTCAAAAATTGTTATGATTTAAGGACGTTTTTTTATCCATAGGTAACGGTTCGGGACGATTATAAAAAAATATTCAAAAAATCATTTTTTTAAACATTTTAAATTTTTTTTAATAAATTATAATTATTAATTAATATATAATTTAATTTAATAAATATAATTAATTTTGTATACAGATGGGTACGGTTATTAGTATAACCATACCTATTGTTTCATATTCGAATTTTACAAAATCATATATGTCTTCAAATCTATCGGATAAAATGAATAGACGGTGCGAATAACCACATACCAATTTTATAGATTACTTGCGGTTTAAACTTAAATGTCGTTATTTAAACTAGATTCTTTGTCATTTTTTAAGTAATGTAACTCCATAAATTCACAATAAAAACATTATCCTTTAAAATACATAACTATAAAAATAATTTTTTTATATTCAATATTAAATTTTATTCAATTGAATATTAATTAAATTTTATTTAGTATTATTTTTATTATTATAAGTTTTAATGATATTATTTTATTATATAATTTTTAAAAATAATTAGATATTTTATTAGTTATAATAAAAATTATTAAAATAAAAATTAAAAAAATAATATAAGTTATTTTATTTTCTTAATTTGAAATAAACCTATATAAAATATGTATTCTAAAAAATACGAGGTAGGTATTATTCAAACAAAAATACATATGAATATAATGTGTTTTTAATATAAAAATAAATTTAAAATTGATAAAAAATACTTACACGTTAAAAATATAAAAATATGTAAATATGAGTGATTTATTTAATTTTAAAAAATATATCATTAAAAATATAATAATAATATATATATTAATAAAAATATTAAGATATTATTTGATTTTTCATAATAATATATATATCATACTGGAAGATAATTTAACTCGTATCGTTAATCTTAATTCAACTTTAAGATGTTTCATATAAAATAAGGTTGATTTTTTTATTTTATATCAAAATTTTTAACTGCATCAATTATTATTATTTGATTTTAAAGATTCATCTTTTAACACTTTTTTTGTAATTTGTAGTTTTATTAT
This sequence comes from Hippophae rhamnoides, assembly GCA_033030585.1. Taxonomy (NCBI): domain Eukaryota; kingdom Viridiplantae; phylum Streptophyta; class Magnoliopsida; order Rosales; family Elaeagnaceae; genus Hippophae; species Hippophae rhamnoides. The sequence goes on from CM065432.1 coordinate 51,401,813, forward strand.
TAAATATTTAGTTTATATATTTAAATTTAATTATATTAAAAAAATTATTTAATCTTTAATATTTTAATAAATTATTAAAAGTTATAAATTAAATATAATTAATATTTATTTTCTATACATTATTGTATTATGAAAAAGTATATATACATATTTAATAATATAATTTTATTATGAGGAAAAATATGTTTTATTTTTTATTATATAAAAAAGTATTATTTGTATATAATATTTTTTAAGTTAAAAATGCGATATTTTTCGTAGGTTTAAAAGTAATTTAGAAAACATTTTTTTAATCAATTCATAGATGTGCGTATATGCTAAAATTATTAACTATATTCTTGTCCAATAAAAATCTTGGCTGCTCCGCCAATCCATGACGCAGAGAGCATTATTATATATATAACTCTCCCCAAACTCCTCAGTTCTCTAATATTCAGGCTATAGAAAATTGGTTTGTAATTAGTGTGCTGATAAGTGATCTGTTAACCCTAATACTCATATTTGCTTTGCTCGTTGTAAATGTTCGTGTTAATTTATATTTGATATTGTAATTCATTTCACTTGTAATATATTTGTACTATTTCACTTGTATTACACTTGTATTATTTCACTTGTAATACACTTCCACTATTTTACTTGTACTACATTTCCACTATTTCACTTGTACTACAATTTCACTATTTCACTTGTACTACACTTCAACTATTTCACTTGTACTACACTTCAACTATTTCACTTGTACTACACTTTCACTATTTCACTTGTACTACACTTCTACTATTTCACTTGTACTACACTTTTAGTACACTTGTTACAATCCTATAAATAGGGTTCTCTATGTACATTCTAAACACACCAATACAACATTAAATCATTCTTTCTTCTTATCTCTCTATACTCTTCACATGGTATCAGAGCCTCTCATATACCTCTAAAATTTCTATCAAAATTCTACCTCTCTTCCTCGCTCCAAACCCGGCTCACCTCAACCCGGCTCACTCCAAACCCGGCTCACCTCAAATCGGCTCACTCTAAACCCGGCCCACCTCAAATCGGCTCACTCCAACCCGCCTCACCTCCACCTCGGCCACTCCAACTCGGCTCTCAACTCGGCTCACTCCAACCCGGCCACCTCAACCCGGTTCCTGTGCTTGTTTTCAACTCCTCTTTTCATTTTTAAGGATATCTCCTTTATCGTTTCTATATATTTGCTTTATATTTCCTCCATTATTTCGTTAAAATGGACCGAAATGATATCCCAAAACCAATCTCTACCACCCTTGATGATACTAACTACCTAGCCTGGGCACAAGCAATGAAAAGTTTCTTGAAAGGACGCAAGCTATGGCGTTTCATAACTGGTGATATCTCTATGCCCATCCAAGAAACCACTGAAAACAACTCCTTATTTGCTGATCGCCTTGAAGATTGGGAGAGTAAACATCATCAAATTATTACCTGGTTCCGTAACACCACTTTACCCTCCATTCATGGCGAATTTGGGCGTTTTGACACTGCCAAAGAAGTTTGGGAATTTCTTGAGGCTCGCTTTACTACAATAGATTTGGCCAACCGATATCAACTTTTAACAACTCTTCATACCAAACGCCAAAAGGATGATCAAACTATTAACCAATTTCTCTCTGAAATGCCTACTATTTGGGATCAACTCGCTCTCTCTGAACCAACTTGGACGAACAAGATTGATGCTGAAATGTTTGCAACTTACCGTAATCACTAACGTCTTGTTATTTTTCTCATGGCTCTCCATGATCGATTTGAACCTATTCGGGCTTCCTTACTCCATCGGAGTCCTTTTCCATCCTTAGATACTGCTGTGACCGAACTTTGCTCTGAAGAAACTCGGATGGGGGTTTTCAAAGTTCATCATACAGATTCTGTTCTTGCCACCCCCTTTTATCGCCCTAAAGGAGGTTCTAAAGAGGACTTCAAACATCAAGACTGCACCTACTATCACAACCCCAATCATGAGCTTTTTATATGTCCCATTCGGGTATGTATATATTGTCACAAGAAGGGTCCAGGACACTTTAATAGAGATTGCTTTCGGAATCCCTCTCAGCATTCCTCACGGAATCCCTCTCAGCATTCCTCACGGAATCCCTCTCAGCATTCCTCTCGGAATCCCTCTCAGTATTCCTCTCGGAATCCCTCTCAACATGCTTCAGGTAAAAATAGTAACTCATCTATCACCGATGCTGCTTCTGAGGATAATTATGACAAATTTACTTTCTCTACTCAAGAACTTGAAGGTCTTCTTAAACATGTTCTCTCACAATCTAGTAATGCTTCTCGTACTCCCTTGTCTCTCACATCAGGTAAATCTTTATGGTATTTTGATTCTACTTGTTGTAACCATATGACTCATGATACTCACATCTTCTCTCCCACACAATCTTCCATCTCCAAACCTTTAATTCAAACTGCCAATGGTTCACATATGCATGTTAATGCTGTAGGACAAGTTTCCATATCTTCTATATCACTTTCTGACACCTTTCATATTCCCAACCTTACTCTAAATCTTATCTTTGTTGGTCAATTATGTGAACTTAGTCTTACTATTACTTTTTCCTCTTCTGGTTGTCATGTGCAGGATCCACAGACAGGACAGATCCTTGGGATAGGCCGTAAAGTTGGACGATTATTTGAACTTATCAACCTTCATGTACCCAATTCTCTTCACACTTCCGTTGCTGCTTCTACCACTCCTATCAACCTATGGCATGCTCGTCTAGGTCATACGTCTATAGGACGTCTTCGTCCCTTAGCATCTTCTGGTAAATTAGGATCTGTTTCTATTTCTGATAATGTAAATTGTTTGCCTTGTCAATTGGGAAAACAACCTGCTTTATGTTTTAATAAAAGTGATTCTACTTCTGTCTCCCCTTTTGACTTAATTCATTCTGATGTTTGGGGTCCATCCCCACATCCTACTATGGGGGGATGTGTTTATTTTGTCATTTTTATTGATGATTATTCAAGATTCACATGGATTTTTCTCATGAAACATAGATCTGAATTACCCAAAATTTATTATGATTTTGCCCAAATGGTTAAAACCCAATTTTCTCAAAATATCAAAGTACTTAGAGCTGATAATGCTATGGAATATAAAGAAACAATTTTTTTAAATTTTCTTCGACAAAATGGGACTCTTTCTCAATATTCTTGTCCTGGCACATCTCAACAAAATGGAAGAGCTGAGCGAAAACACAGACATATTCTTAATACTGTTCGTACTCTCCTCATTTCTAGTTCTTGTCCTGAACGCTTTTGGGGTGAAGCAGCTCTTACGGCTGTTTATACCATCAATCGTGTTCCCATGCCTATTATTCACAATCAATCCCCTTATGAGCGTCTCTATAGTACTTTTCCATCTTATGAACTACTCAAAGTGTTTGGTTGTGCCTGTTTTGTTCTTCTTCACCCTCATGAACACAATAAATTAGAACCTCGTTCTCGTCTTTGTTGTTTCTTAGGGTATGGAATAGAACACAAAGGCTATCGTTGTTGGGACCCTATCTCTAAACGATTGCGCATCTCTCGTCATGTCATCTTTTGGGAACATAAAATGTTTTCCTCTATTTCTTCATTTCATGTCTCATCTCCTACCTCACTCTCATTTTTTAATGACCCAACTATTGATTTATTTCCTCCTGACATTGCTCCATTACCCTCACCATCGTCTACTACGACTTCTCCTGATGTGTCTACTCCTTCTGCTGATCCTACCATAACAACATCTTCTGAAGACCAACTACTTGATTGTCCAGAGTCATCACTTCGTCGTTCTACTCGTGTAAGTAGTCTTCCTTTTCATCTTCGTGATTACCAATGTTTCTCTACTATTTTGTCTCATCATGAACCCCAAAACTATAGAGAAGCTAGTTCTAACCCTCATTGGCAGCAAGCTATGACAGATGAATTATAGGCATTAACAAAAGCACATACATGGGATCTTGTTGATCTTCCATCTAATAAATCTTTGATTGGTTGTAAGTGGATCTTCAAAATCAAAACTCATTCAAATGGGTCTGTGGAACGATATAAAGCTCGTCTGGTTGCAAAGGGTTTTACACAGGAATATGGAATCGACTATGAAGAAACTTTTGCACCTGTAGCTCGACTCACCTCTGTTCGAAGTATCATTGTTGTTGCTGCTGCCCGAAATTGGAACATGTTTCAAATGGATGTCAAAAATTCTTTTCTCAATGGAGACATAACTGAGGAAGTTTATATGAAACCTCCTCCTGGATACACTCATTCACCTCATCAAGTATGCAGACTTCGTCGTGCTCTCTATGGCCTCAAACAAGCTCCTCGAGCTTGGTTTGCCAAATTCAGCTCTACACTTACTGACTTTGGTTTCACTTCCAGTTCTTATGACTCCGGTCTCTTTATTCGGAAGACTCCCACTGGTGTAACACTTCTACTCCTTTATGTAGATGATATGATCATAACCGGGAATGACTCTAATGGAATTATTGATCTCAAGCAGTTTCTGAGTCATCAATTTGAAATGAAAGACCTTGGTCGTCTCCACTACTTCTTGGGCCTAGAAATCTCATCTGATTCTCAAGGATATTATCTCTCTCAAGCAAAGTACTCTTCCGATATTCTTAATCGGGCTGGCCTTACTGATTGTAAAACTGCATCAACACCTCTAGAAACCAATGTCAAACTTACTCCATTAGATGGTACTATTCTCTCAGATGCCACATTATACAGACAACTAGTAGGCAGCCTTGTTTATCTCACAGTCACTCGTCTTGACATTGCCTATGATGTTCATCTGGTTAGTCAATTCATGTCTGCTCCACGATCTACCCATTATACTGTGGTTCTTCGCATTCTTCGCTACATCAAAGGCACCATGTTTCACGGTCTCCACTTCTCCAAAAAGTCTAATCTTCTTCTTTCCGCCTACTCTGATGCTGATTGGGCAGGTGACCCAACTGATCTTCGCTCTACCACTGGATATTGTTTCTTTCTTGGAAACTCTCTTATATCTTGGCGAAGCAAGAAACAATCTCTCACTTCTCGATCCAGCACTGAAGCTGAATATCGTGCTCTTGCTGACACCACTCAAGAACTTCTTTGGCTCCGTTGGTTACTTGCTGATATGGGTGTTCTCCAATCAACTGCAACTATCCTATATTGTGACAATCAGAGTGCTATTTAGATTGCTCACAATAATGTATTTCATGAACGAAAAAAACATATCGAGATTGATTGTTATTTTGTTCATCAACATGTTCTTCAAGACACTGTTTGTCTCAAATCAATATCCTCCACATATCAAACAGCTGACATCTTCACCAAATCTCATCTACCAGGCAGATTTCAAGAATTAGTTTCCAAACTCAAGTTGATTGTTTCTCTTCCTCCTTGAGTTTGAGGGGGGATGTTAAGTTATATTTGATATTGTAATTCACTTCACTTGTACTACACTTGTATTATTTCACTTGTACTACACTTATATTATTTCACTTGTACTACACTTGTATTATTTCACTTGTACTACACTTCCACTATTTCACTTGTACTACACTTGTACTACACTTCCACTATTTCACTTGTACTACACTTTTACTACACTTTTACTACACTTGTTACAATCCTATAAATAGGGTTCTCTATGTACATTCTAAACACACCAATACAATATTAAATCATTCTTTCTTCTTATCTCTCTATACTCTTCACAATTCGAAGGAGCAGAAAAAGAGTTTCAGAGTTCTTCGCACCGTCAAAGCCATCCAAGAAGAACGTCCAGACCTTGACCGTGTCATATACACCAGCGATCACGACGTTTCCCCTCAAAGATTGAAGGCTCGAGCCATTGACCGCGCTGGGGTTCATATGCTTCGCTCAGTTCGGGTAGCAATCCTCTCGTTATCTCAGAATTAATGCTTGTTGTTCATCGAGTTACTTATGTATTTGATTGAGTTTGTGATTTGATTGATTAACCAGTTAATTGTATCCAGGTAAATGTGCTTAGTTAGTTATAGATATTTTTCTGTTTGTACACGTGTAGTGTAGCTATAGGATCTGTTAAAAATTCTATTATAGCATTGGGGCTCTATATATAACACAGCTATATGATGATCATCAATAATATCAACATACGTTATAGTCTCTTCTTCTTCCTTGTGTGCTTGCATAGTGCTTGCATAGTATGGTATCAGAGCTTCGTTCTTGACCAAAGGCAACTATGGTAAATCTACTTACAGGAACATCTTGTTTTCATCTCCTCCACCCGAGAACAATCAAAATGTTTTGCGCAATAACTCATCTCCGTTAAGCAATCAAGGTGTGCAGTTTAATAACACAAATCCTTCTGATCAAGGTTAGAATTATTAATTGACTCCTCAATTCTATGATTTAATTACGCAAATCCTCCTATTAGTATGTCAGTTGTGTTAAACTTGACGATGATAATTATTCGACTTGGTGATCAAATGTTCAGCTACATAATTGCGTTTAGACTCAAGATTTATATTGATGGATCTATAATAAAACCTCAAAATATTTTGCCTAGCTAGTGATGCTTCAAATTCTAGTGTCACTAATTGGACTCTATTAAACTCATGCTAAAATACCGGTTGTATAGCTCAGTTACCATAAGTTGAAGAAATTTATGCCCTTCAAAATAACTCTCAAAGAGGAAGGATTGTCATAAATTTATAAGCGCAGCGGAAACCTAATACTCAGTCGATGTGGGACTTCAACACTCTCCCTCACATCGATTTTCGACTAAGGATATGGAGCGCTTCCTTCTCACACCGACGCAAGGTCCATCCCCTACAACCGGCTGGGTATCGACCGAGTCACTTGACTCTGATACCATGAAAAAATTCATGGCCTAACTCCCTCCAAAAGAGCTCTCTTGGATGGAGTTAGACGATGGATTTCTTCATGGTATTAGAATCAAATTGTTGTTCTATATAAATTTGAAACTTTTATTCTCTTTTGGAGGAAGTTAGACTATGAATTTATTCATAAGTGTTTATGGTCTTGAATATTAATCTTTTTCTTCATCTTCTCAGGCTGTCATAATAGACTTGAGATCTCAACTTCAAACTATTTACAAAGATGGATTATCTGTCTCAAATTATGTCTTGCAAGCTACAACTCTTGTTTATATTGGTAGTTATGAATTTTGACTTTCTACCTCCCTCTTGTTTTTCTTCATTTTTCTCTTCGTTATATAAAAAAGCTTTCTTTCGTTTGGATTTTTTTTTTCAGAAATAATAGTTCCAATGAGAATCGCATTTTTTGGGACGAACAAAAATGGCATTTTGACTTGTGGAATTGAGGCCATGTGAAGGAGAGAAAGGAGAAATTGAAAAGGTACGTAGAATTCTTTTGCACATAAAGAATTTGGGTAATAATGTTTCAAAAATCTAAAATTGTTTGATAATTTGTCAATTATGTTAATAGGTAAATAGCGGAGTTGGTGACTTTAAATTATCCTTAATTTTATTTTAGTATCATTTTGTTAATTTTAAATTATCTTTATTTAGTATTATTTTAATTTTAATTTTTAATTATAATACATGAAATATTCTTATTTACATATATTTAATTTTAATATTAATTTTAATGAATTGGGATAGTTTAGAGGTATCGTTATCGTTAAAATTAATCAAAATATATATTAATAATCTAAATAGAATATTTTAAATATCTTATTTAAAAATAGAAATAAAAAAAATACTAAAACAAGAATAGTTAATAAACCTTGCAAATAGGCTTCAAAACTTAATTTAACATTGATTAAATTTTATTAAAATATAAAAAACCTTTAAATTTATGATAAATATGGTATAGTCGTGCTATTAAGGTCTTTCATGATAATATTACTTACTTTTACACTCATATATTTAAGAGAAAAATATATTAAATATTCTTTATATTAAATTAAAGGAGATATTTAATCTTTAGAAAAAAATATCATTTCATCTTTTATTTTTACATGAAATATCAAAAATGGATAAATTATTTTTATTAATATTTTGAATAAAATATATTATTTTTTTAATATATTATTTTATTCATTAATAATGAAAAAAATAACTTTTTACTATAATATTTTATCATAAAAATTGAGTAAAGAGTTAAGTTTTTACCATAAAACTATTAAAATATTGAGCTAATAATGAAATTTATCATTATTTATTACATTTTATAAAATGTAATGGATTAAATGACACTTTTTGTTTAATCTATTTGTCTAGAAAATGTGTTTTTAAGTACTTTTATATGTGAAAAATATGTCAAATAAGGAAAAAATCAAATTTTTATTTAATGTTTTGTTAAATATAACGGAATAACACATATGACATATACATATTTTTATTTTTCGATGGATATATATCAGATAAAGTAATTTTTAATTAAAAAATTAGTCAAATTTTAAAAAAATCTTTTGATCAAATATAAATTAAATTTTCATTGTCTAATGTGTGACTTTAGATATTAGATAATAATTAACTTTTTTATTTAATGTTTCATTAAATATAATTAAATAACACATATGACACATACATATTTTTATTTTTCGATAGATATATATCTAATAAAATTATTTTTAATTAAAAAATTAATCATATTTTTTAAAAATATAAATTAAATTTTTATTATCTAATGTGAATTTAGATAAAATCACACATTTATGTAGAAAGGAGAGAGACGAAGATAAACACGTAGAAAGAGACGATGTGGAAAAAGAATTGTGATTTTTTCAATAAAGAGATGAAAAATATTTTTTAATTAAAATTTAATTTTACTTTTAAAATTTCATTTTTTAAAAATTTAGATTAAATTAATTCTATTTTAAAATTCATCAATTAAATATTTTTTTAACATAACTACGTTACTCATTTAATTAAACTCAAATCTTAAACTTTTTATATACTTAACTACACTACATGTTATTGTGTCAAAGGACACGAGGATAAAAATTATTAATAGTATGTTTATTAATGTATAAAATCAATGGAAATCGAAATAATAAGAAATCTAAATACAGAAAATGATTATCTTTTAAGTGTCTACTAATACTTTTCAAGAATTTAAATAACCAAGATAAAAATTATACTTTACAAGTTACCTTTATAAATAAATTATTATTTATATTTAATTTATAATTAATATATTATTTTTATTTTTTAAAAAATAACTAATATAATAATATCTTTAATTTTAATTTAAGTCATGGTAATTATCTATCAAAATTAAATAATAAAAACTTTGTTAAATAAATTTTAAATATGTAATTAAGTACGAATGAATGTGAAATTTTATTCTCATATCTCAAGTTTAAAAAGTATTATTAAAATATTATATTTTTTTTGAAATTAAGGTTATCTTAAAATTTTTATAAAAAAAAAAGCCAAAAAGTTGAAATAATCGAGGAGTTGGAAATCAAATTTGAAGAAATTTTGAAATGATAACTAAATTTGAGAGCAATTCTCCTTACCTTACCGTTCTTATATATTTTTTTACCAAATAAACATTAAAAAAAAATTATCTACTTTCTTTGCTTTTATTTTCTTACACCGTAAGGTAAATATTTAAGAGTAACACTAGTAAAAATCCTATTTGAGCATTTAGATCCTTTTTATCGATTACCCACCTTATTGCCACACACTCAGACACCGTGGCAGCAAGGCAAGACTCTCTCTCGTCTCTCCCTTGGTCTAGCTCTTCTTCATGGTTGGACTTTAGGCCACCATAAAAATGGCTACATCTTTCAACTCCGTCGTCAATTTCAATTCAACGGTAATCCTATGTCCTCCGTATCTCTTGTCCAACTTCTTTAAACTGTAATATGCTTAATTTCGTTTGCTTGCGTCTAAAAGCTTGTATTTTACATACGGATGATCTTGCCGAACTACGCTTTCTATTTTGCCTTCTTAGACTTTTTGTCTTTAATTTCCTATATGCTATTATTACCTTATTTGTTCATGAATTTTTTTCCTCTAAGTTTGGAGTACATCAAAGTACTGAATTTCTTTCCAGTTTTTTTAGGTTAAGAGTAATTTTTTATATTAATTAAATAGATTTTATAAGCAGTGTAATTGTCTTCTGAGTTAAACTTATAGGATTTAAAGAACCTTAGTTATTATGGATTTTGACATAATATCAAAACGTTAGTTTATTGGGTCAAAATTTTGACATAATTAAATACTAGTACGGTAGAGTTTAAAAAGAGTATAGTTTTCTCTACCTATCGGATTAATTTATTGAAATTAGAAGGTTGATAGTTCTTATAGACTTATATTTTTAAGTCAAGGTAAGAATTTCAAATGAGATGAGGCAATAAGCCAACTTGATAGCTCAGAAGTCATAGCTCCAGGACTCTGTAATGGGTTTTCAGCTTTGCTTTATTTGTTTCACCCTTATCATTTGGTTATATATTTTTGATTAGGAGGTTGCTTTAATGTCTTTTTTGGTATCAGCTAAACATCGTTTAATTTGACTAAATTGATTAAGTTTGCCATGTTTGAAATTTTGGATGGCTGAGTTAATTTGAGACATTTATGAGTGTTTCTTCATTAGAAGTTGTGGGACAAGCACCAAATTGGTTCAAGATCTTTTTCTGGAGTATCAATATTAAAGGTCACCCAATTCAAATCCTCCTCAGGAGCTTTTGGGTCAAGGAAACTTATAAAGGGTAGAGACTTGGGCTTCTATCGTCTGTCTGCCAACATTGATCGGCTTACTACAAAAACCAGTGAGAAGGATCCTGAAAATTCTAAAATATCATTTCCATTTTATCAAAATTCTACTGAAAATCTTAAAGTCCAGAGTAATAGTCAAAATAAATCAATCCCTCAATCCTCCGAGGCTTGTAATGAATCAACACTCGAATTAAATCCAAAGGAGACATCATCTTCTGCTAAGCCAAAAAGATCATCCTTAACAGCAAGGGAGAGACTAAGAGCAGCCCGAGTTCTGAGTCGTTACAATGAGACAAAACCATCTAGATCAGATATGGGGAAAGTGTTAGATGCTATTAAAGAAAGTGAACGTGGGAAGAAAAAAGGACTACCAGAAGCACCAGGAAACCTCTTTGATGACAGCAACCGAGGACTGTCAAAGCCGGGTTTCAATTTTGAGTTCCCTGGGGGTAATGACTTGTTTATCATCGTTTTCTCATTTGTGTTTATTAGTACAGTGATGTTTGCTACGACATACATTGTCTGGAAAGTCGGTGCCATCCATTTTAATGAATACTAAGGTGAATTGTACAGATTTGAACTAGTCACCTCTTTTATTCTGATCAGTGTCTTTGATAATCTTAGCCGTACTAGGATGTCTTTTTGTTTATGGAAACAATGATATATACTTAAATCTACAAAGGTTACTCAAGATTTTGTATTTAACTGTTCAAATTACTCTTTGCCATGCTTGTACAGACTCACTTAAGTGAAATCGTCAGGATAAAAGGTCATTCGGATACTTGATCACAAAAATTATAGATTGTTAGATTCAACTATCAGTAACTTTTGATTGAAAGGATGTTACTGATACCAGTACAACTATCTAGTAACTTGACATGAAGTTAGTTACCTTGCAAATGAATGATTTAATTTTGTCCAATTCTATATCAGTATATATATATAGCGACTAATATAAATGTGTGTCATTGAGTACTACTCAGCATCATTATTTGTTAGTGGTAACATTGAAATGACAGAAGATAAAGCCAAAAACCATTTTATCATTTCATAAATTAAAAAAAGTGTCACCAATCAGCACCGGGTAGTGAAAAACAGTTGTTATGATGTGAGATAAATAGCATATAGAGCTAGCTAGGAGTGAGACCATTTCACTCTGATGATGGACAATGGAGAATCTTTATCGTTCTAATTGGTCTAAAAAGGAGCGAATTAATTTTAGTAATTTAAAAAAGAAGATAAAATGCTTACGGATAACGCACGCTGTTAACAGCAGAAACAGAGCGGTAAAGAGAAGATGAAGGTAGTAAGGTGACAGTCGTTATATTAAAATAGCGGTTTTTCAGTTCATGTCTAACTATCGTCTTCTCATCAAACGGTTAAAATTTCCTTTTATATAAATTATATAATAATAATAATAATCCTCACTCACAATCTATCAAACCAAACACACACTTTAATCTTCTACTTCTAACACTATATATTTTCTATATTCATCATTATTCGATCAAAAACTCAAAACTGATGATGATTAATCAAATTAAGTTTAAACTTAACACTTTCTTTAAAAGCACCAACTTAAGAATGTTAACGGTTCATTTATAATGAATTCTATTTTTAAGTTTTTTTTTTTGTATTTAAAACTAATTTTTGTTTCCTATTTCATTTAGAAAAATAAAATTTTCAAAAAAATCTTTTAAAGTTTCAAAGACAATAAAAATTGTGTAAAAATATAACTGAATTATAATTTAGTTTTAAAATATCCTAATAATATTCATGACAGATGTGTAATTCTTTTAGGTCGCGTTTGGTTCCTGGAATGGAATCGGAATCGGAATCGGAATGGAATGGAATGAAAATGAAACAATTTTGTTTGGTTTGACCACTAGAATCAAGCTCAGAATCATAATTATAGTGTTTGGTTTGCCACTGGAATAGAATGAAAAAAACTATAATTGACCTTAATATCCTTAAAAACTGTAATTACCTTAATATCCTTACATGCTGTAAAGTTCAAATAACGTCATTTAATTATTATTTTTTTGTCAGACAAAATACATTATTGAAATCATTATTTTTCTAAATAATTATTACTTAATTAAAAAGAAATATATTATTAAAATTATTATTTTTCTAGATATGGTTTAGGGTTTTGAGGTTTGGGATATGAGATATGAGATATGGGATTTAGGGATTAAGGATTTAGGATTTAGGGTTATATTTTTAGGTTAAGGTTTAAGGTTAAAATTATTATTTTTCTAATTTTTCTAAAAATGGTTTAGTGTTTTAGGATTTGGGGTTATATTTGTAGGTTAAGGTTTAGGGTTAAAATTATTATTTTTCTAAAAATGGTTTAGGGTTTTAGGGTTTCAGGATTTGGGCCTATATTTGTAGGTTAAGGTTTAGGGTTTTAGAATTTTGGATTTAGGGTTTAGGGTTTTAGGATTTAGAATTTGGGGTTTAGGGTTTTCAGATTTATGTTTTAGGATTTTGGGATTTATGTTTTAAGGTTTAGGGTTTAGGGTTAAGAGGATTTGGGTTTTAGGATGTAAGGTTTAGGGTTTAGGATTTTAGGATTTGAAATTTGGGGTTTAGGGTTTTGGGTTTTGGGATTTATGTTTTAGGGTTTCGGGTTTTGAGATTTATGTTTTAGGGTTTTGGGTTTTGAGATTTATGTTTTAGGATTTAGGGATTTGGGATTTAGGGATTTGGGGTTTAGGGATTTTGGGATTTGGGGATTTAGGATTTGGATTTAGGATTTAGGGTTTTAAAATTTTGGGTTTAGGGTTTTGGAATTTTAGGTTTAAGAATTTGGGATTTGAGTTTAAGGATATATTTTAGGTGAGGGTAAAATTGGAAAAAAACAAATTTAGATGGGAATGGAATGTAATGAAATTATGATTACAAAGGATGGGAGAAGGAATTGTGATTCCTTCTCTTTTAGTAATCTGATTCCATTACGCACTACATTCCGTCTAACCAAACACACAAAATGAAAGGAATCAATTCTGATTCCATTCCATTTCCCCCAATCAAACATGGGGTTAGTGTATAAATTCATTCTTACTTATCATCTACTATCTACCATTTACTATCTACCATTTTTGTAGTATTTGAATATCTTAATCTAATAAAAATACTTCCATTTTGAAAAGGGGAGGAAAAGAAAATTAGAGGTGATTGTTACATAATGCATAACAAATCTAAAATTAGCTTTTAACAAGAAACACTCTCTCTCTCAATAACACTCATTCATAAAAAGAGATACTAAGTGTCAAATGTAGGATTTTTTTTCAATAATAAAATTAGATGCGAAAACATAAAAATCAACCTAAAATAGAAGAGAACGATGAGATTTTGAGACATGGTGATAATGAATAGTTGCGGTAATTACATTATAATATCACTATTAACAAATAAAATTATCATTAATGAAAATTAATTGTGAAAATATCTTGCTTTTTTACCATTTCTACTTTTCAAAACTAAAATTAAACATTAATAACAAAGACTTTTATACCTTTTAAAAAAAGGAAATGAAATTGAAAATTCAATTATAATACTACTAAGAAAAACGTAACGGATGCCCGTAGCTGTTTTGAGTCGATGAATTGGACAAAAGAAAAGTAGTACTGGTGTGTTGCTAAGAAAAACTATCATATGTATCTAGTTGAATTGACACTTTTACCCCACCTATATTTCATTAAAAATTATATAAATTGATCATATTTTAAAAAAAATTACTTTTAATATTCATAATTTGAAAAAAAAATTCTCATTTTAACACCTTAAAGAATTTTCATTTAATATTTTTTGAATAGTAACAAACAAAAAAAAATCTATTTTAAACTGTTTGGGTAATAAAAATAAATAAAAATTACCATTCATCAAGTTAAATTAACTATGACAAGTCAATTGCATTTGCATACAGAGGGATTATAGTGCAATTGATCAACCATGATGGTAAAACCAGTATTCAAGCCAACATCGCTGTAAAAAAAATTGATTTTAAAGAGAGTTTTATTGTATTTCCGTTGCATAATGAGAATAAAAAAGGATGCTTCCTTGGTCATGTGGAATTTATCATTCCTACAAGTGATTCCCCATTTGATGTGAACAAAAGTTGTTCCAACAAGGAATTTCAACATATATTAAATGAAAATGGTTTTGCTGCCTTTATTAAATGAATATTCTAAAATTCTAGAAACTGAACGCTGTGATTGAGAGAGAGGAGGAAACAAACAAACAAACAAATAAAAAATCATAGCATTATCACCTAATGGCCAAGGATGGTAATTTACAGAGCCAAACCATGGTGCTCAATGGAAACATATTGTATAGATTCATCAGGAAAAACACCTACTATGGACCCTATCTATGTAAATTATTTGTAAATGGAAAATTCACATTTTTCAAATGTCCAAACAATTCAAAATGGATTTTTTTTTACTCGCTACTAATCAAAAAAATTTAAACATTAAAATCACATTTGATTAGCATAACAAAAAAATAGCGACAATAAAATTAAATAATTACTTTGAACATAGATACAGTAAAAGTAACAAACCCGATCTAATTTACTTTAAACTCAAATTACTCATCCAAGACATGACTGTAAGCTTAATGACTCCATAATCCACCATTTGATTTCAAAATTGGCGCTCTGGCCAACAAATGCCCACGAAATAATATAAATGAATAATAATAATAATAATAAATATACACAGGGATTTGACAAAAGCAATAAACGTAATGAAAACAATAATATTATTACATGGAATAAAATAAAATTAAATTTTTTTATGAAATAAAATTATCAAATCAACCAAACATAAAAATATCTAAAACATTTTAATTATCATTCCTATCATTACCAACTAAACAGGATCTAATTTCTATTTTAGACGCAAATATAGCAAACTCGGAAATTGACAAGCTACTATCTCAATAACACAGTATTATAGTCCAGAGTTTCATCGTTCAACAGAATAAACTCCGAGAAAATCAAATATGCCTCTCCCATCGATAATAATTATGCATTAATATATTATAATTAAAAAACCGAAAAAACATCTAAACGTGAAAGAAGCCAACTTGAAACTTAAAAGAACTACTTGGATCTCTGTCTCATCTTTCGACGCTTCCTCTTCAATCTCCTCATGCGCTTCTTCTTCCACTGCAGCACAAGGATTGGTAGTTAAATATTAAGAACGACGGAAACGCACTCGAGTAAATAAGCCGTGAACGTTAAGTAAATAGGGAGAGTTCGAACAAACCTTGGCTCGCATGGTGTCGATATGTCAAAGATTTAGCTTCCAGATGAAGTGGCAGGTATGCCAATCCAAGGACCCGGATAATATAGAAATAGGTTCCAATGGATATTTATAATAAAGTAACGAAACCCTAACTATGGTGCTCATGGATTGACTTGAATTTAGATCATATAGAATGGGCCTATTGGCTGTTGCATTACAACGGTGCGTGATCTAGAATGTAGATTTACAAACATAAACTAACCCTCATTATTGGGCTACATGTTTGGGCCTGCTTATAAAAATTTCCGTACCATACACGAAGAAGGCGAATAGTAGTACTAATAACCCACCCTCTTTTTTCTCATAGTATAGATTGGATTAGTTTGATGGGTTATTTATTTATTTTATAAGATAATTTTTTTTAAAGTAATATTTTTGGTAATAAAAATTTTAATAAATTTTTAAATTTTTAAAATTAAATTTTAAGTCAAATTATAATATCATTTTAAGAACGGTAAATTTGATAGGTTTAGATTTATTATTTTTTATCAAAACTTTTTTTTTTTACAAAAACATAACTTAGAAATTAAAAAAAAATAGTATACTATATCTTCTCTTGGGTTACCATCTAAAAATATTTAACTTTTTCAAAAATTAAAATTTTTTAAAAAATATTTAAAAGTATGTACTATATTCCAAATAAATATGAATTAAAACAAAACAATAAAAATTATTAAAGCTATTAAAACTCAAAAAAAATAATAATAAGAAATTGACTTCATATATGAAGTAAAGCATGCGAATAACGTATATGATTGCTAGCTTAAATATGTTTATCTACCCAAAAAAAAAACTAAATAAATATTTTACATGTGCATAATTAAGTTTAAAGCTTAGAATTTATAAAAAATGATAATTATATCTATAATATATATAAATCTACTCCGTTTTTGTAAATTTAATAAAATAAAAACTTTTAAAAGATCCAACGATATTTATTTTTTAAATTTTAATAACTAAGCTGAAATCTATCGAACTTATAATAAAATTATAATTTCGATATACTCTTCAATTTGGTAGAATTGGCAGTTTTGAAATAATATATCCAAACCTCACACTTCATTAAATATAGTCTTGATATTCAGTCCTGTCACTTCACTGAAGCTGTATCTAAGTGATGTTAACATAACAATGTCGAGAAAAGGGGTTCCCAAAATTAATTAAATAAATCTAAATCAATGAATACTAACTAATTTAATCTAATTTTATTAGTTTTAAAGATTTATCGGGTTCATTTGATTTTAATTGCCAAAGAGTTTGCTCAGTTTTTAAATTTTAAAAGTAAATTAAAATTATCTAATTTAAATATTAATTAACAATTATAATATGACATAGGTAATATAAGTTAATAAATTAAATTTTGTATAATCAAATTTGTTTTCAAACAAAAAAAAATTATATTTATATTCTAAAGAGAAAAAAAAATTCAAAAACGGATCATTCAACTAAAAAAATATTAGCTTGATTTAAATTGGTTGTACACGTTAAATTCGTTTGATTTGCTTTAACACGTTAAAAAATATGTAGGTATCTTAAATTATCTGTCATATTAGTGTATATTCAACTGAAAATTATCTGTCTTAAGAATTATTAGTACTCTATAATTTCACTTCTTCTTAACTAAGAGATGTTCAAGAAAATGTGTAACATGTTAATGGATAAGAAATAAAACAAAAATTTGACGTAAAAAAATTGTACGAGGAAATTTTTTATTTAACCAGCCAAAAAATGAAAAACAAGTACCAAATTAACTTATCATCTTCTGGCCGTCAACTCAAACTCCATTGTTAAACAGAATTATGATGATACTTATGAATCCATGATATTATTGAAGACTGGCATATTAGGGATATTCATTACACGCTTTAAATGGCCAACACAAATTAATTAAAAGATCCATAGATTTATGTACTCTCGAAATACATTATTAGTAATTAATATGAGATTGAAAGCATTCAAATCTTTTGAGATTAACATAGCACACTCCCTACGATTTCTCTCTTAATGTTTGTTTTTAATCGTTGATGTTCATGATTGACACTCCAAAGTCCAAAGTTTCTCATTGAAAATGTAATATTGTATATTAAAGAAAAAATTCTTAGTGATACATATATATCACTTTTTAATAAGAATTTTTCTTTAAAAAAAATTGAAAATTCAATAAATCTTACCCCCAATTTTATAGTCTATTACCCAAAATCAAGCATTAGATAATAAAAAATTAATTTAAATTTGTAAAAATATTTGAGTAATTTTTTAATTAAAAGTTATTTCATTATATATATATCCTTATATTTTCATTAGATGCATAAGCTATTTTGTTATATATAAAGAAAAAATTAGATGAAAATTTAACTTTTTTATTGTTTACTCATTTTTTCAAAAACAAACTTAAATATAATTTTTTTTTTGGATAAATAGACTAAATAACGTCAAGGCTTAAATAAAGGAATATACCCTCTTTTTTTCCTTTATTAGATGGATGAGTAGCACAAAAATTCATATTTTTTTATAAAATAAGCACTTTTGTCTTATAATTTTTAAAAAATATACATTTTGATTTTATAAAAGCTTAAATTAAACACTATATTAAGACTACAATGTAAATGTACAGTTTACTATCACTATTGTTTTAATAATGCAAAGATGTAAAATTATGAAGAAAAAAAATAAAATTAAAAAAAGTTGAAATGATTGATACACAATAAAATGACACATTTTATCTCATATCATGTCTCATTTAGTTTTTAATTATACAATATTATCTTATTTTATTTAAATATCATTTAATCTCATTTAGATTATAGTTAGATTTAATTTAAAATATATATATAGTATAATTATTTCTTACTAATTAAACTTACAATATAAATTATCAATTATCATATTTTATAAATATTTTATCCCTATTTGTCTTATTTAAAACTAATAAAGATAAATGAGATATATCAATTAATATCATTTAATTTATATTAATAAATTAAGGTAATACAATATTGGATTTTTTTTCTCCTAGTAAATATACAACTATTTAGGGTATAAGTTCACTTAATTTCTAAAGTTACAAAACAACTAACTCTAACTTATTCCATGATGATCACATATTAACTTTCTTTAAAAACATTTTTTTGAGTGAATTAAAAAAAAAGCCATAAAACTCATCACAAAACGATAAATTAAGCCAATTTAGACGGGCAAACTAACATATTATTACATGTTATGATTTTATTGTATTTAAACATCTCAATTCAATTCAATTCAATTCAATTCAATGAATGACACTAATAAAGTTTGTTGTAGGCTTATAGCCAACTAACAATGTCTTGCTGTAATAAAAAGTCGAGCGATATGATTTGATTTTTCTTACAAATTGCTTCTGGAACAAATTAAGCATCCACAATCCACAGTATTAAATAATTTCTCTCCTTAAGAAATGTTTATATAAGTGCATTATAATAACAAAAGAAATTGATTTATTTTTATGCGGATATGTGTCATAAAAGAGTCATTTCTGATTCTAATCAAGCAAAAAGTTCTCGATCTTGACTTAATATAGAAAATCAAAGATTATAACATGTAGTATTTTATCTATGGTATCTACTATACTGGTGTGTATTTTTGAACACCCAATTAAGATCAAAAGACTTGTTCTAATTTGTAATTAATTTCCATCTTAATATAAATAAAATTTCATTAATTTCACTTCGAAAAAACTACTTATGGATGGATTTTTTATATATAATTTTATTTAATTATAAAATTCTGCTTTCGATTTTTTCTCATCTTAATTTTTCTAAAAAAAGTGAGAAGAATCATAGTCTCATACACAATATTAATAAGAAAGAATCTACAATATCCAAATTAAAACACCATAAAACTAATTAAATTCTTCATTGCCCTAATTAATCTCATAATATCAACTTACCTTGAGGTACTTACTGTCTTTCTATCTTTGAAATGAATAACCAATATTCAACCAAGTGTATTGATCTTCTTCTTCATCATAATCTCTAATTATTAAATCTTCCTATAATTAATGGAAATTCCAACTTCGATCGATTCTGATATAAGAAACCAAGAGCTCCTTGAGAACTTGCATGCAACCATATATAATATATAAAATCCAACACTGTCTATATATCCTCATGTAGAATCAAAGTAGTTCAGTACATCAATCAAATCCTTTGAAATCGAATAAGAGAGGATCACCATAGTCCCAAATACTAGGTGCACCATCTTCATCATTTAACAAAGGCCACACTGCTGGAGACACTGGTCCAACCAATCCAACCGGATCCGGAACCACCGGTCCAATCATTCCTTGTGAATCCGCCGAACCCACCCGTGTACTTATATCTTCATCAAACAAACTATTTTGATTCTGAATATTCTGCTGTTGATTTGGATTTTGATATTCAAGATTATTGGGGTTTTCAAAGTAAGTTCTGGCGGTGGGTTCACTTACTCCATAAACAACTTCGTTTGCATGAAACTGTGGATTATACTGATGGAACTGTTGTAGCAGATCATTATTCTGCTGTTGTATTGTATTAGGGAACTGTACGGCCGGTGCATTGATATTATTATTATTAGGGCAAACCCCAAAATGAAAAGGCGTGAAATTTGAAGAACAACTACCCGCCATAGCCAAGAAAGGAAGTTGTTGAGCCGTAGAAGCTGAGTATGTGAGGCCAAATCCAGATGGACGAGGAAGTAAAGGACGGAGGGTTTGAGTAGAAGAGGAAGAAGAAGAAGAAGAAGATCCACTAGATGCCAGAGAAGAAGAAGAAACGGAGGATTGGAGATTAAGCTGAGCTCTAGAGCCATATAAAATGATGGCGGCTCGGTCATAAGCTCGAGCGGCGTCTTCAGCAGTAGAAAAAGTACCAAGCCATTTACGGGTACGCTTACGGGGCTCTCGGATCTCAGCAACCCATTTGCCCCAACTGCGTTGTCTTACACCACGGTATCTGAACTTGTTATTGTCAGGACCTCCTTTGCCTTTTCCTTTTCTATTTCCAGAATTTCCATTCTTGGAGGTAACGGTGTGGTTTGGAGACGTGGAGTTGGGAGAATAGGAAGGGTCTTTGTCGTTTGAACTAGGGTTAGTGTTATTATCTTGAAGAAGGTGAGGAGGTGGGGCTGATGATGCTGAAACGTCGTTCATAGGGTAGAAAAAGCTTTAAAAGGTTGAGGAAACGACTGTGGGAAAGAGGGAGACCACACCTCGTTCAGTGTAGAGGATTAGTAGAAAGAGAGCAAGTGTAGAGCTTGGTTTCAATGTCATATCTGTTAATGGTGGACTAGGGCGGTGCTCTCTTATATATGCACTTGCTTTATTCACAATTTAAGTTAGTTTTTTTTTTTAAAAAAAAAAAACAGATAAAGAAAACAGTGGGATTTATTGCTGCCTTGTGAAGTAACAAACTGCGTCTCAGTTCGAGGTTCTGGTTTTGGAATTTTTAACCATTTATTTTTATTTTAAATTTTTAAAACATATAATTTAATTATTAAAATTTTAAAAATTTATAAGTAATTTTCTTAAATTTTTAAAATTTTATACATAAATATTAAATTTTTTATTCATATTATGTATTTCAATAAACAAATTATGATCTATATATAAAAATATAAAAATTTAGGGAAATATATATAAAGTTTAAAAAATTTAATAACAAAATAGTTAGTTTTAAAAATTTAAAAATCTATATTTCAATTTAATTAAATTTTTGTAACTAATAATTCATTTTACTAATCTACGACAAAAAAAACAAAAAAAAAAGGATTTTTGAGCCAAGTTAGGTTTGATAATTTTTAACTTATAATTATAATATGAAAAATAAAAAAATAAAAAAGAATTGCTAATCAATTACATTACCACGTATTTCATTTTACTCCAAATTCCAAATGACCAAAGATCGACATTCATAACATATCTATGCCACACAACATTCCATTGTTACTATAAGAGAATGAAGCAAGATTTAAGATGTAGATGTAGATCAAAATATCTATAGTAAAATTTTATAAAAATGTTGAAGATATTAATGATGAAAATTTTAAAAATATTTACATAAATTAAGAAAATTTTATCAAAATTGTGAATATTTTCATAAAAATTCATAAAAAATTAAAAAAAATCAATTATTTATACATTAAATTAATTGTTTTATTTAATACATATGTATTTATTTTGATCACTAAGTCAAAAAAACTAATCAAAATATTAAGTAATAAGTAATTAAAATATTAAATAATTATTTAGATTATAATTATAAAATATTAATATTAGAAATGCATAAATCTTGATTGTATACTTTATAATTTGAGCTATAGCTATATTAGCAAAGTAAATGTGATAATGATACTATATATATATATACGAAAAAAAATACAAAATATTGTTCCAAATTTAAAGAAATAATGGTTTGATTGAAGATATAA
The DNA here is from genome assembly GCA_033030585.1 of Hippophae rhamnoides. NCBI lineage: Eukaryota > Viridiplantae > Streptophyta > Magnoliopsida > Rosales > Elaeagnaceae > Hippophae > Hippophae rhamnoides. The sequence continues at coordinate 51,424,284 of CM065432.1, forward strand.
AAACTATAAATATTAAATTATTTTGGAAAAAAATATTTTATATTTTTTAATAAGAAACGATATTTGTTGACAATATTACGATAATATCTATAATATCCATGATATTTTGACATAAAAATAATAATATTTTTTAGATAATGTCATTTTATCTATATTATTACAATATTCTCAATATTTGAATTTTTTGTCAAATAAAATGGATATCACCGTAGAGGTGTCTAAAATCTTGATAATATTGACAATGTGTAGAATTTTTCAATCCTTAGATTGAAGTATCTAAGTAGAATTTACCTGTTAATGATACCATTTTTCTAGTTAGAAATAGAAAAATGAAACATAAGTAAACTTTAAACAAAAATAAGATGATAACAAATAAAAGGAAAGTAAAATAAGATGATACGTAACAGATAGTATGCACCCCATTTTCTTCTTTCTTTTTTTATTTTGTAAAAAGAGCCGGGTCCATTTGCCATTGCTCCCTTGCATCCAATGTTCCTCATGCTCGGGAACCTTTGCACGGCTGAAGATGACGTCGAAGATTGAAATGTGTCATTTGCGGTAGATGCTGATGTATCTTCATGAGTTGAGACAATGTCTTCTTGCACACTTTTTTCTATAATAATATATAATATGTTAAAAATTATTTCCTCATTCATTAGATAATATCATTTAATAATATAAATTATAATTTATAATATATAATATATATATATATATATATGAATAAATAATAAATAATATTTAAAAAATCAATATATATTAATAATATAGGTCACTTTGATTTTTTAAAAAACTACGAGTATACAATCGAACCAACTAGGTTGGTTGTCATATTTTTCTAGACCTACTTCTTAGACTCTATTAGTTAAGCGTTTTTTGGAAAGAAAAAAAAACCATCCCTAATTTCAATTATTTATGATTAAAGTGTACATCTTAAAAAAAATGTATTATTTGTTGTTTTTTGAATATATTCTATGTAAATCATATTACTTACTCATTGTTAGACATACATATACTATTATTTTCTTAGTTCTTGATGTTTATGGCATGCTCATTAAGTCTGTTGAAGTGTACAAATACCCTACTCCACTTGATATGATATATGATTTCCAATTTTATATTCATTCACTCATTTTTCTCTTCTTCACATTTCCTCGTTTCATTAACATGCATGGTACATATAACCTTAGTTCCAAGAAATAAGTAGCTAGAGATTAATTATGGAGATGATTTAAGACTCGACTCCATATCAAGTAATTTTAGACTTGCTTATAAATCTAATCACATAACGAAAATGATGAATAAACACAAATTTTCACATATATTTGCATTTAAATTAATCATAAGTTTACACTCCAAAAGCACACTTTTTTTGGTTTCCCATCCTCTTTTTCTTATTTATCAAACAACAATCAAATACATTCTAATTGTTTGAGTGTTGCAAGTAAGTCTTCTATTTCATGATTCTTGTATATTTTCATGATTTTATTAATTTGTTGTTTATTTTCAATTTATTCTATGTATTATCCGAATGTATGTTTTTAGCTAATAAAAAATTAGAAAATATTTTTTTCTATGTATTTTCAAATTGTGAAGTTCCTCTAACAAATTATTGCTTAAAGTTTCAAGTTAAAGATATTTTTTTTCATTATAGTATTTCATTTTCACAAATCAAATAAAGAAATATATATTTTATGTATTTATATGTTATGTTAATTGTTATATATGCATATTGTTGTTGTTTACATTTATATACATAATTAATTATTTATGTACGTACATACTTTTAGATATTGATTCTATTATTTATTTCATAGAAAAATGGATATTGAACATTTTGTACTTTTCACTCCTAAAACAATATTAGTAGAGTTTATTATATATTATTTATGGTAGAATGCAACTAGAGTTTATAATTTTTCATATATATTACGCATGTTAACTAGTTGAACATATGAATATATATATTATGCATGTTAACTAGTTGTATATATGTTTTATTTTTTACTATAAGTCATTGCCTACAATAATCAGCATTAAAATCAACATTTAAGGTCGGTTTTAAATAAAATTTTATTTATAATAAATTTTAATTCGATAAGTTTAAAAATCAACTTTTAATGTAGAGTTTATTTTAATAAAAAAATCTTTAAATGGTCTTAAAATTTAAAATACATTAAAAAAATAACCTACCTTAGGTTAATACATTGGACCGACGTATTATTTGATTTTTTTGTTGTTGCTATCTATACGTGTAAAACATGCAGTGGTAACCGTGGAACAACTAAATTGGATATATTTAGGGGTTTAAATTTTTGAGTCATTCAACAACATATTGACTAAAAATTTTGAATCACCCCATGTTGCTTTGGTTATTTTTAGTCGGTTAAGAACCAACCCAAAAAGCCTTTTTTTTATAATGTTTTAAGTTTATGGATGAAATGGCTTCCTAAATAGAATTATATGTACTATCTTCTATCACAATTATTGTTCGATTGCTTAGAATGTATTAATATATAGAGAAAAATGTTATAAAAATCTTTTAGATTAGGTTATTAATGTAATTTAGTTTCTTAGATTATAAATTGTATTATTTAGTCTATTAATTTTCTAAAAATAGTCAATTAAAGATAAATTATATTATTTTAATATTTTTATTAAAATAATATTATTATTTTTCTATAAAATGATTAAACATAAAACATAAGTCAATTAAATATATTATTTTAATAAATTTTTTATTAAAATATTATTATTTTTCTATCAAGTGATTAAACACGTAAAATAAATTTTTTTAATAATAATAAAGTCACAATTAATATAAAAAATTCACAAAATATTGGTTTTTTTGATATTTGTTAATTAACACTATTTTATTTAATTTTTTTTCTTAAAAATAAAATATGTATTTAAACAACTTTTGGTTTGAATTTTATTATTATTTATTTTTTTCATATTAAATTTTACTTTATCCTTGTTAAAGACTTGTATTTTAATTATGTTTTAATTACTTGATATAAAATAATAATAATTTTAAGAAAAAATCAATAAAATAATACAATTTATCTTAAATTTGTCCATTTTTTTATAAAGTTAAAGAACTAAATAACACATTTTTTAAATTTAAGAAATAAACAACATAAATGATCTAATTTAATTTCCTTTTATAATATCTCATCCTAATAGATAATACTTCACTAACTCGATAATGCATTCATCGTCGCTACACCAAGCCCACTCAATACCAATAATCACCCAACAATAACAACATCTTTATAAGCACATAAATAATATTCTTGATTTTGGATCCATAACTCAAATAGTTAGTTTAATTCTAAATTTTTTTAAATAAAAATTACTTCTTCTATATTTTTAAAAATCATTCCCTCATTTTAAAAATAAAAAATTTATGAAAAATTAAAAGTTTTTTGTTAGACTTTTTTTAATTGTATACATAATAATATTAATCAAATAATCAATAACATATATTTTTGTCCTCTGTCATTTTAATAGAAACTAGGGGTGTCCATAAACCGGTCCAGACCTGACCAAACCGAACGGTTTTGTTAATCAAATGGTCCGGTCCGGTTTGTATTAATTTTAAACTGTTCAAATCGGACCGGACCAGTTTAATAATATATTAAAAATTTCACATTATTTTTCATTAAATTATAAAAAAATTGAACCAAATCGAGAATCAAACCGAACCGAATGGTTTTATAAGCCAAACGGTCCGGCTTTTATTTCTTAAAACCGTTTCAAACGGTCCGGTCCGGTCCGGTTAATTTTTTTTTTAAGAAAACCGGACCAGAACAGACCATGGACACCCCTAATAGAAACTATCAATATCTTTTCACTTCCACATCAATTTACTATTTCTCTCTAATCTTTTTGTATCCAACCTCTCTTTTTACTAATTTAAATATATATTTTTTCTTTTGAGACTCTCCTTCAATTAATCTTTGATAAACATGTTTTTTTTCTTGTTAACTTACCTTGAGTTTATTTTATTTATGTGTATCTTTTTTAAACAATTTTGAAAAATCAAAATGATATTATCTTTAATTCTAAATATTCAAATCTTAAATTTTGTTGTTTTTAAATTAAATTTCATATTTCAAGAATTTACAGTATTGCTTTATAGTACAAATTATTAGGATTATTCTTATATTCAAGATTTTTATTATCTCTCTCATTCAACTCAGAGAAAACTACCTCAAAGGTTCTATCAAAATCAACTTTAATGCAACTGTACATGATCATAATATTACTTTTGCATTTGTTAGAGATTCTTATGATCATATTCTTAATTGTTGAGTCAAATTCTATAAAGAAAATTATGACGAAGAATGAGAAGCTTTTGCACTATTATTTTCTCTTCACTTGGCTTTGTAACTTAATTTCAAAACTAACTATGTGTAAGATGACAATGGAAATGTGATAAAATTTATAATGCATGGTAATTTAATCTTTTTTTATGAAGTTTAAAATATCATCAATAAGTATAACTTTTTTTTGCCTTGTTTTTACTATAATTTATATTGCTTGAATTCCCACAAATTTAAGTAAAGTTGTTCATAACTTATTTTATTAGTCTTTTTATAATCATATTGAAGATTTTATTCATAATTATGTTTTATCCTTATTATTTTTTTCTATCATTTGTAATGAATATTAATATATATTTCTTCATTTATAAGGGAAAAAAAAGTAGGCGTGGATTTTTTTTTCTTCCGAAATACTTAGAATTTGAATCCACGTTATTTTCAACATGTATATATATATGTATGTATGTATGTATGTATGTATATCAAGACATATTTACTCTTTACAAGCAATCCAGATATGGTGCACTTGAGAGAGAGAGAGCTTCTTTGCTCATACACTCAAAAAGTGTTGAATATATCAAAGCAATAAAATAAACACACAGAATTTACGTGGTTCGACAATTCGCCTAGGTCCACGGGAGGCAACAGATATTATTTAAACTGAGTAGGAAATATACAGAATACAGATACAGATTTCCTCACTAATAATATCTCTCAAGTGTTTCCCCAAACTCGCAAGTATTTTCTCTTTTTGAGTTTCATTATACTCTCCCTAATTTGTGGCATGATTTGTAGCATGATTTAAAAAAATTAGTGGCATAATTTAAGGAAATTGGTGGCCTAATTTAAGGCTTAAATTATGGTACAATTTAGGGAAAGAGAGCCTTTCTTCATCTATAAATAGGGAAGAGTTAATGCATTGAAGAACAAGGCAAAAATCAGAAAAAATCAGAGAGAGTATAAGCAAACTCAAAAAGAGAAAATACTTGCGAGTTTTGGGAAACACTTGAGAGATATTATTAGTGAGGAAATCATTATCTATATTCTGTATATTTCCTACTCAGTTAAAATAATATCTATTGCTTCACGTGGACCTAGGCGAATTACCGAACCACGTAAATTTTGTGTGTTCATTTTATTGCTTTGATATATTCATATACCGTTATTTATTGCTTCCACCCACAACAAATTGGTATCAGAGCCAAATATAGCAGTATTATATATCAAATCGAAGCTCTCGACGAGACGAACGCAACGGTGAAAGAATCGCTCAAATCGGAAGTCAGAATCACCGCCAGAAGCTGCCGGAGTCCTGCTGCCAACAAATGAGTCAACTCGCCGAGTTGGACCAAGTCAACTCAGTCACTAGTGATATTTGGACAGAGTTGGTCTGTTTTTCATCCGTTTTCATCTGAGTTGGATCTATTCCTATCTAATTGGACCATTCCGGATTCAACTACGGACTCCGTTTTTTCAAATAAGGTATAAAATTTGGAAAAACACTATTTTAAGTTGTAAGTGCAAAATTTTTGTTATCAGTTTGTACTTATAGCTGATAAAGGAGAGATTGAAGAAGGTGAATAAGTTGATCATAGAATTTATGGCAAACAAAGTTCTACTCGAAGAAATATGTTGTCCAACGCAAAGTTTGAGGTGGAGAAATTTGATGTCACTAATAAATTTGGCATGTGGCAATATGAAGTATTAGATCTATTGTTCCGAGAAGGATCTAATATAGCCTTGGAGATAAGGCCAGGAGATTATTCAAATGAAGATTGGAATTATGTCAACTGATAAGCTTGTGGCACAATTCGACTGTGCTTAGGAAAAGATCAGAAGTACTTTGTCATGAAAGAGAATGTAGCCCCAATTCTCTAGAAGAAACTAGAGGACAAATACATGACGAAAAGTATCGAGAACAGACTCTACTTAAAGAAGAAACTTTTCCATTTCCAGTACAAGAAAGGTACCCCTATGATTGAGCACTTAGATAATTTCAATAAAATTTTGGCCGATCTGCAAAATTTAGATGTTGAAATTATCGATGAAGATAAAGCTTTGTTGTTGTTGAATTCATTACCTGAGAGCTATGAGCATTTAACCACAACCCTGTTATATGGAAAGGATGAGGTTAAGTTTGTAGATGTTTCAAATGCTTTGGTAAATAGCAGTCTTAGGAAGAAGGATCAACGTGATCACGGAGACTCGATATCGGAAAGCGTTGTGTGGCGGCCCGGTGGGACTAATACCAAAAAATCGGCGGATCAAATAATAGAGGAAATCTAGATCAAAGTCCGGAGAGTCGTCCAGGAAGGCGTCCTACGAAGGGACGAGTGTTAAATATTGTCACCGAAAGGAGCCTTGGAAGAAAGATTGTCCCAAGCAAGGACAAGTCAGAATACAAATGTTGCACGGAAGGCCGAGTGAAGAGATGAAGAATCGTCCTTTTCGGTTTCATCATCGAAAACCTACTCGGATAAGTGGATCCTTGATTACGGATGTTCTTATCATATGTGTCCCAACAGAGACATTGGTTTCGAGTTTTGAGGAGCTCGATGGAGGATTTGTGCTTATGGGCGACAATGCACATCGAACAAAGGGATCGGAACAATATGACTAAAGATGCATGATGGTACAATCGAGACGACTTACGAATGTAAGGTATATTCACGACCTATTGTAAAACCTTATTTCTTTAGGTGTTCTAGATTCTGATGGTTATAAGGTAACATTGGAAAATAGAGTCTTGAAAGTTGTACGAGGTGCGTTGTAGCAATGAAAGGTACTCGAGAAGCCGAACTTGTATTTCCTAGATGGATGTACGATTCTGAGGAAGGAAGCGGTATCTCGAGTAGTTACGAAGAAAAGGCAAATGATTCTTCCCGCTTTTGTGGCACGTACGCTTAGGGCGTGTCGGTGAAAAAGGCTTTGCGAGCTTAATGAAGCAAGGTCTTTTGAAGGTGCCAAGGCGGAAAGTTTGATTTCTGCGAGCATTGTGTAATGGGAAAACAAACAAAGAGTCAAGTTCGGCCTTTGCCGTTCATCGTACTAAGGGATCTCTTGATTATATTCACACGGATGTTTGTGGACGCTTCCAAGAATGCTTCAACTTGGAGGTAAACATTGGTTTGTGACTTTTATTGATGATTTCTCTAGATATGTTTGGATATACTGCTTATGAGTCCACAAAGATGAAGTTCTGGATATCTTTCTTAAATGGAAGAAAATGATCGAGACTCGAGGCGTACGGGGAAGATTAAAAGCTCGGATATGATAATGATGGCGAGTATAAATCACATCATTTCTTTAAAGTTTGTCGAGATGAAGGGATGATCGGACATTTTTCGGTTCCTATAAATGCAATGAGAATGGAGTTGCGAGCAGATATGAATCATACTTTGGTTGAGAAAGTTCGATGTATGCTATCTCATTCCAAATTGAGCAAGGCATTTTGAAATTTGAGGCTTTGTCATATGCGGCTTCGTATAGTCGACGGACTTCCTACTGCGCATTAGATGGAAAAACTCCCAAGATGTAGTGCAGGAAAGCACCAACTCTTTGATTATGATTCATTGCGCATATTTAGATGTCCTGCGTATTTTCATGTTAGTGAATCCAAGCTGGATCCCAAAGCAAAAGCCGTTTTCTTGGGGTTTAAGTAAGAGTTAAAGGATTTCAACTTTGGTGTGGTGAATCCGAGAAAGATCGTCTTAAGCGAGATGTTACATTCGGCAGTCTGTTATCTTTGAGACAAACAAATTTAGAGAATGGAATGAAAGTCCAAATACTCTTTCTAAGGTGATGCTTGAGACTCAGGAAGATCCGAGAAAAAGATTGCACCCGATTACCGTCGTGGTGAAGATGAAATTGATGATCGAGAAAGATCTCGGTTGAGGTGGAGGTTACTCTGCCATCGCATGTGGAATTAATTAGCGACGAATCTATTGCCTTTACTCGGCCCGAGAAGGGAGATTAGGAAGCCTACCGGATACAGAACGTGGTAGCATTAGCTTCCGATGAGTGATGATGATGTCCCGTACCTACGGAGAAGGCGTGCTGAGAGTTGATAGTATGAAGTGGAAAATGGCAATGGATGAAGAGATGAAGTCTACACATCGAGAATCGGACTTGGGAGTTGGTTCCCGACTTCCCGAAAGGAAATAAAACTGTGGTTGCAAATGGGTCTATGCGAGAAGGAAGGTGCTCACCGGTAAAGACAACATCAGATACAAAGCCAGACTGGTAGCAAAAGGCTATGCTCAGAAAGAAGGAATAGACTACAATGAGGTATTCTCACCAGTTGTTAAGCATTCATCTATTCGGATACTATTGGCTTTGGTAGCACAGTTTGATCTCGAGTTAGCTCAACTCGATGTCAAAACAACTTTTCTCCATGGTACTTTGAACGAAGAAATCTACATGTCTCAACCGGATGGCTTCAAAATTCCAGGACGAGAGAATTGGGCTTGCAAGCTGAGCAAGTCAATTTACGGTTTGAAGCAATCACCGCGACAATGGTACAAGCGCTTTGATAGCTTCATCAGAGAGCAAAAGTACACACGTAGTCAGTTTGATCATTGTGTATACTTTCGGAAACTCCAAGATGGTACCTTCATTTATTTGCTCTTATATGTTGATGATATGTTGATTGCATCTAAGAGCAAGGTGGAGATCGACAGATTGAAGGCTCTGTTGAGTTCAGAATTTGAAATGAAAGATCTTGGAGAAGCTAAGAAAATTCTTGGAATGAAAATCACAAGAGATAGAGTTGCAAGTACAGTCTGTCTGACACATACTCAATATCTGAAGAAAGTACTATAAAGGTTTGACATTGATGAAAAAACCAAACCAGTAAGTACACCGCTTGCTCCTCACTTTCAGTTAAGTGCATTAATGTCACCTAGCACCACCGATGAGAAGAAGCAAATGGAATGTGTTCCATATGCAAATGCTGTTGGTGCCTTGATGTATGCAATGGTTTGCACCAGACCTGATATTTTCCACGCTGTTAGTATGGTGAGTCGGTACATGCATAATCCGGGTAAAGGACACTGGATTCTACTTTACATCTATGGTACTGTGGATATTGGTTTGAAGTTTGAGAGAGACAAGATTGAAGGTAAACACCTAGTTGGATATGTGGATTCTAACTATGCTGGAGATCTGGATAAGCGTCGATCTACAATTGGTTATGTGTTCAAAATGGCAGGAGGACCAGTTTGTTGGAGATCAACATTGCAGTCAACTATAGCTTTGTATACTACGGAGGCAGAGTATATGGCTGTAACAAAAGCATTCAGAGAAGCTATATGGCTTCTCGAGTTGACTAAGGATTTGGGTATTGTTCAGAAGAACGTGGAGGTTTTCTGCGACAACCAGAGTGCCATTTGTTTGGCAAAGAACCAAGTTCATCATGGTCGCACCAAGCACATCGATGTTCGATTTCATTTTGTTCGGGAAATCATCGATGAAGGGAATGTTATACTCCAGAAAGTCGGAACTGCAGATAACCCTGCAGATATGCTTACAAAGGTGGTTACAGGGATCAAGTTTCAACACTACTTGAACTTGATCAACATCTCTCGAGCTTAGGGCGCCTAGGGCGCATTTGGAGGCAGCGTTATGAACTTTTTCGCCAAGGTGGAGATTGTTGAATATTGTCTCTAAAAGTAACAAATTAGTGGCATAATTTAGGGAAATTAGTGGCATGATTTGTGACATGATTTAAGAAAATTAGTGGCATGATTTGTGACATGATTTAAGGAAATTAGTTGCATAATTTAAGGAAATTTGTGGCCTAATTTAAGGCTTAAATTATGGCACAATTTAGGGAAAGAGAGCCTTTCTTCATCTATAAATAGAGAAGAGTTCATGCATTGAAGAACAAGACAAAAATCAGAAAAAATTAGAGAGAGTATAAGCAAACTCAAATAGAGAAAATACTTGCGAGTTTGAGGAAACACTTAGAGATATTATTAGTGAGAAAAACTGTATGTATTCTGTATATTTTATACTCAGTTTAAATAATATCTGCTGCTTCCCGTAGACCTAGGCGAATTGCCGAACCACGTAAATTATGTGTGTTCATTTTATTGCTTTGATATATTTATATACCACTATTTATTACTTACGTACACGACAAAAAGTGCATAAAATACAAATAAAATTTACCCTTTTTAATAAATGTGGGTAGTTTTTTTAAGCTGTGAAGAATGTAAATAAACATAATGCTAATATCATAAAAATATGTAATTTTTTTTATATTAACATCTTTTATATTATATTATATGTTAAAATTATTTTAAAATTTAAGAATGATTTATTTTTTTATAATACTAAAATGTGACAAACATAAAAAAAAATATAAATGTAAAAGCATAAATTTATGTAATTATTATTTCTCTCAACATTAAATTAAGATTAAAATATAATAAGTTGTGGTTTTATTTTTTTCTTTTCGAAAAAGATATCCTTATCTTCTTGAACTCATCAAACTGAGAGATGGAAAGAAAGTGCATTAATTAAATATTGTATTTAACTTCTTGTTTTTTCTTTATAATGTAATTTAACTAATTAAAATCAATCAATTCATTCATATAACATTGCGAAGAGAAAGTGTGAAGGAGAAAATTGCACGAAGGGAGGACGTGTCTGCCTACAAGAGGCACCACAGTGGTAGTGGAATTATTTTCATGAGGAGTTAGCGGTTAGCATGTGGAGGCCAGCACACTGTATCTTGGAACTCACAAAGGCAGCTAGTAAACAGAGAACGCCACCAAAGACAGAGGAAAGAGAAACAGCAAAAAAGAAATAAAGAAACACGGATAATTTCTGATAAGATGACTCTATTAAAATAATAAAATTTATTAAGATTTTAAGTTTTAATTTTTAATTTTTTTTTTCTAAATTAAGGTTATGTTTTCTTTTATTGTTTTTCATATAAAAAATATACAGTAAAATAGTAAAGACGTTTCCTTCTATTGTTAATATTAGAGATGATAAAATACTTATATGTTATTTAATATTTTTAATAAATTTATAGGTTAATATTATTTTATTTTATTAAAAGTTATTTGTAGTAGATTCATACTTAATATAAATAATCAATTTTTTTTATTTTTATAATTTTATTTATACTATTTAAATTCATTTAAAATAAATATAACATCTTACCTGAATTAATACATTTAATTAATATCATGCTAAAGCACAATTTTGACGAAAACAAAATTACTTTCAGAGGAATATTATTATAAGTTTATTAAGGAATAAAAGACTCATCACAAGAAAAACTTCTTTTGGAAGCAAAGCATAAAAGTTTTGGACGGTGGCACTGTCACAGACTCACAGATCATTCGTTAACAATTTATACACCTACCTTTGACAAATCGTTTGTAACAATAAAAAAAAATACATGTGTATCATAATTAATATTTTAATATTAATAAATTATTAAAAATATTATTTTAAATTAATAATTATTAATATTATAATTATACATTATTTTAATTAATAATTATATATTAAGTAAATTATAATTATCGATAACAAATATCACAAAATATAGATAAAACTTATGTGAGGATATTGGGTATTATTAGTAAAAGTTGGGTAAAGGAAATACTTGATTTGAATGGAACGACGGCATACTACAGTCACAACCGCACGTAGATATATCGTGATTTTAGCCCAATCCTTTTATTTTGGAGCTTATTTTCAATTTATGAAAATTTTAACGATTTAATTTTAATTTTTTAATAAAAATTTACTAATATCTTATAAATATATATATTAGAAACACTTATATTAATTTAAAAAATTTTAAAAAATATTTTTAAATAATAGTAATATTTCTTAAAAGTTACTAAAGTTTATTTTTTCTATTAAATAAATACAATATTAGAAAGTTTGCTTGGAATGTAGATTCATGGTGATACTTCAGTTTATTTTTTCTATTAAATAAATACAATATTACAAAATTGGCTTCGAATAAAGAATAATGATTATAACGATAGTAAGTCAAATCATCTCAAATACAAGTAAATCTCAACATAATAATAATAATAATAATAATAATAATAATGCTTGTGAACTTTTAGTATTTTTGTTTTCTAATCAAAACTTTCTATTTTGTTTTTTGAAAAATAAGAATTTCATTCATTTATTAAAATAAAAATATATATAATTTAAATGGATAATTTTTTATAACATGTATACATGGTATTAATTGAATGTTATGAATTAAATTGTAATATTTTTAATATCTTTACCTTTATTTGATATTTAAAAAAAAAAAAGAAAGAGAGAATTTATGCTTTTGTAATAATTCGGGCCGATTCATACTCATTTATAGTTTCAATTACGAAGTAATAAGGTATAGTTTTCAGTTAAGAGAGAGAGTATATTTTCAATCGAAAGTCAAGTCAAAAGAGTTGACTGATTAAAAACATAAACACAGAGTAATTTGAAATTTTGGTTTGATTATTTAAGAAAAAAAAAATTGAAGTGCACTATTTATTTTAAAATTTTAAATAAATATTAAAATTTTAAAATATATAATTTAATTACTCAAATTTTTAAACTTAACGTATGAATTTTTAAATTTTTAAAATATTTAAATCTTACAAGTTAATTTTAAATTTATGAAATTTTATAAATATATATCTTAATTTAATTATTAACATATATATTTATAAAATAGAAATAAAATTTATTTGTAATATTTTTAAAATATAATAATTAATTGAATTTATTTAAAATTTAGTAATTAATGGTATGTTTTAGCAGGAAAAAAATATAGTAATTGACTTTCCGCGTTCAGGGTCGTATTAGTTATGTACTTCTGACATTTTTGTCTCTCTTTTTTTTTTTTAAGTTAGATTCAGACTTTGTGGTTAATTGATAGGAGAGGATGAAAATAAGACTCGTATGATTTTTAAGTGGTTTACATACGTCATATATCACTAAAATCTTGTACGATTTTTTTACAATATTTTCAATTTTTAAAAGGTATAATTGAAATAACATCTTTTACTAACTAATAAAAGATTTTTTTATAACTAAATTTAATTAATTAATAAAATGTTATTTTAATTTTGTTCTTCAAAAATTAAGAATTTAAAAAAAAAATTGAATAAAATGTCAATCCATGATTAGATTTAGTGATACTTTTATGAAAATTACAAAACTTATATTTTTACTTAAAAATTATAAAACTAAAATATTTATTTAGCTAAAAATATAATATCTCTAGTGACCCTTACTGTTATATAGATGTGCTACATAGAATTATTTTTATTGTTTTAATTTTTAATTTAAGAATCTAATTCATGTATATTATTTTTAATTTATGATATTATTAATACACAATAAATAGATAAACAAAGGTAATTGTTAGTTATTAGTTTCCCAAAAGTAACACACAAAAATAAAATAAGTAAATTAAGTTTACAATTTAATTGCTTTATTTAAGTTAAATTCTAATGAAAATCATATGAAAAAGTTACCAATCGAAACGAGTTAGAATTGTATTTGACTTAAATATTTTTTTTTATGTATTATGAATTTATCAATTTTTTTAATTAATTACAACAACTTATTTTAAAATTTTCATATTTTTAATATAATTTTTTATCAATTTAGAAAGAAAGAAAAAACTAAATTCATAAGACATAAAAAATATTTGATAAAATAAAAAATAAAAAAATGTTATATATTATGTCAATATTCTCCCCTATATGAAATAAACATTAAGAATTCAAGATGTGTTACGAGAAAGACTAATGATGTTTGAGAGCCGAGTACCCAATTCAGTAGTCATGTAAGCTTGGTATATAGGTAATGCTGGAAAGGTTCGAAAAGTTAGCCCACATTTAGTAGTACACTACTTAAGCTGGGCTAAACAGAAGAAATATGGGCCTAATTCGTATCACACTCCTCTCGAAATTGAAACAAAGTTGGCGTCATGTTTAATAAAAAAAATTATCTTACTTTTATTTTCTCTGATCAAAAGCTCAATTTGTGCTTGATTAATTCTATTTGTATTTAATAATAATTCATGAACTCAATCAATGTGTTTATTTTGTATTATTATTTTTTAACACGGTTCGTACTATTAAATTAGGTCAAATCTATATGGCATTTATCAATTATAGAGTTTTCCAAAGTTGTGAGCATGAAAAATAGCTTTAAAACAAGTCAATGGGGTTCACCAATTCCTTCCCTTTTAAAAGTGTTGCAAAATGTGTTTTTTTAATACTATTGAAAAGATTTTGATTCTCTCCTCTCAAATAATATCAACCTTTGAGAAATACGAGAATATTGAAAATATATATCTTCACGTACCTCTATTTCCTTTTAATCAATTGAAAAATTAAACTCTTTTTTTAAATACAAAAAAAAAAAGTCAAGTAATTATACAAGTCATCGAGTGAGAAAATAATCAAGCGGTTCGGATCATGAGTCAGGTACTCAGGAGTATGGGTTCTTCAGGAAGTACTCGTATTGGTCAACTGCACAAGTGGGAACAGCCACCATCACCTTAACAGCATCCGTCTGATCATGAACAGGCAATAACAAGCAGTACTTATCAACACAAACGGATCCCACGTGAACTGGCCTTCCCAGCCCAAAGTCAACCTTCTCTAGACCCAGCCTTGACCATTGTGAAACGATCAACACCCCTACTAAATCCGGACTCGCCCTCGACTCACTCACCGATTCAATCACCTCTCTCACGTACCCATCATCCACTCTCTCTTTCGCTCTTTTCACTAACCCAGCTGCGTAGTCCAGACCCTTCTCTGTCAAGTCCTTAACGGTTGTTTGGGCGCACCCAAGTACGAAAGCATTGCCATAATAACCACCGGGTAGATTCGGTTGGACTCGGTCACGAACGTTTAAGCTAAAGAGCATCTTTATTATTTGGCTTGAAGGTAGGCTCAGTGCTCTAGACCAACTCCTCCATACGTGAGCCGAGAGGACCTCAAACGATGTGAATGATGCTGACACTACAGAACTCGGTTGATTATTACTCGCCAGCTTTTTGAGCTCTCGAAGATGTCTTGTTTCAAAAATAATAGATGTCGGGTTGAGTGTATTGGTCAAAAATCGAGATTCGAACCCGCAAAGATCCGGAACTTGGTTGAACACCGGAAGATCAATGGTCGACTTACTTTTCTTTGGGTTTAAATTCAAAAGATGGCGATCCCAAACCGGTTGAACTTTTAACTCGGCGAGATATTGTTTGCCAGTTGCTAAGTCAGCAAACGAGTTCAAAAACTCGGCGCTTCCAAGCCCATCGATGATACAGTGGTTAAACCCAAAGGCTAAAGCAGCCGCTCCGTCTTTAAGCCACGTAAGCTGGACGATAAGTGGTGGATCCCCTTTAAGAACGTCCGGCGCGTGTAGCGACAATAGCTCTCTCCATTTAGTGACATAAGCGGGTGCCTTTTCAAAATCTCCGAGAGTCAAGTCCGAGAAGGTTTCCATGAAAAATGCACCCTGGGCTCGACAAACTACCTCAAGGCTCGAACCATCGGGTTTAGACCGGACTTGGCCAGCCAATGGATAATAAGGAACAAGAGATTCAGCCAATGCGGCTTTAATGCGAGCCGAGATGGTAGTTTGATCTGATTGATGAGGCGGAGGCTTGTAAACCAAGAGGTAGTCGATGCTGAAGCGAAGAAATAGCTGGGAGTCGAGAGCTGAGAGAGAGAGAACATGAGCTGGGGTTGGTTCTGAAGGGGTGATTAAAGCAAAACCTTTGGCTCGCATTAGGCTGCACATGTTTGATAATGTTTGAGATGGTTGTTAGTTAGCTTATGATGTCTGAGGAGAATAGAATTGAAGTTATATATTGAAAAATTTGTACGGAGGGTAGAGAAGGGAACAAAGAAATGGTACAGCAAATTGATAAATAATAATAATAATAATAATAATAATAATAATAATAATAATAATAATAATAATGATAATGATAATAATAATGAGTAATATTATGAAGATTGGAAGGTAGTGAAGCATGTGGATGTATTGGGTTGGGGGTATTAACTGTGAAAGATTGTGCAAAGATTCTGCGGGCATCACTTTATAGGAATTTTGAATATCAAAACAAAAAACAATAACAACTTGGTTTTGCTTTTCTGTCTGTTAGACGGTGTGATCGTACTGTTACTAATGAGAAATTATTATATGTTTAATATTTCAGATTAATTAAATTTGTGATTAGTATAGTAATTTTTTAAAAAAATTATAAGTATCTAATATTAATTATAAAAACAAACAACTTGAATTGTAGATAATATATTTAAAAATTATGAATAATTCGTCGTTACTTAATTACTCTCATCATCTCTTTTATCACTATTTTTTTCAAACAACACTGCAAATTAATTAATTAAAAGATAAGGAAAGAAAAAACATTGCGACTCAACGATAGCGATACTTGAGATGAGAGAGTAATTAAAAACAAATTAAATCAAACTATATCAGTGTGATTGGATTGGTAACATAAAAAAAAGTCTTTTTATTATTATTATTATTATTATTATCAAAAAGGTAGGTACAGATGGTGGGATTTGACAAGAATAATATAATTGTCTGAAAGAGGCATGAGGATTTTACTGAAAGTGGTGACACTATAAATCTATAACTTAAAAATAGTTTTATTATTATAAAAAATAAAATAAAAATTTTAATTTTTAACTTAAAAAAATTACATAATTTTTTAAAAATTAAATTAATCTAATTAAACTAACTAAAAAAAATCTCACGTACATTTATTTTCTTTTAATGATTGTTAAAAAGTTTTGGAGAAATTACTTCAAAAATATAGTTAACTGTATTAGTAATATCTTAATATAATTTTTTATTCTTATTTATTAGGACATATTTTAATAGATTAAATATTTTAAAAAATATAAATTTAATACCATTTTTATTTATTAAGATTTTTCTTGTATAACTAGTATATAAACTTGTAACGAAGAATATGTGGAGTATTTTTTTCTCTTTTTATATCTGAAATATTAACAATTTTTATATGTTATTTTTTAGTCAATAAATATATGTTTTAATATTTTTTAATTATTTTATATAATTTCTAATATTTTTTCTTCTTTATTATTTTAAATTATTTTTAACCTCACTTACTTATTTTTACTCACTTTATTTTGTTTTGAAGATGAAAAAAATGCTATTTATAATCATTTTCTTAATTGTCAGTGCTATCGGTAAAAATGTTAATTAGGTATATATTCAATAACATGTGTTGTTATTAAAGGAGAGAGCTATGATAGTTAGAGATTATTCGTTTCATTTTTGTAACAAGATTTGGGTGAGATGTTTAATTTTCATCTTTAAAACAAAATAGAAGTGAAAAAGTGAGGTGGAAGATTGTATCAAATGAGTCCAAAGAATATAGGTTGAAAATGTTGTAAAATAAGTTAAAAAAATATTAAAATACATATCTAAAAATTCAAAAATATCATGAATTTTTTTTTTTGTTAATATTTCATTGATGAGCAGAGACTAAAATATCATAAATATCTTAAGGACTTATGATAATCACACGTGAAAAACCCCAATAAATAAAAAAATTACTAAATTGTTATATTTTTTAAAACTTAGATATCAATATAATAACACATGAAAAATAAGATTATAAAAAAGTACAAAAAATAAATAGGGTATTACATTAAAAGGATTTAAATTATTTAAATTCAACTTAAACGATATCTAATTATACAACGTATAATATTAAATGATAGATTAAATTTTTTTCTATTAATATAAATATATAAATAAGATATAAAAATGTATTATTTTTATAATTATAAATTTTATTTGATTGAAACACAAATATTTTTTTCCTAATGAATTGAACTACAATTGTAATTATAGTTTTTTAAACAAAAAATTTAAATTATTAAAAAATACTAAATATTTATTTTTTTATATCTCATTTTTACCTTGCACCATTTTACAATCTTATTTAATGTGTTAGGTTAAAAACCAATTAATAATTAATCTCATTTTAAAGTACGAGAAGTGAATTGAAATCTACATCCAACGCATGATCAATAACACTGAATTTACAACAAAACTACTGGAGGGATGGTGGATTTGTAATTATATTTGACATAAAATAGTTGTAATATTAAACTACATATATGGTATATACTCTTATCTTTTCAGTTTCAACTAAATCTTACTTATTTTAGTTAAACTAAGTTAACTTAATAAACTATTGCTTGTCACGTAAATTATGTTTGTTTAATAACAGTTATAGTGTGAGACACGCACATTAAATGACGCTACTGTCACACCATATATTATTTTTACGAATACTTGTGCACTTGGCATTTTTTAATGATTTATCAATGTTGTTAATAAAAATATTAAATAAATAACTTTTTCATCTGAATTCAAGGAAAAAAGTGTTATGAAAAGAATGACATCAATATCAGTTTTTTTTTTCTTTGTGATTTCACTATTTATTTAGAACCAAGAAGGTTAATGTTAAATTTATACTAATATTAATTATATTATATTACTTTATAAAATAATTTGGAAATCATGTTAAATATATTAAATAAGATTATACGTTTTATTAGTAAATATTTTTAAATAATTTTAGTTTAATATAAAATGATATATCACGGTTTTTTAAATAATAAAAAGATACGTTATTTTAAATGATATTATTTTTAATAATTATAATTTTTAAAGATACTATTTAATTTTGTTCTTATTTAAAAATAATCTTGAAAAACATAGAAAAAATTTATTATGTGTTAATTATATGTTATACAAAAATTAATTTAATAGGACACAATTGTTTAAAAAACTTTAGATGGATTTGAAATATGGAAATGGGGTATATAAAAACCTACTTTTAAGGTGGGGGTGGACATTAAGCAGCTGGTGCTACAAGGTTTTATCATTACCTTTAAAAAAGAATAGGACATTCCGTAGAGGGTACCCTTTATATATATGTGATTTTGTCTTTCACAGTAATCACAAATTGGATGACGGAATTATAATGGTTTAAACAAAACATATGTGATTTTAGGTAAGTAGCTAGACAATCTTATACCAATACCATGTGAGAAACAGATAAGCATATGTCTACCAGTTTGGCATACAAGTTCAAAAGGACTACCTGCTTTTCCAGAGAGTTTTTCTTAATCAATTTATTTTGAAAATATTTAGATTGATGTCTCAATTTGGAACAATTTCAATCTAAATATTCAAATTGTATTGGTCACTACATTATTAGACGTACTCAATATTACAAGAAGTGATTCTCATGTCCTCATATATAACTCGACCATTAATTGGTCACACATAACTACAAAATTAATACAAAGTTGAAACCAATTTATAATAGGATGGAGACAAACAAAGTTAATATATATATATATATTTGTATTCATATTAATTATATTTTATCCTATAATAATTATTTTTAAAAGTAAATTTTATTTTTAAAATTATTTTGATATATTGCATATCATAACTCATGTGAGCTAATATGTGTCATTAACATGATAATATGGAGTAAAACGTTCTAAGACATTACCAACAATTTATGAAAAAATCTATATAATTTGAAATTAAGAAGTATATGATTTTATTGATAAGTATATTGTTAATTATATCTAATAAAAAATTAATAATTATATAATTATATCTAATAAAAAATTGATATTTACTTAATTATATTTAATAAAAAATTTACATTAAATTAAGTATTAGATTTTATTGTTGAATTTGCTTTTGTATTTTTTTACAAATTTGAGGGGTAATGCTGTGTGGTTTATTGATTTTAAATAATATATTTAAATATTTTAATTTTAATTTTACTTATTTTCTTATAAATAAATTTTAATACTAATGTGTAAAATGTCACGTGATAAATTTTTTTTTTTTGTTAAATTAGAAACAAATTTTTGAACAAAAGAAAAATTGAGTACAAAAACTTGATACCCCATAATAAGTAACTTTTCAAAACAAACACCTAGCTAACACCGTTTCATTATGTTTTTGTTATCGTTTGTCTGGTAATTAATTTTTAATCTGAAATTACAATACTGAATTGGGTATTGTTTTTACGTATTATATACATAGTGTCACCATACCAGGCATATTCGACGTGACGTACGTCAGTTAATAATTATTTTGTTAATAAGATTAAAAAAAAAGAAATTAAACTAATTTTTTTTTTAAATACAACACAGATCAATAATCTTTTTAAACAAATCAAGGGAGTAAAACTGTAATCAGTAACCTAAAACATAATTTACTACCCAAAACTTAGACTATTATTAGAGTTGTTGCTAGCTTCTGCTTGGATTGAAGTATCCTTTGTCGGGTACTTGTAAAGAAGTACGACGAAATGTCTTTGAGATTTGTGCCACGTGTGAATTCGAGATAATGAGAAGGGTTATTTATTATTTTTAACTAATAAAATTATTATTTCTCACTACTTTTTATTAAATATTATTTATTTATTTATTTTTTTTAGAAATTTTTTTTTTTACTTTAATTGATTATTAGATATCTTAGTTTGTCGTATGAAGTTTAGGACACTTTCTCTAAAAGCATATCCTGATCTATTGCGCACTTTAGGGACAGCACCATCTAATTTCCTTTATTCCATCATTTATCGTTATCCTTCGATAGATACGAACTACTCTGCATCACAGACAATGTAAAACTAGCCCACAGATTTGGTAAATATACAGTGATACACTAATATTTTCCTACTACTTTAGCTCGTATTCAATTATATCTGGCTTTATAAATAAAATACGTGTATTGTTGTATGAATCTCTTAAAAAATATAAATAAATTACGAGACACTTTCTTACAAATTTAAAATTTGAAGAGAATTCTACTGTATCAAAATAATAATATCATTAGATATGATTCTTATGATAACTCTAATATTAATTAAAAAAAATTAAATTAGATGGGTATTATTAAAAGACAATAAAATACACTATTAGGAAAATTTCAATCGATAAGTTTTTGTAAAAATAAAATATCACATATTTGAGAAAAATATTAAAAAATATAAATGAATTATTAAATATAAATATCAGGAATTTAAATTTTTGAGAGAATTAATACCTTATATTTTTAAAGAATGTCTAAATATCATTTAAGAAAAGAGTTACAAACAATTTTAACATATATTCATTTCTTTAATTTCTATCACAAATTGAACATGTTTTATGTTGTTAATGTTTTTCAATAATATGAATATCATTTATTTTTATATTTATTTAAAAAACAATATTTAAAATATATCAAAATTTTAAATATTTTATAAATGTTTATAGGGAAATTAGAAACGAAATGGATTATACATGACTACTTCATACAATGTACTTTTCATTTTTAACCTCATACTGATAATTTTTTTTTAATAGTAGTAAAGTGAGTCAAAAATAAAAATATACCTTGAAAATTGAGAAAAAAGGGTCCATCTAATTCAATAATATCCCAAGTATAGTCATCAAACAAAGAGTAATTATTTTTACAAGATTAACTAAGCCATTTATATATGTAGCAATATATCCATCAAAGTCTTAAAGAAATTTAATAATATTTTGGGTTCATATTGGTAAGTTCTTCCTCATCATTGAGAGATTTGAGATAGATTTATCAAATCACCGTATCGCAGTTTGTGTATTGTTTAATTTCTATTATTCAATTTCTCTTTTTTAGTACCTGCCAGGAAATCAGTAGAATCTCGTTATTATTATACTTTTACATATAAACAATGTTAATTACGTGCATTATTTGAGGCAGGTTGAGACTTCCATATTAGTTATTATTTATCTAAATTATTTATATTTAGAATTATATATGTTTGGAGATGATGTTTACGAGATACTTATTCTTAAATTCTTTTTTTTTCATAATTAATTGACGTGTGGTATTTTTTAAGGATTTATTTTAAAAAAAAAAAAATTAAGTTCATAATCAAGTGAGACATGCATATCAAATAAAGAAGTAAAATAATGTAACAAGAATTACATTCGGTGAGACTGAATTGTATGTTGTATACTAAAATTGATATGATTTTTTATTTATCATTTGAATTTTTTTTAAATTATAATAATTACATGATGATTTATGATAAAAAAAACTAATTAAAATGAAAAATTAACATTTTTTTTATCGAAATACAACACATAAAATTAATAAATTTAGTTTAGTTTAAATAATATCTTTTATATTTCTATTAAAAAAAATAAGCTAGGAAAATAGCCCACACATTCAAAGGAAAAAAAGGATAAATATAAAGACTAGAAAAGTACAATTTAAAAATATGATAATTTCTTTTTTGCTTTGAAAGAAAGAATTTTAAATTACATTTGAAAAATGTGAGTTGAAATTAAACAAATTGCATTTACTCATATCATTTTACACCTAAGTAGTAACATAATGTAACCCATGCCATCTTTTTAATTAACTAAACTAGTTAAATAATGAAATTAATTTCAAGGCTTTGAGGAGGTGATCTTAACCAATTTGAGTAGGAGGATTTGTCTTAAAATTAAGACTATTATTGGCACATGGCATGCAGGAAATATAGGATTCTTAAACTAATAAACTAAATCTATATTAATTGTATACCTCCTCTTGGTCAA
This sequence comes from Hippophae rhamnoides, assembly GCA_033030585.1. Classification (NCBI taxonomy): domain Eukaryota; kingdom Viridiplantae; phylum Streptophyta; class Magnoliopsida; order Rosales; family Elaeagnaceae; genus Hippophae; species Hippophae rhamnoides. The sequence goes on from CM065432.1 coordinate 51,447,277, forward strand.
TATTATCAAATTTGTGGAAGTGCATATCTGTCCATGTGATTTGAACGATGTTGTCTAACAAATGCTAAGATAACTACTAGGCATGTCTTTTCATATGTTTGATATTTTGATTTTTTATACTTACAATTTGTTTAATAATCTATTGATAAATATTTTAATAAAATAATTTATATTTAAAATTATATTTAATTTATTTAATAAATGTTTTTTTTCCTATAAACACAATTTTAATTTTATTAAAATAACGTATATTTTATATATTTTTATTATTATAATATTCATAATCTTTTTATCCTAATATTATTATAATAAATAAAACAAATTTAGAATGCTACCTAGCTAGCTTAATCAATAGCCTGAAATAAATGCAAAAAGGTAAAAAGTATAAAGCAAAGTAAATGCATAAATTCAGGAAAACATGCCACATTTCAACTTTAATTTTTTTTTTTTTTGGGAACGACCATTTTATTTCGGGATGATATAAGTAACGATGACAAAGCAAAAAGTCTATGGTAGAGAAAATTATAAACGTACATATTATTATCTAATTTTATTTTATTCTTACTTCAAAATAAATTAATTTTTTCATTAACGATACATTTTATTTATAAAAATGAATAAAATAGAGGTATATTGATAAAAATATTGTTCATATATATATAATGCTATACAAATTTAGAATGTCATATATGCATGTTTGTCAGTGGAAGTCACATTTTTAAGAAGAAAATCTTAAAGTAAAGATAAGTAGCTAATGCAAATCAGCTCGATTGGTTGGATTTTATAAAAAAAATTCTTCCCAATATTTGATGTTATCGAGTTAAAAAAAAAATGTTAGATTAAAATTGTCCAATATATATTTAAGTACAACCAAATCCACCCTGGCCAATTTGGGTTGAATTTCATTGGATTTGATTAAAAAATCATTTATGTTATTTCATAATTTAAAAAAATGCAAAACTATTTAAGCAATACTTTTATCCTTTATTTGAAAAATTCATTATTTTAGTAACACTTTGATGTTTCAAAAAAGTAACTAGTAATATTTAAAAACATAAAATTTATTGACTTTTTTTAAAAATATAATCACAAACTATATATATGATGTATATAATAAATATTAGGCAATTTTTTTTTAAAAAAAAACATCATTTATTATACATAATTTCAAATTAATGAAATTTGGTGAATAAACTCCTATATAAAATTTTATTTTTAAAAATTATATATTGCAGTTAGATTAGATTTCACATTTTACGATTTCTATTACTTAAACTTGATGGACCATACAAGGTCGAATTATGATCCAAACCAATCCCTAATGTTATAAATTAAATCCAACCTAGCTAGTCAAGCTGGATTGGTTTGATTTCAATATGTTTGGTGAGTTAGTTCGGGTTTTAACTTAAAGAGTGTCAAAATCCACCTCAGTTAGATCCACCATTAAAAAATGAGATATTAATTAAAGTGTCAAAATTTAATTAACTTAAAGAGTTGGACTTATTTTCACAATTTAGTTATCGTTTACCACCTCAGTTAGATTATTATCTCAATTTGATATAAAACTTTTTTAACTATAAAAAGTCTAATTAGTTAGGATAAGTTGTAATAATTTGATAATAATTTTTTTTAATTTATTAACTAGTTATATTGATTTAAAAAAAATCATTGATGCATTTCATAAGTTTTTATCATCCCTAATTTCAAGACATAAATTATGTTGGAACAAATATGTGAAAAACTATGTAAGAACAATATTACCGATAACCTGAAATGAATTGCTTGGGTTGAGTCACGGTAGGTCATTTCTTTAAGGCGTTTGGTACTCTAAATTTATACAAAGCAAACATCGTCGTCCCGGATAAAAACGTGAGAATCTTTTTTGTACCGGATCTTCGTTGCCGATGAAGTCAGGAATACTACATATCAAATATTTATGTTGCTCGGAAATCTAAGAAAACAATTCTAAATTTTCTTTTCTTTGGTTTTTCTATGAAAAATCTGAGAACTATTTTTGAGTTGTTAAGTTATATTCTAAACTCCAGGGCTATTGCCTACTTATAGTTGAAAAAATATATGTAGCGGTCGTATAATTATGAAAATAACAGGTCACGCGTAATTATGAAAATAATTGCATAAAAATACTTGATCGCATAATTATAAAAATAGCTATCATAAAAGTAGCGGTCACATAATTATGAAAATAGCTGATCATAAAAGTAATGCTTGATCGCATAATTATAAGAATAGCGATTAATAAAATTAATGGCCACGTAATTATTAAAATAGCCAGGTTACATAATTTATGAAATAATGGTCATAAAATAATAAAAAATATATATTTTTATTTAAATTCATTTCCAACAATCCACTTGAATTTTAAATAAAAATAGTTTTAAAGCAATAGATCAATTAAAAGTATAAGATTATGCATAAAGTGTGTCTATCGACTTGAACCTTTGCGTAGTGTTAATGCTTTAGAATATACTAGAGTAACTGTAGTTTTGAACTCTATCTCTAACAACATCACACATGATCTTTCCAAGGTGTAGTTCGAAAAGCCGTGCTTTACGGCCGTACCGTGTATCCCGATATAGTGAATGCTCTAGTAAATTTTGCCCAAAATTTTCATAAGCGACCATACTTCCACATTCACATAGGTGAGTCTATCAAGAGTACTCGCGTAGCTACGTACTCACTCACATGGAAGTATAGAACTTCATTAAGAGTTTAATAATTAACTCATCCTTCCCGACCAGGACTTCATCTTCAACAATATAGATTATGACTTCATAAATAGCATGATTCATCTCATATCACTTCATGACTTGTTATTACCCACGTTGAACTTATTTCTTGGGATCTTGATGCATAAGTTGGGTTACCATCATAAGTGACTCTTCATTCTAAGAGCGCATCGATCCACATTCACTTCGAGGTTTTGAAAACCTTCTCTCTTATTAATCCTTTCGTCAAAGGATCAACCAAATTTTCATCGATACGTATATGATCCATTCTTTACGACTCTTGTAGAGAGAAATTCTCTAACGATCTTGTGTATCTGTCATCTCTTTCCGTTGTAATATGACGGTTCTAAATCTTTGCAATAGCCAGCGTACTATCGCGGTGGATCATGACAAGCGGTATCAATCTTTCCCAGTAAAGAATCTCATTGCCTGAGACTTCTTAACTAGCACAGCTTCTTCACTAGCGATGGCTAGTGCTATCATTCAAACTCAATGCGTAGATTAAGCCAATATTGTTTATTTCTTAGACTTCGAGCTTGACTCGACTATGTTAAATATATAGCGGCAGATTTGCTTTGGAATCTTCGATAAAGTGTTACGTCTGCATATTTGTATCCTTCTAGAGCAACGTGAGGAAACTTTGTATAATGTAATCCAAGATATATAGTTCTCTTAAGGTATCTACTTAACCATTTCAATAGCATTCCAATTCTACTAGCTGGGTTTATTGGTAAACCTACATAAAGTAGTCCCTTGACATAAGCTATGCTGGTAGTGCACGATCAGGTAGCGTAACGTGGCTACCGATGATGGCTCCGTATACTCGGTTGTATAACACCGTCTCGGTGTTCTTGAACAACTTTACTGCAGGATACTGGAGTACGCATGCGGGTTCTGATTAAAGCAATTATATTTCTTTAAGATCGTCTTAATGTAATGAGATTGATCTTAAAGAAATTCCCTTCCAGAACCTAGTAATCTTTATACCAAGGATTACACTCGACTTCTACGAGATCTTTCATATCAAAGTTAACACTTAATAAAGTTTTCACATTATTCATAACATGAATATTTGATCCAAAAATAAGCATGTCATCCACATATAAACATATAATAGTGCAAATGTTATCTTCTAATTTATAATAAATGCATTTGTCACTTTCATTTATTTTGAATTCATGTGGGTTAACTATATTATCAAATTTCTCATGCCATTGCTTAGGTGCTTATTTTAGACCATACATATATTTATCTAGTTTACAAACTTTATTTTTTTGACCTGAGATAACAAAACCTTCAGGTTGATCCATATAATTTTTTTCTTCTAAAAGACCATTTAAGAAAGCAGTTTTAACATCCATTTGATGTACTACTAAATCATGGATGGCAGTAAGAGGAAAAAGTACACGTATGGAAGTTATTAAGTGTGTATTTGGTGAAAATGTATCAAATAAATCTACATTTTTCCTTTGCTATACCATTTAACTACAATACAAGTTTTGTACTTTTCAATAGTACCATCGAGTTTTAATTTAACTTCTTTTGTATCCATTTACATCCTATGGTCTTTGCAACAGGAGATAAGTTATAAATGCCAAGTTTCATTATACTCATAAGAGTCCATTTCATCAGTTATGGTTTCTTCCCATAAGTTGACATCTAAAGCAGAGAACGATTCTCTACGAGTTTAGGGATCTTCCTCTAAGGTATAAGCATAAAAACATGACCTAAAATCCTCAAGGGTTCGACTCGATTTACCTCTTCTAATTTCGGTGTTTAATTCTTCGTTTTGTTCAATAGTTCTAGTTATGGAGTAAACGCAGTAGAAGAGATGAGCCCCCACTATTCTTCAATTTAAATGAAAACCTATGTTCATAGTAGTCAACATCATATGATTCTATAACTATGATCATTTAAGTCATAGAATTTATAAGCTTTACTATTCACAACATATCCTATGAATATACATTTGTATGTTCTACTAGTAAGTTTTATTTCTTTTAAGAATCAGGGATCCTAACATAGACTAAACAATCTCAAATTTTAAAATAAGTTAAGTTTCTTATTTTTCAACATTTCAGATGGTCAAATTTTACTAGTAGATTTGAAGCCTTTCTATTTGTAGCAATGTGAGTTAATAAAATTTCTCCTTCCAATGGAAGCAGCACCAAAGTTTAATAAAATTGTAACTACTGATTTAGTAAAATTTCTATTTTTTTCTTTCAGCTTTGCCATTCATTTAAGAAGAATAAGGTGTTGTTTTTTCATGAATGATTCCATGAGTTTTATAAAAATCATTGAAGATATTGGAATCATATTTAGTGCACTCATCAACTTGAAACCTTTTTATTTTTACATTAAGTTGATTCTTAATTTCATTTATAAATATTTTAAACATGTCAAATGCTTCACTTTTATTTTTTCATTAGATATACATAAGTATAATCTGAACAGTCATCTATAAAAGTTATAAAATAGTGTTTTTCATTTCTTGTTAAATTTCCATCAAGTTCACATATGTCATAATGTATTAATTCTAAAGATTCGGATTCTTTAACTGACTTATGTGAAGTTTTGTTATTTTAGCTTGACTATAAAAGTCACATTTATCCAAAATAATTCAAAGATAGTTTTGGAATTAGTTCTAAACTACGTGTTCTTGATTATGCGTTTATTAACATGACAAAGTCTAGCATGCCAAATATTAAAGAGGCCCGAACATTCAATTTAAACATGTCATTAGTGGCGTACCTTTTCCCAAACAAAAATTTTATTTTTAGTTATTGTATATAAATGACCCATTTTATAGTTTGAGTAAACTTGACTTTGTAAAGAAAAATATCCGAAACTAAGTTCTTTCTCATCTGAGTATACTGAAGACATCTTTCGAGATGATAATCTTTCCAGAGGTAAACTTTAATTCCACCTCGCACTAACAACTTTAGTGGAATGGGAGTCACCCAGACACTTTCTTATCCTCGGACTCAGTAGGACTTGAGCATGTCTTGATTATAGCGAAATGGCGAGAAGTACCGGTGTCCACTGACACCCACCGAATCCATCAACAAAATTGATTTTAGAAATCATAGCAATAAGTTGATCTTCGGTAAGGTTAGCTACGTGGCGGGGCGATTCTGGTCCGGCGGTTCTAGCCAATTGGCCAGGTCTGTTACAACTTTAACACACGAATGTGTTATTCCTTAAGGGGGTTAAGGTCCATTCTAGAAAGGATAGTTTTTGTTTCTATTTTGGTGGTTACGGTTTTGGTTATTATTATGATTATGAGTTTTCATATTTCTACCTTTAGGTTTCCAAATTGCAGATGGGGGTTTCTTATTGGTATTGTTGTTTGAGACAATGAGTACTTCATTTCTTTGGTCTTTTTTTTTTGACTTCTTCTTCTATTCTTAAACTGGTTATAAGACTTTCTAAAGAAAATTTCTTAGCTTTATGTCTAAGTGTATTCTTAAAATCTTTCTAAGCATGGGGTAATTTATCTATAATAACAACTACTTGAAATTGTTCATCTAAATTCATACCTTCAAAAGTTATTTCGTGTGCTATCTTCTGCAGTTCGTGTGATTGAGCTTCCACAGATTTGTCATCAATCATTTGATACTTCATGTATCTACTAACATCATACTTCTTAGTTCCAGCTTCCTCAGTATCATACTTCTTTTGAAGTGCTTCCCAAATTTCCTTAGTAGATGATATCAGAGTTATAATAATCATACAAGTCATCAACTAATCCATTAAGAATAAAAAAAAATTTGTATAGAAAATAATTTTCTATCCAGGTGTTTAAATCCTTTATTGTAGCTTCAGTATGAGAATTAGGCAGTGTTGGTTTTTCAATAATAAAAACAAAAGTGACATTTTACATGGTTAAGAAGAATAACATTTTTTTGTCTCCATTTTTAAAGTGTAGTTCTTTAAAACGAAATGTTTTGTTAAGATCAGTAGTTAACATTTCAGTAGACATGACAGATAGAATTCGTCTTAAAATTGTTGGAACAAATATGTGAAAAACTATGTAAGAACAATATTACCGATAACCTGAAATGAACTGCTTGGGTTGAGTCGCGGACTAGGTCGCTCTCTTTAAGATGTTTCGCGGCTCTGCCCAAATTTGTGCAAGCAAACACAACCTCGTCGTCCCTGAGATAAACAAATTGAATCTTTTGTACATCGGATCTTCATTACCTTGATGAAGTCAGGAATACTACACCTCTCAAATATTTATGTTGCTGGAAATCTGAGAAAACAATTTGAATTTTCTTTTCTTTGATTTTGCTATGAAAATCTTAGAACTATTTTTGAGTTGTTAAGTTATATTCTCTAAACTGGCCTATTGCCTATTTATAGTTGAAAAAATATATGTAGCGATTAAATATAATTATGAAAATAACTTGATTCGCGTAATTATGAAAATAACGGTCGTAAAAATACTTGATCGCATAATTATAAAAATAACGATTGCCAAAAGTAAACTTGGTCACGTAATTATGAAAATAAGGCGTAAATAAAAGTAACGGTCACATAATAATTATAAGAATAACTGTCATAAAAGTAATGGCCACATAATTATGAAAATGAGAGTTACATAATTTATGAAATAATGGTCATAAAATAATAAAAAAATATATATTTTTATTTAAATTCATTTCCAACAAATTATAATCATTTATAAACCTAGCTTTAAATATTTTCTATTAAAAGAAAACTATATTTATAGATTTTTAATTTTTGTTTAAAAAAAAAATTATTTATTCGCAAACCAACCACCACCATTATAACTCCCTTATCTGAGGCATCATTCAAAAGTGAACACTAATTAATCAAATCACCTAATGAACTTCAAGTCTTTTTTTCCCCCTTCAAATTTGATGTACTTTTTGTTCATTACTCTTCCATTCAAGGCCTTTTTAATTTTTCCTACTCTTATTTTTAGCACATATATAACAATATTGCATGTGTATACAATTAATTATATACATTATTGCATTTAATAATGGAAGATTAAAAATCAAACACCTTGAGTCAAATTATACATATTCATATTCGTTTATTTTAGATTTTTGGAGATAATTCGAGCCTTGATCCGTACTAATTTATTTATATATTAATCAATGGAGATAAGGATTCTTGAAACCACAAACATCTTTTTATTCATCTACGTGAAATTCATGTCTACTGATTAATTTATGGTAATGATATTCCACACTCTTATTCGTTGGGTAGCCAATAATGTATAAATTATATATTTCGTATGGCATTGAAAACAATAATATCTATGTTTTTTTTATTTAATTTTAAATCACATGTTTTAATCACATTAAATAATAATTAATTTAAAAATAAATAATTAAACTTTTGTATTATTAATGTTGGTTAAAATTAAGATTAAATGAATAATAATTATATCAAAATAATTTAAACGGTAACTATAGCATTATTCTTGATTTATTGATTATAGATCAAAATATCAATATTATGCCCAAGGATCTAACCAAGATTAACGTCAAGAAAGGATGCTATGCACAAATTTAACAGTAAAAATGAAAAAAATTTGATACTGATTTGAGTAAAATTTATGAATTCTTTAATCGAGTTATTATAAAATAATAAGAAAAAACATCATGGTTACTTGATTGGTATTACAAAAATTTAAGGATTTTAATGTTTTTGAATATTACATCACAAATGTTATATATGTCAAATATGTATTTTTATTCAATTAAAATAAAAACTTAAAACTACATAAATTAAGTTATAAGAAGACTAAATAATATAACTTAATATTTATGTAGACATAAAAAAAATGAAAGAAATTAAAAAACATAAATTATAATAGACATGAAAAAAATTCAATTATGTGAAAGAAACATAGATAAGATCAATATTATATAGTATAAATAATAATGAATAATTATATAATTATATGTTGTGTAACATAGAATAGTTAAATTGTATGCTAGACAAAAAAACATTATTTTTAAGAAAAAATTAAGAAAACTAAAATAGTAAAAAAAAAATTTAAAAATAATACTACTTATATCCTATTCATAATTTTATATTATTAAAGAAAGTATGACTTATCATTTTATATTGAACATTCAAGTTAAACTACAAACATTTAAACTTGTTAAATATTAAACTCTATTTAATTGAATTCATTCAATATTATTAGAATGCTATTTTTTTATTATATATAAATTTTTGGTATTATTTGATATAATTTTCCTAAAATTTAAAAGAAGATGTTAAACACTTATTAATGTACTAGTGTCTAGTTAGTAAAAGTTATATAATAGTAAAATAAAGTAAAAAATATATGAAAAATATAAATGAATACATAATATAACAAAAAGAAAAAAGAATAATAATATTTAAATAGTAAACTTGAAGAGATGTTGTTATATATTTTTATAAAATAAAAAATATATATTTATAAATACAATATATATATATATATCAAAAAGTGGAGGGTTTATATGTCCCTTCTCATTTGAGTGTGCGTCTTTGCATGATTATAGCCAAGCGTGGGGAAATAAATAAATTAATTTAAATAAATAATAGTTTTATCTATTCATTTAATCTTTAAATTAAAATGCATAAAATAATAAAATTTGGTCACTAAGATTTCAATCCATATATTATAATTCTTAATGTTTTCAAACTTTAACACTTTGATTGAAATTAAATTTCTATTAAATTGATTTAATAACATTATATTTATCTATCACGTGATTAAGAACTACTGAATATCAAATTATATATTTTAAAATAGATTATAAATCAAATAAATTAAAACATCTGGTCTTATAATAATTAATTATATTGTTATTAAATCAACTTAACATAAATTAAAATATTCAAATAAATATATTAAATTTAAATGTATTAGAGATTAAATTATTGTTGAAAAAACAAGAAATAATTCTACACAAAAGAGCTCTTATTATTTTCTTCATGTTTTTATTACAATTATATAGCTATTTATAAGGAAATTTTACTCATTCAATTACTCTTTGAATTAAGCATCCCTTATTTTACTCCTTGAATTAAGGATTCCTTGTTTTGCTCCTTGAATTAAGGATTTCTTGTTTTGCTCCTTGAATTAAGGTCTTTGTTTTATTCATTGAATTAAGAACTAATATACAATACTCCCCCTCAAGTTGGATCCAAAAGGTTTATGGATCAAAGTTTGGACAAAAGTCGTTGAAACTGATGAGAAGCCAAGGGCTTGGTGAAGATGTCAACCAATTGGTCGAAGCTTCATGTATAATGTGTTTGAATCACTTGTGATTAAACTTGTTCACGAATGTAATGACAATCAACTTCAATGTGTTTCGTCCTCTCGTGAAACACTGGGTTTGATGCTTTATGCATGGCTGCCTGATTGTCACAAAATAAGGACATAGGAAGAGTTGTAGGAACACCTAAATCACACGCATTTGAAGCCATTGCACGATACTTAGCTTCAGCACTTGATCTAGCAATGACAGTTTCCTTCTTACTCTTCCATGTGACCAAGTTTCCACCGATAAATGTACAGTAGCCAGTGGTGAACTTACGATCGATTGCATTCCTTGCCCAATCAGCATCACAATACCCCATGTTTTGTGTGTTGTCATTCTTCTTCATGATGATACCACGACCCACTGATCCTTTTAAGTAGTGTAAGATCCTTTTAACAAGGGTCAAATGCTCAAGTGTCGGGGAATGCATGAATTGGTTCACAATACTTACAGAATATGGGATGTCAGGTCTGGTGATTGTTAGGTAGATCAACTTACCAACTAGTCACTGGTAATAACTTATATCCGTGAGTGGCGTGCCCTTCAAGCTAGGTTTGAGCTTACTGTCAAGAGGGGTAATGGTTGGTTTAGCATCACTCATGTTAGCTTCCTTGAGAAAATTTAGGACATATTTCCTTTGGTTAAGAAATAGTCCCTTATGCGAGGTTGCCATTTCTATACCAAGAAAGTACTTCAATATCCTAAGGTATTTAATTGCAAACCTTTGTCTGAGGGACTGTTTGAGGTTGAAAATCTCTTCAGTATTATCACCTGTAATTATCAGATCATCTACATAAATCAGCACAACCAATTTTCCCATAGCTCCTGTGCGAACAAATAGTGAAGAATCGGCATTGCTGCTTTTGAAACCAACACTAGTGAGAACTGAGCTTAGCTTGGCATACCAAGCTCGTGGGGACTGCTTCAAACCATAAATGGATTTGTGCAATTTGCACACTAAATCCAAATTTCATTGCTTTGAGGATGCCGGGTGGAAATTTCATATAGACTTCTTCTTTGAGATCACCATGCAAGAATGCATTCTTCACATCCATTTGGTACATGGACAACCCTTGTTTACGTACCATGTACGCAGCACTCTTATCGTGTTTATTTTTGCAACAGGTGCAAATGTTTCTTTGTAATCCACCTCGAATGTTTGAGTGAATCCCCGAGCCACCAATCTTGCTTTATACCTCTCAATTTATCCATCTGACTTGAATTTGAGCTTATAAATCAATTTGCAACCCACGACTTTCTTGCCTTTTGGAAGTTTGGTGTTGCTCCATGTGTTGTGTTGATCTAGGGCTTTAAGTTCTTCTTGCATGGCTTCCTTCCACATCTTTTGGCTATTGGCCTCATGAAATTTTTGAGGCTCACTGTAACTCGATATAGTGTTGAGGAATGCGGCATGGGTTGGTTTCACTCTCTTATATGACACATAATTTGAGATGGGATGTGTGGGTTTTTAGGTGACAAAGTATTGAAGCCTTGTGGGAGGTTGCCTAACACGTATTGGATTACGTCGTGGAGCAGGAGGAGTTATCTCACAATCGTTCACATCTTGTACCATATTGTGAGGATCATCTTGATTATCACCATCTTCATGTAGTGTACCATTAAGAAGAGACCCTTCATTGTTACTTTCAGTGAGAGATGTATCAATGTTGACATGGCTGGGATCTTGTTGTTGTAGAGCCTCAAGTTCGATTCTTACTAATGGAAACACATCCAAGATGTCATCCCATTGACTTATGATTTCATGTGACTTGCTGAAAAAAGGGTTAGTTTCATAAAATCGAACATCTTTAGACACAATTAATCTCCTAAGTTGGGGATCATAACACTTATATCCCTTTTGTGTAGATGAATAACCAAGAAAAATACATTTAATAGCTCTAGGATCCAATTTATCTCGATGATGAGATTGAATATGTACAAAACAGATAGAACCAAAGACTCTAAGGTGTGAGAGGTTAATTTCCTTCCTTTCATGACCTCTAGGGGAGACTTGAAATCCAAGACTCGGTTTGGTAATCTATTGATGATGTAAGCAGCTATCATAACCCCTTGGGACCAGAATCTCTTTGGTACATTCATTTGTAGCATTAATGCTCTAGTTTTTTCAAGTAAGTCCCGGTTTTTGCGTTCAGCTACACCATTTTGTTGAGGTGTGCCAACACAACTTGTTTGATGCATAATGCCATGAATGCTCAAATATTGTTTCATGATATAGGACATGTATTCGGTGCCATTGTCAGACCTTAAGGTTTGAATTTTAGAGGAGAAATGATTTTTAACAAGGTTATGAAAGTCCTTAAATACTTCCATAACTTCATTCTTAGACTTTAAAAGATATAACCATGTGACTCGAGAAAAATCATCAACAAAAATCACAAAATACTTATAACCATCAAAAGATTCATTAGTTGGTCCCCATACATCTGAATGAACTAGTTCAAAACACTTACTAGCCCTAGACAAGGAAGAATTAAAAGGCAATCTAGTGGCCTTAGACAAGTGGCAAGTTTCACATGCAATTGCATCATTTCCTAAGTTTGGAAATAAAGTTGACAAAATTGGTGGAGAAGGGTGAGCTAAACATTGATGCCACAATTGATTATCTTGGATATGATTAAACTTGGCTTGAAACCCTCTGGGATTGCTCTTGGATATGTAATAGAGACCATCTAAGTAAAACCCTTCACCAATCGTCTTTTTGGTGGCACAATCCTGAAAAATGAGATTATGAGGAGAAAAAATGGCTAAGCAATTCAAGGTATTTGTGATTTTTCCTACAGACAGAAGTTGGAAGGGAAAGGAAGGTACATATAAAACTGCCGACTCGATTTCATCTGACATTAATTTTATTTTTTCCTTTCCTAAAACCTTTACATTCTCACCATTTGCAATTGAAACTTGAGAAGGATTTGCTAATTTTTCAAACTTATGAGACTTTGACACATGGTTTGTCATATGATCTGTGGAACCTAAATCTACAACCCAAAAATCATGCAACATATTTATTTTAAGAGCAGTTTTAAAGGATTTTATGATACCTTGCATGTCCTCTTACGGTATGAGTTTTGTATCTGCGAGAAACCCGCAAACTTGCCTAGCAATGCTGTCGAGTTTCCTTCTTCTATGCTATCCACACAGTCAATTCTAGCTCCTCCTTTCTAGCTTTGAAGATACAACATAAACTCATTCATAAGTTCAGCTGCACTCACTGCGAAGTTTTTGAATGAATCTGACCCATTCGAGGTAGAGGCGTATAATGATTTTGCACGGTGTGCAATACGATTCACTTTCTGTAAACCCTTATCCTTTATAAAATCAGGTTTTAATTCTGGATGTAGAATCCAACATGTGTCCTTAATATGGCTCGTATAGTTGCAGTGTTGACACTTCAAGTTTGGATGCTTCCCTTTGTACTTTCTCTCGTTGGTTAGATAGGCTCTTGCCTCAGGTGCACTAGCCATTGTATCCTTGTTCATGACTTTCCTCCTTACTTCTTCACGTTGAATTGTCGCACATACATTGGTGAAGGAAGGAAGTTCAGTATTCATGAGTATGTGGCATCGTATATCTTCATATGTTGAATCGAGACTGGACAGAAGTTGAAATATCTTATCTTCTTTCGCTCTTTTTCGTAGCAGAGCTACATCGGTTGTATGAGGACGATATATTTCTAACTCATTCCACATGCTTTTCATGCTTCCTAAGAGTTGTACAAAAGGCTTACCATCTTGTTGTAGATTTGAGATGTCCTTCTTTAATTGAAAAACTCGTGCATCATTGTTTTGACTGCCATATATTTCCTTGACCGTATCCCATAGTTGGTATGCAGATTCAGAGTAACTGAATATTTCAGCTAATTTACGTTCCATGGAAGTACCTGATGTGTCCTTACACATGGTTTGTCATATATTTCCTTACTAAGCCAGGATTCATAGGTTGGTGAGGAAACATCAGGTACTTCGATGCTTCCATTTATGAACCCCAACTTGGACCTTCCACCTAGAGCCAGAGACACTACTCTTGACCAAGGCAAGTAATTAAACTCATTTAACAAGACAGAGCTTAATCTTTGATTTGGGTTGACATCCACCTCATGCATGTTCATGAAGGAAAACACCGATGAACTTTCAGCTTCTGATCCTAGCGGCTTGTCTTCCGTCATTTCAAAGATTGAAGATGCTTAGATAATAATAAAGCAGAAGCAAGTTAATTTTCCTGCTCTAATACCATGTTGAAAAAATAAGAAATAACTTTACACAAAAGAGCTCTTATTATTTTCTTCATGTTTTCATTACAATTGTATAGCTATTTATAAGGAAATTTTACTCCTTAAATTACTCTTTGAATTAAGCATCACTTATTTTACTCCTTGAATTAAGGATTCTTTGTTTTACTCATTAAATTAAGGATTTCTTGTTTTACTCCTTAAATTAAGGTTCTTATTTTACTCCTTGAATTAAGGTCCTTGTTTTATTCCTTCAATTAAGAACTAATATACAATAATTATATTAATCGAAATATTATGAATAATTATTTTGTTAATAAAATATCATGATTAAATTATATTATTTTAAATAAATAAAATAAATAATTATATTTAATCTGATTTAAATATATAATTTAGAATTAACAAATGTTACCTTCAAATTGGTGCGGGAACAAAAATGAAAGAAATCAACTTAAAGAAGAGGAGTAAAAGGGCGGATTTAATATTTGTATATAAGAATGGTGTTATATTTTTAATAAAAAATAATATTAATTATTTATAAAGTAATATTTATTTTAATAAAAATATGTTTAAATTATTGAATTTAGAGAGATATATTTAATATTAAAAGATTAAATTTAAATTTTAAATTAAATATAATTTTATTATATATATATATATAATTTATGTATAATTTACAAATATTATATATAAAATCTTATTTATTATATTGGAGGTGGGTTAGTTGTATTACTCACCTCAATATATATCATCCCCTCGACTACGTTTTTTTTCCCTCTACCTATGGGATGAGAATATATGCCTAGCATCATAGAACGTATTTTTTTGGGAATCATAATCCATAATAATACACGCAGAAATTCTATAGCAGCTGGATAAGGATCGAGTAACGATGTCATGAAAATATATATTCCCAAAAAAAAAAAGTAAAAGAAAAGATTTTTCAAGAATAATTACCAGAGATCCCATGTCAAAATCCAATCCACCGCCCTATATATGGCCCCTCATTGTATGTGCATTGAAAGATACTTTGACGGAGAAACAAAGATGCTGCTGTACTAGGAGTTACACATTAAATAGGTCAGCTGTTCAAGAGATTGTAAATGCTTATGGTTTTTAATAATAGGCTAGCTACTAGGGACCAAAAGATGAAAGCATATATATCTCCTCAATTCATAAATTAAGGTCAAGACACTACAGTTGAGATCTTAAAGATAAGAACAACACAAGAGTTCCAAATCTTGCTTTATTTGATTAGCAATTAAAGATTATAACATTTTTGTTTCGAATATTATAATATATTGAAGATTAAAGATTAAATTTTTTATAATTTCCAATAAATATTGAGATTTTAACAAAATATTTGTAAAATTTAAAAATCAAAATTACAATATTATAGCTTATGGAAGGTTAATTGTTTTTATCAGTCTTATGGAAGTTAATAAACAAACGATTATTACATTTAACAAAAGGAAAGTTCTACATTTTATGTGTTGTACGTGCATCATTTACCCTATTGTATCTTATTTATAGTTATCAAAATCAATATTTTTTATCAAATAAAATTTAATAAAAGAGATTAATTTTGAAAAATATAAATAATCAAAAGTACATCATCTATGACCCTTGACACAATATTTTTGAAATTTTTAATAATTATTTTCCCAAAATTTTAATATTATGTGATTATATATTTTGAGAAAATATATAACTATTTTTTGTATAAATAATTCTATTTTATGAATATATTATGGATATGTTGATAATTTTATCGGTATTTTAATATATGTATGTCATGGACTGTTGTCGACTGCTTCTTCTATACATGTCATTTGAACGAAGAATTGGTTAGTATGAAGAATGAACACATGTTTGATGTTCTTTTTAAACTCTTTATATATATATATATATATATATATATAATAATAATAATAATAATAATAATAATAATAATAATAATAATAATAATAATAATAATAAGTATTGGCATAGTTTTGAACCATATAATATTTTTGTAATTTTAAAAAATCTCAAGAGGTTCTATATAATTTTCCCTACGTTGTATTTCAACATTCTTGTACAAATTAAACTACCCATACTAAAATGCTAGTGGATTCATACTCTCTCGTTTATATTAAAAAAAATTGAAATTATTTCTTCTAAAATAATAGGATCTGATTATTAACATAAAGACTATATATAAAAGGAAAAAAAAAATCTCTAACTAAAAAATGTACCTTGGATTAAATAAATACAAGACAAAAGAAAAAGAAAAAAACAAATTCTAGTAAAATTTACTTTATACACGTAAAGGAGTTTTTACGATATTTAAAACCCGCTGGAATATCCAAGCTTCTGATGAACTTAAGTGATGGATTGATAATTTTTCCAAGAGTATAACTGGTTAAAATTATATTAAGATTTATATATATATATATTTAAAAAGTTCACAATATGTAAGAGTAATAAAAAAGGAAATTATCTGTTTTTCTTGTCAACTATGTGAACAGTTCTAAAAGTTAAAGGCAGTAGCCAATGTGTTATTTTCAATTTCAGGAAGGATAAATTTTTTTTCCTTTTTCAATAACTACACTAATTATATACCTTCTTTTTTATATAAAATAAAATTTCATTAAAGATCAATATATACAATTTAGATAACAAATCATTAATTTAAATACATTAACAATCAAAATTGTTAAACTAAAATTAAAGCATTTTTAAACACACATAAAATCATAAATTTTTATCTTTCGTTCTATTGTAAGGTTTTTCAATCGAATATTTGTTTATTTCAAATAATATACTGATCATCCTTTTAAAAAAAATAAAATCTTGATATTATATTATAATATTCATAATATTCAATATTATAATGTTCATAATATTCAATATTACGATCTATATAAAGATTCAAATTGATAATAAAACACAAATTTAAGCATACACATTAAATATATCATTATAGATGAATACTTAAATGAAAATAAAATCATCTCTAGAATTAAATCTAAATAAAAAATAACACAAATATATGTTTTTATTTAAAATAACACTAATTACATGAGACTCGAACATCAAACTTTTTTATACGTTAAAAGTAAGTTATATAAGGTTAAGTAAGAAAATGGTTGGCAATTTAATAGGAAGAATATGTATTCTAGTATTTAAAGAACCGGCCGTCAATTCATAATCTCATTTGTTTTCAAGAGATCCGATTATTCTTTTTATGCTCTAAAAATTCTAAGTCACCTAGCTAGCACCTTTAATATTCTTAATTTATTTGCTGATCTTCTTCACATCATTAGTAAAAGAAAAATTAATAGGGAGTTTCCCATATTATCTTTTCTATAGTTGCAATATATATTACAAAACGAATCTTTATCATAATGTCATATCCACACTCATATTCTATATATTAGCCAAAATAATAATAATAATAATAATAATAATAATAATAATAATAATAATAATCATTCTCATATTCAAACCTTATTTCAAAAACATCCCTAAGTACCCTCCCCCCAACACACACCAAAGCTCCGAGTAACAAACAACTAGTTGTGATTGATAAGTTGTTTGCCTTCTGTTTATTTTTGTTTTTAAATGCGATAAAATTTAAAAATGATATATTTAGTATGTTTTATATTAAGAAACATGAGCAAAAATAAATACATAAATAATTAAAAAGTTAATTCATCGGTAGTGGTGGAAAGAGTATTCCACCAATTGATTCCTTCGTTTCTCGTTTAAAAGTAGAAACAAACAAAAGAAACCTTAAATTTCAAATATATTCTATTCCTATCAACATAATTTGACATTAAACAAGAAAAAAGAATTTACTAAAAGGAAAAAAAAATTAATTCATTTATGATGGAGAATATTATTATTTCCTATCAATTATATCCCACGGTAATATAGTAAGATTTTTCATATAATTTAAAAAATATTATCACATAATCTAATTTTATAAATAAATTTTTATTTTTAACATTCTTTAATAGACGAATCACGTATATATGTTTTTTTTTCGTGTAACATAATTATGTATTTTTATGTTCAAAGTGTGGTGCATATATTTTTTAACATAAAAAATTTATATTCTTTTATAAAAGTGTTAAAAAATAAAATAACATAAATAATTAAATTATATATAAATACGATAAGAAAAGAAAATTCATGTAAGACATATTGGGTGCATTCGATATGAATCTAAAATGTGTACATCAGGGCCAGCCCAAAAATATTGCTAACTTGCTTCCGAACTGTTGGGCTTTACTCAATGAGAGCCGAATGTCATCAAACTTGGTTGGTTCAGTCGATTGATTTGATCCCTCTTAAAGTGAAAGGAACAAAATCGAAAATCATATCACATTCTTAAAGGATTACCACCACCAAAAAAATAAAATAAATAAATAAAATAAAAATCACATCCTTAAAGATATGGTGGGTGTTTATCAACTAAATTAAAGAAATCTTATAGGTCAAAACAGAAAAGGATGGGCCCCCTTTTTGTGGGTTATAAACTTTAGAATAAAGTGAATTTGCATCATTTTACTACCATAAATACAATATATTAATAATCATATTTTAATATTAATATACTTTAATAGTATTATTATTATATTTATTATTTTAAATTAATTTTAATGATTTTATAACTTTATTTTTCATTTCTTCTTTTTTATTTTTAAATATCTATCGATCTTATTTTAAAAACGATTAAAAAAATCAAAATCAATAAAAAATAATTAAAATATCTAAAAATATAATAATAAAGTTACAAAAATAGATATTTTTTTAAAAAAATAATTAATATATCTTATTTTTAAAAATAAAAGGATAAATATTGGGCTACCCCGAACTTTAAAGATTAAAAAAAAAAGTGAACGAAATTTTAATTCAATTATTATTAATTTATTTTTATTAGTGAGAAATATTTTACTAAACTTTAAAGATCAAAGCTTAAGAAGTTTTAATTTAATTATTATTAATTTATTTTTATTCTAACTTAATAATTTTTATGTTAAAAATATATATATGACAAGTTGAAAAAATATCCAAAATATTTAAGTAATTATAATTATATCTATAACGTTACGTGTAATAAATCTATGTTCAATTGATAACTATCGTTTAATTTTTAACATAATTTTATCACATTTGATGTATATTTTATCGAGAATATTATGGTAAAATCTTGAGTGATTTAACTACGTTTTATGTCTACGATGTAAATGATGAATTGTAAAATATTCAAAAATATTTTAACTCAAACACCTTAGACTATAATTTTGTTTGTAACAGTTGTCTTTAGTTACATTTTATCCATTACCTTTTATTGAAAATATATTTAAGCATCTAATGTTGTTAAAGGTTAAATCAAATCCAATTACAAATAGACATCAAATTTTCCAGGAAAAATTGTGTTCTCATTTACACGTCTTTTGTAGGATAGTCGTTGTCCTTTATTGGCTAAAAATGCTCTGAAGAAAAATTGCAATCGAGTTTAGTTACCAACATTTTTGCTTGAATAAATAAAGTTTCTATTTGAAAAAAAAAGGAAAAAAGAAAAGTAATTAGTTCAGTGACCTACATGTATTAAATTTAGGAAAGAAGGTTCCTACAAATTTTATTATTATATGTAAAAATATAGGTTAGTTTTATAATTTTAAGAATAAATACTGTTAATCTTATTATTAAAATTGTATTTTTTGAATAATTATATTACATTCAGTGTTCATTTTTAATAATTATGATATTAAATATACTATTTTTTTTATAATAATGAGATTAATAGTAATTATTCTAAAAAAGTAAGAATTATACAACTTATATATATATCTTTAAAAAATGGTATCAACAATTACCTTGTCATTTAAATTTAGTAAGATTTACTTGTATATTAGCTTTCGATATAGTGCACATTTTTCTTATATATGCTTACTTTAATTGTATAATTGTATAATTTTTCTTTTGGTCTGAATTTATCAAAAGTGTTGGTTTAGTAAATTTATAGCTTAGTGATATATATTTTAATTAAATATGTATAAAATATAAAGTTTGACTTTTAAATAAAGTATGTGTAGTATAGTTATTTCGAAAAGATGTGTTGATTCGTTCGTATTATTATTAAGAAATAGAAATCATAAGAAAATAAATTTTTGTATTCATATATATATATATATATTTATATTATGATACTTGAATTAATTTAAAAAATAAAAAAATTATTAATATTTTTAAATAGCTTTTAAGATGCGATATAATATGATATAAATTTATAGAATCGTACTGTTATTCTTTAGGAAAAATATTGTACACAAATATTATAAAATACACTGGAATTTGGAAAAGTCACGTGAATGCATTTTCCTAAAAGGTTTTGACATCTGTAGACTATATAGGTGATTGAACTTTATTTTTTCCGGGAGTTCTGGTAATTTTTTTCTTCCGAATGATCGGTAATTAGGTGTGTAATCCATTCCAATATGTTTTCACTTAAATATTACCAAACAGATTATATCGGTAATTAACTATGATTGCTGTATTCCTTATTCTTTAACATAAGCTCTAAATTATAACGCAGAAATGTCTCGGTAATTTAAATAACTTTATATAAAAGATTATTAATTTTATAATTTTTAATTAAAATATTTTATGAGATTAAGTTATTTTAATTGAAAATAAGAAAACTAAAATCTTATTTATTAAAGACCATGGGAACTCCTATGTACGTTAAGTTAAAAGAATGCAACTAATGATATATTTGTGAAAAAAAACACTCACAAAATTTATCCGATTGCACAAACATATAGTATTTTCTCAAAGATTAACATATATTACAATCTATTATATAACTATAAAATAACTCATATTCATCAACATAACTATACATCATGAATTTACTAGTAACAATTCATGCATGTTAGGACATTTTAAATTAGTTCGAATTAACCTAATCTAAATTGGTTAAACTCAAACTCAAATTAATTTAAATCGAATCAGTAAAATTGAACTTGAATCCAAATCAAATACAAATAAATTGACCTAAACTATCTGAAGTTGTTACTTTCATAATTTTTAGTTAATTAAACTTTTTTTATAAATAAAAAAATATTATTAATGATATTAAAGTTCATTAGTATAAGAACCATTACATGAAACAATAAAAATGAGAAAAGTAATGTTACAACGACTAGTTAATCCAAAAATAAAAAAACACATTAGCAACATCATACTATATCATAATTCAAACATTAAGATTCAAAATAATTTATATCATATTTTAGACTTCAATAATTTTCAACCATAAATTATACACAATGTTTTAAATATGTATCACAAAATCACAATATTTTAAATTTGATTTTCAACTAATGAGCTAGTTTGAACCTAATTTGATTTTCCTCTAACAATTTGAACTAACTCGAATTTAATTCAATTCATATTTAATTTAAATTTTCATAATCATGATATACATATTATATACCAAATCATGAAGGTGCCTTGCCTTGACTATTAGTTCATTTATACATCAATCAAAATTTACTATACAAAAGGGTAAAAAGATCAATCCATCTAAATAGTAAAATGAAATATTGATCCAATGCCTCCTAAATTTGGTGTCATGCTATATTGTCTTAAAGTTGATATCTAATGAAGAAAAATATACAAAATAAGCTTGAAAGCTCATTAAGTATATGAATTTTATAAATATCTATAATTGTAAACTTGAAAACTATCAATGAAGTGCTTAGGATTTATCGTGAAATAACATATTGATGAAAATTATCGGTGTTAAATCTTTATAATATAATAACGTATTAACTTATGAGTTACTATGAAATAACATTATATAAAAATGTTTTATGTCTGATATTTAAAATATAATAATATGTTATTATAAGTATGCAAATAAAAAATTATAACCATGAGAAATGTACTTTGAATTTGTTATATGAAAAGCACTTAACGATCTAGTTGCATACAGAGGATATGTTTAACATTGATGCAAACTCTCAATTACACGTGTGTGGAAATTATGTGAGGTAACCATTAAGATGACTCAACTGACTCTATTGATATATGTCATACGCACATTAAATTTGAACTCGTAAACACTATATAGAATTGGATTGATAAATATCATACTGATCTAGTAATATTATATTGAATTGGTCTGATAAATATTATACTGATATGGTAACATTATATTAAATTAATTTGATATCATACTAAGTTAGAAAATATCATAATAAACTTAATAGGATCAAATTTATTGATCATGATGTCTTATCAAATAAAATTGAATATTATGAATATTGAATAGAACCAACTATCATTGAAAACCAAAGGAAAGTACTCTAACCTTTCTAAAATAATAAATTAAAACATCAATTAGTCTTATTCGAACTACATGATCTATTTGTATATTATTTTATAACCATATTGAGATAAAATAATACTAATCAAACCTTAAATTTATTTATGGCCTTGAAGGAATCGTATGAGATGACAATCTGATGTACAGTTTTGTAATAGTGATGATATTATTGACTATAATTATCTAATAGTTCAAGTATATGCCTTTTACATGAACCAATTAATGCATCTATTCTTACATGAATTGCTTCTTGGCCTGAGGTTTGTTATATAAGTTAGAGAGATATAGATACATCCATTTTATGTAAACATATAATTTTATTCTTTTTATTTATTTGTACATTTAGTTCTTTAGATTTATATAATCTCTTTTTGAAAGATTCTCCTCGTCTTTGTTTGTGTTTAGAACAAATTATTATAATTTACAATTAAGTTCACGAGTTGTAGATAAACGGATTGAGTCGTTGACATATATTATAGGATAAACTAGTGTCTCTTAGGCCTTCGAATGATTCTATCATAGAAGCTCACCACAATAACTCAATTTGAACACAACTTATAACCTTGTCTAAAAAACTTGAAATGATAAATCATAAAATTATCTAAAATTAGACATTTTAAAATTAAAATAATATATATTTTGCCTATTTTCAATCTATAAAACCATTTCAAAACTATAAAATATAAATCAAACCATAACATAAATTTTATCTCGATTTTCATAAAACACATTTCATTAAAATAAGTATAATTTTTTTTTGTGTAAAACTTCAAATAACATCACATAAAATCCATAATAAATTAGACATTCACGCTTTTTCACTGGATATGGTTAGAATTATTAATCATTCTGGATGGATGTTTCTCAGTTTTTATTTGAAGTGATTGAATTTTTTTTTTTTAATTTACAAACCTCACAAGTAACTTATAAGTGTATTTTTAAGGAAGAACTGATCTACTTTCAAATTTTAAAAGTCTCTCCTTAGCAAAAGTGAAGAAAGAAAAACAAAACAGCTCAAGCATGTTTTGCACCTCATGACTGGAACAAGTCTTCTAAGTGAGGAGATCTCGTTTAAGGACAAGTTTCCTCTAGTAGCTAGACAAGGTGCAGTGTCAAATATAATTATAAGCGTCCCCTATATGCTTAATATAATGATAAAAACTGCATGGCTCATCTAAATTCTTAATTCGTATTTTTTTTATAAATGACAGAAATACTCTTGCTCTGTAACTTAAAATATTATAAGAGTTATATTTTAATAATCTCATTCAATTATCTAAATAAATAAATATTTTAATAATTTAAAATGAAATAAAATAAAATAAAATAAATAAATCTCAATTTAAATTATTTAAATAAATAATATTAAGAATAAAATTATAATAAGAATTGAATTAATACTTAATAATAATAATAATTCAATTTGGTATTACAATTTACTAATTCCTAATATAATTTAAAAGTAATTGAAAATACATGAAATCTTAAAATGATAGAATTGAAAGTAATAAAAAAAACATTTTATGATGTGTTTAATCTCATTTTGAAAACAAAAATTTCCAAAAAAGATAAAAAAAATAAAAAAATAATATAAGTTTGTTATCTTTAATAAAAATACACTTTAGTCTCTTATTTATTAGATAAGATAAAAAAAATTAATATTTTTACAAAAAAGTTATAAAAATCTATTTTATAAATGTAATGGATTTGTGTTTTTTTTTCACCTTTTTCATCAAATTAAGACAACATAAATTCATTATCTTTAGAAAATAAATTTCTACATTTTTTTTTATAAAAATAACAAATTTGTTACGTATTCTAGGTATATATCTAAAACAAATTTTGTTAAAAGACAACAAATTTAAATTAAGTTTCATCATGTGTTAATTGAATTTCACGAAACCATCCTCAAATGTGAGGATGACTAATGTAATTGTGAGATATTTGAATAGGATAATATTTTTAAATAATATTTTTGTATGATCCACGAGCAACTTTCTAATATAGTTAACATTTAGTAAAGAATTAACATTTTTTTTAGAGAGTTATCTAGTTCAAATTCCTACCCCATCATACATAAAAATGAAAAGTTTATAATAAATGTTAAATATAAATTAGTTATTTCGTTAACTAATAATAATAATAATAATAATAATAATACATCTCATCTTTCCTAATTTTTACTAAAGTTATAGTTTTTTTTATTATACATCAAACATATTCGACTATATTAATTATTCTAAGTAATTGTGTGAGTCATGCATTATAATCTAAAGGTAAATGACGATTAAAGTTATATTTAGAGAAATTATCACGAATTTTCATTTATCTTTACGTGTGTTCTTAACGTATTAAAAATGAATTAAAATATTTCGAGATATGCTAAATATTTAAAAATGCCCTTAACGGATAATAGACATTATCATTCCATTAACTGCTCAAAGAAATTTTACATTAATATTTTTAATATAAAAGGATTTTAAAAATCAATATTAAAAACTAAAAATATGCTTATAATTAAACTAGTAACCTCCCTGTTTTAGAAGAAGGAAAAGGATATTTACGTTGCACTCTCAATTAGCACAATCTTAATAAAATTAGTATGATTATATATGTGTGTGGGTTGTGACGTGTAAACTGTTTGTAGTGACGTAAACATTCCTATGAAGTTTACCAAAATACACAAATTTTTATTGAAATTAAAAATTTGAAACAAATTAAAATGACTATTAAAATTTAACAATGAACCAAAAACAAAGAGTAGGTATGTGCATAAAATAAAATAAAAAATGAAACAAAGAAGTGTGGTGGATCCGTGTGGGATATTAGTAAAATAGTCATTCCAAGTAACAATTTATGAGCTAGCTAGGTAATCTAAAATCCAAGAAGCAAGAAGCTCCTATTCAGAGATTAGACACCCATAATAGGGTAATATATATATGTATATATATATATATATATATATATATAACCCATGGTAACCTTTGTTAATCACGACAATCAACATTTTTTAAAACTTAATATTCAAATCAAAATTTTGGAATATAAATTAATAGTGATAAAATTATTTAGAAAAGCTCGATTTTTTGATAAGGGTTGGATTAGATGGGAGATAGAGATTGTAACTACTTCTGATTTAGTGGCCATCATTATTCGTAGTTGCTAATGGAGATAAAGCGATTGGGAAGTAGAAAGAATACAAGTACATGAGAGGTAGACATAAAATATCTTATGAGATATCAATTAAAAAATAGATATAAAACAATTCCTTTTTAGATAAAAAAAAATGTAATTAATTTGCAAACTTCTACTTATATATAAAAAAATTATAAAATTTCCCTTAAATTAGAATCAGTTCTAACCTCTCTCAAAAATGAATGGCATCTCTGATATTTTCCAAGCGAAATCCTAAGGATATGAATGAAAATTTCCAGCTATATCCATTTAACCAACTTGAAAAATCTAAATTTAATTTCGAATTGAACTATTGACCCATTGCCTAGAAATTTACGTTTGATACTCCTTCAAAAGTCATCTTATTAATTTCAAGAATATACTATTAAATCTTTATATATGTATATATAAATACACACTTATAAAATAATAAATTAAGAGTTTTTCTAACTCATACACGAAAGTAGTGTATGTAAAATTTCTAGCTATTTTCCTTTGCTAGTATCCTCAAAATGTATATTTATGTGTTGAGGGTTTCCTGATAAGACAAACAATGAAAACAAAACTGTGAGCCCTTAAAACTAACTAGGAGGCACCGAATACACGTTTGACAAAGCTCGTTCAACGTCTTCAAATATTTCAATATATTGCTGGCGGTGAATATAACAATCCTTGCAAGGCCGGACCTTCCTCCACGTGGCAGAAACCCACAAAACCAGCCTTACTTCCTCCTACCATCTTTCCTATTGTCTCTAGTGTCAACTAAACACGAAGAAGCAGTCAAGAGTTCATGCAATTAATAAATGTTCTTTATTTTGGCTTTATTTGATTGGTCAAAAGATTTGTCCTCCTAAATGATGAAGTAAATCTTGACAAAAGGAAGAAACTCCTTAAGAGCCCCATGGAATGAAACTTATCCTCCTCCTACTACCATGATGGTTTGCTCTGGCTTTTTGCCAACTGGGTCTCTATTAGAGTCATTAATTCATATATCCAATGTAGTTTTTTCAATGGACAAACTTCCTTCAATTCATGTTAAGAGCATCGCTTCAATGATAAGAAGGATCAAACTTCTCTCTTCATTGTTTGAAGAGATTCAAGAGAGAAATAGTCCACTTCCTCCATCTTCAATTCTCTGTCTCACTGAACTTTTTTCAGTCATTCGAAGTGTTAAGCGTCTTATTCAAGATTGTAATGATGGAAGCTCTTTATGGGGACTTATGCAAACAGAGGTTATTTCAAATCAATTTTATGCTCTAGTCAAAGAGTTTGGGAGGGCTCTTGACATTTTGCCTATGAGTTTGCTTAATATCACAGCAGATATAAAAGAACAAGTAGAGCTTCTTCACAAACAAACAAAAAGGGCAGAGTTGTTTATTGATCTAAAGGAGCTTCAAAACAGAGAAGAACTTTTGCAATTAATGGCTAGAAACAATGAAAATAATGGTAAGAAAAAAGCTACTGTTATGGATTTTGGAAAGTTAAAAGAGATTTTTAGCAGCATTGGTCTCAGAAGTTCATTGGATTATGAACAAGAAATGTTGAAGCTTGAAACGGAAGCTAAGAAACAAGCAGGAACTGGTGGAGTTATTGTGGTATCTAATATTAATAATCTTATATCACTTGTTTCATATTGCAAATCCATCATTTTTAGTAATATTGACTGTCAGAAAATTAAAGAAGAATTTAGACAAATGTCTTCATCTTCTAGTTGGAGTTACGATCACTCTTCTTCTTCTCAATCTTTAATTCCAAACATCCCAGATGAATTTCGCTGCCCTATTTCATTAGATTTGATGAGAGACCCTGTAATTGTAGCATCTGGGCACACCTATGATAGAAATTCAATTGCACAGTGGATTAACTCAGGGCACAATACATGTCCAAAAAGTGGACAAAAGCTAATACACATGGCACTTATACCAAACTATGCACTAAAGAGTCTTATGCAACAGTGGTGTCAGGACAACAATGTTCCAATATTAGACTCCAATTCATCAAATTTCTTAGTAGAGAGAAGCAATAGCAAGAGAAAAGAATGTGAGAGCTCTATTGATCATATTTCTGCTACAAAAGTTGCGTCAGATGCTGTTAAAATGACATCCGAATTTTTGGTTGGGAAATTAGCAACTGGCTCACCAGATATCCAAAGGCAAGCAGCTTATGAGCTTCGATTACTCGCGAAAACCGGGATGGATAATCGAAGAATGATTGCAGAAGCTGGAGCTATTCCATTTCTAGTGATATTACTTAGTTCTGTTGATCCAAGAATTCAAGAAAACGCAGTCACTGCATTACTAAACCTTTCAATTTTTAACAACAACAAGATCTTGATAATGGCTGCTGGAGCACTTGATTATATAATAGATGTGTTAGAGACAGGTAAGACAATGGAAGCTAGAGAAAATGCAGCAGCAGCAATCTTCAGCTTGTCTATGATAGATGATTGCAAAGTAGCTATCGGGGCAAGACCGAGAGCCATACCTGCACTTGTGAGACTTTTGAAAGAAGGCACCCCAGTTGGTAAAAGAGATGCTTCAACTGCGCTTTTAAACCTTGCAGTTTATAGTGCTAATAAGGCAAGCGTTGTTGTTTCTGGGGCTGTTCCTTTGTTAATTGACATGTTGATGGATGATAAGGCTGGGATTACAGATGATGCTTTGGCTGTTCTTGCCTTGCTATTGAGTTGTTCTGAGGGTTTAGAGGAGATAAGGAAGAGTAGAATTCTTGTACCTATTCTTATTGATCTTTTGAGATTTGGTTCTCCAAAGGGGAAGGAGAATTCAATAACTCTTCTTTTGGGGCTTTGCAAAGATGGTGGAGAAGAGGTTGCGAGACGCCTACTGTTAAACCCACAAAGTATTCCTTCTCTTCAAAGCTTTGCTGCTGATGGCTCCTTGAAAGCTCGAAGAAAAGCTGATGCACTGCTGAGATTACTAAATAGGTTCTGCTTTCAATCGCATACTCAGGTTTGATAATAATGTGAGCATATAATACAAGTGGGAAAAGTATATATTTATAGAAAGCTTATTGATGATTTTTTTGTTTTTGTTACTGTGGTTGTATTGAATTCTTGATTCGTTGAGCTTACTAAGCCTTTTGACCATTTGGTCAGGAGCAGTCCTTACTCTTTTTCAGTAGCATACTATCTCAAGCTTCAATTAGCGCAATCCTCTGAGAAATACACGTACAATCACTTTCCATATCATTAAATATTGCCTTTGATAAATCTATAAATAGCTAGAGATACATTGACCAGTGACAAGTGATTGTCATAACAGGATGGAATTGTACATACTAAAAACAATAGACGTTGGAATAAATGAACACATACTAATTGCTAAAGCTCTTTTCATACATAAGCTACAACAGCGGCTCCAACACATCTCCCCCTTCTGTGCCCAATTCCGGGGAAAAAGCATAATGAATCACAGCTGGTAAATTATTCCGGTACGATAGTGGTTCAACTTGTGTAAAACGAGAAGATATGAACAAGTAAATGATATTAGAGTGAGCTTCACACCATATGTGAACCAGGATTCACGTCTGGTAAGCCTAGAGATTGGAGTAATGGGGTAGAGTTACAACTCTACCAATTCCAACTCAATGTTTGTACCCTTTCTTTTGTAGTTCCAGAACGAGCTTCTGTTGAGTAAAATTTAGAATGAACAACTCTAAATTTCATAATATTAGATCCAAACAAGTAAACAAACTAGTTGTATTATCTTTATATAACACTTTTCATTTTCAATTGAAGAGAAATCTAGTATTTCAAAGAGAAAGCTCTCAAACTCTTTCAAACTAAGAATACAAAACTTATTTGTTTTTGATGGAATGATTAAACCAAAATGCAAGGTGGGTTATTTATAATCGCAATAAATGCAATCTATCACATGAATATAAAAGCGAAATAATCACTGGCCATTACAAATCTTATCTACAACTTCTTTTTCTGTGTGACGAACCACTTATTTATTTCCTGATCAACCGTTTATTTCTACAACCTTGACCAACCACTTCATTTATTTCTACAACCTTGACTACTTCATTTATTTCTACAACCTTACAATTTCATTTATTTCTTTAACTCTTCAATTATTATTTTGGTGTTGATTTTCAACACTCATAACCTTCTCTAGCTATTTTTCTTGTGTCAAGTGACGAAACATTTCCAGAACTTGCCAAGCGGCAAGCTTTTTGTGAACAAGTCCCATGACTTGATCATTTGTCTTGATTTGCCTCATTTCAATTTCTTCTTTGAGAACCTTTTCTCGATAAAGTGATAGTGTACTTACATGCTTAGTTCTTGCATGAAAGACGATTCTGCCCAAAGCAATTCTTAGATTGATTGTCACGGTACTGGCGATCTTGCGTAATCTACTTGATTGATGTAGATTATTCATTAAACTGTATCAACCATGTACCTTTCTTGAGCTACCATTGCTTGCTCGATACTCGGCTTGGTGATTGATAATGATCTAGTTGGTTGTCTCTTGCTACCAAGAAATTGTTCGAACCTGGCTTAAACCACGTACAGTTGTTGATCTCACCGGTGCCGTGATCTGCGTAGTCTGCGTCGCGATAACAGTAACTTGTTGTCTCCACCTTTCTTGTACAAAAGACCGTAGTCAATTGTACTTTCTTCCACGTATCTCGATATTATTGAACTGCTTCCAAATGTGGCTTCTTTGGATTTTGCATGTCTTAGGCTTCATTACAAAAGCGCATAAGAAATGTCAGGGGCCAGTTAAGGTTAAGTAGATCGGGATTTGCTACCAATTTTCGATACATTGTTGCATCTTCCAAATCTTTTCCTTAAGTGCACACATGTTGGCATTTGGCTCAATCGGCGTCGAAATTGGTTTGCATTCAAGCATTTCGAACCATTTTATCAAATCTTTAGAATATTTTCTTGCGACAAAGAAATATTCCTTCTTATGTCGATCAACCTCTAAACCAAGGAAGTGCTTGAGTTGGCCAAGTTCTTTCATCTGAAAGCGGTGACAAATTCTCCTTGTCTGAAGAATTTACGCCTCGTTATCACCAGTTATGATTAAGTCATCCACATACGCTACTGATAGCTAGCTTTCCTTCATTGGCTTTAACAAACAAGTTGGAATCTGCAGGTGTTCTTGAATAACCACTTTGTGTTAGAAATTTAGAAATCTTACCATACCGTCACCCTGGGTCTTGTTTTAATCCGTAGAGTGTTTTCCACGACTTACACACGTATTCGGGATGATCTTGGCTCTACGAAAACCCATTGGTTGGATCATGTAGATCTCCGATCCAACTCTGTGAAGAAAACATTCTTCACGTCCATCTGCCCATGACTTCCAATCTTTGTTTCGCTGAGTGCAAGTAGGACTCGAGCAGGTTGTAAGTTTCGCCCTTGGACTAAACGTTTCATCGTAGTCTAGTCCATCTTGTTGAGAGAAACCATGAGCTACCAATTGTGCCTTGTATCTCTCGATTGACCCATCCAGTGCTACTGCTTTATCTTGTAAACCCATTTGCGGGATATGGGTTTCACATCTCTTGGCTTTTGTGAGATCCCAGTTTGATTTCTTTGAAGTGCATCGATCTCTTCTCTCATGGATTGTCGTCACTCGGATCTTTGCGATGCTTCTTGAAACGTCTCGAGGTTATTGCTTCTTCAATTATGGCTGCATTAGCATATTTGGGATTTGGCGCTTCGTGTTCTTGTTGACCTACGTAGTTGAGATTGTGGAGTTGATTCTTATTTCACTAGGCAGCGCTTCTTCATTTAGTTGTTGATATATGCCGGTTTTCCAAGGATTACGAGCTCACTTCTTTGTTCAGCACCATCGTCGTTTGGATCTGCGGATTCATCTAAACTTGGTTGGAATTGAATAGTATGCTCATCGTCTTTTGTGCAGCTTATCTCCAAATTCTCTTGAGTACGGCAGTATCTTCCTTCTTCGAGGACCACTTCAAGAAGATGCTTCATCAAACACCACATCTCGTGAAGTGTAGCATCTTCCACTCGTTGGATCCATGACATTTCCACCCTTTTTTGGCTGTGTCGTATCCCCAAAGATACATCTAACATCTTTCTTGTCAAATTTGCTCAGTAAATGATCGGGAACAAATACATAACACCTGTGACGAATACTCGAAAGTAGCTAAGCGTAGGTTTCATGTTCCATAGTTCTCAAAGGGTGAAACAAATTCTAACCTTGGTTGAGGAAGTCTATTGATCACAAAGGATGTAGTCCTCGTCGGCAAAGCCCAAACCCTCCCAGGTACATTCTTTTCATGTAGCATACTTCGACAAATTTTTGCAAGATGTCGGTTCTTTCTCTCTGCTACACCATTTTGTTGTGGCGTGTTAGCACAAGTGTATTGATGTCGTATTCGACATTCCCTTAGGTATTGAGAGAACTCGCTTGAGCTATATTCTCCCCCATTTATTCTTGTCTTAACAACGTATCTTCTTTCCCAACTTCTCCTTCGGTTGACTCTTTAAACTCTTTAAACTTTGATAATACGTCGGATTTTTCTTTCATAAAGAAACCCACGCATACCTTGAGAAGTCGTCAATGAATGTCACCATATATCGCATCGCCAATTGATGGTTGCTTAACGGGCCAAGAATACATGTGAGTGAACTAACTCGATGGTTCTTTTGCTTTAAACTTCGATTCCTCGTATGGAAATTGTTGAGTTTTACCATATTGGCACCCACAGGCAGGTACGTGCATGCGGACGTCTAGTTGAGGAAGCCCTTTAAGCATCGACTTCTTCACCATCGCACCTTAAAGCTTGGAATAGCTAACGTGACCTAACCGCGTATACCATAGATTTCTTTGTCTCATTTATTCTTGTCTTGTCTACGTATGCGGATTATGCGACATCACATGGGCGATTCCAATCGTTGCCCCTCCATTGTCGGTGTTTTTGAGATTTTGAGATCACGATACCTTTCACGTCTCGAGGACCGAACAAGACATAGTGTCACGATGATGTTAATTGAGCCACGCGGATAACAAATTTTTCTTCGTTCGAGACGTGATACACGTCTTGAAGTGGTACTTGGTTAGGACTATATCGAGGCATAGAACTATCGTCTTACCGATATGGGCTATCGGTAACCTTGAGTTGTCAACCGTCACCGCTTACCACGACCTCCAGCTTGTACTCGGTCATGACTTTCCAACTTTTGTTTATCACTTGTCATATGATTTGAGCGGCAAGAATCTACGATCTAGTCATTCTTGTAGTCAATCTGTTTTGATGTTGTTACGTAAGAGCGATTCTTCTTCCTGCGAATAATGCTTCTCGACCATCTTCGCTATGCTTCTTAGGAAGTAGTGCTGTATTGCTTTCGGACGAGGCTTTTCTTACTCGACAATCTTTTGCCATGTGACCCATCTTTCCACAATTGTAACATTCACCGTCAAATTTTCTATTGTTATTGCGGTTCTTCCAATCTCCCCCTGGACGAAAGCCTCCATTTTCTTGAGGAATTTTTCCTTTATCGCCATTATTTTTATATCCATTTCCATTGTACCGCTTGAAAGTGCCTTTGCTTTTGCTAGTGTAGAGCGCTTCTTCTTCCCCCTTCAGTTGGACTCCTCCCATTTGGCTTGGCAGCTTCTTGGCCAGAGCTAATAGATTCTCAAACTCGACAAGAGATGGTTGTGTCGGCCATCGCTTGTATAAGCGGTAACAAACTCTCGATATTCGAGTCTCGAACCATGAATAATTATTCTCTTTATCCTCGTTTCCCGATAGGAGCTTTTGGATCTAACTCTGAAATTTCGCGGCATAATGACTTTACCTTGTGAAAGTATTGGGAAATCGTGTCGTTAAAACGCGCATCGATAGTAACTCATTCTCCAGAAGTTGCAATCTTGTATCATTCTTCTTTGAAAAGAAGCGTAACAAGAGTGTCTCGTGCCTTTGGTGTTTTTGCATCTGAATATGCTCCAACATTTCTTCTTCAATTGTGGTCTTCAAAGCAAACATCGCTTTGCACACTTTAATTTTCCACTTCCGCAAGATGCCGTTTGCATCTTCCCACTTTTGGTTGTGTAACTTCATCACCAATGACCTCATGAGTCTTGACCTTGTAGATAAGACTCATACATGTTGCACATGTGTTATAGTTTTGTTGTTGAGCTTAACAGTTCTCCAACTACTTGATCACCCATCGTGTGTGAGACTTCGACTATACCGAAAGCTTGACTAATAAACTTGCTGCAGTACCGACTCTTCCGACTCAAGATAACTCCATTAAGAACGATCCTTGACCGTCTCTAATCAATACCGGTTGTTGAGTAAATTTTAGAATGAACAACTCTAAATTTACTAATATTAGATCCAAAACAAGTAAACAAACTAGTTGTATTATACTCATTATAACACTTTTCGCGACTCACAAATTGAAGAGAAATACAAACCTTTCGAGAAAGCTCTCCTCAACTCAGCCCAAGAATCTGAAAGACTTATTTGTTTTTGATGGAATGATTAAAACCAAAATGCAAGGTGAAATTTATAATCACTCAATACAATCTATTGCATTATGAAATATAAAAGCGAAATAATCACAATGATACAAATCTTGCTCCTACACACTTTCTCTGTTGTCTGCTTCGTTTATTTTAATGTTGCTAATAACCCCGTTTATTTCTACAACCTTCAACTACTTCATTTATTTCTACAACCTCTTCAATTATTATTTTGTTGTTGATTTTCAACAGCTTCCACTGTCCATCATATTCTGTTCAATTGGATGTAACCGGATTTCAATATCTGTATTCCACATGAATAATGGTAAATATGATAAATGTATGCAACTGTTTCTTTGGCTTATTTGAGATGAAGTAGGAGAGAATGGAAAGCGGAGTCAATTCTGGAAGTTTTTAGCAGACATGGCAATCAGCATCATATACGGGTCACAGAAGTCCAACAAAACCTGAATCTTCTGCTGTGATCTTCATTTTTTAGCCATTTGGAAATTCAAATAAATGATTTCCCCGTGACAATCAGAAACCAGCCAAAATATTATATTAACGATTAATACTTACTATCAAATAAAAAGAAAATATATTAATCATAAAACATTAGTTCAACAAAAAATTAGTAGATTCAACTTTGCCTTCACTATTTGACAAATTGAATACTATATCCATTAAGTGAGAAATTTAAAAGATTGAAAAATGATTGTCAGTGGACCTACTTATGTGCATTTGTCTTGGTATTTCTTTAATATCTGAAGATTACCATTCAAACAAACACAACATTCACAATGTCATTAAAAAAAATTCAAAACGTAAATCTAACATTAAAATATAATGTCATGTTTAGTTGGTAGGAATGAAATTGATTCCTTACAATTTTATTTTTGATTGTGCTATAAAT
Organism: Hippophae rhamnoides; assembly: GCA_033030585.1. Classification (NCBI taxonomy): domain Eukaryota; kingdom Viridiplantae; phylum Streptophyta; class Magnoliopsida; order Rosales; family Elaeagnaceae; genus Hippophae; species Hippophae rhamnoides. Next base: position 51,482,521 of record CM065432.1, read on the forward strand.
TGGAAATGGAATAAATTCCTAAAAAAGAAGAAATAAGAATTCATCCACCCCTTAAGAATCATGATTCCATTCCCATGCTAATGTTTGATTTCAATTTTATCTTAACCCACAAATATAATCCTAAACCCTATACCTTATACCCATACCCCAATCCTATTTAAAAAATGATAATTTTAATAATATATTTTATTTTTAAATAATAATTATTTTAAAAAATAATAATTTCAATAATATATTTTATCTGATAAAAAAATAACAATTAAATGACATTATTTAAACTTTACTGAATATAAGAATATTAAAATAATATATAGTGTTTTCCGTTTCATTTCAGTTATAAACCAACATCATAAGATCCTCGCCACACATCGACCAGAATAAGCGAAGGAGTAACGCTTAAAACTCGAACCCTTAACTTATCGAGATCTTATTTAGGCCGAGTTATGGTGAGTTCTAAACGTGAGTAGAATTTCAAGCCTCATGTGTTGGACCTAATTCGACTCTACCACGCCTCACCGCTACACGTAATGTCACTTTGTCCCACCAGGTGTGGAGTGGTTAAGTATCCTCGTCACCACGTGTCAGGAACAAAAGAAAAATTGTTTATAAGCTTGACCAACCCTTAATTCAATGAGATCTTATTAGGTTGAGTTAGGTCTGAGTTTCTAACAACTGTAATATTGATTCCTTTTTTTATTCCAATGATCAAACCAAATAATGTAATAATAATACTATTTTCTTTCCATTCTCATTCATTTTCCATTATGTGAACCAATCGTTACCTAATTGAAAAGAAGAAGAAGAAGAAGAAGAAGAAAAAGGGGGAGCAGAGGAGGGATCTAACCTGCAAAGTAACATTAGTTGCCTGAAATTCAGCATTTCCATGCAATATGATTTTACATGCCTCAAATCGTTTGCTTCCAGTATATGTCGTCTACAGAATGCTAGTTGATTCCCTTAGGTGACGTTTGGTTCACAAAATGAAAAAAGAATGAGAATAGGAATGAAAAGGAAGATCTTTTATAAGACTTTCCAATAAAGTCCTCCCACAAAAAGGAAGCATTGCAGCAAGACATTCACCTGTGTCAGGATCAACAAGACCAAGCCTGTCGCGGAGCCTCCCAAAGGATAAACTTCACCAAGGCCTGGCAAACCCTAAGAAAACACCACCTTATATTTGAAGACATTTTATGAAGCATACTTAATATTATTTGAAAGAAAGTCAAGACACTAACCTCAATTGCCCATAAGGCAGCTTGGGATGCATATTCTGTATTTTGAGAAAGGTCAAGTCCACTTGGAGCATGAATTTCCAAAAAGTGGCAAGTTTATCTCTCAGGTTTAGACTTTGTCATAAGCTCCATAACTTTGATCTGATATCTGCAGCATGTGCGCTATTAGACTTACCTCCACTCTGTATCAAGATATAAATTTCTCAGATTGCAATGGTGCAATGGTAATAATGTTCATTTTGATACAGCCCTAAAACGAAATAGTCAACTCAAACCTACATGTCTACATTATATACAAGTACAGAAACTCAATTCCCAAAAAAGGGATGCAATGCAGGAAAATTGAAAGAGAGCAACTAAATCTGATAATTCTTACCATCCTCCTAGACCAACGTACGTCTATAAAATGTACCTAAAACCAGAGCTGTCTGGAAACAATTTTTTACTTCTTAAAAACAAGGAAAACGCAAGTTGAATGAGGGACAAAGTTTCAAAGTTGAAGACCGACAATAGAGATTAAATTCTCAAGCAGGTAATTTTTTTTAAAGTAAAAACCTCATACAGAGGCAAGGTTATTGGACTCAGCAAAAACCAAGCTATAAAACTTTAAAAAAAAAAGACAGAAAAATAACTCACCCAATAATTCCTCCGATGCAGTCATAGAACTGTTAAACCTCTCTCAAAATCTCTAAAAGCTTCTTCAAGTCCGAAAATTGTTCTTCATTCAAAGCTAAGCCATTATTTTTATTCTTGGCATCCAATTTCTCAATCATCTCGACCAGAGCATAGAGCACACCTTTCAGGGAACTTCTCGTTGACTCCACAAACTCACCGTCAGCAAACTCAAACCCCAAGCTAAGCACATGTTCCTGACCAGCAGCAGCCAAACACTTGAGCAAGAACAATTCATAAGGTGTCAAATTCAGCGAAGCCAAAACCCTAAAGAAGACGTTTTTGCAATTTTAAAAGAAGTGCTTCACGCTGAAATCTCTGTCAATCATTCTGAGCTTGTTGTTGAGAGTATTAGCATCAGATAGGCTGGAACGAAGAGCTTTAAGACGGGAGAGCTCTTGGTTGAAATCGAAGTCCGGAGGTGGCGATGCCTATTGTACCGGCGCGGTGGAGACGCGCGTAATATGAGAAGGAGAAGAAGAGCACAAGGAAGAGGAAGGGAGAGAAAGAGGAGTTTAGAGAGGCTGAAAGATAATTGAAGAGAGTGAGAGTTGTAGAAGAGAGAAGTGAAGGAGTTGGATGAGAAAGAAAAGATAAAGTGAATGTTGTGATTGAGAATTTGAGTTGTTGAGTGTGCCATTGTTCAATAGAATGGCTTAGAAGAGAAGAGAGGTTATGGAAGGAAGAAGGAGAAGGCATAGAGAGGTAGATTCTGGAAGCATATACCCAAGTAAGAGGAAGACATAGATAGATACTAGATAGTGGGCGTATGTGTATTTTTCCTTAACCTCATCCTATTTCTGCATTCCAACCGGGACATTTCCGTTTGTTTACATGTATTTCTTTCCTTCCATGTTGTGAATTGCGGTTTTTTTTTTTTTCAATAAAAGCTAATTCTAGAAGATATTTTGTTAAAATGTATCAAATATATATATAAATATATAAATGAAATCAATCATTCATCTTATAACCTATATTTTTGAGATGAAATTAGGTCCAAATTTAACATAGATTAAAAATACGGGTTTTTTTTTCAATAAAAGCTAATTCTTAGACGATAGATTAAAAATAGAAATAAATAATATTTAAAAAAAATAATCAAAATCAAATTTATTAAACAATTTATACGTCATTTATCTTTTCTAACTTCCGTCACATTTTTTCTACTCTTTTTTTTATTTGTTTTTTTATAACTCTCTTAACATTTTCTCTCTCCTTTTTTTAATTAGTAGTCCATCAACTATATTTTTTTAAAATAAATATTTTTATCTTTTACTTCTCTTTGACTAATTTCCATAACCTTATATTTTTAAAATATATCTATTCACCAAATTTTAATAAATAATAATTTATTTTTATTATAAATAATAAAATAATTTATATTTATATAATAAAAAATATTTTTTATAATAAATAAGTTATCAAAATTTTTTATAAAATAATTTAAAATAATAATAATAATAAATTATAAAATTTTAAATTATTAAAAACTTTACTAAATAGTTACAATACATTTTAAAAAAATAAATTATTTAAGATTAAAAAAATTAAAAAATATCTCTAATATTATTATAATTTTAATTATTATTAAGATAACAAATATTTATTAACAATAATTATATTTAAGTATTAAAATATAATTAATTCAATATATTTTATATATTTTATTATATTAATAATAAAAATAATTATAATTATATTATATTATATAATATTTTTTTACAAAATTTATGATATAATGTTCTATATTTGTATTATATCTCGTAAAAAATTGTATATAGAGACTTCATAATTTTTTTAATAATTTAATTATTTTTAGGAATATTATTTTTTATATCATAATTATAATTAATATTATAATTATTTATTAAATATAATTATAATTATATTTAATAATAATAATAATAATGTATTATATTATTTATGAATTATTAAAATATTTAGCATATCATTTTCAATATATGTATAAATTTATATTTATTTTATTGTAAAATAAATTATTTTTTGTTTTTTAAAATAAAATTTTTAATATATGATACGATAAAAAAGATTTATGTATTTAAAATTAATTATAAATTTATAAGATGTTAATATTTTTTATGTTTATAATAATTATGTTTTGTAAAATAGAATTAATATGTCTTTTTTTTAAATAAAATTAATTAAAAATGTTGTTTTCAAGTTTAAGTTAATATCTTGCCTATTTTTTTTTTAAATACTACTTATGCTTATTTTTAAACTATTATCTAAGAGTTGTGTTTTATGTACAAAACCCCTTCATACACATTGCGCCTTTGCGCTTTTTTCTTGTGTTTCGTTTTTTTTTCTTCGTTTTCTTGTTAACTTTTTTATTTATTTATTATGATTTTATATTTTTAGAATTCATTTGCAAAATATATATCAATTAAATAATATATAAATTAGCAGTTTTAATAGTATTTTTATTTTTCAATTTTACCACACATCTATTTTATTCATATCTGACGTTAACTTTGAAATTCGTTTTAAAAAAATAAACTGCACCAATATTTGTACTAAGGTACAACGACTCAGAACATGGGCCGTCCTATGAGTAATTTTTTCATGACATTTCTTGTATAGAAAAGAGGAAAATAATTCTCAATATTTTTTTTCTCAAATGGGAAGAAGCTAATTCTCATTTGAATGCTAACTATTACAGTATAATAATATTATATATATTATAATTATATCATCGTTACAATTGATATAATAGGATTAATTAAAATTTTATTAGATATACTTATATAAATCATAGTTACCGTACTATATTATTTACCGATAATATTATAACATATTATTTTAAATTTAAAAAATATAGATTTTTCCATTATAATATATTTGGAAAACGCTTTTCATAGTTGTTCAGTTACAATAAACGGTATCTTTTGATCTTCAAAACCATGGGTAGATGGGTTTTATCTTCATAGGACCTTAATTAAGGGAACCATGGGTAGATGGGTTTTATCTTCATAGGACCTTAATTAAGGGAACCATGGGTAGATGGGTTTTATCTTCATAGGACCTTAATTAAGGGAACCATGGGTAGATGGGTTTTATCTTCATAGGAACTTATTTAAGGGAACCATGGATAGATGGGTTTTATCTTCATATGACCTTAGTTAAGGGAGGTATAAGATTTGATTAATCGATAGAGGAGGAGATGTATTAAATTATTGAAAATATTTTTAATATTTTGAAATGAGATTTAACGGGATAAAATTCTTGGGAGTAATATTTGCTCATCTAAATATGTATTAACTGTATGTGGTTAGTTTTTTTTTTAATAATGAATAATATTTTTTATTTTTAAAATTATTTTTACATATAACACGGTATGATTAATATGAGTGTAGATTTATACAATCTTAACATTATCTAAATATTTAGTATATCAAATACACAGTTTTTTTTTCCTTCGTGTGTATTGGCTTTTGGCCACCAAAGAGTAGAGATCTGGTGGCACGAGCTGTTGAAGAAAGATATCGGAATGAGATTTTTCTTTATCAAAATTCTCAGACATTACAAGTTATTATGTTTGTCTCATGAGTTCTCTGAGCAATTTCCTTGCAAACTAAACTGTGGGAATAATCATGGGCTTATTTGAATTTTGGTTATAAAAATGTGCGAAGACTAAAAGTAGGCTAACTTTGTGAAAAATTAATTAATGGGCTAATTTAAAACTTAAAAGCTCTAGCTCTTCTCAATTTTTATATAGCCCATGTAATTTATTTATTATATTTGTAGTACATATATAGTGCTTAAAATTATCTATACCTGGCCTATTCAAGTCCGTCTTTAAATCAGATAGGGTATGCAAATGTTTGATGACTTTGATCTGAGCAATTTTTACTTCTTAATGCAATAAAAATTGTAGCCTGTACGCGATACTACGCGGATATCGGGTCTTAGATCGAGCCTTACATGAACATGCACTAGCTTTTACAAATTAAGTAAATAGTTTAGGAAGTTAATTAGTGAGTTTAGAGTAAGATCGAAAGATCACTCTATATGTAATCAAGATTCCCTCGTAGCTATTACGTGCATATAATTAAGCAGTGCGTGCAAATATGTTGAATGAGGGTAGACTTGAAAAGGAGAGTTATCAACTAGATAAGAACAAAAAATCTAGTTTGTTTGAGAAATGCATGAGTTGTAAACACCATTGAAGATTCTAGTGAACTTGTTGGCAAATCCTTCACGTACATTAGGTTCACAATTTATGGAACGAATTACATTAAATATTATATGTCATCTTCTTTATGCTTTTAGTTTTTATTGTTGTAAATTACTTTGATAATCGAATGCTAAATATTGTGTGAGTGTTCATATGTAATCTTCATAGAATGTTATTATTTCAATAATTATAATATTATTCAAGCTTAAGAGTGACAAATTAAGAGAGACAAATTAATGGATGAACGTGATTAATTATAACCAAATAATTTGAACCTTTTGATCTAAAAAAAGAAAAGAAGAATTGATTACTATTTTTTTAGGTTAAAATTTTATACTATTCCATATTCTTGAAAACAGAAATGAGAGGAAAAAAATCATACTAAATTTTTGAATATATCAACTAAACACAAAAAGAAAATAAAAAAAATGAAGAAAAAAATAAGAAATAAATTATTTCTCAAAAATTAAAAGCAAATTTTAGCATAATATGGAAATATTTGAATGAAAAATTGATAATTAATATGATGTTAAATTTGGAGTGCTTTGTAACGATGCAATAATATTTCCTCCATACGAGTAAATTTGAGCTTCGTCCTTGTACAAATATAGTATTTATACATTACAAGAATTTGAGTGACTTAGATTCTAGTCAAGTAAACATGTATAAGAAAATAATTAGGCATTATTTATAAAGAAATCAAACATTTTAATTTTATAAAAACAAAGATTCATGTAAAACTTATTAAGAAAATAATACGACTAAAATTTATATACGAGTAAAACTTATGCCAAATAATGTACCATCAAAGATTGTTGAAACAAAGATTTATGTAAAACTAATGCCAAATAATGTTATTTTGATTACAGATATAAGTCGAAATATTTTGAGAGAATAAACAGATATTTTGCTAAATGAAAACGGAATGAGAAAGTAGAGCAAGTGTTCGTCAACCACACATTCTACAAGACTAACAATAGTATATAGACTCTACACATACAAGACAGATAATTAATGATAGTGCAACTATAAGAGGAATTAAATAGTTTGTTGCTCTCCCATCAAAAAATTTATACCATAAAAATTAATCGTTGATAATAAAATTAAGATTTATATAAATGATTATATTGACGTTTTTTTTTCAAAATAATTACACTATTCGTGCACTTATAATTGAGAATTAAATATCGTACATTTTAACTTCTTTAAAAATATACCAGTAAAACATACTTGAAAGTAATGTATATTTTAAGGGGATTGTTATTTAGAGATTAAAAAACATTGATATTATAACAGTTAAAATTTTAAGTAACAATTTAATATTTTAAGTTTTAAATAAAATGCATCGTTTTGACATTAATTAGCAAAAGAATGATCTGACAAAAAAAACTACTATATTTTAAAAGCGAAAAATAGTAAATATGCTTGCATGAGCTCTAGTAACAAAGTTTCAGATTATTTTTATTTTTATTTTATAATAAGTTAAAATTTCAAAGAAAAAAATTGTGATCATTTGAGCAGTTCAAGAAATACAGTTTTTAATCAAATATAGAAGATATTTTCTTTTGTTAGGATAGCTACCAAACAAAAGCTTACTATACCAGCTGGATATATAAATATATACATAATAAATACACTAAATGCTCGTTATTGTCGTTTGATCGTATTACTATAATCAATGTGAATATAAATATGTATAAAAAATTAGATATACTTAACATTTTTCTTATAAACATATAGAAACTGGAATCTCTCAAAACTATGGAAAAGCACGCCAAATAAAAGATCAAAAATGCATGCATATGTCTAGGGATATGCTAAAAAATAGTCACATATATGTTTTCTTGGTATTCAACAAAAGGTGATATGATCATTTACCTTATGTGCTGGCTATTACATGACAGTACACATGATCAAATATGATCATGTTGAAATGACACTTAACAAGTACCTCAAGATCTCACTTAGAATATATTAAATGTCTCATATATATTCACAAAGTCAGATCCAGAGTACTTGCCATATTGATATTAGTGCTCCCATTATTGTTCCTCTCTTGATCAATTCCTTTTTTCAACTTACAGCTAGGTTTTGAAGATGAAGAAGACAAAGAAAGGGACAAATTATTATCATTGACTTCATCATCATTGCCCTTCAAAAATACTTGATGATGATCATGGTCTTCATCATAAGGTGTTATTTTCAAGGACAAATTCAAATCTAAGTCAGTAATAGAATAATCCCAAGTAGTAGGATCAAAATTAGCTTTCCTTTTGAGTGCATTAATTTGGCCTTGTTGAATTACTGAATTAGTACCCCCCCAAATTGAAGAAAGAGAACAAGTAGAGTTAATTTTGGGTAGATTGGCTTCCATTAATGAGCTATTTCCAAGTTGGCTACTTTCTAATGATTTCTGAAACAAGTCATCAAACCTGTATTGGGTTTGTCTTCTCCAATCTGATGAAAAGCTGTTTAAATGTAGCATGTTATTGTAATGTGCTGTACGAGTCGATCTATTAATATTATTTATCATCAACTCATGATTCTGACGCCCAAACTCTGAACTGTAGACTCCATGTTTGTATGTACTAGTATAAATCTGCTTGGAATCATGATCACCAAATCTTCATGAAAATTAATGAATGAGACATTAATTATTGTATTTATTATAAAATAATTAATTAATTACTAATTGTATAATATAATCCCCTTAGTAAGTATAGATAGGCTTTCAAATTGTACTAGTACTTCTTACCTTATAGCAGTAGAATTAGGCCATTCATGATTATTGGAACTTTGTAGCATGGGAATTTGGCTTAGATTGTAAATATTATGATCTCCACCATATTCTGTGAAAAACCCATGACCTGATGATCATAAAAACAAAATTAGATTAATTATATTATTATATATGATGATCAAGACACAAACAGTACTAAAACTCAAATTATGTTAGAGAAGACTAAATTAGAAACTTACGCTATGATGCTATGTTAGAGAAGAATTATATAGAAATCAATTCTCTTAAAAAAAAAAAAACTCAAGGTATGATCGGTTACCTTGATTTGGATCTTCAATTTTCTTGCTCCTGTACATCTAGTAAAATAAAACATAGAAAAAAAAAATCAGAGAGATTATGAAAATTGGGTTTTATGTACATATTATTATACACATAAATATTAATTAAGAATTGAATAAAATTATGAAATAACCTGAAGATGGCTTTTGACATGAGCTATGCTAAGACCCTTTATATTCATGAGTTGAAGAACCAATTTAGGTGTGGCTCCTACAACCACCCAGTAAATATATATATGATACATAGTTAAAACACATGACATAAACACACATGACACATAAATAATAATGAATTAATTAAGAAACTTACTATCTTGGCCTCCTAATCTCTCAATTGCACGAACAAAGCAAAGATGTAGCTCAGGAGTCCAACGAAGCCTCGGCGTCTTGGATCGAACATATTGCCTTACAGATCCACCTGAATTAGTATTGTTACCTTCTCCTCCTCCTCCTCCTCCTCCTCCTCCTCTGCCTAATTTTCTTTGATTCTCTAATTCTACTGTGCTGTTGCTTGTCTGGCTATCATTTATTACATCTTCAGAATTAGGGTTTGTTTTGGACATTTCAGAAGTACTAGTCTTTCCACCAGCTTTGTCCATTAGTTTTCTAATCTAATTCTACAGTGATCATATAACCATCGATCTTCGGCAGAGAGACAGATCCCAACAGCTAGTATATATCAATAAGGTAAGCTAAAGCAGTTGAGGACTTACTACAGATAATTAATTCACTCACAACTTGTAAACTTCAAAATGGATATATTCACATATACTTTATAAACGCCTCTCTCTCATCTTTCTCTCTCTAACTACCCTTTTAAAAAAAAACCATGCATGAGAATATTAATTAATGTTAGTATATATACATATTTTTTAGGGTCAATATTGGTGTGATATTAATTGATATACAATTATACTGTATATTCATTGAACTAATTTAAAATGTACAATTACAATATAACAAAGGCTAACCAAAACTAATTAATGTATATTTAATTTATGGAGGAGTTTAGAAATAAAACCATTAAAAATAATGGGTTAATATATAAAAGCATGAGGCTTATAGTTTTGAAGAATAATAATATATCACTTTCAAAATATTTTATAATTTCGACCAAAAAAAAATAATTGATATCGAAAATTATAAATATAAAAAACAATTCTTCATGAGATAATAAATAAATTTTCGTGAAGACTATTCAAAGAAAGTTACTACAGACGGGTACAAACTAAGTAGTCAATTTTTGAACTAAAAAAAATTAGTTTTCACACAAGTACTGGGCTGTGTGGAACAAGAATCTTGTGGGTTTAATATAAAAGGAGATATAAAAAGGCAAGATGCTCTCCTGCTCGTGACTGGTGAGTAGAAAAGACAGCTTACTTGTATAAAACAAAAAAAAAATAGATAGATAGATAGATAGATAGATAGATATTAGAGAATAGAGAGAATAATTAAGTATAAAATTTTGGGTACCCTCTTATAAATTTAACATAATAATAATATTTTATAAAATTAATACATTTTAATAAAATTATTATTATATTTTCAGATACTTTAATTATTTATTGAATTTTTTTTATCTATTTAGATGTATTTTTTTTTGTTATAGAAAACTTATATCGAATCAAATCAAAACCTCGATATTTGATAAAAAAAACACGAAAAAAAGTAAAAAATTTATCAAATTGTTTGCACATCTCTTTTCCTTTATGGATATAATATATATATATATATATATAAGTTCGAGGTAAATAAGAAAGTCTAACGACGATTTTATAGGGGTAGTAAATAGAATGTGTAACGCAAAAAACAATATAAGCTAGTGACAATCTTTGATTAAAATGATAAAGATGAGACATTGTTGAGAATAATTAGTTTAGTAACGGCTAGTTTAGTAACGGTTAGTTTAGTAACGGTTAGTTTAGTAACGGCTAGTTTAGTAACGGCTAGTTTCTTCCTTTCAATGTATAAATATAACATTAGACATTAAGCCAAAATCAATTCAATAACTCTCTCAACAAAAATCAGAGAAAATCAACATGGTATCAGAGTAGATTTGATCTTGCTCCAAATCAATCCCACAATGGAAGCGTATAAGTTCAAGAAATCTAGAAAATGTCACAACATATAGAGAGACTTACAAATGTCTTCTGCTAAATGGTAAAAATTACCATCTTTGGGCACGTCAAGTGACTTTTGGTCTAATTGGCGAGAGACAAATTTGAGCATGTCCTTCGGTGAGAAATCAAAACCAAAAGCCAGAAGATCCAACACACCCAATTGTTGAAGAAAGAAAGGAAATTTTAGAATGGAGAAGAGTGGACAATCTCGTCGTAGGTTGGTTATTAGCAACCATGGAACCCACATATCTATCTCGCTGACATATCTAGATACTGACTCGAGATATGTGGGTTAAAATTTGAGACAATGTTCGGAAGAAGAAAAATTACTCTCTTATTTATCAACTTCAAAGAAGAACTTCGATTACAACAACAAAATCAATCTGTCGCTACTATTGAAAATCCAAAAAGAATGATGAGATTAGAGTGTATCGACCTCTCACAAACCGATCTTGATGAAATCAAAAGAAGAGAGGAAGCGGGATGGAATTTTCACCTTCCTCTCCAAGCTCGATTCAAGCTATGAGTGGTACGCCAAATTCTTCTCATGGGTGAGTTGCCATCGGTGATGAGGTTGTTGGGATGGTTGAAAGAGAAGAGACAAGAAGAATAGTGATGGGTACTCAACTACCTGGACAACCACGAAGCGAGGCTTTCATCACCGAGATCTAACCCTAGGCCGGAACGTCGGGAGACCAAACACTCGCTCGCTGCGATTATTGGTAAGAAGGAAGAACATGGCGCGAGGAATGCGGTCGGCTCGCTCATTGCCGATTATTGTAAGAAGGAAGGACACGAGCGCGAGGAATGCGGGTGTCTCGGCCGTCATCTCCCAGACAAAAGGGGAAGGCGAGGTGGAGGCTTCGTTAGAGGGAGAGATCGGCGACAAAATCGGGTAGAGAGCAGAGAAAATGGGTTATTCTGTACAAAAGGAAAAGAGGATATGAGTACAAACAAAAAAGAAATAAAAGGTGAGGTGGATATGGATCAAATGCAGGCAGTTGTATACATAATTATCCGTGATGTTTCAAGGAAAATCTCAAAAAACCTACGATATGATTACAAACCTTACTCAAAATTCTTTAAATTCCAAATAGATTCTTGATTCGAGTTCAACTAATCACATAACGGAAATAAAAACTTACTCAATAATTACAAAAAAATTGAGACTAAACAATTTCAGAATCGTTGCAAATGGTGAAAAAAATGGAAATTTTAGGAAATGGTTCAATGAGTCTCCTTTCAAGAAAAATTTCAAATGTTTTGCATGTGAATAATTGTACATCAAACTTGTTATCCATTAGTAAAATCACAGAGACTTAAATTGTGAAATTACATTTACATCCAAAATGTGATTTTTCGAGAATTGATAACGAAGAATATCATTGGTGAAGGTTTTCTAGAAAATGGGCTTTATATTCTAAGTGAAGAAAAATGCAACTTCAATATTAAAAAAGAAGAAGAATTAGGCACTCTTTGGCATAAGAGAATTGGACATCCTTAGATAAGATTTTAAAATGTATTTTTGATTTCAAACAACTAGATTGTAGTAGTTGTGAAATTTGCAAATTAGGAAAGCACAAGGTTACCATTTAGTTTATCCAATTGTAAGAGCAAAAAACCTTTTGAGATAATACATTCGATGTTTGGGGCCACCTCCAATTGAGGTCATTTAATGGTTATAAATACTTTGTTATATTTATAGATGATTTTTCAAGAACTACATGGTTACACTTGTTAAAAAATAAAAGTGAAGTGTTTTCTCAATTTCAAGAATTTTATAATTTTGTAGAAAATCAATATGATGCAAAGATTAAAACTTTTAGAAGTGATAATGGAGCGAATTTGTAAATCAAAATTTTACAATTTTTTTCAAGCAAAAAGGAATTTTACATCAAACAACTTGTATTTACATGACAAAATGGTGTGTCGAAAAGAAAAAATCGACATTTACTTGAAGTAACAAGAGTACTTTTTGTTTCAAAATAATGTTCCAATAATTTTTGGTGGGATGATGTTCTCACCGCAACATATTTAATTAATAGATTGCCAAGTGCCAATTTGAATTTCAAAAGCCCACTAGAAATCCTCTACCAAGAAAAACTCAATATCTATCATTTAAGAGTATTTGGATGTACGTGTTATGTGCACTGAAATAAACAACACAAGTTAGATTATACATCAATCAAAGCTATTTTCTTGGGGTATTCATCTCAAAAAAGGGTTATAAATGCTATGATCCGATTAACAAAAAACATTACATTTCAAGAGATGTAACATTCCAAGAAAAATGAGCCATATTACAAAACACTAGAAAAGAGACTAATAACCAAGAGGAACCAAATGAATTTACATTTCCATTTTTTATTTAGAAGAAGGAAATATAGTAGTAGAAAATGAAAATGAAATAATCAATGAGAATGAAAAGGATGAAACTTCTCGAAGTGAGGGGAAGATGGTACTACGAAATAATACCATTGAGAAGGTCTAATCGGACTCCACCTCTGACTAGATTACGGGATTTTGTAACATATGAGGTAAAAATATCCTATCCAAAATTATTTATCTTATGAAAATGTTACACCACAATATAGGACTTATTTGACCTCAATTTCTAAAGAAAATGAGCCAAATAACTATGAGTAAGCAATAGGCCAACTGGTAAGGTGTAAAGCAATGAAAGAAGAACTTCGAGCACTTGAAAAAAATGAAACAGGGGCAGCCGTACAACTACCAGAAGGAAACAAACCCGCAGGATGCAAATGGGTCTATAAGATTAAGTTTAATAGTGATGGTACTATTGAAAGGTACAAAGCACGATTAGTGGCAAAAGGTTACACTCAAACCTATGGTGTAGATTATCAAGAAACATTTGCACCCGTGGCCAAAATGAATACCGTTAGGATTTTACTTTCCATGGCGGTAAACCAAAATTGGACCTTACATCAAATGGATGTCAAGAATGCTTTTCTCCAAGGAACACTTGAAGAAGAGGTATATATGACACTTACACCTAGTCATAAAAAAGAAAACAATTCTAGTCTAGTGTGTAGGTTAAAAAAATCTATTTACGGACTAAAGAAATCTCCACGAGCATGGTATGGAAAACTAAGCTCTTATTTAATTTCTTGTGATTTTAAAATTAGTAATACCTATCACTCATTATTTTCCAAAAATTATGGTACATTCAGAACAATAATTCTAGTATATGTAGATGATATAATAATTACCGGAAATAATTTGGAAGAAATTAAAAAAGTGAAAATGAAATTAAAGGAGAATTTTGATATCAAAGACTTAGGTTTATTAAAATATTCTCTAGGAATAGAAATAGCACATTCACCCAAAGGACTCTTTATTTCACAAAGAAAATATACACTTGACCTATTGAAAGAAACTGGTAAATTATGGAGTAAACCAACATCTACACCAATAGATAGTAAATGAAAATTAAATATTGAGGATGGCGAACCCTTAGAAGACATAAGCCAATTTCAAAGACTTGTAGGAAAATTAATTTATTTAACGGTAACCCGACCAGACATTTCTTTTTCAGTAAGCCAAATTAGTAAATTTATGCATACTGTACCAGAACACCACATTTAGAGGCTATACGTAGAATTTTAAAATATTTAAAGGGACACCTAGTAAAGGAATTCTCGTAAACGTAATAATTCTAATGAAGTGTGTGGCCTACTCCGATGCAGATTAGTGGTAGCTTTGATAGAAAATCAACCACTTGGTTTTGCATGTTTGTAGGCGGAAATCTAGTCACACGTGGAAAAGCAAGAAACAAAATGTTGTGGCACGATCAAGTGCGAAGCGGAATATCGAGCCATAGCATCAACTAAATGCGAGCTAACTTGGATCAAACAACTTCTTTTGGATATCGAATTAAAATTCAAGAACCAATGAAGATGTTTTGTGATAACCAATGACATATAGCATCAAATCCGGTGTTTCACGAGAGAACAAAACACATCGAAGTGGATTGCCACTTCATTCGAGAAAAAAATTTAAGCAAAGGAAATTGAAACTCCATTTGTGAGAAGTGAAAAACAATTGGCGGACATCTTCACCAAATGTTTAGATTTAAAATCATTCGAAGAAAATTTAAGCAAGTTAGGGTTGACCGATATCTACACACCTAACTTGAGGGGGAGTGTTGAGAATAATTAGTTTAATAACGGCTAGTTTAGTAACGGCTAGTTTAATAACGGCTAGTTTAGTAACGGCTAGTTTAATAACGGTTAGTTTAGTAACGGCTAGTTTAATAACGGTTAGTTTAGTAACGGCTAGTTTAATAACGGCTAGTTTCTTCCTTTCAATGTATAAATATAACATTAGACATTAAGCCAAAATCAATTCAATAACTCTTTCAACAAAAATCAAAGAAAATCAACAGACATAAAATTAGAACATATATAATACGAATTATCCTTAAAAAAAACTATTTAAAGTTAATTAAAATTTGTAAAAAAAAAATAGATATCACATATCTTAAAAAGATAGATAATTAAAATATATTTTTTAATATATGATAGGAATTCATACAAACACTAACCCATAATTAAACATTGTGTAGCTAGCTACTAGCTAGAGAGGGAAGAATATACATCACTTATCACTTGTTACAGTTTTATTATTTGATCCAATTTTCATTTAAACGTGCTGGGCTGTCACTCCATCACAGTTTTATTAAATATATGTGGATTAATTTGTCTCTTACTATGTAGTAAGTGACCGTCTTGTCCTTAATTTATACACAGAGAATATTGTCGTTTATTCTAAGTCAACCATTCTTTCTTTTAACTCTAAGGGTAGAGCTCTATTTCTATATTTATAAATATAAGTAGTAGTTAAAATATTATAAGATTGAATTCAAAATTAAATCTATAATAATAAAGTTTGTAATCATAACACATAAAAAAAAACACTAATAAATCATAAAGTTAATTTTGTTATTCTCAAGTGTGGAACTATGGTGACCATAGACTTATTTTCTTATGTTTGGATAATTTTTATTTCTAAACCTACATCTATGTTTAATATTCATATTTGTATTTTTATTGTCGTTTAAAAATTAAAAAAAAATAAAGCTTTATTATAAATATATCATTTTGTTAATTAGGATATCTAAACTGAGATGGGTATTAGAAAGAGCCGAAGAAAAATGCTCAAAAACTTATCTCTTGAACTACTAATTAATTGTTTTGGCTTTTTTTAATAATTTTGATAATTTAATTTTTTTTATTTTAAATACTGAATGATTTTTTTTTTACTCTCAAAACAATGATAATAATAATATAAGGAAGAAACGTAATGATTATTAATAGGGGAAATCATCACCTAGAAGTCGATCTATTATAAAAATCAGGCTTAAATGATTATTATTACATATATATATATATATATATATATATGATTATTATTCAATATACTTAAATTAACATAATTATTCTTATCTATTGAAATACATATGTAATTGTGAATATATAATATTAAAATAATTGTGAGGTATTTACGTAAAGCTTAGAGAGATAGATTATGTTAAGCAAACCTTAAGTAAGACTTGAATGTTGCAAAATTGATTAATTATTGAGACTAATGGCACTAGACTCAGAGGAGCAATATCTTTATGACTTATATATATATATATATATATTCGAGCAAGGTCGGACATTAAGGCTTATAAGTCATAGAGTCATACCCACCCACTATCAAACTAATGTAGACGTAACTAATTAATACAAACCAGGGTAATAATTAATCAATCAATCTTGACTAATCTCATCGATCCCCAACTCTTTTTAAATTCCCTTTAACCATATCTAAATAACAACATGAATATTGTTACGTGTTGAATTAAAGGTTCTTTTTAAAGCTAGCTAGCTAGCCATTTATAATATTTGATCAACATTAATTCGATAAGTTTTCAATTATAAATATATATATAATAATAAAAACTTTGTAGTAAAGTTTGAAGATGATTAATGAAGAATGAGGGGTTTGATGTTATAATATATATATATATGTACAATATTTTAGAACAAGTCAATATTCTGCACACGTGTATTTTCAACCTCAGCATTAATTGGTTTTACACTTTACAGCATGATCAAATCTTACACGACATACAACCACTAAAGTTTCTTCCTAATTTTACCAATCCGATCCATCACGGATTTCCTGAGATTAATCTCTCAGCCGTCCAAGAGATTCCATCTATAAATAATAAAAATTGATATTTTCATTAAAAAAAATAACAATATTAAAGTAATTATATA
The DNA here is from genome assembly GCA_033030585.1 of Hippophae rhamnoides. Classification (NCBI taxonomy): domain Eukaryota; kingdom Viridiplantae; phylum Streptophyta; class Magnoliopsida; order Rosales; family Elaeagnaceae; genus Hippophae; species Hippophae rhamnoides. The sequence continues at coordinate 51,500,105 of CM065432.1, forward strand.
TTTTATCGCATAATTTAATGTTCAAAAATTGCTTTTAAAATAGAATTATCCTAAATATTTAGTATCAATTGTTTAGGAAAAGTTTAAAAATAATAATAATAAATTAGCGGGTAAAGGATAAGAATAATTATATTCCTCTGAAACAAACGGAAGGGGTTAAGGTTTAAAAGGCACAAAATTACCTCCTTTATACTTAAAAAACTCAATTTCTAACTCTTATTAAGTGTTAAACATATTCAAGTTTTTATAATACCAGTCATAACCACGTTCACTTAATTTATTAAAATGTTCGATAATATTTGCCACTAATATTTTAAAATAATTATAAATTTATTATTTAATTGTTAAAAAAAAATCCAAAATAAACTAATTAAAGACCATAAATAATAGTCATTACAATAAAATACGTGAATATTTTTGTTCAAAATATAAGTTATTTTGAATATAAGTTTTAACCAAGTTGATAACTTTACATTTTGAATATAAGTTCATGTGTTACAAAATTTTGTACAAATTAATAAGCTAATTTTTTTGTGAAAGGTAAGAAACGAAAACCAGTAGTAGAAGAATTGGTTTCAACTTATAAACAGAACTTGTTTCTAGCACAGGCAGTCAGGTTATTGCTCTAGGTCGTTAAGTCAGTGTCACTTAACCAAGAAGCCAGCCTAGTTAAACAAATTAAATAATTTAACTAATCTCTAGTGGTTCATGCATGCGCTCTTTTCTTAAGTTAGTTATTATATACTTTATTATTAATTGGTTTAATTATTTTACAAAACTTCACCAAGACTGTTTATTATATAGGATTAATTCTGAAGAATCATGATGTTTCGGCAAGTGAATTAACCTTTCTTGATATATTATTACGAAATAAATAAAGATTTTTTTTTTTTGGTCTCTGGCTGACATGTTATTAAAGAATTAAAGCAACCCATTTTTCTAAATATCTTTATATCTATGATTCTGTATTTCTATATATATCATCATCATCATCATCATCAAACCCTATAAAAGAAATGAGAAATCGATTAACACAAAAGTACACAATTAACTACGCATAACATTTACGTGAGCAAGCCTGGTTAAGCCTGTGAAAACTATTAAAATATAGATTGGTCCAAAAGATTCTGCAGCTCCCAAAATGTAAAGTCAACCCCAAAGAAGACCTCTGTTTTTGTTTTTAAAAAATGTGTTTTTGTTATAATTACATCACCTAATATTAATTAAATGTTATTATATTAAACTCATTCTACATATTAAATATAAATTTAAGTGTAAAATCATGTCACTGTTATTATATACCACTACTTTTTTATTACTTTTTTGTTGATGTAATTTTATTTTATTTTTATATTTACATGCATGGAAATACGTGATCCTATTAATGCGGATCTATGTCCAAAATTGGGAAAGAGTATGTCTGTCGTTATATACATATTACAAACACATACAATATTCCTCTAACATCTTCATCATGTATTATATATGTATATTACAGGCTCATACAGCATATAAGATATCTACTATACATCATCACATTACTTGTCTATTTGTTCATTATCCTTGGGATACTATATCATTTTCGGTAGAAGAAGCAACTTTAAATGAGATTGTTGAACCGATCGATCTTTAAAAGGTTAAAGTTTCCTCAATTTTCACATTTGACCCTCTAATTCTAATATATATATATATACACTTTAGTTTCCTTAGTTTTTAGTTTTTACATTTTCACCTTTTTTCTATTTTCTATTTAATCTTTTTATTTTTTTAATTTTTTTAATTATACTTTAATTCCCTTACTTTTTATATTTTTGAATTTTAATTTTAAGTTTATCTTAAATTTTGAATTGAATTTGCGAAAGTATCAAATTATTGAAAAAGAAGAAGAACAAAATAAAAAATGTGAAGAAATTTAAATAGCATTCATGTGATTCATCCATCTATAAATGGTTGAGTTAAAACACAATTTATTGCATGATTGGATTGAGTTAATGAATTGTAACATTCTGATTGCATCGTTAGATCATGAGGTTTGTCCCCAATTGTTAAGCGGCACGTATTACCTACCCTACCATTACAATCCCATCTTGTCCAATGATTCTACTAGAATAATTGAACGTCGAGTAATGCTATATGTCCCATATTATGACTCATTCCAAGTTTATGACTTCAAAGTAATTGGTATTAATGATAAGAATGTGGCTACACCAGTCCTTCATCCATCTTTTTATCCAACTTTGTTCTCAATACCTTTGCTTATTTACCCGAGTCCAAATTACTATGTCTTCCATTATATCAAAATCTTATTATTATTATTTTTACGAAAAAGTACCGAGTTTTATGTAAATATAATTTTCTTTATTGTAAGTATCTCGATAGTTTATTATCAAAAAAGAAAAGGAGTTGTTAATGAAATTGAAATAGCTCGGTAACAAAAACATTTCAAAATATTTAAGTGAGTTTTAACCTTGATTATTTCTTTTATTTTTTCTCAATCTTGAACGTGATACCTAGTCTTTAAACACTTTATTAAGATATTGGTTAATACTAATTCAGATGGTACTAACCAATGTTCTAATAAAGTACTTAAGGTAACGTTTGGTTCACATAATGAAATCGTATGAAAATTAGAATGAGAATAGAATGAAAAAAATTATAAATTACCTTAATATTCTTATATTCAGTAAAATTTAAATAATATCATTTAATTATTACTTTTTCGTCACACAAAATACATTATTAAAATCATTATTTTTCTAAATAATTATTACTTAAAAAGAAAATATATTATTAAAATCATTATTTTTCTAAATAATTATTACTTAAAAAGAAAATATATTATTAAAATTATTATTTTTCTAAATATGGTTTAGGGTTTTGAGGTTTGGGATTTAGGGATTTGGGGTTTGGGGTTTAGGGTTTAAGGTTTAGGACTATATTTGTGGGTTAAGGTTTAGGGTTAAAATTATTGTTTTTCTAAATAGAGTTTAGGGTTTTAGGATTTTGGATTTAGGGTTTAGTGTTTAGGGTTTTAGGATTTTGGATTTTGGATTTTGGATTTTGCGTTAAGCGATTTGGGATTTGGGGTTTAGGATTTGGGTTTTGGGATTTGAGATTTAGGGTTTTAGGATTTGGGATTTGAGATTTGGGGTTTAGGGTTTTAGGATTTGGGATTTGGGGTTTAGGGATTTGGATTTAGGGTTTAGGGATTTAATATTTAGGGTTTAGGGATTTGGGTTTAGGGATTAGGGATTTAAGATTTGGGGTTTAGGGTTTAGGGTTAAGTGTTTTGGGGTTTAGGATTTAGGGTTTAGGGATTTGAAATTTGAGTTTAGGGTTATATTTAGTATAGGGGTAAAATTGAAAAAAAAAATTGAGATGAAAATGGAATCATGATTCTTAAAAGAGGATAAGGAATTGTGATTATTTCTCCTTTATTAATTGATTTCATTTCATTCTTAACTTCTTTTTCAACCCAACTAAATACATAAATAAAAAGAATCAATTCTGATTCATTTCCATTCCTTCCAACCAAACACAACATAAGGGTTAAGTATCGGGTTCTAGGTTGGGAGAGAACAAAAGAAAAACTTATCAGTCAAGATTGAGCTTCACGTGGATATCTTTGTATGTTTCTGCCGATCAACTAAACGCGGCAAAACATTATAATAAATGAATAATTGTATTAGCCCTCAAAATCTCCATTTTTGTCATTCTATCTTTTCGATCTTTATTGCCAACAAAGAATTGATAAGGTTAATATTTTTTAATAGGTATTGAACTTGTACAAAATAACAAGGAAAAGATAGAGAAGGGAAAATAGAGTGAACAAGGAGATACAAATGGATGAGACTTGAGACATTAGACTTGAAAAGGAGGAGGATTCCAAACTATAAAACGACTGGTGACGTAAAAAAATAAACAAATGGCAATTTCTAGGACATTAAATGTGCTTATCGTGATATTAACGGTTGAGGTTCATAGCTCAACAAAGCTTAGCAAATTTCTTTGATCAACAATGGATCCAATCCAAGCATTTTCTTAGTATTTCCTAGTAAAAAATGTGATGGACTATGCAAAAACAAATTAGTCTTATTAAACACAACATGAGTATAAGCAACACCGACAATCCAACTATATATCGACATAGGAAAAATAGATTATTTCAAGATATTTAGCTACAATCCTTTGCAAATCAGATTATGTGGGAAAACAAATATAGATCATTATTGGTGTATAAAAAAATATTCCAAGATATTAATGCATTGTTTATAAGAATTATGAAACTTACTTACTTTTAGGTTAAACTTATAGGATTTGATGCCCCATATTATTTATATATTATATAAATTATACATGATATTCGAAATTTAAATGATCAATAAACCAATAAAAAAATAATGTCTCACGTTAAAACAAATAACCTAATAGAATTAAAATATAATACAATAGGTTAAAATTATAAAGTATTAGGTCAAACGATACATACTTTGAGGAGGATGTTAGTGCATAAAAAAAATGTTTCACATTGATTAATAAAGATAGTAGTGTATTATTTATAAATAGTATGAGACTTACATTCTTCTAAAGTTAATTTTTAAAATTGAATGATTCATGTTTACTACGTAGTATACAAAGTTATACATTACAACCATTTTAATGGTTATGTGTAATTGAGAAGGCAGTCGAATATTCAATCATCTAAGAGACCATGTTATTTTCTTCATTTTTATGCCATTATAATATCATGATTTCTGAAATTCCAGCTTAATGTTTGAAAATTAAGAAAAATTGGAACATCATCTAAAGCTGAAATGCTCCATAAAGAAGCAGAAAGACAAACTACTAAAAATTCCACCTCGATTACCTGAAATGATAAGTTTGTTGTGCCACCGTATAGTTTCCAAATAAAATATTGATACAGAATTTCCAAATCCTAACTTGGAGCTGAGATGCTAAAGCGAAAACCTGTCTTCCCACGGTCCCCGTTATACTACTTCAATATGTAGTAGTAATTGCAGTGCAATCAAAACTACAATGACAATAACCAAAGACATCGTTCTGCAAATTTTAGGAGTCCGATAAAAAGCAATAACCATATAAATAATCATAAGAGCATGATCCTATTTAAACGTCCAATTATACAAAAAAACATCAAGAGGGAATGATGCTATTCTGTCCCATTTCATAGGATTTTTTAAAAACCGAACCTGAGAAGTTTATAAAACCCACAGTGTACGTATGAGTTGCAGAATTAGGCATTAAATGGCAGAAAGCACCATGAGGACCACGTATTACAGAAAACACGGCATTTGAAAAACCTTAAGACAAGTCTTTCCTCGTCCTGTCGTCCATAATTCAAGATAATTGTTTCCCTTTTGTTAAATCAATTTCAATGTTTTTTCCCATCACACCATCTCAGAAATGCTACCAACATTCTATTATGGAATAGCTTACCAAATTTTTCTTTTTGCAATCTAGGATGGTGAAAGAACATCATGTTAAAATCATTTATATAATCACAATTCCATTTCTCACTTAACTGATCTTATTGGGCATTTTTCTTGATAAGTAAAATTCTTATCAGTCCCTTGAGTCTTTGTAAAGGTACAAATTAGTACCAAAATTACATAGTGTTACATCATTAGTATATTTTTTTATAAAGTGATATATCATTAGTCTTTTTTATGTGATATCATAAAAAAAATTAAAAAAAAATAAATTAAAATGCGTGTGAGAATTGGTAACGATAGAATAGTAATTTACCCTTAAAAAAAACTTCTTTATGAAAAAAAACAGCGAGACTTCTAATACACTCCTAAAAACACAGTATTTTGTGTAATTTTTTTATTAAAGCTATGGTAACACTCTACCTAAACTCATTTTTTTTATTTGGCAGGTTTGTACAGTTACTGAAGTCCATTCATAACGATTCCTCCCTCACAAGGTGTAACATTTTGGTCCTAAAAAATATTTGGGTAGTAGTATTAAGTATCCTTGTCCCACATAGACTAGGAACAAGACAACAAAACTGCTTATAAGTTTGGACAACCCTTAACTCCATGAGATTTTATTGGGTTGAATTAGATCTGAGTTTCTAACATAATATCGAGTTGGGCCAATCTACATGTGTTTGGGCCTAATCGACTACCATATTCTCTCTCACCGTGGCGCTAATGTCCACATTTGTACGCCGTGTGGAGTGATTTGTTAAGTATCCTTGTCCCACATCGACTAAGAACAAGGCAACAAAGTTGCTTATAAGCTTGGACAAACCTTAATTCCATGAGATCTTATTGGATTGAGTTAGGCCTGATTTTCTAACAAGTAGAAAAGCGAAAAATATTTCCTGAGAAGTGCCCTTTTTTTCAGCACAGGCACGATACAAATCCACTCTCAATAAAAATTACTATGCAAGACACTGTTCAATTGTATCAACATACACAAAGAAAGAGTTTTGTGGGCACAACAATCCCAGCCCCAACAGAGGTCCGAAAAGAGCCAAAGAATTTCCGAGAAGAAAAGTTCCGAAACTCTTTCTCGGTCAATTTTGCCATGTTTCCAGAACCTGCAAAAATGTGTCTATGAACTCCATGCTCTCTTAACAGGCAAATTGGAAGATCAAAAGAAAGGTCTGCAAATGCAGTAACAGCAAGGTCTCCTCCAATCACATCCCTTTCAAAAGAGTCTGAATTTGCATCATCAATTTTATCTTTAATTTGTCTTCTTGGCTCTATAGGGCCTATTCCTCTAGTTTTAAAGCCTGATACTGTTGTTGGGCCTCCCAATGTGCAAACTGAAGATATATTACCACCCAAGAAGAATCTTACTGGAAGAGATGATGGCTTACTCAAGAAACCACTTCCCAATGGAAAAACACCACCAGATATCCCAATGTTCACAGCAGCATTAAAAAATCGAAAAGGTATAGCAGAACGAAGACCGAACTCCTGTTTCAAATTTCATGTAATAAATTATTCCTACAGCAAAAAGAAATGAAGGATGAAGTAACCATGATGTAAGAGAAAAAAAAGAGAGGGGGGGGGGGGGGGGGGGGGTTGGAGTAGAGAAGGGTACCGGTATAATGAGACATGTGAAAGGTGTAGAAATTGATTCTGAGGGTACATTATAAATAAATGCTTCTTCATGTGAGGAGAAAAAAAAACTGATTTCTTGCCTTCTTTTAGCCTAAAGTGTCTGCGGGCCCTTTTTGATGTGCTTTATTTTAAAGTGGTTTCAATGGAAGTTGTTTGAGATAAAGCATTTAGGTCAAAACTGGTTTAAAGAGAAGTATCTAGATGTTTGGCATAAAATTATTAGAAGTGGTTTTGAGTGAGAATTTAGTAACTATTTAACTACTTTATGGTGAAAGTATGTATTCAAAATTACTTCTCCCAAAAATAAATATTACTTCTATTAAAAGCACAATAATGCTCATCTTGAAAGACTTCTCAGAGATTACCAAACATCTTAAAAGTGCTTGGATTCATTTGAAAACACTTTCAATATAAAAGATAAGCGGTTCCTAACGGATCCTTCATGTTGCAACTCATTTCTCTTCACCTCAAAAAAACAAAAATTGCTGAAAATAAATTTCAATAATAAACCCCATACGAATTGTTTTCAAATATAGCATAGCAATGTGGCTTGAAGATGTGATTCACTTTTTGTTTATTAATCCAATTTTCACATGTGTATAATCAAATATATGGACATGCGTAAGGCACCATAGTGTGTTTGGGTAAAACTGATTTCCTGCAATTTTTTAAGTAATTTGGAAGTAACAAGTGATTGAATAAGTAAGAGGGTAGCAGCTTCTCAAAAATTGACTTACAAAAATAGGCACTTTTAAAAGGGTATCTTGGGCTTCACTCATTTCAGTTTACTAGCATATGAAAAACACTACGTCTATTTGAACCATTAGATCCTAGAAAAAAAATTTAAGCTGACCGGTTAAAAAATGATTTTATTCTTACAGCTCACCATACTTATCTAATAAATTTTATTAGAGCTAGTATTTCTCTCACATCTAACTCTAACACAACTTTTTTAATAAGCCACATCCATCGATGGCTCCAAAGCTTTTGTATGTGTGTGGGTGTGCACGGTCTGGGAAGTGGTATATATGAATCTACAACAATAGCATTGACCATATTATCATAGTGGTCTAAAAGAATCAAAAGTTAAAATAAAGGATAAGTAGTGAATCTGACATAAAAACCGCAAGCTGCGATGATCAGGTGCAAGGCCACCAATCTGACTACGAAAAACAAACGCATAACCATGAGTTGGCCTCACTAATGAAATTCTTCTATCAATCTTAAATGTCTACTTAAGAGATGAAAGTAGGCCAAGTCCAAGCTGCCTTCTAATTGACCTAGACTCCTAGAGGCCATCTAAGAGGGGTCTGTTAAGGTTCTCCCTACAAGATTATATGCCAAATCATGATGCTCGGATGAAATTAAGCCAAGAGAGACCCAATGTTCGCTCTTTCTAAGAGGAGAGTTCAAGCCAATCTTGGGAAAGCAAGAAAACTCGTGCCACCACAGGACATAAAAATCCTTTTAGTCTGGGCAAATACACTCCAGCACTTACCTCAGATGTTTGGTTGGGGGCCATCCCATAAATCCCCATATCCAAGCCAGTTTTTATACTTTACTGAACCTTCAAGCATCAAAGAACTAGCCTATAAAATCACCACATAATTTCATAAGACATGAAATGGTTATGCCATGCACAATAGTTTAGCATCTTTACCCCCAAGCAGGATGAAAATCATACACTATAACTCTAATTAACTTTTCTTTTAGGATTATATGTGCAACACCCAAAAGTAAACAATGAACAAGTGAGCTTGGCACCCCAGCATACCCTAATGCCTAAACTTTGTATGAGATGACCATACTACAGCAAATTAAAGGATGTTATTATAATCAAGCATATCAGTGCACAAAATATTACATATGCAGTAAATTTGAAAAACATTGTGTAACTCATTTCCTTCTGGATGTGCATTATTTAGAAATCGTTGAGGGTACATGACATGAGCAACAAAGTAAGAGTCTTTCACTTCATTTTACTACATGCATAAAGCTTTATGCATTACTGAAGGGAAAAAGGAAAATGAAGCTACTAAAATACGTAGAAGTAGCACTGCCATATTATCAAGGAAAGGCACTATTTATCTCACACCTCTGATCTGAATAGATACTATTCTGTAAATCCAAGCACATTTCAAAGGTTCTATCAATATTATCTACAAAATCTATACCTATTATGCCTGTACTTTTTCAATTATCTTTTGATACTATCCTTATACTGAACTATTCATATTCCACCTATAAAGTCAATGAACCCATTAGAGCTTGCAGCAAGCGCATACCAACCACGATAGAACGCCCATCATACAGATGAAAATGTTTGTCCTATCCAGTCTACTTAATTTTCTATCAATGCAGCAACCAAACACGGCAAGAACACATAGTTAATTCCAAGTAAAGAGCCCTAGTTTCACCATTTTCATGCCAAAGAAGTTGCCATCAAAAACCAAGTATAAATTAAGAGGCTTAAGAAAAAGTAACGCTGACTTAGGGAAAGCGCCACGACAATGCCATTCTCTGTTTCAGGAAACTCGAGCGGAACCGAATCGAGAGTGATCCGAACCGAGTCAAAAATCTCAAGTAGCTGAAGCTTCGCAATGGCAACCCCAGACGCGTCGAGAAATTCTTGCATAGAGGTGGAATTCAACAATGACTCCAATTCAGTCTTGATCAGATGATCTTAAGTCTTGCTACTGCCCTTGATAATAACATTATGGGCTCTCGCAGGGATTTTCTCCTTCCTAATTCGGATGACCAGATTCTCTAGCCTAGATCTATTCTCACGCAATTGGAACTCTGTAGATATGAGCTTCCATGGTTGTGGTTTTCCTTGGTGATCGTTGTCTTCCTCTTCTTCTTCTTCTTCATTTTCTTTGTCGCGGTCTTCATCATCCTCAATGCCGTTGATATTGGAAGGCACTTTGAACTCGGGGAACTTGTTAGGGCTTTGATTGACAACGTCTAAGTTCGCCGTGACAGCCAATACCGCGAGAGAGAGATGATGGGGAAGAAATGGTAGGAGCAGCGGGATGGTCAGTTTGGTATGCGATTCTGATTTTTTATTTTTTTTCCTAACTCCTCCTGCGTTTGGTTCTTTTGCAGTGTGACCAGCTTCTGTTTCATTTGAATCATTTGCATTGTCCTATTATATTACAAATTGTTTTGATTATTCCGAATTATTATTCTTTTATTTTCCTAAATTATAAAATTCATATAAAAATAATAATAATTTTTTTTATGTTATAAGTTATTGCAAAATTTTAATTAATTCCATAAATAATTATTAGTTAAAATAATATAATTTATTTTTCTAAAATTTATAATATTTGTGATAAATAAACTTAAAAAAATAAAAATAAAAACAGCTTCAAGTAAGCTAGCAATTGAATCTAAATTTTGTCTATTTATGGTTACCCGAGTTTTTTAGCATTTGTTTTTGTAGTGCAATGGTACTAAAATTTAATTGAAACGCCCAAATTTAAAGTTAGGGATTTGTAGTTTGGTGCATGTTAAGCGGTGTATGCTATTTGAAAAAAAAAAGTTTACTCGATTTTATAACTAAGGATCAATTTATAAGTGTTTTATATTTTTAAATATTTATTTTTATCCATATTAATTATTTTAGTTTACCTTATAATATATTAGTAAAGCTATAAATTATTACTTTTAACCACACAAAAATTAAGAACGGTAACCAACTTATTAATTAATTATAATTTAATCAAATTTGATAAATAAAATATAAGAATATTATTTTTATATTTCATAAAATACAAGTAAAGGAGTTAAAATATAATTTTTAATTAATATGGAATGATGTAAACATATAATTAAAAAAAATTAAATATATAGCTGAATAAATAAATTTTTTTACCATTTAATCTCAAGATTGTTGTAAAAATATTATCAACGTACCTATAACTTGTTGTTAACTTCGGTTAACTAATTGACATCGATTTTATTTTTGTAATATTTTATAAAATTTAATTTTATGAAAGTAACAAAAAAATTGATATTTTTAGAACATCTTTCAAATTTCGATAGTAAAAAAATCTATTTAATATATATATAAATGAAATTTTAAATGAACTTTTTAGAACTCATATTTATTTAAGTTGATTTTTACTACTCATAAACATCTCAATTAATTTTTCTATTAAACTCATTTAATAAAATATGTATAAAGTTTAACCAAAATTATATGTTTAGCAAAAAGAAATGGTTAAATGAATTGTTGATTAACTCATGAGTTCAAATAAACTTTATTTTTTCTTTTCATGACCTAATTGAACCACTTAAAATAAGATGAGTTAGAATAATAAAACTTACTTTATATATCTATATTTTTCATATTTTACTTTAAGATAATAAAATAAGAAAATGTGAATTAAATATGAAAATATTTTTTTAAAAAAAATGATTGGTTTGTGATATCAATGGTAACACTCTCACACCAAATCAACCTAAATTTAAATTTGAATGTTATAAACATAACATTTTATTTATTTAATAAAAAAAAAGTAATTTAAGTCTCTTCGTAAAAAAAAAAAAATTATTCGTTTTAACTTTTTTTCCGGAGAAATATAAGTTTCAATCGAAGGCTTTGACTTTATTGCCATGTACTTGAGATTTAAGATTAAGATAGTGTCCTTATTTCGTCTTATGTTCATCTTTCTGAAATACCTAGCAAAATTTTGGAAGAATAATTTTCATCTACTCTAAATGAAAATATTAGTTATTTTCAACACTAAGTTTTCTTTTCTCTTATACCCAAAAACCAGCTTTTGAGTTAGAGGATTCAGACTTATAAGCGAAAGATTGCCGCTTTACTTCTTACCAACGCGACTTAACATCCCCTCCACATCGACCAGAAAGTCGATTACTTGACGGTCGGATTTACTGACGAGGGCCGATGGGGTATGAGGAAACCAAGAGCCTACCGATACCATCTTAAACCAAGGCCTAACTCAAACCAAAAGCGAACATGAGTTATGAGGACTTATAAGGAAAGATCATTCTTTTTCTTACCAACGCGACTTAATACGAAGAATGCGTCTTGTTCTTTGGCAAGTAAAATGCAAGGGAATATTGTCTTAAAAATGGTTTAGTTTTAGAATATTGTCGAGAATGCAAATACTAATACAACTGCCATAAGGACCTTGACGCCTATTTTTCCTTCAGTAGAGTTTGACAGAGCTGAAACATTAAAGGAATCAAAGGGGTTGCGAATAAATTGATTTTCGAGTGAACACGAAGAGAGAAAAGTTCATTGACACTTTTCTTTCAGAGAAGCCTCAAAATTGAATCCTCCAAATTCGGAGATCAAGAAGAAGAATAAATGGACTCTAAAAAAAATGTATCTGTTAAAGCTTGTTTTAAGAATAAAGTCTTTATAAAAGAAGTTTCTGTTAAGATGCACAAAATGAGTTTTCTTGGCACTAAAAGCACTTCTGTCAAAAAAAAAAAATCGGTTCAAAATAACTTTTTTTGATGTCCAAAGAACTTCTCTGTGGTTTTCTGGACATAGTATATTTATTGTGTAACTACCCCCACGAGAGGGAAAAAGAATCAGAAAAGATTATAGGATATTTTCCCATATTTCCGTTATGTACAAGTCACTTTCATCACCCTGCGATGGTTATAAGTAGCATCAATCTAATGAAATTAGTTTAAAGCCTCCGGTTAGAGGAGATTTGAAAACCCTTTTACTCTCTTGGTCATAGGAGTTGCAATTTTAGCTTGCATCAGTAGATATAATTTCAAGCTCTGCCCACCAAAGTGGAGAAAGCCTTGGTGTTGCTCCATCAGGACTTATTCCAGTTATTTCTCTCAGCCTGTCACTCACTTCTTTCATTGGTGGTCTTTGTTTTAGGTCAGGTTGGACACAAGATTTCATGACTTCTCCAATTAGCTCCAGTTGTTCCTCTTGATAAGAGCATAGAGTTGGATCCACCATTTCTTTGAAGGGTTGCTCTCCTTTCAAATACTCTGATGCCCAGTTCCCAAATGAGACATTATCCACCGAGTAAGGGAGCCTCCCCGTTACCATTTCAAACAATATTACACCAAAGTCATAAACATTACTTTCTAGGCTTGCTGAAGGAGTCTTATGTTTTGTGCCCAAGGATTTAGCTTCCACCGCTGCTATCTCATTCCAGAAACTGAATTCAGCTACCTTGCATGCATAGTCCTCACTTAGACGGACCGATGAAGAGTTCAAGTTGTTGTGATATGTGGGTGGCTTTAGCTGATGCATGTGTTCTAGGCAGTAAGCCATGCCCATTGCGATTCTGAGTCGCATATTCCAGTCCAAGTGCTCAGCTTCTTTTACTGCACAACTAGGTAATGTTAGACTTCATGAAATATATGCCAGCAAAACAAACAGCTAAAAATGATGTAGCCAGGAACTCACTGTGTATGTGCTCAAACAGGGTCCCATTTGGAGCATACTCAAAGACCATCATTCGAGTGAAAGGTTCCTCTTCCTCACAAAATCCAATAAGGCTTACAAAATTCTTGTGGCTCACCTTTGACAATGTATCAATCTGAAGCATAACCAAGAAATATTAGAGGCCATAAAAAATCATAATTCAGTAGAATTGTGATTGGTGCCTACCTTCTTTCTGAATTGCACCTCCGAGGTCTTTGACCAATCCTGAATAGATGTTGCTGCAACAGAAGCCACTGCTATCTCCACTCCACTAGACAATGTCCCTTTGTACAAAGTACCAATTGGAGAAGAGCCTATTACATTACTGAAATCTTCACAAGCTGCTTCAAGTTCTGATCTCTTAAGTTTTGGTACACCTGAAATTAAACTCATAATCAGTATATAAATAGCTTTAATAAAACTTCCCATATGATCATAACACATATTACAAACAAGGAAGCAGAGAAAATGGGGTGAAGTAAAGCAAATTACACTTGCTTTCTCCGCATGATATGCTGGTAGTAAGAGAAACAGTTAAACTACAAGTGCTCAAAGAAAATTACTTGATTTATTTTATTTGTGGAGGGGAAAATTTTCTGTTTCAAGAAACAATTCTAATTTTTATATAGAAGACTCGGAAATATGCAGGAACATATCTATGCACGTCATGTAACTTTCTAGATTCTCCATTAAGGAAGAGAATTACCGGTTACAAATGCCTTTTGAAGCTGTCCACTTAAGCCTGTGGCCCAAGGCCCGACAGTAACTACTTTGTTGTTTCTGTAGATGCATATTCCAATGACTGAAATTGCCAACACTGCACCTCCCATGGTCCCAGCCACTATGGCAATTTTATAATGATTTTTGGAGGAGGAACGCTGCGGGGCAAGAACTGGAGATGGTGACATAGTAGGCACAGGAGTCAAATTTGTTTGAGGCTTATGCGGTGGTGCAACAAAAGCCTTTGTGGAAGACGATGGAGGCTCTGATGAAGGAGATGGCGCAGAGGAAGGCTCTGAGCCTGAAGGAGATCGTAAAACAGAAGGTATTTTTCTTCCACGGGGAAGGCTTGATTCAGCAGGAAACCTTATTCTTTTTGTAGGCCGAGGAGAAGCTGCAACCTGCTGCAGTAATTCATGTACAAATTTTGTATCTTGGGAGAGCTTCCTGGAAAAGAATAAAAACAACATTTGGAAATGAAAGCAGAACATGCACCCTACGAGGTTATAAGAAAGAATCCATTAAGGACAATGCTAAAAAGGAATATATATATATATATATGAAACAAAAGTTGTCAATGTTATGGAATTATAATAACTTTCACTTCAAACCCATTGAATCACATACCGTGAAATTGATCTTTTGTTGCAAGGTCGATCCTTGGAAACACTGGATAGCCAGTCATTATCAACTTGAAATTCAGGAAGCATTTTTATGTCACAAATTTCAGGAGATAAGTTGCTGAGAAGGCAATTGTTGTCTAGCAGACTGTAGTGGGGGCAGAAAAGCCAGTCAAATAAAGGGCAAGATTAACTAAAAATCGAATTGAGGCAATAAAGAAAGTCTACATACAGGATTTCAAATGACAATATGAGCCCAAGGTCAGCAGGAAGTGGTCCACTGAAGTTATTGTGTCCTAAATCCAGCACCTTCAACTCCTCTAATTCTCCAATCTCATCAGGAATGATTCCAGTGAAGGAGTTGTTGCGCAATATACTGCATAGAGTGATCAAGTGAAACTGTTACAGTGGAGAAAGCTACAGACAGGGAAAGCATAAAGAAAATATAGATAGTTGATTATGAAATAAAGAAATTACATTCAAACAAAATGCGTACATCGACTTTATGTGAACAAGGTTTTTAAGTTCAGGCGGTAAAGTTCCTCCAAGACGAAGATCTTTCAAGTTCCTGTGCATATTGTACATTTACCAAATTCAGATCAATTGGATATAAGATGAAATGTAGAATTATGTTTTGTGTACAACAGATGATTGAATGGAATGAAACTATCCAATTTAAAAATGATCTAATTGGTGCAAGAATCCATGGATTTAACGAAATATCATAAAACAAAAGGGGAAGACAATTTAATAAAGCTTCCATTCACATAAATCATATGATGGCAAATAGCTTCTAGTCTTTAAAGAAGGGCAAAATAAATCGTTGGAGACAATCTCACTTAGCATTCAAAAAATGATCCTAATCAACAAATAGCTTTATGGACCAAACTAATAAGTATCTAATCACCATACAAGTGTGAAAACAATACAATTATTCTTAAGGGAATAAGGGTCCATAATTATCCTTTAGTTATTTTAAATAGACAAAATCCCAAAAATTATCCTTTTCTATTTGAAGGATAATCTAACAAATAATTGTCTACAATAGATAACTTATTACAACAACTTAATTCTAATCAGACAAGGATAAGATACCAGGTTTATTCTTTGTATTATATATAGTTACATATGCATTACATAATATTATATTTAATATCATTAGATTATACATCTCATAAAAGAGAATTACAATTAACTATTCTATTTCCATATGATTACTAGAGTAAGGCTGAGATCTCCTCTACCTTTCATATTAAAGTTACTGACTTAAGGATTGTAAGATCGAAGTTCATCCCCACAAGATGGTCCAAGGTTCAAACAGTTTGTTCATCTTGTAGATTCTACGAAGAACAGTCTTGCCTAGTGTTGACAAAAATCGATATCAACATCTGACACCGTCTGTGAAAAACTCAAGAATATTCATTGTATTATTTGCTCTGTTTGTCCCGTTCTTCGTTCATTTTTTTCTTTTAACAACGCGTTACATCCAAAAATCACTAGAATGAGCTCCCAATATGTTCCTAATGTTATAACACTTCCCCAAGAGGTTCATAACAAAGCTACCCTCAATATGCTCCCTAATAGTAAGAACACTCAAAAAGAGCTATGTTGTCTTGATCCTCAGTTGTTACCTCAAGCACATCAGATCTGAATCAGACAACAGACAATGAGGAGTTCCCAAGAGCATTCGAGCAGGAGATAGACCTCAGACTCAGTCACACCCCAATCATGGAACCAATTGAAGAGACCAGACTATTCACCTGGTTAGACAATGGACCTCATAAGACTGTCAAAGTTGACACCTCTTTACCTTAAGAAGTCTAAGAAACACTAAATGTTTTCCTAAGACAGAACATCAACGTGTTTGCATGATCACATGAAGAAAAGTGATTAAGAGAAATCAATGAACAAGATCACTTAGTTAATCCTACAAATATTAGTTTTAGGATTTAAATTTTGAGCATCCAACGAAAATAAGTGAAAGTTTTACTTCCTTGATAAAAACGTTTACTGCAACATAACTTCTAACCGAAAGTCTGATTGAAAATTTAAAGACATCGTTGGCATCAGAACGTTGCCATGCACATTTCGAATGGCCAGAGATGATGCGAAGTTTTCTACTTGGGTGGGTAAAACTTCTTTTAAGTGAAAATTCTTAATCGTCAACAAAATTGGAAGAAATAGTTAATACAAGTATTGATATAAATTACAATCAGACCATCTAGCGTAAGAGCCAAAAAATTTAAGGGCTTAATGTTAAGGGTAATTTCGTACGTCCCCACATGGTAGTAAAATAGTGGTCCTAATTAGGGGTGTCCATAAGCCGGTCCGGTTCGATTTGTATTAATTAAAACCGTTTTTTTAACGATCTGGTCTGGTTTGTATTAATTTTTAAATCGGTCGAACCGGATCGGACCGGTTTAATAATATATTAAAATTTTCACATTATTTCTCATTAAAAGTATCCAAAAACCAAACCAAACCGAAAATCGGTCCGGTGGACACCCCTAGTCTTAATCAACAAATAACTTTATGGGCCAAATCCAATAAGTATCTAATCATCATACAAATGTGAAAACAATATAATTATCCTAACAAGATAGAAGTCCAATAAATATCATTTAGTTATATTAAAGAGATAAAGGTTCAAATATTATCCTTATCTATTTTAAATGATAATCTAGCATATAATTGTCCATAACAGATATCTATCTACAATACTACAACAACTTAATCCTAATCAGACAATAATATGTTATCAGGTTTATTTTTTTCCTATATATAGTCACATATGCATAATATAATATCATATCTAATATCATAAGATCATACATCTTCTCATAACAGAAAATCATAACTAAACACCATATTTTCATATAATTATTAGAGCGAGATTGAAATCGCCTCTGATCTTTATCTTAAAATTACTGACTTAAGGATTGAAAGGTTAAAGACCACCCCGTCAAGATGCTCTAAGGTCCTAACAATTTATTCATCTTGCAAATTCTAAGAAAAACAATTTTATCTAGTGTTGACACAAATCCTTATCAACATAAACCAATGACCAAAATCAGAGTCAAAACCCAAATTTCGTATCGTTATTCTCTGGTAACTCAGAATGTTAGATGCAACAAAGAAATCAAAACCTTTTCAGCCAACTGAAATCTATATCTACCCACCAACGACGACCATTAATTTGGTTGGGGGAAGAGCATAAAG
The DNA here is from genome assembly GCA_033030585.1 of Hippophae rhamnoides. Lineage (NCBI taxonomy): Eukaryota > Viridiplantae > Streptophyta > Magnoliopsida > Rosales > Elaeagnaceae > Hippophae > Hippophae rhamnoides. Next base: position 51,518,194 of record CM065432.1, read on the forward strand.
TTTAGAATTTTAGAAGCTACGTCGTCGTAATTTTTAAGTAAGCAAGTAACTTATTAGATCAGAACACATAGTTATCTCTATTTTTCTAGTGAGAACAATTCCTACAGTATTTGAAAGAAGAAAAGAATCACTTACAAGACTACAACTTTTCCATCGGAACACTCAACCCCGAACCACGAGCAAGGATCAACTTCCCCATCATAATCCTTCCAATTAGACAAAGCACCAAAAGGGTCACTAACAACCCTCTCCTTGAACCTTAACAATGCTAAACCTGCATCAAAAACACCATTTGTTGAGCATTTTTACTTCAGCTTTCACAACTAACTAACTAGAGTATTAACGAAATAACAGCAAATAAATTTTCCATTGCTCAAGTCTCAACATACCTTCATAGTTCAAAGACCAACAAAACCCCAGATTTTGAAACCAAAAGCATGCTACGAATAAAACCAACACCCTAAAACGATCCCTTAACCGATCGAATCTCCAATCCTGATCCATTTCTGCCACCGTCAACGCAAACCAAGAACGAGCAAATTGAAAAGAAAGAAAAAAAACTGTTTCTCTCAACGATATTATCCAAGAACCGAATTGACTCGGAGAAAAATCAAACTTAAAATTTATCAATGATGTGGAAGCATAAGATTCTGGATTGAACAAGCAAAAGGGTAAAGATCAAAAACCATGTTCGCTTCTAAGCGAGCTAGCTAATTTAGACCCATTGAAATATTTGAAAACGCGTCCAAGAGAAGTATATTTAATTGGAAATATTATGAAAACAGTTCAATAATTTTGCTGATTTAATTGACTGGAAGTGAAAAAAGGAAACAGCCCTGTAGGGAACGAAAGGACATTGAAACAGGGAATGAACCTGAAAGGGCGGAAGGAAGAACCAAAGCACAAGGCAACTTATGGCATTGGTTAGCTTAAAAATTCAAATGGTAAGGCCAACGCGTTTGGACATTGATCGAGGGGTTTTGGTAACATTTGGAGCTTTTTAGCAGTTGCCTGCAAAAGACTTTTTAGTATTATATACTGAAAGAAACACTTTGTATTGAACTCTTAATTGATACAGTAAAAAACCTTTATTGGATTTATTTGCAAAATAATTTAGTTTTGGGTTAATAAAAGAAAAAATTATATTACAAAACTAAAAATCATTTTCATGAAAAAGAAATGCAAAATTCCTAATAATATATTTGGAATCAGCCCGTTCCGTTTTGGATACTATAATCGTTTTCTCCTTTTTAATAATATACTAGTAATATCTTTTTTTCCGAATATTATTATATGTGGTTTTAATATTTGATAAATATGTACGTAAAATGATGTTCATTGGTAGTAGACAAGACAGATGAACTGGACTCTTATGTAAAGCCATTTTTTATGGAAAATTATTAATTAAAATCTAAATACATATTGGAACCTAATAGGTGTTACTCTTTAGATGGTAGTTGGGCAGTTTCTAGGAAATTTCCTAAGGATATCGTGAAAACAAAGTAATATGAATGACTACAAATTAAATAGTGAACACACTAACACCAAAAAAAGCATATATATTTTTATATACACGGAAGATTAATCTATAGTCTATAAGTATTTTTATATACACGGAAGATTAATCTATAGTCTATAAGTATTTTTATATACACGGAAGATTAATCTATAGTCTATATAAGTTTTTGAAGAGAAGAAAAAGAAAAAACAAAGGAAAGGGGACGGCATGTTGTGTATAGCAAGTTTTACCGACTCAAATCTTGCATTATAATTTTAAATTTGATATAAAATTTAGTGAAAATTTGATATAATTTTATCCTAAATTTAATTTCAAATGTTAACGATTAATAACTATGTATTAAATTTTATACGATACTATTTATCTTATTATTATCGTTCATGTTGCATATTTTTTTAACTCTAAAAATAATGTTAAATTTTTTATTAGATATAATAAATTAAAATTAAGAATATAATATAATATAACTAAAAAAATTATTAATACAACATAAAGTGTGGGAATTTTGGATTGAGGAGTAATAAAAATAAAAAAATATATATTTTTAATGTAATATTTATTATTGTGAATTAAGATAAATAAAATCTTGATATAATTTTTGATGTAAAATAATGTAAAATTTAGTTTAAAATCAATAAACAATCGTTGACTTGGGGATGCACTTAGATGTGAACATTGTGGAACGGTGCTTTCTAACTTTGCCGGTGACGAAATGAATTGAGAAAATACATACAGCTGGTAAATAGAATCTGTACCAATTGGCTAAAACAATCCAATTTGCAGACTCATTTTGAAGAAACGACAAAGTTGCTGGCATGAAGCCCTTTTGTTGTCTTGTTCAAACACCGTATTCATATATTTATGATATGATTTAAAATCTAATGACTAAATTAATAAATATATCATCAAAAAAATTATATTTAAATATTAATAATGTTATAAATTTATTAGTGATATAACTTTATTCAATTAAAAATAAAATAGTTATACATTTGTATTATTATTATAATTTAATGTTATTTTTATTTATAATTTTTAAAATGATTAAATAATATATTTATTAATTTATTCTAATCTAATATTTATGTGGGTTTGGACGAATTTACTCAATACCATTTGATGCTTATATATATCATAAATGGACCCCAATTATTGTTATTATTATTAAATAATATATATAAACGAGAATAGTTGGTCGTCTACCCATTTGCCCTTTTTTTTTTCTTCCTTGCGCAGGTTTCCTTTACATTTTTTTTAAGTTAAACTTTATTTTACCTTATATAAATATAAAAAAAAATAACTATGTAATTTAAATTTAATTATTTTATTATATATTAACTTTAAATTTTAAATTTTAATTATTATTTCAATATTCATAATTATGTCAAATTAATCATATATTTTCATATCAAAATGATGTTATATCTAATATCAATTAATAAATAATTTTTATATTACTTTTAAGTAAAAAATATATTCATAAAAATACTTATTAAGTTTGATCAAGCCTTATTTATTGTGTTAATTTTTATCATATTATATTTGATTTATTTATTAAATAAAACATTATTTATATTAAAATTGTGTATCATTATCATCAAATATCATAACTCTCGTACAATTATTATTATTATATTTTTTTATTAAGTAATAAATTAATTAGCTTTTTGTTAATAAAATGATTATTATTATATTTTTATTCTTTATTAAATTAATTAATTATTAATTTTAAGAGTATTTTTTGCATTTTTATATAAAAATTTTACATTAATTTTTATTTTATCATAATTAAAAAAAATTATTTTTTAAAATAATAATTAATAATATTATTAATTAATATCATTACATATTTATTAAATTTAAACGGGTAAAAAATAATATATATATATATATAAATAAAAGAGGTGATAAAAGAAATAAAAGTTTTTGGTCATTCTCTCTCTCTTTAAGTATGAATTTAATTTTTTTTCACGTATAAATAAATATCAAAATATTCTTAATAAATAATAATTAAATAATTTATGTTGGATTATATAATATTTTTAAGTAAAAAATTTAATAAAAATACTTATTAAATACCATCAAGTTTTATTTATCGTGTTATAATTAAAAATAAATTATATAATTTTAATAATTTTTTATTAAAATATCATTATTTTTTATGATTAAACACGATTAAAATATAAATATTTAATAATAATAAATTACAATTAATATAACAAAAATTATAAAATATTTTTTTATATATTTGTTAATTTTCTCTATTTTATTTTAAAAAAAATATATATATATATATATATATAATTTTTTATTTAAATTTTATTATTATTATTATTTAAATTATTTTATATTAAAATTTACTCGTTAATGATTCATATTTTAATCATGTTTTAATTAATTAAGAAAAAATAATAATATAATGTATTATAAATTTATTTTGACATGTAATGTATTATAAATTTAATGTATAATGTATTATAAATAATAATAAAAAGTAAATACTTTATTATTTATAAATTTATTTTGACATGTAATGTATTATAATAAATGTGCATAAAAATTCACATATATTTAAAATTCTTTGGAATTAAAGTTTCAATTTTGTATGTTTTATATTAATATCAATTAGATCTCGATACACTTGTAATACATTTTAAAATAAAATTAAAAAATTAAGATGATTTTGTTTCACACTTAATTAAAATTTTCTCCATAAAATGATACTTAATTTTCATGATATTATAAGTGTATCTATTAATATGTAATGAGAATAAATAAAAATCAAATTTAAGGGAAAATAAAATGTAAAACTTATTCTTTTTTTATGTTTATTAATTTATATAAATATTATTTTAAAAATAAATATGAAAAATAAAAAATAAAAATAATAGATCATATTGTATTTGTTGAAAAAAATAAATATCAAAAGAAAAATACGAAAAAATTATTTTTAAATTATGAAGTCTTCAATTTTTTCACTATCCTTTTAAAAAGTATACAATAAAAATAAAAAATAAAAATTTATTTCATCTGATTCTCTTTCCTTCCCATCAAGCATTTATGGACCCTTTATTAGTTCACCGACCAATTAGATTACCATCAACGCACTTGTTGGTGGGTGAATTTTTTTTTAAAGCAATTAATTTTTTATTTTTTTTTTGTAATGAATTGTATTAAGAATAAGTTTGTATTACTATTTTATTAATACTATTTATATTTTGTCACCAGTAAATATTGCTTAAAAAAATAATTATTACTCTAATTTTTAAAAAAATTAAGTACAACAATCAATAGAAAGATACTTTAGTTAGGTTTAAAGAGGTAATAACCACCTATAAATGAAATATTATAGGTAACGGTTCTTATTAAGTGTATGGAGACGCTTTAATTAGATTAGTATTTTTCTTTCAACATCTTCATCTAATTTATTATCTACCAGTAATATTAGTTAGAGAAAAAACAGATATACAAATTAAAAATAAGCAAAACTTATAAATATGTTTCTTGTTAATGTCTAAATATATAAATGAAATGAAATATTAAAAGGTGATGCATTTCACCATCAAGTCGTGATATAAATAATAAAAACTCTGTAAATTATATTATTAGTTACAACATTATTTTTAAATTATATACCCGAAATTTTCTCTAAGTTCACAATTCAAGCATAAATACTATATATATCCACGACTTTGATAATAATTAAATTTAAAAAAAAAATAACATAAAAAAAGTATGGCTCGAATTAAAATCTCCACCACCTAAAGATGATAGCAAACATCCTCGCATGAAAAGTACCTATATTTGAAGAAAATTATTTAGATTAATTACATTTTTTTTGTTCAGTCAAAAAATTTAAAATATTTACTTTGTTATTATATCTTTAAATATGATCAATATTAAATACGAAATTATAAAAAAAAATATTTTAAACAATTTTATAAACTATCTCGTACATAGTAAACAAAAAAACATAATTAACACAAATTATTTAATATATAATATTGAATATAAATATCCTTTTGTTAATTAACAGCATAGAAGAGGGTGCTCTCTGCCTTCCACGAGAAGTGATGGGTGTCTGCATTTACGCAAAAACAGGCGTAGTGTCAGACCTCAGAAACACAAACATGGAAAAGTCGAATCATTCTATGTGTTGATGATACACATTAACACTAGAGAACTTGAACATTTGTCATAAAACTATTGGGCAGCAAGAACAAACGTCAACATGAAGAACACTTGACCAAAAGAAAGAGCTTGCAGAAAATGAGCATAGTTGGTCCTCATTTTTTAAATTAAACAGCGAAAAAACAAATCAAATTTTAAAAATTTATATCAGGGTGGGTGCAGATTCCAAAATAAGACGGAAATGTTACCTATTTAATTACAAAATATATTTAATTTAAATTTATTAAAAAACATATATTTATTTTTCTTTTAACTTAAATAAACATATTTTTTTATTAAAATAATTAAAAATAAAATTATATTAAATAAATAATTTATTTATATATAAAAAATAATTTTTTAAAATATAGTATAAATTTTTGAATTTAAATTAAATATATAAAATTTAAAAAATTGATATAATTTTAAGAAAAAATAAAATATCAAAATATTAAATCTAATAAAATTGATTCAGAAAGTATAATTCAGCCCAACAAAATTTACAATAGATAATCTCTACTGACAACACCATCTAATATTTACTTAATATTTATTTATTTTAATAAAATTTAATCAATAACAATTAATACAAAAATGCAGCATGCAGCAAAAACCATGAAAAGATATTACAATTTTTAAAAGAAATTACCATTTTTAAAAATTATATTTATACCTAAAAGATATGCTTTCAAATTAAAATGTGTTTATATGATAATAATTTACATGTTCTTGTGTTAATTAACTTGTTTCATCGAAGTTAAGTAGATTCATTTGAATAACTTTTAAATAAGATTTACAAAAAATTTAAAAGCTACTAAATAAAAATTAATAGAAAAATATTGTTAGTCTTTTAATTATTATAAAAATAATATGTATTTATTTTTTTGTAACATTTTAAACTTATTATTATAAATAATTAATCGCATAAAGATAAATATAATTTATTTTATTTTTTTTAATTGTTTTAGATATATACTCTTATAATTCAAATAAAATATAATTTAAAATATCGAAGAAAAATAAATTATAGCATTATAAAGGTTTATTTGTATTATTTTTTTATAATAATAAGATTAAATTATTATAAAAATAAGTATATAATATAAATATAATTTCAAATATAATTATATTTCCTTGAGAAGGAAGTTCCCAAAAATTAACTCTTTATTCTATCTCTTGGTGGGAAGAGTCTAAAGTCTCTATTAATATTCATATCTTACTCTTTATTTTTTAAATTACTCGCTACTTTAAAAAGTAATTTAAAAAATTGACAGATAAAGGTAATTTCTGGAAAATGATTCAAATTTATTCTAATCTCATAATATAAATTAAAATTAATAAATTAGTAATTTATGATAATATCTATAGAAATATAATTAATCTTAATTTTTATCTTCTTATTTTTATAAATTTGATGAGTTTTTTTTTCTCCGTAATATAACTAAATACTTTTAAAACATTATCTTTTGTACATAAAGTTGATCTTATTTGATATCTATATGTAATTAATATATTTTTTACCTTATATCTTTAAACCTTGGAAAATAAAAATTGTGAAGATCTCTTATATATTTTTATTTTACTCAAAATAGTATCAATTTCATATGATTTAAATTTATCAAAAAAAAATTTAAATCCACAGTTAATTTCATCATATAAATAAATATATCACTAAAAATGAGACAGTTATTTGATGGAGCTTTTTATCTTTACTTATACCAACTATATGATAAAATTTTGAATATATAAATCTATCTAAGCTTTCAAACTTAATATTGAAATGTTTGTTTTTGTAATAATAACAATTTTTTTATATAACTATAGATGTTTTTATTTATCTTTTAGTTATATGAATATAATATAATCAAATTAAGAATTTTATATTTTATGATATTTTATTTTAATAAGTGATTATTAACTTTTTATAATGTCTTTTATAATTAATACATCAAAGTTTAAGGAGTAAGTAAAAAAAATCCAAAGAGTTTGAAATTGAATTTCATTAAAAAGAATAATATAATAATAACCCTGCTTTAGTTCACATGTACGTGAGACCCGCGACTTTCGTCCTCGTGGGCATGATCTGTCTTATTATTGTTGCAATTTTTCTCCCTCCATCTGTACACTTTTTTTTTTTTTCATTTGCTACTTGTAGTGATGGACAAAAAAACCGTAGATTCGGTTATCCGCGGTTATTCGAACCGACGGTTCGGTTTTTAACCGGTAAATTTTAGAGACGGTGACGATTTTGGGGAAAAACCGAATATGAAACAACGGTTACGATTCGGTTACGATTATACTAAAAATCGTATCCGCCCGAAATTAATTAGATTTAATTAATTAAATTATATATTAAATTATAAATAAAAAATTAATTATATATTTAATAAATTAAATTATATATATATTTTGGTTTTTTTTTTCGGGGTTTTTTTCATAACCGTCTCGAACCGTTATCCGCTAGTAAAAAATCGTCTCTAAACCGTAACGATTTTCGAGAAGTTTTGATTATAAGTTTTAAAATTCGGTTTGGGGACGATTATATCACAAACCGTTACTGCATGTCCCATACCCATTCTTAGCTACTTGTCTGGCAATAATAGATTGTTATTTATTTATTGGTTTATTTTAATTAAATCTTTTTTCTAACATGTTAAAACAAAGAGTATACGAAAATGACTACTAAGAAAGGGAAGTGAAAGTGTTTCACGTATAATTATTTTGAGTGCACTCCATAAAAAAAAAAAACTGATTTGTCAAGTGCAATAAGATTATAAGTTACTACTATATTCAACTTTCGATAAATCCAACTGATTGAGATTAAATTGAAAAGATATAACTTGTCCTCTCCTCGTAAAATTAGTCGAGATTGAAATCCATTTATCTCTCCTAATTACATCGACGGTAAATTATGCATCCTCTTATGTATAGACTTCTTTGAATTTTATTACGAGTGTATTATCTATTACAGTAAAAATTAATAATAGATTGTTATTTGATTTAATTATGTGATATTATTTTTATATATATTAAATTTTATTTAAAAAATAAATACTAATCTTTTATAACATAAAAAAATATTATATTATTTTTAAAAAATAAGTAAAATAAATGGGTAATATATAACATGTAATGTTAATTATCAATTAACTCACCAATTGCATGTTGTAGTATTTATTCAATATAGTAGGTTATATAAGATTTCGTTTTTTTACACATCTTAACTTTAAAACGTGAGTTTAGTATGTTTTGATTAAATTATTACAAAAATATCAATAATGTCATTAAAATATCGTTTAAATATCGATTTTAGCTAAAATATTATAAATTTTGTGAATATTCTCGTTAAAATGTTGAATAAAATATCAATTTTTGATTTATTTTTTTCTTTTTCCTTTTTAAGTAATCATTTTTATTAATTTTTTTTATTTTTATAGTAGATAATATATATATATATTTAACATATCATATATATATATATATATATATATATATATATATATTTTTTTTTAAAAATAATAATCAATGAAATTTATTTTGATACTGGTGAAATTTATCTATTTATATTAGTTACAATTATATAGTTTATTTAATTATTTTTAATTTTTTAATTTTTGTATAATATCTTAATAAAAGGAATATATATTTATTATATAATATTTTGATTAATTAATTAATTTATTGATTAATATAAATATTTTATGTATTTAAAAATATATGTATTAAATATTTTTTTTATATTTCGTTTAAATAAGAAGAGGGAAGAGAGAAATAGTAAACGGTCAGATAAATAATTGTATAAGATATGCGGTAATAATAACACATTATTTAATATATAGAATAGATTATATATACTATTATTCTGTACAAAGATAATAAAAAAAAATTGTAACATGAGCATAGGAAACGGAAATGTTGTTCAAAAAATAATAATAAAAATAAAGGAATGGAAATGGCGGCTAGATATGATAAAATGATAAGTCACCCAAAATGATATATCTTTTACTATTTTTTATAAGGGTAACTAACTATACGAATGGATTAAATTTTATTAATATTAAAATAATATTTTTATTTTTCAAAATATAAAATTATTAAATTATAAGATAGAATATCTATTTATTTTAAGATTAATGTTTTTAAAAATATCAATTTTTTTTATAAAATATAATAAAATAATACTTGCATTTTATTATTAGATTTAATATAATTATAATTAATTAATAAATAAAATACATAATCTTATTTTTGAAAAATTATTTATTATTTTATATTATAAGATGAGGTAGTATTTTAAATAATAAAATTCAATATCATTATAATTTTTTTAAAGAATAAAAAAATAATTTATTTAATAAATAAAATATACTTCAAAACTTCCTTATTTTTCTAGTATAAAATTGCTCGGAGACTGATTTTATTAAATTATTAAATGCATATGTTTGTTTATCATAAATGCAGATAGGTCAGATAGGTGAGGAATGATTCAGTGAGACAAGAACCTCTCACAGGTGAGTGAATGGTAAATATGTTCTGTACCTTTGTACGAACAAGATGATCATAATTGAAAGGTCATGAAATGCACTACCCATCTCCCATAATTATGTGGGGTTCTATCATGCAGTAGCAGAAACAAAAACGAGTGAACCTCAAAATTACACTGCCCTTCTCCTCCTCCTCCTCCTCCTGTAGATCATAAGATACCCCATCTTGCCTTTATATTCAACTTTATGTTGTAAGAATTATCTTCGTCTTTCATTATCAAAGCTGTCCCCCAAAAAAGAAAAAGTAAGAGAGAATAAAAAATGAGTACCTTTTGGTTCATCTTCCTCTTCTTTCTTCACTCTCGTACCAAACCAGTCTCGTCTCATCTTCAAAACTCATCCAGTGAATACTTCGAAGTCGGTCTTCCACTACCTTCTGATAGTCTGACTCCATCATGCACCGTCGAAGCTCTCCGCCATTCATTTGCCACCACTCTCAGGACCCCTCCATTCACTACCATTTACTCTCCACCGTCCGATTGTCCTTCTCCCTGGTCTAACGTCGTCCTCGAGTTCCGTGGGAATTGCACAGGCAAACAGAACCATCGTATCGCTGGCATATGGCTTAACGGCTCTGAACTCCTCCGAACCAGCACGCCTGAGCCGACAGTCTCCGGGATCAGCTGGAAATTTCGTAAGGATATCACCAGGTACTCCTCTATCCTCTCTCAGTCCAACATCAGTCTAGCCATGATGCTCGAAAACGTCGTTAACCGTAAGTACACCGGCGTTTACCATATCGAGGTAGACTTCCTCTTCTACAACAATACCGCAGCTACAAATAACGACGTTAGACCGTTATCGTTCATTCATGAACAGAACATCGCAAGAAATTTTGAATTTAGAAGGGAAAGCGTGGGGTTGGAATCTGAGAAAGTTGAGGAAAATTTGGGTGCTATAGGTGAAGGGCCTGCGGATTTGATAATTCCAGTATCGGATACCGGCAAAAAAGGTTTCTGGTTCAAAATCGAAAGCGAAGCAGATTTGCATTCAAAGGAAATCCAAATTCCGAAGAACACTCGCCGAGCTGTACTCGAACTGTATGTTTCGTTCCACGATAACGAAGAATCTTGGTACTCAAACGTGCCAAATTCATACATAGTGATGAACAATTTGACAACCGGTCGCACCAATGGACCTTATAGAGAAATTTTTGTTACCATCGACAATGAATTGGTGGGATCTGAAGTCCCATTTCCAGTGATCTATTCTGACGGGATCAACCCGTTGTTTTGGCAACCAGTGGTGGCTTTGGGAGCCTTTAATCTTCCCTCCATCACTATAGAATTGACGCCATATCTAGGTATGCTCTTGGACGGCAAAAACCACACGTTTTCAATTGGTGTGTCAGAGGCAATTTCATATTGGCTTGTTGATGCTAATCTGCACCTTTGGTTGGACCAAAATTCAGAGGAAGTTGAAGCCAATTATTACGTTACTCGTAGAACACCTTCCCTTGAGATAGAGGAGGAATCACAATTCAGAAAGCTGGACGGACAATTCAAGATTGAAGCAGAGAGGGAGATTAAATCTGTTGGGTGGGTTAAGTGGAGTGGAGGCAATTATACAACCACTTTGTATCATTCATACAAGTTCAAGAACAAGATCGAATTCACACAAAGTGGGGCTCGCAAAGAAGTTGAACAGAAGATCAAGACAAGGATTGAACTGACGATTGAGAATGCGGAGAGTAGAGTAGTTTCAAAGACACAGGTTGAGAGAGAGTACCCTCTCAAGGCCGTCACTGAGGTGAAGCCTGGGTCATATAACACCACTTCCCTCATCACTACCAAAGTTTCTCATAGCTATAAGGAGGAAAGTTCTCAAGGCAACCAACAGATCAAGATCGATAACTCGCAGGATTGCGATGGATGGATAGTGGTGCAGGACAATTCTGTTGTTGACGGGAAAGCAAATACTAAACAGAGTTGTCTTTACAAGAATGGCTCAACTTGCTATTCTAGGAATGTTGAGACAAGGGATGGCTTGCTTACTAAAGATGATAACGCCCTTGCCTGCCTGTCATCTTCCTTCGAGTAATCTCATAATTCGTTAGGAGATGAACTAGTTCTCGTTATCCTTTTACTCACGTGTTCTCTAGCTTTTCTTCCCTTTGTAGTATAATCATGAAAATGCATGAAGCTTGTATTTTTCTTTTTGCATTTGTGTTGTAGAAAGTACTCCCTTGGCATATCCAATGGGTCTTTTTCTGTGGTTCTTTTTTTTCTGTAATAATGCATGAATATGTCTTTGTGTGTGATTTAGACATCCTGCAATGGTTAGCGAAACTTGAACCAGCTCAAGTAAATTAGCCAAGTTGACAATATTCAATATAGCACACTCCTATGGCGAGCTATTTTCCCTTAGATTTGAAGTTTATGCTCGTAACCATAACATCTCATTAAATGCTGAACGCTTCTTATTAATTTACCGAGCCAAATCTGAAAATATTGAGAATATATCAATAAATTGTTACGGATATTTCAATACATGGTTTGCTTCAAATAAAATACTAAAAGTGAAAGAATATATAATGTCAAATTATGTAAATTAACTCGTGAGTCGGGAAAGAAAAAAACAAAAACAAAACAAAATAGACAAAGAAACCCATGTCCGAGGAACAAAATTAATATTAGCAAGATAGATCAACAGCGGACTAGTAGGCTACAATAAAAAGACCACAGGTATACACCACGTGAAACAGGGAGAACAAAGCCTCTGACCACCTTGAATAACTCTCAAGCTCAACTAATAATATTCGCAGATTTCTTCGGTAATAAAGGATCTCAAAATCTGTTTTATACAACCGTAACAATGAAAATGAAATAAATAAATAAATAAATAAAAATGGCATTTATCTGTGACATTTCATTCAGTAATTCCAGGACCATTTTCCACATCAACTTCACCCATTCCTGTATCTTCCTCTTCTTCAGTGTCTTCATAACCGCTGATCTCCTCATTATCTTGACGTAGCTTAGCCATGTGTTCTGCCAGTAATTTATCATCTCGTTCACTCACCTATATTGATGCATCATAACATATCAGACCCGCAAAACCAGTGTTTTACACCAAGGGCATTAGTAAACTCAAAATGTAACCAAATAAGCTAGACCATGTCCATAATGGCAACCTCAACGATCCTTGAATTAATAAAATGATATGGAACCTAATTCCCACATGCATCAAAAGCTGTGTAAAGCCAAAAAAATATATATATAGAAAAACAGTTATACTCACCGCTCTTGCAGCCTCCTTCACAAGAAATTTTCCCATGTGTTCTTCAATGGTTTGGGTGCAAGCAACAATCGCTTTATTTAGAACCAATATCCCTTGTTCCTGCCAGCATGGAATCATAACAAGTTAATCAGAACTACACTACCAGGAGAGACCTAATTGTATGAATTGACAAATGTCTATCCATTCTAAATAATTCACTTTCTGGGTAAGCACAAGGTAAATTGTTCTACAGGCATCACATATTGACATGCACCACCAAAAATATAATTACAACAAGATAGTAACTGCTAACAAACTTCTAGCCCATTGACTACCTTCTTGCTTTTGTTTCTGTTCTTTTTTCAGAGGGATAAACAAGAGAGAATTATAGTTAACCAAATGATTTATGCAACTCATCCTATCACAAACATAATTTTTCCATTTCCATTAATTGTTTCACAACTAGATGCAGACTTTCCATTCTCCAATAAACCTAAACACTAAATGTTTAATGAAATTGAAATCATATTTATACTCATGTACTTTGAAGAACTGTCGTATATAAGAACAAGCAGAATTGACATCATCAACCAAATCAAATATATAACCTTGTCAAGAGTCTGAGTGGTAAGAACATATAGCGGAGGAGCAACCAGCTTAATTTTGACAGGACAATCATTGTTGCCGGCAACTTCTGCTTTTTGCATGGCTTCCTACAATGACAGAAATCACACGCATGAAAGCAAAGCTACATAGAATTCCTCCTTTTTAATTGAACTTGAGAAAAATAATCCATAATACCTTTAAAAAACATATATGAAAATACTAAAATCTATTAAAGATCTTAAGCTGACCTTGATGTGAAGTACACCATCAAACTGAAAACATTTCATTTCAATATCAGCCCGAATTTTCAAAGGCTGTGGGGTCATTCGTCTCCTGATATTCTTAATTAAAGTGTCTTTCACTTCCTCTGTCATTGCAGGAACCACCTTAATAACCTACAGGATAAGCAGAAAAATGAAATCAATCACCCGAATCAGAGAATTTATCATGTGACTTCCATAAACTACAATACCTCCTGTTCATCAGGGCCAACTTCTTTGATTTCACGAGTAAGCAAATTAAGAACTGAATCAGGATCGGTCACTATTATTTTGAAGGCCTGCAAACAACAGAATTTCAGTGTCCATGCTGATATCTAAAAAGACAACACTTAATAAGTGGTTTACATTCTCACCTCAAAAGCATGACCATACTTTCGGTATAAAGGCCACCCAACATGGATGTACAAATCCTGAAACAGGTAAATTGAAACCATCATTAGCCTATGATAGAAAAACTATTTCACTAAGGCAAGTTAATATCTAAATCATGGTTTAAATTTCAGGACAGCGTTATTTTTAATCAGAGATCAGAAGTGACAGAAAACAATCAAATTTCTATGCATTGGGATGCTCGGTGCAGCAAAAAAAAGAACTTTAGAGTAGAGCAAACATAAATTGTCACTTGCAATTGAAGAACTAGCTTAATTGAGGTTAGAACCATTCTACTTCTTCCCTTAAAAAACTAAACCACCCCCTTTTGTATTTCTTCCCCACACACACCCCCTCCGGCCCACTTTCTATTAAAGATTCTTTGGAACTACCGACTATGGATTATAGCAAGCACCAAACCTGTGCAATTTACAACTGCCATATAACTGTCACCAGAGACCACTCCAGTCGCACATCACATGCAAAAAATTGAGTTTGATGTATTACTCCTACTCAATTCCCAGCATCTCTAGCAATGAACTTCAATTTCTTTGTCAATACTTTCCTCTTGCTTAAACCAACATGATGTGGCTATATTAGCATATCTGAGGTGGAATTATCAAGTGGTTAGTGAAGTTGGTGCAAGGAAGGAAGAAAGGGAAGCTTAATGTAAGCTGTCCAAATAAAGTGAAGGACCACTGCAAGGTGTTACAACAAGCAGCAGATAATCAGGTTTCACACATGCACGTGCCTTCACTCATGGATCAGTCAAGCAACCACAAAGTTATTATTGTCAATGGACAGCTTAGCTGTCCATAACAACTTTGATGTAATTTGTTGTCCATATTCATTTAGTTGTACACAGCTGTTGTCCATATTCTATCTAGCTGTAAATAATTGTCCATAAACAACTGTCCACAGCTGTCCACAGACAGCTTTGATGTATTTTATAGGTTTGTTGTATTTTGTAAAGTCTATAAATAGAAAGAAATCATAAGACCAAATCATTCGGTCATTTTCATACAACATTCTTGACTTGTTTCTGACATGGTATCAGAGCTTCTTTGAGAAAAAAATTCAGTTTTCTATTTGTGAGGAAATCTTCATTGATATTTTTTTAGCGTTTGTTGCTAAACAAGTGTTCTTTGGCAATCTCTGTTTAAAGTCATTTTCTCGATTTCTTTAATTTCAGCATTATATTTCTGAGTAAGGTCCTTATCTCGGATTGTATTTACTTGCAATGGATACTGCACCAGTGTGTGTTAAGTTTACGGGAAAAAATTACTCTACTTGGGTTTTCCAGTTTGAACTTTTCCTCAAGGGAAAAGACCTTTGGAGCCATATTGATGGCACAGATGTTACACCAACATCTGATACTGTCAACTCTAAGGAAGTCGTGTCTTCTCCTTCTTGGGCTGTGCTTGATGCTCGAATCATGTCTTGGCTTCTTAGTTCGGTGGAACCACATATCGTCACCAACTTGATGGCTCATCGCTCTGCTCACTCCATGTGGAATTATTTGAAGAAAGTTTATCATCAAGACAATGATGCTCGTCGCTTTCAGTTGGAACATGCAATTGGCATGTTCCAACATGGTAGTCTTTCCATCCAAGATTATTACTCGACATTTTTGACTCTTTGGCATGAATATGCTGATTTAGTTATAACAAATGTTTCTGTTGCAGCTATATCAACTATTCAAAATCTTCACAAGAATAGTCAGCGTGATCAATTTCTCATGAAATTACGCCCGGAATATGAATCAGTTCGCTCTTCTCTATTGAACAGATCTCCTGTTCCTTCTCTAGATATTTATTTTGGTGAGTTACTTCACGAAGAACAACGTCTAAGTACTCAAGCTATTCTGGAACAATCTTATGGCAATTCCACGACGACAACTATGGCTTATGCAGCCCAAGGGCGTGGATCATCTATGCCTTCTAAAAATATGCAATGTTTCTGCTGCAAAGAATATGGGCATATTGCTGCCAATTGTCCTAAAAAATGTTGTTCTTATTGCAAGAAAAAGGGTCATATTATCAAAGAATGTCGTATTCGTCCCCAGAATTGTCAGGCCCAAGCATTTCAGACTTCTGTTGCTGTTCCTCCAGTAGCACATGTGTCTTCCTCAGGTGCTTCTCCTAATCTTCCTCAGGTGCTTCTCCAGAAACAAGTCAAGAATGTTGTATGAAAATGACCGAATGATTTGGTCTTATGATTTCTTTCTATTTATAGACTTTACAAAATACAACAAACCTATAAAATACATCAAAGTCGTTTCATGGACAAATTGCTTACGGTTAGCCAGGACGCCATTGATTGTCATTTGACAAATTGCTTACAATTATTTACAAATAAATAGACTATGAATTGTTTATGGACAATTATTCTGACTAAATAGACTATGAATAATTGTTTATGAACAATTATTCTGTTAAATAGTATGAATGACAACGTATCTGTTAAATGAATATGGATAACAAATTACATCAAAGTTGTTATGGACAGCTAAGCTGTAAATGGAACACACCAAAGCTGTTATGGACAGCTAAGCTGTAAATGGAACACACCAAAGCTGTTATGGACAGCTAAGCTGTACATTGACATTCTCTACCATGTTTTGAGAGGCTAGGATAAAAAAAAACATTGCAATAAGAGTATTATTTTAATAAAAATCTTTAACAAAAAAAAAAGCTTGTGCAAATAAGGAGAGGGGTAGATCTTGTCACGACCTTAATTTCTCAAGTAGCGATCGTGCGGCACTTAGCTCGGTCCGTCGCACTAAGCCTGCCTTTCAATCCGAAATGTAACTCCAAAGAGAATAGAAAGAGAGTTTGCAAAGAATGCTTTGTATTGCTCTAGAGATAGTTTATGATACAATTGCTAAGAATTCCCAAGGATTGTTAGGAATTTCCCAAGATTTTCAAGATGAATGCAAATGAAGACTGCTGGGTCTATTTATATGGCTGCTCTAAGCTTAAGAAAGCATGCCACCACTTTCTAGAGTCTTCCTAGTCTAGAATGTACAAGGGTATTCAGATTTATCTACAATGTGCCACAAGGCTCTAGGATCTTCTAGCCAACTCTGTGAGTCTTCTAGGTTTGTCTACCTCCTTCACGCACCTTCCGGATATTCCGCAAGCTTCCAAAGAACTCTACATCCTTCTCGGGACGTTCCGTAAGCTTCCGCCAGCCTTCCACATCCTTCCCGAACCATCCTGGCGCATTCTAGAACGTTCCAACCCATTCTAGCACCCTCCACAGTGCTCTGTAACAATCTAGGGTCTCAAGCTTGAGTCGAGTCCGTCCAACTCTAGCCCTTTCTAGACTTTCTAGCAACTCTAGAACTTTCCACGTAGAAAAGCCTAGATCCTTTAGGCAACCACTATTTATTTGGATTTTTAGTGACAAGCCAAGGACGTGACACCCTCCCCCCCACCTCAAGTTGCGCGACGCCCTCGTCGCGCCTTCAAGTGAAACCTCTCTGCGCATCTCCGAATTGCCACAAAGAATCCTCGTGTTCCCAACTTGTTTCTTCTTCGGGGCGTTTTTCCATTTGACCAAGTATTCCTTATAACTTCGTACGCCCCTTCGTCTGATCAAGTCGGTCCGCCAAAATCGAGTCTACTTCCTTATCAAAGGAGAGGTTGTCACTACTGCAGTGCTCTCGATACTCCCCGACTTATGTCATCCTCGTCTTTCACGGTAAGGTTTTTAGCATGCTTACATGAAAACAGATGTATTTTAAGCTTGGAGGAGTCAGCTTGTACGACACCTTACCAACTTTCGAGGACAGGAAATGGTCCCTCATACTTCCGTACCAACCCCTTATGAACCTTCCGCAAGGACTTGAATTGTTGGAGCAATAGTTTTACCAGGATCAAATCTCCTTCCTGAAATTCTACCATCCTCCTCTTCTTGTTAGCCCATTTCTTCATCTTTTTAGACGCCTTATTCAGATAGGCTCGGACCAACTCCGCTTGTTCATGCCACGCCTTGGCAAACTTGAAAGCAACTGGGCTCTTTCCTTCATAACTCGTGGCTACAGACGGCGAGTCACGGGTCGTCGCCCCATGACAATCTCGGCGGACTCTTGGCAAGCAGGACTCGCTCTTTGTAGATTATACGAGAATCTGGGCTACATCCAACGCCTTCGTCCAATTCGTTGATTGGCACTAACAAAGGCCTAAGATACATGGCCAAAGAACGCGTCAAGACGCTCCATTTGTCCATCACTGGGGATGAAAGTCAGGAGAAATTCAAGTCCGATCCCCAAATTGAATAGTCTCCGTCCAAAATTTCCCCGTGAATCGTGGGTCTCTTGGCCACTCACGATATTGGCAGGAATTCCCCAATGCTTCACAACATTCTTCGAGGAACAAACGCCGTCTCATCTCGCCGTGCGCCCGTCGAGGCGTGCATTTAATGTTGCGTTCTTGCTAAAACGGTCAACGATGATAATAATGCCGCCAAATCCCTCCGATTTTGGCAAGCAAGTGATGAAGTCCATAGAGACACTCTCCCACTCGCCTCTCCGGAACGGGCAACCGCTCTAACAACCCTCCGGGCAGTACGCCGCTTTGTCTTCCCTTTCGACTCAGGCATCACCACCACGCCGCCGCGCAACTCGATTTTTCCACCTATCGTGGCTCATTGTCAGCGGTCTCTGTGTCGAGTTCCAACTCGACTTCACGGTTCACCTCCCTCCCGGGAGGTAACCGTCAGCGAGTGCCCCACGCATCACCCCAGCGGGATTTATCGGGGTAGCTCGCACTTTGGCAAGCTTGATTTTGGGCGACGCCTCAAACATCACCTCAGCCGACTTATCTCGGGTAGCTCAGACTTCCGTCAAGCTCGACTTCGCGACGCCACCAAACATTACCTCACGGGACTTATCTCGGGGTAATCTCGCACGTCCATCTAAGAAGCTCGCTTCGGCGACTCCTCCTCGTCAGTACTTCTTTCAGATGGTCGTGCAACTCTCTTCGTCCCCTTCAATCCCTCGATTTCGAAGCCGAGAGAGCTTCGTCAGGCGTCAGTGTCCCGTCCGTCCGGGTACCACGCAAGCCTTCGAACCATCCATGATGCACATGAGCTGAGTACGGCACCAAAAAGCTCTTACCGGTCCAAGAACTCCACGCCGAATACCATCGAGTAGTCATCTATCTCCGCCACCGATAAGTCCACTCGTCACCCACCTAAGATCGACCTTAACTCCGCGAGCAACTCCACGCAATGCAGGTCGCCGAGTTAACCGCTGGCAGAACCCCTCCGTCGACAACCTTCAAGCCGAGTCTCTTTGCTTCCTCCATTGAAACAAAGTTGGCGAGACGCACCGTGTGTACCAAGACTTTGGCGACCTTCCATCATGGTCGCATCTACGTACATCGTCTCGTGGCCCTGGGCACTCGCAATGCACTGCGCAGGCGCAGCAAAGAACCCATCTTCGCACCATCGTCCGACTTTCACCTCCATCTTGCGTTATGTGTGAGCAACTAAGGCACTCAAGGCCTTCCTCTTCTGACATTCGCGCTGCCCACGCGGTCCGTCGCATATAAAGACGTCACCCGGCTTCGAGGCATTCCGATCCTCCTTCTCCTTCCCTTTGTCCCGTGGCTTGAATGAGGAGCCGTCCTAAGGATTTTGGTGACCGACTTCTTAGTACGGCTCTCCACCACTCTTTCCTCCACTAAACTTTTTATCCGAGACTTTTCGAGCTCTCCTTTGTTTGTGGAATAGTCAATAAAGCTCTCCGTTAGCCAATGGCCGAAGATGTGTCTTCGACACCACGTCGCTGAGCTCCACCACCACGATCGAAACCATCCATAAATAAGAATGTGGCATCCTTGTCCGAGGTGTCGGGGACTTCTAGCAACAAGGTTGTGAACTCCTTCACATAGTCCCTTATGCTACCCGCCTCGCTTTAACCGTCGCACTAGCCGGCTCCTCGCCTCCTATTCAAGATTTACAGTGGAAGAATCGCATCTTCAACTCCCTTTCGATGTCTTCAAAGCGTGTCAATCAGGCAAACCCCTCGCCGCACATCTCCACGTCTCCGTCTCCACCACAACATCGCGTTGCCTGACAAATACACACGGTTGCCGATTCGATCTTACGGCCTCGTTACGCCAGAATTTCAAAGTATTGTTCTAGCCCCCATAGAAGTCAGTCCACTTCCCTGCGTTCCTAACGCCACAAAGCGGTCTCTGGGCTCGGGGAACGTCCACCTCTTAGCCTCTATCGGGACGGTGGTTGCACCAGTTCTCGCCATACACCGCTTACATGTAGCCTAGATCACCACCCATATCCTCCATTCTACGCACACATTAGCAAGTTCTCTGACAAGATCCCTTACCTTGGCAAGTTCCGCCTTTAACCCATCAATCTCTTACCTCAATCCATCGTCTAGCTCGTTGACAGCCGACATCTTAACCGCCGTACGGGATTTCCACATCCTCGCCTCCAAGCCATTGCAACGCTCCTCTAAGTTGTCAACCCGACAAACAGCCTCCCTAAGTCGTCTCGCGCACTTCCCACTCGTGCTTCCAGCTAGAAAGCAAGTCTTTCGACTTGGCTCGAGATTCCTTTCGGCTTTCCGCACTTCCTCACGCCACGTTCCATCAAGTAACGTCCACGCTGTGTAGAAGTGTGTTCTTCATTTTTGCCAAAGATAGAGATACTTTAACTCGCTTCGATACTAACCATCACGACCTTAATTTCTCAAGAAGAATCGTGCGGCACTTGGGCTCTGGCCCGTCGCACTAAGCCCCGCCTTTCAATCCGAAATGTAACTCCAAAGAGAATAGAAAGAGAGTTTGCAAAGTTAATACTTCTGTATCGCTTCTGTAGATAAGCTTATGATAATCATAAGAATTCCCACGATTGTTGAATTTCCCAAGATTTCCAAGATGAATGCAAACGAAGACCTGCTTGGCCTATTTATAAAGAAGTGGGCTCTGCTGGCCACCACTTTCTGTAGCCTTCCTACCTGTAACGTACATGCAGATTCTAGATTTATCTACAACGCGCCACAGCGCTCTGTGATCTTCTACCCAACTCTGTAGTTCTGCGTCATTGTCTAGCTCCTTCATGCACCTTCCGGATATTCCGCAAGCTTCCAAAGAACTTCTACATCCTTTCGACGTTCCGTGTTCTTCCAAAGCCTTCCACATCCTTCCCGAACCATCCGACGCATTCTAACGTTCCAAATTTCATTCTAAAGACTCCTCCAAAGGCGCTTCTGTGAACACCCAGGCTCAGCTGAAATCATTCAACTCCCTAAACTCTTCTAGACTTTCTAAAAGAACTTTCCATGTAGAAAAGCCTAGATCCTTTAGACAACTACTATTTATTTGGATTTTTAGGGACAGTTTGGGCGGGATGTGACAATCTGATGTAGATTATATAAATCATTTTGGTCAAATAAAATAGCTTAAAATCATCACTCACATAAAAAAATTAGGAAAAACGAGCTATTTATTAAGTGTATATTTTATGAGTTTTAAAATTTAGAAAACCAATTTTACCCTTCATAAATATCATTTTTATAAATTATTTTAACAATTTTATACTTAATTGATTATATGATTAAATCTAACCACTTTAAAATAAATAGAAGAAAAATGCCCGTATAAAAGAGTTATAGGATTAATAGAGCCCTAATCCCAGCAAAACTAGCATTTATAATACAATTGAATAGAAAAAAACAAGTAAATGAAAATTAATAAACGGAAAACCTCCAAATCGATTCCCATGGTCTCAGCAACGTGTCGCATAATGGAGTGAACGAGCTTACTCTTATTGTACCTCTCTTCACAAGCAGCAATATCCTCCTCAGAAACTCTCCTCTTACTCAAATCGATATAGCCCTTCTCCTTATCGACCCTGAGAAGTGAGAACCATAACGGGCTCGATACGGTCCACCTTGATCAAGCTGCTGACACTTCGAATTCGACGGTGGGAGAGTTCTGAGAAGAGAATCATACCCTCGATGTTGTTGTACTCGAGAAGTGAGACGTACCCCCATATCGGCAATAGTCTTTACCTGAATCATCACCGCCATGTCCACCTCTGGGTACTTCGCCTCGTACATGCGACACTCAAGGTTCGGTGTGTGGGATGCCATGTTTGCTCGATTGAATGTCTATCTTCTTTAATTTTCTGGCGGAGAAGTTCTCCCGGAGGGTTAGAGGATAGGAATAAGTCGCACTCAACAGTGTCTGGTGCGCCAGAAAATAGAGGATTAGGGTTCTTGCAAAGACTGTATTTTCTTTCCTTTCGTCCAAATTATTTTATAAATTAAAAATGTAATTTTTTTTAAAGATAATATTAACATTTATTATAACATAAAAAGTAAATATGTAAAAAATAATAATTTATTTTTAATATATTTTAAAAATTAAAAAAAATATTGTGTGATCCACCTAATTTTTTTGCAAAATTCTTGTATGGTAATTAATAAAAAATTGATGCGTTATTGTAATGAATACATCACAAATAAAATTGCAAATAAGATAATTGGCTAATAGCCTAATACCACGTTAAGCTTTCTTTTTGGCTTAATTTTTCTTCTTTATAATATTAAATAAATAAATAATTATATCTTATAATTTATTAATATTCTTATTTTTATGAGTTAAAGATGATAATAAAATTATATAAGTTAAAATATAAAAATAAAATAAATAAAGTATAACATATAATAAAAATGGTAAATAATAATCTATAATATGAAGTTTGAATAGAAAAAAAATTGATAAAATATTTGTTTAAAATAATGTAAATTAAGATTATAATTTTAATATGATATAATGTAATTAAATTTATATAAAATAATATAACTTTAAATCATCAATCAATTAATAATATTAAATAAAATATTATTATTTTTTATAAATAACTACTATACTTAATTATTTGTGACTAAAACATAAAACTAAGATATTTTATATTTTTGATATCATTGGCTACAATTTTAATTACAAAATAAGATTCAACAACCACTTTCCATCTCTCTTTTTTTTTTGGGTCGATTACAGCTACACAGTCACAATTACTCTACGTCAGTTTATTATATTCAAAAAGAAAAAAATTTAAAACGAAATATTATTTAAAATATTAATATTAATTTTTTTTAATTATTTATAAAATATTTTTAAATAAAATTTAATATAATAATTCGAATTATTATATATTTTATTATTAAAAATATATTTTTATATAATGATATTAATATTATTTGTATTTTAAGAAAAAAAAATCATCTACCTCTTATAAATAATTATAATTTAAATTACTACCGTTAAAATTCAAAATCCTGGACACGTTCAGAAATCCAACGTGGGATTGATTATATATAATATCCAAATTTGTTTTTTACTGGAAATTTTTTTTTTACTGGAATGCGTGTTCTCAAACGAAATAAGTAAAACAAACGCATGGCCGTCGACAGCAGGATTCGAACCTGCGCAGGCAAAGCCCAACAGATTTCGAGTCTGTCTCCTTAACCACTCGGACATATCGACTATGTTTTGTGCAAGTAATTAAAATTTGTAATATAATTTGGAAATAAAATTAACGCACCACCACTATTGATCTACCATGCATTTTACCGACCGATGGTTTAGAATTTACCAAATAATACAATATATATGCCCATTTTTTTTATTATTATAATATATTTTTGAAATAAGTTTTAAAGGTTTATGCAGAGTCAAATATTTTTTTGGGACTAAAAACTTGTCAACTTGTACCAATTGAATTGCTAACAAAGAACATATGTTGTTAAAAAATACATCATTGAATTAAATAACAAAATCTAGATGAGAATAACATGTGATGTATAACGTTAAGCAAGAAATTTCATTTTATTCTATCATAAATTTTTTGAAGATCCAATTTAATACACATTAAACCACTTCTAATAAGTTTCTTTTGGGAGATTATATGAGTTGTTTCATAAGTCAAAAAGGGTACTTTTTGCTATACATCTACTTGGCAGGAAGGAAATTTGGAAAGGAGAAATATTATCTTGTAAATTACTATTAACCAAAATTTTAGAGATAGATTTTATAAACCGTTCATCGGACCTATCATACAGCATGGTCATGGTCGGATAAACTGATACACCCAAAAGCAAAGCAAATATAACTAGGAAAACCTTCGTAACCCTTTGAATCAATTTTTTTTTTTTAAGAAAATCT
Organism: Hippophae rhamnoides; assembly: GCA_033030585.1. NCBI lineage: Eukaryota > Viridiplantae > Streptophyta > Magnoliopsida > Rosales > Elaeagnaceae > Hippophae > Hippophae rhamnoides. Next base: position 51,543,104 of record CM065432.1, read on the forward strand.
CTTTACCAAAATAATTGAATCATATAAAAATAAAAAATAAAAAAATAGCCCAAAAATCTATGTTAAAAATGCTAAATACACAAATTTATACTTGTACTGTTTATGAGATAGCATAACAAAATTTTCTTAAAAATTAATAAATTCATCACTTTTAAAATTATTTTACCCCATATCACACTATAAATAATATAAATGTAAATTTATTTACATTTAGCATTCTTGTCCCGTAATATTACCACAAGAATCAAAATTTTTAAAAATGCCAAACTCCATTCAAATCACCTCGTTTTCAATGAAAAAGAAAGATGCAGCCGCACATTTAAAAGAGTAGTTCTATATTCAAATTAAAAAATTAAAAAAAAAATCTATATGTATTCATTGGAGTTGCATTATAATAAATGTATCTATATTTTATTAATTATTATAATTCATTATTAAACCAAATAAAATCTATAATAATTAATAAAAAAATTAATTATTTTATGTACCTATTTTTTATTAATTTTCATAGATCAAATCTGCTCTCAAATAAGTTGAAATCTAATAATTAAAAAATATTTAATTTATTTTTAAACGAATGAAATGGAGATAAAATAATAATAAAAACATTTATACTTCTCCTGCTCAATAACAAAATATGAACCAAAAAAAAAATAAAAAAGTCAAATAAAAAGATGCAAAGTGTTTAATTAGTTACTATTTATTACTGGTCCATCTATATATATATATATATATATATATTGAAATAATATCTTATTATCTAAAACAACGGTTTGAACATACTATGACCACCATTTATCGAAAAACCACATATTCTGATATCTAAGCAAACGACAACCAAAACAGTAAATTGTATAAAACTCCTTCCAAAATGGTGAGAAAATAAACCAAACTCTTCTTCTTATTAGGCAACGACCTTCTCCTCTTGATGGAGCAGCATCTGATCAAAGTGCCAAACCCCTGTAACGAGTAGTACATAGCCATAATTAATAAGTGATTGAAGAATGATTGGAAAAATGTTCATACCTACCTAATCAAGAACACAACAGTGGAAGTACTCGTAACAACTGGAAGAGAAGAATTAAATAGAATCACTAACCATGTCCTTTGCCCACTCTCCTCAGTTGAGCAACGTATTCTGATATTTTCTTTATAGCTTCCACCTAATAGAGGAGAGGAAACGAAAAATCATGTACCTTAATATATGGATCGAGGACTATTCTAATCAAAAAGAACAAATTCACACAGAAAGACGCTCAAAAGCTCACCTGCTCGGCTAAAAATTCACTTTCAATGAAATCAGACAACTGCACGTCCCCGTTCCTCTCAGCAATCTGTTAAGTCATCAAATGGGCAAAGATTATAGAACAAAAATCAATAGAGTATTTCCTGTAGGAATAGAGTTTAATTTTAAAAAGAATAAGAGCGTAAAAGCATTATATTATTCATGATTAGTACTTTTTGATCCCAAGGGTGATGGAAAATTTTCACAAGGCTAATGAGGTGAAATTTAATGATAGATGGCTTACCCTGTGTAAAAGGAGGAGCTTTTCGTTTACCATCTTCTCCAGAGACAATGCAAGCTCCATTGCTAAAATAAAATTAAAAGATTAGGGTCAAGTGCAATTAAACAAATCACATACCTTATCAACACATGCAAAAGTTAAGTAGCAAAACAGCATGAAATGTAAAATTAGCCATTTCTTATGAATTCAGAGGTCTATATGGATAGAAATATATAACTATAAAGTTCATAAGAAACACAGACAGGGAAAACAAATAGTACGCATATAATGCAAGGTTTAGTCGTTACATCAATTGACTTAGACATTGATTTGGGGGATAGGGGTTGTCTAGAGGTAAGAGTTTGTTCCCTAAGTATGGCAAACATGAATAAACAAATAAAACAAGCCGGCTGTTACTAACCGTACAAAGCATCTCCCTTTTGCTCATGATCATACTCAGAAAGAGGCGTAGCTATACGTTGCAGTTTCACTTGTCCACCTCGCTTGTTCTAAGATCACAAAACAAACAAAATTAGAAATAAACCTTCATAGACAACTCAATTAAACTACAAGTTACGAACAACAACAATGCGGGAAAAAAAGAAAGCAATCTGTCAAAAACCTGGTATTCCATTAGTTTCTCGGCATGGCCCCTCTCTTCATCACTTGATTCTCGGAAAAACCTGAAGACACGAAAGAGAGAGCAACATTTTTTTATAAAAATATGGTATTAATAAGCATGCAATATAAATAAAAACTCGAAAAGCCCAATAAAATCCAGTCTATTACTTGGCAAGACCCTTGAGCGCAACGTTATCTCTGTCGAAGAAGGCAAACATGGCATGGTAGATGTATGAGACGTAGTATTCTACGCTGGTATTTCACAGAAAAATGCAAAATAATTTTAGGGGAGAGGTAAGAAACGTGAAAAGTACACACAAATGAATACCACAAAAAACTGGAATAAAAAATACATTAAAAAAAGCCAAATTAGATTAAAGAACATCAAAGCAAAACCCACTAGATCTGCTCGTTAACAGCAGCAGCACACTCTTCGGAGTACTTTTGGCGAGCAAGAGAAACATGAGGCGTGGTAGGTACAAGATTGAGTTCCTTCTTAACCTCTTCGAAGGGCTCAAAAACCACACCGGTAAGAGACGGGTTTTTTTCCTCCGAAACAGCAGAAACCGTAAATCCACTTCCTTTTCTTGCCTGCAAAAATCGGAGTATTGAAGAAATAGGGACCGATGAGTTGGCAGGAGAAAACGAAAAGGAAATGGGGGAAGATGACGAAGAAACAGAAGAAAACAGGTAACTCGGATTTTCTCGGCGAGAGCAGAGAGGAGTGAAAGCTATAGAAGCTTTGAGAAGCATGGTGTTTTGAGAAAATACAGAAGCTGTGAACAGAGATAAATTGATGTACGAGAGAGAGGAATAGAACGATATTAAAGATACTAAATTGGGGTGCGGAAGAGAGGATTGGGATGAGGAGAAAGAAATATACTAAATTGAGGAGAAAGATTACCATTAGATTACCAAGATCGTGGACGGTCAAGATTTGAGTAAATGGGAGGGCGCGTGGAATGCTCGTGGCCTAACTGGGGACGTTATGTATAAATTATAAAGGGTATATGTGTTAATACAATTCTCTTAATTATATTTAAAAAGTAATTTTTAAAAAAAATTTACTTTTTTATTTTAAAAAATTTCTTTCTCTCAGTTTTTTAACTGTAATTAATATATCATTTTTATAAATTATATTTAATAATAGACAATAATAAATTAAAAATTAAAAATTTTAAACTTTGATCGTACATTCTTTTGTTATAATTTTTAAGAGTAAAATGATTAAAGTGGTAGAAAAAATAATAAAATAATAAAATAACTCTAAATGAAATAACTAACATACTCATAATGTATTTATCTCAAATATAAATTGATCTGATCAATATTTAGTGTTGTAAATATAACGTGACATGATTAGAAATCATTTTCCTATTTTTCATCTATAATTTAAAATTTATCTTTATCTACACTTTAAATTCTTATATGTCATTTTTAGTCCTTGTATGAAAATATTTAGAATTTTTAATGAAAACATAAATCCAATGAAAATATTTAAAAAATTTAATGAAAACATAGACCCAAATAAATAATAGAGATCCATGTAATATAATAAATATTATTTATTTTTTAGAATTTTTTTATTTTTGTTATAAAGGAAAAAATTATAATAAAAATAACTTAATAATAAATACTTTTTGTAAAGGGAAAAAATAAAATTTTAATGCAATAAATAATAATAATATATTTATAAAAAAGTAAAAATAAAAAAATATATATGTAACAATAAAAATATAACTTTTAATATTAAACAGTATTGATATAATCTTATTATAAATTATTTTGAAATAATCATAATAAATTATAAAATAATTATAAGATTTTAAATTTTTAGAATTTAAATAAATAGTTTAAATAATTTTTATAAATAAAAAATATTGATATTTTAGTAAATAAAAATATAACCTAATGGTAAAATATAAAATATATAACATATTACTTATAGTTAGTTTGAGTTTAATTTTAATTAAATCTATTAAAAATAGAATATATATTTTTATATATTTAAGTAGAGTATATAATTTCGAAAACGAGATATGAAATGTAATCTTCATTTTTATAGTATTTCATGTTATAAAATGTGGATTATCTTTTTTTCATTTTTTATTTCATTTTATTTATTTTGACCTCCAAGTAAACAGTTCTCCCATAAATTTATAGTGTTAGAAAAAATTAACAATCCTAACAATTGATGTGTTTGTAGTTTATACGTATAAAAAATAATTTAAAAATATAAATATGTAACAAAAGAAAAAATAAATGTGATCCTCATTTCATTTTATTATTCTCTATCATAATTATGATATGTTATTGATTTAGATATATACAATACCAACAAAACTAAGAGACTAAATTAATTTGAGAGATAAATGGATACTTACATGACTGTATTCAATTAGGATGTAATAAGATTTGGATAGATTTTAAGTTTTAAAAAGTTTCTATATTTTAAAGTATTTTTATATATTTTAATGTATAACTATTAAACTTTTAAAAATTTAATTAAGATTTAAAAAGATTAATATATTTTAAATTTTAAAATTTCTATAGATTTTAATAGATATTTCATTAAACTTATAAAACTCAATATAAGTTTGAATGAATTTGTATGAATTTTTCATAAATTTTTATTACTTTTTAGAAATTTTTATGATACTTAATAAATTTTTATCACACTTACATTTTTCACTATATTTTATAATTATAAAAAATACTCAATATATTATTATATATTTTATTTAAAAATTTAATAAAATCTAGACTCTTCTTCAAATTATGAAAATATTTAAATTTTTCATAAAAACAAAAGTTGGTTGACATTTATTAAAAAATATCGCATCTTTTTTAACTTATAATAAAAGTTATTATTGTTAGATCATTATTACTAATAGTTATTAAAAGAAAATTTATATTAAAAAAATTATTACTTTTATTATATATGAAATATGAAAATGAAGTAAGAGCGAAGGAGAAAAAGTAAAAGAGAAAATAATAAAATGAAAATGATTAATCTAAAAAAAAAGTCTTCAAAAATCTCACAGAATAAGATGTTATTAGTGATAAACTTTATTTATACATAAAAAAAATATTGATTTTTTAAAAAAATTGTGATTAAGTAAAATTTTTAAAAATCGTTAATAATTTATATATCCTAATGTTTTTATGAATTTTTAAAAAATAGTAATCAAATATACTTAAATTTACAACTTTTAAAAATCTTAAATTTTATTAATCAAATACAATTAAAAATCTATAAATTCTTAAACATCTTAAATGAATATACCTGGAATTTAAAAAAAAATTAAAATTCATTAAATTCTACAAAAAAAATATTATTTGAATACATTAAGGTCACTTTAATATTGTAAATTATATATAGTTATTACTTTATTTGAAATTATTATATTAAAGTTATCTTAATTCTAAATAAGTGATGCATTTTATTCATATTTTGATATATTTTAATCACTTTTTTATATGATTAAAATTTTAAAAAAGTATTAAAATATACTACTTATTAAGTATTATAGTAATTTTAATATATTAATTTTAAATAAAGTGATTAATATTCTTAATTTATAAAATAAAGTTTAACATATAAAAGGTGAATAATTGTATTTATATGTTAGATCATGTTAATAACACGAGAAAGAGAGTATGGGATAGTATAAAAATATAAAAAATATATATAAAAAAATTATTTTTTTTCTCTCTCGATTTTTTCTTATTGTTCAGTATCAATAATGATGTGTTTGTGCATACTAAACATAATTTAAAAATCTAAATTTAAATATATAAAAAATATAATCATTTTAATTGTTTTATTTTTTCATCATAATTGTAATATATGTTATTGGCATAGATTATATTAATGCAATACCAATGTATACTAATTGGTGGGATGAGTAGACAAAATTAACATGTTTGATGAACTTAATAGCATGTGTGAGATAAGGTAGCGAAAGGAGACCATTTTTTTCACTTAAATAACTATTATTTATTTGTATTGATGTCTATCAATATATAAATAAATAATTTTTCTTCCCTGGATAGCTCACATTATATCAAAATTTATAATTTAATTTAAATTAATTATATTTTATAAAATATTTTAATCACTTTTTATTTTCATTACATTGTTTATAATTTTGTTTCATTGCGACATATTCATGTAAAAAATTTAATTCACTAATAACAGATTATAAATATGTATAAAAATTTCCCATGTGCATATAAAAATTGCATACATTTGCATTAATTTTTTTCCTTAAACTATAAATTCTATTATTGTGTTTTTTATTAATTTTTGTGGGTTCGTAATTATTTTGATACTATAATTATAACTTTTATATATTTTTATTATATAATTATTCAACAAATTCCTTTAATTATATAATTTAAAAATACTTTTTAAGCTAAAATTTTAAAAAATTAGATTTATTTATTATATTAATTAAAAAAAATTAAAAAAATCAATATCTCCTCCTTTTTCTGTCACTTATTATTTCTCTCCATATTCTCTCTTTAATATTTTTATTAATAAAAAATTTAAAAAATTGAAAGAGTGAGCATTAAAGGAGTGTCACGCCCCAAAAATTTAATAATTTAAAGACATGATTAAAATAAATAATTAATAATTAATAATACAAGATTATATAATATAAAAATATGATAAAATTAGATAAAAATTAAATAATTATAACATATATGGAGACTTATAACAATATGAATATAAATAAAATATTACAAAATTGATTCGGTTAACAAAAATTCACTAAATATTTAATAGATAAACAATTGAAAAATTAAGTTGTAGAGTCGATAAATTTAAAGAGAATAATTATGTATAAATAAGGGACAATAATTAAGCTTATTTTGTGAAGTAAAAAGGAAGATATAAGTGAGTTCTTATAATTTAACTAAGTTTAAGGTCTTCTAGTAAAAAATGATATGAATGAAAATTAAAATAAAAGAAAATAATAAATTAGAGTAAAACGTGGTATGAGAAACCACGATGAACTTAAACATATCACACTACTTCAACATATTTCAAAACAACAATAATAATTATACAATCATTCATAACTTTTTCACAATTTTTCAATTTCTATTAAATACAAACAAAAGATATTTACACTTGTCTCAAAATGATCTTGTCAAGCTTTAAAGAATATATTACTCGTCGTCTGGAAAGATAGAAAATAAAGAATGAGTTTTTGTCAAATAGAGTTACTCCCTTATATAATTAATACAATCAAACACATAAATACATAATTAGTATTAAAATAAATATATATTTAACTACTTAAGTGGTCATATCTCAATATGAACATATTGTATTAAATTTTGATTAAATAAAATAATTTGTAAGATAATAAAAATCCATAAAATTAAAGTTCATAAATAAATCCAATAACTCATTGTGTAAGAATAAATAATATCTCCATTATATAAATATTAAATCTATATGGTAAATCATACTAGTAAAACCCACCATAAAAAACCTACATACACGTACTTTTTATTCCTTATCCTATGTCCCAAAACTAGTTATCCCATGTTTCATGACTATAGCCTATATACTCTTATGTCATAAGACTTTGCACAAACCTTTAGATACAACACTAGTTCTTGCCATTGACACATTTATCTTAGGCACCTACATCGTAAAATGCTTACCTTAACATTTACATAATATGTTATAAAATATCATAAATATACAACATTTTAAAACTAGCATTCATAAGTATGTTATCACATATCAATGTTACATATATAAATTCTAAACTTTATACTTTTAAAAATCATATTACAAAGTAAATATTAATTTTTTAAATCTTGTCAAGATTTTAAAAATCTTTACAAACTTAATATTTTTCAAGTATATTCACAAAAATCAAAATTCGTATTTTTATCAATTAATATATTTTGTATAGGGTAATACTTAAAGCTTTTCTTATAAGAAATTAATAAAAAAGAGGTAAATAAGTTATCGTTTAATTAAGTTGAAGGTTTTTTTGAGAAAAATGATATAAATTAAAATTAAAATCAAAGAATCTAATAAAAGAAAATGCCAATTAGGGTAAGGTCTCGTATGAGAATCTATGAAAAATTATTTGATGATTTTAAACATGTCACTTTATCTCAACATATTTTAAAAAAACAACAATAATAATTATACATAGATCTTTGTCAATTTGTCAAATTCTACTAACTACAAACAAAAGATATACGCGCTTCTGTCAAAACGATTTTGTTAAGCTCAAAGCTATCTATTACTTATTGTTTGAAAAGATAGAAAGCAAATAAAGAGTTTTCATTGAATAAAGTTAATTTGTTATATAATTTATATAATCATTATCATTAGTATAATAAAACACATGAATACATAAGTAGTTTTAAAATAAATATATATTTAACTACTTAAATAATCATATCTTAATATGAACATCTTATATTAAAATTTAAATTAAATCAAATAGTTTGTAAGATAATTAAAATTTATAAAACTATAGTTTAAAAATAAATCTGATAATTAATTTGGTAAGAATAAATAAACTTTCTACTATATAAATATTAAATCTTCATGATAAACCATATTAGTAAAAGCCAACATAAAAAACAAATACACGTATTTTGATCCGCCATTCTATGTCTCAGAACGAGTTATCCCATGTTCCAAGACTATAATCCACATACTTATTATCATGTTTCCCAAGATGAACCATCTTGTGTTTTAAGACTATGCGTAAATGTGGAGATTTAATACTCGATATTGCTAATGATACATTGATCTAAGGACTATACACCATAGAGTACTTAGCTTAATATTTACATAACACATTACAAAAGACCACAAATTTGCAACATTTTAAAACTACTAGTTAGAAATATGTTATTACATATAATGTTATATATATAAGCTCTAAACTTTACACTTTTTAAACTCATGTTGCAAAGTGAATATTAACTTTTTAAAATCAAACTTCACATTGATATATTTAGATATTATGTTAAAATAAATATTTGGAGTAACTCTACCACAAGAATTTTCACTCGGTGTTGTCACAAATTTTTTTTCTTAGATTCCGCAGAAGTCTCAATTAATATGTATCACATATCCATAACATTAATTATTTTATAGTTCACCAAATTATTTTCATTATTTATGAAATAGATAAATTTGGATAGTTAACTAATTCAGACTTAATATACTTAATAAAGAGTTGTTATTAAAAAAGATGATAATTCTTATTTTCAAACCAAACATATCTATTTTTATTTATTTGATCATAGATAAAAATCAAAGTTAAAAATCTTAAATATAAATATTTGATATTACAATCAAATTTAAGAATAAAAATTCAAGTTTAAAATAAAGTATACACATTAATTTTTAAAACATAATTTATCATTAAATAATACAAGCATGTATGATATAATTAATTATTTTTATTTTATTATTAAGTAAAATAATTAATTTTTTTAGATTTAACAAAAATTATAATTTTAAATTTCGAAATAGTTCAAAAACTTTTTAAAATAGTCGATAAATAATATATTTTTTATATAACTAAATCAAAATCAATTATTTTACATAAATAAAACCTAAAAAGGTTAGAATTATTATATCTATAATTTGTTTAAACTAACTTGTAAATATAAAATTAAAGAGTTATTGAAAATACAACAACATTCATACTGAAAATTTAAAAATACTCCATGAACTTACATGCATGACTCTTAATAAACAAAGATAAGTAAAATAAACAATATTATATGAAAATGTATAACAACAAAGATTTGATTTTTAATTTTACCCAAAAAAAAAATTTAGGGTTTAAATTGTAAAAGTTTACCTTATCATAAATGACATGGAAGATGGTTAATGGAAAATTTCTCCTATGCCTTGTTTTCCCTTCCCTTCCCTTCCCTTCCCTTCCCTTCCCTTCCCTCATTCTTTTTCGTTTTTCTTTACTGTTCTCTCTCTTTCTATTTGTTTTATAATATCACTTAATTAATCACCACAACCCACCCGAAATCAGCCCACGATTTTGGTATTCTATTTATATATATTTTTTATTTATTTAATCAAATTACCCATTTATCTTAAAAAAATGTAAATAAAATTACAAATTTACTTTTAGATAAATAAATTAATTACATTTTAATATACGGGTTTAGTTTCTTTAATTCAAATAAAAGAATATGGGTTCCATAAGAGAGACCAAACAAGTGAAAGGGAAATGAATAGGGGAGAGACCTGAACAAAGAGTGTGGGAAAATGCGATTTTTTTATTAATAAAATTTATAATTTTATTTTATCTTTAAAAAATAAAAAAATTAATTTTTTTGATTTAATTTATCATATTTTTAAATTAACTAAATAAATTCATATTGTATAAAACTATAGTTACAGTAACAGAAAGAACTCAATACTCAATTTTATTAATACTTATTAAACTACTTCTTACTCATGTATTATTTTTTTTATAATTTAAGTGCATAATATAATTTTTGATAGATAGAGTTATACTTTTAAAGGCACCCACCCGCTAACAATATATTCAATTTTTATAACGCCGGTTAAATGCATATTAATAAATATGTTAAACATATTTTCAATTTTGATAATATTTTATAAATATATTTATTATAAATTTTTAATTTTTAAATTTTATTTTTTAATATGAATGTTTATATTTATGAGAAAATATGTGTTAAATATATACCTAAAGTGTATAAATATAATAAAAATATATTATGTTTAAAGATGATTAAAAATGAAAATAATTAAATAAGTAATTTATATGTGAAAGAGAATAATTTTTGTATTTTCATACATGATTCTTGCTATGGATTTACTGGACACCCATAACCAACGAATCTAGCATGTTAATTCATAAAAGGATGCTATATAAATAGAAAAATATTACTGTTTGCTTATTATTTTTTATAACGTACAATTTATTAATTATATTAATAATAATTAGTAATAAAAAATTAATATAATTATAGATATTTGTTTTACTTTTATTTAATAAAAATGATTTACATGTATGTTATTAAACCTTAAAATATTAAATATCATCCTAATATAAATTATATATAGGACGTGTGCCACTAATTTGTAAGTTATAATTTTTTATCACTTAAAAATTTAATAAATTAAACATAAAGTTTTACATTTTAATTCTTGATAAAAAAAATATGTATTATTCTTCTTACAACTTAAAAAATATATTTTGTTTTATGTCATAAGAAAAGCAACATATATGATTTTTAAGAGAATTAAATATATATATATATATATATATAGAATATTTTTAACCCTTACACTTCGAATGAAAAGAAAAGAAAATAAAAAAAATATTTTTATTTATTATATTTTAACAATATAGCTGTCCTTTAATCTGAGAAAACATTACTATAAAAAGTCCTTTTAAAATTATTTATTTTTAAAAATAAAAATTTATTCTAATAATAATAGTTATTTTTCTAACCGATCAAAAATTAGTATCTGTTTAATAAAGGGATGAAATGAGGAGAAAAAAGAAACGCACATGTTTATTCATAAATAGAAGTCTCTTTTTTATTTTTATTGTTGACTTGTTTCATAAACAGAAGTCAAGCACACTAATCACTATAAACAATTAATAAGTACTTTCTTGATTTTGTTTCCTGTATTCTGTTAAACAATATTACTGTATAATTTTTATATAATTATAAAATATATACACATATCATATAAAATAAAAATTATAATATTATATAAAAATTTAATATATAAAGTATATTTGAAACTTTATTTAACTTATCTTTTAAAATTATGTATTTTTTATTTTATTTTATTTTATCCTAAATTAAAAATAATTTTTATTTTTAAAATATAAGAAAAATAAAAAATAAAATAAATATTAATTTAAATAAATTTTTATAGTAAAATTATTTTTATTGATAAAAAAATTACATAAAATAAATTAAATAATATTTTAAATATAAATTTTTTTATTAAAATATTTATCATTATTTTTATCTGATTATATTATACAGATTATCATTAAATAAATTATAATATAATTTAACGTAATTTTATTTAAATTATTTACGAGTAGTAGACACCAGATAAGATGTTGAAAATAGCGAATAAAATGCACCTAATTCATTTTATTTGTAAACGAATTATTTTAATTACTTTCTTTTTACGTGATTCATTTAAAGTAATTTTGTTTTTAAAAAGAAATAAATTTACGTCATTTTATATTATTATATTTATATTAAAAAAATATCACATTCTTGAAAATCAATCAATTAATCACTTTTAATTTATTTATTTTTAAATATTATTTTTAATACAATAACTTTATGGTCATAAATATTTTATATTATATGTAAAAAAATTTAAAAAAATTATTCATAAAACTACATGGATCTATTTAAAAAAATTGGTAAGAAATGAAAAATATTAGTTGATTTTCAATATATCTTTTATCCCATGCAAGTTTTTTTTAAAAATTTTTTAAATAAACTTTATAAAATTACAAGAATTTGGGTAAAAAATGTCTAAAAAAACTGATAGTAAATTAAAAGAATTAATTGATTTCAATTAACGTTTATTATTATGTAAATATATTTTTTAATTTAAATATAATAATATAAATTAAAATAAATTTATTTATTTTTAAAACTAATGTTATTTAAGGTGAGCCAACTGAAAAATGATTAAACTAAGGTGCATTATATTCGAAAATAATTGCTTTTTTTTTTCTTCCTTCCTTTCTATTGATTGTTGTATAACTGCCAACGAGGTTTTCTTAATTAGGACGACTTTTCAAGCTGTTCTAGCAATCAGTAACTTTTTTGGAGAAGAATGTTAACGTAATATAAATTTATAAATTATATTTATATTTATGTTAATTATAATATAACGTGCGATAATTTTTTTTTAAATTATTTAATTATGTGTTAAATTATAATTAATATAAATATAAATTTATGTTATTTTAATATAAATAAAACACCTTTAAAAACACGTCATGATAAGAATCACATTTTCTTATTTAAAATCGTATTAAAATTATAAATTTAAATTTATTAATTAATCTAAAAAGTTGTTTGAATAGATTTTCGTGCCTTATAATAATTGATAGGTAGTTAATTATTTTTTATTTATTTAAAAATAATTATACTGCTTACATACATTAATTAAAATTTAAACTCTAATTTTATATATTTAAATAAATTACACCTTCAAATATATTAGCTATAAGTTAAATATTACTCATTCAATAGCTATAAGTTAAATATATAAAATAAGGGTAGAGAGTTCCAATAATTCTTTAAATTAAATTATTTACGCTATTTAATTTTATAATTTAGAAATAACATCTTTTAATTATTTGACTTTCAAAAAAATGGTGGAAGAATGATAAAATTAATTTTTAAATAATTTTTAATAAAACTTCTCATGGTAACTTACATATGATTTTATTAATATAAATTAAAGTTGACATTTTAATCATTATTTCGGCTATTTAGCAACCTTAACACTTTATGATGGCATTCTATCTCGGTTTCATTATTTTTTTAATTTTAATCTCTATTCTAATCTTATATAAATAATAATATTTTAATCATGTATTAAAAATAATTTTTATTAAAGATTTTACTAAAATTTAACTTTTTATATTTTTCTTATCATAATAATAACATAACAAAAATACTTTTTTTTTCATTCTAAAAAAATAATGGTCCTTTGGGAAATAATAACAAATAGAAAATTGAGATGTTTCTCTTACTTTATAGTAAAGAAATAATAAAAAATAATAATAATCACTTGAGTTATAACCTAAGCAACTTTTAATACCCTTTTCCTATTAAATAACATATTTTAAAAAAAAATAACTCCACTAAACATGAAAGGTGATCGATTGTATCTATAATTTCTCTAGAGAGAGTAAAAGAATATAGCCCTAATTTGCCAAACAGAGTAGAGTAATGATATGCATTGATGTCAATACATTTTTATTTAGAAAAATTTGCAAATTTATGGTGTTAATATAAAAACAAGATTAAATAAATACCTCCGAAAGTACTAAAAAAATGTCAGAATATTTCCATAGAAAAATATAAATATATATAAATTTTGATTTATCATCCGTAACATTTTCCTAATGTTCAGAGAATATCTGTGACAAAGTATCTTGAAATTTACCAATTGCATTGTACCGAATGATATATGCTATTGTCGACAATGAGAGGGAGTAGGTTTGAATGTATAAGTTGTGTGGAGAAATTATTCATTACAAATATAAGATGATGCGATACTTCTGGTTAATAAAATTTAAGATTAATATAATTTTTTTTAAATAAACAAATATCTAATAAAATATAAAGAGAAAAAAATAATATGATTGTGTTGTGTTCTGAGACAAATATCTAATATAATTTTCTATCCTGTTGTGAGTATGTAATGTTAAAAAAAATCTACTTAATTAAAAATTTAAAACTTCATAATTATTGATTAAATTCAGATACTGAAGAATAATAAACTTGTCTAAACATCTTACTGTGATCATATCATAATGCTACAAATTAACTAGCTAAATAGTGGGAAATATGAAATATCCATCCTCAATAAATAGCTCACCAAAAACTAAAAACTGACCAGAGAGTTATCAAGTTTAGCATCCAAATGGAAAAATGGGGATTCCTCAAGTTTCTGGCTACTGCCATCAACGCTGCAGACTTGGATAATGAATTTGAAGCTGGAAGTGCCAGAGGGAACAGTATGGTTGGCAACATAAAAAGCTTTTGTTCGTGCCACTCCGAGGAAGTCCTTTTTCCCACCTGGCTTGCTGCTATCTACTTTCTCAACATAAATATTGTAATATGGGAAATCAGAATAATTTCCATTCTTCAATTTCCAAGTGATCTTAGCACTAATTGTCTTTGAATTCTCAGAATCTGTACTCCATTTTACGTCTTCGCCTTCAACCAGCCATGAAGAAGCGGATGGAAAGTATGATTTCTGTTCAGAAGTTCTAATTGATATATGACCAAGCACTGCATAGTATTCTGATGGATCCTGAGTGGAAGTAGTATCATTGTCATCAGATTTAAGCTCCTCATTGAGTTCACCAAATTGAGGCTTTGACCTGAAGCATACAGCATTTATCCCTCTTAATTCGTATCCATTAATCAAGATACTGTTTTCTTGTATGACCCATCCTGAAGGAGATCCTGTGTTTTCAAGTTGATGAGTAGCTATGACTTCATTAAATTTGCTTCCTAATTCATTCATTTCCTTTGGTGCAAGAAGTACCGACTTTCTTTCATCCACAGTGGACAAGATGTCGAGAGATAAGCCAAGAAGGCAACTGCTCTCTGATTTCACCTGCAAGAATTATAGTATTTGCAGTTGAATTAGGAACCACAATCATCAATTATAAGATTTTGGATATTGATTCAATTTTACCACAGATGTTCTGTTTGTATTAGAATTCTTCTCAAGTAAAAGAGTTGGATACCATAAACCAAAAAAATAAAAAATAAATAAGAGTTGGATAATATGTAAATAATTATTTTGGATTTATGGAAGAGAGAGCTCACAGAAAATGTAAAAAAGAGAGGTGAGTCCCCCAGAAGAAGCTCTGACTGGAAGAGCTTTATTGTAAAATGGGCATTGTTGTCAAGATTTCCTTTAAATGTGATGTTTCCTCCTCCACTATAAGATGCTTCCTTCAAGCTATCATTTAAAAACATACATTTATACACAAGGCATTGCTGCAAGGTGTTAGTCAATGTCTTGCTTAAATTTTTGTCAAATTACATATTGTAACATCCCAAAACTTACGATAACAAACATAACACTTTAATAATATAGAACATGATTGGTCCAATCAACCAAACTTCAACATTGATGGTGTTCAATTTAAATTTTTTGAATTGAGTATTATTTTTGTAGTCAAAATATATGAGTTGAATATAAGAGGTGCAATTTTTATGATTACAAGTTTTAAAAGATGTTATAAATGTTGTTTTTCCTAAAAAAAAATTTAAGAACTTCACAAAAGGATATTGATATCTTCTTGAGAGTTTCCCAAGATAGAGAATAGATGTAAAGTGAACTACCTCATCTCATCTCATTTCATCTTATCTTATGTTTTATTTAGTGTTTCTAACGAGCTCGTGGTATAATATTGTCTCATTTTATTTAAATTTTATCTCATCTCATTTAGATTGTAACCTTAATGGGCTTAACTTTAAACATATATTGTATCATTTTTCTTATTAAATTCACATTATAAATAATTATATATCACATCTTTTATTGTTTTTGTATTTATACTTATCTCATTTAGGCCCATTAGAAACAAACGAAATATCTCAATTAATACCGTGTCATCACCATCTCATCTCATTAAAAATTAAGTGAGACAAGATTAGATGAGTTTTAAAAATTATTGAATTGTATCATGAGTCTCATTAACATCTCATCATAAGTATTTGAAGAGCAAAAACTTACTCAACAAGAGCTTGAATAGTATTTGAAGAAGAGCCAAGATTGAAGTCAAGAAACGGCTGAAACATATATGTGATTTAGATGGTGATAATAAATGGTTTGCAAAATCAACATTGTATAACATCTATAACTGTAATCAAATAATGACCGTTTGAATTAAGTAAAAGATGTAATTGTAAAACAACGAAGCAATAAACCTATTTGCTGCATACCTGAAAACTCTGGCAAGCTATGTTACACCAAGGAGCATCTAGAATTTGCCCTCCATCAGAGGAAAAATGGTCACCACGGCCCTGTACAACAAAAAAATGAATTAAGCATAAAATAGTTAACTATAGGATAGTGTCATAAGGTACAAACTACCCTCTTGCATCTGCATAATTATTAGTTGCAGACTTAAATGTATCAAGCCTAATTTTTGGAAATCATTTAGGAAACTGGAGTCTCAAGATAGTTGAAACCTGATTGAAATTTGAAAAGAATGGTAGTGCTTTAGGATACTTTTGTGTAATTCCCCATGACTTCTCCACAAGGGACCACCAACTGCAAAACTCAAATTATGTGATTGTAAGAACCTCAAACTTGTATACTAAAATTTGATTCTTCATTCTTCGAAACATTACTTGAACTTAAAAGTGTAACACTATCATCATCCAAGCAAGCCCGATTCTCAATTTATTGGTGGGGATATTATGAACACAAATTGTGATTCTATGTGAACAGAATTTGTAGCAATAAAGCATTTGCGTAAGGAGAATCAATTACTAAGAATCAAGTGTTATAAGTATAAAACAGAGAGAGAGCTGAAAGGTTCCTTAAGAAACAGTGAGACAAGATTTTTTCATGGAAAATTGCTTTTAAGTAGCATGAGGGTACAAGAAAACCAAAGTTTCATGATGCCATTAGAAATATGACTTAATATGGGAGATTCTTAAGAAAATGTCAAATAGGCACATTAAGTTTCAGAACTACAAGCTAAAATTGAACATGTTCACAACAAAGAACAATTCATAACTGGTTTTGAGCAGTCTGGAAATCTGGTGGTTGTTTAGTCTCATAGACCCATCCAGGAGCAAATATTGCAGCTGATACATCTTCCTTTTTCAGCAAATCAAGTGCACTGCTTGTCTGTTATACATACGATATCAGGAAAATGCTTATTCCATATCGAATGTTTAAAAGTCAAAGATGCAAAAACATATTTTTGACATGTGAAATTTCTACTGATTAAATCAGCTTATCCAACATCCAACCCATGGTTATAATTAAAATATCTAATTCCACTAACTGCTTATTATCTCGAACATTCATCATAAAATAAACATAACTCGCATTACAAATAAAAGCCGCTTACAACTGCAATAAATCCCTACCCCCACACCCAAAAAAAGGGGAAAAAAGAAGAAGAAAAAAGGGGTAATGCATCTAATTCTGTTGTCAATTTAATGAAATAAAATTATTCTAACTGTCAAAACAACCAATGCATAAATCAAAATAACTCATGGAATAGTAATAAACTACCATTTTATAAATATTACATTAATGTATCAGATAAGGTAAGTAAGAAACATACATTCCACTGCCCACCACCAAAAGTATTCCTCCCAAACACATCAATGCCCGTATAAACATCAAATTTTCTGTCACCAGCAACAGCAGCTGAGAGCTTCGGATAGCTTTCCTGCATAGGAATTAGGTGGATCTCTATGGAAAATCAATTAATAAACATAGACCAAAGTTAAATTGGAGAATAAAGAGAAAAGCGTACCTTCCATGTATAATTCAGAAATATTCCATCACAAATATCAAAGAAATCTTTATTTTTCTCATTCAATTGATCTTGCCAGTCCAGTTTACCATCAATTGTAACACTATCATACCTGCACAACAAACAACAATCAATATAGAACAAGTTCTAATTGGTAGTATATAACATAGATAATTAACTATGAACAAAAACATCTTGTAATCTCACCATATCACTATAGAGCCAGGTAGTGATGAATGCATGGTCTGGGTTAGATGACTGACGAATGTTTTCATATTAGGGATTTGTTCTAACTCTAGGTTAACCTCTATATTGATCTGTAAGTAAAAGTAATTAATTATTAAGTCAAATATAATTTATTTATTTTTTACAAAAAGAAAGTCAAAAAGAATTAGAGTATATAGAATGAAAGATCAATCACGATTGCCAAAAGGAAATGATCAATCTCATAAGTACTTTCTCTATTTCTTCAAACAAAGAAGGAAATGAGAGAAGGAGCAAAAAAATCATCACAGTTTTATCCATGAACATCTAAATGAGCATGTGTGCCAATGAGCATGCATGTTACATTTTTTTCTTCATATTACTTTCCTTCTAACTATTTCCCATTTGAAAATTAAAAATGCATGTCCGAGTTGCTTGGAAATTTGATTTATTGGACCAGCTAAAATGAAACCATCATACATTTGACAAAATAAAGTACACGCCTTTCTGTGTGTATTTGTGCATATTTGCATAATAGGCTGAAATGGCACCATCCATCAGACTAAGTAAAATAATCATAAAATGCATTGAGACCTTAAAAATGGTCAATGATGCTAAATTGAAAATTATGCAGACGGAATGATTTTTCTACCAGCCATCCATCAAAACCCAAAGCGACAGCCAGCTCAGTCAGACGCTCGGCATACATTTGGCACGATTCCTTTGTGGTGAGTAATTCATTGCAAACAAGTTTTCCTTCCTCCCACTCTGTAATGAAGGTTCCCAACACCTTAAAATTCAAGGGTCAGAATTAAAAATAAAATAAAAATCATCTATCAAGATTCTTTGGTCATCACATGAAGCATAAAGGGAAGTATATATTTGGGCATTCATATCTTAGCTCACGAATTAACATAAAGGAAACATATTAATATATTGTCATACTCCTATCCCATGAAGGCTAAACTTGGAGAGAGAACAACAATATGAATTTTTGTTAACCATCCAACTCTTTTCATAAACTCATTAGCATCCTCTCTTGTGCAGAAAAGAACCAGGTAATACATAGATTTATCAGTAGTATCATTATTCTGGATTGATGCTAACCAAACCAAACACAAACTAACGCAGGTTAACTATGAAGTTATACCAGGTCAAACAAATTTTGAAAGCAAATTTATCTGTTCTCCAGATATCATTTGGCACAAATCTTAAATATGTTCAAACACTGGTAGTTTTGAATTGGGCTGCAATATCTCAGTCCAAAAGCACAATGATTGAAGGATTTGTATATCAATGTGAGAGATCCTCTTTTTAAATAGATTACAAGGTCCTTGGGCGTTACATATGGAGTAATTAAATGAGTAATAAAAGTTTTTTTTAGCTCGTATCTTTCTAGAGACATGGAAAATGGCCCAATCATAAAGCTTTAAGTGGCTTTAGGGTCCATTTGCTGGTATTTTATTATAAGCGATTTATTAATGTCAGAAGTGGTTTTAGAAAAAAAGTAGTTCCATCTATATAGTCTTGAAATTACTTATGCTAATTTTTTTCCTTTTTGGTTCACAAGTACCTTTTACTCAGAAGCTGGAACATGTCCCAAAAGCAGATACAAACATTACATATCTCAGTCAATCAAATCCTCAAAATTGTGAAAGCCAATTTCACAAGTCAAAGGTTAAAACTTAAACAGAAGATGACAATTTAAAATTATACACAACTTGCTATTTAACTTACTTAGGGAAATGGGAAGTTAATTTTAAAATGCTACGAAGAAATCATATTTGACACGTATAAGCAAAACATTTCTTCAGAGTTGAAAGAGAAAAAAAAAGTAGCAAAAATTTGAGTACCTTAACGCCGTGCTGGTGAGCAGTATTAGTCCAACAAGGAGGAGGGAGAGTAACAAGACTATGAGAGAAGTAGACAAAAACGTCGATCAAATGCCAATGCCATATCGCATACGCATCAGGATTAGTCCCTCCCTGAACCCACTTGTCATCTCCATACCCACCGGCCATATCATGACATACAAGAAGCCTAGGCCTACTGGGCAAAGAAGAAGAAGACCCAGAATGAAGAGGAACTGAGGCTTTGTTAAATGGGTAGTGAAATGATTCAAAGTAGGACCTTGATTCGAGGTCTTGGAGAGTTTTAATAGGGTAAGATATTGGTATTGATGGTTGGATTGGATCAAACGGTGGAGGATTTTCCTCCGCAGAGGATTTTAGTTCTGGGTCAGAGCTGAGTTGGGACATTGGGAGGAAGAAGAAGAAGAGTTGTTTCAGTTTCTGGTGAATAAATCTGAAAAGGTTTCGGAAAAAAATTAAGGTTTGACGATTTATATAGGCGCGAAGAAGAGCAACAATCATGGAAAAGAAACGAAGGGAAGCAATAATCGCAAACGATAGTGAAAAAAAAGGGATGACTTACAAGTAGTTGACTTAAGTTAGTTAATATTACAAAAGGTCGGTCGGGGGATTTTCTCGTTATTTTATATATATGTTTTTCTATTGAGAATCAACTTTTTATTTCTTTACAAGTGATTCCTATCTGTAATGTCTACATAAAGTCTCTGTTTATTGCGAATCTAAGAATGAAGAAACTGACAAGTGATGCTTACAAAGTAGGAATGTCTATATTTTCTCATAATTATATATATATGTTTTTCTATTGAGAATCAACTTTTTATTTCTTTACAAGCTAGTGATTCCTATCTGTAATGTCTATATAAAGCATCTGATTATTGCGAATCCAAGTAGTTACGTTAACATGTGTCGTTTGCTGACAAGGCTTCAACTTTAAGATAATGGTAGGACCAGAGATTTTCATTTAACAAGTCCGAGATAGAAAATAGCAAAACAACTACGAGATAGATTTGTGTTATCATAGTCTCATAGAAGACATTGAGAACAAGTTTCTCATAACGTGATCATTAAATGATAGTAACATGGTTTTGAACTTTTGATCGTTCAAAGCAAAATTAAGATACAACTCAGCCCTGATGATGCTTCTTTTATATAGTCAATAATATACCACTGAGTTGTACAAAGATTAAACATTTCTATTAAAAAAACTGAACAAGTTCGAAACTAAATGCAAACAATTTCGACTAAACCATTCATTACTAAACGTAGTTACAAAGTTGGCAGAGCCAAAAGGCTTTTACCATCCATCACCATGCAAAATTGCTCCCCTTCAACTGTTTGCTTCGTTCCTTCGCTTCTTAATCTTCAAAGCAAGCCCAAAATTGACATCCAGCAAGTGTGCTCACATAGAATTACGGCTGTGACTTTAAGACTACTATTCAAACCCCAAGACTCTTTCAGGCTCGACAGTGATCAATCCATGGTCACTAAATCCCTGAACTTCATTATTATGAACTTTCAAAGCAACTCCTCAGTTCCTGTTAATTTTGTAAACTCACTTTCATCAATGGGTCCCTTTTTAAGCTTTTTCAATACATGGTATACTAGTGCCAACTCATCTTCATCTTCACATGTCTGGGCAGCGCGTCTTTGTTTTTCTGTTTTCTCTCATTACAGTATCTGCAAGAGTTCTGCTAGGTATTTGAAGTTTTGGTTCTTGCTCTTCAGCTTCCTTTTTTTGCTTGCAATTTCTTCTCTTTGTTTCTCACCAGACTTATCCCTAGGTTATCATATTGTTCCTTTAAAATCAGCATCATTGAGAAAAAGTGGTCACAATATTTATCACGAGCTTAACACAAGTATAGAAAACCATCGGAGTTAAACGTCAAAGTACCTACCATCCAATGATTAAGAGACAAGAAAATTGTCTTTTTTAATATTTAAACTTGTGGAAAAAAACTACTAATTTATATGAAACCCTCATTTTTAAATTGGAATGCATAATCTAAATTTTACTCCCAAAAGAACATCATATCTACTGCCATAACTATGCTATTGGAAGATGAAAGATCTTGATTTTGATGTCCTCCACTTTGATGTATTCAGAGCAGGGACGAACCCTTAAGTGGAAAGCTTATAAAGCTTTACCTCAGGCATGGAAGGAAGCTGCAATAAGCCCATATCCCATAGCCAACTTTCCAACTGCATTAGAAATCAGAAAAAAATAAATCACTAAGAAAATAAATTTGAAACTTGGGAGACCATCTGATCGCTAAAATTGTGATGTACAGAATACCTGAAAATGTAAGAGCAGTGATGTTCTTTGTAGGCATGGAAATAGGAAACAAATGCCCAAAGACCCTTTTGCATGACATCACGGTCCTTTTTTGCAGCAGAACATAACTGAGTAGAAGTATAATAGAAAGTTAGGAGTGACCTATAGAAAAGAAAAAAGAACACAACCTAGCACTATATACATAATAAAAAGAAGGGTCAATCCCAGTAGAGAGGCAAGTAGTATACCTTTGGCAATAGAAAGACAATTGCCCTTCCTTGCCTACCTATCCGAGCAGTTCGTCCAACCCCATGTACAAAGACATTTGGATCTTGAGGAGGATCGTACTGGAATGACATAGAAAAAAAGTCAATAAATTATGGTTCCGTTTTATTTCTGACCCCTTTTTGTAAGGGATTTCACTTTTGACCCCCTACTTGTATGCATGACAGTGTTGTACATATGTGCAACAGTTTTGTATATATCCATAATAGTATTGCATATAGTGTATAAATATTCTACAATGTTTTATACGTACAAAGAGAGAGAAAGAGAATAAAGAAAGCTTACACTAGAAAGACTAGGAATATATGAGAGATTGTGTGTAAGAAAAAAAATTTAAATAGAAAAACATAAGTTAAAATATGGGGGTCATAAATGAAACTCAATAGTCAAATAAATGGGAAATAATGGAAATGCAATGACAACATCTTCCAAAGGCCACATGAATCCTGCTATTCTAGTAATAAATGAGTTTACCTAAATAATACAATCGACACCTGGGATGTCCAGTCTACATGCTGCAACATCAGTGCACAAAAGAATGCCACTAGAAAGAGATGTGAATGAAGCTAGTGCATTTTGCTTTGCTTTTTACAAGGAACAAAATATTTAAAGGATAAATGATGTAGGTAAATTAAAAGGCCAAATTCGTTTTCCAAACAAATCTGAATTCTGAAATTGCACCTGTTTCATGCTCCAACGTAAAGGGAAAAATGATAAACCATATGAAGGAGAAAGGTGTGGAAGAACAAGACCCCAGTAGTCCATAGAAGCACAGGTTATGAAGTATCTACAAAATAAAATAAATTATCAGTTGCAGTTGATTTATTGCCCATGCAAACAATATCCCAAAGATCATCATCCGGTGGAATATGAATGTTACTTACATTATAATTTTTCTAGACTTATTCTTAACAAGAAGATCCACAAGGTGTGATGATTTCTTATCCGCTTCACACTAAAAATACTGCAGAAAGAGAAATGAAATATTAAGAAAACGATGACTGCATCAAGTTTTAGAACACTGCACTAAAAAATGTATAAAAGATGGAAAAATGTCCAATCTTTTCTACTAGAAACAAAAGTTCTATTAATCCAAAAGGCGAATTACAAAGGACACTAACCATGGCATAAAGCAACTAAATAAACAAAACACAACAGTAACAACATAGTAGAACTACTAAAAATTGCTCTTTAAATATTAAGCAGCTTTCTCCTCCTCAGTTTGCACCTTAGAAAAAAGCTTTTATATAATGAACCGACATATATGAGGTACCCTTTTAAAATTTAATATGCCATAGATTCAGCAGAATCATAAGCCACCTTCAAACAAAGG
The DNA here is from genome assembly GCA_033030585.1 of Hippophae rhamnoides. Lineage (NCBI taxonomy): Eukaryota > Viridiplantae > Streptophyta > Magnoliopsida > Rosales > Elaeagnaceae > Hippophae > Hippophae rhamnoides. Next base: position 51,567,490 of record CM065432.1, read on the forward strand.
TTGAAGCAATTGGACATAAGATACAGGCATCATAACTCAAGGTAAAGGCCAAAAGATGTTTTTGAATAGACTGACTTTTACAATGTCTTGGAACCATTCACTGATTTGGCTTCTGCCTGGACTGGACCCTCGCAGGATCTCAATCCAGCTTTGGATAGCTCTTCAACTGCTTCAGTTGAAGTAGCAGAAAAGAGACCAGCTCTAAGTTGCTTTAGTAAGAGTGATGATGGAAGATATCTACTTACGGAATCCCATATCCTACAGTCTATCAGCCTCATCTAGAATCAAAACCTGTAACCAGCAGATTAACTAGTACGGCACATAACATTAATGAGCATTATAGTGCAATTTTCTTATAAACATACACAAAAATCAAGGTTCTTCTTAGTCAACTTCAAGAAGAAGTTCAATGAGATCCTCTGCAACAAAAGTAGTAGACACTAGACACAATAAAAATTTATACATACTGAAAGGTTGAAAAGTTAAATATATCTAATTAATATAGAGGGGAATGAATAAGTAATTTTGTTAATTATAATTAATTAAAAACCATGACCAGACACGAAATCGTGTAAACAAATATAAATACAATACACGATATTTTAAGTATAAATAACTTAGACTACAACTATAGACTTAAGAGTAAAACCATCGGTTCATCAAACCACCTAATCATCTATTATGAAAATCAATGTTAAATTATAAAGACAGGTCTTAAGCTTACAGATAAAACCACCGGTGTAATCTACTTACATGTCGTTGCTTTTTTCAGTCTCCACAATGTAAGTGTACAGATCCGGACCAAAGTTTCGATCTCTCAAGCCTTATGAGCAATTGAACCCGTTTAATGAGCATATGAAAAGTTAGTACAAATGGTATAAGTATAAGGTGTGCCTTATAGTATATTTAACAATGAAAAATCCTAATTAGAAGATTCAAGAACATAAATCAGATAAATTAAATCAATTAACAAAGAACATTAGTCAAAAGCACAATATCATAAAAATAATTAGACATATGAATCAATCGAAAATAACCACACAATATGTTTGAAAGATTAATTCTAGAAAACGCCTAAAACAATATGATGCAGTCAAAAACTGTCATTTCTTCAGCTTTGAATAACGATCGTAATAATGCGTTTAGAAATTGGTTTACACTTAACTGTTTTGTTCACGAATAACGCTAATATTCATAAATCTTACGATCTTCTCCTTCGGGTAACAAAATTTCTAAATCACTACGTAACACTCGTAGGATTAAAATAAAATTATATTTATTGTCTTAACTTCAATAGTGGTACTATCCTATGGGCATCCATCCACGGTCCGGTCCGAATATGAGTAAAAAAAAATTAAACAAATCGAACCGTTCATATTGCTTTTAACCAAACCGGACCGTTATTCGTATCTGCTTTCGCTTCAGTGCCACCGACTAAAAGCATAAAGTTCAAATTCGGTAAGGTCGATATGCCCGTTCCCTGCACAGAACAATCAATTTTCTTACTTTTAGTTTTCTCGGCAGCCATACAGTATGATTACAAAGCGATTGAACACTGATGCGAGCGAACCTATTGAGGTTTCCGAGGAGTTGAGGCTCAGCGGAGGATCTCGACAAGTGGAACCAAGAAAGATAGGGTTTTTCAAGCGCCGGTGGCGGCATCTACGGCTACATCCCTGAAGCTGAACATCATGGGAATTGTAGCGGCTTGAACAGGGGTACAGAACTCGAACTTGGCGTGTGATAAGGCTTCGAGAACCTGATCGGGAAGAGGCGGATTAAGGTCGGAGAAACGCGTGTTTTTTAGGGCACTGTTTTCGGCGCCCATGGTTTCAACTTCCAAGGTTCCACCTCGCTGCAAATTTGGGCAGTGGAACAACTAGTAGTCTGAAATGCAATGTTTTCGTTTCGTTTTCTATAAATTTTAATTTTATTGTTTTACTTTCAATAACAATCTAGGAAAGATGAATTCTTTGTGCAATAAATTATGAGATGTATATAAATAATATAACAATAAAATTACTTTTTTAATTTATAATTAATTATTATATTTTATAATAAATAAATTTTTAAAATATAACAAAATTATATCTATAAAAAATTTAACCATATAAATAATATTTTTTAAGTTCATTTTATATATTTTTATTATTAAAAAAATTTAATACTATTTTATTTTAAATATTATTTAAATTAAAATACTATTAGTTAAATATATTTAATCTTAAACATCATTTAATATAATAATATTTTTATTATTATAAATTTTATTTTATTATTCTTTTAATTTTTCCAACAATTTCAACCACCTTAATTAGAGAATAAGATTTTAAAAAAATATATGAATAAGTGTAAAATTTTATCAAAGTTTATTATTTTCAATAAAAGAATAAATGTTACTATGACAAATTACAACAATTAAAGCTTATATTAATCAAAATAATACATTATTTTTTATTGTATTTTCTTTTTAAAATTAATACACTTTAATTTTCTTATTATTAAGTATTTTTATAATTTATTCACTTCTTACGGTGAAATGGTTTTTTATATTGTTTTTTTTTTAATTTTAATTTGATCGAATTTAATTTTATTAGTAAAAAAATTAATAGATGTTTGAAAAAAAAATTTAAATTTTTTAAAAATTAAAATAATCAAAATTGATTTAAATTGAATAAAGTGTTCAAAAATATAAATAAAATACATTAATTTAAAATAAAATGATAAATGTATTTAATTTATGAAACTGATTAAATACAACATAAATGCATTAGTTTCCCAGTGAAGTTTTTACTTAGTTAACAATATTATGTATTATATTCATATTATATTATACATGCATTATAATATAAATGAAAAATATTTTCTTAATTAATAAATTTGTATTAAATATCTATTATTATTGTAACGTAATAACATATAATAAAAATAATTATCAATTATATATAAATTATAACTTATATTATATTAAAATATTAAAATTTTGCTTTATCGATTCATATAAATAAATTAATTCTTTTTAATATAACTAAATCTAAATATTTAATAATAAATTTATTAATTATATGACATATGTTAAAAAAAAAGATTAAATAGGGATTTTTAATATCAAATTATAATAATTGATGTGTTTCAAACTTTTTATTTAAAATGAGTGAGATAAATCTTATTAGTGAAACTATCAGACAAATCACTTTGTAATAACTAAATTATTTTCAATTATGATATATTTATATTAAATATATATTTTTTATTATCGAATTTTAATAACATATTTTTTAAAATTAAACGAATTATACGCGTATTTATATATTTTTAATATTATTTGAATAATATATTTAAAATTTATAATAATAAAAGTAATATTTTAATAATATTAAGTGAGATTTAATTTAATAATATTCGATACTAATTTATATTTTTTTAATTGTAAAAATATAGAATATTTTTTTCATATAATTGTAACAATAACTAATATAACATGTAATAATTAGATAATGAAATTAACCTAATTTTTTCTAACTAATTTGGCATAAGTTACTAAGCAACAATCTCATGCAAATAGATTTTTTAAAAGATAAATGAGTTAATAATAATAAGTATTATTTTTACCATTTTACTTTAAAAAATTTTTTTAAGTCCAATCGTTAAATTTAAATATTAGACATTTGATTAAGACTTAAATTAAAATGGTGTGCAAAATGGTGAGAGAGATAATTTCCATCCGACTATTTAATTATCGAGTTTTTTTTTTTAATCAAAATTTAAGTACTGTGTTGACTCCAAATGTTAAGATTAATGACCAACAGGCGACCAACAACTACTAATTAGTGTTTAAGTGAGAAACCTAACTTTAGTTGAGATATCAATTTTGTTTAGTTTGAGATTTTTGTTTATTGAGACAGATGTCAGAAGACCACAGCAGAATAGTTTTTAAGTTGTTGGTGAGTAATTGGAAAATAATCAGGAAAGTCTCAACAACTTTGAAGCTTAAGCTCCACCTAAAACCATAACTCTATTTCTTATGCTTGTTAATTAATTAGCTTGTTATTTGGAGAAGAATATACACTACTTTAACTAATTTTATTTTTAATATTAATTAAAAAATATCTTTTATGTTATAAAAAAAATACATATATTGTACTTTTTAATACGTAAAAAAAATTAAAATTATATAAAAAACATAGATATATATTAGGTTAAAAAGAAATTTTATGTATGAAATGTTATGGTATGTAATCAAGAGAAAAAGATTTCAATATAATTTAATTATTAATTATGAAAAAAAAACCTAAAAAGCTATGAAAATGCGTGGTTGCTTCCCTCACACCCTATATTGTTTTTCAAGCCGTTACACGTTATAACGTTATAAGCCGTAACTCAATTTTATAGATATACATAATTAAAATTAAAATTATTTATATAAAAATAATAAAATATACTATAATAATAATATCAAAAATATATTTAAACGAAATTAAACATATATTAATATTATTTTTTATATACATACAATTACATCAAAAATATATTTTTAATAATAAAACACGTAATTAAAATAATTATATTGAATTTTATTTATTCTTATTTTTAAACATTTTTATTTTACTTATGAAAATATTAAAAAATAAAAATTAATGGTTAATATTTTAAATAATGTAATAAAATAATTAATATTTTAATATTTATTTTTTAAAATTTAAATATATTTTTAAATAAGTATTACAAATGGATATAAAATAATTATAATTTTTAATATAATCTTCCCATTTCACTCCTTTGCCACTACTTTTGTTTTGCTTCTTTGTTAAGTGAACTTTCTTAAAGACAAAAAGCAGTTGTCCTTTCACTGTTATTAGAGGTAGTCAGGTAGACAAAGCCAGGGAAGTGGGGACCAGACAACTCTTTTCTCTCCCTCTTTTTCACTTTTTCCCAAAAAAAAAAAAAAGAAACTCAACTTCTTAAAGTATATATTATCAAGTTCGCCTGTCAATAGCCAGAGGAGATCGAAGTCTATTGCAATGACAATATGATACAGCCAATAATTTCTATAATCAATAATTATAAATGTTATAAATCATTAACCTTACTAATTAATTAATTTTATCCATATTTATTATTAAAAAAACTATCCACATTGGAATCAATTTCATTATATTAATTTAGTTGGGTTCGAAGTTGTATTAAAATTTACGTTATTAAACCACACATGATTATAAATATAACAAAATGGGTTAAGAATTTTAATGATTTCATTATAAAATAAAAATTATGAATTTAAATATATATTAATAATATTATATTAAACAAAAAATAATAATTCGATTAATTTTATTTTTACGAAAAAAAATTAATTTATACATTCTTTACCGTTTTTTTGAAAGAAAATAATCTTATCCATCTAACGAGTATGTCCGGTCCATTGTCTTTTTTGTCATATCACTAACACTACTAACAACTATTAAATGTTCGATGCAAAATAATAAAACTTTTTTTTTACTGAAAATAAAATTATAAAACTATCAATTGTTGAATTCAACAAACACTGCAAACATAATTCAACAATCACTGCATCGACGCCAAACATTTTTTCCAATATACACGGCGCCTACCAATCAAGCTGTAAATCATACAATTCAATCACATCACAAATAAGAATTAAGATTTTGTCTATATAAACAATCGAAATATCCCATACAAATCAAGAAATTGATTAACGAACGCTTATTTCTTCCTCCTGATTATTTCTTCAAACATTAATTTCTTCACAGATCGTAGCCAAGTCGCCGCTTTATACAAATTAAAACCATCGTTTCTAAAATGTAGATTTCTTTATTCCCAAAATATTTTTTTCTACCGAAAAAATTTTCATTCAAACAACCTTACAAATATTAATTACAAACATCAATTTTTGCAGATTTCTCCCACCTAATTTTACCAGATTACTCTAAACACGACTCGAACATTTTGGTAAAAACAATAGTAGAAAACCGTCCATCGCGCTCTCACGCGCCGCCCGGGTGAGCGGTGAAGTTTACACGCGCCCACGCGCCCCACGCGCGTCCTGGGAGGCCAAGATGACGACGTGTCATCCGGCTCCATTTGGCTCTGCCCTGCTTGCCGTCCGTTTGCCGGCATTGGCTCTTCCTGGCCAGCGGCGTACGCCTGGCCCGCGCTCTTCCAGTTCACCTTTGCCGCCAGTTTGTCTCGCCACGGCTCGCTGAACCCTGCTTTGGTTTGTTCACGCTTCATATTTTTCACTCTGCCTATTTATTTTAAAGTCCAACCCTAAGCTTTTTTTTTTCCTGCTCGATTTCTAACAAATGTCCTGTTTCATTTTTTTCAAGTTTTTTAAACCAAATTTGATTCTGCTTTATGGTTTTTATCCGCTTAGTATAAATATATATTAAAAAACACAAAATATATATATATATATATTCTTTAGTCTAAAATTATTACACCATTTTTTAGTTGCTACCATAATATCACGACAGAGGTATAATTTCATTACCTATTGAAAGAATCAAATCCAAATTGTTGTACAATCTCACAAGGTTTAATGTCGAATTATTCTTAATGAGACTAATTGGCGATGTTTGGTCTCAAATAATAGAAATGGTATATCACAGAGAGAAAACTCTCTTATATTCATGACAAAAATTGCAACCCGAAAAAACATCAAACAATTATAACAAGTGGTATTAAAATCAAAAAGTGGAGATGGCTACTTATGTCAACGAGTCCGTAAATCACGGTTTCGATATTTACGCATACCTACCGCTTCTTGAAATTTGGGGTGCTTCAAAAGCATTCTACGAATGTAAGTGATGAATTACGATATTTATCTTAAACCAAAAAGCCTTTACTTTGTAGACAAATGGAAAATCACTTTTCAGAGTATTACAAAGTTAATCAATTTTCCAAGAGCTAGACCATCGTGATATGCGAAAGACCTCACGATCTAATATCATATCAAGAAAGTCCGCGAAAGCATTAAGGATACATATTTTCTCACTGATTAGATGATGAGTTTGAAAGTTCGTGGTGAAATTTTGCGAAAAGAAACTATCCCGCATTTAGAAGGTCATATTCCTTCGATTCGACGAGGTAGTACGTCAATCTCATCAAGGAAAAATCTAGAGATGTCGACGCTCCGCTATGATATCTAAAAATTGCTTTTTTCCAATCAAGAACGAAGCGTAAGGATCGATAAATCATCATTTAAATGTAAATTCCATTGTCATCAAAAGCTGTCATACAAAAGAACGATGTTTTGAATCGCTGGATATCCTGGATCATGCGATCACAACCGCGACTCTCAAGAAAAAATCCACGACACAGATGTTTCATCGTCACCATTGCCAAACAACAAAGGATCACAGCAACCTCCTCAAAGACACGTTGGTAAGATGCTTTAAAGTTTTTCTCCCCGCTTTTAATAATACACGGATAATTGATTCGTGTGCAACTGATCATACGACATTCGATTCTTAATAAATCTCAAAACCATCTTCACACAAAACTCAAGCCAGACCGCTAATGGTAACAATAAACCCCACTATCGAGAAAGATCTTTGTCTCACTAGTACTTTGAATTTAGACTCGCATTATTGTTCTCTTTAGAGTATAACCTTATATCTATTTTCAAATAACCACCGCTTTATCTTTTGTTTTGTTATTTTTCCGACTTTGTGTTCAAGCGATTATTCAAACAAAGCAAACGATTTGGTCGTGGTGTTAGAATGAAACCTCATTATTTGGACTTGATTCAACAAAACATGCATGGTGCAGAAAGAATCGATCTAACAAGGATGAATCAAATATATGGCTATGGCATAGAGATCGGTCATGCTTCTTTTGGATATTTGAAAAAATTATTTCCAAGTTTATTTTCAGCTAGATCTTTCTACTTTAAAGCGCGACGTCTGGCGAATCTAGCAAAAGTCAATCGTTCATTTCCGTAACCTTAAATAAAAGTCCATCTCCGCTTACGGTTATACATTCTAGATGTATTGGGTCCTTCCAAAGTCTCTACTTTGGGAGGATCACGTTGGTTTGTTACATTTATCGATGATTTTAGTAGAACGACTTCGAGTCCCGTTTAATGAAATCTAAAAAGGTAAACTTTATTTAGAAAATTTCATAAAATGGTTCGTACTCAATATAAAAACATGATCCAAGTTCGTTAAGTGATAATGAGAGAATATAAAAAGTTCTGAGTCAAGAATATCTTCAATCAAGGGTATTATTCATCAAACTACTTCAGGTTGATACACCTCAACAAAACGGAGTCATAGTAAAGGAAAAATCGACACTGTCAGTCTCTGCCTCATTGATCGAAGCTAATATGTCATTATCTTATTTGGGAGAAGCAATTACTTCGCGCATATTTAATCAATCTACCTTCCAGCCCCATTAACTTCCAAACACCACTACAAGCCATCAAGCAATTGTTGCACCAAATGTTCCCAATCTACCTCCTCGTGTCTTCGTCAGTGGGCATTTGTACACCTACATAAACAACAACGTAGCAAGTTGGATCCACGAAAGCAATGACGCTGTGTTTTTAAGCGGATATGCCATACAACAAAAAGTGGTATCTGTTACCATCCTCCTACAAAACAAATGATTACTACTACGGATGTTATTTTTCATTTAAGATACAATGTATTTTCTCTACACTGAATTTCTTATAGTACAACCATGTCAAATTAGACTCTTTACATATAAATTGCTTCCTTGCGAAGAAAGACAAATTATATGCGAGGAAAATACAAATAACTTGAATTCAGATGGTAATAACTCTCAATATAGACAAGACTCCAAGGAAATGGAATCAAGTCCTCATCAACTTCAAGATCATCAAGGAAGTTCCTTACTACCACTAAACGAGTACGAGATTCCTTCTCCACAAACCGGCCGATATACCTAACCAATCGCTGCAGAGGATGTTCCAACTATCGAACCAACCGTAAAAATACTTCCATCACGTCCCAATGTAGGTATTCCTAAAGCCAGTATTTAACCCGAGATTTCTAGTAAAGTCAAATATCCCACGAGTAACTATATGTCAAACATCGCTTGTCAAAATCAAACGTATCATTTCAGAATCAATTATCTCCGCCGTATCTATTCCTAACAAGCGCAGAAGCTTTAGTCGACCAAAAATGGAAAGATGCTACGAATGAAGAACTAAAATCTTTAGAAATAAATGTAACTTTGAGTTTGTCGATCGCTCCACCAACAAAGAAAATTGGTTGACGTCGATGGATTTTTTCAAGAAATATCAAGCGTATGGTACGATTGAACGATATAAAGCAAGATTGGTGGCAAAAGGATACACTCAAACATACGGGATCGACTATACGTAAACATTTGCACCTGTCAGACAAAATTAACACTGCTCGTGTCTTGGTATTCTAGTCAATGCAAATTTAGATTGGCCATTATATCGGGATTGATAAAAAATGCCTTTCTACATGGAGATTTAATTGAAGAAGTCTACATGGATTTACCACCAGGAATCAAGAAATCCACAATCCATGGAGAAAAGGTGTGCAAATTAAAAAATCAATCGTATTGATTGAAACAATCCTCAAGAGTACGGTTTGGGCAAGGTGTTCACAAGGTCAACGAAGGCATTTCGCTACAAGCTAAAGCAATTCGCACCATACTTTATTTCTAAAAGTGGTATGGTAAAGATCACCGCACTTATTGTATATGCGATGATACGATAGTAACAGAAATGATCTTGAAGAAAGGAAAGCGCTTACAAACTTACTTATCCAAAGAATTCAAATGAAAGACCTCGTTCCTTAAAAATATTTTCGATCGAGGTTTTCTGATCAATGTAATAATCTTCTTATCTCAAAGAAAGTATGCCTTAGATTTATTAAAAGAAACCCAGATTAACAAGATGTCAACCACTAATACACCAAAGAGAGGAAGGATTAAAGTTATGTATCAAGGTTGATCAAGTTCCAACAAACAAAGAAAGATACCAAAGGCTTCGCTGGTCATGTATTTGGCACACACAAGACCGCACTCGCCTATGCTTTAAGTATTGTCACCAATTTATGCATAATCCCGGAGAACAACATATGAATGCGCTATTCGTATTTTGAGATATTTAAAATCATTTCAGCCCCTGGAAAAGGAGTATCGCTCACTAAGAACTCGGGAGTTTTTAATCAAGTATATACCGACGCTGATTGGCCGATCAATAAATGATGACGATCTACATCAAAGTGCTACTTCACTTTTTGTAGTGGGGAAATCTTGTAACACGGAGAGTAAAGAAACAACATGTCAGGTACTGCCTGCCAAGCAGAGTAAATACAAAGCGAATGGCACTTGGGCTTTACATGGCCTCAGGGTTACAATCTCTTAAAAGATTTGACATATCCTCGCGAAAGAATCAATTAAGTTATTTTTGGACAATAAAGCAAAGACGTGATATCATAGATAATCCGCTTCAACACGATCGCATAAAACATTAAGCTTGATGATTTTTTATTAAAGAAAAGTTAGAAGAAAATCTCATCGAATTGCCAAAATCAAGTCAAGATCAATTTGGCTGACATCCTCACTAAAGCTAGCCTCATATCGAAATATTCACAGTAAGCTGCAGAAATGCTACGAAGACATCTACGCACTAATCATGAAGTGAGTTGAATTCAACAAACACCGCAGAAACACAAATTCAACAATCACCGCACTAACGCCAAACATTTTTTCCAATATACACCTATTACTACCAATCGTTCAGAATCATACAATTCAATCACAAGTACAAATAAGAATTAAGATTTGTCTATATAAACAATGTAAATATCCGATACAAATCAAGAAATTAGATTAATGAAACGTTTATTTCTTCCTCTGATTATTTCTTCAAACATTAATTTCTTCATCAATATATGCGGCATCAGTTTTGTTAATGACTTCTAATTTCCTCCGATTTTTTTAATTTTTCATCTTTTTTTTATTATACTGTGTTGTGTTCTATCAAAGTTACTTTAAACTTATATTTAATCGAATATAATCAAAATATTAAAATTGTTAATGAAAAAAAAAAGAAATGAGTTGATATATATGATTACATATTTGATAAAAGAATACAACTACTTTAAATTGTTATACAGTATTTAGTTGATAAAGAAATAAAATAATATCAAGTTTAAAAAAAAAAGACAATCAAAATTAATAATAATTATTAAAATGGTATGTAATATTTTTCTATTAAAATGAATAATAAAAATAAGTGATTACAAAAAATCATAAAAAAAATTCTAAGTATAAAATTATTCTCTTTTTTTTTCAAAAATTGGACCTATATATATAATGGAGGCTATTAATGTAAGAGATTCATAATATAAGTTTAAATATATACCTTCTATTAAAATGCCATTAAAATACAATATATTAACAAAATTAAGAAAAATGGCTTGTGTAATGAACGTTCTAATTTTAAGTAATTTTGAATTTAATATTTAATTGATTATCCTGTCAATTATTTTTACGTTTGATGGAAGGAAAGAAATACTGATGTGACGTAAGCCTATTACAAAAATACGAAGAAAAAAAAACTAGATACTACAATTCACATTTACAATTTAATTATTCTCTATTGTTAATCAATTATATAATTATTTTATCATCTATATTTTAATTTTATATTTAATTATTAATTACCACATTATTTCACACATACAATTCATGTTTAAAAAACTGCTCAAATTTTAACATCATCATCATCTTTTCGCATGCATGTTAAAAAAAAAAAAAACTTTCCCCAATCTATATGTTTATTTCGAAAATAAATGTTTGAGGACTATTTTATTCGATTCTAATGGATCTCTAACTTCTTGAATGATAAATTATTTATCATTTGTTAACTTACGATGTTATATTTTAAATTAATAAAATATAATATTTAAGAAAAAAATATAAAATACTTGACACTTGATAAAATAAACAAATAATATAATTGATTTAATAATAATAATTAATAATAACAGCTCCTTCTTCGATAGTTAGCCCAAATTCTTTCTAGTTTGTAATAACTAGTTTTTGATCAAGGGTATATATAAATTCTATAAATATATAACAATGTTAATAGTTAAATAATAATTGTTATTATTTTTTAAAAAATTATTTTATTTTATAAAATAAAAAATGAGTCTCCAAAAATAAATTTTTAAATTATTTTTATTATAAGAATGTAAAAATTAATGTTAAATCTTTTGTAAAATTATTAGTAAGAATATTTATAAAATAAATAAATAATTAATTAAAATATAAATGTACCATAATAATTATTTTATTATTGATCGAATACAAATACAATATTTTTATTATTATTTATAATATTAAAATTATATAAACACTTTAGACATGCAGCATGAAATTTAATAAATATTTTTATAAATATAATTTATTTACAAATAATTTATATTAATTATTATTTTTTAATTCATATAAAATCAACACATAATTTTAACATAAAATTAACTAATTTAATATAAATATAATTTATTTATAAATAAATTTACCCAATTTTATTTACTAATTAAATAAGTATGAATGTATTAATTGTGTGATTGAAGTAATTATCTAAGAATAAATATAAAGTAATATACAACAAAATTATTAAAATAATTATTTATAAGATTTTTTTTATATTTATCAGTATAAAAAATAATAAAATTAAATATTTTAAAATATAAATAATCAAGAGCAATTTTAACGATTACAATGCCGTCGAGGCAACGACCAAACAACCTTCCGATAAGTCTCCTATACATTCTGTCATAATAATGCAATGCTTCTTCAAAATAAAAATAAAAAAATTCTAACAATAATTGTATATTAGTACGAGTCCAAATTCATTTGTTAGAAATATGTCTCATTAATGTCTTAGAAATATGTGTATAAAAATTGTTACTTTTTATACAATAATGATTAAGTTTTAAATAATTTTTTTTATTTGTTATATATTAATGATATATAAATATAATTTATGGTTTTTATTTTTTATATATGTGCACAATTTATACAATAATGGCTACTTTTTGAGCCATTTTTATCCTTATATTCATTAAGTATTTATGATATATAATAAGATACTTGATACATGTCAATTGCCCCTTAGATATTATATATATACTATTTATAATTTCCCCCTAATTATTTTTTTAAAAAGTGAAGGAGTACTTGTTAGAAGTCACCCAATGTACTCTCTTCCTCCCAAATTTCTAATTTCTAATATCCTAACCAAATAATTATTTTAATTGGATGATCTATAACCACATAAATAGTTTTTTTACATTTATTCAACCAAATCACCTACAAAACCACAAGTAAGACCTAATAAAGCTTTAAAAAAATCCAAACTTTTTTCCAGGGGGAAGGAAAAAAAAAAAACAAGATAGACCAAACTAAGAACAGAGCAGTACATGCAATTGATGCAAATATGAAAGCACCTTCTTTCCCAACCTCTTCCTCATCTTCCTCAGTTCTTAGGAAACCTCGCCAGGTATCTCCCTACCTCATCTCCTTACTAGCTTTCATTCTCTTCGTCTCAATTCTCTATGGTGAGGATTTCATGTGCATCTTCGGTCACCAACTCCAGCTCGGACCAAATTCCGACCGATTCGTATCTAAAACCGGTGAGTTAACTCGGCCCTCAACTCAAATTAAGTCAGTCCCTTTTTTATGCAATTTAATGAAAAAGAAAATTGTGGTTGATTGAAGTAGGGTTTTGTTTGTATTTATGGGGTTAGAAAAGAAAGAGAAGGTACCATTCGCCATGAGGAAAAGCAGAGAAGGTTGCGACGTGTTTAGGGGTAGATGGGTTAGGGACGAGTCGAATCGGCCGCTTTATGAGGAATCGGAGTGTCCATATATACAGCCACAATTGACTTGCCAAGAACATGGACGCCCTGACAGAGAATATCAACACTGGAGATGGCAACCTCATGATTGTGATCTTCCCAGGTCAATTATTATTTTAATTAATTTCTTTCCAGAAACATATCCAGTTAGATTATAGATTATTTATTCATATAAAAATAAGAAGGATTTAATCATAATTCAATTTAGGAAAGTTACCGTAAAATGTTTATATTTATAACATTTAGATAGATTATTTATTTAACAGTTTAATATATTAATAAAAATGTAACTTCACGGTAACAAATAATTATTTTGTATGCTTTTATTTTTTTTTAATTCTTTTCGTTACAATTTATTTAAATTTCATATTTAATATGATTGAAAAAATTAAAAATAAATAAATAAAAATTATCTTTAATCTTATACAGTTACTTTTTAATAACATTGTTACAAAAATAAGTACATTATCTAACATTATCTAAATCTCATTTTTGTAATAAGTAAATTATCTTTAATCTATTGATTAGAGTTATCTGTACTTGTTTTTAAATCTTTAAGTGTTCATTTTACAACTAATGCATGTGATAATTTGAAGCTATTTATAAAAAATAATATTTTAATTATTAGATTAAGAATGTATGTCTTAGATTTAACAAATAGAGAATATTATTCTTCAATCTATATGACAAATCTTAATTGCAAAGGGCGTAAAAAATAATATTTATTTAATTAAATTGTTTCTATTTATGTGTTATTTTAAAAAAAAATGAGTCTTCTACTTATTTTATAGCGGTTGATCGGTTTGATATATTATTTCAAATTAAACGTCGTTTAGATTGAAATACAATCGTTTAAATACATTTAATGTTAAATTTCATTCAATTAGATTCCATTTAATGTTATTGGAGTGTTTTGTTTTTTGAAAAAAAATACGAGTCATAGTACATTATTTCAATTTAAACATTATTTAGATTTAATTACAATTATTTAAACTCATTAAATGTTAAACGTCGTTTAATTAGGATCATTTAATAGTATTGTAATGTTATTTTTCTTTATAAGTTTTAGGTGATAATGATTAGTTGAATGTGAGGAAAAGTGTTTGGTTTTTTTCCATATTTGAGTTCAACTCAATCATATAATAGTTTAACTCCCGTAAAAGTGAGAACTCATCGTATAATAGTTATACTCTTGGAAGAGTGAGAACTCATCGATAGGTATTGTTGATAATGTTACGACAAGTTTGTATATTTTTATTAAAAAAAATTAATATATTATTTCACGTTAAATCAATTCAGTTAAACACTATTAAAATTGAATTACAATTATTTAAATTTATTTAATATTAGAATACATTTAATTAAAAACTATTGTATATTATTAATGTTATGTTTATTGTTACAAGTTTTAAGAATGTTGTTATATAATTTCTCAAGTTTGTTTTGATGGTTTTCCAATGGCAATATGGTAGTCATTAGAGGTGACTAAATAATCTAGTTAATTTGTCTCCATCAAGAAATTCAATTTGATATTTCATATTCAACTCAAATTTAATTGATAAATTTTATAATCAAATTGGATTTCGATAGTAAAACCTACAATTCATTCGGATTTAATTTAAATTTAACATGATAGATTTTTCAATCAGTTGTAATCTGATTACCATTAAAATTATAAATAAATGTATATTTAATTTTATAATATGTTATATTTAATTACCATACATACATACCACAAGTACATTAATTTATCATTTTGTTTTAAACAATGAAATATAAATATTAAATCTATATATTAATTTAATAAGCCTCTAAGTATGTTATTTATTCTAATGTTTTATTTATTTTTAATTATTGATAATATATTTTGTTATAAATGAATAAAATTAAAATTAAAATATTATATATTTTTTGTTTCATGCGTAATAATAATTTATAAATAAATTTTAAGTTCAATTTAAACTTATCTATCTAAAAAAATCTAAAATAATTGGTCTAGATTGATGATTTCATCGTATAGATTTATAATTGAAAAGATGTTCAAATTCGAATAGGATTAGATTTGGATCGGTGAAACATACGGTTTTGATTCCAGGACCTAGCAGAGGTATTGGACTAGCTATTCAAGAAGCTAGAGATCCTTTAGCGTATACTGTAGTACCTACAAGCACTTTCTTGAGCGAGGCCTTGTCAATTAGGAGCTATTCAAGAAGCTAGAGATCTATCAACTACCAAGAATCAATATCATGACCAAACTCATGTTTTTAATTTTGGATTCTAACTTGTTCCTACTTTTTCCTTTTAATTATTCAGTATCCTATGATGTGTAAATTTCAATGCAACTTACGTTTTTGCCTCACATTAAACAGGTTCAATGCTACACTGATGCTTGAGACACTGCGAGGGAAGAGGATGCTTTTTGTTGGAGATTCTCTCAATCGCGGCCAATATGTTTCCATGATTTGCCTTCTTCACTTGCTCATCCCCGAAGATGCCAAATCCATGGAAACCTTCGATTCACTTACTGTCTTCACTGCCAAGGTTAATACGAATTTTGGTGTCGTATAGGATCCTCATATTTTCAGGATTAATATTGCTAATTAATCTTTGTATTTCCTTAATTGGTTTTTTTATTGCCTTCAGGAATACAATGCCACAATTGAGTTCTATTGGGCACCATTCCTTCTGGAATCAAACTCAGACAATGCCATCATTCACAGAGTATCTGATAGGATTGTTAGAAAGGGCTCCATCACTAAGCATGGCAAACATTGGAAAGGCGCTGATATAATTGTATTTAACACCTACTTGTGGTGGATATCAGACGTCAAATTTAAAATCTTGTAAAGTCTTTCCCGAATTATTTTTCTCATCAATTTTACTACAATATATTCAGCTTCTTTTGGTCATGAGTTTAGTCTTGCTGATCATAAGGTTTTTCAGACAAGGGTCCTTTGATGACGAAGTCAAAAATATCAAGGAGCTACCTACCGAAGATGCTTACCGAATGGCGATGAGGAGCTTATTGAGATGGGTGAGGAAGAACATGGATCCTAAAAGGACAAGGGTCTTCTTCACTAGCATGTCACCGTCTCATGGAAAGTAAGTAGAACTAGTACTAGGCCCCGTTTGATTGTGTTTTTTATTAAAAATAATATTGAGAAATTATGTAAAATAAGATTCTAAAGTTCATAATAACAAACTAATAATATTAAGTGGGGTCGAATTTGACATAGTTCAACGTTAAAGTGTTTAAATGAGTGTAATTTAACTTCATTGATATTTAATGTGAAACGGGTTTGTCTTTTTTAATAGAAAAAATATACGAGATTAACATATAAGTGTTTTGTGGAAGAATAAGTAGCAGTGCTTCTCTTAAATTCGTTTTCATTTGGCTCAAAACGTCTTTTTGATGTTAAACATATATTTACTGGATATTTAACGGTAAATTATATATAATGTTGAAAAGTTTAATCAAAGTCAGACTAAACTTAAGGGTATAATAATAATTTTACAGGAGTACAGATTGGGGGGAGAAAGAAGGAGGCAATTGCTACAATGAAACAAGAGTAATTGAAGATCCAAATTATTGGAGCTCAGATAGCAGGAAAAATATAATGCAAGTGATTGGTGAAGAGTTCAGTAAATCAAAGGTACCAATTTGGTTTCTAAACATAACCCAACTTTCAAGTTACAGAAAAGATGCGCACACATCAATCTACAAGAAGCAGTGGAGTCCATTGACTCCTGAGCAATTAGCAAATCCTGTTAGTTATGCAGATTGTGCGCATTGGTGTTTACCTGGCCTTCAAGATACTTGGAATGAACTGCTTTTTACAAAATTATTTTATCCTTAAGACTTTTACAATATAATTGGAACCTTGTAAAATGAATAAAATATAATTAATCTGTAAAATTTCCAGAGAAAACTAATAAGATTTAAAAAAAAAAAAAAAAAAAACTTTCCCCTGATCATTACGTTATTTTGACATCATCATATTGGACAAGATTAATGGTTACAACTTTTTCAGCAGCCTTATGCCAACGGTCAAGATTCATAATAAGAAAGTAGAAATGGAAAATTGCTTCTTTAAATTTCAATTGGGGGAAAATTAATTGTATATCATTTTGATGCTATTGAATATTTGATTATATCTCTTACAGTATATGAGAATGAGAATGAGAATTTTGACTTTCCACTGAATTAATATCACCTGCATCCATGTGTACTCAGGCACTAACATCATTTAGTCACTATTCTATTATTTTCATACAAAGATATTTCAATGTTGAAGAATTATGTTTTCTGGTCCCTATTTATTGTCTAGCTTGGTTCTAGTGGAAAATTCCATATTTTTTGTATTATACTTTTCAGTAGTATAATTCCTATGTAAGTCTTTGTGTTTCAGTTGCCTGGAGTTTCATTTGTTATACTTTATTATTAGTAATCATGCTATTGGTTGTTTAGACTATGGCATGTTGCTTAAATGACAATGCTATGTTCATTAGCTGAGGTTATAAAAACGATTAAGTGTAAATTTGTTGTACGGTGAAGTTATTTATATAGTATTTTAAAAAAATATATTTATACATTTAAATATGTAATAAAATATGTATATTTTTATGATATTATAAAAAAGGGCGTGCTAATGCTCCTAAGTCTTCACGGCCTCACTCGTCATCCTATAATTAACCCGGAGTGCTCCCCATTTGCTACCAATGCGCGCACACACTAAACTGCACAATAGTGTTGACCGTGCTCTCTGCAATTTCCCCCAAAATGTGACCAAACTTTTTAATTTAATTTTCATATTCATATAAATATAGTTCGATCCTTCTAAAATTTGAATGATGATTTCACTCGGCACAAAGTTAAATTAAGTTTGTAGAAATCTAGTTAGTTTGAGTTTATGATTAAACATTAAATAATTATCTAGAACTTGGTTTGAAGTGTGATATATAAATTTAATTTTTACTAATTATACTTATAATTTTACAATATCATGATATTATTTTATAATTTATTGCATAATTTAAATGGGTATAGTTTAATTATTTGAACAAAATATTTATTATTATATCTAAAAATTATTGAAAATATCTTTAATAAATTTTAATTGGTATAGAATAAATATATTAAAAATAAAATGATAATTTTTAAATTTAATCATAAATAGAATATAGAAATAGGTTGTGATAATAACCTCACCCATTTGAATTTTCCCATTGAATTATAAGCCATTCAAATTATTTTTTAAAAGTTATGTACAAATTCAACCAAATAATTTTAGAACTAAGCATCGAGTTTCCTACTACTTGTTAGAGCTTATGATAATAAGTTATGCAATGAATAGGTTAGTATTGATAAAGGTAACGTAAAGTTTATATATAGCTGCTGCTATTGTAACAAAAATCATTCAATGAAGTGTATTAACATTTTTCCTTAAATATCTCCCAATTGTTTCATGTTATTGTGCATGATATTAGAATTCCATTCTTATTTTAAGATTTGATCATTTTTTTTTCCAACGACTATTCAGAGATTATAGATCAAACTTCTCAAATTGAGATAATCAATGATCAATATAATGACTTAGATTATCAAGAAAATATTATTGAAGAGAGTAATTCCAAAATTTCCTTATTGAGAAAATGAATAATTGATTTCTAAACAATTAGTTTATCTATTCTTAATGATTTCACCGATAAATGTATGAATAGGAATTAAACTAACTTGATCAAAGAAATTTCCTCCAATGGGGAGAGCAAATAATGAGTTTAATTATTTGCCCATGGTGTTGAAGATTAAGTGAATGATGATAAAATATAGCCTTAGAAGTTTATTCAAAGGAACTTATTGTGTGAATATTGGGTTTATTCTTTGGACTCCTATGAATGAAATTATTAAGAGTTAAATTTATAATTCAATTTTTAAAAATACGAACTCTATTTACTTCTAATAAGGAAACAACGTTTGATACGTGGAATAATCTTTATTTAATTTTGCTAATACAAATAGAGCTAGAGTCATGGAGTTAAAATTAAACTTCAATTGCAAACTTTATCCAAGGATTCTCTTTCTCTTTCTGTTAGTGATTATTTTAACAAGATCAAAGGAATTGTTGAGAGTAAGGGGTTATTGGCAAACCTATTAAAGACGAAGATCTTATTGTCACTATCTATTATGGATTAGGATTTAATCCTTGTTCTTGTTCCTTCCAACACAGCTTGGTGAGAAGATCTCACTTCAATTATAATCTAAGAGTAGGAAAATAATAAACGAAACTTCGTTAATAAAAGAATAATTTTTTTATAAAAATATTTGACTAAATTCAACTTAAAATATTAAGAGAAATTATAAAAAATAATATCTATTAAATTTATATCAATAAATTACAATATATATCAATGGTATTGAACCAATTTGATTGAAAACAGATTCAAATAATTATAATTTAGATTGTATTTATTTTTTAAGTTTGTTAGTTTAAATTCATTTCATTTTTCAAGAATCATTCATATTAATTTAGTTTTTCTAATTGTAACCTTCTATGTAGATAAGTTAGAGAGAGAACTTTCTCTCCAATTTTTATCTTCCTTTATTCTTCTTCTTTTTTTTTCTTCTTCTTCTTTTTTGGTTGTGTGCTTGCTATGTTGGATAGGAAGTGTGCTCTTTTAAGAGTTCTCACTTGAATAATTTTCTATTTAGTTTTATAAATGATCCATTATTTATTTATGATATTAGATTTTCGTTTTATTATATCTTACTCTATAAAAGTGAATATTATAAAAAAAAATTTGTCTATTTGTTTAACTTTCAAATCCATACAATTTTATCAAAATGTATATATTTTGTTAGATTTTCAAATTTTTATATATATTTTTAAAAAATTTATGGGATATAAAAAGCATTTATGAAAAAAAATTAAGTTTTGTACGGAGAGTTAACAATTAGATATCATGTTTTTAAATTATTATTTTTATTAATTATTATGGTTAAGTATTGACGAAGAATAGTGAGATTGAATGTTTTAAAATATTATTAACTAATTTTAATTCTTATTTATTTGTATGTTAATGATGGATTACTCGGTGTCACTCTTTTCAATTTCATCAAAATATGATGAACAATTTCTTCAACTAATTTCTTTTCCGGTCGATATATTTCAATTTTAATAAATAATAATTTACAATTAGCCAAGATTTCAGAAAAAATCAATACGAAGAACTCTGAAAAAGATAATCCAATTCAAAAATATTGTATTATGTTTAATTAATAATATTTATCATATCTATTATTTTTCATTTTTAAGTTCTAATTAACTCAAAATATTATTGTTAATTTTTATTATTTATTTATATCATATAAATTTTAAATATGTCGTAGAATTTTTAAAAAAATGTATGACAATCCAATACAAAATATGTGAATTTTCGTAAGTATTGATTTTTTTTATCCATTGACTTAATTGTTGGAATTAATGTCGTTACATTTTTATTTGGGAAAAAATTGTATCATATGTTTATTTTTAAAAAATGTGATGGGACAAGTCTCATATTTATTTTAAAATTATAATTAAATTTAATATTTATTTTTTATAATAATTTAGTCATATTATTATTAAACAATCACTATTAAAAATGCAATGATCATTTTCTTATATTTTTATTTATTGATTTTTAAATTTTTTTATATGATCACTTTTTTATAAATGTAAAACTATATTATTATAAAAATAAATTCATAACTTAAATTTCAATTTTAAAATAAGTAAAGCATTATAGTATATTTTTCTCAAAATTTTAATGCCTTAATTTATTTCAATTTTGTTTCACGAGAGGTGTCAAGGTGAATGAATATTTAGAATATATTTAAAATTTATAATTTAATACAAGTATATATTGATTTGTAAGGAAAAAATTGGATTTAATCTCATAATTGTTATAAAATAAGTATTTTATTTTTCAATCATTGGAATGGGCTTATTATGTCCCATAATATAACAGAAATATTCAAATTGATTTAATTAACATAATGTCATTTAAATTTTACTTTATATATAACAAAAAATGCATTTCTTAAACATATTTTTAATTAACTATGACTAATTTAATAATTTTAAATTATAATAAATAAAAAAATTGATATAAAAGATTTACATGTAATAAAACGTTTGAAATCTCTTTTTTGTTTTTTTGCAGTGTGTGAAAAAAATCTTCAATATAAAATTAAGAGACTGTAAATATATTATAACTTTATTTGGTACTAAAATAATTAAAATCTATCCAATACTTGTGAAAAAAGAATCACATATCTCTTGCCTATATTCTTCTATTTTATTTAAATCAAAAATCGCAATTTAGATTTATTTTTCTACTTCTTAAAAAAATTGAATGTAACTCAAAAATAATATGATTAAATTGCTTATTTTTAAAAATAATTGTACTAATTTAACACTTCATCCGAAATAATAAAGAGAGTATACATCTAACACTTTACCCTAAACCTAATGTAGTTGGCACGTTTATAAAATATATTATCACATATTCCTAACAACATAAAATATTGATTTAATTATATGACATAATTTGTCTTTATATATGAAATTTTATTTTTAAATCTAGAAAAAAAAATATGTTTATTTTTTATATCGAATATATGTTTTTTAACACATTAAAAAAATAACCATGTTTTTAACATAATAAAAAATAAACATGAAATTCTATTCCCTCAAACCATTTAATTGGTAAAGATATATTAACTATAGGGGAGTAATTTTTACATTTATAAAATAAGTAAGTGAAAATTGTGCATTTATAATTCATTTATATAAATGTATTTATTTTATTAAAAAAAATATGAATGTATTTATTTATATAGAGTAATTCATCTCAATATAAGTATCAATATATAATATATTTTTGAATTTATTAAAAATATAAAATTAATTATCTCGTATCATTTAATATTTATAATAGATTCGTGACTTAACGTTGTACAATCTCATTTAAATCTTATCATATATCTCGTTATATTTTATTTAAAATTATTAATAATAGACTAGAGGTTATTATAGACTATAATCATTTTTCATTGTTTTTTGTATTTTAATTGTTTTATTTAATCTTATTAACATAAACAAAATATCATATCATTATGAGATTAGCTCATAAAATTAGCAAATTATACTATTTATCACATCTTGATTTAAACCACTAAAAATACACCACATATTAATGAATCTTACTTATAAAATCCAGGATAATCTCAATCCGTTTGTCATCAACCAATTGGTCTTTTAATCACAATGTTCTAGCCATTGAAAAATTATTGGTTGGCTTAGACTAAGGTGATGCAGTAGTCCATGCATGCAATCAACAAAGTAGGGAAGGAACCGGAATAAGAAATTAAAGAGGTCACCAAGCAAAAATCAAAAATAAAAAGACATTAAGGTTATGATGTTTAATATTAAATACTTACTAAAATGAATAATAATTTGAGAATTACTTTATTTAATTAATTTTAATACAAATGTTATAATTTTTGTAATTAAGTGACCAAATACATATTTTACTATTAAAAAAATTTGAGTTATATATGTATTTCATATTTAAAATATAATATTTCTAATTTTCTTAAATTGTAAGGTTGCACTCTCTGGCCATAAGGGTGATCCTTTATGCAACAAATGATGATAGAAATAACGCTTAAAAATAAAAAAAATTCTACTTACTTTCTACTCCTCAATATTTTCATTTTATTTTATTATCTCCTATTATTTTATCTATTTATCTTTTTTTTAGTATAATAAGAATACGTACTAAATATAAAATAAATAATACATGAATATGTATATGATGTTGATTCGATCTATTTCAAAATTTTCATCATTACATTACCAAAACTAAAAGTATACTGTAAACGTAATTAATTACCACATGGATTGAGATAATTATAGCATATATTAGTCTTTTGTAGTCCGTATAATTTAAAAAATATATTTAATAACGGCATAAAATGTATAAAATTAATATAAATGAGAATTAAGATGTAGGTAGTTAATTACTTGATCTCCTCGTATCCAGAAAGGTCGGCTATAAAATTCTTAATTATTATATAAAAAAAATTAACTTTCCTAATAAAAAAAAAATTATTTTCATTTTAGACTAAAACAAATCCACCGACCTACCAGTACCCATGGTCCAATGCAATTCAGAAGTTTTCTAGAATCTAGATACACTTTTTTCAGGCTTCGACCGTCGAGGCGAGACGTTTTTCTTTGGATAAAATTGATCCTAATTTTAGAAGCATTTTTTTTTGTCGGTGATACTATGACGTAGGTAATTATTAATCAAAATAAAATAATAAGATGTAGTTTTTAATTTATAATTATCTATTATATTATTACATGATAAATAATTTATTTTAATTTTAACAAGTTAACCACATTGCTCCAATCATTACATTAAGTTTAATATCAATTATATAAATTAATGATATTATCGTTAATTAATAATAATTTTATCTAAAATTAATATATAACTAATATATATTTTACTATATTTGAAAATAAATATGTGCATTGTATGAAGTGGTTACAATAAAATTTCATCAAAAATTAATTCACGTGTCTCATGGACGAAGCTCCATGTAAGTGAAAAGAGTCACGTGCTATCTCAACTTTTCGATGAAGATTTTTTATTTATTATATTTATAAATATATTTATTTATTTTATCGAAATATATAATAATATCATTTTCAAATTTATTATTTAAATATTATTTTTTTCATTTTATTATACTATATATCTATTTACATTTCTTATATACTTTTCATTTTTATTATACTATATATCTATTCCTTATATACTTTTCATTTTTATTCTATTATTATACAATTTTTACTTACTATATTTTAGTAAAGTGATAAATGTTTAACATCTTTTCATAATTTTTTTTTTAAAAAATACGTCAAATAATACCTAAAATTTATATATAATAAAAAAATTTACACCCTAATTATAATTAATTAGACGGAATTTAATATTGAATGAATTTAAATGATCGTAATTTGACTTTAACGGCGTTTAATTGAACGAATTTTAATGTGAAGTGATGGATCATACTTTTTTTAATAGTAAAAATATATAAACTCGACATAATGAGTGCTATTTTAATAGTTATAAGTTTTAATGGTATAATTGTATTATTTTCCCTAAATTTTACTAGTTTAATTTTTCAAACATTTTCTTAAAAAATAATACATTTTGTTCCTATACAATTTAACGATTACGTATTACACCATATATAATTATATAAATATTTATTGTTATTTATACCATGTAATATAATCTTATCTATTTTTCTTTCACATAATTGATTTTTTTTACATATTTATTATAATTTATGTTATTTAATTTTTTTTCTATATATATATATATATTAAGTTATGTCATTTATTCTTGTTACGATTTGATTTAATTTAAGTAATTTTTAAGTTTTTATTTTAATTGAATAAAAATACATATTTAATATATAATACATATAGTATAGTATTTAAAAACATAAAAATTAGTAAATTTTTGAAATATCAATTATAATATATTTTTTATATTATTTTATAATAGTTAATTAAAAAATTATTATAATAATTTAAATGGTAATAAAATTATTGATTTTTATTATTAAATTTATACTTAATATCCCTTCAAAATATTAATTCTAGTTACGTTAAGTGACTGTAATATCAGACACATTATTGAGAACATTTTTTTTTATTCATACCATATACTCATCATCACGTAATACTTTGTAGATCTCACATTTGTCAGCATCTTATCTCATCTCATGAGAGATAAGATGAATTTTCGGTTAGTTGAATATTAGTATAATTTGATAGTTTATGATAACCAAAGCGATGGATAAAGTACTGATAGCCTGAAAGGTACATAAATACCACTTTTTTTTTTATTCTCGTAGCATTTACTAATCTGATAAAAAAATATTTTATCTTTATTATAATTTTAATATTTTTCTAAAATTTTAATTAATCTAAATTATCACTTATTATTGTTTTAGACTGATCAATTAATCATAAATCATTTTATTTTCTTAATTTTTATTTTAATATTCCCTTAAAAGGATGTTTTTATCTTATATAAAAAATATACGTATAAAATATATATAAAAAACGATTTAAAATAAAATTTAATTCATAAGAGATCGGTAAAACTTTCAACGTAAACTAGTAACAAATAGTCTAATAACTGAAATGGCATAAAAAGTTTTATAATAAAGTAAAAGGAATAAATTCAAGTTTTATTTCTGATTGAAAATTTTACTTTAAAAAAAATTATAAACTAGTGGACTTTTGGCTGATAGGAATTACCATGTTATCCTTAACAAAATAATAATTTCTATAATCTTATGTATATGGGACCCATGTTAAGCAAATATGATTTAGAAAGTGTTATGTGAACGAGAGTTAATGTAAGAACAGTTGTAAAATATATATTTCTTTATTTATATTTATGAATAATTTTATATTTTTTAATAATCTCTAACGATAATAACTTTTTTCTACTTTAAGTATTTTAAAAAGAAACAAATTAGCTTGAAAGACTATAACTAACAGCTCCCCGCCGTGTTTTTTTTCTTTCTTACCACTGTATGGACAAGAGGAATGTTAGAATATGTAAATTTATATTTATTATTTAATTTTTATCACATATTAATATTATTAAAAAAATATTTTTCTACTTTCTAAAATATTATAACATATGAAAAGTATATATATAATTCAACACACATTCCATTTTTTTTTATGTTGTTTGTTCGATCAGCTGTTTTGCTTTTGCTTTTGCCTTTTACTAATACAAGTAATATCTCTAAATTTATGTTATATTTTACTACAATTTCTATAATAAAATAAATTGCTGACGGGAAATGAAATATGTTGAAGAAATTAATGCATGTTATTATTGCATTGGGATTGGAGATCTGGTCCCAAATTCCTCACCACCACCGCCTAAAACACATACAAGAGTAGTAAGAGGTCAAGAGATATCTGATAAATATAAGAATAATATATTTTTTATTTTTATAAATATTATAAAAAATATTATTAATTTATCGTTAATTTTTATTATCTGATTGATATTAATTGTATTTTTTTTACATTTTATAAAATTTAATTGTATAAAATAATAAAAAATTTGATAATATTTTGATAATAATTATAAAATTTAATATTATAAAAATAATAAATTAAAAATTGATGTAATTTGAGGTTAAAAAATTACTTACGTTTTCCTTCTTATAGTTTTTAATGTTCTTTCTTATATTTTAATGAACTTAAACTACTATGTCAATATGGTTCAATAAATACATTATTCAGTATGAGAGGATGATTATTATGGTGCGACTCTGAAAATAGGATATGTGATATTGAAAATAAAATATGTAAATTGCATTTTTTAATATGTATTTATATAATATATATTATTATAATTTTATATATATAACAAATAGTTGTTAAATATGTGAATACAAATTTCTATATTTAATCATTTTTCTCATAATTTATTAATAATATTTTTATCTGTATATTTACTAAATATTATTGATATATATTGATAATATATGGATATATGCATATAAAAACTTAAACATAATATATTATTATAAATAAAATATTATTTAATATTAAAAATATATATTTAATTAATTAATTAATTTTTTCTAGAGTAGTCGGAATGATATTCAGCCCTGTAGCTGGTGCAACTAGTTGTTGGAAAAAATAAAAAAAAATGAAGTTTGGGCTGCTAGTTCCATTAACTTTATTAACTAGTGCAGCTAGTAGTTGGGAAAGAAAAAAAAATGAAGTTTGTGCTGCTAGCTCCATGCCTCCATTAATTAAAAAAAAAGGGAAATTAAAGTATTTTTTTATATTATTTTTAAATTTTTATTTTTCTAATATTATATTATTTTATTAGAAATTTTTTAATATGAAAATTTTAATACTTTTTCATAATTTTTATTATTATTATAAAACCAATTCATCTTCGGTCAAAGAAAACAGTTACAATAATTACAGACAAATTTTTTTTATATTTAATGAAGAAGAGTCTACTATGCCTATTAACTTTTTACTAGATTTATATCATATATAATTTTTATTCATAAATATTTAAATATAATTCTCTATTTTATTTTAAAAAATTTATACTTCAATCCATTCATAATATTTTTCTGGCTCTGCCCCGTACCTAGACTACATGACAAACACGAAACGGCACTCAACGTGAGAACTTTTTAAGAGATAACCCATCCTAGTATTACTATTACCTAAGTATGTTTATAGTACTCAAAATTATATTTTTGTGTGATTCAAATATATATGTTATTTCCATTAACTTAATGTTAGGTAAGCTAAAAAATATGTAAAACGTTATAGGGAAAATTATTGAAATATCCGTTACAAAAATTATGACAAAAAGTATTGAAACATTTAAATATAGGGTTAGTTTATGAGATGATATTTTTTTTATAGTTGTTAGTTTTTAATAGTTTTAAATTTGTTATTTTTTTAACTTTAAAATACTATTTATCTAAAAATATTTTTGTCTCTTATATATATATAATTCAGACCAGCTGACCAATTGCAGTAAATATTTTTGTCTCTTATATATTCCTTAATTTTAATTATATAAATAGACACATGTCGATCCTTCATGTAGGTATTACAAATATTTCTTCACATGCCCCCCCCACTTCAAATAAAGAAGAAGAATAAGAAGAAGAAAAAATTGATATTGTGCGGCGGATTGTCTTACATGTGAAAAACATATCCTCGAAATTAAGAATAACAATTACTCCAAAACAGCAAATTGGAAATTTCAATGCTTCCGATGCTACGTACCTTTTTTTGATTTCGATCGGCTAACGATGAACTCAAATAACAAGTATTATATATCAAATCTTCAATTGATAGTTTTTTGTATTAAGGTTATTAATTTGCTTTGCAAGTAATTATTACAGAAAATTAGAGCATGTTAATTATTAAATTCATTATAATTTTAATATATTTATAATTACATATATTTTTAATTTAAAATAAGTAATAATTGATAAATAAATAATATTATTTTTTATTATTTATGTCCGTCCCAAAATCAAATCCTAGATATGCTTGGATGCATTATTTAAAAAGGCAGTGATTATTTAAGGAAGTAATTTCCGAGATCTGCTTGGATGCATTATTTAAAAAGGTTAGTGATTATTTAAGGAAGTAATCTTCTCTGACATACGGTCATATAGAAAAAAAGTTATGTGTTTGCAAAAAAAAAAAATAAAAAAGCTCCAATGCTATTTATAATATTGCGATAAGATTAATAAAAATAGACAATTAATGTAATTTTAAAAGAATAATTAATGAATTAGGTGGGTTCTATTATTATAGAAGTATTATTTTTCTAAAGTAATGCAAGTTAAGTTACTTAAATATGGAACTAAGATTCTTAAAAGCACTTTATTTTTAATTCATTAATTGTAAATTATAAATTAAAATATTTTCGTTCATAAAAGCGCTTTCGGATAGAATATTCAAACGCGTTATTACTAATTACTATATGTTGGTAGCTGGCTTGGTTGGGACTTTGGATCACATTATTTCTATTGCAAATAAGGTGAGATGAACAAAAAGCCTCCTTGTCAAGTTGCATAACAAGTTGCAATACCCAGGCAAATTTAACCAACTTGCCTTTTATTTCCTTTTTCCATAACAACTTGAATATTTTTTTTTATTTACTTTAATTTTTCCATAGCCAACTTGCATAAGTAGATTGGTCAGCAGCTATAAGAGAAATATAAATGAATTAAACTAATAACGCAAGTTCCAAATGAAAAATTATTTATTATTATAAGAATATATGATAACTTGTTATCATAAATTAATAAAATTTAAGATTAATATATATTTTTTAAATAAAATAAATACTTGATAGAAAATTACGTGATTAATAAAAAAATATATTTTAAAAATAATAACACAATGTAAACATGGTGTAATAATATTCCTGCATTTTATTCAAACTGACCTACCGTGCATGAGAAATCACGGATAATTCCAAAACCCTCTTGGACGTTTTCAATTCAAACAGGTTTTGAGATATTCGTGGTTTTTCATTTATTTATAATACTTCACTGCATAGAAATAATTTAAAGTAAGTGAGGAGACGATAGTAATATTTTGAATAAACCACGTTACCATTATAATCTAAAAATGTCACTTGATAATGAAATAATAAAATTATCACGGTTCAACTTATTTAATTAAAGCATATTGCATTCTACAATTAAGGAAAACTCTAAGCGTACCGACTTAAAAAAAATCCTGATTAAAGTTTAAATTAATATACACAATAAATATTTGAGGTAGGTCTCATGTGATAAGTAGCCGAATTCACATCTCAACACCAATGAAAGATTGCCACGTTTGTTGGTATGTTTGATGGCCATTTAAAATGATTGTACCACTGAAATAATAAAATGTATCATACATTTTACTAGTTCTATGTAATTTTATAAAATATAATTAATAATTATATTTGTATCCATGTCAATGGTGGTGTTATATTAGTAATGATTTCATATAAAATTACTCCATTTATATATATATATATATATATATATATTGAATTATTGTGTAATTGGAGAGTTGTTATGTTTAGAACAATAAATATTATTTTAAAGTAAAAATTTCTCTTCCAATATAATGATTACTGCTGTGGAAATAAAGCTACTCTACAATTAATGCATGCATGGTTGAGTTAAACAACACTTAATTAATTATTAATACGTCGACTTGCTAGTGCGTTGCAATTTACAAATTGTGTATGTTTATAAAAACCTTTTTTGCTTTCGAGCGAATTTATTGAATATTTATCAGTTTTAATTTTTCCAAATGAAAATTATAATTTATAAGGAAAACATTTGAAGTATGGTTAGTTAACATTTCAATGAACTTCGTATAGACTAACTCGGACTACTAGGGCTTGCGGTATCAAATGAAGAATTTGTATTAAGCGATGATGATAATGAATAACTAAAAGGGAAAATAAATCATTACATTTTATCTTTTCTTTTCTTAGGATCTTTTGAGGAAGGTTTTCACTTGATTATATATATATATGCATTTCAAATTCCATTTATTTGTTCTAAATGGACTCATTGCAATAATGTATTAATAAATTAACTACTATCAATTCCTTATATCTTCTTTAAAATACATTTAATGCAAATGATCAATCCCTTGGATGCACCTTTAGATTTATTTAAATTTATAAAATAAAAAATTCTAATAATATCACTAAAATTAGTAATAAAAAAAAATAAAACTCTTCTTTTGAAAAGGTAGTATTAAGAATGTTGTTATTTTTATTGTAATGAGTTTCAAAAATTTTAAATTTATTATTAAAAAATAAATTAACTAGCAAATAAGGGTAGATATTGTTTGAATTTTGTAAAATTTAAGTAATTGAAATACATTGTTCATATATATTAAATTGGATTGAATTAGAATATTAAAATGTATCTAATCTGGTTTGGTTATAACCGTTTATAATATAAACTAAAATATATATTGAAATTATCTCATATTATTAGTAATCAAGTAATTGTTTTATTTTATTTGTTTGTTATTTTTAAGTTCTTTTAACTTAAGAATATAACGTTAAATAGTAATTTTAAATAGTAATTGATTTAAACAACGCGACACATATACTATTATGTTAATAAAATATAAATTATAAATTATAAATAATATAAACTTAGTTTGAAAAAATTAATATTTTTACAAATTAAATCTGATTGAATTAACTATTATATCTAATTGTATTTTTAAAAACGATCCAATTTTTCAAGCTGATTTAGTAGAAATACTTAAAATAATACTGAGTATGCGAGTTAGAATTGTCCACAATATTGTCATTAATTCTCTTGGAATATAATCCGTGAATCCTTTCTCTAGCTAGGGAGTACAAGGTCACCAATTCCAGAGAGGAACGAATAATACGTACGAAATTATTGAGGAAAAAAACCTTGAGAAATAGAATAGATGGAAGAATAAGGTAAACTAAACCTATCAAGCAAGAATTATTTATTAGTCTTAGAAACACTAGCCTAACTCTTAACCCAGAACATGAGTTAGAGGATTCTTCAGGCTTATAAAGCGTTATTCGCTTCTTTACTTACGATGTAGAACTTAACATCCTCCACATCCAGAAATTCTGTCTGACGGATTGATTCTGCGAGGGCGATGAGATCTGAGGAGAAATTTCTACGATACCATCTTAAAAGCAGGCTAACTCTTAACCCAAAAACATGAGTTAGAAGATTGCTTATAAGGGCGTTGTTTATTCTTATTCTTAACCAATATGGACTTAACAATTAGACTATAACATTAATTCTTAAACATACATAAACAAAACCCAGTACGGAGTAAAAAATAAAATAAAATACAAGAACATAAAAAGAAAGGTATAATTAAATTAGGGATTATACCACAATTAAACATGAAAATTAATTATTTATGATGGTGATGCTAAAAAAGTTGATACAAGCTGCAATCTTCAGAAGCCATGGTAAAGAAGATAACAAAGTAAAAACATTTACACAAGTATCATACTCTGTCAACCAGCTTCATCCATTGCAAATTTGCCACCTCATCGAACACTACCACCACCATCTTCTTAGAGGCCTAACAAAAATTCTACAAAATTCCCAACACGTACGGATCAAGACCAACGATCCAACATCCATCTATAAACCCAGATGGAAACAAAAAAAGATTTAAAGTAATTATTAATAACCAAATCATTACTTCTTTTTTTTTTCTTCTTCTTTTAATGAACTCATGACCTTTTGGGGTTCTTGTTAGCCATATTCTCAGCGATCTGAGCTAGTGATTGTAAATTGAACCGTACAATGGTATCCACAAAAACACAAGTCTCTTCTTTAGTATTACCAAGCGGTACATCCACCTCGTACGATTCAACGACAATCGTTCCATTGCCGTTTGGAGAAGCGTGGAGAGTTGTAACGGATTTGTAATTTCTCAACCGATGATCTCCTCCAACGACACTGAAGCTGAGTACATGACGTTCGTCGTCTAGGATTTCCAATCTCTCGGTGCTAGAACCAGCGGGGAGACCAGAGATGACATGGACTTGACGGAGACTGCCGACGTTACCATCGCCGTCGATGACTTGGCAACTCCTGAGAAAGTGTTTGTAAGCTTGGGGGTTATCGAAACGGCGAACAACGGACCAAACGGTGGTAATTGGAGCGTTAATGGATTGGACAACGGCTGAACAGCACTGATTGGGATCCACCATGTGGGTGTGGTGGTGACACTCTGAGTCAGGAACTGAAATGTCGGAAGGTA
The DNA here is from genome assembly GCA_033030585.1 of Hippophae rhamnoides. Classification (NCBI taxonomy): domain Eukaryota; kingdom Viridiplantae; phylum Streptophyta; class Magnoliopsida; order Rosales; family Elaeagnaceae; genus Hippophae; species Hippophae rhamnoides. Next base: position 51,600,830 of record CM065432.1, read on the forward strand.
ATAAAGGGACGATGTTGGAAAAGGAGGAGTGCTTTGGGCAATTCGGCGTCGTTATGAAGTTGGGATTGATGGGGTTGACTCTGTGAAGTTGAAGAGAAGAAGGCATATTTTTTTATTTTGCTGATTTCTGATTGTTAAGCTCTTCCTTTTCCTCCTTTCCTTCTTGCTTCCTTTGTTTTGGTTTTTCGTTTCTGTGTTGTGTGTGTCCCAGAGTTTATGACGAGGTTTGGGGTTGGGTTCACGAGGTGATATTTAAGGGGTATTATTATGTTTGAGCCGAGAAAATAATGATCTATTTATTTTTATAAATTACTTATATTGTTCGTAATTTTTTTTTAAATTAATGCATTTTATTAATCTCACTATTACATTTTCATATACTTTACTTGTTATTTGTTAATTTAATTTTCTCGTAGTATTCTTGGTGGTAAAAAGTTAAATTTTAGCTAATTAAATATTAGTAGTTGGTACTATAGATGTTTAAAGAATTTTTTTTAATAAAATTAAAAAATTAAACAATAAATTGATGAAAATTAGATGACAAATATTCTTTTTTCAAAATCAAAATTTTATTTTTGAAATTTATATATTAAGCACTACAAATGTATCATGGAATCAACATGATAACTTATCATTATATGTGTTGCGATAACCATATGAACACACTACAAATTCTTAAATTATTTGAATAATTAGTGTATTTATGTTTTTTCTCTTTGTACAAAAATAATTTTAACCACAATCGAATCAAATCGTTAGTGTGTTTTCGGTCCGATTTGATACAGTAGTTTAACTAGCATAAACAACCTAGTTTGATTTTTTTTAATTTTTTTAAAGATCAATTCAAACTAGATAATATCTACCCCTAATCAATATGTTCAATTTGTTAAAAATAAATTATAAAAAATGACAGCATTAAACATGTAACAATAAAAATAGTATCCAATAACATTAAATAATATTTATTTAAATGACGTTTAAAATTAAACAAATTTAAATGATTGTATTTTAATTTTAACGGCGTTTAAAATTAAATTTTTTTAATAATAAAATATATTGTTTTTATAAATATTTTATTTTTATTATTTTCCCCCGACAAATAAGGTATTGCTATTTCTTATATTTTTTAACTTGGGAATCAAGTTGTTGGATTAGTTGTGTAAATTGTAATGTAATGCAACTTTGCCTCTTTATTAGGAAAGAGAGGTTTCATTGAAAATGGGGTGATGTTTATCACAGAGCTTACGCCGGACTCGCAAGTGGATCCTCAACTTGCAACTTCTTTGAACTTTCTTTGCTTTAATTTTATCTTATGCTATTTTTCCATTTTACTTATTTATTTTAATAAAACAAGTAGTATGCAATCTTATTTTTTTATTATTTAATTCGTGTACTCTGTGATTTTTTATTTGCGTTGAAACGTTGGCTTCTTTTGGGTTTTTGGCTTTATAAGTATGTATCATTCTACCTTGTAGATTCCATAATACACATTAAATCTTTATAAAAACCCTTGATATTAACGGAAATCACCAAATTTAAGATTCAATTTTAACATATTTTATTAAAATATGATATGTTAATTACTCTTAGTTACAATTGATATACTATAATGTAATAATTTTATAAGGTAGAACTTGAACATCTAAAATTTTCACTTTAAATTGGTGTATAAAATTCACATACGTGTGTATATGAAATTTTCACACATATCTATTAGTAATGTGAAAATAAAAATAAAAAATAAAATATATAATAATTAAAATATATTATAAAATAAAATTAATTCAAATTATATTATAAATATTGATATCATTCAATTCACATCGTGAGTTTCCTCAAATATTAACTAATTTCCTAATATTCCCAATGCATATATGTTGATGGTAAAAATAACAAATTTATATATTCTAGTGTTAATGTTGTTGCTAGGTTTGTCTTTTAGTATGTAAATATAATAACTATAATTATTGCTAAGAGAAAATTGTTTTTAATGGACGCTTTATAGAATCTTATATTTTATTTGTATTATTTGTATTATTTATTTATTTTTAATTTTTTTTATTTAGAAAAATTAGTCTTTTTTATTTATCAACTTTTAAAGCTCAATAAAATATATTTTCTTTATTTGCCAAAAGAGATTTATTTTCAATTTACAATAATATATACGTCCAATTTTGTTTTTACACTTATATTAAATACATTTATCATAAGCTCAATTATCTAATTGTCAGATGTATTCCCACTTTCATTCAGATGATGGAGTGTGATTTTATGAAACTTCATCTTAACAATGTCATGTTGAAAAAAATGAAACTCACTTTCATTTAGTGGCCATCAACTAAATGAATTAATTTGGGGTTATTGTTGTTAATTAATTAATTTGTTCAAAACATATTAGTCAGTGGTTATTATAATATTATTTTGGTAAAAAAAATTGTAATACTATATATTCAAATAAAGATTTTATAGTATTAGTTATAAAATAATTTTTAAACACGTTGAAAGGTAAAAATTATAATAATAAAAATAATATTAAATATGATTTAATCGAATGTTGTTCCATATTAAATATAATTAAATAATTATAATTTAATTTAAATCATATTTAAAATAATATATTAAATATAATTAAATAATTGTAATTTAATTTAAATCATGTTTAAAATAAAATGATATATCCGTACGAGATAAATATAAATATTATTTTTATAATTATAATTTCATATAAATATTAAAAAATGACAGCAATATTTTCTAAGGTTCGTAGAAAACTTTATTGAACTGTGATGGTTCACCCCTTCAATTTAAATTATATATTTTTAATCTAAAATTTAAGATATATTTTTTTAGTTTAAAACTTTAAATCAAGCAAATCATCTTAGTCTCATTCAAACCTTTAAAGACAAGGGAGTGCAGATTGGCAGCCGCCTTCCAGTTTGTACACCACTTGCAACTGTTGAGGTTTTGGCGAGTGAAGAGATTTTATGTAAGTAGATATTTTAGTAATTTATGGGAAAATTTTATTCACGCATTTGAGGTTTTAATTATCTTCAATAATATTCTCAAGCATTTGAAAAATGAGTTGTGATATCATCAATTTAAAATAAATCTTCAAAAGTAACTCTCGTATATAAATATTTTATTTATTTTTATTACGATAATAATAAAAATTATGATGGTGATATTATTAATATATGTTATATGTTAATTTTACAGACTGTACATATGTCGAATTTTTAGGTATAAAAGTCAAATTTTTTGAAATTTCGATTCAACCAGAATTTCCGTAACTTTCATCCATGCTGTTTGCATTGCAAGAGTAATTTTGTAGGTACAATGTATACATGATCGTCGTATTAACTGTTCTTATAATTAATAAAAAAGTTAAAAAGTTATCTAATAATGGTAACTACTTTATCATTCCAACTAAAACAACGTTAATCCAATGGTTAGTGGATAATTTAAAATATATATATATATATATATACATTCCAACTGTATCAATTATAATTTGATATTTAAAAAACAACGAAACAATCTCGAAGTATGATACAATTAGTTTGATATTGGTAGATTAACTTTATAAGAACAATGACTAACCCGTTAAATTAAATTTACTAACAATCATTTATATAAAATTGTATACCTAATGTTAATGGACATATGCGAATAATATTGTGTTTTGTTAAATAAGAAAGCACCTTTTCCTTTGTAAAATAGTTCATGAACTTGAGAATGAATTTTTAGAATAAGAATGTCTAATTATCATATATAATCATGTATGAATTACTACACATAAGAATAAAAATACATGACAATGCCTATGCGAATACGCCTATATTGAAGTAAAAAACAAATTTGATTAAATTAGCAGGCATACTTAACATAGCTAATTGCTTGCATTTCCAATATGCCCTGTTCTTGGCCCAAAAAAACAAAACAGAAACATCATTTATTGTTATCAATCTTCTTTCACGTCTCGTCTGATTGTCTCCTTGGCTTCTTCGAACTTCCCTCCTCCCTCCTCCATTTAAATTCATGTATTTGTGTGTGGATGTGCTACTATACTTCTTTCCTAGTAGTTTTTTGAGAAAAATTTGAGAAGATTTTTTTATTTTTTCATTTTTTGCTATGAGAGATTTTATTTAATTTGTATCAATAGATAAAATGATTTTTACATAAGTCAAATTCAAATACATGTGTTTGTGTATGGATATGCTACTATACTTCTTTCTTATTAATTTTTGAGAAACAATGGAGAGATTTTCTTTATTTTTTAATAGGAGTGATTTTATTAATTGGTGTCAATAGATAGAAAGACTTATACATAAGTAAGATTCATGAATGACTTAAAAAACCTCTCTATTGATTATTTTACATTGATATGTTTACTTGCATATAGAGAACTTTAAGTAAGTATTAATAATTTTTTTTTAAAATTATCAAATATCCATCCACCTAGCTCATAAAGTTTTAACTTTACAAAACTATTTCGATTCACACAACATTGTTGGCGTGTGTAGTGGAGCAAGGAAGTATGGGTGTGCAGCAGCACCTATGTTGACACAAGAAAGTATGGTTGTGCTGAAGCACTCATGTGTGCAACAATGTTAGGGTTAGTTTGTCTCCGATTCTTAGTGTACAAATACAATAACCATTATATAGAAATTAAGAATATAAAATACATGAATATATTGATAATTACTAGATTTCACAATATTTTTCATGATATCAAAACAAGTTACTGCTAACTAATGGAATAGGATAGCTACATACTATTTGATTTCTGATTTCTGTTTTCTTAGCACACTTTTTTTCTAAAACATCGATTGAGAAAAATAACAGTCTTTATAGTCTATGTAGACGACATGATCATTATAGTGGATGATAAAGAAGAAATCTCTAAGTTTCAAGAACAACTGTCAAATGAGTTCGAAATGAAGAGCTTGGGAGGGCTCAAATACTTCTTAGGCATTGAGGTAACAAGATCAAAACAAGACATATGTCTTTTCCAATGGAAATATACTCTAGACCTACTAACAGAGTCAGGATTACTAGATTATAAACTTGTCGATATTTCAATGGTCCAAAATCATAAACTTGGAGAATATGTGGACCAAATACCGACAGATAAATAGAGATATCAACGGTTAGTGGGTAAACTCATATATTTATCTCATACTCGACCTGATATTGCTTATACTGTGAGTGTCGTGAGTCAGTTCATGCACTGTCCAAGTGAAGACCATATGGATGCTGTCATATGACTACTTCGTTATTTAAAATCCTCTTATGGGAAAGGACTTATGTTTTCAAAGAATGGTCAATTGGAAGTCATTAGATATACAGATTCAAACTGGGTAGGGAATATCAAGGATAAGAAATCTACTACTGGGTACTTTACTTTTGTGGGAGACAATCTTGTTACATGGAGGAGCAAGAAACAAAAGGTAGTTACCTTGTCTAACGCTGAAGCTGAATTTCGAGGAATGGTCAAGAGAATATGTGAGCTCCTTTGGTTGAAAAAACTTCTAACTGAGATTAGTGTTCCTTCTAACTCTGAAAGCAGTCATTGACATCTCACACAATCAATTTCAACATGATCGCACGAAGCACGTTGTAGATCGGAACTTCATCAAACATAATCTTGAAGAGAAAATTATTAAGCTTCAAAGAACTTCCACAACTCACTTGACAAGTTGGCCATAAAAGACATATATGCACCAACTTGAGGGAGAGTGTTGACGTGTGTAGTGGAGCAAAGAAATATAGATAGTGGAACAAGAAAGTATGGGTGTGTAGCAGGACCCATGTTGACACAGGAAAGTATAGGTGTACTGTAGCACCCATATGTTCAGCACTGTTAAGGTTAGTTTATCTCCGGTTCTTAGTGTACAAATACAATAACCATTGTATAGAAATTGAGACAAAAAATACATGAATATATTGATAATTACTAGATTTCATATTATTTGTCAAACATTTCTAATTGTACAAAAATGTTTCGGTTCACAACATTTCTAGCTGTCCATAACTCAGTCTTAAAACATCATTCCACTCGCAAAAAAAGCCAGACCTAAAATAGCATAAAATTGATTTCCTATGTTTATCATAATAGGAAAATTGATAAACCTACATATTCCAACATAAAATTTTAGGCAGCCTGCAATGCCTGTGAATAAGAATCAAGTTTTACATGAAATCCATGTATTGACTCAAGTGTATGATCAGTCTTGTGACACAAGTCACATTTTTTCCAAATAGCCAATACAATGATACATGAACATCATATTAATTGGTTGAAGCCTTCTCATTCTTCATAATCATATGAAATGATTTACTTTGGTCCTCCTCCACCATCTCTCGCAATATCTCATCTTCTATCTTTTGTGCTTGCCATTTAGAAGGGTCCTCCACACATTCCTCATCGAATATCATACTTGAAACCCATTCCTTCCAAGTTGTCCTTTTATACTTGTCTAATTCCAAACTGCCGGTTGACAATAGTTGATACACATAAACTACCTTTTGTTGACCAGGCCTGAATGCTCTTGCAATAGCCTGCTTTGTTTTTGAAGGATTCCATTCAGAATCCAATAAAATAACCCGAGAAGCTGCTGTCAAACTGATTCCTTCAGCACAAGCTGTAATTGAAGCAAGGAGAACCTTTGATTCTCCACCTGGTTCTTCAAATGTATCCATCACCCTACCTCGTTCAAATAAATCGAGATCCCCCGTAAGAAGCAAAACTTCTTTACCTCTTTGCCATTTGAAAACTCGTTCGAACAATTCTACGAACAACTTAACAGGTGCAATGTTGTGACAAAAAATCAATACCTTCTCATTGCTGACAACACGATACATAAGGTTCAAAACAAACTTCACTTTTGACCCTTTCCTTGTATCATACTTGTGTTGCTCAAGTTCCATGATTTCTTTACTTGTAAGGAACTTATTAGCACATACGGACGTCTTAACTAACCAAGGATGTATTGACCCAAGGGTAATCAAAAGTTCTAGTTCCAGGGGAAACCCATTGCATTTTTCCATTGCTTTTTGCAGTTTCACCAAAATCTTATGTTGTATGTCAGTTGAATTCATCAACAAAGTGTAAATTTGTAGACCTGGAAGACCATCAGAACCGCCGGATTCAAAAACATCTATAAATCCATTTGTCATCTTTCTCAACATGCTAAGACCCTGCTTCCTATCTTTAGGTACACCTGAATTGATTTTCTTCTCAATATTATCTAAAAAGTACTTTCTTGCACGGTATTCCAGCAAATGACGTGCTTTTTCTGCAATTTTCTTTTTCCTTTTGTACTTAGGGTCTAATGCTACAAGCACTTCATGGACAAACTTTGGTCTAGCTAAACATAAGGTATTGAAATATTCACAGAAATTGTTCTGGAACAGTGTACCTGAAAGCAATATTCTGAGGTCTGTTTGAACCTTCATCAACCCTTTCCTCAACCTTGATTTAGTACTTCTAGGGTTGTGTCCTTCATCTAGAATCAGGAGCCCCGGACTTTCGCGCAAAACTTTAGCCATAAATCTTCTGTGAACAAATTTTGAGTCGTCTCGCATCAATGCAATAAATGATGTGTAGCCCATAACAAGTACACTGGGTTGTGCATGCCATTTCTGGATCTTTTCCATGCAATCCAGAATATGCTTAACATCATCAGTAGGCTTGGGAAACCCTGGAATGTGCATGGATTTATTCCTGAAGACTCTGTACGTACGACGTCCATGTATCAGATGAACTGGTATTGGGATTTTCCACTTGATAAATTCCTTGTACCATGTATAGAGTGTAGTCTTTGGAGCAAGGACCAAAGGCCTTTTCCCTGGGAATAACTTCAGGTAGCTAACGAGGAATGCAATAATCAGAAAAGTTTTCCCTGCTCCAGGAGAATGAGATATAACACAACCACCTGTTCCCTTGGACTCTTGCTCCATAAGTGCTGGTTCCAAAGACCCTGCTATGTTTCGCCAGAGAAATTCAAAAGCTCTTCTTTGGTGAGCGTGCAGTTTCCTCTTCAGCTTAGGAATTAAGGCCCAAACATTTTCACTTCCTTCTTCTGGTGTAGGTTCCTCAGGAGAATCATGATTGAACTTGACATTTGCTTGGTCACAATCATCTGATTTCCTCCCCAAATCTTCCTCAGGTTTCTTATTGTCTTTATTCCAGCTAGGGTTTTGCACCTAATGAAAACAAACAAGCAATTATTTATCTTAAGCAATAATAGTACTGTCCATAATGTCACAAGCTGAATGCAAATTAAGGTTTTTAAAAACCATCATCCACAACTGGGTTAAATGATCACATATCAAAATAACTAAATGACTGGAATATCATATTGAAGTTGAAAATGCCCTTTTTTCTCTCATGCTGCACATCAGCACATATAACAGCATAAAGAGATTGAAATATATCCTTTAATTGTCTAGAATTCATGCTAGAAAACCATGTCAATAAACAATTCTTGCCCTTTCGAGTCAATTTTTTTTTTAAATCCAAGAATAATTAGTGTGGTTCGAACTAAGAGGGGAATCTACAATGTACTTGAACCACAATTTTAAAATATCACTTACAAAGGGAGGTGAAACGTATCTAATTTCTGTTTTAACAAAACCACATTTATTGCAGAAAATCCCAATTTCATCATCCTCTTTGTACTCATGCTGGCAACTTGAAGTTGATGTTCCACCAGTCCCACTTGACACACCTGAACTTGAAACCTAGAAAAATGCATCAAATTGAATTAGAATTCAAGACCATAAATACAAATCTTAGTTTTGTTTCAATTCAGACCTCATTTTCATCAAGAATGTAAGCTGATGCTAAGGCTAGTTCCATTTCTTTCCACAACTTATTAATCTCTGACATTTCTTCCTCGTTGTCATTTGGTGGAATCTCAGTTTTGTTCCTTTGGTCCAAGTATTTATTGGATTTAACTTCTTTCCACTGCTCAACTACATTTGGTTCTTCCTTAGATGTGCAATCCATGTTTTTCAAAAAATCATTGATCATTTCATCATATGCACCGTCACCTAAAGTTCTCTTCCGATGACTTCTTTCTCCTTTATGACTCTTGAAGCTACAATGAGAACTATATTTTTTATACTGATATGTTCTATTGGTTACTTTTTCTTTCCACGTATCAACAAGTTCTACATCTTCTAGGTCCGGAACATATTTTTTCCCTCCTTTAGGATTTCTTTTAGTATGGTAACTCACTGAAGGAATTTCACTGCATTGTTTTGCATTTGCTGGAGGACTCCTTGGTTTGAGTGTCTGAGGTTCAATAGTTATCATCTCTATGTTCTTTTGAAAAGGAACAATAGTAAGCTGGGATTTACGTTGTTTTCCGATTTTCGAACCTAATTTTCTCTTCCTTTTTTTATTCTTGCTATTGAACTCCGGGGAATAGTCAGAGGAAAGCTCTTCCTCAGAATGAACATTAGGATCTGTCTCATCATGCACCATGTAACTACTTTCACTGTCACTAAGAAGGTATGACAGTGGTAATGACATTTCATCATCTTCATTTCGATCTATTCTCATTGGCCTTTCTAGAATAAGTCCAATTTCAATTTCTGATGGAGTATCACATCCAAGGAAACGTTCAGGTTGCATATTTCTACGTTTAGAACGTCGCAAGGGCATCATCTCAGAAAATGGTTCTGATTCATCTTCATGTGGCTCACAAGAAGGATCAACCTCAATACAATCGGCCAGAACAAATTGAACCACAGTTGGTACCAACATACCAGTGACATCTGATTTAAAGTTCAGAGCATATATAAAACCATTGGAATTCAAAGAATGGTAGTCATCATCACCTTCCAAAATTTGGTATACTATTTTTTTCTGCACTGATCTTACAGAAAATGTGATTTGCTTTAAACGTGATGCAACAAGTAACCAAGAGATATCGGATAAAATCTTCCCTAAAAGCAATTTAGTTCTTGGTAGCACAGAGCAGTCTTCAGAGAAATCCCAACGGTAGTGCTGATCTTCACAAGAAAATTTACCAAGCTTTTGGAGAATAGAAATATCACTGATTCCTAGTGCTATGCTCTCTCTATTGAGTCTTGCTATTTCTGACCCAAGAGGACCTTGGTTAACGTATAAGTTAACATAAAACTGACATGTGCATCCAGATTCATGAGGCCTCCTCTTTATGGAACTTATTCTAGCATCAAACCACACCTGTAATAGCAGAAACTTATCAAACAAAGAAGCAAATGCAAGTAACAAGATATAAAGAACATTCCTTGTTCTATACCCATTTATGAACTGAATGAGAATGGAAAATCCTTTGAAACTTACCATACGAACGATTGAATTAATAATAAACTACAAAATAAGATCAAGCACGACAAACAAAAAATGAAGTAATTGTATGCACACAAACAGATGCAAGCAATGAGCACACTAGTATCTAAATAATAAAAAAAGATGAAACACTTGAAATAACTAATGACTAGTGAGAATGATCAGAAATTCCAAGCTAAAAGGCCTGATATAATCTCACTTACAGGATGTTTGATTTCATCACTTGTACTGTCTGTTTGCTGGGGGGTCGAAAACACACAGATATCGACACCAGGTCGCAGAAAACAGGTACAGTCAGATAATGTCGCTCGTCTGGACCTTAATCGGACATTTGGGTAAGGAACTTTGTACTTAATCATGTATTGATTGTCCACAAAATTCATGGTCATAGTCCCATTCTTAATCATTATGGATTTCACTGCTTGCCAAGAGCCACTGAAGAGAACTTCAAAAGCTGCCAGACATATTATCAGTATAAAAAGACACATTTTTTCTTCCCAAACATAGTAAAAATGAAATCAATTCAGTCAAGTAACAGAAGGTTCTTACCATTCTAATAAGCAATCAAGAAAAAAAAAAAGGTTCTGTAACAGTTATAGTTACTACCTCTTTGTTAAATGGTAGGTTTAGCTCAATCTGATAAATTGCAGATAAAGAAAATTCAATTCACTCCCAAACCATTTCTTTTCATTTTTCAAAAAAAAATAAAAAAATAAATTACTTTTATGTATAATTTGTATAACATGCTGCATGAGAAGTGCTTTTCATGCCTCTATAAATGCCTTTTCGAAATACTTATAATTTCATGAGAAGTACTTATAATTTGTATCATAAGTTGTTGATCAACTAATCAGTTATTTCGAAAAACTAATCATGTGATCCCGCATAATTCATTTGCATAACAAATTAACGGCCACATTATAAAACAAATCACCAAGAAAAGAGATGGGAAAACACAAAAAGTAAGGACAAAATACTTACGATAAGCATCAAATGGATGCTTTGATTGATATAAATGCCTTTTCGTCACCATCCTTAGCTAGGCAATGGTTGAGTCTCTCTATTGATAATGGTATTCACTACAATGTGTATCTCAGCTAGAAATGCCTTTTCGTCACCATATGTGGTTTATGAAGACCAAGCAAATACTGCAATTGCTAGAAAAACAGAACGTGTCTTGCATCAGTATCATCACCAGGGGGGTGTGTAGGTTCAATCAACTGGAGGAAAGTTGCTTTCTTCTTTTTCTTTCTTTCTTTGGGAATTTTCTTTTCTTTTATACAATTTTTCGGTCCAATAAAAAATGGGAAATTGGATAAAAGAGGAATGTATCTCAGCTATTTTACTTTTATGGACAACAAAATATATCTCAGAATGAAGCAAAATAATGAAAACATTTCGTAGTGAGATGTGTTGAAATTTAGTAGCAAATGCGATTTAAAAAGGAAGAGAGCTATAAAGTTTAGAGCATTACGGTTTTGAAATATGCAACCTTTAAGATGATGGCCTTCAAACTTTAACAAATCCATATAACCGTTGAATTAATCTAGTACTAAAGGTAGATCCTGACACGTCATCTTTAATTTCTAGCTCTGATAATATATATTTTTTTATAATTAATTAAGATTTTGTCTTGAATTATTGAATGTAATCTACAATATCTTATACTAATTATTTTTGATACACTTTGTGCGTCTTTTATTTATTGCTTTGAAGGGGTCAATAACCATTATTGAATATCTGACCAGGTGATAAATGCATCTTCAAAGTCGAAATCCAAATACTTATGCTGGAAATAATGGACCATATCTACCTGCAGGCCTATAAATACTCTATTAATCAATGGGAGAAGATGTAAGTTCCTTGAGTTCCAACACTAGTAATTTTGACAAAACCGGTAATTAGGAATTATAAGAACACACGAATTTATACCCACGTGTAAAAAATTAATTTTTTTTTAATATTTAAAATAATATTGACCGTGCAAAACCTCTACTTTGAACAAGTAAAGATCTCGCTTTAAATGGCAGATGATTAAAGTTATACACAAATTCCCAAAATGAAAAAGAAAAACAGAGTATCAATCTCAAAACAAGAATAATAAAATAATAAAGCGGTGATCCCATTCATAACTTTATTGTCTACTCCAAACAGACCAAACTCATCATGATCATCAACATACAGACAGATAAAACGAGTAGAGAAAAAAGAAAAACAAAAAAACGAAGTAAGAGATAATTTACCGGAAACCATCTTCCGGGTCGGTAAAGAGAAAATGAGCTTTATGAGATTCAGATTCCAGCGTATAACTCTTGGGCACAGGAGAGAAATAGAAACTGTCTGAAAGCTGGAGAAAAAGGAGTGGCCCAGTAGTGTGAGCTAAAAGAAGAGAGAGAGTGATAAATGAAAGTCAGAGTCTTGAGAAAGAGAGAGTGAGAATGCAAGGACAGAATCTGAAGAAGGTAAAAAAAAAGCCTTCGATTTCGGGCCTCTACTTGCATGAGCGAGCAATAAGAGGTCGTTGTTGGGAAACCCAATTAATAGTGTCGTCAAAAAGGCTTAAAGGCAGTGCAGAAAACTGGGGTCATCTTGGGATTTGAGTGACGTATTATTGAACGGTTCTGATTTGATTAATGGGAATGGCTGGACTTACTCAGACACGATAACATAAGTAGGAATGTTCGTTTTAAACGATTTTTTTAAAAATAATCGAAATTTTAATTAACTAATATTATTATTTTATTTAAGTATAATTATATTTAAAAAATATATAATTTTAATAATAAAACATACGATATTTTATATAATTATATTAAATTTTATTTAATATGTTACATAATTAAAAAATAAAAATTAATATTAATATTTAAAATAATATATTAAGTTAAAATTTAATTTTTTTAATTAAATGTATTTTTAAATATATATTAAAAAATAAAAAAATATAATTAAATTATGAAAAAATTTACAATGATATATAATTAATAATTGTTAACTGATTATAACAACAAATAATACAAAATATTTATAATTATTAAAATATCCGTTTTTGCACCTATTCATATACATGAATCTTCAACTGCAGCCGGTCATCACGTGTTTTCTCAAAGTTGATACTGGTGGAAGAAAATATAAAGGTGAACTTAAACGTCAGTGAGTAATATTATGTTTTGAGATTGATATTCTGTCAAAACATGATTTATGTATGATTTTTAAAATAAAATAACTTAATATCTCGTGAATTTTAATGAAATTATATATTAATATAGGTGTGCAAATAAAAAATATATAACAATATATACTTTGAATTTATTATATAAAGAATAATTAGGGATCTTCTCTAGTCACACATAAAATAAATATTTAATACTGACATTAACTATTAACTATAAATGTGAATAATCTATTTGATATAATTATTAAAATGATTTAATTAACTCTAGTTATATATATATAACGTGCATATGAATTTAATTAAATTCACACGTATCATTTAACTAAACTAATAAATAATATAATAATCTAACATATCGTAATAAAATTATCTAATGTCATAATGAAAACAACTTAATCTATTAATCATAATATCTTATCAAGTATAACTAAATGCTATGAATACTGAATAAAGTCAACTATTATTAAATTCTTAAAGAAAAGTATACAAATATTTCTAAAATATTTACTTAATTTATAAACTTATATAAAAATATACAATAAGATTGACTTATCTTAAACTAAAATCACTAACAAATTATCTTGTTTTAGCTTGCTAGTTAGGATAATAAAATATATTATATTGATAATTTCAAATAAGAAATGCATCAAAATTAATATATAATGTGTTTTATAAATTATTGTTAAAATAAATGAATGCACTTTTGAGCTCAAAAACATACAAATAAAACTAGCTAAATTTAATTGAATGTAAATGGTGTTTTAAAAAACAAACTTAATACCACTTTACAAATTTAGATTTAAAATAATATAATTTATAAAACATACTTCTCTTATTTTGATGTTGTTACATATGTGCAAGTTGATTCGAGTATCAAAAGTAAAATATGTTTTCATACGGCTTGATGATATGTACATAAAATGTATTAACATAAAACATGTATTTTTAAATTGTATATGGGTAACTAGGGTAGCAAAGTTTTGTAGTGAAAAACGCACTATTAAAAATAATTAATATGTTATTTTAATTATATTAAAAAATTTATATTTATATGCATGAGCTTTACTAAATATTTGAATGAATTGGTTACTAAAATTAAGTAGTCAAATAAGAATGTAAGATCGTGTGATTTAATTTTAAAATTAATTAATATTAACTTACAATATTATATCACCTCTATAATTGTAGTTGTATTAAACAATAATTATGCATATCCATATGTATTAAACATGTATTAATTAATATACTTGTATTTGAAACAAGAATAATTATGCATATCCATATGTATGAACTTCATTCAATATTTGAATAAATTAACTATTGAAATTAAGTAGTCAAGTAATAATATAAAATCATGTAATCTAATTTTAAAATTAATTAATATCAATTCACAATATTATATCAATGTTATTACTCTAGTTGCATTAAAATGATTTATGGATCAATTTGTTATATATGATCATACTTGTATCTAAAACAATAATAACACTATAATTAGTTTGGTCAATCAAAAATGAAATAATATTTTAAAAATATAAAAATATAGGTTGTTAACATGTAACTCAATATTCTCTTCAATAATTAGGTATAAATTAAAGTCTTATTAATAGTTTCGACGCTCCTAGTTCTAAATCAAGAAAGTATATTATAAAATCCATTAAATTTACAAATAAAATAATCTAAAATTATTTAAAATTTTTTTTGAAATATAAAGATTAAATTTAACTATTTGGTTACGAAAATATGTGAAATATATTTTGAAATCATCAAAAAGAATTTCATTATTCACACATACATGACTCCAAATAAAAATGTTCAAATTATAATTTATTAAAACACTCAAAAAATAGTCGTTTTTATCTTTGTAGACAAGATCATATTTATTCATTTTTAGTTTTCAAATAACTTTTTAATTTTTTTAATTTATAGTACATTTTGATTCTCCTAATTTTTAACATGAATTTGTATATTGTTAAGTTGTCATAATTCGTTAGTTGATGTACAATACACTTATAAAATTGGTTTGTATTTGAACTAGATATGAAGTTATAATAATATAAGTTTTTAAAAAATAAGAACTATATATGATACAATAAAATCTATAAAATCAATTATAATTGGATTCTTCAAATTGAATTGTATCGGATTTTATGTTTTAGTATTTTTTTAACCAATAATTCTTTTAAAATATTTATTTTTAATAACTAAAGAATTATTGTATTAAATTTTATATTTTAATAATTAATAAAAATTACGACTCAAAAGAATTTTTATTTTTTATAAACAATAAATAAAATTTTAAATTTTAAAGATTATGAAATCAATTTTAAATTTTATATATATTATTTTATTCAAAAATGTGTTTAGTAAATCTTAAATCGAGAGGATATAATGAAGCTAAACAAGTGTCATGTAGATTTCTCTATTGTTAAACAAGCCAAAACTCATAACTTCTTATACAATGACTAAATAAATTATTAAAAGAAATCATTTGGTAGATGAAATCAAACGTGGGGTAAAAGATGAAACCTTGAAGCGTAAAGACTAGGACTTAAAGAAGATGAAGCACAAGTGATAAATGACTATTAAGGTTCACGGTAAACGATGTTTGGTGGTTCGAATGATTTACAGTTGAGGTGGTTATGGGACTGGATGAGTGATGACTAACAAGGGAGATGAGATTAGGGTTATTCACTTTACTTATTTGTTAGACCTATCACACTTATGAAAGCCAAAATGCACCCAATAGAAAGTTGGAATGCATTATTAATGCGAAATGGGTGGAGAAATTTTTTTAATTTTATTATATCTTTTTTACTTTTTTTTATTAAATAAAATTATTATATTAAAAAATATAGATAATATAATATAAGAACGAGTTTGATCGAATATTGTGAAAATTTTAGATTAAAAAATAATCTATCAGAACCGATTTAACTTATAATGGATTAATTATGTAATTTTTAAATTCAAATAAAAACAATTATAACGTATAACTTATATTAGATTAGGTTGAAACATATCAATATATTTTTAAACACATATAGTAATTTCCTAGGTACTCGTATTAGTTTTTAATATTTATTATTGTATAATTATTTTTATTAATACTTAAAAGTGAACAATTTTTTTTTATTTAGATTTTTTCATATATCAATATTATTTAAAAATTTAATTTTTAAAATTTTTATAAGGTAAATATATATTATTACATTTGTTTTGAATATAACACCAAATTAAAATTTATTCAATTTTATCATTAAATTTTAAAAAAAATTATTGAATTTTTAATATTCATTCCTACGAGGACAGCAACACAGAAATAATGGATATCATTTAATCAATCCAAACTATGCTCCATTATTTCTTAATAATCTTTGTTAGGTAGGTTACGTGTCATCACGGTAACCTCATAAAGACTCCATTAGTTACGCATAATTTATATTTATTAGTTGTTATTTATTATTCTTAAAAAATATATGTTTTATTAATCAAATTATTTTTCGTTATTATTTATTTTTTAAAAAGAAAAAATTAAATTAATTTAAAATATCAAATTATCACGTAATCTAGATAAAATGTACAGTTTCTCCGTCTATTTATGTAAAAGTCTAAAAATTTCTAAATCATGTACCAATGCGATACATGGTCTATGGATTTGTGGCCCAATTACGAAATCTGTAGGCACAACACAAGAGGCATTTTTTTAAAGGAAGATCCTTTTACCTATGCACTACCTGTGATCTTTACCCGAATCCTCCTCGTGTCTTTGGCTTTCCGGTATACCGACTTTTTTCTCAAGCCTTTGCATCAACCCTTTATTTTATGCAATATATTGGTATGTACATATTTTTCTTTCCTTAAATTTAAGCATGTAAATCAATGCATCATACTATAATTTCCTTTGTGCCTCCCAGCTTTCTCTTTTTGTTTTAGTATTCAATCTTATGTTTCCTAAAAATGCATATATCTTGTTTGATAATATTCCCCTGTACGAAATGCAATAATCGCCTTTGTGCATACAAATGAGATTTTGGGTCAATGTACCCCCTACAGGTTTTCTAATAACAGGGTGGGATAATTTTAGGACCTTCTGTGATAGGACAGAGCCAACCTATCTTGATGAAATTATTCCCACTCTCATATGTCGAGGTTTTGAATACAATGGCCGCTCTATATATAATAGAGAAAAGTGACCTTAGATTTATTTGATCATTTCATTTTATCCCTTAGATTTTAAGTACTGTAATTTAATCAGTTTTAGAAAAATTGGTTAATTAAGGATAAATTACATTATTTTAATGTTTTTTTTATAAATATTGCTTTAAAAATAATATTTTAATTAAATATTTATTAAAATAATGTGTTTTGTCTTTAATTTGTTCTTCTTCTTTTTTAAGTTAAATGATTAAATCACACTGCATAAAATCTAAGTGATCTCTATATCCCCTCCATATTTAATATATCATGTTTCTTATTGGAGTCAGAACAGAACCAACAATGGTCATAAGGACTGCGAGGAATGCTTGGAGGATATGTGTGGTTTTAAAATATTACTCTGGATTTCAAATGAACACCTTCTCAAGCATGGTTTTTAATGTGGCCATGTTTTTGTCATTTACTTACTTCCTCGTCATTGCCCAAGCTGTGGAGGAACTCAGCCTTGTCAATTCTGAATTGGTTCAGCTTGCTATGTCATGGGCTGATGAGCATAATAATAAATCTTCAGAAAAAAAAGGCATTATAATGTTTCCAGACACATAATCATATCAATATATTATCATCAGGTACAATGTTGAAAGGCATGAATAATTTGGTCAGGGACATTTCCATCAATGTCAAAAGAGGATTTTAGCACTAATCATTATTACAATGTTGGGACTTGGGATTTTAGTGCCAACTTTGTATTATGCGGTATAGCTTTAGGTGAAAAATAAATTTGTTTAAACATAACTGAGGGGAAAAAATAATTCCTCCTGGCTGGTTGACATATGAATATATGTCATATGACATATCAGTCCAATACCTATTGGCTAATTGCTTTTGTAAATTCTGTTTCTTTTTTCTTTCTTTCATTACTTGCAATTGGTCTCCGATTTAATGTGGTGTGAGAGAGTTTCAACCTTCAAGTGTGATGTTTGAGTGACTTTATTACAAAATCCCAACATTGTATTCACCCAATTGAGTGCCAGTTTCACTAACCCTTTTCCTCTTTGATATGTTATTATTATATACACACATTTTACTATTATATTAATATTTACTGTAAATTCAAACTTGTGTGCTGTATACATTCTTTCTATGATAACAAAATACAATCAAAATCAAGGTACAAGGGGGGGCTATTAAAAATTAGATGGTACATTGTTGCGATCATGGCAGCATTTTAAACCTGCTTTATCTATCAAAAAGAACAATGGAAACAGAACTACAAGCAAAACCCCAAATGCAGGGAACTAAAAAACAAAACAATATTGAACCCCAGCTTATTTTTCTGATTATTCTGATAATGAATTTTTTTATGGTGGCTAACTTCAATTATTTGTTTTTTTTTTTATAATACTAACACAGAGGTAGATCTTCTGGAGGTGGCTCTACTGATTGAAGTGCTCCAACTCCATTGTCTACCAAGAACACCATAGCTAAACCCCATCTTATATGTGCATCCAAGTGACAGTGCATTATCCAAGCACCTAATAGTTAATCATTTAAAACATATTAGTTTAAACTCCAAAGTTTTACATTCATTAATTACTTGAAATTTATTTGATTAAACTTAGAGCTCAACCAGTAATGCTTACCTGGGTTATCAGCAACGAATCTAATGACAGCCCAACCATTAACAGGCACAGCCACAGTGTTCCTCATAGGTGGATCAACAAGGTTAAACTTTTTAGTATCAGTCTTGGGATTGAAATTTCCAAACCCCTCAGCAATTATGTAAAAATCATAACCATGAAGATGAACTGGGTGGTTCTCAGAGGTGACAATACTTGTGTCCTGTAACACAACTTGTACTCTTGAACCGTATTTCAACTTGTAAGCCTTAGTACCTTTAATAGGTTGCCAAAGAGATCGGCTAACATTTCCAGTATAATCAAATTGTAAAGGTGGGTTTGCTGGAAAATCAGTAGTGAAAACTCCTTGAATTCTCTGTTGATGAGCTTGCAAGATTGAAATGTTGTTTGGTAGAACAAATGACACATTGTTCATGCTAGAAGCAAATCTTGTTCCATTGGGACCTTGACATCTACTTGAATTGAAGTTTTTAGGGCAGTTGTTGAGTCCCAAACCAATAGTGACGAAAAGGTTGTCGTCTATTTGTGTGGGGACTTGAGCTTTTTCTCTGCTTCTAAAACTTGAAGTAAAGGCAGTTACTTTAGCTGTGTCATTAAAACGTGGTAATGCTGGCATAACTGGTTTTGTTTTTGTACAATTGGCAGGGCATGGTGCAGACTTGTAATGTAGGATAGCAGTGGTGGTGGTGTTATCAAACGGTGCATTTTGAGCACTTTGGTAAGCACGTGCTGCCATGTAGTAACGGGACGGAGGCTGGTTGCCGGTGATCAAGACGTCGGTTGTTTGTCCAGGTCCGAGCATAAGGATTGAAGTAGTGAAGGGCTTAACATAGGAGGCATCGGCACCTACTACAGTGAAGCTGTGGTTGGCTAAAGTGAAAAAAAGTGGTTGGTTGAGTGCAGCGTTGATTACTCTTAGAAGGTTGTTCTCTCCAACATCAATTGGAACAACAAAAGTATCTGCAATTGGAAATTCATTAACTCTACATGTGTCTCCTACACTCTTTTATAGGAGATACACAATCAATTGTGTATGAGGAATGGTAGGGACACGAAAATTTGTAAGTACTCACACCAATATTTATAATATATCACGTGATAAAACTTTGAAAATTGAGAACTTGCTTTTAAGAAATTTTTTACTAATAGCACTGTAATTGGGGTGAGAGAAACGTGTATTCAAATTGGTGCACATTTAGCATTTTTCATAGAATAAACTAACCTTTACTTGAGCAGTTATAGAAGTCACCAGGTTGACCATTAATGGTGTAGGCATCAGAAACATTTGGAGCTCCTCCTGTTCGAGTTGCTTCTTTGGCTACATCAATAGGATTTGCATCCCACCATTCACCTGATTATGGATCGTATATTATTTGTTAAGTAGATTAATTCAAAAAAATCTATGTGGTAAACTAATTAAATAACAATGTAAATCAATATTAGTTAATTATATATAAATATATACCGAGAAGAATAGGTGTTTCACGCTTTGGTTTAGTAAAAGGATAAGAATTTTCATCTCTAGGACGAATGATAAGAGCTCCATAAACGGTAGCTCTAAGCCAAGAACTATGAGCATGCCACCAAAGAGTTCCTTCTTGGTTTTGAACCGTGAACCTATAAGTGTAACTCTTTCCAGGTCTTATTGGACATTGTGTTATAAATTCAGGTCCATCTGCCCATCCTGTTCTTATCTGTCTAACTCCATGCCTTCAAATTTATGAAAAACAAAAGAGTTAATATTTTAGCAATATTGGCCAATAGTAATCTCCCATCAACATGCATAATAATATTAAGTAAAATTATTAAATATATTACCAGTGAATTGTAACATTGTATCGAGCTTTATTAGTAACCTTAACAACAAGAGTGTCACCATTGTTGATTTCCAAGGTTGGTCCTGGGAATTGTCCATTTACTGTAATGCTATTATGAGTTTTGCACAGTCTATGCACTGGTGTTGCTTCAATCTATTTCATCAATTCGTAGTTAGTTAATTAGCATTTGATATAATATTTAAGAAAGAAAGAAATTAATTAAGGAGCTGACAACAAAATATAACTTAGTATATATAGGACATGTATATAAGTACTTACGAGAAATTCATGATGGTGGGTCTTGTGTGTTGCTAAGGAAAACGTGGAAACAAAGAGAAGCCAAAAGGCGAAAAACAATATTAGAGAACAAAATCTAGTGTTGAAGAAAGTGTTGTTTAGGAACTCCATCGATATATATGTTCACTAATAATTTTGAAGTATATATTAACCTTTTTAAGTAAATGAAACTGGAAAGTGAGAGCTCTGATGTAAGTGAAGGAGAGGACCCTGGTATTTATAATTGAAGAAAATAAAGAGAGATAATGATAGTAGTTGTAGACAGAAGCCAGGTTTTGATTTGGCAAAATGGTCTGATTCTCATACATAGCAAACTTAGTTCCACCCTATACAAGTTGTTGCACCCACTGACTAGGCCACTCGACCAAATTTTATGGAACACGATCGTTGTAGGAATTAATTAATAAAAATATGTTTCAAATTTGTCCTTATTTGAACTTATGTTTGCAGAAAATAAATATTCTCGCATTAGTTGGTCCAAATTAAATGGCCTTTGCCTTAAATGGTTGAAATGGCCTAAAGGCTTATTAGTGAAGATATGTAATTCACATCAACTCAATTAGTTTCCTCTTAAGAAATATTCTCACGTGATGAAGTTTCCCCGATTCTAAAAGGTGGAAATGTTCCATTTTTTTATTTTTTAATAACTACACCATTTATAAGTTTATAATTGAGATTCAAAAAATTTAAATCTTTTACATGTTTAAATAAAGTTAAATACTATTTATTTAACTCTTTAAGAATGTTAGATTAATCCAAAAATCTTAATCCAAGTGACTCTCAACTTATCCAAATTATAAATAAATTAAAAAAAAATTATTTTTTTATATAATCAATACAATAAATTATTAATAACAACTTTATCTAATGATTTAATTATATAAGATAACTTTAATAATAAATTTAATTTTCGTTTTTATAATTAAAACTTTAAATTTTAAATATTTTACATGTATAAATAAATTTGGTATTATTAGTCTTAATCTTGGATAAATTACATACTATTATTCTTGATCTTGAAAAAAAAATGTTAGATTAACAAGACATTCATGATATAAGTTACTCTAAGCCTATCAAATTATAAATAAATAAATAAATTATTTTTTTATATTATAATAATAATAAATCATTAATAATAACAATTTATATAATATAATCTTATTCATGTACTTAATTTTCAATAAATAATTAAATAATATAAAATTTAAAAAATTATTTAACAATAAATAATGATACTTAATATATATTACCAATAAAGAAAATTGTTTGAATAACAAGACTGCTCACTGATCGTCATGATAATGATCATTTGGTTTAACAAAGTGTAGTCGTACAATAGAATGCAACGGTAGGTATTAATTAATGTCAAAATTTTGTACTAAAACTTATATGAACCGAATCCCTTCTCTCTCTATATTTTTGAAAAGAAAAAAAAATATAAAAATATTTTTAAAATTTATAATAATAAAAATATTATTTTAATAATTAATTTAACGAAATTTAATATTAAATTAAATTAAATAATATTAATTAAACATTGTTAAATGAAATCGATGGATTAAATTTTTTTTAATATTCAAAATAAAAAAGATAGGTATAAAATATATTATTTTTTCGTTAAAAGTTTTTGAACTGTTTTATTTTTTATGTTTAAAAAAAAAACTTTCTTCTGAAAATAGAATATCTTAGAAAGTCATCCCCTTTCTTAATATATTTTCCTGAGCTTTCTCTTCGGTGATGGGTAAATATTGTATTTAAACCTTTTAAGGCATGTGATATTTGATTGGTTCCAACAGCAATTCAGTTATGAGACAAGATTAAGTGTATATTAGGTAGCTTGTTGTCTTTGAAGAATGCCACTGGATCATTTTAACATTATTAGTTAATTAAAAATCATAAGTGATTATTTTGTGTGTAATACGTACTTTAACTAAAAAAATTAAAATTCCCACATTGTTAAGATGTAATATTTTTGAAATAATATATAAGTATCTTCGTAAAATTGATTTATTTTTACTTACACTTCAAAAAAAAAACGTGCATGAATATATTTTTGTTAATACTTTGCAGGGGAAAAAAGGTGAAAAATATTAAAATAAAGAATAATAAGAGTTACAACATTGATTAGTGTAGAAGTAATAGTTTTGTCAATATTCAAAATGCATCTGTAAAACAAATTGGTAACTCATAGTGATAGATAGTGATAGATAATTAGTAACTAACATCTATTTTTATGATGTCAACTGTTATATATATATGTTTTTTTTTTGGAGACACTTTAACGTGGGTTCGAGCATTATCTATACCAAATGTATTTAAGGAAATAAACTAAGATAATACCTATTATTAATTTTAATTTATTATGAACATCTCATTTTGTATTTTTTTTATATAAATGTAATCACTTTGGAATAAAAATAATAAAAGGGGATTAAGTTATCTTGTATTTTTATGTATTAATTTATTGGCTTATTGTAAATTTGTATGAGCATGTAATTATTTATTATAAAAACACTCTCTTCAAAATTACAGATTGTGTTGCTTATAATAATATTAAATAGATTATTGTGAAATTAAAAAGACAATGAATAATTTTGAACAAATTCAAATCTGTAATGTGGAAACCGTACGTTATGTCTTTGAAAGGAAGCATTTTCAACAACAAGAAGATTAGATAGTTAAACAAGAATCAGCAAAGAAATTGACAAGAGTTGGTTACTGATTTTAGTTGATATATTAAAAAATTAAAGGAAAAAAATTCATTAGGTTGATTAATGCAAATATAGCAGAAAATGATAATAATATTGATACAATTATTTTTATTATTATCATGAAAAATGTGCATGAAAAGGCATTTATAACTTAATCTTATTATTATTAAATAAAAATATTATTATTGATTTATTGTTATTTAAATAACAATTCTATTGTGATAATAACATTACTTGGAGAGAGAAAAAATTGTCTATCAATGCTTTTTCTTTGTTATTTTTGATAGTATAATTTGTCTTTTTCGTTTTCTTGGGTAATTTTCTTTTTCATTCCTGTCCTCCTCCTTACCACATATACATTCGAAATCAAGAAAATCATTAACAAAAGATAGAAGTTCAAAGTAGCAAGAGCGCATGTGTATTGATAATTTGCTTAAAAAAATTTGTATAAACTAAGTGCGCATGTGTTTTGATAATTTCAAAAAAATATTATTAATACTTATATAAAATAAAATTCTTTATATATAAGTAAATAAATTTATATAAAATAATTGATTAAAAAATTATATGTGATATTTATAAGAATTATTTATATAAAAGTTTTTATACGGAGATAAATGTTATAAGAGTCTTATTATTATTATTATGTAAAATGTATCAATTTTGTTCAGTTGTATAATGGTATGGTATGTCAATTTTGCCTTCTAATTTATAAAAATAATCAATTTTAAGTGTAAAAAATTATATTTTAATAATAAAATTAAAGTACATGATTTTAAGTAATTATGAGACTAAAATACTTATTTTTAATAATTATTGAATTAAATGCACTCAATTTTTAATATAATAAGACTTAAAAATATCTTATATAAGAATAACAAAAATAAATTGATTCATTTAACGTAAAAAAAATGTAAACATTGCTATCCCTTACTCATTTTATATTTAAAAAAAACTAAAATCTTTACCTTGGCTAATCCAAGTAATTTCATTGTATCTATTAATTACAAGGCATGTTTGTAAGTTAAAAGCCTAATCGAACTTATGTCACTTAGTTTGGACTTACATGGAAGCCAATACATTTAGGTCTTTATTCATCTAGGGTTAAGCCATACCTTCTTTTTCGTATGCGTATCAACGGAAGAACCTATTTATTCAAAAAAAAAAAAATTTGAAACTAAAATGCTCAACTAAGCATATGAGATAGAAAAAGAATATAAAAAGATTTATGTGATTTATAATGACCAAAGACCAATACTTTATAATAATTAGATAAAAACCAATAAATCTATTATAAGAGTTAGTAGAATAACTCATAAAACCTTCAAAACAAATTCTTCAACTAGTAAAATTACCATCATTTTTTACAACAGTATGGCTCTCTAAGAAGGAGATAGTGATTTTTTTTCCTAAATATGAAGCCAATTTTAATAACAACTTGAAAATTGGTTAAGAAACAAAGAAGGTATTTTGCTTCTATGCCAAAAAAGTCACCAAAAATCACAAATGCATACTATGCATCAAAGATCGAGAAGATGAAAATGCGTTATCATCAATGTTATCAAAATGATTATTGGTATAAAATGCCAAAGGAGAATAAAAAAAGGAACTGTCGGCGGAAGACGATAAAAAAAATATGTAGATCTCACATCTTAATCGGCAACATGTGCCAAGAAAAAAAGTTGTGGCTATCCTTTAAAATAAAAAAAAACATATGAATTATTAAAGTAAGAGTAAAATAATAATTTTAGTCTTATAAACAGAGATTCTTAGTGCTATAAAAAGAACCGTTATTCTCATTTCAAAACACACAGAAAACTATAGTATTCTACTCTGAAAAACACATAAACTCTAGCATAGAAATCCTCCTAATCTAGACATCCCAAAACTAGTAATGATGTACCTATGAGCGGCTAAGAATCCCTTTAAGGTTCTTAGTTGGTCTTAAGTTTGTAATAATTATTATATTATGAATAAAATGAAGTTCAATTACTCTTTTCTAGTAAGTCAAAAATTAGACACCATCTATGTACAGATGCAGAAGATTCACCATTGTTAGGAGGGTGTCGAGGTTTGAATAAGCTGAGGCATAACCGGTATAACAAAAGAGAACGAATAAAAGGGAAGATCGTGATAGATCTATTAAATTCAGGTATAATAATTATAAATTTAAGCCAATTAAGAATCTTAAATGTTAAATATTTGTTTATATCAAGTTATAATACTGATAAACAAGAAAATGGAAATTGTTTTTAAAAATAAACAATTAATTCCAAATGAAATTAAAGATAAAAATATAATTCTATTAGAAATTTTTGATAACAAGCTATCTCTATCATTTAAACGAATATTTTAAAGATGAATATTATGAAACTTGTTTTGAAAATTTTAAAAGATTTAACACTTTGTTATACATCTATGAAGATTATATTAAAGATATCACAAACATCATAGATCATACTGTTTCAAGGACATTAATAGACTATTTTAGTCAAAAATATGTAAGAATAAAGGAAGAATAATTCAACAATTTAATACGCAGATACTACTTCTTTGAAGATTATAAGTACATTGTATGTACACAGGAAAAAAACTTATTTGTATAGTACAAATATGATAAAATAATGTACATTCAACACATATGATTTATCAAGATAATACTTTATGGATATCAAATAATTAATACATAAATTAGGATTATTAGATTTAACAAATAAAAGAATAATTTTAAATTTTAAAAAATAATTAATAAATCTAGGATTAGAAATAGGTAATAAACACAACAAGAACATAATATCCTTTGCAATTATAATAAATATATAAAAAAATTAGATTTATATCAACAAATAATAAATTTTTAAAAAATATTATTAGCTTTTACAAATAAACAAAGACCATCAAATACGTCAACTTAATTAATATTAACCCTTATTAAAAATAGTGTAAAAAATGGCACAATATGATCCAAAAATTGGTATCATAAGTAAATAATAAGAATATAAATAATAATGGATGAAAAAATTAACATCTTTAAATTTTAAGAATATCGATGATATTAATCATAAAATTTAAAAATATTAAAAATATTTTTATAAAAATCGAGGGTATAATTGAAACTATGCTAAAACTAATTAGCAAATCATATATTATCCCTTCCCTACAATGTATTTTTAATCCTCACAAAGGCAATACTATCCTACGACATGCCGTATTTGATAACGAGCTGGAGCATCAGTTAGGTGACACGTCAAATAGAAACACACCGGCGCAGGTTAGCAAGCTCCAGCAACGGAGAAATTGATGAAAGAGGCGGACATTACGAAGACAATATCCAACTCTGCCCACTAAACCAAATTGATAGACTAATACTCCAATAGGAATCATACCATTCTCGTTAGTTGTCGCTCTTTGTTCAATTTCTTTTTCTCTCGATTTTGTCCTCAAATTTCTGCATAAATTTCTGTTCATATCGACTCCTACATTTCTGGAGTGTTAAATCCAACAAATCTCAATATCATCTCCATTTGGTTCCATTTGATTTTCTTCGCTCCTTCCTTCTTCCATGGAGTCATCAGCTGTTCTCCGATCTTTTAATTGTAAAACTCTCTCTCTCCATCTTCTTTATCTAAGTATACGTACTTATATTTCTCTCTGTGTGTGGGTGCGTGTCTACAATTGTAGTTAAGTTGCTGTATAGATTGTTTATTTGAGCTTTCTTCCTTTCTTGTTCATTTTATGGAAGAAAATTGAGACATTAAGGAGTGATCTGGATTTTCCGTATTGAAAGTCTCACATTTTGTTCCGGGAGAACTAGTCGGAGCTACTTCTCTCTTTAATTTGGAGGATTAAGTAAATGCCAATTGAGTACAATTTTTAGATCATGATATGAAACCTAAGTTTGAGTGTGATGGGATCTATATATTTTAATTTGTTTCATGTTTGAGCTGTTCGAGTGTGAATAACAAAGCCTCATCTATTTATGGAAAGTAGTTTTATTTACCTTAGCTCATGTAATCTTTTTTTTTCCCCACCCCTTTTGTGTGTCTTTGGTATTCGAATTTTGTTGAATGACGAAGCTAAAGGCCTAAAGCCTATACGAGAGACTTTTAGATGAGACAGGTGCATGGATGTCTTGGACAACTATTCCATTCAAAAATTGACTAGTTTGCATATAAGCGTCATTTTGATTGAAGCACAAATATCTTGAAAATATCAAGATACACCACCTATATATGAACCTGCCTCATATAATTTTTTTTTCAACCTATACATAATCGATGGCTGACTGGCTGTGCTCCTCTATAGTTTTTTGTCCTGCCTTGTTTTTCTAATTTTCTATATCCTTTTTAATTTATACATAAGGTTAAAATAAGAGGCGTGCTCGGGTCTCATGCGAATTGTGTTATCTACTAAAGTAGTAACTTAGTCTTTGAGGGCTTTTCAAATGTTTACTAATTAATATTCTAATACAGAGAGTTTCAGCATCAGTGGCCTTGATGGATCTTTCTTAGGAATTGGTTTACATTTTTGTATGCTGTAACATGGAAGTCAGTTTTTGTTAATTTTTTTTAAATAAAATAAATCAGCTACAATGAAAGGTAACTGCTGCCCCTTTGTAGTGTAATCATCAAATAAAGTTATTTTCCATCACTGCTATAAGTCAATAAGCATTTGTATTGCTAAAACTTTGGTAACGCATTTTATGTTCCATTTAATTTTTTTAGCATTTGAAAAACCAATCAGTTTAAAATGTTGCTGAGCACTATGACAATGCATATATATCTCTATATGTCTGCTTATGGCCTTTCACTTATCTTACATGCACATGCAAATTTGAGCTTATTGTGCAAATTTGAAATAAAGGTTGATATCGGTAATTATGCAATATTGTATATTTCCAGGCTCAGTGGGCACTCTGTCATATGCACGGTCCTTACTTGAAACGCCCGGTATGCTTCCAATGTTCAACCCAAGCCTGTCCACCCAAAACAGATCTTACAATCAAGGCTTGACAGTCAGTAGGAAGTTCATTTCTAAACCATTGCTGGCATCTTGTCTAAAAACACCTGAAGCCAACATGACAGCTACATCCAATGGTGAGCTTATTTTTACTTTAAATTGCTTTGGTTTCGTAGAAGTATGTTTTTATATGGTCCTTTACCATTACTTTTTTATTTGGGTCCGCATAGAGGAGCTGTTTGACCACTGATACAAGGAAACTATCATAAGGAATTCGCTTTTCTCCAAATATGGCAGTTCTCTCTGTATTGGCCATGGAAGGCCTCGAAAACAATGTTTTTGAAGAATCTTGAAGACAAGTTTATGCACATTAATATACAAAATCTCTTTTACTAGAGTGAACTATTAGTTATCTATCCTAAGCCTTGATATTCTTTATCGATCTTATTCATCAGATTGTGTTCCGCAAAGCTCTCAGGAGAAAAATCGACGAAGTGCAACTTTTCCTAGTGGATTTGAGGTGAGCATTTTTTTAAAGTTGCTTGAAGTTTACTTTTATTTTCTTGTTTCTGTATCATTGTATTTAAAAAGATATATTCAGCTACCAATGATTTTATTAAGGTGGTTTGATCGATGCACATGTTTAACTACATTCAAGTCTATAACCCCTTTCTGTATTTTCCCTCTAAAGTATATTTTGAACAAAAATATCTAGATCATTATTATTTCTTGTATCCTGCAATGGTATAACTAGTTAACTATTTCCTAGAACTCCTAGCTTGGTTCATGTCAAAGTTTGTGAACTGAGAGACTTGTAAGATCGAGGCAAGATATACAATAAAATTATGTGGAATCATGATGCAGTTAAGAGAAAATTTTGTTTGTGGCCAACTTTTCCAACAGCAGGGCTACTTGTTGCTGACTTGCTGTGAGCATGGCTTAATGCTCTGGGTAGTCTTCTATCATGTGATGATGGTTTCTCTTTAGATTATATTAGATTTGTTTTTACTTACAAGTTCTATGAAACTTTTAATTTCATTTTGGATGGTAATATCTTAGCATTTTTTTTTGGGTGATCATCATTTTGTTTGTATTATTAATTGTGCTTCTTTCTACTTAGTTTTATTCTCTATGCCTTAATTCATCTTTGTACTTAGTTTTATTCTTTATGCCTTAATTCATAATTGAGTTTTCTTTCTACTAATAATTTTAGGCATTGGTGCAAGAGGTTTGTGATGAAACAGAGGTTGCTGAACTGAAACTAAAGGTACTTCCATATCATGTCAAGGAGGTTTTTCTTGAGAATATTCTTTTTCATGATCAGCACAGACAAGTTGCCTTCGTGCTAAATTAGGCAGATATTCTTTGAGAACCAAAATTTCCCTTGCAACTCTCTATCTATTAGAACTTTGTTTTACAATGTAGCTGAAAGCATGTGTTATAAGCAAAGGACATGGTATGCATTATCGATAGACTAGGCATGAAAATTGAAGCATATAGGAGACAATAAAGATACATGTCAGATGCATTGTCATTTCATCAAAATATAACAAGATGCTAAAACATTATGTAATGTTTATAAAAAAAACTAAAAACAATTTTTTGTATTTGGAGGAAGCTTAATCTATGTGGAAGTTAAATTGTACAGAAATTTCAAGAGTTAGCTCTGTATGACTGATGGGTATTTTGGATTCTCTAAGACATTCACAGTTCACTTATACATAAATTAATAAACTATTTTTGGTAGTTAACAGTTTGGTGCTTCTTGTCATTTATACTGGAGCTGACAATGCATGTGGATCTAGAGCTATTTGCAGTTGTTTTTTTAGGTAAATCTGCCAGCATAAACAATTAAAGAAGCACAGTCCTGGATATCATCTAGTTAAAATTTAGATTGCTATGAGGAGGGCTGCTAACTATGGTAAATTATGATATTGGCTGCTTATCTGTTCTCTTATTGGGCTATTGTATGTTTTGTGATAGGTGGGAGACTTTGAAATGCATTTGAAGCGGAATGTTGGAGCTACTAAAGCACCCATGTCTAGCATCTCACCAATGACTGCACCGCCCATTCCAACTGAACCCATGGTTGAAACAGCTTCTGCTTCCCCACCACCATCAGCACCAAAATCATCTGTTGAAAGTACCAACCCATTTAAAAATATGCTCTCGGAGAAGTCATCAAAGCTAGCAGCATTGGAGGCTTCTGGATCTAGTGCACATGTTCTTGTATCTTCTCCAACAGTATGTGCTACACCACTTGACTAACCTATTTTTGTACTTTTTCTTCTCTCGGTACAATGCTTAAAACAAAGTATCTTCAATCACATTTTACCAGGTTGGCTCATTCCGAAAGGGGAGAACTTTGAAAGGGAAGAAACAAGCACCCATATGTAAAGAGGTACCTGCTTAAAGTAAATTCTGTACTTTTTGTGACCATTTTAGTTTTAGATTCTTATATTCCTCAGAAAGAAAAGGCATAATATTAACAATTCACTGCTATGTGCTCTTACATTTAAATTTGAATGAAATTTCTTGTGCTTGAACCTATGCAGTTAATACAAAATGGAGTATTCTATTTCTTGGAAAAAGTACTCTAGAAGTTACTTTGTTTGTGTCATTTAGACACTTTGATCACGTGGTTTTTACAAGGGACACATAAGTAACTTGATTTTTAAAATTGGGATACTTTAGTTACGTAATTTTGTCAATTTTCTAAGGAAAAAAGGGACATTTTTAAAGTTATGTGACTAAAATGTCTCAATTTTAAAAATCGCGTGATTTACGGCCATGAAAATATCCTAATAACACTAGCAAAATGACTTGAAGAACTAGTCACCCCCATTTCTTTGTGTTTGTTTCTTTATCCCCTTATCTCCCACTAAAAAAGTCAGAGAACTTTGACATGCTGTAAAATATAGACGTTGATATCATGTAAGATTTTAATTTAGGATAATAAATCCATCAACTAGACTTGATTTTAATGATAGACTCCTCCTCTAACTTACATGTGCAAAACACATCTAGCTTATCTTACTGGCCACTTATATAAGTCACCACTCACCTGTCATTCTACATTTGCCTATATTAGATTGCAGAACTTGCTATTAGTTTCCTTATTAAAATACTGGATCTGATAAACTGGCTAGAATTTTGCTAAATTTGGGTTCAAATGGTTCATAAATATACAGGGCGATTTGATTAAAGAGGGACAAGTTATTGGATACGTGGATCAATTTGGTACCGAACTTCCTGTGAAGGTGAGACTTCTGGGCCAATGCATTCTAAATATGGATGCTATTTATATGTATATATTATGATTCTTTTTCTTGATGTGTTGAGCAGTCGGATGTTGGTGGAGAAGTTTTAAAGGTCCTCTTCGATGAAGGAGGTAAGCTCCTATGATCATATCACAGCAAGTTTGATATCTTGAATTTCCTCATATGTAGGATGTCCAAAATTAATTTGATACAGTAGGGAGTGCACGTAGTGGAATTCAAACTTTATGTTTTCTAATTCCTTAATTTTGTAATTAGATTTCCAATTTTTAAATTTTTTTGGGAAAAAATGAAAAGTAGGTTAACCAATTTCTAGTTTCAAACATAACTAATATCAATAAATTCCTTGTCATCACAAGGTTTCTTATTTTTTGATCAAGTTTGACATGAATCTCTTTCTTAATCAAAATATTGAAGTACAAAAGCATTTTTAATTGTTACCCTTTATTGCTCCTTATGAATTATTTACGTACTCTTCCAATGCACCGCTTATTGACTTTAGGAAAAGGGAGTTCTTGGCCAAATTGTTTTGAGATTTGTGGTCATACTAAGAATAGTATATATGCTTTGATCATTGTACTTGGAAAACATCATACTTGAGTTACATATATCAATAAGTGAGCTTTATAAGAAAATGGCCTTGGTGGTAATACTCATTATTGTGCATGGTTTGCAGAGGCTGTTGGTTACGGAGACCCACTCGTTGCTGTCTTGCCATCGTTTCACGGTATCAACTAAGGTTTCTCCCTTGTCAACTATAGACACCGGAGAAGTCTAGGTTGTAACCTATTCTGAGGTTCCAGCCTTTTATATTTCTTGAGTAATTTCATTCAGCCTAGTTATGCCTATTTGCATGAAACGTCAGACACAAGTGCAGTTCGTGACATGTATTTTATGTATTTCTCATGATCGGTAAAGATGAGCGCTGATTTAGAAAGGATTTATTAAAGCATTATAGACTTGTAGTGATGAGGAAGAAGTAATTTATTGTACCAGACGATTTTTGCATCCATTATTTGTACTAATTGTACTTTGGTTATTTTTTTATGAATATTGAATGAACACCTCTGCACCCGAAAATGCACGAGGGTGCATCATCTTATTATCTTATTAGGGTATATATTTTTGCTGATTATAAAAAAAATGATGTTTTCTATCTATCAATTGCTTAAGACATTAAAAATGATCAAAGAGACCCAATCATTATTAAAAATATTATATTTTAAGTATCAATTTACACTAAAAATGATATTAATTTATTCTTTAATGATATTATTTTCAATTTTGGGGTGGATTGATAATTAACTAAATCTTAAGAACGTGTTGATTTACCATATCTTAATAATTAATAACTATTACATTTTACGTTACTCCTATTTAATTAATGTATTATTTTAATTAATCAAAAAGTTGATTGGATAATATTAATTTATTCTCATGCGACGTAGAATTTTTTTTTTACATAAAAACCATATTTATTTATTTTGACTCTCACATCCTTTAATGTGATTATAAGGTTATATTTATTAATTTATTTTTCTTTTTTGAAATTTTTATTTTTAGAAGTTATTACGTTTGTAGTCTTATAAAAACGTCCGTAAACTTGCTATTTAGTTAAAAATAGCAACTTATTTTATATATTATTTTTATTTTTTTAATAATTTTTATTTTTGTTATAAAGAAAATTTATAAAAAAAATAAGTTAAAAATAAATATTTTATGACGAGATAAATAAAATTTTAAATCAATATATAATAAAAAATAAACAATATTTACGTTAAAAAAAGAACAATAAAAATATAAGCTGGAAGGTTAATTTGGTCCTTGAGTCATTTAATCTCCCAAAATATATTAATTTAATATAATTTTCATATTAAAATAATTATTATCATACTTTAAATTTTAAATCGGTATTAATTTAATACAATTTTTACATTAAATTGAATAAATTATATCAAAGTAACTATTTTTAAATAAAAATACCATTAAAATACTACCTAAATAATAAAGTTACCAAACATTCAAATATTATTAAAAAAATGACATATTATAAAAAATACAATTTTTCAAAAAATAAAACAACACGGTGCAATAAGATGTGAACATGTTTTTAACAACTCAAAGGTAGATAGTGTATTTGCTATCTGTATTAAACATTTATAGATTTTATAGAGTAAATGATATTTAATTTGGTTTGAGTTCTGAATTAAAATTTAAAATGAATAAATGTTACTATAAATTATTAGTTAAATTATATATTTTTTAAAAATATCTTTAAAAAGAAAGAAAATTTGCACTCTCGCAAGATATAAATAAAATAATGACAAAAAGTTAGGAGTAAAAAGAGAAGAAATTAGAGACAAAAATATTATCATTCTAAGAGGAACATGAATCTTATCTTTTTAAATATAAATTATCATATAAAAAATATTGTATTTTATCCAAACTTTCCTTAGCATCCAGTTGAAGGAAATAAAAAATATATTTTATTTTTATTCAATATTATTTAAATATCAAAATATTACAAAGTTTTTCTATTTATTATATTAACCTCGTTAATGTAACACTACGGGAATAAAATATGACAAATTTTTTGTAAACGGTTAACGTAGGTATGAGCTGTCGACTAGTCATCGCTCAAATCTTCTGCGTACGTGGCAGATAAAAATCTACCACTTGTGTGAAATCCTGACCTACCAAAATCGGATCAGACATTGTATAAAAAAAATGGGATCAGACAAAATAAGGACTTAATTAAATATTTTTAATAAATTAATATATAGATTGAAATATGATGTTATTTTTTAAATTTTATCATATCAAATACATTACTCTTTTAATTTTTATGGAGATAAATATCTTGAAATTTATTTTTTTAATAAAAATATTATCTAGTTATTTAAACTAAAAAATTTATTAATCTTTTCATTTATAA
This sequence comes from Hippophae rhamnoides, assembly GCA_033030585.1. NCBI lineage: Eukaryota > Viridiplantae > Streptophyta > Magnoliopsida > Rosales > Elaeagnaceae > Hippophae > Hippophae rhamnoides. The sequence goes on from CM065432.1 coordinate 51,636,145, forward strand.
AAAATAAATTATATAATTTTTTTAATAATATTAATAAATATTTTTAAATATTATTTAAGAGTAAAATGAAGAAGATATTTCTAGTAATTTTTTATAAAATAATTTTAGAATTATTAAATATACTTTTTAACATTTTTTGAAACAAAAAAAAATACATTTTTCTAAAAGGGCGAGCTGGAGGTTGAATCGAGCTTCATTTTGTCCGAGATGATTTATTAACTTTTAACTCATATGTAAATATTTTTTTTCTTTATTTTCAATAAAATTTAAATATAATTTATTGAAAAATTTACACTTGAATTCATTTTAATTTTACAAATTTAATAAATTAATTACTTTGTTTTAAATTGATACACTTTGTTCACTTTATTTTTACAACACTTTATTTATTTGAAACAAAATTTCATGATTTTAATTTACATTATTTTTCATATTTTTTAAATATTTTTCTATTCAAACATCTACACAGGACCATTGTAACAATAATATGATTAAATTGTATTAAGTTTAAGAAATATAAATAATATATTCAATTTATAAAGATAAATTATCAAATTGTCATGCTATACATTTATTATGTATGAAACAATTACAACTTGTTTTTTGTAATATTTGAATATTAGAGAATGATTACTCTCATTTTATAACAAAATTAATTTTTAATGTAAAATAATTTAAAATATTTTTATTTTATTGATTTAATTATTTTTATATTTTTTGTTGAGATAATGAAATATATATATTTTAAAAATAAATTTATATACGTGTAAATAAGATTTTAATTCTAAAATTTTAATATGTTCAAATAAGTTTTGAGTTATAGCTATTACTTAATTCATAAATTTTATATTTATTATATCAAAACACGTACGATTTAACGTCGTATAAATTTTTGTCGATTATGTCACTGTTTTCTAACACAGAAAATTAAATAATACATTTTGTATAAATAAATAAACTAAATTAACATTCAATCTTTTTTAATATTATGTTTAATATTTTTTTAAATTTAATAATTTTAATATAAATTTAAAAATAATAAATTAAATATGTTAAATTTTAAAAGTTAATAATAATAATAATAAATTTTTAATTAATATATTATGTTATTGAGATTTTAATTTGAAAATATCTTTTTAAATTTATAATTTGTATAATAGTTTGGTTATAAAATTGATTTATTTCTTATTTAAAATCATAATATCTAATCATACAAAAATATTATTTAATTTTTTTTTCTTCAAAATATCCGAAGTTTTTCTATTATGATCAACTATAGTCTGTTAAAAAGGAACTGAATTTGGGGTTTTATCCATTGAGGCTGGCGAAATTTCACGTCCACAAACTCACAAACACAAAGGCCGAAGCATAAATATTAATACCATTTCATTATAAAATAAAAAAGGAAAAACAGTTTAAACTGACCTTTTTTTTAATGTTTTTAAACTGTGACTTTGATGCCGGCTATTCACGGTCTCTCTCTAAAAATGAGGTACTGACAACCTAACATTCTGGCCGCGAAATGAAGCCCAACACTCATAGGGGCTGCGTCACTGGTTCGCCTCTATATAGTACCTTTTCTTCTACGTTCCGAACATCACCATCAAACCAATTCCGGAGGAGCCAACTTCTCCTTCGGTTTTCCTCCGGAAAGCGCCAGCAAGTCATCCTATCAGTCGTTTTCCGCCGGAATCTCCCAGAAAATTCTAGACGTTCTGAGAAAAGGATCGGTCATTCACCCGATATTGAAGAATGTTCCAAAGAAACTTGCCAGAGTCAAGTCCATAAGAGGCGACATGTACTTCTCGCGCCATCTCTAGCACTTGGCGCGTGGTTTTTACAATCGGCGGTGGCGTCTGGGGAAGACGCGCCGTCGCAGGCACCTATGAAGGTTGAGGAACCGGTTCCTAAAGTTGAGCAGAAGATTGAGGATGTTATAACTTCGAGGATTTACGACTCCTCGGTGATTGGAGAACCATTAGCGGTGGGGAAGGACAAGTCTAAGGTGTGGGAGAAGCTAATGAATGCGCGGATTGTGTATTTAGGGGAAGCCGAACAGGTTCCGATTCGTGATGACAAGGAATTGGAGCTTGAAATTGTTAAGAGTTTGAAGAGAAGGTGTGAGGAGATTGACCGCCCTTTATCTTTGGCCTTGGAAGCATTTCCTTCTAATTTGCAGGAACAGCTAAATCAGTATATGGATAAGAGGTTCTCTTTCTCCAAAACAATAATTACATCTCTCTTTCTCTCTCTCTATCTCCATCTATCTATATCCATGTGCACTGACATATATTTCTAGCTTAACATGTGACTACTGAATTTTGATGGTTGGTAGAGGACTCCAATAGTAGATTACGACGTAATGCTATTGATTTGAAAATTTTAATTGGGACCTTGTAGTTTGTTGACAGAGAACTAGAATTATGTAAATTTAGCCTAACAAGAAACTTCAATTTTCTGCAAGTATGTTTGAAGCTTTTCTTTAATTGTTCATAGAAGGCGCTTAATAAATATGCTGCAGAAGTTTAGGATAAATGCAAATCGAAATAATTACTATCCCCCCCTGAATTGCTATCCTTATACTAAACTTTCAATAATATTTATGTACGCCTTTACTGATTTCTGTAAGATGATGACAGGATAGATGGAGAAACCTTGAAATCTTATGCATCACATTGGACACCTGAGCGCTGGCAAGAATATGAGCCCCTTCTTAGTTATTGTCGTGATGATGGAGTCCGGCTTGTTGCTTGTGGAACTCCCCTAAAGGTACTAAATATAAAACCACATAAAGAATATCACCCTAGAATAAGGTCTTTTTGACCTGATGGTGTATGGACATTAATTAACATGATCAAGAAGGGGAAAAGCATCTAGTAATTGTCAAACATGCAACTTTATTAGCACCTTGCTATGATATCTATTGTATTTTTTCTTTTCCATGGGTTTTCCCCTCCAGATTCAAATCTTGCAACTCGCTTCTGTCTTTTGATGGAAAAATACATAGAAGTTATGAAACCCAAAGTAATGACTCCAAATTAATAGGTTTTAAGGACAGTTCAAGCAGAAGGTATCCGTGGACTTTCTAAGGAGGATCGTAAAATATACACTCCTCCAGCTGGTTCGGGTTTTATATCAGGATTCCCTTCTATCTCCCGCAGAACACCAGTTGACATAAATTTTCCTAATCAATCTGTTACGTTTGGTCCAAGCTCATATCTATCTGCCCAAGCGAGAGTAGTTGAGGAATATACTATGTCACAAATCATCTTGCAAGCCATAGCGGGTGGAGGATCCACAGGTATGATAGTAGTGGTGACAGGTGCTAGCCATGTTACTTATGGATCTAGAGGGACTGGGCTGCCAGCAAGAATTTCAAACAAGATGCAAAAGAAAAACCAAGTGGTTATATTACTTGATCCTGAAAGACAACAAATAAGAAGAGAGGGTGAAGTACCAGTGGCGGATTTCTTATGGTATTCTGCTGCTAGGCCGTGCAGTCGGAATTGTTTTGATCGTGCTGAAATTGCTAGAGTTATGAATGCAGCTGGCAGGAGGCGGGATGCCCTTCCTCAGGTTACTCGATTTTACTATTTTAATGAATCCTTATGCTTGATCTCCTTGATTGACGTTATTGTTGTGCTTCTATATTATGCAATTTGCAGTTATTACAATTTAATACGGGGTTTGAATTGTAATATTAATATGCATTTTCAATTTAATAAATGACTTCAGATCTTTAGGTGTTCAAATAGAGCTTGTTTACTTAACAAATCATGTTTAGATACACTACAACACTTGCACAATTTTTTTCCTGTAAAAGTTGTACGTTATCTAGTAGATTGGTGAGTGCTATGGTTTAATTTAACTCCGAACTTTTATTCTTTTGAAATTTGTTTAGGGGTAATGATGGAGACAAGTAACATTTTAATGGTAGTTAGTTATGTTTGCAAGTTATTGCCTCCCCAATGATGAATTTCTTGTTCATAAAGATGATATGATGAAATATTTTGCAGGATCTTCAGAAAGGACTTGATCTTGGTTTGGTATCACCAGAGGTCTTACAGAACTTTTTTGATCTGGAGAAGTATCCTATAATTTCAGAACTCACTCATCGTTTCCAAGTAAGCTTGGATAATGAAGATTAGTATTATTAGTGCTTGATTATGGAAAGATTGCATGTTTTTCGTAGAAAACTTACACATTTTGCATATATGATAATAACTCTTGGCTTTTATATCATGATACCATAAAGAAAAAAAAAATTGCCAATGATGAAGTGTGGCTCATGTTGATGCAGGGTTTCAGGGAACGATTGCTGGCAGATCCTAAATTCTTGCACAGATTGGCCATAGAGGAGACTATATCAATAACTACTACTCTCTTGGCACAGTACGAGAGGCGTAAAGAGAATTTTTTTGAGGAGCTTGATTATGTTATTACAGATTCATTAAGGGGAGTTGTTGTTGATTTCTTCACTGTGTGGCTTCCAGCTCCAACTCTGTCATTCCTTTCATATGCAGATGAGATAAATGGCCCTGACAGCATGGATGGTATAAAAGATTTCCTTGGGGCCATTCCAGATAATGCATTTCAAAAGAATACTGTGGGAAGGGAGTTGAACCTCAATCTTAGACTTGCTTCAGTTCTTTTTGGTGGGTTAAAACTTGCTAGCGTTGGATTTATTTCTAGTATTGGGGCGGTTGCTGCCTCAGACATTATCTTTGCAATTCGCAAGTTCCTAAATTCTGCACTTGCTGTTGATCAACAAAACAAGAGATCTCCACTACTTAAAACGGCTGTTGTCTATTCATTATTTCTTGGAACATCAGCAAACCTTCGCTATCAGGTAGAAAGTGCTTACTAAGCAATTTTACATTAATTTGTAGATCTGCTTTAGAAAAGTCTCCAAGAAATTTGTTTTTATTCTGTTATGGAAGCATTTGATTATCATAGTTTAAGCAATTCAATGATGGCTATCACATAACATAAGAGGCATTCAGAACGATTCAGCTTTCTTTTTGTCTGTAAAGGCCTCTTTCGATATAATGTAATATGCTTGGAGAAAGTTTTGGATGACATGTTTGCTCAATAAATGGTTAAGTAGAGGGGATGAATGCAGTGTGAAAGGTTGAATAAATAGGATCATCTGATTTAACCAATGTCGTTCATGTGTTTACTCTTTTACAAGTATAATGAAGAATGCCAGACACTGTCTAGATAATGATAGCTTAAGTTAAAGTTCAAAAAAGCTTAAAAATCTTAAAATGTTAATACTCGTATACATCTTACTCATGTCTCGATATTGGTTTCTCTATGCAGATTATTGCTGGAATTGTGGAGCATCGGATTTCTGATGAATTTTCATCCCAAACATTTTTAGTAAACATGTTATCATTTGTTGTGCGTACAATCAACTCTTACTGGGCAACTCAGGTTTGAATCATCTTATTCACTCTTTAGATTCAAGAAATTTGCTTTGATTTCTAAATCAATAATCAAGACAAGCTGTTCTCACTCTTATCTAAAAGAAAGCAAGCTATGCTCATAATAATATATTGATTGGATCTCATTGGTGGTTAGAGACTTCGAGGAATATATACTTTTGAAAAAGAGGTGACAATTGCAATGACTATACTGCACCACTTTTTGTGCTAAGCTTTCATAAATTTCATAAACAGTTAGGATTTGTTTCTTGCCCATACAATATGGAACTGACTTTATGCACTAAATTATTGTAAATCTTGATCAATCCACTGAATCAGTGTCACCATAACGTGATTAGATTATTTGTATTACTTAAATTTTGATCTTATCTCATCCTGCAGCAATGGATTGATCTGGCACGGTTTACAGGATTACAAACTCGCAAGAGCGAATCACCCTCTTATCAAAAGCCAGATTCTTCTAATCATGCAGCTTTGGAGTGTAACAACATAGAAGAGACGAGTATAGATGAAATAAAAAATCAATGAGGTATTTTAACTTTACCAAGTTATAAATATTTCTTTAATATAAGCTGAAGAGAACCAGGAAGGAGAAGAAATACAGTTACAGTTCTTGATTTATTGAATGTTTTCAATTCTTTCAATTTTGAGGAGAAGGCAAGATAGAGATTTTAGAGTGTACCGTTGATATCTCATGTAATCTTGGAATTTCTTGAGAAAAATGTAAGCTTAAATAATATCATAAAAGGATGAGCCGTTCACTCTTTAGTACTGATGACAAAATCCTTTCAGTAACTCAGTTTTGCTTCCAAGTACATGGGTTGACCTTTTGCTTCTTGCTTGAGCTCAGGCCACAGCGATTATTTCTTGGGAAATTATAAAAGATAGAACCCCTTAAACTTATAGTAACAATAATAGCACCTCAATACTATTGAACGGCGTTTAAAATAAAATGATGTGATATTTTTTTTATAAGTGAAATGTAGGAGATGGACATAATAAGTATTACTTTTGTTCCAAGTTTTAAGTGTTATTTTTGTAATTTTTCTTGATTTTTTTTCTCCGATTAAAAAAAGGTCTTGCTTCTATTAAAAAAAATACTAATTTCTGATCAAATACTGGCTTTGAACTATAAATATGAATTTTTATATTAAAAAAAACTATAAATATGAAAATAAAATCCCAAAGTTTTTCTAATATACAAAGTTAATTACAAAATAATTCTGGAAAGAATATGAAAGAGAAAAGGGACAATATAAAAGATGAATAAGAATGAAATTTCTAATGACTCCAATGCCTATCATTTCTGTCCAATGTAATAGACCATGATGATCTTGCAGCTTCCTCATGTGGAATCTCATGCTTGATCCTTTCCTTAGTCATGGCTTACAAGCCGTTAGTGACTTGCTTATGGCCTAATCTATATTGTTGAATTACTAATACAGAAGCTGAACCTTTTATGTCTGAAGAAGAAAGCATGTCACCGATGACACCAAGCTCAGGGCATTCATTCCACTCAGCAAGTCCTCTAAGAATTGGGGACTCATCATGTTGGCTCCCGACCAAAATCAAATCAAAAATTTCCACCATTTCTTTTAGAGCCGTAGACAAACCCCATGCATCTCTGACCACCTTATCCACAATCCCAAATCTGTCATTGCCTATATTTGTTTGCCTGTACTCATATAGCAAGTCAGAATCTCGTTTCCTTTCTTTGCTATTCTCAGTTCCAAATAGAAGGAATCTAGTGACTGTTATGTCCACTCTTTCATGAGTTGCCATATGTAATCCATAAGCGAGTGACTGCATCATCTGGACCTCCAATGAATATCACAGCAACATGGTACATGTACCTGGTTGTTGAAAGTGTTGATGTCCTGGCCATAATTCCACAATCTATAAGAATTCCGACTGAGCAAGGTGCCCTATCGAGGACAAGAAGGTTCATATTTTGAATGCCTCTATTCACCAACCCAATAGATCCGTCTATAGTCCATCTCTTATCTCTTATGAAAAGGCATGATCACAATGTGTGATAGACACTTCAGTGCTGCCCTACAAACATCATCGTGCATTATTTCATAACGTGAGACAGAGGTCTATGAATAGACTGAAACTAGACCTTCATTTTGGAGTTCGTATTGCCTCAAGGCGTTTAAGATTTGGATAGAGACTGATGTGCTTTCATTTGGGTTCTCACTTGGTTTGTAAGCAGTAGTGAGCATAGTGTTAACAGTGCTAAAAAGCTCAATGAGAATTAGTGCTCTTACGGCATTGGGATTCTCTTCTGTGGCATGAGATGCTTCTAATAGGTTTATGATTGTGGAAACACTATCAGGAGATTGAATGCCGACCAAAATTTTGAACTATGCATCTTGCTTTATATGTTGGATGGTACTTCTTCTAAGAACCAAATACTGCTTTGAGGAATCGTAAAGAAATTTAATCGATGGTGCTATGAGTGCCGTTATCATTATTACAGAGATAACTGCCAACGAAAATGCTTGGTCTGATAGTAACTGAGAAGATAGAAAATCAATCATTAGCTAATGAATTAATTCAAAAAAAGAATATGAGGATGATGGTAATTTGTTGATCATGTACCTTGTTTTGCTTCCATATGTTGTAAATATTAAGCTCCATTATGCCTTTAGAGTTTAGAATCAACCCAAGAACGAGAGAATCATTCCTTTGTATTTGATAGCATCGAGCTATTAACATTACTGCTCCAATCTTAACCAGAAAAGAACATAAAGTAATGGACCCAACAACCAAGAATTCCATCAAAGAAATACCCAAGAAATTAACTTTGAGACCAACTATTGACATGTAAATTGGATAGAGCAATCCTGAAGCAATAAGATCGACTTTTGTAACCAATGCTGTACCTAAAGGCAGTCCATCAGGTACAACTAGACCAAAAATTATTGGTCCTAAAACAAAATGCTGACCTACAAATTCACTAAGGAACCCACTAACCAAAACACCAAGCAAAATCCAAAAAAACGTAATTCTCTTTAATTTGTTTCCTTCCCAAAGAACGATTTCTCATCAATTTCATAATACGACGCAATATACAAGCAATAACGCATAAAAGTGCAACTGCCAAAAAAGGGATTAGATTAGTATCGCTCTTATTTCCTAAAAATGCTAAAGCAATTGCAGTCAAAGACATGCCAATAATATCACAGAACATTGAACAAGAAAGAGCCAATGGACCAATTTCGTGTTAGAGTCTCAATTCAATCCAGGACCAATTTCGTGTTAGAGTCTCAATTCAATCCAGAAACGTTCATAAAACTATATGAATTCATAATTTAAATGCAGCGGAAATAAAATTGGATTGAAAACATACCTCCTGCCATTGATCAATTTTCAGCACTTATACAGAAATTCCAATGGATTTTCTGTTCGATACTTTCACTGGTTTCTCACACTTATTCTTCCAGATTGATTGCCACGTATTTCAATCATTGTTATGCAAATTAATAAATGAGAGTGACCGACACTTTATTAAGGTTCTTCCATCAAGAACCTCGATCGGCTTTGAACCAACGACGATTCCGACGAAACCTAACCGCTACCACTCGCTCACTAACGTTGCACCACTAATTTTGATTTACATTCTCCCACTTGTGCAAACGTTAATCGAATTCTCTCGAGTAATAAAACACATGAATCATAGCGATAGTCCCTCTAAGAAATGAGTATTATCTTCCATGTATTACAATGTATTTAGTTTCTCAAGTACTATACTTTACGTGGTAACTAAACTTAATGAATAAATCCTATATTTATTCTCATTCCAATAAAATATATATATTTTCTCAAATAAATTAAGGCAATGAATATGAGAAAATATCACAATATATAAGAGTTTCCTTAATAAATTGTATATATACATTTACAAAAGTGGAACCAATTCCCATTTTCTCTACATGATCCTTGAATTTCATCATGGTACGCTTTAGTCAAAGGATCAACAATCATCAACTCAGTGCTTACGTGCTCAATGACCACTTTCTTTTCCTTAACACGTTCTCTTATAGCTAAGTACTTAATGTTGATGTGCTTACTACGATTACCACTTTTGTTGTTCTTAGCCATAAATATAGCAGCTGAGTTGTCACAATATAATCTTAATGGCCTAGAAATTAAGTCAACTACTCTAAGCCCAAAAATGAAACTCTTCAACCATACACCACCATGACGCGATGGCCTCAAAACACGACATAACCTCTACTATAAATGGAAGTAGCACAAGGATCAAGCTGCGCACTCCTCCAAGACATAGCTCCACCAAGAAGCATGAAAATGTAACCGTGACGTTGATTTTCGTGGAATCAATACATCAAAGTCCGTGATCGAAGAGCCAATTACTTCCAGTTCGCTCGTCTATACACGAAGATATAATCCTTGGTTCCTCAGTACCTCATCACTTTCTTTTCGCCTAATGGTCAACGCCTCTGATTACTCGATATCTCCCAAGCATCCCAATAACAATGCAATGTCGTCCGCGCAGACTCGAGCATACATCAGCCTAACAAATGTGAAGCATATGGAATGGTTTTCATCCTGTTTCTCTTTCAAAATCATTTCTCGGGGTATTGGTCCAAATTGAACTTATCACCCTTCACAACGGGAGCAACACTCGTGAACAATACTTCATCGAAATCTCTCTAAAACTTTATTGATATAGGTTTCCCGAGATAAACCCAAGACACCTCGAAGTCTATCTCTACGATCTTAATGCCAATGACATAAGACGCTTCACCCATATCCTTCATATCAAAATTTTTGTAGAGGAATTGTTTTACCTCACGTAGCAAACCCCTATCATCGTCAGCAAGCAAAATATCATCCACATATAGCACCAAGAAACAAATCTTACTCCCACTAACTTTCTGGTATATACATTGATCCATTTACATTCTCTTCAAAACCAAACGAAGCGACGACGTTATGGAATTTCAAATACCATCGTTTTAGGCTTCGCTTTTAATCCATATATGGATTTATTAAGCTTACAAACCAAACGCTCACCATCACTGTAGAAGAATCCTTCAGGTTGTTTCATATAAACCTCTTCCTCTAGGTTACCATTAAGGAAAGCCGTTTTCACATCCATTTGATGCAAATCCAAATCAAAACGGGCAACCAATGCCATGACCACACGGCGAATCTTTCTTGGGGATACAGTGAGAAAATGTCTCCTGTAGTCGATTCCTTCCTTTTGAGTTGAATCCTTTGGCAATCCAGTCTTGCCTTATGTCTTTCAATGTCAAGCCGCGAAATTTTTCTTTGTTTTCAAGACCCATTTACTTCAAATGGCTTTCACACCATCATCGCAACCTTGAGATCCCGTGACTTGCTAGACGCCATGTAATCCATCTCTTCTTTTCACGGGCATTGTACCATAAGTTCAAACCTCTAACTCATGGCCTCGTGAAAATGTTTCAGATCATTTTCGTTCCAACATTATAGTCACATTCTTTGTAGATACACAACATAATCATTAATGAATCATTATTTCCTTACTCTAGCAGATCTTCTTAATGTTGCATCAAAATTCTCCTAATGAGCAGGATCATGTTGTTCAACTAGTTTGTTCAACAACAGCAGCATCCGCTGAACTTCAACATCTACCGAATGAGGATCAACAACAGGGTACTTCTAAGATCGGTTCTTCAACACGCAGCCGTTTGTACTGGCGTGTTGTTACACAATAACGCTTAGTCCATTACTTTTGGTATATCGAGCATCCGAATGATCTTTCTCGAATCAATGCCCTGGGATCGATCGCCACTAATCAAGTAATTCTCAAGAAATTTTGCATTTCTGATTCCACAAATCTAGTGTCATGTAGATGGACAATAAAATCTATAACCCTTGTAATCGTTCGGGCATATCCAATAAAATACCCACTAATGGTCCTTGGTCCAAATTTTTCTCTCAGGATTATAAATCCTCACTTCGTACGGGCATCCCCAAACGCGCATATGTTGCAAACCTATTTCCAATCTTTCCATAATTCAAATGGTGTCTTTGAGACAAATTTTGGTCAGAACCTCTATTAATATATACACAAATGTTTTAAAGCTTCAATCCACAAAGATTTTAGAAAGATTGGAGTTTCTAGCATACTCCGCACCATGTCCAATAGTTTCTGCTTCTTCTTTCTACATACACCATTCTCGCAGAACCTGCATATGTATTGGCAACTATCCCACGTTCAAGAAATTTAGCAAACTGACCACGCGTCATTCATTCTCAGCAGATCTACCATAATATTCACCACCTCTATCTCGATCTCACGATCTTTATTTGCTTTCCACATTGTTTCTCTACTTCAACCTTAAAACTTTTTGAAGGCATCCAATGCTTCGTCTTATTAGCATATAGAGATACATATATCGAGAAAAATCATCAATAAAGGTGATAAAATATTTTTGACTCAATGTACATGTCTAGACAACATATATCCGTACGTATGATTTCTAATTTGTTCAACTCCTATTGGCACCTTTCTTTCGACTTCATAGTCACCTTCCTTTTAACGCACTACACATGTTCTCAAAAATCAAGAAAATCTGTAGTACCAAGTGACTCCCATCTTTAACTAATCTTTTAATTCTTTCTATTGTGAGATATGTCCTAATCTCCTATGCCATAACGTAGAAGAGTCATCACACAATACACCTTTTAATGCCACTGAATACGCAATACACATGAGTGGCATTATTTTGTAAATTAATGCAAGAAAGACCATCGATAAAATACCATTCCCAACACAATCGATTTATTAAATAAATTGAAAGATATTTCCTAAAAGTGAAAGTGAATAACCATAAGGTACAAGTCTTGAATTGAAATCAAGTTTCTAGAGAAACTTGGAACATAAAAGGTCTTTTCTAATTTTAAAATAAAACCACTACTTAAAATCAAACTACGTCCCTATACAAATTTCCGCGAAAGCCCATCTTGTTATCTGATAAGATGTATCGCTCACTTCCCACTCGGCTTCCTTAGATTTTGCATACCCTATAAGGAATTTGCAACATGGATCAGAGATCCAATCAATCCACCAAAAGGTGTTAATATTAACATTAACCATATTAGATTCATAACAAACAAACGAGGTTCGATTACCTTTATTCTCAAGACATTTCTAGAATCGATACAATCCTTCTTCATATGTCTCCTTCTTTTTACAAAAGAAACACTTGGATTCTTTTCTTAATATCACCGAGGTGGAATTATTCCCTTCCTTTACGCTTGTATTGAGATTTTCCTTTTCGTACGCTTCAGAAGCCAACATTGCACTTTCACCAAATTCCATAACAAGCCTCCCTTCCTTCAACACACACGGTCATTAGCTCATTGATTCGACCATTTATCTTTACGTATTGTACGAGATTTTGAAATGCCCGTCTGCATCAAGCGTGGGAGAAAGTGTTAAGATAATGTTACACTGAAGGATTCCGACATCTCAACCTCGAGATGCTTAAGTCAGCCGCAATGTCCCTCATTTGCATAATGTACTCGCGCACACCTTTCACACTGCGAGTCTTAAGAGAACTTCATAATAAGCGGTGCTTGCTAAAGCCTTATCCGAGTGACGAATTGATCATCAATGGCCTTCAACAAGTCTTCAACATTGGTACGCGATCAACTAACCACGAATACCGCCAGAGATTTTAGTCTTAATGAACATCATACTAAGACGATTAGACGCTCCCATTGTTCATAAAGCATGATATTCTCTGAGTACCGGCTCGAGTAATTTTAGGTGGTTCATTTTTTCCTAATAGCATAATCAATATCCATCCACCCTAATTGAAGGAGAATTCTTTCTTTTCATATTTTATAGTTATCCCCTTTCGTATCGAGAATATCACAAATGATATCGTAGAAATTTACAGCTGAGAAGTTTTACAATTTAAAGATTATATGCTTATTAAAATTGAGTGCCTAAATTATAATCATTCTTTACCAATGTAAATCATGAATAATATTTAATCTAAGGGACATAAAACCTGTCATACCAAAGTTTTAATTCAATTAGATTCATCCTAACTTTATGATAAAACTATCAAATAATGTTTTCTTTCCTAATCTGTGTGGGTAAATTAGAAAATATAATTTAATATTATATCCTAATTAATCGCACACAAATATAATAAAAATTCCTATGGGATAAGATTTATTATATCACATATGATTAATTACAATTAATATTTAGTTTCTAAATGTGATCATAAATAAAATTTATTATAGTTTTAATTAATTAAAGATGTTGTGGCTAATCCCTAATTAATTAAACTATATGAATTACTTAAATATTAATTAAATCCTTATGTTCAATTTATTGCACAAAATCATAAACAATATTAATTTAATTTCAAATATTATTTATCTTAAATTACATATATGAGAATAAATTATACAAGCAAAAAATATAAGAACTAATTAAATCCATAAGAGCCATTAAATATTAATTTCATTATGCATAAATTATTTAACTCAATTTTATATGTATAATTAATTACAAAAATTTATACATATAAATACCCAAAATAAATAATTTAAACATAATGTATTTAAATAAAATTTTAATGTGTCCAAAAATTATTTAAATAAATATAACATATATAATAATTATTATACACATCACAAACTTAAGTTAATAATAATTAATCACATTCAGAATTATTATATATATATATATATATATATTTATTTTGTTTTAATAAAACCTTTTTTTTTTTGTTAAAACAAAATTATGAATCAGTATAAATGTGTTCTGTTACATATAATAATGTAATAGAACAAGTGGTTGAGTGGATTGTTTATTATACCTTTAAGAAGGTTATCTGGGTTCAATTCTAAAAAGAGGGAATTTTTTTTAAAACTTCATCTTTAACCTCCAACCGGGTCAACTTGATCCGGTTTGAACTTAATGGATACCCGGTCGTATATTTCTATTCCGGCGATGAAATCTGGTGTTTTTTATCAAAATTCTCATAATTCGATTTCCGAGTGATTCATGATATTATTTTGAAGTAAAAATATTATTTTAAATAAAAAGTTAATTAATGAACCAAATAAATACACACGGTAAATTAGATTTATTTTTTTCATTGTTTTTCAAGTTTAATTTTATAGAATCACTCAAAAATCAATAGTGAAACACTTTATAATTTTCATATGCATCAAAAACAATCAAAATAAAAAACCCAAAATTTCAGTTTTCGTGAAACAGAGTTGTTTTCAAATAGTTCTGATACCAAATGTTAGAGTCTCAATTCAATCAAGAAACGTTCATAAAACCATATGAACTTATAATTTAAACGCAATTGGAAACAAAATCGATTGAAAACATACCTGGCTGTCATTGATCAATTTTCAAGATTTACACGAAATTCCAATGGATTTTCCTGCTCAATGCTTTCACTAGTTTATCACACATATTCTCTCGATAGACACTACAGATTCAATCATATGCAGCTAATAAATGTAAGATTCGACACTTTATTAAGGTTCTTCCATCAAGAACCTCGGATTCGGCTTTCAAACCGACATACTTGCCTCCGAAACCGAACCGCCACGCATTTGCCTCACTAACGTTGCACTACTTTGATTTACATTTCGTTGTTTTGAATCTTCAGTTCCGTAAGAAGAGAGGCCACTACTGGAAAAGATGATATAGCCTGGGAGGCAGCAAAAAGTAGGAGACTTTTTTCTAAGGGAAGAGAATTTGATAGAGCTAAAGAAAATGCAGAAGGGATTATTAATGTGAAGAAAGAGATTGAGAATCCAATTGTCATTGCTTTTCTTTCTGGTTTTAACATGGCTGCAATATCCATCTTCACCCCTATTGCAAATAAGAAATACATAACCCCAAACGTTGTTATCGTTTCAATTACTATTGCACCAGTGAAAGGAAACAACATTTTTGATATTTGCATTTTGTATCCCAGAAGTGATCGCCCGAATACCATACCACCCTATTGCCATGTAGTCACATCAAACGAATTAATGCTTTTGTCAGTTTAACATTCACAAATTTACAGACTCACGTATAATTATATATATGTCCAATGTACATGATTCGTATGCAAACTATGTTAAGACCCGAACCGTAATTTATTTGATGTTTCTTAAACATATATTTATACGCAACGTGGTTTGGGTGCATATTATATATATATATATACATACATACATTTGTTTGTGTAAAAGGGGAAACAAAAATCTGGGAAACAGTTAGGGATTGACCGAAAGGCTTGAGGTATAAATGGATAAGTTGTGTGACGACAGAAATAAGACACATTTGAAGTAGAAGAAGAGAGGTAGGAGTAGAACCCATGCTATTGCTAAATTTCCAGAAACCCCTTGGAGGTATATGCCTTGTGTATTACGACATACCATCGTCTTGTTTCCAACTTCCAATATAATGTCCTTTACCATTTGAGTTTGTTCCTTCTCCATGCTTTATTAATTCAATTTTTACTCTTAAATTTCTTAATTTGAATGATTAAACACTAGTAAATGAATGCCTTGAAGAGAGTGAGATGTAGAGAGATTGGAAAGGATATATATAGAGATAAATGAAAGGTAAAAGCTATTGTCTTATGACGTTTAAAGATAAAATGAATTGACGTAGTAGAATAATGGCAGAAATTTAACGTGATTCAGCTTTAATTTGGGCTAAGTCTGCGAATGACAAACTCGAAAATATTCTTCCACTAATAAGATTAATGGGTACAAAGTGAGAGGCAATGCAATAATTGAGATAAATAGAAATAGTGTCACCTGAAGTGTTTCCCGAACTCATTATTTTGTCGGCTCCCTTTTAGAAAAATATCCCAATATTTTTCTAAGATATTCTCTCATTTCTTACACGACATTTATTTTTTCTTCAAAGGAAATTGTTTCCTTTGCTTTGCTTCACTTCTTGTTTGGTGTGTTGATGTTTCTGCAAGGCGAAGACATTCTTGCCATTTATAGGCAAAATTGCATATCAATGTTAGATACACTACCATTGTGGTTGTACCTACCATTGTGGTTGTACTACCATTTGTGATTCTTGCACATTTTATGGTTGCCTGCATTGGTGGTTACTACTGCAACTTTGTGTTTTCTTCCTCTTAAATGTGGGAGGGACTCACAAATCTCTCCGGAAACTACGTAGAGCTCGCAATCCGACTAAGCGACGGTATTCAAAATTTTGTCTCTAGGAGAATTTTTGTTAACATGTCGATCCATTTTCTTCGTATGGATCTTACCGAGTTGTAATAGCTTAACCTTTCATTACACAATCCGGTGATATCTCATCGTGATATATTTTGATCTCGAATGAAAGGATGCATTCTTTCCAAGATGGATAGCAACTTTGACTATCACAAAATAGCGATAAGCTTGTCTTGTTGTAACCCCGAGTTCTTTTCAAGAACTTTTCATCCATAACAACTCTTTACATGCTTAGATTCTTTGCTTATGAATTAATGTAGTGGACAATGCAACACATTTTTTGTAACTTTGATTGCCGTGACACGCCTCGCAAATGTAATCAAGTATCCTGAAGTGGATTTTCTGGAATTCACATCACCTGCCATATCTGCATCTGTGTATCCAATTAACACATGTTTATCATTTTCAAAACATAGACATATTTTGGAAGAACCTCGAAGATACCCGAAAATCCATTTCATCGCTATGACCCGTGTTCCTTTCCAGGATTTGAAAGGAATGCTCTGAATTCAAGCTGGCGTAGAGTGATATCGGCCGTGTACAAACCATGGCATACATTGAACTTCCAAGCTATTTGAAGCGTATGGAACCTCTTCCATCTCTTCCTTATAACGTACGTAGAAGGGCTGTAGAGCTTAGCCAAAGTGATTAGCGAGAGGACAACTAATCGCTTTGCCTTATTCATATGAAATCTACGAAGTACTTTCTCCAATGTACTTCTAAGCGACAATATAATTTCTTGGCGCCTTTGTCTCAATAATAGTCGTACCAAGAATCTGTTTCTTTGATCTAAGTCTTTCATGGAAAAAGACTTACTGTTGCGTTTTCAAGTTGTTGATTAAAATATTTCGGCCAACAATCAACATATCATCCACGTAGAGCAAAAGAATAATAAAATCATCATTAGAGAATTTATACCATAAAACACAATGATGCAAGTAGTCTTTTGTAGCCTTGCTCCCATACTCGAACTTCTTGTACCATTGTCTTGGTACTGTTTTTAGCGTAGAGACTTTTCTTCAATTTGAGACATAATCTTCTTTTCCCTTTCGCAGTGAAAACCCTACAGCGCTCCATGTATATCTCTTAACTTCCAGTGGTGCAGAAGGTAGTTTTGACATCCATTTGCTCAGACCTCGAGTTAAAACATGATGCTAACCCCACAGCACGGTACGAATGGATGTCATTTTCACAAGCGGAGAAAATCTCGTCAAAGTCAACACACCTTTTCTTTGGGTGAATCCTTTGTGACAACCAATCTAGCTTTGTATCGTGGGCTGGAACTATGTCCTTCATGCTTCGCCCTTTGAACACCCGTTTATTTTTCAAGGCAGCTTCCACTTTGGGCGGTTTCATCCTCGAAGGTTTTGTTCTCTAAATGGGGACTTGACTGTCTTGCGTGGCTTCAATCCATTTTTGTTTGGATTCGCCATCATATGTACTCTTCATAATTCTCGGGTTCTCCCCGTGATGAGTTACATACTCGTATGGAGGATATGAGATAAAGGGTCGTCTCACTCTATCACTTCTTCTCGGTGGGAACGAGGGCGGTAGGTGTTAGTGGATAATGAACATCATTATTTCCCTCGTCTTGAGAACCAAGCTTCTATGGGGCATCATCTTCATCGAGGTGTATAAACACAGGTCTTCATCTCCAGACTTGTCTTGGCACGATGTTGGAGGAATTAATTCCAGGTCTGATGAGTCACCATTGGAATTAGGAACATCTTTCTTCATTTTGTTAATATCTTGATGGTCTCATGCTTGACAAATACTGACATCACGGCTCGACAAGTCTCTTTTGCAATTGGATCGCCATAAAATCTATAGCGAAATTGATCTTGACCATGCTTGATAAAAATACCTTGTCTTGTTTTGGCATCAGTTTGGATCTCGTCACAGGGATATGAACAAATGCTTTGCGACAGTCTACGCAGATGATCGTAGGAAACATCCTTTCACGACCACGCTTTATTTGGAACATCCGTCTTGAGAGGAGTCTGAGGTGAAAGATTCGACACGTGTCTGTTGTGGTATGGTTTCACCCCAAAAAGTTTTAGGCAACTTTGCGTGTGAGAGTAGACATCTAACTCTCCCGTCAAAGTTCTATTCATCCTCTTAGCTAAGCCGTTCCATTGCGGTTATGCGTGGAGGTGTCATCGATGCGAATACCATGTACTTTTTGCAATAAGCGTGGAAAGGTCCGATGTATTCTCCACCATTGTCTGGATACCTTTAGCTTCTTTCGATCTTGTCTACTCCGTGAGGCATGAAATTCTTTGAAGGCGTCTAGCACGATCCTTTGTCTTTAGAAGATATACCCACGTCTTCCTTGAATGATCATCAATGAAAGTCACAAAGTATTGAGCACCGCGAGTGACTTTGGCATTGGTCACGTAAATGTTGAATGAATCGGATCTAAAATATTATTCGTTCCGGAAGGAAGAAGCCTTGAAAGCAATACTGTTTGCTTTCACCTGTTGAGCAATGAACACACGTTTCTCCAAATGTACTTCATCCATTCCGGTGCAATATCTTCTTTTTGGCTAGACTTGTCAAACCTTTTTCACCCGTGTATTGGTCTCTTATGCCGTACTTCGGTACTTATCTTTCTACATGGTATTTCTTGTGTCGGTGAGAGTTTCGCTTGCATTATATACAAAGTTGTATGCTTTCACCTCACAGCCATACTAAGGAGCCTTTTGTAAGTTTCCATTTGTCATAAATGAAGAACTCTGATATCCTTCATTTGCAAGTCGGCGCCGAGATCAAATTCGGTAGCGTATCTGGAATATGCACGACATCATTCGAAATGATGCTTACGTTCTTTCCAATGACGTCTCATTTACCTACACCTGACGGACCGTTTCCCGTTTCTAATAACACGAAAACTTCCGTGTGTATGATGAGAAAAAATTCTCTGTGATGTAGCGTGGTATGCCTGTATCCTTTATGTCAATGTGATCTGCAAGATTGACAAAATCTTCATCATAAGCGATATTGAACTAAATCATGGTATTTGTTTGCTGTTATCATTCATCGTCATCCTTTTTGTTACTTTGTGTTCGTTTCTTGTTCCTTCGAACACCCGAGCAAAATTTCTTAATGTGACCTTGCCACAATGATGGCATTCAACATTGGCAAATTTGTTTGATTTGCCTCTACTCTTACTTCGGTTTTTGTTCTTTATGCAGTCTCGCTTCCTCTGAACTACTGTGATAAGGGCTTGTGTACGAATCTCTTTCCTTGTTTTGTTTCTCGTATGAAGAACAAGGCTTCTACAACAACTTAAACTCCATCTTGTCTTTTGCGTAAGTTAGAGTTGTTGTGATATGATATATGATGAGGGTAGTGATGCCAATAACATCACTTTCTCTTCATCGCGAAAACTCACATTAAATCTTGCTAAGTGAGAAAGCTTGTGTTGAAATTGCTAACATGCTTTGCATCAGTACTACATTATCTTCCTTCTCTGCGATATAGCTCCTTGCACAAATAAAATTTATTGGCAAGGTTCTTTTTGACATGTACTGCGTTTTCTAGAGTCTCGTGTTTCTTTAGCGATCTTTGCAATTTTTTATTCAATGTTTTGCAAGACAACGTCTGAAAATTTAGGCAGATTGTACTATTCTGTCTATCTATCTATTTCTCCCATTGTTCCTCGGTGACGATTGCTACCTTCTTTTCTTTTCCAATGACGCCTTATGGACCTTGTTGAATGAGAATATCTTTCATCCTCGCTTTTCCATAAAGAGAAATTATTATTGCCATTAAATTTCTCAATATCTACCTTTGGCTTGACATTTTTTTATTTGTGTTTCTTTTTTACGTAAATAAATACGCACTGAACTAATAAAATCTTTTAAATTGTGGAAGATCATCTTTATAAGAGCATATTAAGAATTTTACTAGACAGCTCGATACTAGTTGTTGGGCACAGTGGGTAAAGATAAAATGAATTCAACATAGTAGAATAATGACAGGAAATTTAACGTGGTTCACCGCTTTTAATTTGGGCTAAGTCCACGGGACATAACTCAGAAAATATTTCTTCCACTAATAAGATTAATGGGTACAAAGTGAAGCAGGTACAATACAAATTGAGATAAGGAAATAGTGTGTAGTGTTTCCCAAACTCACTATTTTGTCGCTCACTTTAGAAAAATATCCCAATATTTTTCTAAGATATTCTCTCCCACTTTCTTACCACGCACTATTTTTTTCTTGAAATTGTTCATTTGGCTTTACTTTCTTCATCTTTGGTGTGTTGATGTTTATAAGCGAAAACAGTATTTATAAGTAATTATATCAACTTAAATACACGCAAATTGTGGTTATGCTACCATTAGTTAGTTCACCAATTTATGGTTCGCCTACTGTGGTGGTTACTTATCATTCGTTAACCCAAGCGTAGAGGGACTCACAAAAACCTCATCTTTTAGAATTTATTAGATATATTTCAAGAGTATTGTTGGTTTTAATTCACCATGTATGTTCGATCACTAATTAGAATACTATTGTATTCTGATACACAATGTTGCCACCTACTCTTATATTATGAGCCCCATTTTGTAGAACAATCCCTAGATGTAATTTTTTTTTTAAATATTACTTTCGATCAGCTACAAAACCATATCCGTTTTGCTTTGGATAGAATTTGGACTTTGAAATATAATCTTTATCCTAACTTATTACATGCATTAATTAATATTTTATTAATAAATAATTACCGTAATTAATTAACACATTATTATTAATGTAATCTTACATTAATTACCGTAATATTTTACCCTTTAATTTAACATCAACACTTTACTTTACATATGTATATATATCAACATATTTCATTGTACCAAAGTTTTACATGTCATTGTTATATATACGAGTGTATAGGGTGTTACTCATGGTTAATTGACAGTTCACTATGAGCGTTACAAGTAACTGAATTGTTTATGAAATTTTCATGTCACATCATGTTATTTAATAATTATTACATTATAAAAGTTTTAATAAAATATTAAAAGAGTCGAAGATATTGAATTAATCAGCAGGATCTGTCATTTGATAGACATGGTTGGGATGGTATATTAAGTTTTAAAAAAAATACCACACCAAAAATGTCCACTCAAAGGTTTTACTATTGTTGATCAATGTTTGATGATATCGACTTTATTGAAAGAGTGGTAGCGACAAATAAAATGCCAAATGTTGGCCATCACCACCCTTGGGGCAGTCATTAGAAGACTCATTTGTCATCAATCCCACAACTTGCACAAACAATTTTCTTATTTGAAAAAAATACACTACACCATAAATAATTAAATACTTAAATCTATTAAATTTTAGATGATGTAATAAAAATTTATTAAATTTAAAAAATATACACTATTATAAAAATGGGTATTAAAGTCAGTTAAAAATCGACTTTAAATGAAATGACTTAAAAATTAATTTACTAATTTTAATTTTTATTAATTTACACTATTATTAATTTTTTTTAATTTACTAATTTTCTATTATATTCAAATAAAAACCTGTATTCGCGTAAAAAAAATCAGTTTAGCAAATAGTTTAAATAATACAAATAATTAAAAAAACAAATATTAATTAATAGCACAAAAAATACCATAGTATTCTTCTCCTGATGTTTATAATAAAAGCCTATATATATAATACAAAAATTTATACACATAATAACAGAAAATATATGAATAATAAAAATACTTACAAGAGTAAAATAAAATGACAAAATGAAGAAAACAAAGAAAAAATGATGTTTTGTAAGTGATAAATGGGTGTAAATTTTTTTGAGTATTTTGCTTAAAAAATAGGGGATCTAAAAGATTAGTTAGAGAGAAGAAAACTCACTAACCGACGTCGGAAAATGGTGGTCGTAGGTGGTCAGAAAATTAGAAAGAGTGGAGGATAAGTGGATGAGGTTTTGAGTTTTTGAGAGTTATGCAACGCTTGTAATAGTTTCTGTCTGGAGAAGAAAGAAAAGAAAATAAAAGAATTTATCCACATGTGTAGCGTCAGTTCACCACTCTACGTGCAAGTGTAGCGTTGATTGACACCTGGAACCGACGCTATCCACGTAGGACGTAGGATCGGTTGACGTGTTGAACCGATGCTATGCGTGGACGTAACGTCGATTTCAGGTGTCAACCGATGCTACGTTACGTGGATAGCATCGATTCACCACGTCAACCGATGCTACGTCCTACATGGATAACATCGATTCTACGCCGAAGCGACTTTAAATTCATTATAAATCGATTTTTTCTAAAAATTGAATTTATATATCGACTTATATACATCTTTTTGTAGTACTGATAATACTAAAATTCTATATATATTTCTAATATTTTAATTTTTAAACCTAATGTTTTAACGTATTTATGGTGTATGACTTGTGGTCCATAAGATTTAAAAAATAAGACATTCTCGCATATCAGATTTATGTTATACTAATTTACAAACTTAGTGGAAATTTAGGATATTATCTATAAATTAATATATTAAAATATACAACTTGTCAAAAATAATAGACTATTTAGACAACATCTCATTTTTAATTTTCTTTTTTATAATAAAAATAAAATATATTTTTTTAAACATGAAACAAAAGTAAAATGATATAAAGTCAAAATTTTCAAATACATTAAAATTATAATTAAAATATAAAAGATTGACCGATGGTTGTACTATATTAGTTATAAGGAAATATTGATGAGCTTTTGCACTACATTCATTCATCTTAGTGTTTACCTTAAACAAAAATATATGATCATATATCTTGTTATTATGGTAAACATTAGATATTTTTGATGGATTCAAATAGGATTTAAAATTTTTTAATCTAAATTTGATGATTAATTATTCTGAACCAATTTTAATCCGAATAGATTAAATTTTTTTGAATCAGATAATATTATATTAATATTAAAATTTATTTAAGATTATTATCATAAAACACGATATATACAACATTTAAATTTTTAAATTTATATATTTATAGCAAAATTAATTTATTATTTACAGTTATAATTAAGAAAATCAAAATAACAAGAAATATGCATGTATAATTATTAAATTATTATAAAAATTTATATTTATTTTTAAATTAAAATTTTAATATAATATAATTATGATATATATAATATTTAAATATAATATATTATATAATAAAATATATATTTATTTATAATGTTATAGTTATTCAATTTTAATTAGATATAATGAATTATAAATTATATCGATCTAAATATAATTTAAATACTATGTATCATATTTAATAGAGTATATTATAAATCTTTTACCAGGAGGGAACGAATACTCACTACTAATATTATTTACATCTTTATTAACCGAATTAACTTTAAAAATACTAAAATTCGTTTTCTATTAATATCATGATATTTACCTTCCCTTGAATTCTTGTTGTAATCTTGTAAGAAAAGTTTGATGGGATATGTTTAAAAGGATTTTAATTTGTAAATTAATAAGAGAAACTTAAATAAAAGGTCAACTAGAGAAGAAGATTGGGATCTCATGCAAAGAACTAAAATTAAGTCACGAAAGATGAAGATTCAAAAGATATTTTCTTACTCTAAGATCCTCCATCTAACGAGAAGAGTTGGTATAGCTGCACAAACAACTTGATGCACTTATAAAGAAACGTATAGAATGAAATAAACACCACAATTGCAATTGAAATAACTTCCTATCAAACTTATTAAATCTAGTTAGCTAATAAATAACTTTTCATAAATCTCAAAATTCAAAATTCTTGTTCTTACAAATTTTTTTTTTTTTTTACAAATAACACTTAATATAATAAGTATGACTTGAGAACAAAACTCATTATTACATACGATAAAAGTTTAATTTATTTATTATAAAAGAGAATAAAGATAAACATGTAACACATAAAAGTAAAATAATCACGATATTAACACAAAGAGATTGTTGGTAGGAATAACCATAACATATAAAAATTATGGCTAAATAAATACCTTTACCTATTATATTAATAAAAGTGTCCAGCGCTGATTTGCACACGTCATGAGTTGCATGAAATGGTTGTTAAAGGTGTGTAGTAGCTTATAAACATTTTAAAGGATGAGAACAATTACGTGTTAATAATGGATGAGTGTGACACACTCACTGTATCTGACCCACAACCATCCTCATCCCATTTTTCCTTTACAATTTTTTAATAAACAAACTTAATCCTTATTCCTGTGGGCAATACCGCCCACTGTAATACGTATACAAACAAAGTATTCACCTTTCACCCAAATTGTTAAAAAATATAAAAATCCACGTTTTACTGTTTTTAATATATAAATATATCTCCAACGCCTAAGATATTTCGTCTTTCATTTTCATATCCTCTGAACTTTCTTCTCTATTTATTCTAGAATATTTTGTTTCGACGTTTTACGGTGTTTCAAACTTAGTGTAGAGTGAATGGTAATGGAGGTAATTTCCCATAGCAAGTCCTCTTCGCCGACCTCGTCGTCGTTGAATCCCAACGCTCCGATGTTTGTGCCTTTGGCGTATCGGACGGTTGACGATTTCTCAGACGAATGGTGGGCTCTCGTTCAATCCTCCCCTTCCTTCCGCGACTATTGGCTACAGGAACGATTCCATGATTCCCAGAATGATTCCGACTTTCTTGATATTTACGATTCTTCATCCTTTGACGTCGACGCCCTCTTCCACGACGATCTTGTTGACGACAAAAATGGTGAGTTGAACCTTAATTTCCACTTCCGAGTACGCTGAGCTCTCTCATACGAGTCTCTGATCCAACTCGTTTGCTTACTTTTGTTCGTATTATTTAACAGAGGAAGTAGAAGAGGAAGACTATGCCAAGCAATTGATTA
Source organism: Hippophae rhamnoides (assembly GCA_033030585.1). NCBI lineage: Eukaryota > Viridiplantae > Streptophyta > Magnoliopsida > Rosales > Elaeagnaceae > Hippophae > Hippophae rhamnoides. The sequence continues at coordinate 51,661,736 of CM065432.1, forward strand.
GTCTGGGCGGTCTGAAATGGCGTAAAGGTCGGGCTTTGTCGGAATCTCCGAGGTTTGTTGCTAAGGCCCCAAAGATTGTGAATGTCAAAGTGAGTCCGCGGACGATTCAACAGCCGAGGTAGAGCGAGTTAGGATATGTATATCTGGCTACTATTTCCGTATTCCCAAGCAAGATGGTGGTAATCCCAATTTCAATTTCAAGCTCTTTTGACTGTATTTGGAACTGTTGTCAATTCCGTTTTCTTTGTAAATTCCTGTAAAATTAGGACCCATGTATGTTTCCTAGGATTACTGTACTTCCTCTTTGGGGAAAAAAAAAGAAGAAGAGAAATAAACTAATTTAACATTTAGCCAGATAATTTAATCTAATCTTCTGCTTAAGGTCACATGAGATTTAGATAAGAGTGAAATTTTATTTTCTTATTTTATAATGAGTTTAAAATGACAAAAATGTGTTTGCAGCCAACTACAAAAATACAGTTTAAGTCACTCACATAGTTTTAATTTCAATCCTTCTGAAAAAATATAGATTTTTTAGATTATTTAATAAAACATGTTCCATATGTACATGTCATAGATTGAGTAAAAATAGAAGTAAATTTGTGAGGGGTTATGTTGTATTTGTCCAAATAGCTAACTGAGCATAAATGGGTTTTATTGAATGTATTGTTGGTCCTCCTTGTATCACATTACATTGTGTGTGATAGTGATTAAATATATAAAACCAATGTTCACTAGTTTCTAATGTTGATTTCCCAGCTTCCAACAATGAGAAAGTTGTTACGGATCTGATTACCTTTAATCACTAACAATTAGGCGCAACTACCATAAAATATAAAAATATTTTCTGTTAACTCTCTTCGTCCTTGATTGGTTGCCTAAGGATATGAAAGAAGCTTTATTTTGATCCCAATTAAGGCTCTTGTGCTAGTAATGGAGTTGGTCTTCTGTTCAGGGTTTGGCTGTTTGGTTAAAACATTTTGTATCAACACTATTTATGTTTCAATATCTCCTAGCCAACAGGAAGCAAACCCCCTGTTAAATCCAAAAACGTAACAATTAATAAATGGGGTTTGTTTTTCAATTTGAAATATTTTGCTGCATTGAAAGTTTGTACCTTGAATTTTCTTGTTGGCCTCCAGAATGTTCTTGATGCATTCATCACAATGCAAAACCCATTTTCAATTCAAACATCAAACAAAAACACGATTGAGCAGGAATTGAATTTAGTTTTTTCATAGTGTTATAGAACTCACTCACGTTGGCCGTTCAACTTTGGTGCCCGGCCCCGTCTTTTAAAAGCTGAAAAGATGGTAGTTTTGTAAACGAAAAGAAAACAAATAGTGAAAAAAAGGCTTGGTTTCCCTTAATTTCAGTACAGTAAAACATACTAAACTATAAATAGAGGGGGTCAAGAATTAGCCTCCACAAACAGAACAGGCCCTGCTTGGTTTTTTTACTGGATTTGGGACTTCAGGTGTGTGTTAATTCTTCAGCGGGCATCCATGTAATTGAATTATGGATGAAGTGCTATGATAGTCATTTTCTTTATAAATGAATAATTTTAATTATTTTGTTTTGAAGTGTTTTATTTTAAATCATTTTCTTTTTAATATATTATTATTATTATTATTATTACAAGTGCTTTAATTTTATTTCTTACCATTATTGAAATAATAATAATAATAAATAACTATGATTTTTTAACAAATAAAAATTATATGCTAAAGAGTATATCTACGTCAGTTTTATGGAATTTGTTTTTTATTTATAAAAAAATATTACATGTGTTTGATTTTTAACCCTGGTCATGTATGTTTTTTTCCTCTAATTTAAATTAAATAATATAAATCGAAATAAATTTAATATTCAAATTAAAGTGATCCCTTTAGGTATATCATACATAAACAAAATATTAAAGTGATCCCTTTATAAAAAAAAATTACTATTAGAGCACGATCCATTCATTGAACTATATCCATTCGATGCACATTTCAATGAAGATTGAGGGTAGAATTTAGAATTTAAAGCTACCAGCAACTGAAAGAAATAAAATCCAGAACAAGAAACATAAATTGAAGAATTAATAGATGCATGATTATGTTTTGTAATTTGATAATTTTAAAGGTTTAATTGATATCAATATAGAATGCGGCGAAATGCGTTCGTGTTAAATTAAAAATTAGTGGAAGAATTTTCTACGTAATCAATTAACCTAACTTATATAAATGTCTCTCTGGAATTATATTAAAAATTATCTTATTTAAAAAGAGAGGAATTATTGTTACATCTCATTTGTTGTTTTGTTAAATTTAAAAATTATTAAAAATGTTATTTTTTTTCTTTAATATATTTATTTTATGTCAATTAAAATTTATTAGGGATATTTTCAATAATTTTTAAAATTGAGATTAAACATGTTAAAACAAAAAAAAAACATGACAATAACTACATATTGTAATAACTCAATGTTATTGCCCTATCAATAATTAATAATGATAATTTATGGTAACATAATGTTATAATAAATTTTTTTATTATCGTGTACATTATATGTATTATTATTTACATTTTATTTATAAAATATTATTATGGTATTAATAATTTACATTAATGATAATACCAATAGCATAAATTTATCTAATATTGATGGTACTTAAATATAATTAATTAATTAATTATAAAAATATAATAGATATTTTATAAATTTTTAATACAATACCATTATCATTAAAAATCAAAATAACATAATCATTTCTTTATTTACATTATAAAAGTATAAAAGTTCATTAGAATCATGAGTTATTTCATTCCAAGATATTATTTTAATGTATAAAGATAATCATATTTCTTATAAGTTATACCATAATATCTAATTGATAGCATTGCTTAATTTCTAATAATATTTATTTAATTATTTATTTATTTTAATGCTCTAAAAATTAACCCAATTTAAAGGTCTTCGTAGGTTTTATAATTTTTTAAAATGTACACTTTAATTCGTTTTCTAAGATATACATTTAAAATCATGTTATTCATAAAAATGTACATTTTAATCTATTTTTTAAGGTATTTACTTAAGATTAGACAATTCATCAAAATATGCATTTTAGTCATCTATATTTGAATTTATACATCTACATTTCTCTAATTTTTTAAAAGTTTCAAAAAAATTTCAAAGATAAATTTAAATTTTGTAAAATCAAAATCAAAATTTAAAATAATAAAAAATTAGTTTTGAAAAATAATACTAAAAAGTAAAATATGAAAAATAACAAATATTTTCAATTATTATTTAGGGAAAAAAATTACTTAGAATATATTTTTTTAACAATTTGTACTTCTTTCTATTTTTTATTTTTTATTTTATTTTTTTAAACTTATGCATTTAAAAAAAATACTTTTGTTCCATTTCAAATTTAAGTTATTATTATTTTTTAATTTTTGTATTTTTTTAAATTCAATTTACATTTTAAAAAAAATGATTATTTGAAATTGATTGAAACTTTTAAAGAATTATAAAACTCTATTTATATACTTTAAAATATTGAAAGTTAAAATGTATAATTTTTAAGGATTATTTAATTTTAAGTGTATACCTTAAAAGATAAATGACTAAGGTTTACTTAAAAAAATTATAGGACTTATAAAGACATCAATTCAAAAAAATTAGGAAAAAAATATTACTTTTAAAATTTATAATTATAAAAATAACACATTTATCTCATATATTTTTACCATTAAAAAAAGTCTAATATATTATTTTATTTTAAATATTATTTAATTTAATTAGACGATCATATAAATCTAACTATAAATATGATATTAAACATTTTTCAATTAAAAAATATTTAATGTTATTGTGTTATAATTATTTTTTATTATTTCCCAAATTTATTTATGTCATTTAAGATGGAGTGATGTTATTATGAAAATTTCCACTAAAACTAATAAAACAGTAAACATCTACGTGCAATTATCAACTAATCTCCATGATGGCTTTTTAGGGGACTGATTGAACGACACAATAAAGATGTGGCAGTAGCTCGTTTAAAGCTGAAATGCACATATCCATATAAATTTAAAATAGGAAATCAGATTTTTCATAATTTGACAACAAAATAATAATAATAATAATAATTCATAAGAAGGGAAAAAAGAAGAAGAAAGCAAGTAAGATAAATAAAAGTATTGGAAAATTGGAATAAGTATTTCCATACATTACTTGGTTGGACAGAACATTCTCTAAGAGCACACTTGATTTTCCAAGAGCCTAGCTTGCTTTGTTTTCCCACTTTCCCTATCCTCTGTTCGTATAGTCGTATGACAACCTTTTGTATCCCTTTAAGAGCACACTACATAAATCATGAAATACGTACGGCAATGAATCTGAAAATTCAGAATAATTTTTCAAGGAATCCAATTAGGGTGTTTTCAAGCATTGGATACCTAATATTGAAATTCTCGCGCACCTAGCAAATGTAAACGTGAACCTTTCCAAAACGAGAACACATATGTTCATGTTATCTTATATTACATAATTGTTTTAATTTAAATAAATTATGATTTAAAATTTTTAAATAAAAATAAATTAATAAAAAAACATATAAAGTAATTATTTATATTTATATGATCGTTTTTTTTTAAATTAATAAAACTAAACTATCATGATGAAAATAAGTATATAATCGATATATTATTTTTTTAAATTAATATAATGTTTATGCAATCATCTTTCTTATAGAATATACCTCTAAAGTTGTTTTTTTTTCTTTTTCTTTTTAATCCTTTCAAGTTATTATTATCCTATGAAATTAATTGATAAATAAATAATATTAAAAGTTAATGAAAAATTAACTTCTTTTTTTAAATTTAAACGAAAAGAAAGAAATATTAACCTTACTTTGTTACATATATATCATTTCTTTATAAGTGTTGATTAAAAATACATATTAAATATTTATAATTTAATAATTAAAATTATGTTTGTAATTATACATATATAATTATTGCATTTAAGAGTTATAATAATAGTATATTTGTACCAATCTCGTTACTTATCCTGTATTTCTATTTTTTGTTATAAAAAAATTACAATAATTTTTATATTCATTGTTATAATGCAATATTATATCATAGTTTATTCTGAAAAGAATGAATAATTTCACATTTTTCATTCATGCTTCGTTGTATGTCCCTCTTATAGCAGCACATTACTTTTCTTCATAACCTACGTAACGATATTAGATACAAATCTAAACGTCACAATCTACGTTGACACAAGTTTCCCCTAATTTCAATCTACTTGGCTCAAATTACCAAATTGACAACATTTATCTACTAATAATAATCATCTCTTTTTTGTGGAAAGACAGCGTTTGCCTGGATCATAAAACTCGTAACATTATTACAAAGACACGTTTTTATTGCCAATTCAGACGACCACATTACAGACGCATCAGGATATGACCAATAGGATCTCATTCCCACGCTTACACCCAAACACAAAAATATTTGACCCTGACTAGCTGCTATTCAATAATATATCGCAACAAAACGAACTCACGAACCCCAAAACAAAACAATAAGCAACACGACACAACAAACCTTATGATCTTAGTAACTTACTTACATCTCCCTCGGCACAATAATTTGACACGTTATCTCAATCCATAAGTTAGCAGCCAAGCAGATACGAACACGTAAGCTCATCGTTTTTATTTTCTAGATTATTTTATACTAGTCATGGCTGCAAGCAATCAATTACAGAGATAGAGATGAAGATCAAATTGCGAGGACTAGACCCGGAACTGACTTTCCGACCCGGTTAGAGACACTGCTTTCCCAAACGGAAAGACAATGGGACGAAGATATCTCAGCAGATTTTCCAAGGCAAGTAACGGTGAGTGAGGTGTTGAGGTACTCTCTGACCTGAGTGATTATCCCATGAGTAACGGTCCAGGCGTGGATCCAAGAAATGGAACGAGTGTTGTCGCAGCCTTCGACGACCACAGTGGAGCCAAAGGAGGTGATGGATTGGGGAACGAAATGGAAAACGTCGTCGGATTTAGCACCGGTGAGCAATTTCATCAAGAATTGGTGGGATGGAGGACCATGGAACCACCAATCGAGGTCTAGGGACACAATTTTGTGCACCGTTTCCACGTCGTGTGAGCTTAAAGCTTCATATAGGGCGAGTACCACCCTTTGATTACTGGAATCACTTTCTTCCAGAGTTTCCTGAAAGTTAGCCAGTTCTGGACGAAGTTGAAGTTAGTGATTAAAAAGAGAGAGTACGATAAAAAGAAAATGAGTTTTCCTAGCAAGAGAAACAGATTGGAGAAAATAAAACCAGAGGAAAATGGCGGTGAGGATTTAATAAGGAGATGGGGGGGTATTATATAGATGGGGAAAAGTACGTGGTTCATGATAATTTACCAACGTTTAGGGGATTGGTATCAATACTAATTAAATGTTTTATTATTAAAATATTTCGTATTAGTAAATTAATTTAAGTATATACAACCTCCTATATTTTCTTAATAGTAATTAATTTATATTTTTTTTTTGCTAACCAGAGGTTTGATGATTAAATTAAACATTTTTTTATTAAAAATTACGAAGACAAAAATTAGTTATTTCTTTTAAAAAAAGTAAATAATATAAAAAAATATTAAAAAAATTCAAAATTTTAATAATTTTATATGATAAATTTTTTATAACGATTATCGATAAAATACAAACTTCCTGATTTTTATTCATTGATTTTTCTTATTTTACAAAATAAATGTATAATTCATTAATTCATTAATAAAAAGTGTTGAAATTCATTCTTTAAAATGTCAAAATCCAATTATGTATAAATAAATTATAAATTAACTATATATATATAATAAATTAATAATATTATTAAAAAATAGAGTCCCTAAAAATTAAAATTAAATTATTTGATCAAAAGAATATTTTAAGTTAAAAAAATGTTATTATTTAAAAAAAATTATAAAGATATCAACATTTAAATTTGTGTATTAAATTAAAAAAAATTAATAATATAAAATAATTAAAATAAAAATATATTAACTTAATAGCTATTTGGTATATGCAAGGGTGAAAATATCTACTTATCATTGATATTGTTACTATAATATCTATTTTTACATATCTTAACATTCGAATGTAATGTATATATCTTTTAGTTAAATTGTCGTAAAATTATTAAAAATATTTCAAAAATATCACTTAAATGTGATTGTCCTTTAAATATTTTTTAAATATATTTTTTGGTTAAAATGTTATAAATATTGTATATATTATCTCTAAAATATCACTCAAATATCGAACAAAATATTAAAATATAAATTCTTAATTTATTTTTTTATTTTTCATGAACAACCATTTCAATTCAATTCAACTTTTTGTTAGTTTTTCGTAATAAAATATATTATATTTTTATTATTATTTATAACATGTTTGATATACATATAAGTATTTTTAAGAATAAATAATTAATAAAATTTATTTTTATAATATTTAATACAATTAGTTAATAAATATAATTATTTCAAATATTTTATAATATTTAACAAAAAAAATATTTTTTATTATATAATATTTTAATTAATTGATCAATCTATTAATTAATATAAATATTTTAAGTATTTAAAATAAATATATTAAATAAAAAAATTAATCTAAAATATAAATAATTGGTTATTTTAATATTAAATTTTTATTTTTGATAAAATTTAATAATTTCACGATTTTTTTAAATTTTTATTATTAATAATAATATTTTTGATTTATTTATAATAATTATATTTAAATATTTTTTTATGTCGATATTTTAAACTATTGTAAAAACCCACCGTTTGGTGTCAAGTTCGGGGTCTGGCCAATGGTTGGTATGATTAGGCATGGTTGGGCAGGGGTAGTTTTGAACTTTTGAATGTGGATGATGCCTTTTTTTTTTTCCTTCTTAAAATGTGAATGGTCTTGTATTGCAGCAAACGGTGAATATCTTGATAAGTATCGATTTAAATGACGTGGCGTTACGTGGGTGGTATGATATATGTGATGCAGTTGAGCCTGGGTAAATCTTGACAATTTCATAAAACTAGAAAAAATATAAAGAATGATTTTAAAGTTTATATTTTCTTCACAGATATTTTTAATATTTAAAAAAATTTTACGACATTGAATTAGAATTATTATTAAAGATAATTTAATTAATAATAACATTAATAATTTATCTACATATATTTTCATTTTTTTCTTAAATTATTGAAATATCTTTTAAAAATTATAAAATAAAAAATAATTATTTATTTATTATGTTTATTTTAATTAAAAATAAAAATATATGATAATTAAAAAAACACATAACAAATTAAAAATAATCATCAAATAAACTTATATTATTGATTCATTTCCTATATAAATTACTAAATCATATCTGGTAATTTTTTAAAAAATATTTATTATTTTGATATATTATATAATTTCATTATTATTGATATTTACTAATTAAAAATAATTAATCAATTAACTAGATAGGAAAAAAATTAAAATTTTAAAAATAACTAATGAAAAATTAAAAATCCTTTTTGATTTACATAAAACAACTAAAAAATTAATTATTATTCATATAATTAAAAAATTAATTCTCATTCCACAAATAAACTAATATTTAAATTAATTGAACAATTTATTATAAAATGAGATAATTATAATTTATCCACAATAATTTATATAAAATTTGTATATTTCTTAAATTAACGTATATAAATTCTTAAATAATCTCTATTTATTTTATATATTAATTGAGGTTATTTAAATAAGAATAAATAGACTTTGCAGAAACATATCTTTTAATATATATATTTTTAAAAAAATATCTCTCTTTTTTTATATGTCTTTTAGTTTTCTTAAAGTTCAATTTTAATTTTAATTTGTACTTTAAAGAAGAAGAAAATGTAGTCTTGTAAACAACTTCAAATTTTTTTTCTTTTATTTCAAAGTTCCTAAAAATATGAATTTTTTTTTTGCTTTTGACCCTTTTATCCAAGCATTTTTGACTCGATCCGTAAATATGAACATGTATCTAAAAATAATTTTTTTTAGAATACATGTATTCAAGATTTAACGCTTATCTTTTAAGGTGTAGGATGGTATTTTGCTCATTTGACGACCGTTTTTCGTTAGATTTACCGAAACTTACACAAAATTTGTAGTTTTAAATGTATATATAAAATTAAATATGTGTACAGAACCATAAAAAGTCAAAAATAAGAAAACTCCTTAATATTCCAAAAACATTTCGTTAAGTTCATCATCCCTACTCTAAAAAAGTAACTTTTACCTCAGTTAATTACTTATTCAATTTTTAATTTATTATTTGCATTTGATAAAGATATTTAATGTCATAAATTAAATCTTATTTATCGATGAATTTTTTGGTTATAAAAAAAATATTTAAGAACTTATTTTATATTTCGGTTTAATTATACTAAAACCCTCCTCCGTCTCCCTGCCATCAAGATGTGATGGTGTATGTCAATATATATATATATATGAACAAAATTTACAGTAATATTTTGATAATTTAAAATATATTATTAATTATTTCATTAAAATATAACAGTAAATGAATGAAATATATTTTTACTTTCATTCATGACTTCGACCGATGCAAAAATTATTCCATTAACAAAATGTTTATTTTTTATACAAAAATATTTACTTTTATCCGCTTATGTGCCCTACGTTAAGCGTGCATGCAATAAAATAAAAATAGCCAAATTAGATGAGATTGGATTGACTTAGACATGGTAAAAGGCAAAAATCACCCTGCCCACTTGCTTATATCATTTTAGTTTTGTATTTTTTTGTAATTCAGTAAGGATGTGAGAGACAACATGCATGCATGGAAGTGCAAAAGAGTGACAAAACATGGAAGCTTATTTATTTGTTATTATTTTTCTATTATGTTGATAGGTATTTAGATCGTTAATGGCATAGTTAGTGCTAGAGATACTCTTATATTTTTTTTTATCTTCGATTTAAAATTTATATTTTATTTTCACAAGATGTATTAGGATCATTAATGTCGAAAGAAGATCTCAAATAAATAATAATAATAATAATAATAATCTAAATATTATTTTATTTTTATTATAAATAATAATACTATAATTAATCTATTACATAAATAAACTACCAACCCAAACTAAACTAAACAATAGACGCAGAGGACAAAAATAAAACCTCGAGATCCAGATGTAGTTGAGCTTTAATGCAGTCATTTGTGGATCAGCCTGGCTAGTTGTTATAGTGCACTCGTGTATTGTAATGCATCTTATTTTATGAATTTTTATTGATTTATGTCCGTGATAATGAAACAGAAAAATATAATAAAAATAAAAGTCTTTTATAAAATTTTACAAGTCTTCGAAATTGAGAGATATATAATGTAGGGAAATTTTCATTCATTAAATGGAAACCTTATTTTAAAGCAAGACAAATTGATTTTGTCTGGTACCATAATGAGTAATGCTAGACTGGATACAGACCATGATGATCTGTCACCACTAGTACCAAAAGAGGCCCATTTATGCCATATGATAGATATCGATCGGCTACATTAATTGATCCTATAATATTATTTAATTACGTGTAAAAAATGAGTTTGGATTTTTTTTTCAAACTTTTTTGCTTCAATTAGAGACTCTATTTTTCTTTTTTACATCAGACAATTAAATGAAAGAAAAATAAATATATGAAAAAAGATTGAACTCTTATAATTAATAGATTTTGAGTTTTATAAGAAGGTATAGTGATTTGATTAGTAAGAATAATTGTAGGAAAAAAAAAGTGATTTTTTAATTTAATAAACAGAGTAATTATATAGATAATTTGGGAGAACATATATATTAGGATGAGAGTGGAAACTTTAATTGAAACTTAAATGTGAAGTTCATTCAGGAATCCCAAACTTGAAATTGATAGCATTATTCTGTAATAAAAGAAATTGATTTCGACAGGCAATATATTACCTTTATGTAACATGTATTAGAAGTGGATATGGATATTATTCTATTCTATTATTGTCACTACTCTTCCACTAGACTAATAATGGCATAAAAATTTATAAAATCCTTTTAAAATTGAAACAGAAAGTACCTTAAATCAATTAAATATATACCTTTTAGGTCAATATTGATAAAGTTTCAAGGTTTCCTCAAAAATAAAAATTAAAAGATGTCCTTGTTAATTTGCTTTAAATCAATTAACTACGTATATGACTTAATATATATATATATCTTAAGTCTAAAGAGTATCAATGTAAAAAAATAAAATAATACAAAAATATCACAATTCATGAGTAAAAATAAAAATATATATATGTATAAATATATTAAATATAATTTAAAAATAAGAAATAGCAAAAAGTTGAATATACATGAAAATCGATAAAATTATTACGAAAATACCAAATATACTTTTAGCAATGATAATAGTGATTCATGATAATGACTAAAAATAATGAATTAAGATATAGCAATTTAAAGGAGTGAGAAAGGGGTTATGATTTAAATCTTTAATTTATTAATTAACCAAATTCTGTATATTTATTCAAAATATAATTTTTTATTTTTAATATAAATAATAAAAAATGTGAAAATAAACTTTAATGATATTATTTTTAATTTTTTTAAATATTTAAATAAATATTAGAAGAAGTGTTACTAATATTCACTCTTGTTTGGTTCACGGTAGTTTGAACGTAGACACGTAGTTTACGATATATTTAGCCCCAGCCACTTGGGTGTAGAGTGAAGGTACCATACTACCATCTATTCTTATTCACGTGTAAAAATCTATTTAGCTCTTTCTTGTTTATTGATTTAATTTGAATAATTAATAAAAATGAAAACGATAATGAAATTTAAATGGAAATAAAATAGTATTACAGTTATATTTTTTTTTTGTTTGATCATTAAAATAAAAATAATAATTAGTATTATAATATTTCGTTTATAATTAAAATAAAATAAAAAACATTTTATATTACCTTAATATCTTTATATTTTATAAAATTTAAATAATTTTATTTAATTATTATGACAAAATACACCAATAAAATCATTATATTTTTAAATAATTATTACGTAAAAATAAAATATATTATTAAAATTATTATTTTTTTAAATAAAATTTAGTATTTTAGATTTTTAGATTTTAATTTAAGAGTTAATGTAAAATTAGAACAAAAAATTAACATAAGAATATAATCATAATTTTAAAGAAGATGATGAAATTCTTATTCCTTATATTTTAGAATTTGATTTGATTTCATTATCAATTTATAATACAAACAAATATAAAATTATAAATAATCAATTTCATTCTTATTCAATTTCATACCAATTAAACATAAGATAATATACATAACATCACTATGACATAGAAAGATTTACATGTAAAAATGGGCGTAAAACTGTGAATTATACTAATAACTATAAAATTTTTTATAACATTCCAATAATAATAGTTAATTATAAACAACTATTCACATTTTACTCACATTTTTTATTTTTTAAAATTTATGTAAAAATATATTTAATTTAATTTTTTTTAATATTAACATAATTTTATTTTATTATATTATTTAAAATATTAATATTAAATTTATTTTTAACTATTAACACATATTTATAAATAAAATAAAAAATAAATATAATTATTATATATTTTATTATTAAAATATATTTTTATATAATTATATATATGTAAAAAATAATATTGATATATATTTTATTTCAAGTAATCTAAATTTTAATACTGTAATAATCATTATCATCTTAAGTTTTATTATTAATTATGATAATGTTTTGAAAAATTATTAAATTTTTACATATTTTATTTAACCTTAATTAAAATGTTCATGTGCATGGTCTTGGGCTGTTGATGGTCGTGGATATATTAGACATTTCCAATAATCAGTATTAATTAACTCCCTTCACTCTTTATGGCATTTTCCTTTATTTTCACAGAGTAAAAGCTTTTCCTTTGAAAATGTGGTAGAAAATTTGGCATATAATATAATATATTTTATTAATATTTATCATTAAATTTGTTATTATTTTTAACATATATTTTTTTATAAAAATATAGAGTCAAAATAATTTTATTTTACAACATATGTATACCCATTGTATGCAATATTCTCACCGCAAATCTAATCAACATTTATGTGTATTGAACAAAAATATAGTAGGCATTTATTGTATGTATTTTATTGAAAGCGATTACTTTGTCATGTAAATGACATGCATTTAACATCTAAAAGCTTTAGAATTGAAATTTCAACGATATTGTTAATGTTATTACTATAATATTTTTATATATATTTTAAAATTGAAACATAATATCTATTTTTTAGTTAAAATGTTAAGAAATTATCGAAAATGTCATTAAAGTATCATTATCGTTTAAATATTGTTTAAATAATTTTGGCAAAAAAATGTCATGAATATTATGAATATTTAAACTAAAATGTAGTTAGAATGTTGTTAAAATATTAAAAATACAAATTCTTGATTTATTTTTCTTTTTTCTACATTTTTTCGAACAATCATTTTAATTCATTTTTTTTCAATTTAATACAAGAGAATATATTCTTTCTTTTCTTATTTATAATATGTTTGTTATAAGTACTTTTAAAAATAAATAATTAATAAATTTTATTTTTATAATGTCAATATTTATTTATTTATAATAGTTACAATTAAATAGTTTATTTAATTATTTTAAATTTATTTTACAATATTTTTATTAATTTATCAATTTATTAATCAATATAAATATTTTATCTATTTAAAAATACAGGTATTAAATAAAAAAAATTAGTTTAAATATAAGTGATTGATTTTTTTGATGTTTTATAAAATTTTATATTTTTTTACTTTTGATAGAGTTTTCATAATTTTTATAATTTTTTTTTAAGTTTTTGTCGATAAAAATAATATATTCAATGTTTTCGTAAATTTTTTTATAGTAATATGTTGAGTAACATCGATATTTAAAACCTTGATTACAACTTACTATTACATTATTATAAACTTAAATTAAAATAACATAAATATAATATTTTTATATCTAATTTATATTTTTTTATAATTAGAAAAAAATTGGTATATATAAGATGTTATTTAATTAAATAATGTTTAAATTATGATTATATTAGTTTATTTGATATTTAAATTTATTTTAAAATGTTTTTTTTTTAAATATTGGAAACGATGACTCTGCTTTGTAAATCAACACATGGCAGCTTACGAGACGACTATTGGGTAAACGTGGAGGACAACAGACTACTCCATTTGTCTTTCGATAAATGATTTCAATTAAAGGCAGCCTTTGGCATCTCTAACGTGATCAGCGTGACAGCTAGAATTTTTGATTAGTTAATCTGTTTGTCAAGCGTAGCGTAATTGGTAGACACGATCCGGCTCAATATTTAAAAAATTATTAAAATCAAGCTAAATTATTCATGTTTATCAAGATTTTATAGTTCCTTGGTTGATTTTATTTTTACATCAAATGTACTCTTCATTCGATGCTAAATAAGTGTAATTTTTTTTTATATTTTTATTTCAATCAAATAATAAAAAAATAAACACGACACTTAGTAATTGAACTAAAGATCAATGCTTTCTTTATACTAAATAATTATTATTTTATTTATATATTTATTATAATTATTTTGTCTAATTTAAATAATTTTAAAAAAATCAGACGAATTTATCCCGTGTAAACCAATTTATCGATTTATTTGTCTTACCTTAATAAAGGGTTTATATTTTTAAAATAATTTTTTAAGATTATATATTTTATAATTTTTTTTTATATTTTTTCAAAAATCATCATTAAGATATAAAATGTTACATACATTTTTGAAAAAAAAAATATTTTTAATTTTTTTAGAATTAATAAATTCTTATAATATTACACGTACAATTGTATAAAATAATTAAAAATTAAAAATTTGTAAATAAAAACTCAAAAATTTCTTAAGTTATTTTTAAATAAATAGAGAAAGTAATCAAATAATTTTTTATTTTTTTAAATTAATCTAAATAATATCTAAATCTAAATAGATTATATATTTTTAAATTCAAATATAATTTAATTATAAAATTTATTAAACCAATTTAAATCTAAATCTTATTAATTAGATTATATTTTTTTAATTTAAATAAATTGATTGAATTATTACATCATTCTAAAGTTTGTAGCTAATAAACCTTGTAAAATTAGGAAAATATTTTATTTTTATTTTTTATCAAAAATATACTAGATAAGATATTATAATAAAATAAAATATACTGTATTATTACGATAAGTTTTACCGGAAAACTAAATATTAATAATAAATCTTTCTAAAATTAAATAAATATGATTTTATTTTTTACCTTAACAGATTTTAGGTATTTTTTTCTTGATTTACGAGCCTATGTTTAGCAACTCCTGCAACCAATAAAATAACTCCTTAATTTTTTTGTAGGTCCAACAAAGCACGTCATGCAACGTCTTTCTGTGTGTGTAGGTGCAACAGACACATCATGCAACTTCCAAAACAAAATGGTGGAATGTGAGAAGAAATGGATTGAAAATATTACTTGATCAAACATGACGACATCGTATTGATACTATATATACTTCACAGACTAAAATATTGCAAGTGTAAAAAATAACAGAATTTAATAAATGGGTATATGCGGATCGATCCTTTTTACCCAAATTTAATGAAAATAAACTTTATCCTATCTAAAGCTTCGAGTTTCGTGTCAGAAATGGACTGCTCTAATAAATATCATTTGATTTATTATTAGTTAGAAACAACATCTTGAACACATTTTCTTTTATACTAAACTATGAAACAAAACTAGAATTCATTGTTTAGCTCTAGATTGCACCACCATCTTTATGCTTGAATTTAGAAGATGTTTCGTAATCTTGAATCGTCCAATCTAGTTGCATAAATTTGTACATTTTTATTGAACTAATTAATAAAATTTAATTCAATTCGTATTATATGTTATTAAATTGACTTAATATTTTATTTATACGTATCAATTTATCTTTTTTTACGTTATTTAATCTGATGTTAATTAAAATTATTATAAATTTTCATGTAATTATTCATTTAATTAGAATAATAAAAGGTTTTTGTTGCGTGTTTTTAATAACACGGCTGATGTGATATCTGCGGTCATGAGTAATAACGTTTATAAGTAAAGATCGTCACGGAGATTTATTCTTATAGTTTGTTGAAATCTTAAAATTATTCTACTCGATTTTATCAAAATAATCGTTGATATAAAAAAAAAAGGTAAAAAAGAAAATAAAGAACTACAGGATTGCAATTTTTCACCAAACTAATCACTTCTGATCATATTATTTTCTTTGGATTTATATTTTTTAGTACATTTTATTTGTCAGCGAAAACTTAACTTTTATTAAATACATCTTCGATACAAACACACCTCGTTAAATTAATTATTATATACTGTGAAATTAAATTAATTGCGAATTAGATTCACGTTAAGTTTTCAAAAGTAGCATCTGATTAGGGTATATTCTATCATGTCATAAATCGTATTCATTTTCTACTGAAGCGATATCAAAAATAAATTTCTGAAGTTTATTTTTTATCTGTGAAATCGTTTGATAAAATTAAGTAAATAATCAGCGATGCTTGAAGATAAAGCGAGAACAAATCAAGCGTCTTTATAAATCTATCAAAAATAATTAAAATCAAAGCTTCGTAAATTTGAATCAAAATCTGTGCTAGAAAAATTAAATTACTTCGTAAAATTAAAATTAAAATTACAAAAGATTGACAAAATAAGATGAAGAATAAGGAAAATTAAAACATCGAAAACGAAAAATATTTGTATAGCGCGAGCTTAACGACAAAAGCCAAAAAATGGCTTACGGTATTCTATTTAATCCAAAAGCAGAACTCTTACAAAATTTCTAAACTACCCAAAAACTCTTACTCGACCAAAAAAAAACTTCTTTACAACTAAAAACTATCTCACATGTTATAGCAAAAAAATACATTAATAAAATATTATATTTCTTTTTTTTTTTTAAAACGCGTAAGGAATATTTTTGTATCGAAAATAGAATCGGCGAATCGATTTTTCGATATTATTATTTTAATTTACGCGTGATACGATCTTGTGGATTACGATTTTTAATTCAAAGTGCGTACCACGTGTCGGCGTACGATTCGGCTGAAAGATTCCCTCTTGCCGCGTGGCGGCACGTCGTGGGCGAACAAGCCCAGAATTTGCACGTAGGAACGGCGCCACGAGGATTGGCCCGCGAAAAGTGAGCAACGGTTGGAAACGGGCGTGATCCGGCACGGGCGCGCGCGTTGTAAATAGCCGTGTGTCGGACTTTGATTCGGCTGCAATATTTGATGGACACGTGGCGGATTCTTGTCTGTTAAAGGCGAAGATACACGCTTGTATGGGCCAGCGTCACGCGGGATTGCAACACGAGCGGCTCGGTGCTGTGACGGCTTGGATGGAGCGGCAATCTGGGCCGTTGATACGATCCGACGGTCGGCGATGCGCCTCGGGGGTCTGCGCGGCGGCCCAAACGTATGGGGCCCGGCTACGGCCGACTGCGCGACACGTGGGTCCCAGCGACACGCCGACTGCGCTTAAACGAATATCTCTGTCCCACGTCTCTTGGTCGGGTTTGATGGACACGCGCGAATCTGGCCGTTGATCCGTGATCGGACGGTCCACGTTTAGCGAGTGTGATGTTAGCGTGGTCTTGTCTCACTGCCTGTGAGAATATTCAAAATTTTATAAATTATACTTTTACCCATAAATTTAATCCAAATTACATTTTTGTACTTTCTTAAATTACACTTTAGCCACTTTTCTAATTTTAAATTAAATTTTTAAACTTTTAATAATTATAATTAAGCCCAATTTAATTTAAATTATATTTTCAATTCTTATAAATTGTAATTAAGCATTATATTATTTGAAATTATATTTGTGGACAAAAATATGAAATTAAGTACATTTTCGATACAAATTATACAATTTTATTAAAAATGTATTTTTTATACATAAAGCGGAAAACATTAATTTATTTAACAAAAATTAAATGATTATTAAGCAGAACATAGCAATTATCATTACTAAAATTGGTAAAAATAAGCGTATAAAAATCTGAGTTATCAACGCCTTACAGCTTAAGTTTTGCTAGTCCTCGGCGAAAGGAAGAAAATAAACAAAGATAAGCTGCATTTAAAATAGTGATTTTCAAAATATTTCTTTTTAAACATTCCATATAACGTAAACTCAAAGAAATAAAGAATTTTATCTAAGCATCAAAAATCAATTTAAAAGCATATAACCTTTTTACAATGAACTTTTAAGTGTGTGTGTGAAGTCTTTTCAAATTTTATCGCGTCTTGATCAGGATTAGTTTATACAAATATAAAATCAAACAAATTATCATGAAATCCACCAAATCTCGTAGTCTATTTTTCATTTCTCTCTCCTTAATGTAGACAAACACAAAACACCAAATCAATAGGACTTTATAAAGCTTGTAATGTATGGCTTAGGTAAAGGAAGGAATGAAGGACAATATTTAGCTTAAAACTTTTCCCGAAGCATAACATTTGAGGATTGAACAAGATAATTCTATCATCTGATAATTACAACCCAATTTGGGATTTATCATCATTACACCATATTTGTTTTTTTTTTTTATTTTTTTTTATTTTTTTTTTTTGCTTTCTTTTACGCTTTTTTTAGTAACCCTTTTTTTCGATATATCCTTCAACTTTTACTATGATTGTACATGTTAGTTGAATAAGAAACAATATGTATATCTAAACAAATATATATATACTTTTAGATAGGCTTTTGAAATGAGACATATATATATATATAAACTTTGAAGCTCGAATAGGGCATACTATGGTTAATGGATGTAAGGGTAGATAGAAAGGTTCAAGCGATCAAAGATGGCCTAAATCATTTTCTTAGTTAAATGTTATCTATTATTTAGCCTCGAGAAAATCAAACAAATTCTAAGAAGCGTAACACCACAATCAATCAATTTCATACTACGTAAACATTCTCTAAATTAGCATAGCAACTCAAAAGTCAAGACTAGTGCTGCATGAATATTAATTCTTGTAAAAAATGAAATATCGTAAAATTTAATTATCACTTAGACAACAATCGAGTTTTTCAAAGATATGCATCATTTAAATCGAAGAAACAAAAAATAAATCACTATTCATACGTATCTTGATCAACCAAACAAACAAAAAAAAATTTCCTGACAATAACATCAGAAGAGTATTATAATTAGGTTCACTATATCCGGCATCCTCAATGTGTGAAAGTTAAAGAAACATATGAGATGGGTTTAGAAACTTCTGGTTTGTTTGATTGGTTAAGCCAAAAATAGCTTTATTACCTCCGTTTGCACCTACGAAAAAGAAAGAAATAAAATAACAACATAACAAAATATAAAAACCTGACACATCCGAAAAATAAAGAAAAAAATAAATATAAAACCATGGGTTGCCTCAAAGCGCTTGTTTTATAGTGCCAACTTGACTTCTCAATTTGTTTTCTTTTTGTAAGTTAAGATTTGTGTGTCAACAAAATCTCGACTTACGAGAAAATTGAAAAATAAATTAAGCATAAATAACAACAAAAAAAATTTTTGTTTTTTTACTGTTTGTGTGTTAAGATTTGTGTGTCGAACAAAATCTCAGCATACGAGAAAATTTCAAAATAAACTAAACAACAAACAATAAGCAAAAAAATAAATAAATAAAAACAAATAAAAAAAATTTTATTTTTTTCTTTGTACTTGCGAATAAGATTTGTTTGTCGAACAAAATCTCGCACGAGAAAATTGAAAAATAAATTAAACAAGCAAATAAATTTTTTTTTTTGAATTAAAGCAAGATTGATTGGTATTAATATCAGCATGATGAAAATAGTAAAACAAGTCCCCGGCGTATCGAAAAACTTGTTGCGTGTTTTTCAACACGAACTTCGTGCAAGTATACTGTGATCGCAGTAATAACATTTATAAGTAAAGATCGATCGCGGAGATTTATTCTTATAGTTTGTTGAAGTACTTAAAATTATTTACTCTCTGATTTTATCCAAAATAATCGTTGATATAAAAAAAAGGTAAAAAAGAAAATAAAAGAACTCTAGGATTGCAATTTTTCGCAAACTAATCACTTCTGATCATGTTATTTTCTTTGGATTTATATTTTTTAGTACATTTTATTTGTCAATGAAAAGCTTCTCTTTTTATTAAATACATCTGTAGAAACAAAATGACAAAACCTTATCGTTAAATTAATTATTATATCTACAGCAGAATTAAATTAGCAAAGATTCATTACGTTCTAAGTTTTCAAAGGCCTGCATCTGATTAGGGTATATTCTGTCGTTGCATTAAATATGTCATTTTTATCTACGAAGCAATATACGAAAATGCATTTCTCGAGTTTATTTTTATACCCTGATCGTTTTGATAAAATTAAGTAAATAATCAAAAGCATTAAAGGCTTGAATAAGCAACGAACAAATCAAGCGTCTTATAAATCATCAAAAATAATTAAAATCGAAAACGTAAATTTGAATCAAATGCATGACCACAGAAAAATTAAATTACTTAATAAAATTAAAATTAAAATTACAAAAGATTCAAAAATAAGATGAAGAATAAGGAAAATTAAAACATCGAAAAAAATATTTGGCCCATGCGCAAACACGACAAAAAGCCAAAAAATGGCTTACTGCGTGTTATATTTATCCCAACAACACTTACAAAATTTCTAAACTACAAAAACTCTTCTCTGACCAAAAAAAACTTCTTTACAATAAAAACTATCTCTATTTATAGCAAAAAATACGTTAATAAAATATTATATTTCTTTTTTTTTTTTAAAAGCAGCGTAAGGAATATTTTTGTATCGAAAATAGAATGACGGCAGTCGATTTTCGATATTATTATTTTAATTTACGCGTGATACAGTGCCAGCGGATTGATTTTTTTAATTCAAAGTGCATGCCACGTGTCGGCGTCGATTCGGTGAAAGATTCCCTCTTGCCACGTGGCGGCACGTCGTTGGGCGAACAAGCTCGCCGTGCACGTGGGAACGCACGGGATTGGTAGCCCAGAAAAAGTGAGCGGCGACGGTTGGAAACGGGCGTGATCCGGCGCGTTGTAGCGCGCGTTGTAAATAACCCGTATGTCGGACTTTGATTCGGCGCAATATTTGATGGACAGTGGCGGATTCTTGTCTGTTAGCGAAGATACACGCCAGCTTGTATGGGCCAGCGTCACACGGATTGCAACACGGCGGCTCGGTGCGCGGCGGATGGGCTGACGGCACCAATCTGGGCCGTTGATCGATCCGACGGTCGGCGGATCTCCTCGAGGGAATCTGCGCGGCCCAAACGTGTGGGGCCCGGCCTACGGCCGAGCTGCGCGACACGTGGGTCGGTCCAGCGACCGCCGACTGAAAGCGAATATCTCTGTCCCCGATCTCGCTTGGTCGGGTTTGATGGACAGCGCGAATCTGGCCGTTGATCCCGATCGGACGGTCGCGTTTAGCGAAGTGTGATGTTAACGCGTGGTCTTCGTCTCCACTGTGAGAATATTCAAAATTTTATAAATTATACTTTTACCCATAATTTAATCCAAATTACATTTTTGTACTTTCTTAAATTACACTTTAGCCCTTTTCTAATTTTAAATTAAATTTTTAAACTTTTAATAATTATAATTAAGCCCAAATTTAATTTAAATTATATTTTCAATTCTTATAAATTGTAATTAAGCATTATATTATTTGAAATTATATTTGTGGACAAAAATATGAAATTAAATGCGATTTTAAATACAAATTATACAATTTTATTAAAAATGTATTTTTTGCACATAAACGGAAAACATTAATTTATTTAACAAAAATTAAATGATTATTAAACGAACATAGCAATTATCATTACTAAAATTGGTAAAAATAACTGTATAAAATACAGTTATCAGTTTTCTATCAAACTTAATGCATTTTAAAAGCATTAAACATATAAATTAATTTTTTATTTTTTTTACAAAGTCAAATAGTAAAAGATTCAAAGCCTAAATATATTAAAAAATAACTCAAAAAACATTACCTAAAATTAAAACAAATGAATATTTTAGACTTAAATTTCATAAAATTGTGATTAATAATAGCATGATATATTTGTTCTTATAGATAAGAATAATAAAAAGCTTCACCAATTTTACAAACTCATAAATAAATAAATAAATAAATTTGTTATAGTTATTTTATATAAAATAATTCATGAATTTTAAAAGAACTATGATATATCTCATTTTTAAATGAAATTTAAAAATATTCTTATAACTAATTAATTTATTGTTCTTGTGAATAAATGAATTATGAAAATGAAAAAAGCTATAATAAAAACATTAAAAAAAATGTAACAGATTTTTCATGCATGAATTAACAATATATAACAATAATTATAATTATTTTATATTTTCGTGTTATTGGGATGGAACTAACTCAACCTTAATTTTTATTTTTTTTTTTGTAATATTTAATCCATTAGTATACGATTTTAACAATAAGTTATAAATACTCCTAATCCAGCCCAAACTTCAAGACCTAGCCACGTAGTTGTAGCGTAGGTATGGATCCTAGAGACACTCAAGTTCATGGAATTGCATGATGTAACTCTAATAGAAGCCACCAATTAAATCCTATAACCACGCCTATCAAATTGCTCGTTCACGTTCCCCACAAAATAAAAAAAGTTGCACCTTTAAGTCAATCAAATCACTATAACAACATACAAAAGAATTACAAGAAAGAAAAATTGACAAAAATAATAAAAAGGAACCTCTTAATGAGTCTAAAAAGCTAATCAAATTTTGTATCAAAGTATATGGAAATTGCTGTTCTCATGAACCAAAAATCTTGAAAGGAAAAAGGAAGAATGAAACTCAATACAGACATGTAAATGTTACAAATTGATACTTACAGCTTGATATACCATCAAAATGCTATTTAGCTATATGTCTTCTTTTTGTATCATTGTCGGAGCAACAGGTGGCCTCATAACTTCATCCTTACCTCTTTCACTAGACTCTTCTTTCACAGTGGAAAGTGACCTATCTGGACTATAGTATTCAGTTGAAACTCTCAGGGAATTTGGAGATGAAGTAAGATCAGTTTTTGTTGGGCTGAAATTGTTTCCCAATGGAGAACTTGGACCAGATTTGAACCGAACCGCTCCATCTTCACGAGGCAAAGGTGAAATAGGTGGCTGATTACCATTGTCAATCTCTTTTCTGCAGAGTTTATTTTCTACAATGTTGTAAAAGTTCCCAGTTCGGACTTCCTGAGCCAGAGCACACCAGCAACAGAAAAGCCACAAAGTGCAGTCGCCTAATGCCGGTTGACCAAAACAGAAGTTATAAGTAGGCAATTTAAATCTCTTTCTCATTTGAATCCTCCAAAAACCACCATAGAGCAAACCAAATGCACAAAGAACTATACCAGTAACGCTCAAAGCTTCTCGAACCATCTCGTTGTCAATATTAACAGCAGCCAAGTTAAAAATCCAGAAAGGAGCCATACAGAATAGGATAAAAGTTGCAATATGAACATACATATTTCCGAAACCAAGTTTCTCCATATTCCATCCAAATACACAGAAGCTACAAAAAAGTGAGAGGTAAGCAAGAGAAATATCATCCCATATATCAAGTATACCACCACTCCACACTGGACTGTTCTCAATGATCCGCTGCTCATTGCTTAATGCAAAGGAGTACCTTTTCTCGAAGGATTTCAAACTTAACTTTTCTGTTATTTCACTCGAGTCAATTTGAACCTGTGCTTCCTCGTCAATTCCAGAATCATATTCTTTACCAAGGGGACTAACAATTGCGTACACACCAGCGACTGCAGGTGCACCAATTGCTATAGAAATACATATTGCCACTCCTATAGCAGGTCGCTCAGATCTACTATATCCCAAGTTTAGACCACAAAGGGCATATTGAGCAAAACAGTTCAGATTAAGTAGAATAACAACCACCATCATGTGTGCCCATTCGTGAGGCTTATAAGTCCCGTTCTTGCAGTAAATCTGTCTAAGTCTAGGAACGTCTTCAGGTTTCCATCTAAATAGAAGAATAAGGTGGTAAAAACGCTTGGGATGTTGGTATAAGCACATGAGAGTAAAGAGTGCATTGAGAATTTGGTTATTGACTTCAAACCATGTATCCCTCTGTGACTTCTTGGGAAGCACATGGTTTAGCATACCAGTCATAACAAGGAACAAAATTGCACCTGAAACAGCAACACAGAAGATCCACAGAAAAAGAGCCATGTTCATTGGGTCCTTAATCCATTCTCTACACATTTTCTTCAGTGAAATCCAATCAATTTTCCTAGAAAATACACCACCAAAACGTTCTCTGAAACCATGATTACTTGAAGAAGTCACAGATCTTGAAACCTCGTCTTTCTCTTCAGCTACCCGTTTGAACTTTGCAGAAGCAGAACCAAATTTGAGGAACCTAAACCTATCAGAAAAAGGACCGAAGGTACTCTTGGGACTTCCTTGGGATTTTCCATCGACTAATAGAGTCCTGCGTGAAATTGAAATGTCAAGGGGAAGTTGAGCCTTCTCTTTACTAACACTAGATTCCTCAATCTCCTCTTTGAGATTTCCATTGTCAGTTAAGACCATTCTCGTATTAAGCTAAAGCTTTCTTATCTTATTCAATATCACAACAGTAATGCGATAAGACTTTCAAGTCTCAGGTTCAAACCAAAAAGTATAGTCTGATCTTGAAAAATATTTCAGAAGAATAACTTGATGCTACAAAGCCAAGAAGCTGTAGACCGAACAAAATTAGAAACAGAGGTTGCAATTCGGAACATCAAAAGTTCAAAACCTACCCAACCACCTATCCAATAAAAATCAAAATCTCAGGTAAAGCAATGATAGGATACTGATGTAGAAACCCTTTTGCAAAAAATACAAGCTTTCGCAATTCATCAACAAGTTTAGTATATGCTTCATGAAAAAATAGGAGAAAGCGGGTTGGAAGGGTAAGTAAAAAAGAAAAGTGGAGCAAACAAAAAATATCGAGAAACAAAATTGCATATTTCGATTAAAATTACTAAATTAAGATAAAAGTATACAGAAAACAAAATCGAAACTTGAAACACGATTTGTGAAAATAATTATGAATATATAGACACAATAGAGAGGGGGGGAAAAAGAGTAAGGCTTCTCATACCTAGAGGATGACGAAGAATCATGAAAAAGTTGTAGAAATCATGGAGGTTATAGATTACTTCTGAACTCAAAATTTCCAAGCTTTTAATTCATCCATCAAGTTTTTTTTCTTCATTTTTTGTGGTTTTTTTTGTCAAATACAAGAGAATTGGATCATTGATGAGATTGGGAGGTTGGTTGGATTAATCCAGAGTCAAAGCGAGTGGTGGAAGGGACACGTCCTAATTGGAAACTTGGAAAAGAAACTCAAAACGCTGTCGCTTCAATTATTCCAAGCGCATAGAAACCAACTATTTTTCTTTTTTCTTTTTTCTTTAAAAAGAAAAAAATTGATGATTCGATGATACTATAGGAAACCTAAATTACCATTCCGGTATATTTGATAGTAGAGTTAACGTCCTATTTTTTTTTTCTTCTGTAGGTTTGAATAATTTAAAACAATTAATTATTAAGTGTGTTTTATATAATTATAAATTAAAAAATAGTTATATAATATATATTTTTATATATTATAGATTAATGCCAAAAATTAACAACTAAAAATGAATCATGGTAGTATATAAAGACTCATTATAAAATTACTATGTTTTTAAATAAATAATCTGATTATTTTATTTTTTAATTAATAATACTTTAATAAATACTTTATTTGAAAAAACTATTTTAAAGAGTAAGGATTTTTAATAATATGAAATTTGAAACGAGGTTTAGAGTTATATTGGGATAAAATTATTTTTAAAAAAATTACATCCGTTTATCTTATATTTTATATTTTATAATATCTACATTAATAATATTTATAATAAATAATTTGTTGCACGAGTTAATATTTTATAATATCTACATTAATAATATTTATAATAAATAATTTGTTGCACGAGTTAAAGAGTAGGGTTTTAATAACATGAGGTTTAGAATTATATACTGAGATAAAAGTATTTTCTTTTAATATTATGCATTGGTTCAGCGGTCAACTATTCTGCTAAATACTTTTCCATGTTAAAAATGCCAGAATTAATGTTACTATTGATAAGTCGGCCAAGATATCTTATCCTAGAAAATACTGAAATTTTCTTTAGTTTTTCTTTTTCTTTGAAGTCCAACAATTATATATGAGACAATATATAATAATATTAAATAAATATAAACACAAAATAAAAAGAAACAGTAATTCATAGAGTAAATTAAATTCTAATCGACGTGAAATGTCCCATAAGAAACAGGGTAGAGATATCTCATCCGCCTCCTATTTCCAATTATTTTATAATATTTTAAAGTTAAATTACATAAATTAATTAAAAAATTATATTTTAATTATAAAAATTTAATATTATAATATATAATACAATAATTATTATGATGACAATTAAATAAAAAAAATTGACATCCGTAATATTTCACTATTTATTCATTAAGTTTAAAAATCGGAAAAAGTTGACTGTGGGTGGGAAAACCGTCTAAAAATATGGTCGGTTTGTTGGGAAAACAGTGATACAATACAATAAAATAAAATAATGAAAAAAATATCGTGAAGGTTTTTTTTAAATATTATTTAGTTTTTTTAATTTTAAATAATAATTTTACTTATAAAAATATATTTTTTAATCTTTTTATTTATAAAAAAGGTCATAAAAAAATTTAAATAAATATTTATCATGATATTTTTATCATTTAACAATATCCTATCAAATAAAAAAATTACAAACATAATTAATGATATTATTATTATCTTTTATTTATTTTTAAATAGATTTAAAATTATTGAATATTTTTTTGGGTAATATTTTATAAATAAAATGATTAAATATTATTAACTTTGTTCCTTTCCTTCCGCTTAAGTTCCGTCAGCTTCTGTTCAACTTATTCTTTGTTAAGGTTTCTCGAAGATAACAAAGGAAATGTGACAAATTGTACATACTTATTGTCCCCCTAATTGAGAATTTAATGATCATTTCTCAAATTTATTAGTAGCAAGTTGTTCTAGCTGTTCTAAAATATACATGACCGGTTGTTCTAGCTCAATGTTTTAGTGTGAAAATGGGAATTAGCAATTAACCTTCTTCTTTTTTTTGTATATATTACTATTAATGATGAATCTATTTTATTTATTAAAAATATGTGATTAATATTGTTTTAACCGATTTGTATAAAAATAAACTATTTTTTTTATATTTTTTAATCTGATTTTTTAAGTTATTATTTTACAATGAAAGTATTTATTAATGGTAGATTTGTGATCCAAATCGTTAACAAGTTTTACGGACATGAGGATAGGGTAGAATATGTTGATTCTTGTTTTTTAAAAAAGCTTGATTGAAAAAATCATTTTGTCTACCTTTAGCTTTAATATGTTATATAAACCATATGTTACTAATTAATTCATTTTTATAAAGAATGTTGTATAAGATTTTTTTGTATCTTTAATTTAAATGAATGATTTTTTTTTATTTTCTTTAAAAAATATTACCTGTTCATAATTTCTTGTCCGACTTCAGCCGTCCAATTTCTCCCATTTAGTACTACTCATCCAATGATTACAAAAGAAAAAACAAAAAAAATACACTTCTCGTCCAATTTATCTGCTGAAGAAGAACATCAGGCAAAAAATTAGATGTTCAACTGTCATGATTACAATTCAACTTTCTAAACTAATTAAAAGCCAAAACATATTTGTTCAAATGATCAAGCAAAAAGATTAATTTGAAATAACTTTTGATTATATTCAGTCATGAAAATTTGAAATAAAAAATAAAAAAATAAAAAAAATATATCAAATATCCAATATATAAGAATGTGTAAAGACGGTGTGAAAAGCAGAGAGACTTGTTCGAGGATGATGCAATCATTGTCGCCTCTACTACCGGCGCTATCGTCCACTGAACCCAAATTAGCTAAATAAAATACAATCATCTAAATCAAGCCAAAAACAACAGAGACATGCATAAACAAATTTAAGTAAGGTCATCCTCCTCTAGTTCCCTTGCTTTCAGTTTTTCCTTCACCCTCAAAAGTAAGGTTGTCTTCCACGAATCCTGTATAACATACCACAAAATGGAATGATTTAATACAGGAGAGATTCATGAAGCACGTGAAATGATAAAAATTATTTATTTTTGCAAGGTAAAAAAATATTTCAAGATAAAAACTAGAAAAGGAATGTTAGAAGATGAACGCTTTCTTAGTTGTCCTTTTTACTGGAAGTTTTGTACTTTATTCCACAGATACAGCCTAAAACATTCCTACAATCTACAAAAGCTTTTAAAAAGAATAACTAAGAAAGGAAAAATTAAAATATCAAAATTGACAAGGAACATACCAATGGTGTCATGCTATCGAATTCCTTGAGGACATCAGTGAACTTTGCAACATCGTCCTCATCCATTGAAGCAGCAATGTCCTGGAAATGCCACAAAGAAAAAGAAAAGGAGAGAAAAAAAACCTATATTGATGTTCTGTTTTCTCAAAAATTACAAATAGTAAAAAGAGCATGTTGAATGTAACAAATGAAGAGAGAGTCGAGTCCAAATACATGTATACCTTGAAAAAAGAAAAAACCTTATACAGTAAAATAACACTAAAGATGTGATTTTTTTAGCACCATCCATCACTCTGTTAGTTCTAGTTCAGTTGAGACGAGAAATGTTAATGAGTCAATCTAATACACAAAGAAACCAACGGTTCATTTAATATAAGAGTAACCCACCGCTAATAATCTGTACTCCCTCGTTCCAGAAAAGGTCGGATCTAGATCCTGCAGAAGAAAATATAATATTTGTTTTCAGAAAACTGACACATAAAACACTGTCATGCTGGAAAAAGGCCAAATTTATACCTGATATCGCTCTAATGCATTGGTTATTGCAACAACGTCTCCTTTACAAAGTTGGCAAATTCCAGCATTAAGAAGATGTCCTTTAACTCCATACTTTAGCAGGTTGTTGTTTAGCGATTGACGTGCTATCTGTTCATAAATCTCAATAGCTTTCTGATATCTGCATAAGTATCACAAGAAAATATCAACATATTTTAACCAATAAAAATCCCCCTCCCCAAAGATGCACTAGGGTTGTAAGCTGAATGCAACATATGGAAACCAGCAAAAATAATATTCCTTCTCAACTCATAAACTAAACAGCATTTACAAGTAAAGATAGACTTACAGTTCAAGCTGAGCAGCAAACTGTGCAACTTTTTGCTTGCACTGGTTGGCAGAAGTTGTCACCTCCTCCCCTTCAAAGAATTCAGCTGCTTTTTCATAGTATTCTATAGTTTTTTCAATATTTTGATCAGTCTCATATAACTCACCCATTTCCTGCACAGCAAAAGTAATTCACATCACGTAATATCTTCAAGGATTTACAAACATTATCTCCCACCAATTCCTAGTGAACTGAAAGGACAAGAGCTAAAAACTGGAAGCCCAATTTTCTCTCTTTATCCTGTAAAAGCTGGAAGTCCACTTTTATTGCATATGCACTACGGTTGGTAAAAAGGAAATGCCTAAGGAGAAGTCAAACCTTGGGGGGTGGTTGTTTTTTTGGGGTGCGAGAAAGCAATAAGTCTAAAAATAACATTGTATATTTATCCCTACACAAGTACATGCCTTATAGTATCTTGCAGCCATACTGAGTCTTCCAATATCACAATACAAGGTGACTGCCTGCTCTAAGCAAGATATGGCCTCTGCATCAGAATAAGCAAGTACATATATTACAAACTTACAATATTCAACCCTACTATGAAAGAGAGAAATCTTTATGAGATTCATAAATTTATGTTCCTTCAGAAACTCAATCTAGGTTTCAATTAAAATAATGAAAATCAACTTCCTGATTGCGAGAAAACAACAAATTGCCTAGGACATTTGTAAACATTGAGACAAATTAGACATTAATCCACGTTACATACCATTCACAGATGTTTTCTTGTAGCAATGAGCACCTTCAATATAAGCTTGAGCAGCTTCATGTTGGCTATCCAACTAAAAAAAGAGGAAAATTCACCAGATTTATTTAACAATTGATTTTCACATAATTCAGAAAGTAAGCAATATATCGAAACTCAGAAATCTGAGCACATTGACCTTCAAATGACAATTTGCCAATTTCACATATGTTGCTGCGGCTCTATCCCCTGAAGCATCAATCATGGATAGATAAGCAAGAAATAGAATCAAGATACAGTATCTCAATATCTTGTTATACTTAACAAGATAAACCACAGATCGGATAACTGTACATAACGGATATTATTCTTGATGCTATTGGACAGAAGGAAGATCTTCAAGCAATAACATTAATACTGAAAATAGTTTTGGAGAGGTTGTCAATGAACATGTACATACTCAAGGGGAATAATATCAGCCGAAACATGCAGAGTTAATTAACAGATGTGCGTGAGGAATTCATTTCACATTAGTCTTATCTCATTAAACTTGTCCAGAAATTTCCATAAGATAATACAGCTTGTGTTTGTAATTAACATTCGCAAGCCCATTTCGGCGGCGGATCAATCATTCGCTACAAAGATCGTCCAAAACAATCATCATTTTTCGCTAAAACCGCTCTAGTTGAGAACGAAATGCAAGCATTTCAATTAAAAATGCATTATATTAAAGAAATTTCAAATGTCATAGAAATATTCGGCGATCGCATCTAATTCAGAAGACCAAATTTCCCGCCGATCGTCGAGAAGGCGAAACGAAATATAGTCTTCGGAAAATCAGAATCAGGAAAACCCTCCTTTCTATTTGATCACACACGTATCCATGTACCCATACATATCTATACATTCATTTGAAGAAAGCAAGAATTAAATGCAAAAAAATGAAACAATAAAAAGCATGACATTGGAAAAAGAACAATGGAAGCATTAATATTCTATCGGTGAAGAAAATAGAACATGGAAAAAAAAAATGAGAAAGAGGGGGAGATAGTTACAAGATTTGGCGAGTTTGAAGGAATTAGCAGCTTTTTCATAGAGATCAGAAGCGTCTTCATATTTGGAGCCAAACAAGCCCCAGCTGTTGAGTTTTTTCTCCGCTTGATTAACAAAATACTCTGCCCTTGCTAGTTGATCCCCCATTCCTTTGGTGGGGGTGGGGGGAGGGGGCTTTCTTTTGGAGTCTCTGAGTTGCTAAATTTGATGTATTTATTAAGCCAGAGGAAATACTGAGGACGATGAGGGTGAGAAGCTGAGACAATCTGATATGTAGACCGATATGTGAATTGATTATGTCAAGTTTGGGTTTCAACATTCAGATTTTTCCAACCTTCCTTTGCCTTCATTTAATGGGTCAGGATGTTCCAGTTTCGGTGAGAACACGCGGGTTTGAAAGGAAGTTTAGATGTGATCACAATATACAATTGCATCTGGTCATATATCCACATTTAACATTTTTAATAAATTCATATATAAAAATTATTTTATTCTATCTAATATTTCATTTAATATTTTTAATAATATTTTATCATTTTAAATTATTCATAATAAATTCTATAATCTAAATTATTATTATTTTATTATTATTTAAGATAAATAAAATACGTTATTATATATAATTTAAATATCATCATAATTTATTAAAAAAAATATGAAATTATAAAATTTATGGGTTCTAATATAAATTAAGATGATTTCTCATCACAATCTTAGATGTCTAGCGTTAATAAATTTCAATTATAAGTAGTTTTTGGCTTTGATGGCTATATTTTTTTTTATTAATTAGTTGATTTTTTTTAACCAGTAATAAATCATCCCAATATTTAAAGTTATATATCAAATTGTATAATAAAAAAATTAAAAGATTATCCTCTCATAGATTCAATAAAATAATATAAGTATTACACTATCATGTCTCTTATAAATTAACATCTCTTATAAACAAAATTGTAGACCCCAACAGAACTCTGATAACTACAATTGGTGAGCCCAACGAAGATTTGATAGACGTGGTTCGTGATCCAATTAGAACTAAGCGTTATGTTACTAAAAATAATATAAGTAAATATAATAAGTTATATTCGTTTAATAATTATAATTATGATAGACATAATAAATTATATATAAAAATATAGTTAAATATAATATTTTATATTGAATTATCGTATATATATTTGATTATAATATGTTACATTTAATCACTTCCGCCTAAGTCAGTCGAGACAACGTACGTGTGAAAAAGGAGCTAATGAGAGAGAAAGTAGATTTGAGATTTCTGCGGGAGAGAAAACGGGAAAATTAAGAGCTCTTGTGATGGTGAAAACATAAAATTGTTCGCTTAAACGAAACCGTTTAAGAATTTAAGTTAAAATGTTCAAAATGCATAATAAGCATCTATATTATTATGTAATACACTCGACGTTTAATACTCCAATGTATCATCCATTTCAACTTAATCCCACATGAGAAAGAATTTATGACATATTTCGATTTTAATAACAGTAAGAAAACAAATACTAAATGGGGTGGGATTTAGGATCATTGCCGTCCATTTTCTAATTCAATAAATCTTTATTAAAAATACACCATTATATTATACAAAATAATAATTATTTTAATTATTATTAAAATAATATGTTAGATTTTATAATAACCAACTATAATTTAAATTTTACATTTATTTGAATTAATTCAATTTTACATTAATTTAACTACTTAACTTATAAAATACAATTGATATTTCAGTTTAACTTATAAAATACAATTTATATTTCAGTTTATATTATTTAAGCTATAAAATAAGACTATTATCTCATCTCATTTTCATTTAATATCTCTAATAAATTCGTGATATAATATTATTTTATTTTATTTAAATATCAATTTATATCATTTATATTATAATCTTAATAAAACTAACGTTAAATATATATTATATTATTTTTCTTATTCAACTTACATTAAAAAGTGATCATTTATATTTTTTTTATTTTTAATATTTTATTATCTTTTTAAAAATTATAACAAGAGATTAATTTTAAAAATTATTAAATTATCTCATTAATCTCATTAATATCTATCTTAATTTATTGCTCTAACGATACATAGGCCAATCCCACCACAACTCTGTTAACATCTCTGATAAAAAAAAACAACTCTTTGGATAGTGGATACAAAAAGAGTTATGGATTTTGAACTAGAAAAGCTAACAGAATCCATAAAAGGAGAACTTAGCCAAGACTAGGTGAGCAGTTTGATTGACACTCTTATTATATATCAATATTTTATTTTTTAAATCTTGAAAAGAAGCATGCAAAGAAGATAGATTAGAAAGAAGGAAGAGAATAGGAAAAAAAATTGTCTTCGGTTGCACGAACAAATGATTTCCTTCCCAGCATTCGTTATCCAAGTCAAAAATTAACTACTACGGAAAATTTCAGAAAACCATCCCAGTAAATTAGCACAAATTTAAGGTTTCTAGCCTTTGAATTCTTTTAGCTGTTTTGCAAGCTTGCTACCTCATCCTAATTAAAACAAAAATACATAGTAAACAAAAAATATACTATTACAACTCATGATGATATATCATAACTCAACTCATGGAATCTCTTCAACAAGCTTGACTTGTACTTCTCAACTTCTATATCGTTTAAGGAATCTGGAGTTGAGTTGATAATTGAGATTGCTCCAGCATGATATAAAGCTTCAACTGCATCTTCTGCAATAAGGAAACTTCAAGATTAACATCAACTCTAGCATCACCGTGGTTAAATCCTGATAATGTACTAAGAAGATTTTTAAAAGTGCTTAAAAAATATGTTTGATTGACAACAGTGTACACTAACACTCGTCTGTCCCAGTTAGTTAAAACTTGAGAAATGACACTAACCTGTTGAAATATTTAAATGCTATCAAATATCCCTACCCGATAGATGGCATCTTATTTTGTACAAATTTAAAATGCATGCTCTTCTAACAATTGCCTGGATAAATGGCAAAGCTCCATATAGATGACATGTTTATCATGCGTATTTGGCTCCTGTATATAAATATTTCATCCCTTAAAACCCAGAGCAATAGTAGTTTTTGTGCAAAAGGTAAAGCAAAACACATACATTTCATACATCTCTAAGTATTAGGGTTAGGTTCAAACTAATGGAATCAATTATTCCATTCTCCACAATTTGATACCAAGAAGAGTAAGAAATCAGTCTCCCAGAAGCCTCTGGTGTTTGAATTAATCGTTCACACAGAAGTTAAAGACCATTGCTTTTTTTCTTGTGTGTGTAGTAAAGTTGTGATCAGTCCACTGCCAAAATTACTAGTACGCCTAAATATGGTGTAAAACCGTGACTGCACATTAGTATTGCCTATCCATTTCCTTGACATTGTTTGTTGTCATAAAGAGGAAGTAGTTCCATCCAGGAGTAACAGACCCCTAAATTTTAGTATAGTATTAAGTCACTATAAGACAAAATTCAAAACCACATTGACTCTGAAAAAGACACGATCATATTGATACAAACATTCTAAATATTACCTAAATAACCACTAGAGGATATAGGCGCCTGATCGAGAGAACATAAGTCTAACCTGATAGCGAGATGGCTGAAAGCGCCTTCAATGCCTCCTTCCTTGTGCGGTCATCTTTAGCAGCTCCTAGCATATTTATAAGTTCTTGAGCTCCACCCATCTCCACAATTTTCATCCTTCTTTCGTCTATACATTACAGGTATAGAAGATTTTGTTTACAACATACTAGACTTATATCAACTCATATGCTGCACTTTAACCACTGCAAGCACTACTGAACAAAGCAAATCGTAACTAGAATTAAGAATATTGGATGCCCTAATTAGTTGTACTCTTAAAGATTATGCAGCTCAGGCAGAGTACTTTCTTAAACAAAATTACCAACCAAATATCAAACCCCTGTATACCCAATATTTCAAGATTGAGTATTAGATTTATTAGAGAAACGTGGATGAAAGCATTACCATCTATTGCAAAGCGGGCTAATCTAGAGGCTCCCATTCTTTTAAACCATGGATCCTTAACATGCAAAAGTTGCACAGACTGTTGCATCAAATTATCTCCTGGGAAATATAAAAGGTAATAATCACATCAAGCAAGAAAATGAATGATCGGAATTCTAAAAAGCATAAGCTCAAAAAAAAAAAAACTAAACAAATAAAATCAGACCCATATAAGGGAGGAATTGGTAAGCAACAGCCGTGGCAGTCCCAGCAAAAAATAGCTTCAACAGCCATCCGATTTTTCTTTCGGCATCTTTTTCGAGGGCAAGCTCATCTGCAATTGAAATGTAGGAAAAACCCAAAAAAATTCTTCAACGAATAAAATTAACTCTTTATGCCCTTTCAGCATCACGTATCACCCTTAGTTCATCCCCACCAAATTTCAACTTTATTATCTTATATTGTGTAGAAATATGTTTACTTCTTTGGGATAAATTTCTTCAGCAAGCCAACGGAGCCTAATGGCATAATCAAAGCATTCTTGAAATTAATTGAAAACCAAACCAGTAAATGATCGGAGAGAAAAAAAGTGTCAATGACCTTTTTCACTGAATGATGAGAAACTGCGTGACCGGAAATTAATAGAGAGATTTCTTCTGGAATAATACTGCAAAGTGCAAACATGTAGCAAAACTTGCATCGCATAAATCTTACAAAGAAAAAGTAAATTTTAGGAATAAAAATCTTAAATTTAGGTAATAGCAAAAATAATAAAGGCATTGGGAGCTTACGGTGGTGAGCTCGACTGCCTGGAAAGCCAACCTACGCATGGTAGCTACAAAGACGATCGCCTGTAGAGCTTACCCGCCAGTCTTCGTCGGTTCGCGACTTAGCAAGCCAACTTCAACCACAGTCCAAATTCCAAAGGCACGAGGTCTCGGACTCTTGGACTTGGAGTGGCCTTTTTTTGTATCCATCCATGCTCTTTAAGAAAGACCCTTTTGAGAAATGGGTATGCATTTTTTAAAAATTATATTTCTTACCATTACCACAAGTCCACCATTATATATTGGAAAGAAATATATATACTTTTTTAATTAATAATTATATGTCACATATATCACAATTTCTCACCCCAAGAATTATTCTGCATCTTTGAGCATCTACAGTCCAAAAGGTATCCGCAATTCAGCTTCGCATCGTTGTTTTTTATCCTCCCACTCGGCAAGTTTAGTAAGGGCCGAAAATAAAAAAGAAGAAGAAAAATAGCATATTACCCTATTTTTTGAAGAGAGAGCCTCAAAATTCAAAGTCAAAATTTTATTGGATTAATTTGGTCCAAATGTGAGCCGTTGAGACTCGAGACTGCAGTTAGTGACACAAGGACTGAAATAGTTTTGAATCGAGACATGACATGTTTGGTCTTATGAAGTTCAATTTCTGGTACATATGGTTCAAACCTGATGCTGTAAGATCGAAAACCTAGCTTTCGATGCAGATCATGTATACACTTGTAAAATTATTGGTTCAACAAATTTTTAAAATTTAGAACGTCGTTTACATTTTTCACAAAGGTTTTGGGCCCAAGTACAAATTCAACGTTGAAGACTAAAATGCTTATTACGAGAAGAAAAATATATATTTTTATAGAACTGTATTTTAAGGATTTAATTTTTACGTATAGAGGAGAGTGGCTAGTCTGGTAGCTAAGATCCAAAATAAAAATAGCATTTCGTTTTTTACAAGCATCAGCCTCAAATTTATATAGCTCGTAAATAAGATTAATTGCTGAAAATAGAACATGAATTATCATCAAAGCGTTACAAAACTGAATAGCGATTATTAAAATGCAGATAAAATGCGGGTTATTATCAAGACAACCAAGTAATTCACTTAAGTTGACACTTAAGCCAACTAACAACAAAAGGGGCTCATAAGCTGGGAACAAATAGAACGTTAAAACAAGAAAGAAAAAGGTATGTAAGTTAGCAATAATGCATACAAAAATGTTGGAATCAATACAGGTGTAGGAGTTGACCCTCCAAGGACACCGTTTCTACTTCCTCGCCGTAACTAATGTGTCATTAATACAAAGAGATGTGATGCATGTTGATATGTCGACCGGCTGTTTCCTGTCAAAAAAATCTATCCACATACAACGTAGCAAAGACACAATACTCCAATTCAAATGTGAGTATAACTAGTGTAAGATGATTTTTGTTTAGCCAAAAAATAAATAAATAAATAAATCCATTGAAGACAACAAAACAACCAACCTTCTGCTCTTGGCTGTTGGGTGCAATTAGTCCTCGTTTCTCCAAGCTTTTGAGACGATCCTTGGGAAGGGTGCAGCATCCCTTCGTGCAAAATAATATGTCAGAATTCAACGCCATAGGCAGATAAAATAAACTCAATTATTACATTGACCTTTCTGAAAATCTTGAAACTCGCTATACCTTAATCTTGCACAGGGAACCATTTATTTATTCAGATAATAATACTTGCTTTCGTGCAGGTTCAAATCTGGAATGCAAAATAATTATTTTTTACGCTCTTTAATCCAATTATGGCCAATCAACCATATATTTATCATTAACAAACAAGGACTTAAAAATATAAGGAACAATAGGTACATTATATGTAAAGAAAGTGTTCCTATGTCCCAGTGACTGAATATATGATGATTTATAGAAAAAATATGTTCCAGATTTTGAAACAAAAAGTACATACTTGTAGTTTCCCAAACGTGGTGGACATGATTTTAATCTTTCTTGTTTAGCTACAACTTGACATACTGAACATATGATGATTTATAGCCAAAATATGCTAGAGATTTTGAAACACAAAGTACATACTTGTACTTTCCCAAACTTGGTGGACATGATTTTAATCTTTCTTGCTCAGCTACAACTTGCCCAATGTGTCTTTTTGCTTCTCTTCATCATCTCTGGCTATTTCTTGCATGATATCTGGTAAACTATCAAAAAGGTCAAAATAATAAATAAAATCCTCTCTATTGATACTATGTTCCCTCAGAAAAAGAAAGGGTCATATTACCTGTCAATTTCTCTATTTAGTTCCTCCATCTTTTTGGATTGTTGTTCTTTTTTAAGCTCTTCTTTACGTCTAGCACTCCTATTTAACTCCACTCTGGTCACCAGCTTTGTTTTAGGTGTCCTGAACCATGGTTATTGCAAAAATACTTATCTCGGTCGTAGAATCAGATGACAAGTCAAAATTAATAAATTTCACGCTTTTGCAAATGTAACACATGCAATTGAATCAAATAAAAATAAAATATCTACCTTTTCTCAGCCTCATTACCACCAGTTTTCTCTTGACCCATATCATTCACTCTCATCATCTGCCTCAATAAAGTACCTCTGAAAAAACTCGAGCATGTTATTGTCAATAATTTATAATGAATTACCTTTACTGCTAAGCTACCTAAAACATATACTCACTTACATAATTCATGTTGGTCCAACTAATGTGGGCCAGCACCAAACAAAAAAAAAGGAAAGGAAACATTCAAAGATGGTGACACCGAAAGAAGAAAAAAAAAAGTCAAAATTTTTTACCATTTGTCTCTATATAATCATGAATGAAAATTGAAGCAAAGGTTTTATAAAACCAAAAAACTCCATTCTTCACGCATGATTATATGGAGACAAATGGCATAAACTTTTGACTTTTTTTTTCTTTTTTCTTTTGGTGCCATCACCTTTGAATTTTTCCTTTCCCTTTTTTTTTCTTTGCTGCTAACCCACATTAGTTGGACCAACAAATCTCTCCATCCACCTTATGTGGAACATGGATCTTCCACACCTGTAATCTTTCTACAGATAACAAGTTTTTCTCTAGTCACGGTCTTTATCATCATATCTGCCTCATTATCATTGGTGTGAACCTTCTCAACATGCAATAGTTTATGTTCCAACACATCACAAATCCAATGATACCTTACGTCGATGTGTTTGGACCTTGAGTGGAAGGTTGGGTTCTTGCTAAGGTGAATTGCACTCTAACTGTCGCAATAAAAAACTTAGTTTTCTTGGTTTTGATGCAATTCTTATAGAAACTTTTTCATCCACAGGATCTCCTTACAGCCTTCAGTGATTGCAATGTACTATACTTCTGTGGTACTTAAGGCAATACACTTTTGTAATCGTGATTGCCATGAAACAGCTTCCCCTCCAAATGTTATTAGATACTCGGAGATAGATTTCCTCGTATCTACGTCGCCAGCCATATCTGAATCTGTATATCCTTCTAATACAGGTTTATTATTACCAAAGCATAAACAATGACTGGAGGTTCCTTTGAGATACCTGAGTATCCATTTGACAACTGCCCAATGTTCATTTCTAAGATTTGATAAGAATCGACTCACAATGCCAACAAC
Organism: Hippophae rhamnoides; assembly: GCA_033030585.1. Taxonomy (NCBI): domain Eukaryota; kingdom Viridiplantae; phylum Streptophyta; class Magnoliopsida; order Rosales; family Elaeagnaceae; genus Hippophae; species Hippophae rhamnoides. Next base: position 51,701,470 of record CM065432.1, read on the forward strand.
ATGTGCAAGGTCCGGTCTGGTGCATACCATAGTTTACATTAGACTGCCAACTACCGATGCATAAGGCACCTTGCTCATCTATGATTTCTCCTCCTCACTTGAGAGACATTGACTCACATTAAGTTTGAAATGGCATGCAAGTGGACAACTAAAAACTTTAGCTTTGCTCATGTCGAATCTTTTAATAACTTTTTCAACATACCGTTTTTGGGAGATCCAGATCTTTTGCTTTTGCCTGTTACGGGTAATCGTCATGCCAAGAATCTGCTTGGCAAGTCCTAAGTCCTTCATTGCAAAGGACTTGCTTAACTCCTTCAACTTGTTAATCTTGTCAATATTTTGACCCACAATTAACATATAATCAACATAAAGCAAAAGAATAATGAAATCACCATCAGAGAATTTCTTGATGAAGACGCAGTGATCAACCGTTGTTCTGTTGTATTCATTTTTCTCCATGAATGAGTCAAACTTTTTATACCACTACCTTGGTGCTTGCTTCAGACCGTACAAACTCTTCTTTAGTCTGCAGACCAATTTCTCTTTACTTTTGACTTGGAAACCTTCGGGTTGCTCCATATAGATTTCCTCATCAAGATCCATGTAAGAATGCAGTCTTTACGTCAAGTTGTTCAACCTCCAAATTAAGGCTAGCTACCAAACCAAGAACAACTCGGATTGAAGACATTTTAACTACTGGTGAGAATATTTCATCGAAGTCAACGCCCTTCATCTACTCGAATCCTTTCACAACCAATCTTGCTTTGTAACGTGGTTGCAAGTTGCCTTCTTCACTTTTGATTATGTACACCAACTTGTTCTTGAGAGCTTTTCTTCCTTGTGGTAGTTTCATCAAGTCAAATGTGTGGTTCTCATGCAAAGATTTCATTTCTTCCTGCATGGCTTTTAACCACTCAATCTTATGCTGATTAGTGATAACTTCGTCATAACTCTCTGGTTCTCCCCCTTCAGTGAGCATCACATACTCGTTAGGAGAATATATACGACTCGATTGTCGTACTTGGGTGGATCTCCTTGTCTGTACTTCTGGTTGGACTTGTTTAGAAACTTGTTCTGGTTATGAACTGCCATCTAATGGATTGACATCATCAGTATCTGGTGTAACTCCCCAGTCATCAAGATTTGTTGGTGGAGGGACTGGATCTAGATTAACTGGAATTTCATCTAACTGTGGTTTCTTGGATTTCTCAAAATCCTCGATTGTTTGATCTTCAAGAAACACCAAGTCTCTACTTCTGACAATCCTTTTGTTAATAGGATCCCAAAGTTTGTTACCAAATTCTTCATGGGCATATCCCATAAAGATACATTACTTCGCTTTTCCATCCAACTTAGACCACTCATCGTTTGGGATGTGAACAAATACTCTACAGTCGAATACTTTCAAGTGTTTGTAAGAAATGTCTTTCCTCGTCCAAACTCTTTCCGATACGTCGTAGTTCAGTGGAACTGATGGAGAAAGGTTGATTAAATTGACTGTTGTCCTCATTGCCTCCACCCAAAAAGAGTTTGGCAGTTTTGCATTTGAGAGCCTAGCTCTGACTCTTTCACAGATGGTTCTCTTCATTCTCTCTGCGACACCATTATGTTGAGGTGTCTTTGGTATTGATTTTTCCAACCTAATGCCAAAACTTCTACAATACTCCTCGAATGGTCCACGATACTCACCACCATTATCTGCACATACATACTTCAAATGTCTACCAGTTTCTCTCCCTACTTTTACATGAAACTGCTTGAAAATTTTATGCACTTGATCTTTAGTTTTCAAAGCAAAGGTTCATACTTTTCTAGAATGGTCATCAATAAAGGTCACAATAGTGAGCACCTCCTAATGACTTACAACTCATTGTACAAACATATGTGTGTATTAAATCTAGAATATTTTACTTTCTAGATGGTGCAAGACTTCGAAATGCAACTCCATGTTGTTTTCTCATAATACAGTCAACACAAGTTTGCAAGGGTGTACCTTTCATTCCTGACAAGAACTCCTTCCTGGAAAGAATTCTGAGACCTTTTTCACTCATGTGGCCGAGTTGTTTATGCCATAACTCGATAGAAACTTCTTTCCTAGTGGTATTTACTTCTGCTCTACACAACCTGACTTCTGTGATGTAGAGTGATGTATCTTTCTTGCCTTTCGCTACTACCAAATTGCCTTTGGTGAGCTTACATTTTCCTTCACCAAAATAATTATTGTATTCTTCATCATCAAGCATATCAGTAGAGATCAAATTGAGACGGATATCAGGAACATGCCTCACATCTTTTAGAAGTAATCTGCATCCAAGATTAGTCTCTAGATAAATATTGCCAATGTCGACAATTTTTGATGCATCATCATTTCCCATCCTCACACGTCCAAAATCACCTTGAGTGTAGGTTGAGAAGAATTCCCGTCGTGAGGTGACATGATAAGAAGCGCCTAAGTCAACTACCAAAGTAGTGTCTTGGCATGCAAGATTGACATAATCAGCATCTTGAACAATGAAAACTTCTTCAATGACAGTTGTGGTGTCATTTGTTCGGGTTTCTGCTTCCTGATTTCTAGATTGTTCTGCCTAAAACCTTCTAAATTCTTGAATGAAGTGTCCAGGCTTGCCGCAGTGATGACACTTCTTGTCATGCCTTGATCTTGACTTTGACAATTCTCTTTGTTAACTTTGGTTACAGGGATTTCTACTTTTACTTCTCCCGTGCCATTCTTGCTTACCTTGTTTCTGCATGACAAGGGCTTCAATGTCAGAAGTATATCCTTCATCTTTTCGTCGAGACTATTCATTTAACATTCTATCTTTTACCATATCCATAGTAAGCTTGCCATCAGGAGCTGAGTTGCTAACTGATACAACTAGAGTATCCCAACTTTTTGGTAGAGAACTCAACATCAACAACGCTTGTAGCTCATCATCTACAGTCATCTTCATTGAGTTGAGTTGATCTATAATGCCTTGGAACTCACTCATATGTTTTGATACGCTGCTTCAGTCTTTATACTTCAAATTGACTAATCGTCGCATCAGATTAGCTTTATTCTGTGTGGTTGTCCTCGCATACATTTTCTCTAACTTTTGCCAAAGAATGTAAGCATCGTGTTCATTAGCAAAATTTTGAAAAATGCTCGTGTTGATCCATTGTCTAATTTGAGCATCACACTTTCGGTTCAGAACGGCCCATTCAATGTCTGTACTGGTTACTTCTTTCTCCTTCGGCATTATAATTGGCTTCCATAGATCTTTAATGTATAAAAGATCCTCCATCTTCAGCTTCCAAATTGCATAATTAAATGCGATCAACTTTATCATATTATCTGTGCTCTCCTCCATTTGAATCGTCAGTCAACAGGTTTCGCCAAACTTAGTACCGCCGATAATACAAATACAATATATATGAATAGTATTGTATATGTGAACAGTACTCTCACTAAATAGATGGTTATAAAGAAATAAATTCCACGCACTCGGAATAATTTCCCAACAATTCAAGATATTAAAGTTTTGAGCAAATGCAATAAGATATGATCTGTAGCGATCATTTATGGAAAGAATAATGGACTCACATCTTCATAATCAATAGTTTCTCCAGGAACTGGTTCAGGTCCCAGGTCCTTTTTGTAGAATTTCTGCATTTCTTCTGCTACAGCACAGGCTAAGACATCCTAGAGTGACAAAGGATGAGCAACTGTTAACTCTACATGACCAATGAAATCCCACTAAAAATATGTAAACATTGGATCTGAAGAGAATTACTTGATGACTTTCAGACGATGGATTACATGAGCAACCAGGAGGATCAACTTCAACAGCAGGAAAAAGTGAAAGCTTTGATTTCTGTAGAAAGAGTCAATGGCAGGTGAAGGAGGTCTACCACAGCATAAACAGAACAGCATAATGCACTACTGATCTTTCAGAATTGATACCAAACTATCAAGAAGCAGATTAAGACCAGGAACTTGGCAGGCTATTTAACATCCTTTACAGTAAAAAACGGAGATGAATAGGGAAATTTATTGCTATTTGTATCACCTGCAAGAGTGCCAAAAATTCAAACTATGTGATAAATGTCATTGATGACAGTAAACCGATAAAAGAGCAATTAAAGCAGGAGAAACATTTACCATCCCATATGTCAACCATGTCAGAAGATGCAATAGAATCCTCGGATATAATAGAGGATAAAAACATAAGCACTCATTCAAAATTAAAAATAAAATAACTAGCATAAAAAATAATAAACATACTTTTACTTTAAACAGTCAAATTTCTCACCTTGCAACCTTCTTTGGCTGCATCCTTGGCCTTTTGAGCCTCTTTACATTTTTTCTTGAATTTCTTTGGCATTGAAGATGACACAAAGCAAGCTATCACAACGAAGCACTTTATATCGATGTTTTTCAATCTTGCGTTTTACTAAAAGATCTGTATGATAATCATCCCAATATTTTCAAAATCTTTAAATATAATAAACATAAGAAAACATTGCACGAGCTTTGCTGCACCCAAAAAACGTAGTTCCCTCCCAATCAGAAGTATTAATTTATCAGAGAACATATTTGTTAATCCATCAGAAATTGCATAAAGTCATTCAAAACTCATTCATGATTTCAAAAAAAGAGCCTGATGTAGGCCAAATAACAAGTAGTAATATGGAATAGTCTAAAATAGTCTAGTTGGTTATTTCCTTATTTTTATAGTTATTTTTATTATGATGTCATATTTGTTAGAAGTCTTCATATAAGTGATGGCTAGATTGTATTAGGTAGTATTTGAAAATATATTTTAACAACTGAGTTTTTCTCTTCATTGCCATGGATTTTGCTTTACTCTTTCAATCAGCTGCATCAAATTGGTATTAGAACTCTCGGTTGTTTTCCAGGGAGGTAACATAGCCATGGATGGCGATTGGAGCCGCTTCACTGTTGAACAGGGGGTACAGGCCTTTAAGAGAATCGAAAGCTTAGTGAAAATGGAACTGGAGATTCATTCGCCCGGAGAAACGATCATCAGAGATGGAGTGCCCACCAACGAACATCTCCTCCGCCCACATGTCACAGATACCACACCCACATCCATTACCCATCTTCATCATCTTCTCGGTATCATCGTCATCCACCCAACACCCACAATACCCAATCCATGTTCGTGAACCATATAGAGAAACTGATATAGCAAAAACCCATCGTCATTCCCTTCATAGTACCTCTAATGAGGTATCCAACACCCATCCACAAAACCATCGTGAACTCGCATGCGACCATCACACACAAAATCATCGTGCAACTGTGTGCAACTTCTATCCTCAACACAAACCTTTCTTCCTCAATATACCCAACATATATCCTCCAAAGTACCTACACAGAAATATCAGATTTCACAGAAAGAAGAATCAATTGTGGAGGCTATGCGAAATTTGTTTTTGGAACGCGAACAAAGGTTAGATGTCAAATTTAATCAGTTTTCTGGGGAATTGAAACACGCTCTGAAGCAGTTCCGTTGTGAAAATGAAATATTTAGAGACAAAACCCAACCACATATTTTCACTACCTCGCTCGAAAATGAAGAACAACAAACATTAGAAATAATAAATTCGAGCCTCAACAAGGTGGATGATTTAGGCGCTCGGGAACCACCAATAACGGCAGCCGAGCCTCCTACAGGAGCGATTGAGTATAACCCACAGTTGGTGGCGGTGGTAGTCCCCATTTGCGCTGGCGAGCATGGCGACTTGATTTCGAAACTTGGCCTTTTGGGATTGCCATTATCGGATCAACATAGATTCCATTTAGCCGAAGGTGACAGACCGAACACCCATCCGTGAACCAAGAAAATAGTTGCGAAAATTGCCGTTGAAGGAGGCGGTGCTGATTGTTCTCTCCAAGAAGCAGCCACCGTGGAAGCTTCCAGTTGCTGCTCTTCTCTTCACAAAAGAAAAGTGGTGCATCAAATTGTTTCAGAAATGGTGGGAAAAAATTAAACTATGTCTGTAACTTCCATTGTGGGGGAAAATAGCCTCAAAACTCTTTAGAATAAGGCTAATCTTTAATGCCGCCTCGAGGCTTCTGGCTCACCTCATGCGAGAAAAACGACCTAAGGCATAAACATGCCTTTTAAAACCTTAAACATGATGAGCCATATACACAGTATCAGGTTGTGCAGATAATCGACACTACTTTGCAACATCGTTCGAGAAAAAGAAATCTCTCGTACACTAATAACCAGAACGATCAATAAAAAGGGGAACCAAATAGCCAAGAGACAGAAACTAAGAGGAACCAAAATGAGCTTATTCGACTTCAACCCCTTACAGCACAAGTATAATTAATGAAATCGAAAATTAAAAAGAAAATACACAAACTGGGGCACTAATCCATTCATGAACCCATAAAAGCGACTTCATTGGATTACAACCAAGGATAAGACTTATAAGAGGGAAGGGAGAGGAAAATAGAGCAAAAATATAATGAAAAATTCAGAAATATAGAATGTAAGAAAGTAGGTACCTCTGACCTTGTCGATGACGAAAAGGGATTCAGAGGGAAGAGAGGAGAGAGAACCACCGGTATTAGCATCTTTGGTGGACTCCTCGAAAAAATAGTGAATGTCTTCGGTACTGATATTGGCCCACCATGCCTTCTTACCCTTTCTCGAGCTCTTCGGCTTCTTCCCCATCTCTCTCGCTGGTTTGGGATTCACCAAGAGCAAAGAAATGTGGCTCTAATGGCGGGAGGTGTTTTTTTTTTCTTCCACACTTTGAATAATGGCGGCAGCTAGGTTTATGAAAACCTAACAATGTACTGGTGAACCATTTAGATGGCGTGGCCTTTTTTTTTTCTTTTTTCTTTTTCATTCTAATCTACAAATTTATTTAACTTAGTCCTTAATCTATATTCAAATATATTTTTATTATAATCAACTTAATTTACACATTTTAATTCATAATATTTCCTCTTTTTTTAATGAAAATTTATAATATTTCCAAAGTTCACGGAGCAAGCTGTTTTTAATTTATGTGACAAACAATAATAGGAAATATGACTTAGGGTTGTGAAGTGGTGCAAGTTATATACACAACTTTTTTTTTTCTTTCTATTTTACTATTTTTTTATTTTTTTTTTTACTTAGGTTAATTATTCTATAATTCATACCTTATACAAATATAAAATATATAAATAATAATATCAAAATCTCAAATTACATATTTATTTTAATATATTTAAATCATTTTATAATTCATCATATATAAATATACCAATTTTTGATAAAAATACAAAATATAAATTAATAATATTAAGACTTTAATTTATACACTTTTTATAAAAACACTTTATTAACACTTTATTATAGATTATAATTATGTATTTTTTTAGCTTATTGTCAATAAAATTATATCAAAATAAATTTTAATTAATTATTTATTGATTATCTTTATTTTTATTATATAAATGAAGGATTAAATTTTTTTATCTGTTTTATTTTAATTCAATCATACTAGAAATTAGATAAACAAACATCTTTGTAATAAAAAAATATGTATAATGACTTGAATTTATTACAACTATTGATTAACACTTGATTATGGATAATTATCATGTTCGGACCAACTTATGTATAATTCAAATTACACAAAATAGGTTTTTATTTTTTGAATATCTAAATAAATAACATAATTTGAAAAGAAAATATTTACAATTATATTTACTCTATTATTGATTACTTAATAAATTTATTTCTATTATTTAATAAAAATAGGACCATTAGAAAATATAATACTTACAGAACAATATTTATTTGGATTCAAATCTTGTTATTGTATTGCAAATATTGATTTATTTATTGAAACAATTACGTATTCATCTTATCACTTAAAAAAATTATCAAACATGAATTAGTTCATATAATTAAAATGGGTAACTCATTTTTTTATTTTTGTCTTTTAAGTCCCACAAACATTGAAAATGTTATTAAAAAGATACATAATAAATTAAAATACTTTCAAAAATTCAAATTTAACATCAGGGTTGCGTTTATTATCGTTTGCAGGGATCGTGGTTGTGTCCATTATCATTTGCAATATATTAACACTTGTAATAAACAAACTATACGTATATATATGTGTATTTTAAATTAAAAGCTTAATACAAATCTAAATAAACAAGTATTATTTAACACCTTTGAAGAAAAAGTATTATTCCACACCAAATAAATTTATATTAAATATATATTTTATTTCAATATATTAAAAAATTGTGAATAATATATTAAAATTGTTAATTTATTATTTATAATTTAATTACATAAAAAATACTAAATTTTATTTTCACATCTATTTAGTTGTTATTTTTCATGAAAATTTTATTTTCTCTTCCGTTTTGTAAGATTATAATTTAAATCAATATTTTTTTAATTACTGATTTAATTTTCTTGATACTTTGTTATCCTTATTTCTTCTTAACAATGAAATATTAGGTAAATATGCACAAATTTTATACATATAATTTAAACAAAAAAAAAGTTGTATTTTAAATAAATTTATAACTTTACTTTAAATTTTATATTTGTGTTAAAAAAATTATTTTAAAAAAAATTATTTTTTTAATATATTATATAATATAATATTGTTTACGTCATCATTGAAAACTCATGAATTGCCTGACAATAATTCACTCTCTTTTATCTTTTTTTTTAATATATTATATAATATAATATTGTTTACGTCATCATTGAAAACTCATGAATTGCCTGACAATAATTCACTCTCTTTTATCTTTCACTTGTATGCATTTATCAAGTTATTATTATTATATTTTGTCAAGATGCACTTATCATTCAACTTTATACTTTTATTGATTTTTGTTTTTTGTTATCATATTGCATGTGAATGTACTTTCCCGAAATGCAGCTCACGTGAGTTTCCCCGTAGCAACTGTAACACATAATCATTAATTAACACTTCTGCATATTTTGCATTGATTAAAAAAAAAACGAATAGGCGAGTAATTCAACTTACTAAAAATAGGTTTATAATTAATTTATTTATCCAGTTTACAAATAACTAAAAACGAGTATTAATACTAAATGCATCAGTTTTGTTTGTTAGATTTGGTAAGGGAATAAATGCATGCGTTTATTTTAACTAATTAATTGAGTAAAAAATATGTTAAATTTGGAATGTTAAATATTAAAATAATTGTGCAATAATTTAGATGAATTAATTAATTATATTAAGATTATATGTGTATCTAAGATGCAGCTAGAAATATATTTTGAAGCAAAATGAAGTATATTATTTTATATATAAAATAGATAATTTTATTTAGATATTTAAGAGTTAAAAATATATCATAATATAGATATAGTAAGAGTTTAAGAACTACAATTAACTATTCTCAATAAAAAAAACTTTAACTTCATGTTACAAGATATACATAAAATTAATACATTAATTATAATTTATAACAAAAAATATCTAACATAAATAAAATATAACAATTTAATAAGTATTAATATCATACATTTAAAAGTGTTAAAAAATAAAACTAAATAAATATATTAAAATATAAAGAATAAAATAAGATTTAAGACACTCAATTTAAAAGGTATATATAGCATCTAGAAAGTTTTACGTGTTATATGGATAGAAGCTTTCATACAAGTAATTAAGATATATATAATACAATTTTTATTAACTAGTTCGATGTATACAAATTATGTGAGGCTCCATAATTGATCGCTCTATGTTATAGAGCTCTAAACTCATCGAATCTTAATCTTCAACATATCTTCATCTTTATCACTTCGTTATATATTGAGGTCGTTCTATGATATAAAGCTTCATATTCATAAATCTTGATCCTTAACAAGTCTTTATCTCATTACTTTGCTATATATTAGCGAGTAAATGTAATTTGCTAAGTCGTATACTTGTTACATGTGTAATTATAAATATTATTGACTTAAAAAATATTCTTATATAACATATAATATTGTAATTCTGTGTAAGTAATTAATTAACATTTCTTAAATATATTAAAAAATGTTTATGTTTAATCATTTTACTTATAATTTATTTTTATTATTTTTATCCATTGATTTATTAAGTATTAAGTAGTATTAATAAATATAAAAATGGACAAAAGAAATAAAAATTAGAGTTAATATATTATTACAAATAAAATATTTATTTAATATTATAAAATTAATTTTTTATAAATTTTTTTATCAGGATAACAGTCAGGATATAACCCAAATGATGTTCGGCACTTGTGTACTTATGCATGCATTAAATTATAATTAAAATATTTCCTTATAATTGTTTTTATTGTGTATTGTATTCTCTTCTTGATACTAAAAAGTTTTAAATATAATTTTAGAAAAACTTAAATTTATATATACCTCGTTTATTTATAATTGATTTATTTTTAACTCTTAAAATATATATATATATTATTTACTTATGAAATTTTATAGGAATAATATTTTTTTATAAAAATATATGTTTTTTTAAGTTATAAAAAAATTAGCATATATTCATTTTTTTTATTAATTAATGAGATTTAAATCTATCTATGATAATAAAATTGGAGAGTTATATTACTTAATCACAAACCAATCTTAATATAACATATAATTAAATCTTTTAATGTCCCGAGAAACATTTCTGAAATTCGCGTTGCTTTCGTTATAACATGATTGGGCCCTAAAAATATGTCCCTTCTTTTTTTGTTGTTTTGTCTTTTTATTTTTTTTATTTCTTATCTTGATCTTATTTCGTCACATGTTTGCATAAATGGGCACAAAAATAACGCGTACAGATAAGCAATGCAATCAATTTCTCCATGGAATTATTTACAATAAACAAATAATAATATATGTCCAGCAAGGACCAGAAATACGACATTTATTTAGGGTTTATAGCATATATGTCATGACTGAGTGTGAAATAAAGAATATAAAGCAAAAATGCATATGTTTTATTGCATGCTTTATTTCTGCTAATTAACTTACTTTTTTTATTATACCAGAATCATTACTATTGTACATTCAATTTACCTTCATCAAGGAACATGTGATAATAATAATAAAATAGAACTATTGTCTATACAAATATGTGATAATAAATATATTTAGTCGTATAATTATAACTTGTTAAAAAAATCATATATTTATAAAAAATTAGCATAAAATCTTAAAAAGTTTAAAAGTGATGATCATAAAATATCATATTAAAATATTAATTAAAACAATAAAAATATAACCTTTGCATTATTATCTAATTATTAAACCACAAAGCACCTACCATCAAATATATTGATTCACTTCTTAATTGTATGATAAGAAAGGGATTGCAACAATATTCTAGATGGTATGACAAAAAAAAAAACTCTACATGGACAAAAATTGCTTATATGTTGACTTTGTATTTTTCTAACATTTATTCAGCATAATATTTTGGGTTAATTTGATAACTAAAAGCAAAAGAATAAAATTATGCCGAGATAAACTCTGGAAATATATATATATATATATATGGGGATAAAAATCACTGGACTAAATTAATTACACACTTTTCATATCTGATATCACAACGATGCCGATTAATCTATAACGGACAATAGCAATAGAAAACTTTTTTTAAAAAAACTTAATTATTAAAATAGAATTATAAATTAAGATAAAATACTATGAGATAATTATTAATTTTTAAAATTTATCTTATTTAATTCTTAATAAGATGAGATGGTAATAAAATAATATTAATTTAGATATCTTATTTGTTCTTAATAAGCTTAAATAAGATACGTAAAAATATAAAAATAATTAAAAATATGTAAAATAATAATTTATAATATAAGTTTAATAAGAAAAATGATACAACATATGTTTAAAGTTAAGCTCATTAAAGCTATAATTTAAATAAGATAAATTAAGATACGATAATATTTAAATTGAATGAAACAATATTATACCATGAGTCTATTAGATATAATAAATGATATATGAGATAAGATAGTACACTTTACACATCTATGTTGAGATATCAAGAAAGTATGAAAATGTTGACGACATCGTCGATATTGTAATGACAATATCCTTTTTTATACATTCTGGTATCAAAACGTGATATACATATATTTTGGCTAAATTATCATAAAATTGTCGAAAATGTTGTTTAAATATCGTTGTCATTTAAATTTTATTTAAATATTTTATTGGCTAAAATATTCAAGATATTGTGGATATTATTAGTAAAATGTTGCTACAATGTTTTTAAAATTTTGAACAAAACATCAAAAATATTAATTTTTTTTTCTTCTTCTATCATAGCAATCATTTAAATAATTTTTTCTCACTTTTGTAGAAGATAATTTTTTTTCTTATTTGTAGCATGTTTTTTATACATACAAGTACTTCTAAAAATAAATAATAAATAAAATTTATTTTCATACTGTCAATATTTATCTCTTTATAACAGTTACAATTTGATAGTTTACTTAATTATTTCAAATAGTTTAACTATTTATTATATAATATTTAGCAAAAAATATATATTTTTTATTATATAATATTTTAATTAATTTATCAACATATTGATTAATATAAATATTTTATGTATTTAAAAATACATATATTAAATAAAAAAAATTAATTTAACATATAATTAATTGATTATTTTGATGTTTTATAAAATTTTATAATTTATTTTCATATTTTTGATAAATTTTTTATAATTTTTGTAATTTTTTTAAAGTTTAAAAATTATATTTTTACACACATATATATATATAAGAGAGAGAGAAAGAGAAATGCCACAAGGTCTCTTACATTAAGTTAAATAGGTCATTTACTTCCTTAGATAAAAAAAATGTTATTTGCTCATTTACTATTGTAAATGAGGCAAAAAAAAGTATAATTATTTTTTATTAATATTTTAAATAAAATAATATTATTTCTTTAATAATTTATTTTATTGAAAAAAGATAAAAGACTTTTTGTTATGTATTTTAACATAAAAACTATTAAAATAGTAATGAATCGTTAAATTTTTATCATAAAATTATTAAAATATTGAATAAATAGTAAAATTTATACTTTTTTGATATTTTTTATAAAATATAAGTGATTAAATGACATCTTTTATAACGTAAGAAATTAGTGGATATAGATCTCTTAACATAAAATATCTTTATGTCATCTCATCCTATGTAATTTAAGGAGATATATTTTCTTAAATACATGTATAATAAAATATACTACAGAGCAAGATAACTAGGTATATATGAGAGCCTTATGGCTATCTACATATATAATACAAACATTAATGCTTAACCTCCCTTTGTTTTTTCCTTTTAAAAAAAAAAAAGACTTCCCTTTGGCCGAAAGAAAAATAATAATAATAACAACACCCCCTTTGGCTGGGAGAATGCTTTGTTCTCTCTAAGAAACATGAAAACAGGATTTTGAAAACCTCTACTATCACCAAAAAGCAAAAGTACAATAATATAAGCAGACAAAAATATTTTGCCTACGGCAAAAGGTAACTTGCTCGCCTAGCTTGTAGATAAATAAGTTGGAAGTTCCAAATTAAACTAGTGGTGAAAATTATATTTTAATTTTAATTAAATTTAATTATATTATATAATCTTTTTATAGATAAAATTTTATTTTTAACCATCCTACGAATTCACATATATTTTTTCTATACTTTAAAAATATATGTTAATATATATTTAAAAATGTAATGCACATGTATATTTTTATAACATATTAGTCAAAGCTTCCCTATTAATAGATGTAATTTATTATTTAATTTAAAAGAAAATATTTAAGATAATTAATAAAAAAAATTATTTATGTTATTTAAGATAAATAATATTGTATAAAAAATATATTTTAGATAATTATTAATATTTTAGTTATTTATAATTTATTATTTAATTTATATTACTTAAATGATAAAAATAAGATTTAAGATAATTATTTTAAAAAATGATAATTATTTATGTTAATGGAGTTTAGTAATCTTGTATAAAAAATAATTATAATTTAGATAATTATCAATATTTTATATATTAATAATTTGTTGTTTAATTGATAAAAATAATTTTTTTAAATAAATTATGCAATAACTAAAGAAAATAATAGTCTACTATAAATTACTTAGACAATTTTATCCAAAAAATTTATAAGGGGTAATTTAAATTTTTATATATATTAATAGTATTTTGCACATGAATTTTAGCTTTTATTATATTAAATTTTTTAATTATAAGGTATCTATTTTTATTTTAGAATACCTTTAAATAATAGATAATTAATTAAAAATCATATTCTATATAACTTTAAAAATAAACAAATTTAAACAAAGTTACCAATTAAAATTGATTTATAATATAGATATATAAATTAATTTAGAGTATTTATTGAATGTAATAGAGCTTTAAAAGACAGCTAATGATAATAACTTAAAATGTAAGGATATATCACTATTACAAAACTAGTATATTGTTCCTATTAAAAATAGGTGCAAAATAGGCAGTTTAGATGGGGCATATAAAAATATTGCGCCAGTTTTTATAATATGCGTAATAAATTGCGCGTGTTCTTCAAAAATTGTGTATATTCTTACAAAAACAAGCACAATAATATGTACTTGTCCCTACGAAAATAGGTACAATAATTTGTGCATAATCTTACAATAATTTGTGCATAATCTTACAAAAATAGGCACATCAACTAAGAAACATCATCACTAATTTATCCAAAATAGAGCATGATTTTTTTAATATTAAAATCATCAATTATTTTATTATATTTAATTTATCCAAATAATTTTAACTGTATCACCTGTAATATATATATATATATATATATATATATATATATATAGATAATGACAGTTTTGATTATCCGCTAAATAAATAATATTTTTCAATATAGTGGTAGTTTTGTATGTTACTTCTCCGGTTCTCCTTCCTAGGTCCAATTCTATCTCTTGAAATATTTTGATTTGATATTTTATGGGGCATTAGTCATCGAAATGCATTAATATACACGTGGAAGGAGATTGATGTGAAAACTGGGACATCGCAAAACTGAAATGATATGTATGTCTCATATTCTTTAAGTCGTGTCACATACAATAATACATTTAAAAACTATAAAATATAGACAGAAGAGATACAGTTAGTGATAAAGAAGCAACTAGGATGTGAGTCATGTATATGGTGAGTATATTGTTTTGTTGTGATGATTAATGGATACACATGTGAATAGAGAAGGTGGGTACTTAATTTGTCCTCATGGAATGGAGACAATAACGTTGCAAGCAATAAACAGAGCTAGCTTAGCTTATTGGCTCTAGCTGCTCCGGCCATTACTTATTTGTCTCCCATAACTTTTTTTTAATTAAATAATTAATTTACATGTAGGTAGTACTCTTTAATTGATACACATATGTTGTTTGTATGTAAATTTAATTACATATTTATGTAAGAATATATTTAGTGTGTATTGCTTTATACCCGTGATGCACACATATAACAAAATACAGTACAATAAATGGCAATTGTCAGAATTTCGTTTGGTGCTCAGCAGGGTTTTTCTCTTAGCAATATTGCATTGGGATGGACTGTGTGACCTGATAAATTGAAGAATGAGGATTATTGCGTGTTAGTTTTCGTTGAGCCATCAAGCTATAAGGATGTCAATTGTCCTGTTTGGACATTATTCTAATATAATCAAATTAACCCGTAAATCAAACATTTTAAGTGATTTCGTGTTAGGTTAAGTTTGAATGTTACAAACGGGTTAGTAATTCAAATTGTTAATCCGTTAATTTAGATGTATTTTAATTATAAAATGTAAAAGTAATAAAAAAAAGTAAAAAATGGATAAATTTTGATCCGATTAGGATTGATAAACGAATCCAAATCGTAATAGAAATAAAAAGACATTCATTAAATTATTTAAACATGATCTGATTTTCTATAAACCGACCTAAACGTGACGCGTAGAGATGTCTAAAAATCGAATCAAATATAATAAAATTGAACTGTAAAATCGAATCAAATTAAACTGGTCCGAACAGTTTTATAAATCAAATGGTCTCGTCTAATTTGTATTAACTAAAACCGTTTTCAAATGATCCTATCTCGTTATATATAATTTTTAAAATGATTAAAATAGACCAGAATGATTTTAATAATATATTAACTTTTTTCATATCATTTCTCACAAATTATTAATTAAATTTTTCATATATTTAATTAAATGTATTGTGAAGAGTATAAAGAGATAAGAAGAAAGAATGATTTAATATTGTATTGGTGTGTCTTAGACTGTACATAGAGAATCCTATTTATATGGTTGTAACAAGTGTATTACAAGTGAAATAGTATAAGTGAAATAATACAAGTGAAATATAAGTGAATTACAATATCAAATATAACTTAACATCCTCCCTCAAACTCAAGGATGGAGAGAAACAATCAACTTGAGTTTGGAAACTAATTCTTGAAATCTGCCTGATAGATGAGATTTGGTGAAGATGTCAGCTGTTTGGTTTGTGGAAGATATTGATTTGAGACAAAAAGTGTCTTGAAAAACATATTGACGAACAAAATGACAATTAATCTCGATATGTTTTGTTCGTTCATGAAATACATTATTGTGAGCAATCTGAATAGCAATCTGAATATCACTATGATTGTCATAATATAGGATAGTTGCAGTTGATTGAAGAACACTCATATCAGCAAGTAACCAACAGAGCCAAAGAAGTTCTCGAGTGGTGTCAGCAAGAGCACGATATTCAACTTCAGTGTTGGATCGAGAAGTGAGGGATTGTTTATTGCTTCGCCAAGATATGAGAGAGTTTCCAAGAAAGAAAAAATATCTAGTGGTAGAGCGATAATCAATTGGGTCACCTACCCAATCAGCATCAAAGTAGGCAGAAAGAAGAAGATTATACTTGTTGGAGAAGTAGAGACCGTGAAACATGGTGCCTTTGATGTAGAGTAGAATGCGAAGAACCGCAGTATAATGGGTAGACCGTGGAGCAGACATTCCCAAACTTCTTTGGTAGTGTCAAAATGCCCAAATTTGTCATCAATAGAGGGTAAGGTGGTGTTACGAAATCAGGTAATAATTTGATAATGTTTACTCTCATAGTCTTCAAGGCGGTCACCAAATAAGGAGTTGTTTTTAGTGGTTTCTTGGATGGGTACAGAGATATCACTAGTTATAAAATGACATAGCTTACGTCCTTTCAAGAAACGATATAGCTTGCGTCTTTTCAAGAAACGATATAGCTTGCGTCTTTTCAAGAAACTTTTCATTGCTTGTGCCCAAGCTAGGTAGTTAGTATCATCAAGTGTGGTAGAGATTAGTTTTGGGACATCATTTCAGTCCATTTTAAGGAAATAATGGAGAAAATATAAAGCAAATATATAGAAACATTATAAATGAGATATCCTTAAAAATGAAAAGAGAAGTTGAATACAAGCCTGGAACCGGGTTGAGGTGAGCTAGGTCGGAGTGAGCCGAGTTGAGGTGAGTTGGGTTTGGATTGAGCCAGGTTTGGAGTATACTAGCTTGAGGTGAGCCGGGTTTGGAGTGAGCTGGGTTGAGGTGAGCTAGATTGGGATGAAGCGAGTTAGGATGAGCCGGGTTGGCTGTGATTAAGAGAGGCAAAATTTTGATAGAAATTTTAGAGGTATATGAGAGGCTTTGATACCATGTGAAGAGTATAAATAGATAAGAAGAAAGAATGATTTAATGTTGTATTGGTTTGTCTTAGAATATACATAGAAAACACTATTTATAGGGTTGTAGCAAGTATATTACAAGTGAAATAGTGGAAATGTAGTAAAAGTAAAATATAATTTAATTATAATATCAAATATAAATTAACATGTATATCATTAAATATATCATATTTATATATTATTAACCGAACTAAATGGCTTAAAATCGTTAACCAAATTCTTCTGTTACAATATTTTTAATAAACAAATGGTCATGTCCGATTCAATTTGAATAATATCAACGATGTAATTTGATTAATTTTTTTATTTAAAATAAGACAAAATCAAACCGTAAACCCCTCTAATTACGCGCACTTTCACCTTTGGGTCAACTCTTATGCTCGTAAGATATAACTGGCCTTTGTTTTTCATACCATGCCAAAAAGATGGATGTTAATTTAGAATAAATCTTGCTGAGAGTTGCAAGTAGAACTTAAACTCATGCAACGAATTATGCGGTGATCGCTAAACCATTGGAGAATTTCATAGTAATGTATCCAACAGTACTGTGTCAAGTAAACTGTATCCCTGTATAGAATGGCTTTTCAGTCTCCATACACCCAAAAAAAAAAATTTGTATCTTGGTAAATAATAATTAGTTCTATATAAATGGTAATTTATATATTAAGTTCTTGAGTTTGGTAATAACAAATAATATGGCACTCGGAACATTTTATCACTAAAGTAATATATAATGTAAATATTAAGATTATTTTTTTCACCTCAAGTTGATATTTCAAGTGAGATTTTAAAATTTAATTAAATTATGGAATCAAATATTTTAATCAATTAATTTCTATCACTTCACTTTTGAGATAATTTTTTTTTCAAGACATTAATGCAAATATGACACCTATGAATTAAATTTTTTGAATCCGTTTATCAAAACTAGTCTCTCTTTTTTTCCCTAAGTGTATTCACTAATGGGAGAAAAAAGTGATTAATTTTTCATTCCATTATCAAATTTTTATAAATATGATAAAAAATAATAAGAATTTATAAATTTAAAAATAACTTTTATTATTATTTCCTACTGATCCATTAGTATCGGTTTACTTTCTTAAATCCACTACGTCGAATCAAATGCAAAATAATACATATTTTATATTAGTTAATTATACAGTATGTGTTTTTTTCATAAATAAATTTTATTTTTAATATCTTTGTGTTGTATACATATATTATTTTTTATATAACTTAAAAATATATGTTTTTGTACGTTCAAAAATGCATACATGTATATGTATTTTTTATGATGCAAAAATATTTTTTTAGAGTAGAGAAGGTAAGAATAAAACCGTTTGAATACCTATCAAATAAAAACAGGAAGAATTTATATTTTATTATTATTTTTTTTTTTTACAATAACATTTAAGTAAATTAATATCTTTTTTCTATTTCTTATAAAATTTTTGTAAACACAAAGAAAATGAATAAATTTTACCTGCACCTTATATTCTCTCTAATTTAATTCATGTTTACTCTCGTTTCAATGATTGATTAGAATAAAAACACAGAAGTTTAAAATAAATCCTCTGATATAGCAAATAATGATTTTAATTCCCAAATTAATGGGTTATATTAAAAAAAAAGTATCCACTATATATATATATACATACTTCTGTACAGAAAATATGAATCCCAATTGTGATTAAAAAATTAATACTGACATATAATTAATTGTATCATTATATATATGAAAAGAGTTGTATTGAGTCAAGCATATATACAATCATAATTTGTTTTTGGATGGTAGATATTTACATCAATTTCCCAGAGAGAGAGAAAAAACAGTAGCATCAATTAATTTGATGATGAGAAAAGAAAATCAACTAAGAAACTAAGAAAGGATGCAAAGACAGGTATATATGGGAGATAGAGAGAGAAAGAGAGACGACAAAAGGTGACGGCTGGCTATAGAGAAGAATGCCAGAATGGAGGTGGGGAGTTAAAAAAAAAAAAACAAAATACAAAACCCCGTGAGGAGTATTTGGAGGCATTGAAAAATCACATACTAAACATGAAACATATTTTGTTGCTTCCTCTATTTCACTTCTTTCGATGCCCGTTTCACTTATTCCCTATCACGAGCTCATTATTCCCGGTCTTTCCCTCTAGTCGTCAATATCTCTCTTTAATTTCCCTGTTTGCCCTTCATATATCCGTAACTCTGTTTCTTTTTTTCCCCCTTCCACCTAAAACGGATTTAAAAATAGGTTTAAGTGAATTTTAATTTAGAAATAATTAAATTATAACTTCTTTAATAATTTAACAGTAAAAAATTTTCTTCTCTTTTTACTTCTTCTTTCCTTTTTTTACTTGAGGGTCAAATTCTTTGTTCTTTTCTCTCCTACCTTAACTTTACTTCTCAAATTACAAACCACTTCTTCTACCAACTTTACACCAACTTTTAATAAACAATAATTTATTTTTATTATAAATAAAAAATATATAATTTTTCATAACAAATAATTTATCAAAATTTTATTATAAAATAATAATAATAAATAGTTACAATAATTTTATACAATTTTTTGACATTTTTAAAAAATAAATTATTTAAGATTAAAAAAATTAAAAAATAGATTATATTATAATATATATCTCTAATATTATTATAATTTTAATTATTATTAAGATAATAAATATTTATTAATAATAATTTTATTTAAATATTTAAATATAATTAATTAGATATAATTTATTACATTAATAATAAAAATTATTATAATAATATTATATTAAATAATATTTTCACACAAAATTTGAGATATAATATTTTATGTTTGTATTGTATATTGTAAAAAGTTGGATAGAGAGGCTTCATATTTTTTTAATAATTTAATTATTTTTATGAATATTATTTTTATATCATAATTATAATTAATATTATATTATTTATGAATTATCACAATGTTTAGCATATTATTTTCGTATAAATTTATATTTATTTTATTATAAAATAAATTATTTTTTATTTTTTTAAAATAAATTTTTAATATATAATATGATAAAAATGATTTGTGTATTTAAAATTAATTATAAATTTATAAGGTGCTAATATTTTTTTATGTTTATAATAATTATGTTTTGTAAAATAGAGTTGATATATATTTTTTTATTTTTTTAAAATAAAATTGATTAAAATATGTGTTTTCAAATTTAAGGTTAAAATGTGCCTATTTTTAAACTAAAACCCAATTAAGTTTATTTTTAAACTATAATAAGAAGGATATCATTTATAGACAAAAACTCCACCTAAAACAACAAAAATAACATCTATTATATTTATTTCATATATTTGTTTTACTAAAAAAACTAACTCATCGTTCATATCAAACACTTTATTAATATAATTAAAGTTAAAATGAGGCTATTAAGTTCACTTAATGTTATATTTCATTCAATTACATCCTTTCTATATTATCGATTACTATTTTTTTTAAGTAATTTTCTTTTTTTCCTCTCTCAATAATATATTTTTCCATTTTATTTATAATTTAAATTTTCTTTTCTCACGTAATAAAATATAAAAGTCTATATACCATAAATGATGTGGTAGTTGATTATAGGCTTAAGAAATAAGACTTACTTTTTTAGTCGATAAATATTATTTACAATATCAACTATGATTGTATTATAACTTGTGACAAAAAGTATTCAATTGATGTAGAACAACAATTATTCGCTAAAATAATAGAACAAAAATCTTTATTCAATTGATGTATAATAACAAAGCTCGGGGTGTTTAAGAGTTACCTCTATTGTGTCTTCTCGGGCATATGGTTTCGAATATCAATCAATCTTCGCTTGGCATCGGGGCTTATGGTCCTGATAAGGGAACCTATGTTCCTTAACACGAGCTTGGTGGAAGCTTAGGTACTCCTTATCAACCTTGCATCACTGTCTCAAGTTTCCCATCGACTAGATATATAGACGAAGTACTTTTTCCATTTCTTCTCATTCCTGGGAAGGATCATATTTTTCCTCGATCATGTTTGACTGACATGTAGACTCTCCTCATGTCTATGGATTTTGCTTCAATACATATGCCTTATTAAACTTAGGCATCTCCAACTTGACCCTGAGCTTTCTGTATATCAATGTGAGATAGAGTAGGTACATCTACCCATTCGACATCAGTTGGCCTAGTACAAGTTGAGTTCTAGCCAAGAACCTTTTTATAAAGGGATACAGTGGAAACCTAACTCCTAACCACAATGCTTCATCATGAAAAGCTATCCACCCAGCTAGAGGTATATCATTATCAAGAACACCTAGCTTGAAGATTATTATATGATCGAGGATGGAACATCATTCATTTTCCTTAGCCTCTCCTCTCCCTAAGGAGATAACCCACTAGATTTGACCTTGGCCACATAACATTTGGTACGATCTGTGAGTTAAATGATGCCTTTCTTCCTCTATAATCTTGATACCTATATTTGGGTATAAGGCACATTCAACCTAATTGTAGGTGTGACCTATTGACGAGATGTAAAGGTGGTAGGAGGAGGCTTAGACATCTCCTCTTCACTCATGATGCTCGTTTCATTAGTAGACCTTAGGGTGTCACATTCTACTTGGCTTGAGAAGTTGGGATGTTACGGTTTCACCCAAGATGAGGATCCCAAAGTGCACTCTCTATGTATGGTTTCTACAAAATATTGCAAAACATAATAAGTTAAGGTACGAGAAATAAAAGTTACCAAAGGTCGAGTTTTGAAAGTAAAATGGAGAGTGAATTTATAGGCCGATATGAAAAGAAGTAGAAAACTGTTAGATTCGAGGAGGTTCCCTTTAAAGTTCAAGCAATAGTGAACTACGTGCTAATCTAATTTCCTTACTACCGAGCTGAGAATTTTTATGGCGATGGCTGAGATGATAAAGCATTTTTGTTCCAATTTTTGTTTTACATATAGGAAATGTTGAAATGAAGAAAGGCTCAGACTCCTTCTCATATAGAGGTGTATATTTTTCCTCTTTAATTAACTCACAATATTTTATTAGGGTGAGTTGAACATTTCAAATTCACTACCCGGTTGCTACTTGATGTTTGAACATATGGATCAACCCAAAGCTCGATTTAACGAACAATCCGAGCTATCAGACAAGTCAGCTTAAGGGACCAGTATGTGCATGCACCCATAATGACACTCGTAGGGGTGAGCCTATCTATGCATACGAGCTTTGGTATTTGAAGGCCGACCACCAACTCGACCAATATAGTGGTCGATCTCAAGCTTTCAATATATTTTCTTTTACTCTTGTACCCCTATGAAATGATGTGATGTGTACCTCTTAAGTAATAAAAACATGCACGTGTAATGCTCTCTATATATATGGAACTCATAAAAAATTCTACCACTTATCTCTAGTTTCTCTCTTTACAAATTGGATGATTCCAACACATACCTTTACAAGAAATTTATTCTTTTCTTCTAAAAATATATAAATCTTATCAATAAAATATATGATTAATTTATATACCAACATTTTCACAAAATATGCATTTTTTATGTATATTAAATTGAAAATTTTTATAACTAGTTGTACAATATATATATACATTTTCACAAAATATGCATTTTTTACAAATATTAAATTGAAAATTTTTATAACTAGGTGTACAATATATATATATATATATATATATATATATATATATATATATATATATACACATATTTGTGTGTATGTGTGTGTGAAATGAAATAATAAGGCATAAAAAGAAGAAAGATGAAAGGCATTTGAGAGAGAATCGAGCAATTAATTTCTTGATCTTTTGTAAGGTGCATAATGATGTTATTTATACAATTGCATCATATAAAATTAAGTTACAAGTAATTTCTTTCATACAATTTCATTTCACATGGCATATTGTATGAAAGAAATTAGTTGCATACTATTACAAGCAGTGCACCTACATACATATTCTCTATGTCTCTCACACATATATATACTATTCATCATCCTCCAATAAGCTCAAGTGGTCTCAAAAACTATAAGCTTTATTTTCAAGGTCTTAAATTGCTAAGAATTGAAGGATTTTGTCATTATGTTAGCTATTTGTTCTTCACTAAAAACATGATTAACCACTAATTCATCAACTTGAACTTTTTCCCTCACAAAGTAAAAATTGATTTTCACATGCTTGGATCTCGAGTGAAAGATGAGATTTTTAACAAGATATCAAGTACTAATTTTGTCACATAAAAGAACAAAAGGGTTGAGTAAATTGATATGGATTTCTTTTAGTAGTTTTACCCAACATGCTACCTCAGTTGCTACCAACACCAATGATCAAAATACAGCCTCAATAAGAGCTTTATTTTCAAGGTCTTGAATTTCTAAGAATTGAAGGGTTTTGTCATTATGTTAGCTATATGTTCTTCACTAAAAACATGCTTAACCACTAATTCATCATCTTGAACTTTTTCCCACACAAAGTAAAAATTGATTTCCACATGCTTGGATCTCGAGTGAAAGATAGGATTTTTAGCAAGATATCAAGTACTAATTTTGTCACATAAAAGAACTAAAGGGTTGAGTAAATTGATATGGATTTCTTTTAGTAGTTTTACCCGCCATGCTACCTCAGTTGCTACCTACACCAATGATCAAAATACAACCTCAATAGAGGACCTGACCTGGATGCCACACATTGTTTACCAAATGACCATGACACCAAGGAATGACCCAAAAATACACAAAATCTACTAGTGCTCCTTCTATCGTCTCGAGAAAAAGCCCAATTTGCATCACTATAGGCACTATGTAGTAGAAGGCATAAAGAGAAGAAAGATGAAAGAGATTTGAGAACGAATTGAGCAATTCATTTCTTGATCCTTTGTGAAGGCATAATATTGTTATTTATACAATTGCAACACATGGAAATCAATTACAACTAATTGCATTTCACATGTCATATTGCATGAAAGTAATTAGTTACATACTACTACAAGCAATGCACCTACCCTCACACATATACATTGTTCATCAATATATAGTTGAATAAAAAATTTACATTTAAAAATCGTACTAGTTTTGAAAAATAGAGTATTTTGTGTGTGTGTATATATATATATATACATTATTTGTATTTATTTTTCTTCTTAACATACTTGTATATTAACTCGTGTATTGGTCTAAAAAGAAGGACTCTAAAACAACTATTAAATTAAAATTTGATCCATTTTATTGAAAGGTGTGTAAATTTTTTCTTTATAGAAAGTTACCAAATTTTCATTTTATTTACACATATATACTTTTTTTGTGATTATGTTCTATCACATCATCTAATTATTTACCACGTCATTTAATTAATTAATGTAACAATTAATTAAGTTTTACTACATCAATTAATTAAAATTAATTAATTGATATGGTAAAATTTAATTATAAAAAAGCATTTATGTATAAATAAAATATGAGAATATAAAGAAAAAATTCAAATACTTTCCTAAAAAATAAGAGAAATTTGGTACGTTTAAGTTATTTACCCTTTAATTAACCAACATCACTGTTCATCATGCGAAAGTTTGGTAGTACTAGAGAATATCTAATTTTAATTGTTAGCTTAAATTAATTTAAGAGGAATATTAGTGACCTAACACATTAAAAACATCTCTGTGCCACGATCTTAGGAAATCTTGTAAGCATTTAACAAGAACTAATCCTAAGGGGTGTAATCAACGTAGTTTTAAGTATATTCTAATCACACTATGTCAAAATTAAAAGTTTATTATCACATTCCCCAAGTTCATGAAATTTTGCTAACCTATTGTTCCGGGGAATTAGGAATGTGATTGTGATGTTTCTTTAATATGTAGGAGATATTTGCTTGGTAAATTTATGCCTTTTTGTAAGACTAAAAGATATTATTTAAGCTGAACTGTCGTGGCGATGGTGATGAAATGTAAAAAAAAATGAATATAATGATTAATTCGTATAAAATTATTAGTTGCTAGAAGGGTATTTTTGTAAGTTTATTAAATAAAAAAAAGGAGTAATATTTGAAACGGAAATTAAAACAGAGGTAGAGTAGTCATGTGGGAAGGTAGCAAACAGGGAGATGACATAGATTTGAGAGCTCATCCCCTTGTTATAAACAGCTTCAGCTTCAAAGAAGTGGAGGGAGATGTAAGGAAGAGAAAGAAAGAGATAGAGAAAGAAATAGTAAAAGCTGAGGGGAATAAAAGGCAAGAGATCGAGAAAGGGGTAGTGAATTGAAATAAAGCAGAGAGAATGGTTTCTAGGGAGCAAAAGAGGGCAGCAGCAGCAGCAGTACTGCAGGAGAAACTCCAGCTACTTGGTTCTATTACTAACTCTCATGCTGTACGTAATTCCCCTGCATTCTCTTCTTCAATTGGATAATCACCACTTTTCTTAATGCTTCTCTAGCTTTAATATGTTACTATCAATTAATTTTGCTGGATTTTCCTCCTAACAAAAATTTTATACCTTTTTACTATTATTTTTTGTTGATATATATTTTACTTTTTGAATGTTAAAAAGATGTTAAGAAACCAATTATTTTAAAAGTATAATTTAAGAAGAAAATTGTCAACAATACTCGTATATATTTATCACGAATTTCTTGTTTTCAGTTCAATAGTTATTAATGTATTATAAATATTTAGATTTATATCTTACATATTGTTGTAAGTTGTTAAAAGTTACATATTGTTGTAAGTTGTTAAAAATTATCTGATTGACATTTGTAAAATAATGAATTAAGCTTTATATATATGTTCATCTTGAGAGCTGAAAAGAATAGCATTTGGTATATTATTTACATCGCTCTGTTTAATTAAGAGACCTGAAATTTATAAACTGAATTTAGAAATTAATGGGATATTTGTGGTTGGTGGTTGCAGATGAGCAAAACGTCGATCATAGTGGGCGCATCCGATTATACTGAAGAGCTAAAACAAAAAGTAGAAAGAGTGAATAGAGATATGGTACTAAATGCACAATCTACTTCAACAACCCAAAATACCTTGCCTGTGGTATATATACATATACATATACATACATACATATATATATATATATATATTAGTTTTAACTTAATTCATATATATTTTCTACCTATTTTACGTGTTTGGTTTTGTTCCTGAACAGGTTAACGTGGAAACCCTAGAAAAGGGATTCGAAATAAGTGTGTATTCGGGAAAGAATTGTCGAGGATTGCTTGTGTTCATATTGGAAGCCTTTGAAGAGTTGGGCCTTAATGTGCTTGAAGCTAGGGTTTCTTGTAAAGATAGTTTCCGATTACAAGCAGTTGGAGAAGAAGTATGACAGACACTAATTCAAATAATTACATGCATGATGTGCTTTAGTAGTTTCTCTTTATGATCATCAATCACCCTTAATTGGGATCTACATTTTTTTTCTTTCTGTTATTACTAAATTCCAATCTACATTTAAATAAAATTACGAATAATTACGTAATATACATAACAAGATAAATATATATTTAATACGTCTTAGTAAATACGTTAAGCATCTCTCTTTTTTTTTTGTTAAAAAATTAAAATTAATTAAATTAGTAGGTTATATAAAAAAAGTGGATAAAATTAATTCTAAACTATTCAAATTGTTTTGTTCATATATACTTTTATTATTTCTATTGCTACGGTTATATATATGCTACGATGTTAATTAATTTCCAACTTAAGGAGGTTTGTATATATATATATATATATATAGCTACGTTCATTTATGATCATGATATTAATCAGCTATATATAAATATTTCAGTAATTACATACAAAGAACAAATTAAAACATGATCATAATGGTGTTTAATTAATTATTAATGTGTTTTTGTAGAATGAAGAACAAAGGGATGGTGTTCATGCTGAAACAGTGAAGCAAGCCGTGCTGCTGGCTGTTAAAAACTGGGGTGAAACTAACGACGTCCAAGATTAGAACTGCATTGTACTTTATCAACAACGTATATGCTTTGTTATATATATATATTTTCTTCTTCTTAATTTCCAACTTAGAAGTACTGCCATGCCCCTTTTGTTTGTAGGTTGGCAATGTTTTTTTTTTTTTTTGTTTTTTGGTAGGTTGGCAATGTTGGTATTAATGAAAGGAATTAACATTTCAAGTATTCTACATTAGTAATTAAAACTAGATCGATCTTTTGAGGAAATGGCCAAAACATATATTATATATATTCTTGACACAAATTATTTGATGGCAATAAGAAAAAAAAAACTAACGTAAAATGCGTTTTTTAAATTAAAGAAATATATTGAACTGACTGATAAGATCAGCTCTTCTTTAGTCTTTTAATCAGACAGGGGTTAATTTGGTCATGCAAGTTGCATTAAGACTTATAATATTTGTTCAATTACCGTTTGGCATTAATTGTTGTAAAAGATTATGGGTACGTGAGAAAGGTAAATAACGTAAAAAAATATATTTTTATAAATTTTATATATTTATTTAAAAAATAACATTTAAATTTTATATTTTTTTGTGACATATTAATCCTATTATTATGAAAAAAAAAATTCATAAAAATGAATAATTATTTTTTATGTTTTTATTTTTTTTATTTTTTTTTTGTTACAATTTATTTAATTTAATTTTAAAAAAATAAAAATGAAATTCTTATAAAAAATAAGTAAAAATTTAAATATTATTTCTACAGTAAATAAAGAATCATGGAGTTATTTTTTTCTATACGTAGTACGTACTACTTGAGATTAATAGTAGTCTTGGCTCCCACTAGAAGCATAGGCTTAGGTTGACAGCAATTATTTACGATCTAATTCATAGAAAACACATGAGTGTCCTACAGGGACACATTTTAAGTGTATTTTTCCAATCAAATATTGTCCGTAAATAATGTTCGAATTTTTTTTAATTACCTATAATAATTTTTTTCATACATTGAATATATTTTTTATTACATAAAAAACATATATTATTTATGTATTTAAAAATACGGTATATATATTTTTTATAAGTTAAAAAAATAATCTAAATGTAAAACTTATTGTGTAATTAGATAATATAACATTTTGAAATGTATAAATTAAATTTGCTACATAATAAACGTTTGACGATTTCAAGCATTTTTAAGGTAATTATTTGACAAGGTGACAGTTAATAAACAATTAATTAATTTTATTCTAAATATATATCTATGTGACATGTGAGTATATTAATGTCTATATATTAAAAATTGGGGGAATTACGAGAATCTTAGAAGACCAATTAGACAAGGTTCAGATCTTATTAGTTTGATTAATAAAAAACTAAAAGATTTAAGATAATAATATAAAGAAAGCAATTCATTTATCTAATATGTATGCCTACGAAAAGTTACTTAATAAAAGTTTATATTTTTAATATTTTTATTCATATATTTATAACATATCGATGATATATATAATAATGTATTAAAAATTAAAGAGATAAATTAAATTTTAATGTTAATTACCACATCTATATTTATTATTATTATAATAATAATTAAATTAAAATTATATGAGATTTAATTATACGATGATTAATATTAAATAATTTTAAATAACTATAATATAACATGAAATAATGCAATAATGTTTTTAATTATAAGTGTACGAAATGAAATAAGAATTATTATTTTTATAATTATAAATATATTATTTTTATTATTTTATTTAAATTAATATATTATTAATATTTTTTATTAATTATATATTAATGTTGTTAATAAATATATATTTATAGTAAAAAATATCATTATAATATTTTAAAATAAAATATAGAAGATAAAAATAATTAATATGAGAGTTTTGTGAATGGCGAGGGAGCCATTCCATAAAACATGGATTTGGAATGAGACACGACGTGTGAATCATAGGATATTAGTCAAAGTAGGTTTAACGTACAGCTGTATTAATCTTAGCTATAGGGGTAGATTTAAAGTATAGGTTAGTTTTGATATATAATAAGAGAAGAATGACTAATATTATTAAATTTTTGTACATATTTTTATACTTGTATTTTTTATATCATGATATATATTATAATTATTTTAAAATTTAAAAAATAAATTTTTGAATAATATTAATATATAATAAAATTTAAATATAAAAATAAATATAAATTTGTGTATAAAAATACTTTTCAAAATAATTGGAAAGGAGAAAATGGCGATTTCGGATATATATATATATATATATATATATATATATATATTTTGAGTCAACATTGTCGGAGGTATAATTTCCTCTTTTTTTATTTTTTTACTCTTTATTTTTTTGTACAGAATCGGACGTGATGGCCAACAAACTCAGTACAATAACAATATATGATATAAAAGTAGCGACTTTCTCATAAATGAGGATATATAGTTATACACTTGTGAAAATTATGTATTTATTTAACTAATGATTTGAATTAGTTATTTATTAAATTTAAGAAATGAAAATAACTCATTCATGCGGGGAAGGTACATAGGGAGAGTGTTTCTTACCTCAGTTCAATGTATGATATAATAATAATAATATATAATATTATAAAATATATCATCATAAGTAAAAATGATATCATCCATATAATCAATTTAAAAAATAAAAAAATAAAAGGACATAGTTAGAGATAAAAATATAAAAAATTTTAATTTTAATATATATAATTATATAATTATGTAATTTTTACCCAATTAAAAGATTCAAATATCATTATTTTATGCCAATTAGTATCATAATTATGACTTTAACAATATTTGATTGAGAAAAACTAAGAAGTTTATATATGATAAAATATATGTACAATCACGTATGTTTGAATAAATATTTATATAATATATAGACTCAAAAAAAATATATATTTAAATTTAATCAAACTATCTTAATTTAAAAAAATGTTAATGTTATCGTAAAATGATGAGAATCAAATTATTATTCTTTCTTAAGTCTATATTGAGATCTTATGATAATTTAACATGATTTAATTTTTAGGAGTCAAGGAAGAAAATAAGTCTTTATAATGTTGAGAATTAAAGACCTTATTCAACGATTTATATGATATGAGTAGCTTTGTCGTGGGTTTGTTAGTTTGAAGTAGAACAGAAGAAAGAAAGAAAAACTATGAAATAATTATGTTTAAATCATGCAATGATTACAAAAAAAAAAGCTATAATTATCAAAATAAATGACATTGGAAGATAAACTGTATAGAGTTCAAGAAAGACAAAATGAATACTTTGGAGTTCAGTTGAGCAGCTCAAAAGAGTCAAACGTTAAAATGTTCTCTTTGTCTCATCGAATAATAATGATTGAATTTTTGATTCAACATATGTACTTCACACGATGTTCAATTAAAGAAGTTGATAATGACAAAATTCTAATAGAGAATGATAGAACTTGTAGCATAAATGATAAGGGTACGATACAAATCCTAATGCATAACGATATTGTGAAAACGTTAACAATGTGGGGTATGTGCTAGAACTTTATGATAACTTTATTATATTGAGTACTTTAGATACACTTGGTTGTTCATATCGAGTGTAATATAGTGCCTTAAAAGTTTCTAGAGATGTCTTCACAGTTATGTAAAAAGAAGTTGAAAAATTGATTCTATATCCTGGTAGGTAGCATGATGTTAGATGTAGTCTCAATTTATTCTATTTTTGATTATGACCAAATCCATTTATGATATATGAGATTAGATCATATAAATGAGTTTGTATTAGATGAGCTTAACAATAGAAGCTTGCTTGGTGGATACTAAATTTAAAAACTTGATTTTTATAAGCCTTGTATTTATTGGAAACAAAGTAGAGTAAAATTTAATATCAGAGTAAGGTACATATTGATTTCCATATGATTATTCAAAGAAATTTGAATATTTGTGTGTTATTTTATATAATTTTATTTTTTTCTTCTCTCAATGATATATAATTTTTTTTCTTTTCCACAATAATAAATTAACAAAAAATATTTATCATAAATAATACATTATGTATCAATATTTTAATAAATTAGTATAATGTACCTAGACATTTTAACCTTACTTTAACCTTACTTTCAAATCAATTATTTCTAAACAATGCTGCCGATGGAATTATTTTTTTTTTATGCAATTGGACCACATAACTTCCATCCATGTAATATATATACTCTATATTTTTTTATAACGGATATTTTTTTCATGTTTATAAACACAATACATAAATATTTTTTATAAGCTAAAAGATAAATATTTTTTATAAGCTAAAAGATAAATATTTTTTATGTGACTAAAAGTAAAATTTATTATATAACTATATCATATAAAATTTTGAAATATATTAATTAAATTTGATACATAAAGAAAAATAAATTTTTTACAATTTCAAACATTTTTAAGGTAATTATTTGATAAGGTAACAGTTAATAAACACTTAATTAATTTGATTCTAAATATATAACATGTGAGTACATTAATGTCTATATATGAAATATTAGGGGAATTATGAGAGTCTGAAGACCAATTAGTCAAGGTTAAGATTTTGTAGATTTTGTTAGTTTAGTTAATTATCATAACTATATTTTTCATTATTCAATAATAAATTATTAAAAAAATATAAAAAATAATATTTTTAAAATTTATAACAAAAATAATATTTTAATAAAACTGAATGAAATTTAATATTTAACATTAAATTAATTTAAATAATTATAATTTAATGTAAAATGATGTGATAAATATTTTTTAATAGTAAGAATTTATGAGTTTAACATAAGTTGTAATATTTTTGTTATTGTAAGTTTTAATAATATTATTTATATTATTATTTTTAAATTAATACATAAATTATATATTTATTATTTTATAATTAATTATATTTAATATTATCGAAAAATATGAATGCTAAGATTAAAATAGCTCTCAATGAAAAAAAAAAGTTTAAAATAGTTAATATAAGAATTTTGTTAATGTCGAGGGAGCGGTTCCATAGAACACATATTGAATTGGAATGAGAGCCGACGTGTGAATCGTCGTACATAAGTCAAAAGAAGCTTTAACCTACAGCTGTATTAATCTTAGTAATAAGGGCAGATTTAACGTAATCATATTTTAAGATGAGAATGGCTATTGTGATTTAATTTTTATACATATTTTTGAAATCATATCTTTTATATTATAAAATTTTTAAAAATAATTTAATTTTTAATATAATATTAATATATGATAAAATCAATATAAAAATATGTAAAAATTTACTTGTAAATAATATTTTTCAATATAATTAGTCAGGAGAAAATGGGGATTTCTTTTTGTTTTTGGTCAACATTGTCGGAGGCATAATATGGTTTTTAATTTTTTTTTTAATAGAATTGGAGGCATAATCTGATAGCCAACAAACTCATATACAATATATAAAAGTAGCAGCTTCCTCACATATGAAGACATATAGTTTATATACTTATCAAAATCATTTACATATTATTTATTTATAATATAAGCAAGAAAGAAAAAAGAAAAAAAAGGAAATAAGGAAATAAGGAGAATTAATATGGATTCTTTTTGAATGATGCCCTCATAATCTGTACACTCAAATGTGGATTCTTGTAAGTAAAATCATCAAATGCAGAGGAAAATACAACGTCTTCAATGTTATTAACAATAAAATTGATGGCCGACTCCTTCAATATTTGGTAGGAACAAACACTGTTTGCCATATCTAAAAAATCAAAAACATTGGAGGAAATCATTGATTTGAGCATGTGACGTTCGCATATGTTTTGTAAGTATGTGATGTGGTACTTGTCAGCTGCAAGTGACAAACAAATTATATGTTTCTTCATTTTTTCTTCAGACAAACTACCTTCGTAAAGAAACTCTAACAAAGTCTCAAGTTCTTCATAGTTTAATTCTCCAAGTGTTATGGTATTATCGTTTGGTGAAGCTTTGCATCCATCAGAAGCTAGCATATTTCTAAATATTTCTGATCTTATTGCCTACAAAACAACATATTAATATATAATGCAATAAAAATATATTATAATTATTTCAAGTGTGTGAATATTTTTTTACAGTGCTTACTACTAAACAACTAAGAGAGAGAGAGTTGCATTGAGAAAGAGTGTACTTGAATTAATTAACAAAGATAAATTACAGCAAGATATATATACAGCTCAAGTAGAACTAAGTCAACTAAATAATAATTATATGAAAGCAATGTATGTAAGCATTACACTAAAGCTAAAGTGTCATGTAAAGATTACATAATGTTAACCAACAAAACTGTCTACACTTAGACTACGAGAACTGTTTGTGTTTACAGGCTCTAAGATTTCATTCGATGGTATTTGATTTATATTTATATTTTGAATTTATTTTTTGTGATAATTTTATCTTATTATTATTAAAAAATGATAAAAAAAGACATAAATTTTTTAACGTGTAAGAAAATAAACATATATTTTTAACTAAGATGTTAAAAATAAAATCAGTTGAATAATTGAATCATTTATATACTAAATTATAATAGTTTTTGGATCCATCAACTCTTATTTATAAAAAAAATTGGGGTCATATTAAGGTCACTAAATTTATGTATTGTTTACACTTTAATCTATAAAAATTTTAATTAATATACTTCGTTTTCTTTTTTTTTTAAGAAAAAAAAGTACACTTTATTCCTGTTTTAGGAACTCGGGTATTCATTCTTAGTTAAATTCAAGAACTAAAATGTCCTAAATTCATAAATTTAAAGATTATTTTTTTTGTATATAATATTCTAAATGTTTAAAATATGAGTATTAAAGTGTAATAATTGAAAATTTAAGTATTAAATTGTAACAGTTGAAAACTTAAGAATAAAAGTTTAAAGGGACCGTAGGTATACTTTTCCCTTATATAAGAAATTAATAAAATGGGAAGTAAGAGAGAAAGATCGCTAACTAATTACCAATAATGCTTTGTGAGCAAGTAGCGGACGGCCGTCGTTCCCTGGCTTAAGAAACATATCAGTATGAATTTGATCTTTAAATGCAACAAAGAACTCGCTCAGAAATTTGATCTTCATATTTTGTTGGTCTAATTCATCTTTCATATCATATACCCTCGTCCAAATATTACTTATTTTGCTTTGCTGTTACAGAAACAAAAACAAATTACTAGGGCTGCTCCGTACTTGGTTTTTGACATCGATCTCATCTCAAAAATGATATATATATATATATATATATTTGAATCAACATCTCACTAAATTTTTACACAAGATGAAGATACTGACGTAAACAAAACTTAAAAGGCAGAATAGATATCGCGAATAGAAGTATTGTTCGTCTTTATTCTAATATTTTCAGTTTTTTAAAGAATTTAACTTGTAACATATGATATTAAGAAGTTTGCATAAGCAGGTAAAAATCAATTTTGAGTAGAAATTTTGACAAATATAAATTTTACTTTCTTGAGGCCCAACCACTTGAAGACTTCAAGTGAATTGTTATCGATATCGGTAATGAACCTGAAGCATCTTTCTAACCCTCCTCGCATATGCGTTGGGCCTATAAAATATCATACTGATCCAATGATCTCTCAGCGGACCAATTCTAAGCTTGGGTTCAATGGATCGTAATGGCCCTTTTAACTTTTTTAGCTCTTGGTACTTAAAATTTTTGGTGGATGCACCCAAGATTGGTTATAACAAAAACAATGAACTTTTATTTGTTCAAGGAAAAAAAAAGGAACTTTTTTATTTTGCCATCTTTCTAAAGTTTTTTTTTTGTTTGTTAGAACCTTTATCTAAGTATGTGATCAACAATTATCAAATTAACAAATTTAAGATTTAATACAATGTGGGTAGTTTTGATTGCAAAGATTACGGGTGGTTCACAGTTTCTATTCACAACTTATTTAATAAAAAATAATAACAACAAAATATAATTAGTTATATAGATAAAATGAAAATAAAATTAATAAGATTCACAAAACTAATATTCTGGAGACAGACAACAGGCAAAGTAGATTAAAATGTACATAAACTTGAAAAGTCTAGAGCTTACAGTAAGCCAATTTGGGTGAGAATCGGTGGATTTGTCGATTGGGTTTTCAGTTTTGTGTGGTTGGTTTAGAAGGGAGATCATGTTCTTGGCACCCTTAAAGCAAGTCTCGCATATTGTATTCCTTGGTAGCCTTAAATTTGGCAATGAAGTACAAATACAGCAGTCCATCTCCAACTCTTTATGTGTTGATTCAGCAACTCTTAACTATAAAAATGAGGTACTTAGCAACAACAAAAAGAAGAAAAAAAAATCTAATTAATAAGAAACTGCAAATAAAGGGAGATGAACAAGAAAGAAGAAAAAGTAAAGGGTAAAGGATAAGACTTATTTCTTCATATGAAACTGGATATAAAATAATGGTATGCTAAAGGTTTGTTAGAAATTAATTATTCCATACATTTATTTTTAAAATTATAATTATATATTTTTGATTAAAAATATGCAACAGCTATGATTGCCTAATGTAGAATATTGCAGTTTTTAATTCATAGAACTTGCCAAACCAACCTCCAAAGGCGTCTTTCGTGATCAAAACTCAGCTATCAAATTGATTTATGAAAACATAAAAAAATGAATAAAAGAATAAATATACTAGATATTTATTTCTAACAATAAAAATGATAAAAATATCATATTTAATAATTGAAAATTACATTTAAAAAAAATAAAAACATATATATATATATTAAAAAAATTAAAATAACTAAATATAATCTTCACTACCTATAAAAATAATAAAAATATGAATATTTTTATATCTATTAAGTTATTGTAAAAAAAATGATATGATAACTTATTGTTAGTTAATATAATTAGATTTATTTTTTATTAAAATGTCATATTCATTTTACTATAACTTATGCAAAAAATACTTTATATAAAAATAGTTGTGAATAACGTAAAACTCGATTTCCTCCGGTGGAAGTAATCATTTATAACTAACAGCTTTTATCATGGTTATCTATTCATCAATATACGTTTAATATTGTTTATGTGAGCGGAGAAATAGAAAGACAAGTTTATCCCTAACCAAACTCGAAATAAGTAATTTGATATTATGTTAATACTATAATAATAGTATAATACTAACAGGAGGGCATAATGGTCAAGTAAAGAAAACAGGGGATTCGGTTGGTCATGCCCTTGGAGTGCGTTCTAAACAATAAACAGAAGAGGAATCAAAGATTGGAAAGAAGAAAAGGACTTCCCAACCTCATAATGACAATAAGTAGAAAGGCTAATTAAGCACTTACCACATAACCACTTCCTTATCATTAAGATCGAATTAACAAAAAATATATATATATATAATAAAATAAAACAGCCCCGATCTATTTGCCAGCCTTTCTTTGCTGCTTTGATAACATTATTGCCCTAATTATCTAGCCTCTTTATTATTCATGGAGTCTTAGTATTTCGGATGTAGTTGGTCTGTTTGTGGATGTAATTAGTCATTGTAGTAGGTTCAGTTAGTAATACTAGAAGATCAATTTGGTAAACTAGTACATATCCAAAATTCTGCACAACAAATAGCACATCCGCTTAAATTGCATGTGAAGGATATCTACCGGTCCAAGGAGTGCTATTTTTTACAAGTCTCTTTTTCTTGTAAAGTTCCCACTTAGAATTCCAATAATAATAATAATAATAATAATAATAATAATAATAATAATAATATCCTGATTCAAACTTCCGTATTCAAAAACAATGGTAGCTTGCAAAGGAAACAGAAATGCTCATTCAAAAAAAAAAAATGTTTGTAAGTGATGGTATGATCGATAAAGATTTTGATTCTTGATTCTTGATTATTTTTAAATAATTTTTTAATCAAATATATTTTATAACAATTTTTATTTTAATTTTCATATTTTTAAATAATCATCACCAAAATTTTTCCGTGATGGTTCATGAATTATTAAAAAATAATTTTTTAATCAGATTTTAGATTGTTTGTTTTAACTTATTGAAATGAATGATTAAAACTCAAATCTTTTAAATAATAATAATAAAAAATTTTAATTTTTAAGTTAAAAAAACATAAAATATAAAAATTAACCTGTGTTTTATAACAATTATTATTTATTATTTATGATTAATTAATTAATTTTATGATTTATGATTTTTTTAAATGATCACGTATATATTTAGTAATAATTTTTACTTAATAATTTATAAGAAAAAAAATCAAAAATTATTCCTAAATTGGTTGTAAATGTATTATGTTTTTATTTTTATTTTTTAGTTATTATTTATAAATTTTATGTTTTTAATCATTTTTTAAATACTTGTAAATATAAAAATTTATAAATTTTAAAAATTAAGTAATTTATATATCACTTATAATATTAATCAAATGAATAAATTTTCCCCTAAAATAAATGTCATTTTCTTTCCCGTGAAAATATTTGTTTACGGCAAGTCGTATGTGTATCGGGAAGGTAAATTTTATTCTCCCTTTCAAGAAGACGATTCCTGGTTGTTGGATTGCTACGTCGGCTTCAGCTTGGGCCTATCTTAGCTAATGGGCCAAGAAGTTGCTGAAACATGGCAAAATGAATTTTTTGTGTATAGTTGAAATGGGAATAAAATATCAAATATAATTAATATTTATATCTAACATAGATAAAAATAATATATTTATAAAATAAAAGACATAATTTGAATATATATATATATATATATATGTATTGATTAAAAAGAATAAAATAATCATAAATAAAATATTTATTAACGTTATTATTCAATAAAAAATATTATTAATAAATTAATATTTTTTATGTTTAAAATATACTTTATAATTATTAATTTTTTATTTTGTTTTAAATTATAAATAATATATGGGGCATATATGTCCCGAACTATAGGACATAAAATCCCCCTATAGAAATTGTTATTTGCGTGTCTTTATTTTTTAACTAAAAATTGTTACATCTATTGAATTTAAATATTAACATTAATATTGAATAGGAAGAAATTATATATATATATATATATATAATCACTTTAGCTTTGCTTTTCTCTTATTTTTATCTTTTTCATATAAATTTATTACATAAGATATATTCTTTTAGAAAACAGGACGAACAAAGAAATAAAAAAACAACAAAATATGTTGCTGAATGCAAGTACAAAATACAAAACAAAAAAAGTACATATAAAGAAAAGTACACTATAGTATTAGAACTCAGTTATAAGGTTTGGTCTAGTTTTGCAAAATTATAAGCAAATATTTACTTTGCCACGTGAGGATTTAGGGGTCAAATTAACCAGCACAGCCAACATAAAGTCAGCATACAGCAGCAGATCTATAACGGCCTAGCAAAAATCTGACTAATAAATTAATGGGAAAAGGGTTAAGGTGATTATTTTGTTTAAGTCTCATTACTCATTAGTTGTTTAATTTTTTATTTAAAAATTTTGTTTTTAAATCTTTTCATTCTTAAAAATTGTTTCATATAACAACGAAATTCAATTTTTAACTAAATATAACAAAATAATATATATAACACATATATGTTTTTATTTTTCGATAGATATATATTTATTAAAATAACTTTTAATTAAAAAATTAATCAATTTTTTTAATAAATTTATGAATATAGATTTCAGAGAATAAAATTTTTGTTTAAAATTTATTAAAAATTTTGTTTAATTTAATAAAAAAATATTTTTTAAAAAATAAATGATTTTTTTAATGAAATATTTTTTAACGTGATCTATCAAAAAATATAGATTCTTTTATATTTAATGTTAAATAGGATGAAAAATTAACTTTATCATTATCTAATACATTTTTGACTTACAAAGAGACTACAATGATACATTTTTTATAAATAAAAAGATTTAAAAATATTTTTTTTTCTCAAAAAAGAGTAAATAATGTGTTTAACTTAATCAAATTTAATATTTAAACAATTAATCCTAAATTAATTAAATAAAAGAGAAAACAACAAATTATATAAGTAATATGGAAGGGCTGACTTGATTTCTTTAGAATGAATAACTTAGTTCTTCGATCCGGTATAGCGACGTGAGTCGTATGATTGCTGTACAAACATTCCAGTAATTGGTGTCTTTGGAACTATTCTCATAATAATGGTACATTGAAGTCTAAAAATTATGATAGTTATTTTTTATGTTATAAAAATATCACTTATGGTTAATCTTATTAATATATTCGAATGGTTAATATTAATGTTTTTTTTATATAACTCTCGTATCAAATTGTGAGTAATTGTTTTAAAATTATTAGTTGTTATTTATTATAAATTATTATTTAAAGACAAACCTTTATATTTTTTATTAAAACATTGTTTTAACTTTATAATTTATTTATATTTATTTTTATACAGATTTGTGGTTAGTTTTTTGTCTTGATTTTCTTATTTATTATTTTTATAAATATTATAAATAAACATTTAATTATTTAAGATTCTTAATTGATTTAGAATTATAATTATCATACATGAATTTAATGAATCTATCATAATTTTTTCTTCAATTATTTGTTTTTTTTGTTGCACCGGATATGTCTTAGCTTGCTCAACCTTAATACCCTCTATGACGAAACTTTTACACATATACATGATATGGTGTCCAAATTAAATTTATTAAAAAAAATAAAAAAACTTTGTTTATAGTGACTCAAAAATACTTTAGTATTTTTCAATGAAAAATAACTATTATTAGTGTTTGGAGAAATAAAGAGTTAAAGGGAGTTAGATTGAATCGATTGGTAATTAAAAAGAAATGCATTTTTCTAATTTTAAGTTTCTAATATAGCATGTAAATTGTAACGTTTATGTGTTAAAACTAAAAAAAATAAATTATTTCAAACTAATGAGATGGTTTTTACCCGGATCGATTTTTTTTAAGTTATTTGAGATGTATCAAATTTAATTTTATTTGTATTCAATACAAACATAAAAATGATAATTTATTTTTATGTAATTACTTTATCATAACAATAGAATTAAAATTTTATAAAAATAAATATAAGATAATTTTTATTTTTAAAATAAATATAAAACTGTACAATTGTTCTCTATATTAGTAAATACACTTGTATCTATATGTTTGTATATAATGATAAATTATCACATTAGATATGATTGTGATATATAAAAGTATTTTTGTTACGAGCAAAAACGCTCGAGTTACTTGGGGTAGCACCTATGATGTCCAAGCACGTAGAAAAAGGTACCAACAGTATAAGGAGCCGCGTAACACTTGGGAAACCGGTGGACACAAACTCACGAGCAAATAAGGGGATCCCTAACGGAAAAGAACATTGGCTTGGAGTATGAGCAGGGAGATTATTGATTCTGTTAGATAAATGTCAGAATCAGTTAGCCTCATATAATCCTATAAATATGGTAAAAGTAATTAGGAAAATGATATCAGAAAATATATGAAATAAATACCTTTACCTCTATCTTCTCCTTCCCCAACCTTTGAGAAATTCTTCACCTAATAATGGTATCAAAGCCGGTTCCAACCATGATCGACTGGAACCGATCCAACACAGAAATCTTTGATGAGAAATATGATTTCTTCGCGCAATCTAGGTCCAAATCAAAGCGATTCATTGCTATTTTACAAAGCGACTGAAGTAGAGTTGAGAGCTCTTCGTAACCTCTACCTCTCACCAGAACCACAGCTTTATGCACCACCTCAGACCCTTCTAGAAACCTGAAGCCCCACACACTAATTCCTTCACGATGAGCGAATGGAAAACCTCAGAACACAGAACCAGTAAGCTCTGCGTTTCTGGGTTACAAGAAGAGGTAACAATGGATTATACATAACCTAAGCCAAAGTTTTGTGGATCACCACCAGTTGGGCTCCTAAAATCAACCCATATACTAGCCTGGGAAGCAAGCCTATATCGTCAAGATAGCCTCTCACCTACCACTGGGCTCCCTCGTAATGGGCTTCGTTTCAAGATTTTAGATGAGTCTCTAGACCCTACCCACGAAAAAGATCAACTATCGCTCGTCTACACCTTCTCTTCGTCTAGCAATTCTCTGAAAATAATCAGAAGTATGGATCAATCAACCACCCGAGGGACTCGCGAGCAAGGAAGAGAAAGATTATGTCCTTATTATGGTAAGAGAGTTGTTGTAGACCATCGTTGTGCGAGATCCAAGTCTCTTAACATTGGCGAAGGTTTAATCAGAGAACCCCGAGACATTCACAAGAGGGAGATTCATAGGGCTAATCAGCTCTACAAATGCACTCCTCTACCAATCTCTGACAACCATATAGGTATTCTTCTGAAAGAGGTTTCCTCAACTACTCAAAAAACAACGACGAATCTTCGAAATGAGAGGTTAGAAATTCGAACTTATACCAGTAATATAAGAATCGAGTATGAGTCCTATTCTGTTCCTGAAATCAGTAACTTAAAAACATGGAATAAGAAGTGGGGAGGTAAAGCTTACGCGCGTAAAGCGTTTGAAGAGATGGTGTAAAAGGAATACGTATTTTGTAACCCATGGATAGTAATTCTATGTCGGTTAAAGGAATGGAAAATTGCCTTTCAAGGGTTCCATTCCATGATATCTGAGAACGTGGAACCTAATAGCGCTACCAAATAGTCTCATTTTCTTATGAATACCAAGGCAAATTCATGGGGGGGAAAACACTTGAAAGGGGCTCTTTTGAGTATTGTAGATTCTCTAGAAGAAGAACACCCCATCCTAATTTTTCAGCTCCTTTGAACTTGTTTTAGCTTTGCCATAGTTGTTCTCTCAACCCAGACAAACCATTCTACCTCATTTAAAGTGGTGCCCCTACAAATTGTTGAAAAAGTCACTCTGAAGCTCCTCATCTTAGCCAGAAATCCAGAATCAATGGTTGAGAGAATTCAGGGACATAAATCAAAACTGTTATGGGCTACACAGGTTGCCAACCAAGCTGCAGTTAAACCATATGTGATTCATGCAAAGGCTAAAACAATGAAACAATGTGATGATAAAATTTTGAAGCAATTTGATTATGGCAATTGTTCTAATGCTAGTTTACAATATTCCATGACACAGGCGTGCCTAATTACCAACAATGTGACATTGGTTACTTCCTCAAACCCACTTATGTGCTCCCAAGCCCCAGTAGAGAAAGATCTTAATGATAAGCCCATTCAACTTGGAAAGAAAATGATGAAAATAATTGGAGAAGGGCTTGCTGTAGCTATAAGTCATTTAGGCCTTGAGAAAGTTGTTCCTAAGAAGGTTCTTGATCGGATGGACATAGAAGGACTAACCAGAGAAAATAGTGCCAACCATCTTCAAGGGAATCCATTCTATTTGAAGAAGATTAGCGGTGGAAAAACTCAACTAGCTAGCAGGGTAGCTGCAATTGTCTCTGTTAGTGAACTCAAGAAAGTGGAGGAAGGAATGCTTGAGAAGGAAATGCTTTTTAATTGGTCACTTCAGAACTATTTTAAGAACCTGTTCCAACTGGGTTTCTTGAGGAGATAAGGTATCAAAAAAAGGGACAAATTTTTTTTTATAGCAAGAATAGTGTTGAGAAACCCAAGGATGCCCATCCTAGAAGATGTTGCTAGTGCATTTGACTCAGAATTTGAACTCATCATTCCATAAGCTTTATGCAAGTGAATGATAGATCTAACAATACTTGTTGTTGCTCACCATCTATCAACCGTTCAAGATATGAATACAATCATTGTCTGGATCAATGGTGAAGTTATGGGTGGTGGCACACATCTAACTTTGATATTCAAGAAAGAAGAATATTCAAATCTTGAGAGCCTTCAAGTGATCGAATATGTTGGGTTTCTAGCTCATTGTGTTACTCTCATACTTCAAGGCATCCCAACTTTCGTGAAGTCGATGCCATAGTTTATTACTTGATAAAGCAAGTTGGCAACAGAAGATAGTAATGGTCTTATAACTGACAAGAAGATTGTGTTGGATTTTCACATGGATTCTGTGGAAAGA
Organism: Hippophae rhamnoides; assembly: GCA_033030585.1. NCBI lineage: Eukaryota > Viridiplantae > Streptophyta > Magnoliopsida > Rosales > Elaeagnaceae > Hippophae > Hippophae rhamnoides. Next base: position 51,745,269 of record CM065432.1, read on the forward strand.
TTTCTTGAAGAAGCTAGTGTGCCAATTGTGACCATGGTTAACAATAACCCAGGCAATCATCCAATTGTTATGGAATTCTTTAATAATGCAAATGCATAGGGAATGCTGTTTCTCAACTTCAGTAGTGAGTTTTCTGAAGCTTTTAGATCAAAATACCGTGAGGTTATTGAGAAATATAGGGCAGAGAACATAAGCTTCATGTCAGGAGATATTGAAGCTAGTAAAAGAGCCTTCCAATACTTGAGGCTTATAGAGGATCAAGTTCCTCTAATCATCATTGAGACTAATGACGAACATAAATACTTGAAACCAAATCTAGAGCAAGATCATGTTGCACCATGGGTCAAGGATGTAAATGATGGAAAGGCATCACCATATATGAAGTATGAACCTATCCCACACGATCAAGAAAAACTTAAGTTAATTATAGTGCCTTCTTTAGCAGAATGGCCCTCTACAACACTTGGGTCAATAGCTAAAATTTTAATTGGAATAGAAACTTTATTTTTCACTCTTGAAGAAGACTACCACATTGCGTACTCAAAATACAATCCCTTGGCACCAGAGGCGATCACAAAAATACCTACCGTCACTATTTTTGGTGTAGAAGACAGACGCTCCATTCAAATTGCCTCTCAACTAAACCAACCAAAAGGGAAGGCATTCATAAGCAACGTACTTATTTTTTGTCATATTCCAACTTCATCCTTAAGGACAAGGATTCTTAAAGAGGAATGGAATGTTACGAGCAAAAACGCTCGAGCTACTTGGCGCAACACCTATGGCACCCAAGCACGCAAAAAATGTACCAACAATATAAGGAGTCGTGCAACACTTGGGAAACAGGTGGACACAAAGTCACAAGGAAAGGAGGGGACCCCTAATAGAAAAGAACATTGGCTCGGAGTAGAGAGATTATTAATTCTATTAGATAAATTTTAGAATCAATTAACCTCGTGTTATCCTATAAATATGGTTAAAGTAATTAGAAAAAAAGATATTTTTTTTATACACATAAGATTTTTTTTAAATAACAATTGATGTAATAAATGATTATTGGTTAAGATAATTATACTTTATTTTTCTTAACCTATAATAAATTATCACATCAATTATTATTTTAAAACAATAAAAATAAATATCATATTTAGTTGATAATAATATGAAAAATAATGAAAATAATTCATGATATTTTTATATTTGGATTGATTGTTAATATAAAATGTAATGTAAAATATTCTTATTGTAACATGAATTATTATTCATATTACACTCTTGAAAATACACTTTATATCTTTAGTATATTTGTATAATTATATTATTTTTTATTATTATATTTTATTTATTTATAATTTTATAAATTTTATTTTAATATTTATTATTATTTTTATTATAATATACGAATAAACATAATAATAATAATAATAAAATTTGATTTAGCCGATACCAAATAAACTTGTACAAAGTCCGCTGAACTAGTAACTTAGGTAATATTTACTATTGTAAACATATCTCGACTTAAAAATAAAAAAAACTCAGCAAAGTCTTGAACCATAGAGATCCTATGGTCGAGACCATACTCTTGTTCTAAATCTTATTTCAACCGGAAATTTCCCGCCACTTCCCACAGTAGATTTCTTGAGACAGATTTAATCTCCCACATTCCCTCTCTGAAGAGTGAAGACTTGATTCCCTTGTGTTATAAATATATAATATAGCGAAAATCTATGTTGCCACTGAAAATGGAAACCAGGCAGTGGAATAGAAGAACCAACAGCTCCCGGAAACCCCTTTCCGATTGCACCAACACTGTTAACTCCTCCCAATCGTCTTCAGCCTCCACCTCCACTCTTCTCAATCCCCAAAAGACATTCCTCTCCTCCCTTATTCCCAAGCTTCTATCTCATCCCATTTCCAATTCCACCTCTACAGTCTCCACTACCTTTGCTTCCACTTCTCTAAACGAAGACGCTTCCAACACTAGCGATCTTCTCATCCCATCTCTTACAACCACTCCATTGCGCCCTCCTGGTTTGTTCATCCCATTCTTTCTTTTTAATCTTGTCCCTCTAGTATGTTACCTTGTGATTACTTTGGATTGGAAATCTAGGGTTTGCATTTCAGTTTTGTTATTGCATTTCGTCTGAATTCTTCTACCTGATGTATTTGTGATTCAATGGTGTATGTGTATTGCATTAATTTGGATGGGGGCTTAGGGTTGTGATTACGTTTACGGTTATTGCATTTTTAGGGAATTGTTGGTGCTCCAATTTTCGCTGCGTTGATTTTAGAATTATTGTACGGATATGAATCAGAGTAATATTTGCTTTGGAACTGATTGTCAGGTTTAATGCTGTGGTTTCAGGTTCTCGTGATTGTGAGGCTTCAGAGACAAGTTCAGTTTACAGCCGAAGAACGATTTCGCAGAAAAGGAAGAAACGCGGACCTGCAGAACAGATTTCCATTGTTTCGTAAGTCTCTTCTTTATTTTAATTGGTATATTTTATTTCAGGAATTATATAAGTGTAATTTAAATAGGTGTAAGTAATTAAAAGATACATTTTAAATAAAAAAAACATTTACTTACCGATAATACTCGCTTGTTAAATACTAAATTTTAAATAATAAAATATAAATTATATATTTTAATTATTAAACATATTATTTTTTCTTTCTACTGTAAATATCCAATATATTTAGCTTTTTATTCATTTATCTTTTAGCTTTTGTCTTATCCTTGATTCTACATTTACGAGGGTGAGGAGCTTTCTTAGTCATTTTGTACGTGTCAAATGAATATTCAAATTATTTTGATTTTATAAATGATATTTAGGTTACTCTTTCGAAAAAACTACAAAAAAAAGTTTACTTTAATTACTTATAAAATATTATTATATTATCTTATTAAAAAAAAATTAAAATTAAATTTAATGATGATAAAATTATCATTTTATTTTAACAATTTAAAACTGAATATGAACAACACAATATATTTTTCCTTTGCCAAAATTTTTTTAGAAATTTTTAATATTTTTTTGGATAACTATTCTATATTGAATTTTTCAATCTTAATACAAACTTACAGATAACTCTATACGTAAAAGTCTAAAAAAAAAAACAAAAAATTTTCATAAAATATAAATATTAAAAATAGTTGACAAAAAAAAAAGGATTTTTTTATAAATAACCCCTAACACTATTTTTAATCTATGATAGATCACAACTTGTATTTTTAATATTATTTCAATTATATCCCCGACACATCTTCACGTTCTCAGCCTCCAAAAAACTCATTCACATAACTATCCTAACTCACATAATCACTCACGCTACTTTACCCTAACTCACTCAGACTCAACCTCCATTTTCATCGTGATTTTTCTCCCTCATCCACCATTTTCCTTCCATTTTCTCATCGTGATCTCCCGTAGTTTTTTTCTTTGTTATTCCCCTCAACGTTTCTCTTGTTTTTTCTCTTTTTAGACGACCACCACTTCAACTTTATTTATCAATAACATTTAAGCCGATTCTTATATCGATAGTTTAATTAGTTTGACTTCCAAGTTTGAAATTCGCTTAGAATTTTAAATGCTTGTTGTTCATAAGATTTTATGTTTATGTTGGTTTAGATTAATTGTTCTTCGAATTTGATATGCTTTGGGAGTTATTTTTCGTGACTGTCCTGTAATATTTGAAAAATCTGAAGAACAATCCCAACAACACGGACAGGGAAGATCAATTAATTTTCTAGTTTTTAATTATACATAACAGAATTGGACATAGTCCAACTAAAAGCTAGGACCTTATTTTGAGTTGGACATGTGTCCAACTTTGCTCTAATGAATAGGATCATTGATCGATCAAACTCTAGTATATTTCTATCTTTGAGTAGGATCATTGACCGATCAAACTCTAGTATATTTCTATCTTTAAAACCAGAGGTTTTATGTCCAACTTGGCTCTAATGAGAAGATCAAACTCTAGTATATTTCTATCTCTAAAAACCAGAGGCTTTATGCCCAACTTGGCTCTAATGAGAAGATCAAACTCTAGTATATTTCTATCTCTAAAAACCAGAGGCTTTATGTCCAACTTGGCTCTAATGAGAAGGATCATCTGTTGATCAAACTCTAACATCTTCCTATCTCCTTAGATTTTTGTTTAATTTCATTAGATAATAATATTTAGTCAATTAACTTTATGGTTTTTGGGACACATATCCAAGATACAACAGGCATATGTCCAATTAAAAACTAAAAAAAATCTTATTTTGAGATGAACATATATCCAACTCGACTAGTAGGATTAACGACAGATCAAATTCTAATCAGTTTGACATCCAACTTGGTTTAGCGAGTAGGGTGATCGGCCGACCAAACTTCGATTAGTTAGACCGTCGTTCAATTTTGACCGATCAAATTGGATAAATATCTAGTTAAAATTAAATTATATTTGATCATTGAAAAATAAGTGTATTTTTGTAAGTGGGAGTGGATCATATTTGATTTTTTGACTAATGTGAGATCATTGTGGCATATAACCCAAGAAAAAGGTGTACTGTTCAAATCCAATTTTAAATTATTATAGCAATGAAAATTTTATCCCAGTTGAATTCATTTTTAAAATTTTTTATTAATAAAATAATTTTATTATTTATAAAAGTGACTAAGATATCTCATTTTTATAGAGAAAATGACTTAAGTATCCCTTATGAAATTAAAGTGATTAAAATATCTTAATAATGATACAAACAAAATGAATACTAGAAACTTAATCTTAGTTATGATATATCTTCGTTCCCCAAGGGTTTTGGAAGAGAAAAAATAGTTTACTACTATGCTATTGGACTATTGGATCAATACAATTGATTATGAGGTCTTTATGAGTATTAATCTTTATATTAATAGCCATAATGGCAGGTTCTAGAAATTGTAGGCTGGATTATAATGGGTATCTCTGTTATACATAGCTAAGCGTCTAATGAATTACAGTAGCATTCCTTACAGAACTTGTTTTGAATCGTTGGTTTGGGATTGTACATCTTGAGCTGTGGGCTTGAGTAATTTTGTCCAGTGATGGTCCTAATTTTTTTTATTGTTTTTTATGTCATTACCCTTGCGTTCTACTTTTGTAAATGAATCTTGCGATATTCTTGCACAATCTATTATTTCCCTTTTTTTCCTCTTTAAAACTATATTACTTTGAGGATGAGGGTACTCAAAGTAAACTTATGAAGAACGTCAAAACTTTCACCTATTTTGTGAGTATTGATGCTTAGAACCTGATGACTGAATTTTTGTCTGCATGCATTGCACGATAATGGCATGTTTTTCTTAAATTTTCTTTTCTAATTTTCGACTGCTACAAATCACGTGATGTTTACCTCCATGTTGTCGTGTTGGTATTCTCTCATTGATAGCCGTATCTATGTTTTTTTTTTTAAATCCAAACCGTACATAACATTTTATTGTTCACTTTTATTCATTTAATTGATGATGGGTTTTATATCTCGTTGTTCTTAATAGAGGCAAAGCTAAGGAAGATGGAGATAAAAATCTACCCAAGGCATCTACAGCTCCTCGTAAAAAGGTTAGCTGAAGTAACTATTAGTCTATTATCTTTCTTGTTTCTTGCACATCGTGTAATGAAATAGTGCTCAGTATTTCTGGCTTTCAGCCTTTTTTCTTCAATCAATCAGTCAACTCTTGTTTGTTAAAGAATTTTTGATTTATGAGAAGGATTTTTGTTTAACCTGTATCACGTGATCATTTGAAATCCTGTTAATTGATAAAATCCCAGTTTAGTTATTCAGCTAAAAGTTTGATCTGTCGGTGATTTTTCTGCCAAAGCAGCGCCATGAATCTTCTGGAACAGATGTGTACAAAACTCCTAAAACAGATGTTTCCAAGAGTGCATTGTCGCAAGAATTTATTGAGCAGCAGAGAGCATACTATGCAGAGATCGATGCATTTGAACTACCAGAAGAAGAGATCGAGTCAATTCATGATTTAGAATAGCTTGAACAGATAAAATGAGCAGTTAAGATAGCCCAATAACCCCAGATTCTCTGCATAGTTAAAAATAGATTGTAGTTGTCCATGATGGATTAATTGCTGAGCCCATAAGCCAATTACAGTGGTATGAACCCATGAGAATTTGTATTGTAGTGCACCGCAATGTGAGTGATCTTGTATATATTCGGAGGTAATATTCTTCACTTGGTGCAAAATCAAACATCATTTTGATGTCTTTTTGACTCGTAAATTTTTGTTGAGGACCTAAGACGGAGTTTGATAGTATGAAGTTTCTTTTGTTTGTTTGTTTTAAAAACTGCAATTGAGTTACCTTGATTAAGTCTTTTCCAAGGTGTGAAGATCCTTGTAGTTGTAACTGATCTCATAATCATTTGGACCGATGGGGTTTGGCATGGGTAAGGGCCTTCTATGCTATTTTGTACAAACTCTCGGGTAATTGTTTTTACGAAACATGAATCTGATGCCTGCGTGGCGCCCCAAATGATCAGATCCCATTTCGACAAGCATATAAAGGAAAATAATGTCAGTCCTGATAATGTAAAATCTGTAATGATAGTTCACGAAGGAAAAATAACTTAGCTAGTCCAAGTTTCCAAAACTTACTAATGTCTAATTTGGCTGTTCATATTTGGTATTGGCTATTTACTATGTCATGGTCATGGATTTCTTTTCATCAATAAAGTGAGTCCGGGTGTGCACAAAATTTGCATGCCAAACTTCAAAAATACTCTTCAAAACTGTTTACTTGTCCAGAACCGAATATTGCCCTCTTATTTATAGTCGAATTTGCTTATATTGGGTCCATTTTGGTTGAAGTGATCGATTTTGTTGAGAACTTATATGAAATCCCATCTCTACCGTCGGCTTGGAATCTAGAAAATGCGATCTAGTTGATAATTATAGCTACTTGGTAGTATTAACAAGGTGGTGTTGATTGATATAGCCAACAATTTTTTTTATTTAATGGGCAACAAGTTTCACATCTATTTAAAAAGTTATATCCCAATAATTTATTAAGAAAAAGTATAATTATAATTGTTTTGTTTTCACAAATTGAACACATTAATTAATTTACTTTAAATTAATGTATTTTAATTATTTTATTGTTATATTTATGGATAATTTAGTTATTTTAGATCAATTTTGATGATTTTAACTACTTTTTTTTCATTTCTTTCAATTTTTTCATACATTTTTCTCTTCAGCATATACCAGTATTTACTTGTAAGATTAAATTTGATTAAATTTGAAGTTTTTATTAATTTTTCTAGTTCCAATTAACAAATTCTTTTTAGTGACTTATTAATAACTACTTGAATTTCCTTGTTAATAAACAAAAGTGATGTGTTTGCTATGTTTAATAAGTTCCACAAAAGGGTTTCTACTCAATATAAACAACCCATCAAGGCTTTTCAGTTTGACAATAGTGGATAATTTGTTAATAGTACTATGATAGAGTTTTTATGTTCTTATGGAATTCATCATTAGCCCTCCTGTTCATATACTTCTCAATAAAACAGATTGATAGAACTAAAAAATGGATAATTGTTAAAAGTTGTTCATGCTTTTTTGTTTGGCATGAACGTGTTTCATTCTTATTGGGAAGAAGGCTTAAATCAATAACATATCTAATCAATCATACTCATTCTTGAGTAATTGAGTTTCAAAATCCTCAACAAAAACACCAACAAGTTAATTTGGATGTATAGTTTATGTCCATATTTCCCAATATCATTGTGCTTCTTTTATCTGTTCTTTCTATGCTTAATTTGGAGCACAAGTATTTAGATGTATAGTTTATGTTCATATTTCCCAATATTAACACAATAAGTTTGATTCACGTGCCAAGAAGTGTATTTTTGTTGGTTATCTAGAGTTTCAAAAGGGTTATCGTTATTATGATTCGCTCATGGATACAGTTCATGTGTCTCTTGATGTTTCCTTCTGTGAATCCAAACTTTATTACTCAAGAGGAGTTTCCCAATCTTTCTTTCAAAGGGAGAAAGGATGTGAAGGGAATCCTCTGTCTATCTTTGAGTTTGAAGAATTTTAAAAAATAGAGAATTTAAAGGCTAGTTTTGGAGGACAAGACAATGGAAACATGTCTTAACGTTGACGGATGAGCCTGAAAGGGCTGTAACTGATTGGAATGAAGTTATTGTATAAAGGGATAAATAATCTTAAGAAATAGTAAGACCAATCTCATGCACTATGGATATTGTGATTCATACATCTAATGAAGACCAAACAACTCAGGATATGGAATCGTTTTTCAACGCATTTGAGGATGGTACACAAAACATCCCCCTTCTACATTACCAATAGAAGAGTTCACTCAAAATGATCCACCTCAAATATATCCCAATTTAGATAAGTCTTTCACAGTAGAAATTGTAGAACCTAGGAAGTCATATAAGGTTACTAAGGATCTTCCAAAAAAAAGTATGAACCAGATATAAAAGCCAAAACTAAATATCTTATTGTTAGTTTTATATCTAACTATAGCATATCCAAGTCACCTGCTCTTGTTATTGATCAATTATACACTTTATATATTCCTAATAACATACAAGATTCTTTAAAGAATACAAATTGGACAAAAGCAATAAATGAAGAGTTGGAAGCTTTAGGAAATAACTCAACGTGGAATATTATGTTCATGCCCGTTGAAAAAAGACTGTAGGATGTCAATTGGTGTTCACACTGAAACTTAAGACTGATGGGAGAATTGATAAATGCAATGCGAGACTAGTTATCAAGGGTTTTACATGGCCTAATAAGATTGATTATGAAGAAACCTTTGCATCGGTAACAATAATCAATACTATTCGAATTCTTATTTCACTTGCTGCTAATAAAGATTTACTCTTACACTAATTTGATGTGAAATTTTTTTTTCTCAAAAGAAATTTATAAGAAGAAGTGTATATGGATGTGCCATCGATTTAAGTGTAAACCATGCAATGTTAAAATAGTGGTAAATTGATGAAATCTTTGTATAAACTGAAATAGTCATCGAAAGCCTAGTTTGAAAGATTATCCAAAATAACGAGAATTTTTAGATACAGACTGATGGGAGAATTGATAAATGCAATGCGAGACTAGTTATCAAGGGTTTTACATGGCCTAATAAGATTGATTATGAAGAAACCTTTGCATCGGTAACAATAATCAATACTATTCGAATTCTTATTTCACTTGCTGCTAATAAAGATTTACTCTTACACTAATTTGATGTGAAATTTTTTTTTTCTCAAAATAAATTTATAAGAAGTTTATATGGATGTGCCACCAATTTAAGTGTAAACCATGCAATGTTAAAATAGTGGTAAATTGATGAAATCTTTGTATAAATTGAAATAGTCATCGAAAGCCTAGTTTGAAAGATTATCCAAAATAACGAGAATTTTTAGATACAGACAAAGTAACTCTAATCATACATTGTTTATAAAGCACAACAATGGTAAGATTACAGGACTGATAGTATATGTTAATGATGTGATTGTCATAAGATATTAATTGAGAGAGATGAAAGATCTACAAAGATATCTTTCAAAAACTTTGAGATAAATGACTTAAGACATTTGAAATTTTTTAGGTATTGAAATCACAAGATTAAATAGAGGAATCTCATTGTCACAAAGGAAGTATATTCTAGATTTATTAACTAAATTGGGATACTCAATTGCAAATCAATTGAGACACCAATTGAGATGGACCACAAGCTTGCGATTTTTCCTAATCAAGTATTGACTGATAAAAAGAGATACCAACATTTAGTAGGAGGACTAATTTATCTCTCTTATACTAAACCTAACATTGTTTATGTTGTTGGTATGATTAGTTAGTTCATGCATTGTCTATATATTGTATACTTTTCTAAGGTATTTGAAGATGGCGCCCGATAAAGGCTAGTTGTTTATGGAAAATAATGAGATGAAAGTTACATGATATACTGATATAGATTGAGTGTGTGATAAGACCAATTGGAGGTCTACATTTGGGCATTTCCCCTTTGTTACTTGACAAAATAAGAAGGAAAAAAAGTTGTTGCAAAGTCAAGTACATAGGTAGAATTTTGAGATATGTCACATGGAGTATGTGAAATGTTATGGATTCGTAATGATATTAAAGAACTAGACTTTTAAATTTAAAAGCCTATAGACTTACATTGTGATAATATAACTGCTATTGAGATCGTTCATAATCCAAAGCAACGTGAAGTATATAGAAGTTGATCGTCACTTCATTAATGAGAATCTGGATACAAGGATTATCCATTTCTAGTTTATATTCTCAAAGCACAAAACACAATACTTACTTTGAAAAGAACAAATTGAAGTATATAAATATGTAAAAAGGAAGAGAGAGAGAGAGGGAAAAAAAGAAATAAGATTGGTTTTTGAGATGTTATATATAATTTTAAAACATAAACTTGTCCTTGTATTTTGTTTGCTAGTGTATAAGATTATTTTTTTTAACAAAAAAATGGATAAAAATGATTCTTTTACACGATAAAAAATATAGAAAAAATTACACAAAGAACTCATGGATTGAAATGCTTATAACATAGCTTAGAAGAAGGAAAAATGCTTATTATTTGTCACCTCTTATGTTTATTTTAACAATTATGGAAGGAAAAAAAGAAAAGAAAAAAAAGAAGAGTAGTTTTGTATTTATTTTGCCTCGTAGACATGATTCTAGTTAACTTTTCTACAATTGATTCTGATCTCTCCTTTCCTTCCCGTAAGAGTTCTGATGTTTCCCATTTTAACCATAGACTTAGCAAAGTCCTTGAAGAATTTAGACTTGTTGCTTGCATATAATTTAACCAAAAAATCAGCAGAACCTCCATTGAAGAGCTGTTGATCTGAATGAAGAAGACCTTTTTTGTTGAGCAAGTTCTTGTAATATAAATTATCAAAATGAGTTGGGGTTTGGAGATCAAGCTGTCGAAGATTGTTGTCATTGCCATTTCTTGGGCATTCATCTCTTAATGACTTGGCAAAGGAAGCATCCACGTTGGTGTCATTGTATATGTGGGTTCGAAATGATATGCATCTAGCAAATCCAATGGTGTGTCCACCTGCCATTCAACACATAGATTCACTAATCATAACGTGACATCATGGTCACTTTGTGCTCAATTTTTCTTTTTAACTTTTGCAATAAAAGGTTAAGAATTTAAAAGTTTGCAGCATCTGAGAAAATTAATTACCTGAGAGAGCAACCAAATTTTTTAAAGACAGCCCTTCTTTAGCATAACTTGATAAAAGAGTACTTAACTTAGAAGTTGGTGGAGGAATAAAAGTACTGGCAGCAGTCTTGTTAGCTGTAGTAGAGTCTCTTCTTCCTAAATGAACTTTCCACGAAGGACCTCCTAACTGTAAACATATCATATGCCAAGAAATAAATGAAAAATGAAAACCATTGGATTGAGAATTAAGATGTTGGGAAATAACGCAAATTCCCGATAAGCCAGATTTATGATAAAGCAAGGATAGAAAAATAACACAAAATTTGATAACTAGCCGTTCGGTAATCTTGCTTACGCCTCCGGGACCTGCTGAGATCTTTTTCTTGAAAGGGAGAAATTACACAATGAGGTGTTTACAACCTTCATAACTCACGGTAATTACACCCAAGAAAATTACTCTCAGTTTTTCCTCACATAAGGCTTTCTCTCTACGCTTTTCTCTCACTTGGAATGAACACTTTGGATGGTTAATTCATTACAATTACACATCTATTTATAGGAAAATTCACTCCTTGAATTACTCCTTAAATTAATGGTTCCTTGAATTGCTCATTGAATTAAGCTCCATGTTTTACTCCTTGTTTTGTTCCATGTTTTGCTCCATGTTTTACTCTTTGTTTTGTTCCATGTTTTGCTCCTTAATTTGCTCCTTAAATTAAGGAGCTTTATAACAATAATCTCTAAGAATCTCCCACTTGAAGATCGATTTCAATCATGTCTTCACACCTCGATCAATGCAGCTTTTTCTAGTCTTTGTTATTCTAGCGGACCAACCGAAGTTGAGCACAACTTCGAGTTTGTCAATAATCACCACCTTTGTTAACATATCCGCCTGGATTTTTGCTCCCTTGAATCTTCTCCCGTATTAACACATCATCTTCTAATAGAGATCGATGAAGTGATAACGAAGTCAATATGTTTGGTTCTAGAATGAAATGTCTTTGAATTCTTTGCCAAGTGTATTGCACTGACTATCACTATACGCAGCATTCTTCTCTTGTTTGAATCCCAACTCGGTTAACAAACTTCGAAGCCATATCATCTCTTTACTAGCTTCGCCATCGCTACATACTCGGCCTACGTAGTGGATAGAGTGACAATTTTACAGTATTTGTGACATCAACTAACATGTTGTAGTTCCAACAAGTAAATATATAACCGGTGGTGCTTCGGTGATCAACTTCACCTCCAAAGTCTGCATCTACGTATCCTTGTACTTTTAACTCTCCTTTACTAAAGTACAAACACTTTTCCGTGTGCCTCGCAGATACCTCAAAAATCCACTTCGATCGCTTCCCAATGAGTTTTCCCTGGATTTGACATAAATCTACTAACAACTCCCACCGGCTGCCAATGTCCGGGTCTCATGCAGACCATTGCGTACATCAAACTTCCAATGGCCGAGGCATAAGGAACCTTAGCCACGAATTCTCTCTCTTCCGCTCGAGGGGACCATCCTCGGATAGGCGAAAATGACTAGCCAAGGGTGCGCTAACCGGCTTGGCATTGCTCATGTTGAATCTATGCGAAAACACGATTGATGTGTACTCACTTTGAGATAACCGCAAGGATCCTTTCTTCTTATTTCTTGTGATTTGCATTGCAAGAATCCTTTTTTTGGACGGACCAAGTCTTTCATGTCAAACTCGCTTTGACAATTGATGCTTCAATCTTCGATATCATCCATATCTCGAACCTGCTACCAACATATCATCAACATAAAGTAGTAAAATGATATAACCGGACCTATATCTCTTGAAGTAGCAACAATGGTCAGCATTGCACTTCTAAAACCTTCCTGTGTACGAAGCTATCAAACTTTCGTACCGTTGTCTCGGAGCTTGTTTCGGGCCATACAAACTCTTCTTAAGTCCGCACACCATGTTCTTCTTCCCTCTTTCGAGAAACCTTCCCGGGCCGGTACATGCTTATATCTCTTCATCTAAATCTCCATGAAGGAATGCGGTCTTCACATCCAACCTGTTCAAGATGAAGATCTTCGATGGCTACAATGCTCAATACCGATCCGATAGTATTAAGCTTTCACAACGGAGCAAAAATGTCGGTGAGTCAACTCCTTCCTTCTGCTGAAACCTCTTTGACAACTAGGCGGGCTTTTGTATCTCTTGGAACCATCACGTCTCTTTCACCCGGTAAGACACCCATTTGTCAGTGAAGTGCCTTCTTCCCATAGGTAACTCATCTAGTTCCCGTATGCGGTTGGAGATGAGAGATTTCATTTCTTCTTTTCATAGCAAGCTCCCACTTGTTGGAATCTCGAGTCCGACAAGCTTCATCATAGCATTCGTGCTCCCCTCCATCGACCAACATATAGTTCATGTATCTGTTAGGCACGAGGTCGAAGACCTTCTCAATACAGGAGCCGAGTAAAGAGGTTGTGGTGTGTCGAATGCCGTGTATCGCTTTGTCCAACAAGTTCCTCCGTCGAGGACTTATTACAATTGGTTCTCACAGGAAGTATCTGGGACATCATCTCGCATCTCGCAAATACCTTGACTCATTCTCGCTCGAGGCATTGGCGTCTATTTTATGCATGTCCTTATACATCACCCTTTCGTTGAAAATCACATCTCTGTTACGGATAACTTTCTTCTTTTCGTCATCCCAAATGCGGTAGCCAAACTCATCCTCACCATAGCCAATGAATGTGCATTTCTTGGATTTGGGATCAAGCTTATTCAAGCTTATTCCTGCCTTGATCACTGATATGCACAAATGCTACACAACCGAAAACTTTTAGATGTGATAGTTTCACCTCTTTTCCGCTCCATACCTCGCCGGTATTCTATGCTCCAATGGAACAGATGGCTCTGCTGATCAAGTAAGCCGTGTTGGCTGGATCGCTTCGCCCAAAATTGCTGCCTAGACTGACCGTATACGGATGCTTCGGCTCTTTTACGTCAACGTTAGGTTAAATACGCCCGCCTACACCATTGTGTTGAGTGTGCAGCCTCGGCACGTTCTTTCCATTCTCGATCCCGTGCTTTCATAGCAGAAATTTTTGAATCTCGGTGTCTTCATATTCACCACCATTATCGATTCTGAGCTTTTTGATCTTTAAACGTCTCATTTTCCACCATAGCTTTCCATCTTCCGAAAGCCTCAAATACTCTCGACTTATGCTTTAGAAAGTAAACCCATACCTTCCGAGAATGATCATCGATGAAAGTCACGTAGTATTGCTTTCCCACCAACGGACGATGGACGACGGTTGTTGGTCCCCAAACATCCGAGTGAATAAGCTCTACAGCTTTTCCTTCTTCGGGGTTCTACCACTTGTCTCCGAAAGTGACTCTCTTTTGCTTTCCAAGTATACAATCTTCGCACATGTCCATCTCTACGTAGACACGGAAGTTTTTCCTTTTGAAAGTCGCATAATCTTTATCCCCTTCTCACTCAGCGTGGCCTAATCTCGGTGCCACAAAGCCCGTGTTTCCCATTGCCCGCTACAATCGTGATTGAACAACGTGCTTCGTCGTCATGTAAAGAAGTGCCACTTTTCTTGCCTCGAGCAACCGTTATTGTCGCATTCCCTTGGAAATCTTCCAATCATCGCACCATGGAAGATCGTAGTGTAGCCTTCACAGCCAATCGCCCCACCGAGATTAAGTTCCTTCCGAGGTCGGGAATACGCCCCGACATCCTTCACTCTCCCAAACGTGACCCGTTTAACTTAATCTTCACTACACCTTTGCCAATAATAAGACATGGTTGATCATCACCAAGATATACCTTTCCAAGGTTTCGGGGACATATTTCTCGAAGAATTCTTTCTGTGAAGTAGTACGGAACGATGCTCCGCAGTCTAGCACCCAAGATTCTTCCTTGCTCTCCCAAAGAGCATATCAATGCATCATCTCCTCCCGAGGTGGAAGTAACATTTGTCTCTGCCTTCACTTTGTTTGTCCTTCGGTGCATTCTTGCACCGATTTTGTAGTGCTCCTGGTTCTTCCACAATTCCAACACTCGATAGTCTTCGAGCCATGGGAATTATTAGGATTCCTAGATTTGGACCTCCCGTCTCTTTGATCTACCTCGGTAGTCGGGCCTACCACGTCCATTTCCTTTGGCCGAATTTCTTCCTCTCGACTCGGCCTTATGCAAACCGAAGAGGGTGACGGTTCCCCTGTCTCTCTACGTCGGATCTGTTCACTGAGAACCAATTCACGAACATCGTCACATTTCAGGTTATTGCTTCTCCCCGATGAGCTACTCACGGCCCGTGACGGTAGCATTCCGAGCCTTTCCGGTAGAAGACAAAAGTATCAATGCTCGTACTTCTTCATCGAATTCAATTTCCGAACTCAACCAGGTTGTAATCGTGAGTTCATTGAGATGTTGAGCTACCGACGCCTTCCGCTCATCCGCAAAATTGAACAAGCGCCTCATCAAGTGCACTTTGTTTGAGGCCGATGGCTTCTCATACATATTGAGTAGATTGCCATAAGACCGCCGATGTCTTTTCCTTTGCTATGTTGAAAGCAACATTACGGGATAACGTCAATCGAATAACTCAGGGCTTGTACTGCCCAGAAGATTCCAATCTTCTTCGCTTCATAGCCTCGCTTCTTCCCTGAGAGGTTGATATAGATTTCTTTGATACATGTATAATCCTCTATCTGCGCATTTTCCAAAACCCGAAATCAGTGCCATCAAATTTCTCGAGTTTCACCCTTCCTTCATTCTGCCATTATCAAGCCATTAAAATCGACTTCCTTCTGATCGTTTCGACTATTTCTTGCGAAAATTGACGTAAATCACTACCAATAGCTCGATACCGGTTGTTGAAATAACGCAAATTCCCGATAAGCGGTTATGATAAAGCAAGGATAGAAAAATAACACAAAATTTGATAACGGAGTTCGGCCAATCTTGCTTACGTCTCCTGACCTGCAAGCAGATCTTTCTTGAAAAGGGAGAAATTACACAAGGTGTTTACAACACTCACAACTCACAACCCAATTACACCCAAGAAAATTACTCTCAATTTTCTCTCACAAAAGCTTTTCTCTCTAAGCTTTTCTCTCAATTGGAATGAACACTTTGGATGGTTAATTCATTACAATTACACATCTATTTATAGGAAAATTCACTCCTTGAATTACTCCTTAAATTAATGGTTCCTTGAATTGCTCCTAGAATTAAGCTCCATGTTTTACTCCTTGTTTTGTTCCATGTTTTGCTCCATGTTTTACTCCTTGTTTTGTTCCATGTTTTGCTCCTTAATTTGCTCCTTAAATTAAGGAGCTTTATAACAATAATATCTAACATAAGATACATTTGAAATTCTTAACTATTTTACTAAATTAAAGACAGTTTTGAATGATGTGAAACTTGGGGGGGAAAAAAAACGAAGAAGCTTACATATGCCACAGAGTCACGAGCAGCAAGAGCAAGAATATCAGCACAAGAAACGACTCTAGGGCATGCTTTCTCTAGCTTTGCTTTGATCTTATCAACTACTTCATACCCTCTAACTGAATTATTGTTAGGATTAGCTGTTTTTTCGCCTATAAAAGTAGCGTTATCATCCAAAAGGATTGAGGCATCACAACCCTGTGTTTCAATCATGCAAATTGATACATTGCTTAGTACTCTTTAAAAAGAACTTGATGAACAAATGCAAGTACATGTAGACTTACATTTACAAAGCAATCATGAAAATGGAGGCGAAGTAAAGAAGCACCGATTCGAGTTTCGTTTTGGATGGCTGCAACAACTTCAGCCTTAACTATAGACTCTGCTTTTGGGCATGTACGTGAGTAATGCTCAGGAGAGAGTGAGCCATTTGCTGTATGAATGGCAGTGGAAGCAAATAATAACATAAGCAGAACAAAGTTGTAATAGGAAGCCATATCTACACTTCTCTTGTACCGTTGTACATATTTCTCTTGCTCACAATAGACGTATATATATAAACTCATGAATCACATCAACATAAATGAAATATGGTTTAGTTTTTGGAAATTATTTGTTACTTACCACGCATCATTCTTGTCCTACAATTTAAACAAAAGCTTTTGCTTTGAGACAGTACACATGTACATCTGTTAAATGATCACATGTCATTTTTGTACCAGAAACCAAAAATATGTACATTTCACACTAATAGTTAGTTACAATTTTACTATTTTTCTTTAAACCAAATATCATAAGATTTAGAATCAATTTACTTGTAATTTTGATAAAAATGGTTTAAGACAAGTGCTATTATGTAACCAACACTTATTTTCGAAAGATTTAAATAATTAACAACATTATTTATAAGGAATTCATATATTTTTACCACAAAATAAATAAAAAATATTCAAACCATAAAATTTACATTAAATATAAATCCATTTGTACGTCATTTAAATTTAACTCCAATTAATTAGATTTAATTTTATTCTATTGAATTTTGTTTAATATTATTAGATTATTATTTTTATTGTTAAAAATTTTAGTAGTGTTATTTTTAATAATTTTTTTTTAAAAAGGTTTGGTACTAAAGTGTCTCTTTATTGTCTTAGTTGCCAAAAAGAAAAGAACCTACGACCTAACACAGTTTACTAATCCTTTACGTGGAATTATGAAGACCTATGAATCGGAGAGTACTGAGTTTGGAAACAAATCAAGCAAAGCAGAAAGAAACATTGTTGATCATTAAACTGGTTAGGTTGAATTAAGTTTTTTTTTTGTTTGGGGGGGAGGGGCTAGTGAACTATTTTGAAATGCAAATTATGAATTTTTGGTAATGTTACTTTCAAACAGTATTTGAATGGCATCCTTACGCAGCACAACTGCTATGAACTTTTTTTTTTAATTATTACACACATATATATATATATAGGGTTAAAGAGCACAATTTCTACTATTGGTCCCAAAAAAAAGTTGTTATATTTGTAAGTTTTTGAACTCTAACCATCTTTTGTGTGGAATTTTAGAATTCTTATTTTTAGAGTATATATGTTTTTATTTTAATATTTTTTAATCTATTTTTTTTATGTTAAGTCTCACATTAGTTAAGAGTAAAGCAGTATTGTTCTTTATAAGTATGGACAATCCTCTAACTCATAAGCTGACTTTTGGGTTCAGAGTTAAGTTTGGGTTTCTAAGATGATATCGGTATTCTTGGATTATAGATTCTTTCATCGCCGTCGTAAATCCAGACTCTAACCGATGTGAAGGGGGGATGTTAAGTCCCACATTGGCTAAAGTAAAGCAGTAGTGTTCCTTATAAATCTGGGCAATCCTCTAACTCATAAGATGTCTTTTGGGTTCAAAGTTAGGCCTTGATTTTTAAGATTTCAGATGTGATGTATCGAATATTTATATTAAAATTATTGGTACTAATTTTTATCAAATTTAAACAATAATCTTAAAGAATTTGAGATACTTTAAAAATAATAATATTATTAAAATTGATCAATAAATATTATTAATGAATATTTTATGTGTGACGAGGATAAAAAAATATCAAAATAAAAATAAAACTAACGTTATTGAAATTTTTGATACTCTGCAGAGATTTAGGGCGAGCACATTCACTTTTTTACAAATTTATTTATTTAGTTTTGGGGGGCGATGCCATGCCACGACATAATTGGCAACCCATGAAACAACGCAACAGATTGAAACAGTATTAACTATAAAACCGTGCATGTTCTCATAATTGTCTAAGTCATAATTACGACAGAGAAGAATAGTGGAGCTACTTCATTCGAATATGATACGTCTGCCATGGTGTTTTTTTTTTCCTTCATTATTAAGTAGCAGCCATATTTAAGAGACTCCCAGAAATTTTCAACTATTTTGGTACCAACTCCAAAGTCGGTGGTAACAAAGACAACCCATCAAAATGTCAATTTACTACTGGTTGTGAAAGGAGCTTGCTCAGTTGCTCGTACATGGCCCATGGAAGTTCCGAGCGATTACAACCATTACAATTTCTTTTATTTGAGAGATTACGAGAAATTGCTTTTTACAAAAGCTACGTTCCTCCTAGTTCTACTCATCTATAACAAAAAATATTGGTTTTAAATGTATTACGTATTTTCCTTTATTGCATATTATTTTATACAGTATATATATATATATATATATATATATATATATATATATATATATTTTATAACATAAAAAAATATTATTAATGTATATATTTAAAATTACGATGGATATATATTTTTTATAATAAATAAAGCATATGCTTTTTTTAAAAGTTAAATAATTATATAAATATAGGAAGTGATAATAATCGCATTAACTAATTTCTCAAAAATAATAGATTTTAATAATAAAATTTTCATTTTTTATAAAAATATATCAAGTTATATGAAGTTTAGTTTTAATAGATCTCCACCCTTGTGTTTATTAAACAAGGTTTACGGAGCATAACGCTGATTGAATATTAATTATAATTAAATAAATATTGATTTATTATTATTGATTATAGATTTATGGTTGTATAACAATTGACTCTTTATCTATAATTAAATTAAATGTAAATTATTTGGTTGAAATTGTATTTAAATATTTGAACCTATTTAAATTTGATCTCATTTGCTTGAATTTAATTGAACATGACTTGTATAATTGAATCTAAATAAAATCAACTTTATCAATATCAAGTTAATTTTATCTGAATAAATTCCATTTAAATTTTATTTTTGGAAAAAAATAAGATGATTTTTTGTAAAAAAAAAAAAACATTTTATGTCCCTTTTGTTGGGAAATAACGTAAATTCCCGATAAGTTAAATTTATGACAAAGCAAGAATAGAAAAATAATACACAAATTTGATAACGGAGTTCGGCCAATCTTGTTTACGTCTCCAGACCTGCTGCAGATCTTTTTATTAAAAGGGAAGAAATTACACAAGGTGTTTACAACACTCACGACTCATAACCCAATTACACCCAAGAAAATTACTCTCAATTTTCTCTCACAAAAGCTTTTCTCTATAAGCTTTTCTCTCAATTAGAATGAACACTTTGGATGATTAATTCATTACAATTACACATCTATTTATAGGAAAATTCACTCCTTGAATTATTCCTTAAATTAATGGTTCCTTAAATTACTCATTGAATTAAGCTTCTTGTTTTGCTCCATGTTTTACTCCATGTTTTGATTCTTAATTTGCTCCTTAAATTAAGGAGCTTTATAACACCCTTCTGGAACACTAAAATTTCTTATTCTTACCTTCAATTTTATTCTTTCTTTTTTTATTCTTTCGATAAATTATGTGAGTTTAATTAGTCTTTTGAGTTAGCCTAGATTTCCTAGTTATATTTTGCTCGAAAAGTTTTTTAAGAGCTATTGCTTCCCTAAAAATAATATTTTTGTGATTGGTCATGTATTTGGCATGATCATGAAGTTATCTTTGAAACTAAATTGTTTATATTAAGTATTAACCCGATGCTTGTTTCCTTTGTCAATGCAGTGTCATATCTATTTTTTTTTCTCTATTTACCTAATTATAAAGTTAAATTATTATTATAATGAAAAAAATAGATTTCTAAATGCCTATTTTTAATAAAAATATATACAATAATAATATTAAAATTATATATTATAATAATATCAATACTTAAATTTTTATTTTTTTATATATATGATATTTTATACTAATTACTATATTATGTGGTTATAATTATATAATTTATTTATTCATAATATAAATACATATAATAATAATAATAATATTAAAATTAAGTATTATATACAACGATAACATTAACACTCTTAAATTTATAATATGAACTTAAAAATTATTTTTTTTAATTTAATGAGAATAATGAAAATCCAAGATTTGATATTATATATTTTTAAATGTGACACATTATTCTTATCGCTTGATTATGAAATTATGAATTTAAAAATTAAATTTTTAAATGTAAAGCGTATAATGATAATAAAAAGATTTGATATTATCTTTTAAACATAACATTCTACATTTGTCAATTCACTGTAATATTAAGATAAAGTTTTTTTAAGTTAAATAATTTTAAAAAATTGAATTTTAAAGCACTATTTATGTAAAAAATTATATTTTTAATGGATTATTTGTACACACAATAATAATATAAAAACTCTTAAATTTATATTATAAATTTATAAAATTAAATTTTTAAATGTAATGTGTATAATAAGAATACCAATGCTTAAACTTATGTTTTTAAATTTATCATTTTATACTTATCATTTGATTATAACTTATAATCAAATAATTTTTTAATTATTGACTACCTAAATAATGATTTAATTTAATTTTTTTTTATTTTTTCATATATTAATATTTAATTAATAAAATGTATATATTAATAATACTAAGACTTAAACTTATAATTTACATATATTAATTAAATTATAATTAAATAAGGATTTTTTTACGATCTCATTTTCTTAAAAGTTAAATTTATAGGATAAATGTAAAAAATTTATTTTAAAGCATTCAATTTATATATAATGACATATTAAGACTCTAAAATTTACATTATAAATTTAAAAGTAAGACTTTTAATGTTTAATGGTTTGATTTCTTAGTTCTAACTTTTTTAAGTTAATAAATTTTAAAAATTGATTTTTAAGTGCTATTTATACATAATAATATCAACCCTTAAATTTATATTATGAATTTTAAAAAATAAATTTTAAATGTAATTTGTATGTTAACAAAACAAAAACTCAAGCTATATTTTATATAACACATTCTATACTTATTAAGTCTTATAAATATGATATAAATGTAAATTAATTTATTAAATAATTATTCAAAATTTTTATATAAATATGAGTTAATTTCGTGTTTTTCTTGATTCACACTATTTATATACCTAAATTATTATATTTTATTTATAAATATTAAATAATATAATCACTTTAAAAGTTTATTATATATATATATATATATATATATATGGATATAGGCTTCTGCATCATAACAAGTGAAACGTTCTAATTTATATATATGTATAAAATGTTTAGATGATTCATTCGTTTAGTCTAAATATGTTTAGTATCTTAGCTTATGTTTTCAAGTCCAATTTGTTAATAAAATAAAGTATCATTTGAGTTATTTTTATTTGTGAAAAATATATTAAATAAAAATAATATTAATTTTTAATTTAACTTTTCATTAAGTATAATAAATAATATATGTATATGTGTTGAACATCTGTATCAATTCGAAATCAAATCCAACTATCAACCTAAACCATCAAACGAGTTATCCCATATCTCAAGAGGATTTATATGTGCTCACGCACACAATGATATCATTAATACAAGTCTGCTTATACATAGGATCCTGGGTGTTAGAAAAGTGTAGTTGACCTTAAGTTTAAACTGTGTTTTTTTTATTCTTTTATCCTTCTTACATGCTATAATATATACATCATTATGTAATCGATACATATATATACAATATTTTATATACACGTAGATCTCATAAAAAATACACAAATTTCACAAAGTTTTTTAACTTATCTTTACAAATCAAATCAATACTAACGGTATCATATGCATATTTATATTTTTTATAGGTATATATTTAAAAAAATTAATATTTAATAAAAAATATTACTAAAATTTTTCTTTTATATTTTAATAGAATTTAAGAAAAAAAATTATTATCTAACACATAAAGTAGAAACATTGTATTAAATGATTAAAATTTAATTTAATTTTTATTAAAATAATTTATTACAAAATTGATTACTTTTTAATTAATTTTTTTTATTAAATATATGTATATTAAAAAACATACACATATATATATATATATATACCAAATTCGATAAAAAAATTAAATATATTTTGTATTGATAATATTTTACAAATAAAAATACTTAAAGATAACTATTTTAAAGACGGAGAATAAAGCAGACCGATATATATATCGTATGGCAGTGGTTCAATTATTGAGAACTGAGTTACAGGCTTGTTGAGATTTAATGCATCCAATAACTATTGTGGGCTTATTTACAACCTCAAATAAAATGGAATTTTGACACAAATGGGCCAAGCGAATATTAGGCCATCAAAACCTAAAAATTATGAGGGTTTGATTGTTTTTTGATTTTAAGAGAATGTAAAAGTGTTTCGATAAAAAAAAATGATTTTAATATAAAAGAGGAAAAATATTTTTAAAAAATATATTTTGTATTTGTTCACGGAATAACATATATGTGTTAATTTTTTTAAAAATAATAATATTTTTAAAATTTATAATAAAAAATTAATATCTATTATGTTTATGTATCACATTTTTACTATTAAAAAAATCTATTATATTATTTAACGTTAAATATTATTGAATTGTATGATATTTAAATTTAATTGTTATTATTTAAATTTATTAAATATTAAATGTAATTTAATTAAAATTAAAATTATACAATATTATCGTAGTATTATTATTTTTATTATTATATATTTTTATAAATAATTTTTCTTTAATATTATTTTTAATAAAAAAATACAACCAAACATATCGTAATTCTAATTTCATTCCCCAACACCAATTTAATTGAGACCTTGCCCAGAATATCTCAAAATTGACGTTGACCCAATTGAATTTTAGTCCCAACTTCCAACACGATTTCTTTAAACTTTATGTTTAGAATGATAAAGATAAAAATTATCTTACTCATCATAGCTCTCACATTTTGATATCTGTTTTTCAAATTTAACGTTTAAATTATTTTTGACAAAAGTTTAGGAATAAAATGATATAACACGTATTAATTTGGCAGCAACAAAAATAAAAAAAAATGAAGTAAGACTAGATGTTCAGTTTCATAAGAAGCATAAAATCATTTAATCATTTGCTTTTTAATTCACGTCGTTGTATATTTTCAAAAGAAATTTATTTTTCACAATAATATTGTATCATTAATGCATTTTTATTTTATTTTAAAAAATGAATATAAAGAAATATAATGTCGATAGAATGGAGGAGTCACAAGTCATTTGGAGTTATTTGTTGGCAAAATTCTATCCGATTTTTGGCGCATGCTCACTCGGCAATTCATTGTGGGCCCTTCTAAACCGTCAATTGTTTAAATTTTCTTAGCGATGGGTTAGTGTCTGTGTATTATCTCTATTTTTATTTTTTATTTTTTAATGTTTATTCATATTTTTAGTTAATATATATAATATATTTTTATTTAAATTATTGATATATATTTTAATCAATTAAATAATAATATTTTTTTAAAATTATCTTAATTAAATAAAATTATTGTTAAATTTTGATAATATATATAAAGTTATTATTATTTACTTTAAGTCGGAATATGAGTATTTGATTTTCTTGTCACAAATAAAGATGCAATTCCCCAAGTATTGGGAAATTGATTGCGGGGCTACTACTGACTGGTCTAATATCTTGGCATTTATATACTCAATAACTCGTGATGTATGATTGGTTTGTCATTCTTTAAAAGGGCTATTATAAATCTGACAATCTTTTAAATTACCTATTGCGACTATAACATTAGAAATATCAAGGATACACATATTTATACTTATGATGTTATAATTTATAAAAATAATTTTAAAATTGACTAGTTTTTTATTTTATTTTATTAAAAATATTTATTACATAACATATTAAAAATAATAAACCTTTGGACTCGTGTTTCTGTTAAAACTTCAATTGTGATTGACATCTTTATTGTCTTTAACTATTACAAGTTGCAATGGATCCGGTCCCGATATGAAACAGACAACTCATTGCTTTATTTATTGAATAGAATCATAAATATTTTACATTTTAATTACTTATTATATATATATATATATATATATGTCTTAAAATATGATTTAATATGAATTATCAAACAGGTTAATATTTTATCTCATAACATGAGTTTCGATATGAAGTTGTGTTTAAATTTAACATGATATCAAATCAAACAAGCTTATCCCGTGACACGCACCTGTAAACTATCGTCCATTGATAAACTGACGATGTGAAAGAGAATGCTAAAATGTCATACATCTATTGTGAATGAAGTATAAAACACATATATATAAATGAGATCAATACTCCATTTTATAATCTGAATTTTGAGATAGAGTTAATCAAAATTTAAGAATAATTTTATTAACAAGGTTAGCTAGATTTGTACTACGTGACATTAAAAAAAAAGAATAGAATTAATTGTATTTTAAAATTTTCTTCAAACCATTTCATTTTTATAAAAAAATGATAAATAATATTATCTTAAATTTTTTTTATTAAAATATTAAATTTTAATATCCATTAAAATAATTATTAAAACATTAAATTTTAATAACAATTAAAATACCATAAAAAATGAGTAAAAATAAAATTTAATATAAAATTATTAAAAATTTGATTGATATATTTTTATATATTTTATAATATTAAAAATATATATTTATTTAGATTATATTAAAAATAAAATTATTGTATAATTAGATAATATTAAAACAAAACAAAAATACTTTATTACCTTGATAACTATATAAAATGTTAGAATTAGAGGACAAGGTCACATGATGGTATTCCGGCACCCACTTCGTACAATTTTTTGCTTCTTCTAATCTACATTTATGATTTATTTTAATTCAAAAGTTAAAACATGTTTCACTATTAATTAATTAAATCAATGATAAAAGAACAATAAATTTTTTGTAATGTTAACCGTAACCCAATAGAATCAAATATTAAATACTGATATAATTAATTTCATGTTACTTTTTTTTTATCATTATGTCTTGCATGTAAGGCACATAGATATTGATTATTAAATATTTTTAGTAAGGAGTGATTCAAGAATCACTTCTCCAAACAGTAGTAAAAAAATATGTTAAATATAATTTTATTCAATAATTAGACAATAAATTAAATGTAGATTATATTTCTATAATACATAAACTTTTAAAATAAGATAAAATAATGAGAAAACAATATTATACATAACACTTTATTTTATATGCATATATCATTTTAAATACTTATTATATTATTTATTTAACGTATTGAAAAATATATTGTAATTGGCTCCACCCTGTAAGGCTTAGATTCTAATTACGTCCCAGCATGAATGGGGCTCCAATACTTGTCTAATGTATCATTAGCAAGGCCTAGATCTTATTAATTATATATATATATAATGAAAAATTATAAATTAAATTTGAATTAATGTTGATATAATAATCCAAATCAATAATAATCTAAAAAATATTTTTAGATTATGGCATGTTATTAGTGTGGATTATTACTTTTAAATGAATGAATAATTCACCGTACATTAACATAATCAAAATTCAGTATCTCTTTTAAATATTTTGAGAATTTTAGAGCATATTGAGCAGATTTATTTAAATATTTTCAAAATGTGAGAGATATCAAAATAATATATTTAGTTAAAATTGATATTCAAATTATATTAACTACCTTTTTATTAAAAAAGTTCAAAATGGATAAATAATTATTAATTTACAAAATTAATAATTGATATTTTATGCTTAAAGTCGCAACCTTCATATTCACTATTAATTTATCTAAAAGTATATATTAATTGACAAAAAATCTATGTAGATACTCTGTATTTTTTAAATAAGAATTTACTCACCCACAAATATATGTAGACTAGCAAATATGCACGTGATTTGCACTTGAACATACACATTTTTAAAAGAAAATTATAAGTAATTAGCGATTTACACATTTAAATTATTACGTGAAAGTTGACTAGTTTAAGCATCAATAACATTAAAAATTTTAAAACTTTAAAATAATATTTATTATAACTTTTTCGTTCTAATACTACAAATATTTCAAAAATACTATATACAGTTAGATAATACTTGAAGCACTTATAATGACACTAATTAACTTTATACAATAAGATAATACCTCGTGAGATTTGCTTTTTAAGGTTAATAAATTAATAGAATAGTACAATATCAATATAATTTTATAGAATTATATGCCATAAATTGAATACCAAATAATAATAATTTTATTTTCTAAAGTTTTAATACATAAGATAATAACTAAATTATATAATTAAATGAACAAGAATATAAATAAGCAACAATTTAATTAGTTAGTATCGCATTATATTAAATATTGTTATCAATTTAATAAATAAAAAATTATCAAAATCTTAATTTTAAATTACATAATCAAAAAATTTCATTATTAGAAAAAAATGAACAGTCCATTTAAAATGTGAAAAATAAAAAGTAAAACAAATTAGCATATACAACTAAAATTTTAGACTACATGATAGTTGTGCATAAAAGCAGGGTGTTGGTAATTTAAGAGATAAATGAAAAATATAAAAATATATAAAAAAATCATATATCAAATTTGCATTTTATATGTATTATTTTCACTAACCCTATATTTCTATTCAATTCAATTACCAGAGGTAGTTGTTGTTTTTCAATAAATCACTAAGAAATATAAAAATATTAGTAACAATTAATAGTTTATTATACATGAAAAAAGATATGAAAAATGAAAATATATGTTGAGATTATAAGATATTCAACAATATAAAATCATAAGAATAACAAATATTAAGATAAAATAGAACATTAAAGCTGAAATAGTAAAGCTAAAATGAGAGAAATAAAAAACACGAAAATAGAGGAGTTACTAGACTTAGAGAATAATTATTTACCCATACTCATTTATTAATATTTGGAGAGTTATAATTCATAATAATGTTTTCACTTAAATACAATAGATGTTTTTTTGGATAAATATTATGTATAAATAAATAGAATGTAATTATTTATGGTGATAATATATAATAGATAATAAATAATTGATATTATATTAGTATCACGGTAACATATACATAAATTTATTAATGATTAACTTGAAAACCTAAGTGTTTTGAAAATTTGAGTAGATTGTGTAATAAAAATTTAAATACAATAAAATTCAATTTAATTAAAAAATAAAAATATATTGAATTATTCTAAGCTTGTTTTATTTTTTCTTAAAGTCAAAAATAACATTTAAAAATAAAAAAATAATATAGTTAATTCACGCTAGATTCAAAGTCTTGAAAGAATATCAATACTAATAGACGTATAAGAACTTCGGTCTTTAAAATGTAAATTAGCTCTTTTTATAATAGTTATTATAGCTTAATTAATACAATTTAATAATTTATTTAAATGTGAAATTAAAAACATAACCAATACAAATAATCTTCCCTAGGGTTAATAATGTCTACTATAAAAGTTTGAAAGTAAGATTGTAATATCTTTTTTTTAATATAAATTCGTACATTTATAATATATATAATAATATGGTTCGAAACTAATTTTTTTAGTATTTACCAAATAAAACAATATTTTTATAGTACAAACCAATTAGTCCACACAATTCGTATTGAGAATTTAATTCGCAATTGGTGTTAAGGTTTTAGCTTTTGTTTGGAGATGCATATAGCGGAATAATTAAAATTTATTTTATTTTTTATAGTTTTTGTTAAGGGTAAGCAAATATTACTATAAATATATTTAAATTGAAAAATTCAATAGAATTCTAATTTAAATTGTAATAATAGATTTTATAAATTGTAATAATAGATTTTAAAGTCGGATTAATTTAGATTGAAAAGTATATTATTTGTTTGGATTAGGATCGAATTCGTATCGATAGATTTTATAATTTGATCTAAATCAAATTACTATTTTAATTTAAAAAATAAATATAAATGTAAAATATTTATAATAATTTAATAATTATTCAAACATGCTTTTTAGATTTTTTTTATTTGTTATTATAAATAATAATTTTTTAAAAATGTATTATTTTGAAATTTAAATTAATATATATAATAATAATAATAATAATAATAATAATTTATTAAAAAAAATATAATATATTCGGATTTATACTACTTTAAATTGATTACATTTTCGAATCAAATTCGGATTAAAAAATTTAAAATACAAATTAGATAGGATAAAATTCATAATTTTTTTAAAAAATACATTTGTGATATACTACTCTTCCTTAATTTAGATGAGTATGTTGAAAAATCTAAGCTTACAATGAATTGAGATGTTGCTTTCTTTTTTTTTCTATATTGTCAGTCATGCCTGTATGTACAGAAGCAAGGCAACTAATTAAGTTGCCTAGGGATTGGACCAACCTATATGCAACATACAATGAGCGTAGCATATGCGGGTTTGTATTTAAACTTTTGTATATTTGTCAAATACCATCACAGTCTCAACACATGGATCGTGGGCATGCACCTCAAATAAAAATTATTGATTAATCATGAATTGAGTTAAAATATATAACTTTATAAGACATAAATTCGAATGTAACTAAGTATCATTTACTAAAAAATGAAGTTAAAATATATAGCTTTACAACAAGTTTAAAGTGATGCAATTAGGTATATATATAAAATAAGGACATGATGGTAATTTTAAATAAATAAGTTATATAAAAATATTGTTAACTGTAAAATAAAATCTTAACACGCACGAAACAATATTGTATTTGTTTTATGTAATTGAAGAAGAATTTTTTATATATTAATTCATGATAATTTCAAAAAATATATTATTAATATCTACTTATAAATATATTTATATAAAATAATTAATTTAAGGGTACTCAATATCATGAGTCATAATCATATAAAATTCCTTGAATTGAAGATATAATAGGTAGCTTTAGATTTATTTAGAGAATTATGTCAAAGTGATCTCTGATCGATCTAAAGCTGTACTGACAATGCCCTCACACTAGGATTAAATATATATTAATCAATTAATTCAAAAAACCCAGAAGAATTATAAAAAAAAAACAACTAATAACGGTAATCTGGTGGCCGAAACATGCATGTTGCAATTAGCAGATTAAGCTATATATATATATATATATATTCCAACAACTCGTCCGTCCCTCGTACAGGCTCGATTAATGTTGTCTTATTATTTTGAAAAGACTCAAGAAAATGACTACACTCCACAATTAATAAATACTAATTTTGTTAGCACTGTTAAAATTAAATATGATCGTTCCCAGATAATACCTTTTCAACTTCTTGGTGTATTTTTAACGTGCAATGACGTTGAAATTAATACAATGATAATTGTGATCGCTTAATTTATGGCTTGAACCTTTTAGCAACACCTCTTGGCCGGTGCCATAAACATGGCACATAGGATTCTTGTACGATCCAATTGTTTTAAAGATTCTAAATGGTTCAACATCCATCGATCATTTCTACTTCTGTACAAATCTAGTATGTTTCGTCCATTTCAAGTTACCTCCTTAATTGAGGATGTCATTAGTTTCAACTTTCTACTAAATGGCAAAGGTTTCTCGACTAGTCTTATTAGATGAGTGAAAGGAGCAGTTGATTTGGACAAAAGATTGATCAAAGATAGCATATCAATCAAAAGATGTAGTTATTAGCTATATATATATATATATATATGCATGATTATGGTTCCAAATGTTCACAGATAATCCGGATTATTATTCTTATCATCTGATATTCCATCGGAGACAGAGAAGAAAAAAAATTAATGGATTTAAAAATAAAACATGTATAGAAGACTAACTAATTAATCATAGAATTAATTAATGATTATAAATTTATATATATATATTTTTTATATTTTATATTTAATTATTGTTGATACAAAATGAATGTTTTTAAGTTATGTTTTAAAAGATGATTTTTATCAAATGTTATTTTGTTCCAACACATATATCTTCTAAGTAATTTTTTTTTTTTGTGTTTTTGACTGTTAATTCTATTTGGTTTCTTGTGTTGGGTTTTTCTCTTCCTTTTTGGTTTCTTGTTTGTTCCTAGTTTAATTTAGTTTAAGTATTGCACTATTTTGTGGGTTTTGGTTGTATTTGTTATTGAATTTGATTTGCCTTTTCTCATTCCATGTTGGATAACGCTTGTGAGTTATGAATCTATTTATATGCATCGTCTATTAGCTTTTCTGCTATAAATTTTAAACTATATATATACATGCATGTCTAGTCTCAGGCTTGTTGAAGATGGATTTCCCTTTAGTGTAGAGTATTAGCTTTGTATTGTTACTTTTTTATTTCTTGTATGTTGCTATCATTTGGAGTCTTTTATTTTAGGTGATTTGGATATTAAGCTTGCAATATTATTATTTTCAATTTTCTTTCAATGAAATTTTATCTCTTACTTGACAAAAAAAAATAAACTCCTTAATTAAGTAGCAATATTTCAGCTAATTATATATACTAATCAGGAACGTAGGGAGGATTTAAAGGCACCAAGAGGAAGTTAAATATTGTGTCCTATCTAATAGAACACATTTAATATTATTGGGTTAATATCTTGATATTTTATACAAATTTTAGGTGTTATTTGATAAATATATGAAAATTGTATATGAATGCATAATATAACAAAAGAAAAAAAATAATAATAAGAGAACAAGAGAATAAACACTTTAGTATATTTTTATAAAATAAAAAAGATATATTTATAAATATAAAAAAAATTAAGAATTATCAAAAAATTATCAGAGATACACCTATCCCCTATCAGATATGTGGCTCCCTCACTGATACTACTGATACTAGTGATAGATACAAATGAATTGAAATGAAAAGAAGAAGAAGAAAAAAAAAACACTTTCTATGACAAGTTGTAAAAATATAAAGTGATTAATTGACTTTTTGCAAAATCTTATGTGCATCGCATTATAAAATATATTCCAATCAGTAGGGAAGCTACTATATAAACAGTTTTTTATTTTTTTTCCACCTAGATAGGCTAAGATTTTTATAATGTACACTATGTGAAGAGAGTATTGGACCCTTTATAAGATGGGAATAATTATACTATATATATCACTGGACTTGGATTATCCCAGCTGTGTTTTTTTTTTTTTATATATATATATATATAATTTTTATTCCAATTTATTAATTGTTTATAGCATATTGTTAGTTTAGGGCCTAGACGGTAGTTAGACATGGCCGAGACATTCTAAGTTTGAACAGAAGTAGCTAAGGAATTGATCGACAGAGGTTGAACCATTTAGAATCTTTCAAACGATTGGGTGGATACAAGAATCTTTTGACTCCATTAATATACTTTAGCACCAATAACTGTTACATTTATCATTGTGTTTCAGTATTATTACATGTTCAGAAGAACCCTGCAAGTTAAAAAGGCATTATCTGGGAACGATCCTATTTAAACAATATTAATTGTTTACCAAAATGAAAATTTATTAATATTGTGTACTAGTGTAGTAGTTCTTTCTAGGGTCAGCTGTCCCGAGTAACCAGATCACATTTATCCAGCTGCCCGTATATATGGACAGAAAAGTTATTCGAGAATTAATTGTAAATGAAGACTAACTCATTATTTTACAAGACAAGTATATATATATATATATATATATATATATATATATATATATATATATATATATATATAATAATGTTTACTTAAGTTCATAGACAAAGAAGATATTAAAGTTTGAGTTCAAATAAAATTTAAAAATTTATCTTTTTTTATTCTCAATTTATTCGGTATATTGATGAATCATTAAATAGTTGATACCCTATGTCCTGATATTTTACAAAATGATCAATAGATTTTAGAAAGAGACGTCACAATCTTGAGATATTCAACATATATGTGATATGTATTTATACTTTTACTAGTCAAAATTGGGGGATTGATAATTTAAAAATATCATAGTTAATGCATTGTTATATTATTAAAAAAATTATTTTATTACTTTAATTTAAATATTTTCATCAGGTTTACTATTTTAGTATTATCATATTTATATTTTTTATATCTATTTTTATTCTTATTATTAATATTTAAATTAAAAAAATGTTTTAATTTGATGCAATTTTTAATATAACTAGCACATGTGATTTTGATGAATGCCTTTTTATATATTTTATAGAAACAATTTTTTTTTATCATTTTTAGGTCCTTAATTACAAATTTTAATGCTTTTTGACTCAATTTATCTCATCTTCCTTTAAAAATTCCCCACATATTTTATTTTTGATTTACTGTAAAGAAGTTAAATTCCAAAAACAAACATTTTTTTGTAATAGATAATATCAATATTTTAAAGTAACAACTATTATACTATCTATATATTTCCTAATTGAATAAATAAGACATAACTAATATAAAAGCACGGTAAATTACAACACCTATAAAATTTGTTTGTATGGAAGAGAATTATTTTCATCTTCTAAAATAGAGAGAAATAAGAGAGATAACAAAGAGGAGGGAGAAGAGATAGAAAATATTAAAAGACAAAAATACGGTTTAAAAAGTTCACATTTTGTGCACACGATAAATTTCTAATGTAATTTCATCTTTGCAATAAAAGCGTATATTTATTTAAATGTGTTTATCATTAAGGTATTAATAAATAATAAAAAATAAAAATATATCAAAAATGAAATTATAATGAATCACAATTTTGAATAGTATTTTATCTGATTTGATCCAAGTTGGTCACATGTGTCATAGATGACAAATTAAGCAATGACATTTATGAAAATTTAAGAAAAAAAGTGAAAAATTACCATTATATTTTCCATAAGATAAAAAAATTAATAGAATGACTTTTTTATTATAAATTTTATGTTATATTATTAATTTTTTTAAACTCATGATATTAATGATAATAGTAATATATATTCACACAAAAATAATATATTTAAATTATTTTAATTTTTATTATATGGAGTTCGATACCCTCATTTATGTATTGATGTATTTCATAATGATTTATATTATTAAAATATTTCGTTTAATGCTTAAATTTAGTTATTGATATATATTTTAGTTATTAAATTATTATTTTTTACTATTAATCTTTCTTTTTTAAAATTTTCATAAAGCTCACGTCCCTTCAATGACGTATAAGATACGTGACAAATTTTAACCAAAAATAGATGCATATGTTATTAAAAGAAATACCAAATTAAGTTAATAAGAACTATAACCTTATATGCTATATATATTTCAATTTTCAACTTTGTAGCGCTGTCGGTAATTATGGTTTAGAAAAATTATGCATTTTTGAAATTGACACGCAATAAATTTGAGAATGTGATGTATATAGTAATACTAATCATTCCATAGTTGAACTTCGATCTATCAAAATACAAAGAATCGTGCTTTTTTTAAAAAAAAAAAAATCATTCCATCGTTGAATTCCCTAGAGAGGAGAATAATAGAGAGAGATGCATTTTCCTCGTCTTTTTGTTCCGAGCGTGCTTCGTATGTTCATAAGTATTAATTGAAAGACTGTGGTTTAGGCATTCGAGAGCTGATATTTGCATTCATGTTATGTATAGTTAAAATTAGACTGGTGATTTTTTTGACCATTAATTTCATATATATCTGATAATATTTTTTAAGTTTTTTCACTAATCACTGCTATTATCTGTTAGTACGTATGTGCAAGAATGTCATGTGCAAAATTGTAATTATGTATAATATTGTTGGAATTTTTAAATAAGATAATATAACATTTTGGTTAAAAGGTTTTAATGATCGAGCAAATTAATGTATTTTTTGCCTAAAAAAAACCTTGAATGATAACTGTTATGATTGATTAAAAATAATATTAGGTTTGTTAGTCAAAATAGGAGTTGATTAATTTAGAAGAAAATTCATGTAAGTTGGTTTACCATATTGTCAAAGATAGAAGTGCCTAACCTTGTTTGAATAAAGAATAGGAAAATTAGGTAGTCTAATTTTGTTGAATGAAGAAATGTTTGACATATGAAATGAGAACTTGAAAGCTATAAATATGGTTTCATTTCTTCATTGATAATCATCCCAAAAATAGAGAAAAGCTTGTATGAGAAGTTCTTAAGTGAGAGAATTTTGTGGGAAAATTCTCTTGGACTTGTAATTGTTCTTGTCTTTTGGGTGTGTGAGAAAATTAATGAGAGTGTGATTGTAACAATTTTTCACATAGTGAATTTTTCTCTAGTTGTCTTTTGACAACGAAAGTGGTTTTTCTCTAATTTGGAGTTTCTACTATAATTCTTGTGTTGTGTATTATCTATTTCTCTGTTATTTGATATTCTGCTAAGGAAGATCTTTGGAGTGAGAATTTATGATTATACCATTTTATCCAAATTTTCTAACAATAACAACTTTTGGAAATGAAATCTCATGTATTTTGTTAAATTATTGTAATTTTTTTAGTAAAAGACACTATAAAATGATGATAAATGTGACAAAATTGATACATAAAATGACATTAAAATGTGAAAATAGCATACTAAAGTTGTATGCCTCAAAGCTAAGACTAAATCTAAATGTCATGTTATTTCGTGTAATTTGTAATATTAAAGTTGAATTCTTTAGAGAATTGACTTGAAAAATAACAAATTTTAAAATTTTTCCTAATATATAGTTGTGTGTATATATAATTTTTTTATACGTGTTGATAAAAAGAAATACTAAAGAGACCTTGAATAAATGAGATAGTGCATGCATAAAAAGAGAGAAAAGATGTACATGAGTTAAAATAAATAAATAAGAATTTAAACTATATTTGAGGTTGGCCTAATTTTATATTATTATAAACAATATATATATGATTATTATATTATTCACTATTTGTGTTGAATTTTTAAATGTCTATTATTATATGGTATTCGGGAAGTGAGTGAGTGTAGAAACGATGGTAAACTAATTAATATGAAAGAAAAAAAGTCTTATTGATAAAATAATAATGATAGCATGTGTTATATATAGATGAATCAGTTTTAATAAATTATTTAAACTTTTATGGATTTAGATCCCATTATATTATGAAAATACATGTAAGATATTAGGCGTCATAGGTCATATATATGGGAGCTCATTGCATGAAAAAAAAAAGTAATAGAAAATTTCCAACCTGACTTGGTACTTAATGTTTTTATTATTTTTATGTTATAGATCAAATATTACATGCTATATTTGAATATATTATTTGAAAATTAAAAATTATAGCCATTTATCTTTATTTGATAAATTGGGAAATAAGTTAGATTTTTCAACAAAAACATTTAGTGCCAGTGCTTTACCTTTAAGACACTTACTCTACGGCAATGTGTAATTTCGTTTTCTATGGCTTAAATATATACACGCATATTGTACACAGTATTTAGCTACTCTACCCTATGATGCATCCTATACATTTGTGTTTTCTCAACACATAATTAAAAATTCAGACCTAACTTAAACAAATAAGATTTCATTAAATTAAAGATTAAACAAACTTATAAACAAATTCGTTGACTTGTTTCTAATCGATATATGATAAGTATACTTAACAGCTCTAGCTCTCTTCCACAAACACATAGAGAAAAGTTCTAGTTCTGATATCAAATTAAAAACTTAAATCTAACACAATCCAATAATATCTCATTTAGTTAAAAATTATATAGATTTATATGCATTTTTGATAACTTATTTTTAGTCGATCTGGGATAAGATTACATAATACCGATACAATAAAACCTTTTCTAAAAATAAAAATAAAAACTGAAGGATTGAATCCAACTAAAGCCTTTTCTATTATACCTTTACTAAATTAACAAAGACAATCGGCTAAAAAACAAAAGTTCTATTTTTAGGGGAGTTTAGACCATGAATTGTTTCGAGTACTCCTTTTCAGCTTTGCTTATAAATATGTTCTTACTTCCACTACGTAGCTTAAGTAATCTTCTAGCTTGGTTCATATTCCTCTGTAGCTGATAATAAAAATATAGGCCTTGTTATTATTAATTTGAAGCTGAAAAATATTTAGGATGGAAGCCAAAGCTATCTACACCCAAGATGGCACTGTTGATCTCCAGGGACGTCCTGTTCTTGCTTCTAACACTGGCAAATGGAAAGCTTGTGCTTTTCTTGTTGGTATGTCCAGTAACTCTTTAATTTCTTGTGTACATAAATATATCAACACTAGCTTGCTTCCATCTTCTCCATTGCGTGCTTTTTTAATTGATGAAGGCAAACAATAGTCCCACATAGAAAGCATATGATAATCTAAATGGATATATTCACTTATTATATCACCAAGGTTATTTTTTCAGTACGAACCTCATAGCACTTATAGGCTTTCAATCTACCTATCAGTACTTACTATTCAGAAGATCATCGCTTATTCATATATATATAATCATTTACAAGTTATTGATCCTTTCAAATATTATTATATTGATTTTCAAGATATTCAAATAACTTGTAGGTTATGAAGCGTTTGAGAGGATGGCCTTTTATGGGGTAGCTTCAAATTTAGTAAACTACTTGACAACTCAACTTCATGAAGACACAGTTTCTTCAGTTAGGAATGTGAATAACTGGTCTGGTTCTGTCTGGATTACACCGATTCTTGGAGCTTACATTGCTGATTCTTACTTTGGTCGTTTCTGGACTTTCACTCTCTCCTCTCTTATTTATGTCATGGTACGTAATTATTTATTTTCCTCTATACTCTATACTATACATGTATGTTGAATATTCTTTCAAGTACTGATAAATAATAGCTTCTTCTTTTTTTTTTCCTTCTATTTATTAGAATCACTATTTCCTTATCTTCCAAACAAATTTCCACACCTGTATGGACTATCTTTAGCATCACCTAATCTCAAAAGCAAATAATTATATCGACTATATTTGCCTGTACGTAGGACCAATCACTTAAAAGACAAAAACAGAGATGACTGCTTAATTTGATTTATTTAGTTCGTCACCAACCCAGCTAGCTAATTAAAAGCACATGTACATTATCAATTTCAAACTAAATATGATGGAAATTAAAAGTATGGGCAGGTCATAACACAACTTGCTATGTCAAGTCCATTTTCAATGTATAATATCGTAATTTTGATCCTTTTTTTTATTATTTTTGAAACAAATATTATTTTTATAATATGCAATTAAAGGGTCAAATTTGTCATAAACTTTGCTACTTTATTAATAACTTCTTTTTTCTTTTTTCCCTCCCCAATTAAATCATGTGAACTGCAATATTGATATGACCAGGTAATTAACGAATTAAACTGAGAAAGAGTATTTTGAACAGGGAATGGCATGTCTGACAATGGCAGTTTCACTGAAAAGAATGAAGCCTACATGTATAAATGGAATTTGCAGTAAGGCTACCAATTCCCAAATAGCATTTTTCTATATATCTCTGTATATCATAGCAATTGGATCGGGTGGAACAAAACCCAATATATCTACCTTTGGGGCAGACCAATTTGATGATTTTAACCCAAATGAGAGGCAGATCAAGGTGTCCTTCTTCAATTGGTGGATGTTTAGTACTTTCTTAGGCTCATTATGTGCCTCTTTAGGTCTTGTTTATATTCAAGAAAATTTGGGTTGGGGTTTAGGATATGGTATCCCAACAGTTGGTCTTGTCCTATCTCTGTTTATCTTCTATATGGGCACCCCAATTTACAGGCACAAAGTTAGAAAGACCAAAAACCCTGCAAGAGATTTGATTGAAATCCCAATTGCTGCCTTCAAGAATAGAAAGTTTCAGCTCCCTAACAACCCCTCTGACCTTCATGAGTTTGATCTTCAACATTACGTTAACAATGGAAAGCGCAAGATTCATCACACCTCGAAATTCAGGTAATAATATCTTTTAAGTCATTTTCCTTCAAACGTTTCCATTTTTTACAATATTGGTATTGTACATAAATAGCAATAAAAATGTAAAGCCGGGGATGGGATTTTAATGTAGAAGTTAACTTATTAGGAATAGGAATACTAGTTCATTATAACCATAGACTCAATGTATATTATTTCTTTTCAAACATAAGAAGATTGTTTCTTACATTCAATAATTCAATAATTTAATAATTCTTATGGAACGAGAACATGTTACTTTATTTGTATTAAAATTATAACCATATATCAAAGATTAATCATTTAACTATAATTTTATTAATCAAACATCTATATATATTATTAAGTTAATAAACGTGTTAAAAATGGTAAAAAATTTACCTCAAAATTTAATCATGTAAACATGGAGAGTTCAATGATTCTAGAATAATATAAAAAAAATAAAAAATTTATACAGTCTAATAAAGAATTTACCATTTGTTCATATTTAAACTAGGTACACAACAATTCACTATCACTTTAAAAATCCATCTTATATATAATAATGTGATACAAATTTAATCTAGATTTTGATACCATTTATAACTCTTATGGTTATAACTAAAAATATTAATCAATTATAACAATTAGTATTTCTCAATTATATACTTAATTTACTTTTTATATCTTTTTACTGCAAGACTCTGTAACAAATTTGTGTCATTCTGAAGTTTTATAGGTTAGTTACTTAGTTTTTTTTAGTTTATATTTTCCCATATAATACTTAATTTTGCTTTTTATATACTAAATTATAATTATTTTATCGAGACGTTAATAAAAAAAGGAAGTAGGTGTGTGGTTTTATTGAAAAAAGAATTGTTAAAATAAGATTTGATTTGAAAATATATTTTTTTGAATTCTAAAATTAAACTAAAAACTATAACTTAATTCTAATTAAAATAAAAATGAAAAATAAAATTACTAATCAAACAACATTAAATTAAAAAAAAAACTCAAATTTAAACATAAAAAACATAATACTGTTATAGAAGGAGCCCAAAATCAACACTTGGCTTTTATATATCAACGACATAAATAAACAAAGTGTGGTGATCAATCTGACCTCAAAAAGTTCCAGACTCATTATTGGTGCCAGAGTAGAGATGCGAAGGCACTCCTCCTCCACTGTTTAAGAGATTTTACTAAATATAACTATTTTTATGAAATGTGTAAAAATTATAACTATTTTTAATTTTTTATGTAAATAATTTAAAATTATTAAAAAAATCACGAAGACAAATAAAATTGATTTTTTAATTATTTAGACGTTATATTTGTCACTCAATTATAACATAAAATATTAATACTAGCATATTATGATTAAAATTATATTTGTTTGAAGACAAAATAACTTTTTTCTTTTTTAATTTCATGATATTTATACAAATTATATCGAAACTAAAGGGAAAAAAATGTGAAAAAATACTATTACAAAATTATTTTAAAAATAAGAATTAAATAAATTAAAAAAAGAAAATAACATAAGATAAGAAAGGAATAAAATTGAGTAAAATTCATGTAACTGAGTACGAGCATATATGATTTATCACAATTTAATGAGTTATAATCAAAATCATTGAAAAACTAAATTACATATTACGAAAATATCAAATAATTTTGATATTTTTCTACATTTTCATAGAAATATTGAGAAAGATATTTTGAAAAAAAGAGAGAGAGAGAGAGAGAGAGAGAGAGAGAGAGAGAGAGAGAGAGAAGCATTTTCGTATTAATTTATGGAAATTTGGATGAAAATATCGGATATTTTTTTTTATCTATTGATGGGACTTCCACAAGGCTATTTTGATCATTAATTCCTACAAATTCTTCTATTTCCATTGTTCACTGTACTTCTATGGGACATCTTAGTGAACGATTAAAATTATTTCCCATTGTTATTCAATGATATAGAAGACAGTAAAACCCATTTGATAGGCATGTTTTCAAATGCCCCCACTATATATAGTCTCAATCCCAAACAAAATTCATTATCCATTAATCTTCCATCATTATTAATATTGATGGGTTGATTTAAATTCATATTAAATGTTATTTTTAACTCTTTTCTTTATAATAATAATAATAATAAATAATAATAAATAATTCTTCCGTACTATTAAATAGGTCGTGTATATATACAAAGGTGGGGGGTGGGGTGGGGATCTTTGGTTTGGATTAGTTAAATGAGAAGGATTATGAATTCATTATCGGATAAACACTGTATACGAATCATTACAAAATTATTCCACTAAAATTCTCCAACCTTTTACCGACATGAGACTTTTAAATATACTAGGCACAATTTATACCAGTTTCAGATCACCAAGGTTCAAGTCAAATAAAAAATTTTTTTTGTTTAATCTAAAAAAAAGTATTAAAAATAATTTAATAATAAATTTTTATTTAATTAATATTATAACGAGTATTGTATTTAACTTAATTTTTTAAATATTAAAAATTTGTTACTAGTAAATTTTATTCTTAATTAAACTTAAAGTCTCTATATTATATTATTAGTATTGTTTGATCATTTAGATTAAATGTTATGTAATTTAATCTTATTGTTTAAAAAAAATAGATTAATTAAAAATAAAATATATTATTTTAATAATTTTTTAATATAATATAAATTATTAAAATAATAAAATTTATTTTTAATTAATATTTTTTAAAAAATTAAATGAAAAAAATCATAACACTTATAAATAACATAATCTAATAAATCTCTGGAAATTTTTATATTATTATTATTATTTTTTTTTATTTCAGGTTGTTGGACAAGGCTGCAATAAAAGAGGACAACTCAAGGCTACCATGCACAATAACTCAAGTGGAAGGAGTCAAACTTGTAATAGGGATGATTCTAATATGGCTGGTAACTCTAATTCCAAGCACAATTTGGGCTCAAATTAATACCCTTTTTGTGAAACAAGGAACTACCTTAGATAGAAGCATCGGTTCAAACTTCAAAATCCCAGCAGCCTCACTAGGAAGCTTTGTGACACTTTCAATGCTTCTCTCAGTGCCTATGTATGATCGTTACTTTGTTCCTTTAATGCGTCAAAAAACTGGAAACCCAAGAGGAATCACAATGCTTCAAAGACTTGGCATTGGATTTGCCATCCAAATTATAGCCATTGGAATTGCTTATATTGTTGAAGTTAGAAGAATGCATATCATAAAGACAAACCAAGTTTTAGATCCAAAAGGGATTGTGCCCATGAGTATATTTTGGCTATTACCTCAATATGTGCTTCTGGGTGTAGCAGATGTTTTCAATGCTATTGGATTGTTGGAGTTTTTCTATGATCAATCTCCAGAAGAAATGCAGAGTTTGGGTACTACTTTCTTCACAAGTGGGATTGGTGTTGGGAATTTCTTGAACAGTTTTTTAGTGACAATGGTTGGTAAATTCACAGGCAAGAATGGGAAAAATAGTTGGATTAGCAATAATTTGAATGAGTGCCACTTGGACTATTACTATGGATTCCTTATGGTTTTATCCACTATCAACCTAGGAATATTCATTTGGGCATCAAGTAAGTACATCTACAAGAAGGAATTCAGAGAATTGAAGGAAGGTTATGGTCAAGTTGAAGTCAAAGCTTCAGAGACATGTCCTCTGAGTTTACAAGTATAAATTAAATATTATTACTTAGACTAACCTATAAAGTTTAATAATTAATTAGCATTGGGTGCTTAATATTATTGGGGAAGAAAACACGTAAACATGATGTTATATTACACACCTTTAGATCAGGCAAATGATGGATAGCAAGGTGATCTTTGCTTTTTTCTGTTTTGCTAGACTCTATCGTAGAATAAATTTGCGTATGTATCTCTTCATTGTGTTAATTAGATGTTTCCATTATTAGTAGACGTTGGTTGTAAGTTAATCCAAGTAACTAGGGGTGGTGCTGTTGAATTTCTTAAGCTTATTTAACTGTTATATATATATATATATATATATATATATATATATATATATATATCTATTCCTCTTCTTCGATTAATAGAATTTGGTCTTACCATTGTATAGTTGTTATTTGTCCACAGTCACCGCTTCGAATTTTCAGCCAAATTATGGAACTTAAGTACATGGTTTTCAATTTTTTTTCAAAAATACCATCCATTTTTTTTATTTCCATGGGATGAAAATTTTTATAAATATAACAAAAATACTAGACATACGTATAATATGTCGTTATCAAATCAATATTGATGATATTTTTACAACATTTTATAAAATTTAATGATATAAAATCAACAAAAAATTATGATATTTTTTTAACAATTATAAAGTTTAATGAATATATAAGTAATAAATAAAAATCTATGATATTTTTGTAACAACTCACAGAATTTGTAACATAATAGAAAAAAAATTATTTATTTTTTAATTTTTGAAAAAGAACTCAAAGTATAATGTTGATGTTTTCCTAGCTATTACTACACCCTATTTGAAATATCCAAGTTTTTCGAAGGGGGGAGTTTATTGACAAAAAATCAACATCTCACTTCATTCTCACTTGTTTTATTTAATGAATTTCTGTTATAAAATATTTTTCACTCATAAGATTTTATAGATGAACATCAATCTCATCGGTAAATACATCAGCAATAGAAGATGTCTGTAATTTTTTGTGTTGATTGTTTTTTGGTTCCAAAAATTGATGTTTGCTGCTCCAAGTACATTCCAAACACTTTAAGGGATAATCTTTTGAAAAATGCGAACAAGTAGCCTAACCATTTATTCCTTGAAATGTTACCGTCTTAGTCTAACGAATTCCCAGAACAAAAGAAAAGCAAGCTAGTATACAATACATAACCATGTCAAACTACAACAAAACTAACCATAAAACTGAAATACAAAGCAAAACAAACAGAGCAAGTACTGTAGCAGCCAGAAATTAAAAATTTAAAAGAAGAAACCATGCCATGAAATTGATGCCTAATTCTTGTCGTCCAAAAAGTCGGCGGTAGCTTACCTGCTTAGGGTGTATCGGACCCAGTAACTGTGACATCTACATATTCAGAAAACAAGGCGGAAAAAATGTCGTTTACTTCAATTTAATTACTGCATTTAAACTGGCCCACAGATGCATGCAATCTTGAAATTATTATTCAAACGGGAGAAGATCTAGAAACTTTGATATATAGTGATAAAATAATATAAATTTATTTAAATTTAAAAATTGGATATTAGATTTAAATTAGATTGTATTAATAAATTTTATAGTAAGATTAGATTTGAATTAAAAATATAGAATCTGATTTAATTTTAATTAGATTTATATCGATAGATTTTATAGATTTTATAATTCAGATGAAATTATTTTAAAATTAATACATATTTAATTTTATAATATATTATATTTAAATATTATATACAATATAATTAAATATATTATTA
Organism: Hippophae rhamnoides; assembly: GCA_033030585.1. NCBI lineage: Eukaryota > Viridiplantae > Streptophyta > Magnoliopsida > Rosales > Elaeagnaceae > Hippophae > Hippophae rhamnoides. The sequence goes on from CM065432.1 coordinate 51,789,675, forward strand.
TTTTAGTTTATAAATAAATATAAATTTTAATAATAATTTAATAATTATATATGATAATAATTTATAAATAAATTTAAATATTAATTTGATTTATTTTGCATGTTAAGATTTAAATTGATTATATCATGAATAAAATTTAAATTAAAAATCTTTAAATATAGCTCGAGCAGAATGGGAAGTGCTAAAAAAAGAAAGTTTTGATCTGATGCTTATCTTTACATTATAAATTTGTTTCGGTAGAAAAAAAAGTTAAAGAAGAAGGTTTGCGCAATAAAAAAAATGTAAAAACTTACAGTTAATAGAGAGAGAGAGAGAGAGAGAGAGAGCGCGCGAAACAATCACGATAAATTAAAAATTGAAAGAACTAAGTAGAGGAATGTTGGCACTTTAGACTGTGAGGCTGGGCGTACTAGTTTTTGTTCGTCTATTTTTGTTCAATTTTTAGTGAAATTGTAATAACATCCTACAAGGTCAAAAAGGCTCTGGACCATTAATCACGGTAAAATAAAGGAAAACGATCTTAGTGCCTTATATTTACTAATGGTGTATAATAATTTTTATATTGTTTAATCGCATTTTTTATTTTTTAATATTATTTAAAAAATATATTAATTTAAAAAAATTAAATTTTACTACTTCATTAATTAAAATATTATTATTGATTTTAATTTTAACTATCTAACATATATTTTTAAATAAAATAAAATTTAATCTAATTATTTTAAATATTATATGTTTTATTATTAAAGGTATATTTTTTATGTCATATATAAAAAATATTTATATATATTCGATTTTAATTAATTACATTTTCGATATTACAATGATAATCACATCTCATGCTTTATTAATCATGGTCGAACAAAATTTGTATGAATAACTATAATTCAAATTACATGTTAAAATGTTAATCTTATTTTATTATCTGTATATAACAAAGATAAATAGTTATTATTTTATATTTTTATTTTACTTTTTTTTCTATGTTTTTAGTTACATTTTATCTAATTTATATCGATCTAATTGAAAAAACAAAAAAAATAAATTATATTTATCTTTAAACGATAACTTTTTTATAACAATAAAATTAAACTATCATAAAATATAAATACATAATTTAAATATTATTTTTACAATAAAAAAATAACCTTTTGGGTATTTTTTCATTATATTAATGAAATTATTTTTATGTTATAAGTTATAATATAATTAAAATTAATTATTATTTTTTAATTCAAGTGTATAAATAGATTTTTTTTATATTAATAGAGCAACAACTCAACAAAATGGCAAGAGGTGATGTTGTTATTGAACAGATTTTTAGTCAAATTCTTAATTTGTCTTATCCGTCATTGCAGATTGGTAATTTGGGGTGGGAATATTGGTCGGTGCGGGCCAATTAACATTAGGAAAGAGATATATATACTCATTTTCTTTCTTTTTTATATCTGTCATTTCTTTGTATTCTCTTTTTTGATTTACCTGATCAACATGTATTTAGGATTAATAAATAATTTATGTAACTTCTCGAGAAGTGCTTTCATCGATAAATAAAATAAGAAAAAATATTTAACCATTATCATTAAAATAAACATTGATACTGATTTTTTTTAACATTTGATAAAATTATTTTTCTTATAATTTATAAGATTAACAAACCGTAATAACCTTAAATCAACTTGTGTGTTACTCTTTGGCCTTATGTTTCTTGATTCTATAACATTAAGATGAAAGGTGGAAAATATTTTTATCTTCCTTTATTAATTATAAAAAAAAATTTATTTATAATTTTAATAATTATATATATATATATATAAAAGTATTTATTTGTTATTTTATACTATCAAATTTACAATATTACATATTAGATAATCATATTATATTATGCACTTATAATTATATAAATAAGAAATAATAAACGGATAATTTATATATTTTTTATTTTAATTAATTTATTATAATTTTATAAATAACTATTTATCCTATACATTTATCTATTTAGAGAGACATATTTTTTTATTATCAATTAGATTAACTTTTAATTTATATAAGTATAATATTTAATTATTTATTTTTTTAGGAAAATAAAGATAATTATTAGATTAATATCCTTTAAAATAATTATATTAGATTACATATTTATTAGATTTGATATATAAAACTAATTATGATTATTCTTTAATTGTTACATCATGTAAGAAATTATCCTAAAAAAAAATTTAAACAAATAAATAAAGCAAAGAAAGAAGGCATGCGATATTAGCGGCTTCTTCTCTTTTTTTTTCCCCTAAAAATGAATCTTTTCGTGTGCTCGTTTTAACACAATTATAACCCTAACGAATCTATTTTATCCTTTTTAATATTACAAATTTTATTATTATTATAAAAAAAATGCTAAATATTACAAACTTAATATAATTTCAATTTAAATATTTATTTATTTTATTTTAAATTAAAAATTTGAATCATATTCAAATATTATTTGATAAAAAAAAATATAAATGTCCAAATTTTCTCTTACATAAACAGTCTCATTTCAATTAACTACCTTAGTATCTTAATTGAAACAACAAACTCATTTAATTTGGTGATTTTACATGTGCATTGCACGAAAAGATGATGGATACTTTTGTCATTTCAATTTTTAAATTTTTTTATTTATTCTTCCCCATCGTTTCTTCTTCTTCTTCCTCATCTTCCCTGTTAAAAGAATAACCATTAATACTATATATTGAACGCTGTCACGTGGGAAGCTGTGGTGAATAGAGTTTTTCTAATAATTACAAAAATTTATATATTTAATCTAATAATTACAAAAATAATATATTATTTTTAAAAAAATTATAATAACTCAAAAACCTTTTACATTACTTTTTAACCTTGGTATTTGCACCGATTTAAAATATATAGCAAAATTCAATTTGAAAAATTATATAAAATAAAAATTTAAAATTTATAAAAATAAATATATCATTCTTAATATTAATAAATGAGATTTTAATTGATTTTAATTTAACATTTATTGTTTTTAAATATGTTCAACTTGAACGGTAATATTTTTATGATTATAAGTATAATAAAAATATGTGTTAGACGTAATAAAATTATTTTATAATTATAAATTTTACATAATATTATAAATATTAGAAAAAAATGTAAATATTGTCACTTTAATTTTATAAATTAAATATATTTGTTACTTTATTTTAAATTAATACGTTTTAGTTATATTGTTATTACATATATTATTATTTTAGTTATTTTAGATAAATTTTGATGATTTTAATCATTTTTTTTATTTTTTTTCATCTTTAAACATCTATTAATCCTTTGCTAATAAAGTTTAATGCAATCAAATTTAATTTTTTCCACCAAAAATGATTCAAAAAAATGATTCAAATGTTTAAATATGTAACAACAAGGTAATTAAAATAAATAAATTTTAATAAATATAACTAATACATTTGATTTGTGAAAATTAAATGATTAAAGTTTTATGCTATTTTAAAAAATCATTATCAATTTAGTTTATATATGATCAATTTATTTAGGATTTAGAATTTTAAAATTTTAAAGTTTTGAAATTTAAGATTTATCTTTTAAGGTTTTGATAATAAATATTAAAAAAAAAGAACTATTCTTTTAAGTTGTAAAAAAAAGAAAAGAAAACTTGTTATTTACTTTTTCTAAGTAATTTTTGAAGAAAAAGAACGTAAAAACTTTACGAATGATACCAATCTGACTTCGTATGCACACACGTAGAATTTTAGCCATCTAGGACTCCTCCTATGGTGACTTTGTAGTAGATGCATGCGCTGTTTTTAAAAAGAAGAGATATTTGTTTATGGAAATATTTTATTTTACTTGTCTACCAGATACGTTGAACTTGTCACTAACTATCATGAAAACCTTACTTAGTTTACTCGGCAGTGGAAATTTTTAAATATAATAAATGCCGTGGGATATTAACTATTTTAGATTAAATATATTTTTATTTTTTATTTTTTAATTATAAAATAATTTATTCACTATTTTTTTAAATAAAATAATTTAAATCATTATTCTAAAATAATTTAAATCATTATTCTAAAATAATTTAAATCATATTCTATTACCTATAAAACAATTTAATTTTTATTTATTTAAAACAATAATAACTAAATTATTTTTTGACTAAATGAATAGAAATTAAAAATGTATTTAACTAAAGAGATATACCAAAAAGATTTAAAAAACAAAATCGGGAGAATATCGACATGATCCTATGTAATTAATTAGTGTCACATATATTGAGATAACAAGAGTGATTTATTAATTAAAAAAAGTTTTACGATTTAATTTATTTTTTATTCTAATAAACTCCATATTTCTTATACATATAGAGTTATAAACGGGATTATGGTGATCATTGTGTACCTCTAATGTGAATGTCTAAATATATTAGTCTAATACGAAAAGAATTTAGTGTCTTAGTAAGATTTAAAAAAGTAGCTTATCATAAATATATTTAATGTTGTATTAATTATTATTGTGATAAAATAATATCTTTTTGTATTATTAATATAAAAAAATTCAAATAATTTTAATAAAAATTGAAATATATAAAAAGATACTAAGAAATTAGGTTAATTTTATTAGGTTAATATAATATTTTAATATAAGAGTGATAATTCTAAAACGATTTTGATTAAAAATAAATTTTGTTTCAAAATAAAACGATTTTGATTAATTTGTACGAGATAACAAAAGTGTTACTCGTGAGTTCTTTCCCTTTTTTATTTTTCTTTTTCTTTTTACTTTTCTTTTCCGGATAAGAAAAGAAAGAAAGAAAGATAAAAACACTGGCGTGTTCCAATGATAGTCAGGCAAATAACGGCCACTTTTTTGCTAGACAAAGTAGCCTTGAAGATGATATATGTTAATAACTTAATACCACAATTATCTGAAACAGAATAATTATAGGTGATAGAAATGTAAAATTAATGTTTATCTTCTACTCAAAAGCTTCAATTTTAAAAAAATATTGGTGATTAATTAACTTATAATATGTCTGGTAAAGTTGAAGGTTAATTGTTTAAGTTTTAATAATTATAATTATTATATTGTAAATATTTGATTTGTATGATATTTATTATAAGTAATAAAAAAATATATATAAATTTAATTATCCATTAAAATTATAAAAAAATACTTAAATGATTAATACATAGCCGATAATATTATCAAACATTCTCATTTTAAAAGATTGTGTAGTCTTTCCATTTTATGCTGTTCGTTCACATTCAAAGATTGAAATTTATCTGAAGCTTCTGGCGTACAAAAATGTCCTAAATAAATTAAAAGTAGACAAACACGCGTATTCCAATTTCCAAGTACAATCACTCCATCTTCTAAACTCGCAAACTTTACCAAAACAAATTAAAGGTTTCATCTAAAGAATTCTTAACTCTGAAGTTGTTTTATGCAAAAAGTCAAATGGTGGCTTTGTGTCGGTTTCAATGAGAACCCAACTCTTTTTTGACAAATTAATAGTTCACCAAACTTGTAAAATTCTTTGACAAACTGATATACAAATTTAAATTTGTGATAATTAGCATTTTGACCAATTGATCAAAACTAAAACGCGTAAGTACTTAAACTCTGTTTTTCTTATGAAAAAGGTACTTGTCTGTAATACTCAAGTCTGGCTCCACTGATTATTAAACTTACTTAAATTTAACGAAATGGAATATAGCGATCTTAAAAATCTTTGCATAATTTTCAATAGAACATAATAAAGCTGCATGCACTAATATTCTACGTGTTAGGTGACCTGCCGACCCTAGTCAGCTCGAGTAACTCTTATATAAATGGCACTTGGTTTCAACTCCAACATAGCAATTGCGACTTGAACTAGTACTAGCTAAGTGTTAATTACCAAAATGGCTTGCCTTTCTTTTGCTTCTATTGTCACCTTTGCTCTGTTTGTGCTCTTCATTGGGAGCACAAATGCTCAACTTTCAACCAATTTTTACTCAAAATCATGTCCAAATCTCTTCTCCACTGTTAAACTTACTGTAAATTCTGCAATTCAAAAAGAAGCTCGCATGGGTGCATCTCTCTTGCGCTTGTTCTTCCATGACTGTTTTGTTAATGTAATTTTTCTCCTACGTTTTGCATCATTTATTTTAACTTTAGTTACTTGATCGTTGCAATTACAAACAACAATCAAGTGTGATTATTTTGAAGAAGATTTTGATTTTTTCAATTACATTTTGATTTTTAATATTTTTAAAGAATTATTATCAAAATATAAAAATATTTATGAATCTTTAAAATTATGATTTTTTTTTCATTTTAACTTAATGTTTTTTTTTTCCTATAAAGTAAATGAAGTCATGATTTTGTTATGTATAAATAGGAGAAAATGATTAAAAACTTAAAATTTGAAAATAACAATCAAAAAATTTTTTTTTTTTGTTAAAAATCATTAAGTATAAATTATTATCAAATTTAAAAACAAATAAAAATCATATAATCAATTATTTAAACATAAATCATAAATTAAAATTCTAAAAATTGTTTTAACTTCAAATTAATTCTCTTTAAGATTATGATGATAGGGATGTGATGGGTCAATACTACTAGACGATACCGCAAGCTTCACTGGAGAGAAAAATGCAGCGCCTAATAGAAACTCTGCTAGAGGTTTCGATGTCATTGACAACATTAAGTCCGCTGTTGAAAAGGCGTGTCCAAGCTTGGTTTCTTGTGCTGATATTTTGGCTATTGCTGCTAGAGACTCTGTTCAAATTGTAATTTCATTTTTAACTCGCTTATTTTGGCTTTTAAAATTGTCTATTTATTGACTACACTGAATTTCCCCACAATTAATTAATTAAATATTAATTGCAGCTTGGAGGACCAAACTGGAATGTCAAACTGGGAAGGAGGGACGCTATGACAACAAGTCAGGCTGCTGCAAATAACGGCATTCCTCCTCCAACTTCTAACTTAAACCAACTCATTTCTAGATTCAGCAATCTTGGCCTTTCCACCAGAGACTTGGTTGCTTTATCTGGTATATATTGTACCTCTCATTTTAAGCCTTTTAAAAAACATATTTTTCTTTTACTATGTTTTTTATATTGTAAATATATATATATATATACATACTAGGTGGAGTAGGTTAAAAATTAAAATCAATTTATAATATGGGATTAAAACTATATTTTATCTTACCACTTCTTTCTATTTCTATTGAACCCATGAATTGTTTTTTTTTTTTTTAATGAAGGATCGCACACAATTGGGCAAGCAAGATGTACATCTTTCAGGGCACGCATATATAACGAGACCAACAACTTAGAAAGTTCATTTGCCAGCACAAGGCAATCTAACTGTCCCAGAGTCAACGGTACAGGGGATAACAATTTGGCACCTCTTGATTTACAGTCTCCGACATCTTTTGACAACAACTACTTTAAAAATCTTGTGCAAAAGAAGGGACTTCTTCATTCTGATCAGCAACTATTCAATGGTGGTTCCACTGATTCTATTGTCAATACTTACAGCAACAATCAGAAAGCTTTTGGATCTGATTTTGTGTCTGCTATGATCAAGATGGGAGATATTAACCCTCTTACTGGATCTAAAGGAGAGATTAGGAAGAATTGTAGAAGGACCAATTAGAAAGCATTTGCTTTGTGTTAATTTCAAGTTTAAAAATAAGTAAAACTAGCTTCAAAGCTTATTTTGTTTAGTTCTGCTTTTGGCTTAATTACCTACCAGTCTAAGATAATAGGGCTTTGAAGAATACTTTTCTAGCCAACTATGCTCTGTTGAATTGTTTCGTTTGAGATTACTTTTATAAATTTGAAGGTTTTTGGTTTTGTGTTGATATTTTCCTCTCTCACCTATTCTTGTTTTGTTTATTAAATAAAAAGGCCGTAATAAGAACCTTTATAATTGAGATTGTCTTTGAAGGAGTAAACAATTTATATAGCCTCATTTTTTTTTATTTCATCCAAGTTTGACTTTTTAAATTTACAGTATGATTGACAACTTTAGCATCAACAAAATTTAATAGTTATAATTTTTCAACATAACTTAATTTTTCAATAGAATTTTGAGAATAGTGCCTTGGGATGGACCATGCAGGGCCTCTGTCCTGGCCGAACTCGATATATAGGATAAATGAAATTGAACAAGTTTAGCAAAATATGGGCTGATTTTATAACTAATGTGTGGTGTGTAGTGTGTATTGTGGAATGTAAAAGACCCGGTGGTGCGAGACCAATTAGTTCCCACTTCAATCTCTTACATTAATGGCAGTATGCCTATGGTAAACCTCTTACATTAATGGCAGTATGCCTATGGTAAACCTCTTACATTAATGACAGCATGTGGTTTACGCAGTGCAATCACCGTGGAATATTTTGCTCTTATATTAACCTCTTGTTGCTTAGACTCTAACCACTAGGTGTGTCCAAAAAACGGGCGGAATCAGTTTAAACTTAAAAACAAGTTCGGTCCGATCTATATTAAATATATTAATGTATATCTAGTAATATATTAATATATATATATTCTTAGTCGATGTGTGACAAGGATACTTAACAGCCCCCTACACACGTTGAACAAAGGTGGACATTAGCGTCACGGTGAGACTGTGGTAGAGTCCAATTAGGTCCAAACACATAAACACTAAGCCCAACTCTGATACCATGTTAGAAATACTGAATGATTATATTATATTCTGTAAATAAATGAATATACATGGTGTATTTATATAAGAATTACAAGTAAACTAGATATGACAAAAGAAAAGAGATATACATTAACATATATATATATATTACTAGATACACATTAACAAATTAAAATCAATTTTAAAACAGTTTGATCCAGTTATAAAAATTATAAACCGGTCGGATCGGACCAGACCGATTTTATTAAATTATTATTATTTTTATATGAACTGATCGCGTAACTCCGTATATATATATAATTTATTTTCGCGTTAAAACATTAACCCTAATCTTACCAGTATTTCTCATTTCCTCTGTCACTTTGCGTGTGGGTTTTGGGTCTGATCGTCTACGTCTCTACGAGCCACCGTCGCCTCCAATAGCACCCAACCACCCAGTCATCCTCGCATTGCCTCCACCACCAGTCGACCACCTTTTCTTGTGTCGTGTCATGATATCCATAGACGAAAATCATGAAATAAATATGTGGTCTACTGGTAGGAGTTTTTTTTTCCTCAATTAGAATCCAATGCCTGAACAACTTTTGTGAGAGGATCAAAGGACTCTAAGTGCATAATCTATAGATTACCTTACAAGAAATCATATCTTTCATTCATGAGTTAAATAGATGATGGTGGATTATACTCTCAATCAAGAATAGGTACTAGATATAATAATTATGCTCTTACCACTGTCACGTTTCCAAAAGATAAAAATTAAGTTTAGTGTTCTACCTAGAATATAAGCTCAAGAAGGATGTTAAGCAATGAATAAAGGGTATAGTAATATATTATTATGGATTAGTCAATATTTGTGTTTGCTGAAGATTCTCTTTTCAAGCATTACTCATGTGCTTTGTTACTCAAGCTTTCATGTTTTCCATGTTTTTTTTACTCAGTTAGTTACTTGTATCGGTCTTCTTTTTTGTTATGGGCAAAACACATATTTTCTTCAACTTGTTTCATTATGTTTTCCTTCTAAATGATCTTTCAGATTCTATTTCAAGAATTCTCTGTAATGAGATATTTAGAATTCATTTCTTATGTCTAATTTTGTTTATTTTAGATTTTGATAACATCTTATGTATTTATTTATGTATTTAGTAATAATATCTATCTATGTATAAAGATGAATAAGCATAACATTTGATTGTATCATATTAAATTATATCATATTAAACTGAATCATATTTATGTATTATTAATTGTTCAAAACTGTTAATCAAACTGGACCAAATCGTTCGGTTATAACATTTTGGATAACCAAATGATACAATCTGATCTAGTTTAATTAAAAAAATTATTCAAAAACTAACCGCACCGGACCATAAACACCCATATTACCCACTATTACTTGATTAATGTGTTAAGTAACCATTATTTTTGCTTTCAAGCTCCACCTAAGCCCTCACGTAGAGTTAAGAATAGATACAAAGGACACCTCAAAACCTCTCCTTATTTTGCACCAAAAATTTCACCATTTTACATCAAAATTTACATTAAATTTTTACTTTTTTTCGATCTAGAACACTAAAAATTATACTAAAAAATATATATTTTTTTATTTTTATTTTACAAATTATTATATTCAACCAATTGTACAATTATATATTATCATTAGTTATTATCAAGTGAAATTCTGTGTAAATAATTAATAATAATTAATTTAAAAATTATATTATTAAAAAAATAAAAAATACACTAAATAAAAATATTATATTTATTATATGAATTAAAATTTTTTGTTTTAATATATATTATACTTTTTAGCTTAACGTATCATTCATTTTTTAATTATTTTGTATTATATATTTAATTTTAATTTATTATATTTAATAAAAAAATTAAAATATTTTTTTTAAATGACTCAGCATAAATAATACTGTACAATGAACAATATCTTATTAATTTTAAATATTTGATTCACTATTGTAGTTGGTCTAAGACATTTAAAAATAACAATTTGCTTCTTAATTAATATATATCTAATTAATTAAATGAGCAATTCAGTTCTGTCAGTTTTCGTATGTAATTAATTACCCTCCTAATCTCTCTGCATTTTTTATTATAAATATACAAACAAAAAATTTATTAGACTAAAATCTACAAATTAATGATGCTTCTTTCATGAAACTGGTAATCAGACAAAACCGTTACATACAAAAAAAAAGTCCAAATGTAGCGTTATTAAAAGTTGTTAATATAATGACAACAATAAGAGTAGAGTTAGTCTGATTGTAATTTCCAATGGGTAAAGGGACATCTGACTCCTTCCACTCAGCTATGGAGACATGGAAGGACAAAAATATTTAGATACATGAAATGGAATTTTTCAAACTTTAATGGCATATTTAGATGGTGATAATAAATAAATGAATTGAAAAACTATTTATTCTCATTTGTTCATTTCTAAGATTAAAATTACTATTTTGTAAGAATTCTAATTCTTTTATGGGAACTAATATGAATTCATTGAATGTGAGGAATAACTATTTCTTATGATTATAATATGTTTTCCTAAAAATAATCTCTTAAATACTAATAAAATTATATTTTGAAAAGAAAAGAAAAACATTCATTCTCCTTATTCAATATTAAAGAGAAAAAATTACATTCTATATTCTTAATTTTTTATTCCTCCTACCTAATCGAACAATAATTATAATTATAAAAATAAAAATATTTAACATATTTCAAAATTTGAAAGATATTTAAATATCCAAGTAATAATAAAAAAATCTAATAAAAAAAGAGAAACATTTAGTACATATATATTCAACAACCAAAAGCACAAAATGTAGTACATCCTTGTTGTTATTGGCTACGAGAGTTTCTATCGCGTTAACATCTTTTATCTTTTTAATTTACGTTTAAAAAGAAAATATTGTTAAATTAATCACTTGTCATGGTCTTCTCATCTTTGTCATTGTTTCTTAAATAGAATCATTTCTTACATATGCAACATAGTTTTATATGTTCGTATTTCTCATAGCCGTTGTTGTCGATACTTCTTATGGTTGGAGAGAAGATCACATAGGGATAAATGGGATCGAATGTGCCATAGGGACATAGAATATCAAGATGTAGAGAGTGTTTTTTGTATAGATATATCTTATTATAAAAATATAATTGGATATATTGATAAATTTATTTTAAATTGATCCAATTTAGTCATCTTATTAATATATCTATAAATATTTTCATTATTTTAGATTAATTTTAATTATTTTAATAATTTTTTTCTAATTTTTTTTAATGTTTAATGTTCAAATATATATAAATATATATATGTAAGTTTCAATTCAATAAAATTTAATTTTTTATAAAAAAATTTAAAATTAGCAAAAAAATGAATAAAATATTCAAAAATGTGATAATAATATAACTAAAATTTATTAATTTTAAAAAATATAATTAATATATTAATTTTATAAAATTAAAATAACTAAATAACATATTACTCATTAATTTAATATTATTTTCCTGACTTTTTACTGGCCCAAAATTCATAGAACTAATAACACGGTGTTGCCAATGTTTATTCCGTACATAAAACTCCGAGCCCATCGAGCAAGAAATGCATAAAACTCTATGAACAATAAATAAAACCCATCACAACAGCCACACCATAAGATAAGATATTGGCGCCATTTTCAAATGAATATGATATTCTACTTTTTTTTCCTTTTTCTAAACAAATTATTAAAATAAAAAAAATTTATTAAATAAAAAAATATTATACTCATAAGAATCCAACTTGAATTTTTAAAAATAAGAATAAGAAATTATATTACCTGAATCATCCAACAAATCTCATATATGATATTTTATTTATTTTTTATTTTTAATTATTAAATTTAAATTATATACTTTTAATTTTATGATTAAAATATTATATTTTTTAATATATTTAATTTATAATATATAAAATGAATAATTAAAATTTAAAAATAAAAGGACGATCCTATCCCATCTCACAAGTCACGCCAGTCACATCTATGTTTATTATTTTCAAAACAATCTAATAACAATTGATAATTTAATTGTCAAATGAATAGCATCTCTACGTTACAAATGCATAAAAAAAATTCAAATAAATGTAATTGGAAACATATTAAATGCATTCAAATTTGACTAACATTTACACCTATATTAAGGATGAGGTATGATAAGTATTTAAAAAATTTTAAAAGTTACGAACTATTAATTTTAAAAGTTATTTTATCACATAATATATTATAATTAATATGATTATATATATTTATATAAATTTATGGCTATTATGTTATTCTCATTACAATATGATATAAAAAATATTAATATCATACAAATTTATATAGATTTTTACATACTTTTGTATCACGTAGAGTTTTAAAATTATTTTAAAAATTAAAAAAAATATTTTTTAAAATAATATTAACATGTAATATAATATGAAGAATGTTATGTTTGTTAATATAAATACAAATTTACCTAATAATATCATTTTTCATAAAAAAAAATTATATATCTTAAAATCGATATTAATCTCAAAAGAATCTACACATCTTTATTGATTAACACAAATCAATACATGATAAAAAATTATTATGATATTTATGATTATTATATATTTATAATATAATATTATAATGTATGAATTTTTTTCTTATTATATAAAACGATTTAACATAATTGAATGAAATAACACGACCATTTATGTGATTCAATTGAAATAGATTACGGCAGTGACAGCATATGAAGTTTATTTATTTATATATTAATGAGTGATAGCATGTGTTATTGCATTAGCATTCAATCACTTGATTACGAGATGGGTAAACGTACTCTTTTAGTTAATGTGTCGATCTTACATAAAAGACTATAAGGAATATAATAATGAATAATCATGATCCGTATGCTATGATTATTAACCATATGCTATGATAATTTGCGATATTACTATTTGTGGCAGGAATTTTTGGATGGCTAGTACAGTGATTATATCTTTAACGATAACCAATTTTACATCCCATAATGGTTTATTAATGATTTTCCAAATTCTTGTAAGAAAGATTTAAAAATTTATAGAAGAAATTATTTATTGTTATTTAAATACGTGATAATATAGTATTTTAGATAATTAAATTTAAAATTAATATAACTTTTTTTAAAAAATAAATATCTAGTAAAAAATTAAGAAATAAAACAATATATTAATAAAAATATATACAAATGAATAATACATTTTTTAATTAATTGGACTATAAATTTAGAATATAACAAGGTAAATTTTTATAAGCAATATATCAATTAAATTCACTAAATGTATTTACAAGGTACATTACACTGAAGATTAATACATGTATAAATATAGAAAAAAAAGAATCTGTTTTTTCTAAAAGTGCTTTTAAGAAAAGTATATTAGTTGCATACAACTAATGTACCATTTAATGATTTATTAACTCCACTCGATTTGTCGTAGATATCAATAAATGCCTGACTTGCTTAGTGAGCCAATATAATGACTTCTTGGAGACTACGTTTGGTAAGCGTATCTACAAGTTGCTCTTATGTGAGAACAAAAAAGAAAACTAATAAGTTTGGCATCTAACTTATCTTTTATAAAGTGACGATCAACCTACATGCTTGGTCTGATCATATTATCTGGATTTTGTGATATATCGATAATTTCTCGATTGTCGATACATCTACGTAGTATTTTTGAGTTCGAAACCCCAAATCTAATAACAAAGTTCTTATCCTGACAATTCCTGAAATCCATGAGCCGTACCTCTATATTACGTCTCGGAACTAGATCGTGCCAAACTGCACCTTACTTTTCATATAACCAAATTTCCTCCCTTGAAAGGTGAAATAACACGATGTTGACTTTACATACATGTAATACTTAAACCGATTTACGCATGAATCCACGGACTTCAAGAGGATTGTTGTGTTTAAGAACATTACTCCCTTCAAAGCCGATTTTAAATACCTTAAAATTCTCAAAAACGCATTCATATGGTTCTCGCTTGGATTGTCGTAGGCCCGACTCACCCTTATTTCATATGCGACATACGGTAGTGAGCTAAGTAAATCAAACGTCTAACCAATCTCGATAGCGGGCTCGATCGGTTGGTATACGATATGGATACTACTGCTAAACAATGGTTTTGCTTTCGATAGGAGTGTCGATAGGTTTGCAATCCAACGTACATGTCTCTGTTAGCGAGATCGATAATGTACTTCCTTTGACACGGATATATTCCTTCTCTTCCCGTAGCTACCTCGATTCTAAGAAGTACTTTAGTTCACCTAAGTCGCTTCATTTCGAATCGAGCTAGTTGATTGTCTTTGTAATTTATCCATCTCGATAGTATAAATCCGCATTGATTACCGTATCATCACATAAATGATTAGGGATGTTACTTTCCTCGTTGATGTTTGAGAAAGCAGTGTGGTGCGAATTACTGCGTACGTAACCAACCTTTTGTATGAACTATGAAAACCTTCCAAACCAGGCTCGAGGGATTGCTTGAGGCCGTACTGAAAGACTTCCCGATTTGCGTACAAAATTACAAGGAGAATCAATACGTACCCAGGTGGAAGACTGTGTACACCTTACTCGGCTAATTCTCCGTGAAGAAACACATTCTTGACATCAAAGCGCGAAGTGGCAGGTTTGAGGTTAGCGACAGTGAGAGCGAGAATCCGAATCGTATTCATTTTGGCAACAGGAGAAAAAGTCTCATCGTGATACACACCGTACGTTTGAGTAAACCGCTTCTGACAAGCTTTATACTGGAATTCTACGGATCCATCACCATTATATTTTATAGTAAACACCCATCGACAAACCAAGCGCCTTTTTCCTTGTAGTGGTGACACGAGTTGCCAAGTATCATTCTACTTTAATGCATCCATCTCTTCATCCATTGCCTTCATCCGTATTGGATCTCCCAATGTATGCTGCACTTTGTTGGAACCGATACACCGGATATTTGATTCCTGAAATGATTTGTATGACTTA
The DNA here is from genome assembly GCA_033030585.1 of Hippophae rhamnoides. Taxonomy (NCBI): domain Eukaryota; kingdom Viridiplantae; phylum Streptophyta; class Magnoliopsida; order Rosales; family Elaeagnaceae; genus Hippophae; species Hippophae rhamnoides. Next base: position 51,805,415 of record CM065432.1, read on the forward strand.
GATAATCTTTTAGTGGACATGAAATTAGCTCTTGGGTATTTTGATTTTGCATGAATATTTGGTTCATTACCTTTTGGGTGATTGACCTCGAGTAGACTGTTGGTAACACATGCGTCAGCATTAGACTCGATGTTATTAGTATCGATGGTGTCACATTACCTCGGATGGTGACCTTCGTTACCAGGAGTTGTTGATCAAGGGTAGGAGTAATGCTTGAGGGTACATTTTTGTCTTCAATGTCATTTGTTGTAAGTGAATTTGGTGCTGAATACTTGAAGCATCTGTTTGCAATAATTTGGATTCAATGAATTAGAAGTCTCGTATGTGATCTACCGTTGAAACATCGATTTGGTGACTCGCACCAATGCCTCCCTACTTCATGATATAGTTCTTGAAATATGTATTCTCGCTGACGGCGATGCTCCAGGTGAGGAAAAATAACTTCATGTCCTCGAAAGAAGGTAACATCCGTAGTAACATAATACTTTCTCGTTGGTGGATGAAAGCACTTGTACTTTTTGATAACTTCCCCTAACAGCGGGCAATGACACATTTAATTGCGGGGCATCTAATTTAGAATGTTGATTTTTAGGAACATGCACAAAAACAATAACCAAATACTCGAGTAGGAAAATTATGAAAGGATGATAAGGATACGTAAGATCACGAGAATTTGGAATGGGATTTTTACATTAAGGACACTAGACGGAGGCGATTGATGAGATGCGAGAAGCACATGTGGCAATCACCAAAGATATTTTGGCATATAAGCGCTAAATATAAAGTCATGAGCCATATCAAGTAAATGACAATTTTTCTTTCGGACACTCCGTTTTGTTACGGTGTTTTGCGGACAAGTAGTTTGGTGAATAATCCCATGTGTTTTGAAATTTTTTTGAAAAACATTATTAACATATTCACCCCCATTGTCAGAACGGAGAATCCGAATGATGCCATTATATTGTCTTTGAACAAAGGTATGAAAATTTTGAAAAACGAAAAAAAAACTTCATCTTTTGTTCTAAGAAAAGAAATCCACGATAACCTTGTATAGTTATCGATAAATGAAACAAAATATCTCATACCCGATATAGTGGGTTCTTTAGATGGTCCCCAAATATGAGAATGAATTAATTCAAAAGGAATAGTACTTTTATTAGAAATACTAGGAGAATAAGTAACACGATGGCTCTTGGCCAAAACACAAGTCTCAAAATGCAACACAGTCTCACTAACACCAATAAATAAAGTAGGCATGGATTTTTTCATAAGACTAAAAGACGGATGCCCTAAGCGGCGATGCCACAACCAAATTTCACTTAGCTTATCGAACTAGAAGTCAATGTAGTGCTTGCGTACTCTTGGTTTCTCCCTCCGTAGATTCGATCCAGCGGGAACAATCTACCACCGAATACTTTACCAATTATTTTCCGGTAAGAAGATCACGAAAAATCACATACATAGGATAAAGGTTACAAAGCATTTAGACTCGATATTCAAGCTGAACAGATATTAAGTGATGAGATAAGTCAGTACATATAAAACATTATAGAGTAAAGATGGAGTGATATGAATTGACCCCTGTCTAAAACGGAAAGGCACTCGCCATTAGCATTTGTAACATAAGACAACGGTGGGGAGATAACTTCGTTAAAATAAGATTTATCATAAGTCGTATGATCGAGATACACGAATCAATAATCCAAGTATTAGACCAGCCGGTGAGAAACATTTGAGGTCGTACCAATCTTACCACGACCCGGTATTGTTTGTAGGGATACCTCGCATTCCAAAGGATGATTACGTCACGTAGTAGTACGGTTCTTGGACAATTTGCCTTTGTCATTGCTTTTGCTTTAGAACGAGGCACCTGTTGTCGTTTGGTTTCAAGTGTGGATATAGTTTCCCACGACAAGTCTCACGGAGATGCCCGCATTCGTTGCAATAAGAAGCGAGGGGAGACGAGAGCGATTGGTAAAACTTGGTGGAGGGCCTGCGATGAAATGGAATTGAATTTTGCTTTGGAGGAAAGGTGCCTTTGATTTAGCTTGAATGGCTAGGCTTGATACTTGACGTATGCCCCGATGAAGACTACTCTTCTTTGAGATTCTTCTTTACGGATGTATGTAAAGGCGATAGTCAAGCTCGGAGGATCGACATTCGAAAGCGCTGCTATTATGTTTTATATCAAGGCCTCTTGAAAGCATGCACTCATTCAACTCGCTTCTAACACCTGTATCACGAGAAGATCTTACGGATTTTTAATTTTGCATGTCGTTTACGGTCAATTTCGGTCCATTACATTTTTGACTTGGTAAAAAAAGAGATATTGGTTGCCCGTTTCTTGCATCCGGCTAGAACTTTGCACCTGGGATTCATGAACTTGAATAAAGTCGTACTCGTTTGTATAAAGATAAAGCTTAAGGTATTCCATATACCACTCGGTAGTTTCACATTCCTCCACCATTTGTAATATATCATGATGATTGCTCTAAATAGGATTGACATGACAAAGCCGTCATCATCTTCCAGCGGCGTAAAGCACATATCATCTTGACTGGGACGCAGATTGATCCAGATACATGTCCCACGTCTTATGCATTCACGAAGATAACAGACATAACTTTTTTCCGTGTTAGAAAATTTGTACCAATAAGTTTAGTATCCCACGAAAGAACCAATTTACGAACTCTTACTTGAAACTTCAAAATTTAGAACTTAATGAATTCTGAAACTTGATGTTGTCTTGAATCTTCCAGGTTGAAATACTAATAAAAAGTATATTGTGTAAGCGGAATAAAAATTGGTTTTTTGAAGGCGAGTTGAAATTTGATAAATGGTACATTTTTTGAATGTTTGGTGATAAATTACATTTGTTGAATGTTTGAAGCTTGAATTAAAGTGATAATTAGGAAGCATATGAAATTTAGGAAGTGATGGGCTAGGGTTGGGTTGATAATTAAGTGATTTTGGTGATAAATAGGGTTTAAAAATTTAAAAACATAAGAAACAATTTTAAGAAACTACGCACCCCGGTTTGTGGCCTTGGTGAGCAATGCAGGTGTGAGGTTGAAGCTATGACAGTCGCGGTGACAGCGCCATGGGTTGAAACATGGTGGGCTGTGCTGGGGGCTAATAAGCGCTAATTTCTGAGGTTGCAAGCTAACGAATTCGCGTAAGTTGAGCAGCGTAAATTATGATGAAGTAACAACCATGAAGCAACCTATGGTGCAACGCGGGTAGACGATAGATTTACAACTATGAGCTAAACAGTCTCGAGAAAACGGCAATGCTTAGCGTAACTTACAATCAATCGATAACTTTTTTTCTTTTCTGCTCTGATACCAAATTAAATTTACTAAATATATTTATAAGGTATATTATATTGAAGATTAATACATGTATAAATATAGAAAAAATGAATTTGTTTTTCCTAAAAGTGCTTTTAAGAAAAGTATATTAGTTGCATACAACTAATATACAGCTTATAAAGTATATTAGTTGCATATAACTAATATACCATTTAATGATTTATTAACAATATCAGAGTTTTTTTAATAAAATAAATATTTTAATTATATAATTTATGAATTATATATTATTTATCATAATATTATAAAAAATAAATGTATATAGTATCATAATTATTAAAAACTAAATAAGTTAAATAATTATTTAAAAGTGAATACTTATAATCGGATCAAATAAATTAATTTTTACAGTGAAATATTAAACTTCCATCCATAATAACAGGACTAACAATGTCAAATCCATGAATTACAAGAATAAAATATATTTTTATATATAATAACAAAATTATAATTCTTTTTTTTTTCTAATTTATCTTATAAATTACTTTTCAAGACAACGTAATCGGTCTGGGTTACTTTAACATATAATAGGTTGTTTACATCTTAACTCAATTAATCTTATTTAAATTAATATTATCTAATTAGTTAGATAAAATTAACTTATTTACTTGATTTTTGAATTAGTTTAACAAAATATTATTATCAAAAAATAATTATCATAATTTTATTTTAAAAAACAAACTTAAAAAAATAAATTTTTTAATGTAATTAAAATTTCATACTTATATTAATATTTTATAATTAAATAATTTTTTTTTTATTTTTTAATAATATAAATGAGCCTAATAAATGCTTGAAAAAACTAATTTAAAAGTAAACATGAATTAAACTTAAATTATATAAAATTTAAAATGAACCAAACTACTCGCATCAAATAAGCTGAATTCGGTCTATATCCAACTCTTTTTGAGTTTTGGGTTGTAGATTGTAATCTTGAAATGAACAACACATGTGTGGATGCTTTGTTGCATACTATTAAGTTTTTTCAGAAAATTAACATTTCCCGGAAAACCCTCTTTATGAATCTGCTCTCTTTTGACACCTCTGATTTTTAATAGGCGTTGGTTAACACTGCAATAAATTAAATATGTTTGTGAATGTCTTCCTCATTATATTATATTGAAAAAAATGCTAGCTCGTTTTTGAAATGATATTACTATTTTTTTTTATGTGATTAAACATGATTAAAACATATATTTTTAATAATGATTAAACATACATACTATTAATATTGTTGAATTTAGTCTTAAAATAATACAAATTAAATTTTATTTTTATACTTGTTAAATATTAGTATTTTAATTATTTAATATAAAATAAAAATATCATGATAAATATAATTAAAATAATATAATTTATTTTTTCATAAATAAAATTACTTTTATTATAAAAAATTAAAAATACAAATAAATTGAAGTAAAAGATGCTTATCACACCTCAACTTATTATATATTAACTTTGTCTTCTAATTTTGTAAAACATTGTCTAATCGATTTACTCTTTTAGTTTAGTTAATCGTAGTCTTTCGTTTAGTATAGACTACTAGACTTTTTAAAAACAGTAGACATATCTACTAGCTAGGGGATGAATTACACGCTGCATAAGTTTTATCACCAAATATCTGACTGACTGATTGATTTATTTTTTTACCCTTAAGATTTAACCGATTCTTTTTTATTTGAATTGATTAAACCAATTGATATATTAATAGTAAAATTAAATTTACTCTTTTTATTCTTTTAAATTATATGTTATATTTAATTACATTTTTCAATACAACTTAACACATATATATATATATATATGTGTATAATTATTGAAAATTATAGATTTAAACCAAGTCAAAGACACGTGCTAATAATATGTGTGTTTAAAAATCAGATCGAATCGAAATAAATTGAAAAATTAGATCAGATTAAATTAAATCGAAAAATCGAATTAAACCAAAAAATTGTATTGGATTAAACTGAATAGTTTTATAAATAAAAAAATTTAGTTCAATTCAATTTAATTAAAATCGTTGATTAAATTTATTATATTTTAATCAAATTTGTATCATATCATATTTATATATTATTAATCCAATCAAATCGTTTAATTATAACATTTTTAATAATTAAATAATTCGATTCGATTTAAACAATATAAATTATTATTTTTACTTAAAATTAGATTAAATAATTTTTTTTAATTATATATATATATAATTTTTTAATAATTAAAATTCGATTCGTGTTATTGTACATGACAGTATCAACTTTCTTTTTATGGTTAAATGTATGCATTAAAGATTAACATTAATGTTTGACAATGAAATAAATATGTCAATTGAATAGAGATGTCATTAATTAAAATGATTTGGCCTTCAGAGCTGAAGGGAGAAAAACTAAAGACATAATATTAAGTCGTTCCAGATTTCAGTTTAAATAAATCACACAGTATTCCTGAATAACTTTTATGAAAATTGATTTAATTAAGTATTAAAGTAAAAAAAAAATAATACACCACTTAAAAAAATTTAAAATATTCTTTTATAGATAAAGTAATACATTCCATTATCAAGCTTGATTTTATAATTAAAATTTTGTTGTATTTGAAAAAAAAATATTAAATTATTGCATAAGAATATAAATAAAATAAATTAATTTTCCTTGTTATTTATTGATTGCTTTTATTTTACTTTCCCTTTTTATTTGTCTAAAATTGAGCACCTTTTACTTTTACAACTAAAGCAAAAGTAAACGCCATCACTTCCTCAAAATCAAAAAAGAATGAGTAAAGAAAAATATAAAGTTTCATCAAACGATATCCTCAGCTTTGCCGTGTCTTTTCAAAAGCCAATCATAGCGGCAACTCGGAGGGGCAAGCGCTTTTCATAGTCCGCAATTTCCGCAAAAAATTAGCGGTAAGGTTTAATTTTTTTTAATACGATTTAAACTTTAAAGAGCACGGTTAATACTTTATTTGATTATATTTTAAAATAACTATAATATTTATTTATCCATACATATGTTCTTCCTCTTTAGATTAAAAATATGATATTATATTTAAAGTTATATAATTTTCATAAATATTTATTACATTTAACACATAATGTTTCGTTACAATTTTATTTTAAACTTATATGTAAACTTTTTAAGTTAAAATCCAACGTTTAATTTATTTTTTTATTATAACTTTTTGTATGAAATTTATATAATTAGTTATTATGAGTTTGAGTTTTAGGTCTGTTACTACTCAAATCTTGACTTTTTATATATTTAAATAAGTTTCATACCATTTATATATCTATTTTTAAATATTTTGTTTAAATCTTTATAGGATATTATATTCATAAATATGTTTTTTAAAAATTTGAACACGTGTTTATCATATTTTTTTATATTCATTATATTTTAACAATTATTTTTGTTAATATATATAAATTGTTTATTTAATTCTTATAAAATTATACTTTTGTTATAGTTAATAACATTATTATCACATTATTTAATAATACCAATATTTATTTTTGTATTTATAAATATTATTAATAATAATATTATAAGTATTTATTTTACGTAATAATAATGTAATAATTTTCTATTATATTTATGTATAAATATATTTTAATATTATTATAACAATAATTTAAATTGTAGTACTATTATCGCGGTTACGGTTGCATATAAATGATTTTAACATATTATTTGAGATTATTAATTTAAGTTCATTTAGTGGTTAATAATTTTTTTATTTGTTTTGATTTTTCTTAATTTAATAATTATTTATTAAATCTAAATTTTAAAATGTACCAGTATCTAGGTCATCAATGTATATTATTATATTGTTAATATCATTTACTATAATTGTTTATTTTGTAATGATATAATCATCATTTATAAATATATTTTAAAGACAAATTCAACTCATATTTGAAAATTTACTAAAATTTTAAGGCGTGTTCCAAGCATTTGAAATATTCAAAAATGAAACCAGAATAAATTGAATTATATTTTAAACTGCGAATATAAAATTTTATCCGGATGGTTTATTATTTTAAATAAATAAAATTTAAAATTAATATATTTATTTTTTAAAAAATAAATAATTGATATAAAATGAAAACAACAATCTTTTCAATAAAAAATATACCCAAACTGATATATTGGTAACGATCTCAAACTGATATGTTTAAAATGCTTGGCTGAATGGCTGAAATAACAGTGAGAAGCATGCTTTAAAAATGTGGATTCTAACTATAAGTAATATTAAATATATAAATATATATATATCAAATCCTTATAAAACATGACCATATCAATGATAAACATATTTAGTCCAATGGTTAAATTAAATTTATATTGATTACTTAGTAAAATTTAATCATATTTTTATGTAAATAAAATTATTAAATTTAAGTATTTCATTCAAAATAAATATATCTAAAATTGAACACATTTAATAAACAAATTTAATTAATTTATAATCAATAAATAAAATTTGAAACACTGTAACAAAATTTATTCCTTAAATTATATATAACTAATACTTAATATTATGGATTAAGAGTTGAGTATTAGAGAATTCGAATTTTAATTAATTAAGAATATTAATATATATAATATTAATATTTTTTTTAAATAAAAATTGTTTCGATCCAATTTAAATAGTTTTTTTTTTGCAAACTTATTAAACCAACAAACACCATGATATAAATGTTTATTACTTGTATTATATACATGATATCTATTACATCGGCCAAGAAGAAAGAACAACGCCTCTTATAAATCTGATATCCTCTAACTCACAAGTTTTGAGTTAAGAGTTAGCCGGTTTAAGATGGTATCGAGCCTCTCATATACCTCTAAAATTTCTATCAAAATTTTGCCTCTTCCTCGCTCTCCAAACTCGGCCACCTCAACCCTTCATTCCAAACCCGGCCATTCCAACCCGGCCACCTCCACTCTCACTCAACTCGGCTCCTAAACCCTCACCTCAACCCTTGCCTCCAGCTTGTTTTCAACTCCTTTTTTTCATTTTTAAGGATATCTCCTTTATACTGTCTATATATATTTGCTTTATATCTCCTCCATTATTTCGTTAAAATGGACCGAAATGATATCCTAAAACTAATCTCTACCACCCTTGATGATACTAACTACCTAGCCTGGGCACAAGCAATGAAAAATTTCTTGAAAGGACGCAAGCTATGGCGTTTCATAACTGGTGATATCTCTATACCCATCCAAGAAACCACTGAAAACAACTCCTTATGTTTTATATGTAACTCTAAGGTTTTAAATATAATGTTGTTAAGTAATTAATTATGTTTTTAGTTTTCATTTTTTTAAATGAGTTTTACATTGTAGCCTAATTTTTTATGAATATTTATTTTATATGATGTAATTATTTTTATTATATTAAAGATGACAATTCGTATAATTTATGATATTTATTTAATAAGTATTCGATCAATTCACTTGTGAACAAAATTCTTTTTATTTTTTATTTTTTACAACAATAAATATTAATTTTTTTGATATAATAAATTTATTTTTACTCATATTTTTTCTTTTTCTTAATTTTTTTGCATCAATAAATACTAAAATGTTCATAAAATAATTTTTTTATAAATAGTTATTTTGTATAATGAATTTTTTTATTACATTAAATGTAATAATTCATACACTTTATGGTTAACAATTTAATAAGTATTTTATCCATTCACCTCTAAATAGATTATATTTTTGTTGGGTTAATAATTTTTATTTCAATATCATATAATATATCATATCTATTAAAAAATAGTTAGTTAATATAAATTATTTTAAAATAAAAAATATTTATTAAATTAAATCAAATTATGTATATCATTTATATAAGATTAAACTCTCAAATAGTAAAAATATTAATTAAATAAGTTATACTTAGTTATTTTGTAGTATTCATATTTCATCAAAAAATTTACAAATTGAAACATTTTAAAAAGATTTCAAGTTAATATCCATAATATAAAAAATAATAATTAGTATCCAAAAATATTATGATTTAATTCATTTTTATTAATAACGGTCATACAAATTCATTTTGAATTTTTTTTGTAGGGATAAAATAAAAATTGCTCATTTATCAAGGATCCAACGACAATAATGTATCAAAATCTTCACAAACATTTTTAAAAGAATTACTGTCTAATACTCATAATATTAAAATAGTTTCCATTTAATATCATAATGTTGAAAAAAAATTGATTTAATCCATTTTTATCGATAACAAGCATAAAAATCCCATTTGAATTGTTTTGGTAGGAATAAAATAAGGATTGCCCATTTATCAAGGATTTATCGACAATAATGTATCAAAATTTTCACAAATATTTTAAAAGGATTATTGTTTAATATCCATAATATGAAAATAGTTTACATTTAGTATTCATAATGTTGAATTTTTTTTATTTAATCCATTTTTATCCGTAATGTCCATAAAAATCCTATTTGAAATGTTTTGGTAGGGATAAAATAAGAATTATCCATTTATCAAGGATATAGAGATAAGAATGTGACGAAAAAAGACATATTATGAGTATTAAACCAGAAATGTTTTAAAATATGATCCATTTGTTAATTTTTTTATGAAATATGAGTACTATAAAATTACTAAGTTTGAATAAATTAACATATTTTTATATCATATTTTACTTATTTATTAAATAAAGTTACGTGATTATTATCAATAAATTAACAAATTATTAAAGTTTATATTGTATTTAAATGATCTTATTTATAAAATAATTACTATTATATATTTATTTATAATTAATGTAATAAATTAATTAAATATTTATTTGAAGAGTATTTTTATAAATTATTTTGACATTAATTTTTAATTATAATAAAAATAATTTAAAAATTTACATTTAAAAACTTATTTTATAAAATAATTTTTTTAAAATAATAATAATAATTATTTAATAATTAATATTAATAGATATTTCCCAAATTTAAATCAACAACTCAAAAACTAATTTATCTTAAAATTCGTTTAGGTTTGTGGAAATGAAGTAATATTACAATTTATTTATATTATTATTACGCGTGCAATTCAGGCTGTAAAATATAATCTGAAATTCTGAAGAGGAAAATGATATATCAGAAAAGCGCTTACCCTGACCGACCGGTTGTTTACTTTACACTAGTTGAGTGGACCCGGTTATACCAGACGATTACTCTTTTGCCCAACTGAGTCGAAACTCGTCCCCAGTCCCCTTCAAACAGTCAACACTCAACCCCATCATCACAAACCCCCACCATCATCCTCGGTATCACATAAATTCTCGAAGCTCTTTCCGTTTCACATGATGGGTTTGTCCCAAAACTTAAAGCCTCCTTCCTTATTTAGGGCATTTGGCAGTGAACAGTTACTCAATTTCTGTTTTATCAATGGCGGAAGCAATGCCGGACTCGCCAGTCCAACCAATTCCAGTAACGCCGGGCATCAAGGAAATAAGGTTCTCCCAACAATCTAACCCGGTTCATGGTGCCGGCGAAACCCCAAGTCCGGTTCAGGATATAAGGAAGGTGAATTCGAGAGCTGAAATTGACACATCCCCACCATTCGCGTCTGTCATGGAGGCCGTGACCCGTTTTGGAGGCCATGGTCCTTGGATACCATATTACAAGCTTGCAGAAACTTACGTAAGTTCAGTATATATATTTTTTATTTTTCCTTTTTGGAAGAAACTTTAGAGTCTAAATTAAAAACAAGTAATATTTTAAAGCTTCTACTTATTGTCTATTTTCATAGTTTTATAATGGACAGTAGCTAAATTAACTTAAAAATTTCTGGAAAAAAAAATACGCGTTAAAGGAGTTTCTGGAGCAAAAATGTTCCTCTTTTTTTTCGTCTCCTCCAAAGTCTGTTGTTGATAACTTAGACATTTTAGTTTTAGCAATGTTATTGTTACCAAGTTTTGGTTTACAAAATTTCAAGTCCTTTTGTTTACAATGTTGTTTTGCGTCCATGAAATTCTCTGGCTGTACTTTTGTTTACAATGTTGTTTTGCGTCCATGAAATTTCAAAGGCACTATTTTTTTTTGGCTTTTTAACAAAAGAAGATTAATCCCACATTAGGCTTTGAAACATGTCTGAATTATTTTAGACGACTGTTGGAGCTGCTTGTGAATCTTTTCTTGCTCATGTTTTAAATGAAAGCTGCAAATGTTCATAATCAAAATGGATTCCTATAGACGACTGGTTGCCTTGGTTGTTTCATCTCCAAGACATTTATTAATTGCCACATTTATATTATAAACGAAACTTTTCTCTTTAGACAAAGTTATACATATATAAAAAGTGGAAACCATTGATCATAAACTATAGAAGCTATAAGAGCCTTCGCTTCTTTTTTGTTTTTAGTTTCCACTGCAATCAATTGACTAAATATGGTAAAATAAAAGTAGGAAATGTTAAGGGGCTAGATATATTAGCTTTTGGAAAATACCGGACTTTTCTCATTCACATTAAAAGTGAAATAGTTATTTGTAAATTTGGTATATTTTGTTTCTTTCTCCTTTCTCTGTTACTCTGTTAGTTTCCTGATTCACATACGAAATATCATGAAACAGAATGGTAATGAGGAGTTTGACCTAAAGAAAGTGGAGGAACAGGCAGCAGAGCTAGAGAAGGATCTTATTGTCAAAGAACTCGAGACACTTGATGTTCTTGAAGAACTAGCGACAACAAAACGGACTGTGGAAGAGTTAAAGAGGCAGATACAAAGAGAGGCATCGAAATGCTTGACTGTGCCATCAGACTTCCATTCAGATGAACACATGCCACTTCCTGCTATCAAAGAAATGGATAGGGAACACAAGTGCAATCCAGTTACCGAATACAAACTTATGATGGGAAATTCAAGTCCCTGTCCCACTTCTCCGGATTTGATCCTGATGGAGTTGAAACAAGCAAAGTTGAATCTTGGCAAAACTATAGGTGATCTTGGGATGATTCAAAATTCAGTTGATTCTCTAAATAAGAAAATGAAAAAAGAGAAAAATATAATTGAAAAGAATCAGGAGAGGCTAACATTAAAGTTTCCAGGGGTTTTGTCTATGGAGGAGGAACCGGAAAGTATAAAACTGAAGCCACAAATAACTGTTGATCATGCTGAAATGAACTATGGATTTGAGAGATGTAACAATGGCTCAAGGGAGTATCATCAGTTATTAAATGTGGATCAAGTTGCAAAATCTGAAGTTTCAAGAGCAATGTTAGCTAATGAACAGCACAAGAACAACATACACACTGCCGAAATGAGGTTGGTTGCAGCCAAAAAGATGGAGGAAGCAGCTAAGGCAGCAGAAGCTGTTGCCCTTGCTGAAATCAAGGCTTTAACGGGCATTAAGCATTCAGATGGGTTTCCCCTGCCGGAACCTGAGAGAATGAGTTTTGCTTTTAAAGTACAATCTCCTCTGAACCTGAGAGCTCCTGAAGCTGCAGGGTGGTCCAATAAGAAGTTGGTAGATGCCATGCAGCAAATGAGTGAAGCCAATGCTTCTAAAATGTCTATCCTAAAGAGGATGAAGGAGGCAGCTGAAGAAGTTAAATGCAGCAAACAAGCCTTAGCTGATGCTCTAACCAGAATTGAACTTGCGAACCGGAAGCAATTTGCTGCTGAAAACGCTTTGCATAGATGGATACCTGAGCATGATGAGAGTGAAAAAGTGAATTATAGCTCTACCAATTTAAGCATTTTATATCCATCCGAGCGGGACTCTCCTCTGAATGAGGCGAAAAAATCTGGTCCAAAGCCTGTTCTAAAGACAACAGTTTCAATGCGGGATGTACTAAGCAGGAAACCTGTTCAATCTGAAGATGACTATGTTGCACACAAGGAGGTTAATGGACACAATGAAAAACATAAAGTCGCTTTGAGCGAAATGCTTCATGCATTGAGGGAGGACTTGGCATTTCCTGCAAAACCTGAGAAGGATAGAAGCGACCAAAAACAATTTCTACCACAGAGGAAGAAGTTTGGGTTCATCCATATATCACTTCCTATGCCTAAGCCAAGCAAGAAAAAGATGCAGGCTTTGAATGCAATCTAACAAAGCTTTCAGTTGCATTCCCTGCTTTGCTGCCTATGATTTCTTTCTCTTTTTTAGATTTCATTGACTTGAGCTTTTGTGCTTTTCAATAATATAGTAAAGATTGTTGTATTAAATTGCGTGCATACATTTATAATTATATGGTTCAAAGGTTTTATTTTAACACTCTAAGTTATTGAACTCGGGAGTGAAGCTTTCTTTAAGAGCATGATTCAATATTATTGCACCTTCTTTATTTGACAAATATGTACATTTAAGTCTCAGCCTAAATTATTTGAATTTTGAAGTTGACTACCCAGGTTTTTTTTTTCCCCCCTTTTAATCTGTTGTTTTATTATTAGTACACTCTCCCACTACGATTTCCCGTTCTCATCGTCGTTTTAATGGAAATTTGCTATTGCCAAGTAGACTATGAGCCTTTCAATATTTCTCTCTTTCTCTCTTAATTTAACGCTACAATTTGATAAAAGCCTTGATATTTGTGCTGGTGCGCAATGTATCCGTAATAATTTATTTGCAAAGTTACATTTAAATTTCTGCTGATGATTTATATTCCAAGTACAAAACAGTAGCTTTTAAGAGAGAATATTGTATATTTTTTTATATCTAATTCATTTATTATTATTATGTTTATTCAACTGGGCCTAACTTTACCCTTGAAAACACGCTTGTAAGCTTGGGCAGTCCTCACCCTTTTAAGCGCGTTTTCAGGGGTAAAGTTAGGCCAATCAACATGTCATCGACGGGCCGCAGCGGTGGAGAGAACTACCCTAAACTTACACCCGTGGCAACCATAAGACCACCACCGCCGTCGTCGACACGGTCGATGTGAGGGGAGTGTTGAGAGTCCCACATCGACCAAGGACCAGCATAAGAGCTGGTTTATAAGCTTGGGCAGTCCTCACCCTTGTAAGCGTGTTTTCAAGGGTAAAATTAGGCCCAGGTGAATCAACATGGTATTGGTATCAGAGCACTATCCCCAGTATACTTCTGAGAGACCAGATAACTGAAACCTATGCGCTCCCCGTGCCTGAAAGGAACGGTTCCATCATTAGCAATGTTAACCCCATCAAAGCTAAGGATAACATCTGATGGCCTCAGGAGATGAGATTCTAGAGCTGTAGGTTCAATTCTTCTAATGCGGACACCCTTGACATCAGGTCCTATTCCCATTGACAAGCGCAGGTCAGGATTTTCCATTTTCTGCCACTCCACTCCAAGAATCGGGAAGCCTGTATACATCTCATTCTTCTCATAATCTTGAATGAAGTGCTTAATGACTGGTGTTGGTATAACATAGCCTATATTCTCCACATCTTCGTGCTTAAGAGACTGAAATGCAATACCAACGCATTGCCCTTTATCGCTGAATGCAGGACCACCAGAATTTCCAGAGTTAATTGCAGCATCTATCTGCAACCCTAGAAGTTCAGTTGAGCCATGAGCATAAGATAGAATTTCCATGCGTGACACAACACCACTTGTCACAGAGATTGTGTCACCCCCAATAGGGTAGCCGACAACCGTGACAGCATCTTGAAGTGCAGGTAAATCTCCAAACTCCACTGGGGAAACTCCTTTCCAGAATTCTTCATCACTCACTGTCAGCATTGCAATATCGCACTCGGTCCCAATAGCCAGCACAGTGGCCAAGTATTTAGTATCAGACCCACGTTTCTTAAGCTTAACAGAGTGCGATGCTCCACGACTGCGCGTTAGTCAAAATCCTCCTACCCCCGATGATAAACCCACTACTACTCGAGCCGCATCTTCCTCTGCCGCTACGGCAACGAGAAATTGGGCTGCGTGTGCACACAAAGACCTTTACCACCGCGTCCATGGAAGGAACCACCTTCACAACGCTCTCCCACCCTCGGGGCCATCGGTGGAGACTCGAAACCACGGCCGTGGTGTGCCCACAATCGCCGTTTTTCTCGGCGTGTCTTGTCTTCTGCGCTCGGGTGAAGCGGTCACGTTATGTATGGGTATGGGTATGTCTATTTCTATTTGTTTTTCTTCCTTTCTGGTAGGCCTCTCGCACGCGAGATGGTTGTGTACTATTGAGCTCAGAGGTTCCGACAGCAGGGACTGAGACGATGTCGTTTGAGACGAACGGTGGTGGTCTTATGGTTGCCACGGGTGTAAGTGTAGGATAGTTCTCCTCCACGCCGGTCCCGCTCGATCTGTGTTGATTCACCCTGCCTTTACCGCGAAAACACGCTTACGGTGAGGGGCGAGACATAAACTCTTATCTTTGGTCGCTTGGCCGATGTGGGCCTCCTCAACAAATGGAGGAGAGCTCCCCTCCCCTTACACCCGTGGCAACCATAAGATCACCACCGTCCGTCGACACAGTCGATGTGAGGAAGTGTTGAAATCGCCACATCGATCAAGCGTAAGAGGTTTATAAAATGGCCATCACCCTGTGTAAGCGCAGAATTGTAAATCAACATATTATTATTAAAATAAAGCTCAAACGGTTAATGTATAAAAAATTGCTCAACGTTGATTAAAAAAATATGTTTATATATTAACCGATACTATTTTTCTAAATTTTTTTCCCTTCAGAATTTTTTTTTGAAAATAAATAATAAAATCCAAATTGAATTCGAACACACCATTGCGGTGCTCGTTTCTCTCTCTCTGATGGAATATGCTTGTAGCCATCTCAGAAGCTCTTCCTACATATTCCATGGCCACCCTCTTGTGGGTTTTCACACACTCTAACTTCTTCCAAGCTCAAATTATCCCCTAACGTAATCGTTTGTTAATATTTCTCTTTCTTTTTTTCCCGCGATATTACCCTATAACTAATAACTCGATTACTGATTGTTCTTATTTCGCAGAGATTAAAGAGTCTGAACTTGATTAAGCATCATCTAGTTGTCAGAAACGCTTGTGGGTTCGACGAAAATGGCTCGGTAAATGGGTTTTCTATTACACCAAACAAGCTTTTCATGCAAGAGGTACTCATACCTTTTTGCCCATTTAATATTTCCTTCTCCATTTAACATGTATGTATAGTTTGCCTTGTGAATTCAAATTTTTAATTTTGACATATGGGCTTGCCGTAGTTTGCATTTTTTCGAAGATTTTGATGGAGTTTGTAGTAGCAAGGGACTTAAAGTTCCGTCTCTAAAGGGAATAGGTCATTTGAATTCTTTCTAATCAGTTTAAGAGTTTGATTAGTTCAATACTACACCTTTTGTTTCCTACAGGCCATTGGAGTTGAATATGGAGAAGGTTTTGAGACTTTCAGATCAGACGGACCTTTTAAAGTCGATGTGGTAAGTAAATAATGTCTGCATTTATTATAGATAATAATGAGGTTGGCCCTACTATATGATTTTATTTAATTCTTTTTAATCTGCTGTACTGCTGGAATTTGTGGGTGTAGCAAACTGTTAATCCTTACCGAAAATAGGACTTTTTGAACGATAAACTTCAGGAAGGTTTTCTTCGGCGCATTCGGTATGCAATGAAGCCAGATGAAGCATATGGTCTTATTTTCTCTTTTGATAATGTCGTGGTAAGTTCTTGAATATAGTGAATATATTTGGAAAACTGGAATCACGTATGGTGGGTGGTTAACACAAGCCTACTTGTTTCACATGCTCCACAGTTTGAAAAAGAAATTGTAGCTTGTAAACAATATCATGGTTTACTTATTTGCAATAAAAACGATTGAGATGTAATGACAATGATTCATCTCTTTTAACTCAGAAAACCTTAATTTTGTTACAAAATATGTGAAGAGACAATAATGTTATAAATAGAAATATAACAAGAAACATGGAAGATAGGAGTATAACTCTTGAGCTTCACCTTAAACGTGGTATGATAGAAGTACACGATAAAGACTTGATTCTTGGTTCTTGAATTTTTTCATCTCCTCCCTCGGTCTGATACATGCATAAATTAGAAACTCAATTATATATTACCCTTCTATGTGGTGTCTAATGCATTTCAGACAGACATTCGTGCCATAAAGTTGACTGCATGGAAGCAGCTTGCCACTGAAGAGGTTATGTAGCGAAATCACCCTTCCACTGCAACTTCTAACTTCTAAAGTTGTTTCTTTGGTTGATGTTGGAGATGAGTGAGTGGGTATGTTTGATGAAATAATGTCCTTATGGGCCTGTAGATCAACCAATGTGTAGAATACATGCACAGATAGAATAGCTTAATTATTTTTTTCCCCTTTTTTTAGATTTTTAAAATTTCCGACTCTTAGATGGTCACCAAGTTAACATTCAACACCACATCAGGAATTGGTGATCTGGTTAAATACATTCTCTTTCCTGTCATGATAGAGTTGTTAGGGAAGTTGAGTTAGGATTCTGTTATTATATATCCATACACTGGGATGGCAGTGCACAGGTAGCCAAAGCTTCAAATGTAGAATTGATTTGTGACCTATTGAAGGAAAGTATAGAGATATTATATTGAATAATCCACCAAAAGTATCATATATGTCCATTGATTTGATTGGAGAATAACTTCAAGCAAAATCCTCCCGAGTTAATTTATAATATATTATTATCATGTAATATATTATTATCATGTGAAGTCTGAAGACATGATTCTTCATTCAGGAAAGGAGATTCCTGAAGATCGCCACATTCAGAGACTGATGCTACATGCAGGTGCTGGTCATGTGTTGCGTAAGGTTTGGTCATTTGTTCTTATAATATTTGCATATTAGTACAATTATAATATAGAGCTTTTTGCTATGTATCTCTTTTTACGTAATGGGATTTATTTTACTTTTTGTTGAATGCCCAATAATTCTTTGTTAGCAAAGAATAACTATGAGAGGAGATTAAAGAACTGCGATTTTAAGTCGAGGTTTTAGCTGTTCTGTTTATTCAAAAATGATATCAGTGTTGTGGGCGGAAGCAATAAATAGCGGTATATGAATATATCAAAGCGATAAAATGAACACACAGAATTTACGTGGTTCGTCAATTCGCCTAGGTACACGGGAGGCAGCAGATATTATTTGAACTGAGTAGGAAATATACAGAATACAGATACAGATTTCCTTATTAATAATATCTCTCAAGTGTTTCCCAAAACTCACAAGTATTTTCTCTATTTGAGTTTGCTTATACTTTCTCTGATTTTTTCTGATTTTTGCCTTATTCTTCAATGTATGAACTCTTCCCTATTTATAGATGAAGAAAGGCTCCCTTTTCTTAAATTGTGTCATAATTTAATCCTTAAATTAGGCCACCAATTTCCTTAAATTATGTCACTAATTTCCTTAAATCATGCCACTAATTTCCTTAAATCATGCCACAAATTAGGCCACTAATTTCCCTAAATTATGCCACTAATTTGTTACTTTTAGAGCCAATATTCAACAATCAGTTCATCAGTGCATAGAGAACTATAATGGTATGGTTTAGATCAAAGATGTAGGTAGGCTGCTGTTGTAACATGATCACCATAATTCTTTTTTGTTATGAACAGCCTGGCTCATACTACTGTCTGAAATCCTTTAGAATAATGGACAACATAAGTCAATGTTTTTGAACAATAAGAGAAGACGATGTCATCATGTATTGGTTTAGGATTATATTTTTCTAAAAGTTAGGAGTTATGCAGTATTTAAGCTGAATTTGATCCAATTTTTAGCCAGATAAGAATGTCGTTAGCTTAAGGATGTGCGTCATTTATTCTTCCTCTCTCTACAATTGACGGGGTTTTGGAGTAATGTTATAAAAGTTTTTAAATGATTTGGAAGGTAGACCATGTTTTACTAATTTGCCAAAGAAATTCATAAGTGCTTTGGTTCTTGATTGTGCTTGAAAAGCCATAGGTGTGAGGAAAGAGAGTTACTTTATGGGGTTTAATGCCCTTTTAGTGTATATTTAATGGCTGAAGAAATCTTTGTATTTCATATGTGGCAAGAAAGAAAGTGAAAGAGAAAGCAAAAGTTATTAGTTGCTGTTATTTTTAGCCACTTCAATATGGGGGACTAGATATTGCAGAAATGAATGTTACTTCTGACGTTTTTCTTTCATTGTTACTTTGTAACTATTTTTTGTCTGGAAACCGTGTTGATTTACCCATGTTTATCCATATGATATTTAATCAATCTTTAAAATTCTCAGCTTTTAATCTGGGATGAAATGGATAGCGAACTAGACAGAGTGATGATAAGATTTTCCCAGTTGTATTATGAGAATCTTATTAATGTGAGTTCTTCATCTAGCATAGTTTTTTTAGTTGTTTTCTCATGGTTGCAGCAGTTGCTGTTACTCACTTCTGTAACTTCTCCATAGCTTGAAAAACCCATGGATGGGCTCAAAGAATGGCTGGATGCTGTGTCTTCTGCTCGTATCCCTTGTGCTATTGTTTCAAGTCTTGATCGTAGAAACATGTTGCAAGCCCTAGAGCGGTTGGGACTCCACAAGTATTTTCAGGTTTGTCCTTTCAATTTGACAAGACACTTCCATGGCTGTGGTCTAGCATAATATGCAGTATTTTATTCATAGAGATGACCACTCAGTTGTCAGAAATAATTTTCTTTGTCTGTCCTGTTGTTTCTCTTTAACATGAATATTCTTCCCCCCTATTACGCTACCATGCTATGCAGTATGCAACCATGCACCGATTTCATTGTCTGTTGGGGCATGTAAAATAGTGCCACAGTTTTTTTTTTTTTAATTTATAGAAGTATTATCTAAGAAAATTATTATAAGAATACATATTTTAATACACATTAAGGAATTGGCTTGGAGATCTTTTTGACGAGATGACCTTGAAGATTTTTTAGATGACATCAAATTTTTATTCTACTTCAGCCTCTATAATATAGAGAAAAATGTCATACAAGTCGCTTATGTTAATAGTGACCCAAAACAAATATTAAGCCCAAAACCCATCTGCCTAAATATAACCCTTAGCCTATTCCTATATATATATATATCTAAAGTTTCCTGCGTGAATATATAGAAAGCTGCAGCCAAAATAGAAAACAGAGAGCAGAGGGTTTTTGTGTGGCACCAGAGAAAAGCAACCATAGAGAAGAAGTGCGATGTGACAAGGAAGAAGAAAACCGTGAATAACCAACTAAGAGAGTAGAGAAAATCAGCCCAAGGACAAAACTGTCCATTTCAGCTGTCATTTGTAGTGTTTCTCTCATTTGTACGGTAATATTTGATTTAATAGCAAGTTTGTTAATTTATCTTGCTATATATATTACCAGTAAATTAGAGGGGATATTTTGTGGGTCGATTTTGGAATTTGGTATAATTTGTGAAGCTCTGGTAATTGGTGTTTGTATCTCCGTTTGGTTATTAGTGGATTTTTTCCTCGGTGTGCCGTCGTCAGTGGAGTAGGCTTTTCACATTGAAAAGTTGAACCACTTAAATCATTGTGTGCCATTTAATTTCTTACTGCTTATTACTTTTACCGTTACCCATTATTATTAATTTGTGTAACCAAAATTGGACCCGATCTTTGCTTCCGTAAGTGCTAATTCGTAACAGCTTACATTAGGCAAAATGGTGGTTATTTACTCCCTTACAAATAAAAATGTGTTATTTAGTCTTTTATTTTTGTAAAAAATGCTAAAGAAGGACAAACTATTATTTTATTCGTGCCTCAAAGAAAATAATAATATATAGGGATCACATGTTTTCTGTATGGTGAGGGTAAAATGGATTTTTCACAAGGATTTTCACTGGGGAATGGTGGCCGGAGGTTGGACTGGTGACTGTATGGGTGGGGTCTGGCTGGGGCTGCTGCTAGTAAAGATGATGCAATGTGAAAAACAAACATACCCCTTCCCCTTATAAAGACTTCATTTTGCCGCCAAAAAAATAGTTGGGAGGGAAAAAAATTAATGAAACTAGCTACCCCTTGTTAATGAAACATGTGATCTGCACATATTTCATTTTAATAAAATTTATTAAAATATTGAATAAATAGTAGAATTTGTCTTCATTTGGTATTTTTTACAAAATGTAAGACTAAATGACACATTTTATATTGTAAAGAATTAATTATCACAAACTATTTAATGTAAAGGATCTGTATGACACCTCATCTTTTGGTATAAATTATGTTCCATGACAGACAGTAGTAGATTTCTGTTGATTAAATGCATGTAACATGCACAGAGCAGCCTCATCTGATTTCTAACTTCTTTGTTGTGCAGGCAATCGTGATGGAGGAAGATGGCATGAAATCGACAGCTCGCAGGTTCTTTTCTGCTGCTGTGAAGGTACACTAATTGTTAGATAGATATGGCTGATGCCACCTCTGGAAGGTTTATTGCTTGTACTCACCCCTACAGTATTACCCCATACAAGTCCTATGAAAAAGAATTGCCATATTAAGAAACTAGCTAAGTTATTTTGCTTTTTTTTTTCAAGAAACTAGTTAAAATATATTTTTGATTTTCAGAAATCTAATTGGTTCTTAAAAAACCAGCAAAAAGGCAAAAAGTTTATGCCGGTTTTAGAATAATTGCTGGTTTTCCAGAACTGTGGAAATTTTGTGGAAATTTTTAGCGGGTTTAGAATAATTGAGTTTGCCTTTTTTTTAATATGTCGTAATAGCAAAACTTTGCTTTGAAATTCAAATTTACATTGTGATTAACAATTTACAAATATATATATGCCAAATAACATTTCCCTTCATAAAATACATCTATCTGAAAGAAACTATATTTAATTAAATTAGTAGTTGTTTGTCAAGTAATATTACAGTAATTTAGTTCGCTTATTCAAAATTCAGTAAACATGAATTTGCTCTTAGACTGTCATAGTTGGGAGCTGTATTTTATTTTGATGGCTTAGTTTTATAGATATAACTCTTAGAATCATCCCTGTTTTAATAATTGTATATAGCTACACACAAGTGGGGAATGCATTTTATGTGAAACAACCTAAAATTTGTTTTCACTGTAATTGTTTCCTAATTACTTCTATATATTTCTTGCAACTAGATAAAAAACAGTATGTGGAGTTTGAGGATGATCCTAAAGGCATAACTGCTGCCCACAACTATGCGATGATGACTGTTGTAATAATTGGTGCTCACTGTGTGCGTATTGTTATAGAAACAAATAATTCTACTAGGTTAACACTATTAGGATCAACCATCAAGCACACGAAAATTCAGGCTTGTATGTACACGTACATATGCAGAATGAGATTCATGAGATCACATTAAATCTCAATTCTGTTAGATGTATAAATATTTTTCTATGTAATGCTAATTGGATGGGTTAACTTGAAAAATGTCTATTCAAATCCTAACATCTTGTGTTTTGTGACTGTTGTTGAATATGCATATATGAATTGGAGCAGGCTGGTTATTGTTTCAGGGATCCACAAAAGTAGATAAATGAGAAATTACCTCCTAATAGGAAGCTGAGAACTGATACCATTTAGTGATATGACTTTTCTTCTTGCTAATTGCAATTGTTATTATTATTGTTATTTGACTTGTTAGCAATTGCATTGATATTATTATTTAATTTGTTAGCTACTGTATTGATTTGTCCTAGTTAAGTTTGTTATTTTTAGGTATATGAACTTGTTACGACGAGAGCTACATAAAAGAAAGGTTAATTCTTTTTAAAGTTCAATTTTCTCAAATGTTACTTTTCATTTTCTAAGGCTGCAGATTTTTACATTCCACTTAGTTTGTCCATTGTCTAAGTTTTAAATAAAAAATAGGTAAATTGATGATGCTTGTGTAAAGCTATTACACCCAATGCGGATACTGAAAACGATATCCATAGTCGGTGTTATGAAAACCTCAATAATAACGAAGAAGCTACTTCATTTCCACTTAGGCAATATATGTTTTCTAGAAGTTCCAAAAGGTTGTGAACATCCAGTCAATTGCTGTCTAGTTTTGCTAAGATCAAAATTACTCATTTCAAGACTTTGCAGCAAATTAAGACAGCTCATACATACACTGAAGTCTTTTTACCAACATTCATTCGATCACTGACATAAGGACACCAGCCTGCAAGGTTTTGATAACGTAGCTTGACACTAATTAGGGGATCACCTCTTCAATCCGCATATACACCTAAATTAATTTCCAGGACTAAATAGAAACTAGTAAAGTGCACTGTGGGATTTATCCACTCGTTTTAATAAGTTGGATATTTTAGTACACTTTTTTCTTCTTCGTATTATCCTAAAAGTCCATTAAATTAACCAAAAAAATCCCTAGAAGTGCATATGGCATTTGATTGATGTTGACTTTTGATATGGAATCGGAAAGCTTTCTTTAAGAATTTAGTGATACTAAGCTACTTGTAAGTAGTTGACACAGAACCGAAGCACGAATGTACCAATAATATGAAAACATTTAGGAAATAAGAAAAATATGAACAAAATTTAGACTAGTTAAACTCACTATCTAACAAGAGATTCTTATATTTGTGTTATGAAACAAACAAAAGGAAAATATTATCTAAACAATTACTCTAACAAATCTATAATAAGACAAACCTAGTTACGTTATATATCTTTATATGAGTACTCTAGTAATTATAAAATAGGACTAGGTTAAAGATATTCTTTTATCTCACGAATAACAGGACTTTAACTTCTAAACTGAAATAAAAAGAACTATTCCTAAAAATTAGGAACAAGAGAAAAAAAAACTTATTTAATATTACTAAGTTGATTATTTTTTAGAATGTCTTATGCAAGTATAGGAGCTAGCTATTTATAGTTGAAAAGTTCTTAAAATATTTTATAAAGTTTTTATGTGGAATTCTAATAATACACACAAAAAAGAACTCCAAACAAAGGTTTTTATGTGGGATTCTAGTAGTACATAAAAATTAGAACTCTATACAAAATAAGTTATTACTTTAGTAGAACTCTAAACAAAAATTCTAAATAAAATAAACTATTTTCTCTTTTCTAATCTTATTCTGTATTATTTCCCTTCACTTATTTAAAACTCGTCCTTGAGTTTTTTTCAAATGAGAATGATAATACTTGTAGCATTCATGGATCGTCAAAATTGATTTTTTTTGTTCCACTTTCTTGAATAATATTAGCCAAATATTGTCTATATGTTCACATTTAAAATTAATATTTTCAATAAGTTCTAAAATAATGAAATATGACTCAGTATCTTAAAGATTATTTGACAACTCTTGTTGTTTTGGAAAATAATTGATTGCATTTAAAAGTAGTAAAGACACTTAATTCTTTAATTTTAAAAACATTTACAAGTACCATTATATTTGAATATTTTTTTATTGAGATAATTTTGAGATCTATAACTAACTCACCTTGTAAAGATATTTCTTCTTCAAGTACCATTTACGTGTCTATTTGTTCCAAAAACACTAGAGGACTCGCCTCCTTCCTCTATTGATTCGGTTGAAAGATTTTCTAATGTTGCTCTACTTTCCCCTGCGAATTGTAATTTGGGTACTTCGATACCCATCACACCTAAGCTTATAAGCAGCTTTGCTGCCTTGTTCCTAGTCGATGTGGGACAAGGATACTTAAAAGTCCCCCTCCACACAGCGGA
The DNA here is from genome assembly GCA_033030585.1 of Hippophae rhamnoides. Taxonomy (NCBI): domain Eukaryota; kingdom Viridiplantae; phylum Streptophyta; class Magnoliopsida; order Rosales; family Elaeagnaceae; genus Hippophae; species Hippophae rhamnoides. The sequence continues at coordinate 51,830,403 of CM065432.1, forward strand.
CAAAGGTGGACATTAGCGCTATGGTGAGACTGTGGTAGAGCCCAATTAGGTCAAAACACATAGAAACTAGGCCCAACTTTGCTGTCTTATTCTTAGTCGATGCGGGACAAGAATACTTAACATGTAATATATGTTTGTTGGCCTCAATAATATGATCATTTTTGTCTTTTATCAAAATTATCTCAAGAACCTTATTTTAAAAAAATGATTTTCTACTTTTAAAGCTTTAGATGAGTTTTAATTTTTTTGATGGCTCATATTTAGTGACTTGTTGAATCATCTTTTTCATTCGAACGAGATCTTGATTTTGAGTTTTTTCATAATCTTTTTAAATAGGAGCTTGATTCTTATTTTTGTTTAATAACGCTATTTATGTAAACAATTTATTAAAAGCTTGGTTAATCTCTTAACGAATTTCTTCAAATTCTTTTTAGAAAATACTTTTATTATGCTCTATTAACCTACATGAACCTCACTTTAAAGCATGAACACATCCATAGTATGGAAGCACTTAAAAAATAAGAAAAATATGAGCAAAATTTAGACTAACTAAACTCACACTTCGGCAAGAGGTTCTCGTATTTGTGTTATGAAACAAATACAATGAAACTATTATCTAGAAAAATACTATGAAAAATCTAGAATATGATAAGCCTAGTTATGCTATATATCTTTAGATGAGTACTCTAGCAACTATAGAGTAAGACTAGCTTAAAAATATTCATCTATCTTACGAATGAGAGGTTTCAAATGGAAGAAAGAAGAGTTATTTCTAAAAATTAAGAATAAGAGAAAAAATAAAGAAGATAACTTCTTTCGTCGATTCGGATTAGATTAAATTGATAAATTTGGTAATCAGAACAGATTTGGATTGAAAAGTATATAATCAGTTTGGATTGACAGATTTTATAATCTGTTATATCTGATTCGGACTAAATTACTATTAAATTATAAATAAATACATATTTTATTTTATAATGTGTTATTTTTAAATATTATGTATACCATAATTACATTAAATCAATAATTTCGCTTAAAAATAAATATAAATATTTATAATAATTTAATAATTATATAAACATATTTCTTATTATTTTAATTGTCTTAGTTGTGACTATAAATAATAATTTTTTTTTACAAATATACTAATTTAAAATTTAAATATTATATATGTCGTGTTTTATATATGTAATGATAATAATTTATAAATAAATTTTAATATCAATTTGAATTTATCTTATATGAAAAAATCTGATTTGTTTAAACCTAGATTAATTTATATCGATTATATTATCAAATTATATTTGAATAGATTGATTATATTATCAAATTATATTTCAATTGAGATATTTAAATCTAATTTAAATCCAACCGAATTTAAATGGACTAAAAACAGGTATTTTTAATCACTAGTTAACTCTTCTTCTAATCAAAGGCTAAACGCAACAACTATGTTACATACATTGGATTAGTGATTCAAGCTTAATACACGTCTTTATTAATTCATGATTAATACTTTGATGATAAAAATGGATTTCATCGTCACCGTTTAGGGCTTTCACCTAGAAAGTTTTTTTTATGAAAAGAAGAGAGGGTATTAGGTACCGTATCTTCTGTTAGTAAGATATCTGGACGAACGACGTGTCATTCTCATGGGACGAGTTCAGCAGGTAATGTCGTTGACGTGGCAAAAATCAGAGTCGTTGAAAAATTCTAACACAAAAGATTAGAACCGTTAGATTAGATCACTGCTGACATTTCTTATCTCCTTATCATCGTCTGTCTCCTATATTTATTTTTTTTCTATTCCCTTCTTCAACCTAAGTAAAACTGTGAAAAATCAGATAGACTTTGTTTTCTGTGATAGAGAAAGATGTCAAGATCTTTGTGATAAAAGAGACTAGAGCTTCATTCTTTCTCTAGAATTTGCATCCAAACATGTCGTGCATATACAGCAACAGCTCCTTACCTTTTTCTTCCGCTCTCTCCTCGGTTTCCTCTACGAGATCCCGACTCGCTTCCAGACCTAAACTCCATTGTTCCCTCGGAGGTAATTCCTATTTACGACTTACCATTTTTGTTTTCTCTCTTCATGGTGGAAATTATAATATTATATTAATGCGTGGTTTGGGTCTTTCTTTATTCTAGAAGGCTTAGTCATTTCACACATTTGTTACTGAACCGTAAACATTTCCATTTGGGTTAGTTTATGTTCAATTGCGATTAGTGGTGTAACCAGAAAAAAATTTAGATTGCCTAAATCGTCCATATTTTATTATACTAAATATTAAATATAACATCATAAAATATTCTAACTCAAAAATATGAAATTTATCTTAACACGTTGAAGTTATAGGATTCAATTCTTATTGATGGGTGTACGAGTTTTTTCGAAAAAAAAAAATTATATTTCATTCATTTAAATAAAGAATACAAGAATAATTAAATCAATAAAATAAAAATATGTTAAATTATTTTACATTAAAAATTAATTTTATTGAAAACAATCAAATAAAAATATGTAAAATTATTTTACATTAAAAATTAATTTTATTTAAAAAGTAGAATATTCACTTTTTAATTCTTAAACATTACAAAAAATAAATTAAGTTGGTTTCCTATATAATAAATAGTTAGTATGACACTTTGATGATTTTTCTTTTACAAATTTAATACATTAATTATATTTTTTAAAATTATTACATTTTAATTATATTACTGTTACATTTTGAACGCTTTAATTATTTCTTGTCAATTTGATTTTATGATTTTTTTATTGCAAAAACTTAAGTTTAATTTAAATGAATATTGTTAGTAGGGTCCTAGAAACATATGTTTGAAGATAAAAATGTCTAAAAAAGTTTAAAAAAAGTGAAATCTAAAGTAAATTAAAATTATCAAAATTTAACTAAAATAATTAAAATGTTAGCAAATGTAAAAATAATGTGATTAAAGTGTATCAATTTAAAGTGAAGTTATAAATGTATCCAATTTGTGAAGCTAAATTGAGTTTAAGTATATTTTTTTAAATGAATCACCTTTAAATTTTATTAAAAATAAAGAAATGAATATTACTTATATGTAGGTTAGAAGCTAATAAATTTTTGACAATTTTGACCGAAATTGACGCCCAACGTTGCCCTCAACGTGGCTACGCCATTGACTGTGGTGCTCTTGATTACACTAATTGATCTTGAACCTCTTGAAAAATGTACTGATAGTGCATTTAAATTCGATGCATATATCTTAATCGCTTAGGAAGTAAGTGGTGAGGTATTCATAAGGGATGTGTTCTCTTTAATGATATGACACGTTTTGAGTTTACTTTATTAATAAAGTTGTAAAGGTCCGTTGAATTAGTAAGTCATGGTTGTGGGTCCGCTGAACTCATAGTTATGGTCTGTAGTGAACAATATTATACTATAGAGTGGTGTCTTCCTGCATTAGGTGGTATCAAAGTCATGACCGAAATGGATCATGTGGGCTTGCATCCTTACAAGGACGATACAAAATGGTTAATCTGTCTGCTTACAGTGGGGTAGGACTCACTCTGTGTGGTACGAGATTGTCCGCTTTGATCCATAATTGCAAGTTCAGCAGACCCATAACCATAACTTGACAGTTCAATGGGACCTCACGGTTTTGCTTATAGGGAAAAACCCCAAAATACGTCATGTAATTTAGAGAATATTCACCTCTTATAAGCACATCACCACTTAGGGAGCTTTACATTCTTGTAAGAATGCAAGCCCATATGGCCTAATAAGGTCATAGCTTTGATATCGACTGATACAGAATGGTTAATCCGTCTGCTTACATCAGGATGGGACCTACTCCGTGTGACACGAGATTGTCCGTTTTAGTCTATAACTACAAGTTTAGCGGGCCCACAACTATGACTTGACAATTCAACGGGACCTCGTGGCTTTGCTTCTAAGGAGAAACCTCAAAACGTGCCATGCCATTTAGAGAGTACTCACCCTTTATAAGCACATCACCACTTAGCTTCCTAAGCAATGTATGACATATACAGACACACTGCATTTGGCTCTCTAAGGGGGGTTGTATGATGTTATCAAAGTCTATACGCATATCTTACATTACTTAAGAAGCTAAATAGTGAGGTACTTATAAAGGATGTGTCATTTCTAATGGTATGATGCGTTTTGGGTTTACTCCAGAAATAAAGCTTTGAGAGTCCATTGAATTGATAAATCATGACCATGTGCTTGTAAAGCTCGTAGTTATGGTCTAAAGCGGACAATATCGTATCGTGGAGTAGAGCCTCCATGCATTTATTTAGCCGTATTTGTTGAGTGAAAAGTACTCAAGTTTAACTTTTGATCTCAATTTTTATTTTATAGCTCTCCAAGTGAGTTATAATAAGATTATGAGCTTTCTAATTTACAAAATTGTCCTTCAGGGACTGTGGTGGAACCCCAATTAACAACCTCTATTGCAGAACCACTTCTGCTTAATGCTGTTAGAGGTGAAGATGTTGAAAGACCTCCAGTTTGGCTCATGAGGCAAGCAGGGAGATACATGAAGGCTGGTTTATATTCATTTAATTTGAATACCATTTTGGGCATTTGATTGATAAATTTCATTTTGATTCTTATTTATTGAGGGCTTTTCGTATTACAGAGTTATCAAGTTATCTGTGAGAAGTATCCTTCATTTCGTGAAAGATCAGAAAATGTTGACCTTGTTGTGGAAATTTCATTACAGCCATGGAATGTTTTTAGACCTGATGGGGTATCATTTCTTTCTGATATGCAATTCTATTTCTTTGCCACTTCATTATCCTTTTTTTTCTGTTCACTTGTAATATTTTTTGTTATTGTGCATTTTTTTGTTTTGTGACAGGTTATATTATTTTCAGACATTCTAACCCCTCTTTCTGGGATGAATATTCCCTTCGACATTGTGAAAGGGAAGGGTCCAGTCATATTCAATCCTTTACTAACAGATGCTGATGTTGATCAAGTGAGAGAATTTGTTCCTGAAGATTCAGTTCCATATGTAGGGGAAGCATTGACAATCTTGCGGAAAGAGGTCCAACTCCGCACCTCTGCTTCTTAATCTAATTGTTATTCATTGTGAAATAAATTGTTTTACTAGTTTGGTTACATGTTATTTACATGGTTACTAGTATAGAATCCAGCAGTGTGATGATAAGACCGGATAAGAAAAACAACAGATAGGTTATTATCGCAATGGTTTTTAAGGGATTTGGTACTTTAGTGGTACCTAATTAAACAAAAGGTACACATTTGAACCCATATTATCAAACTAGTATACTAATAGTCCCTCCATTTAATAAAATGTACATTAATGGTCCAATTTTGAGAAAAAACCTAATGTATAGAAAGACAAGTTTTTATTTATTAAAATATTTTTTATTTGATGTATTCTTTCATGTTTTTTTTTTCATTTCGTTACGAAAACAATAATATCCACCCTAACAACTATGTCCAATTCCACCATCCTTTTTGTCCTACTGATGATACCACCTTACTTTTTTGTTCACCAATCACCCTTCACTATTTGTTACAAAACAATCTAAAATTATAATATTTAGTGAAACTAAAGTTAGAAAACTACCGACTCGTTTGAAGTTTTATCTCTGCCAATAATTGGGATTACCTTTAGTCCATTTCCTCCGATTTTCTTGACTCCTTTGTTCTTTTTCGATCACCTTGTGTTTGATCAAACTTATTTTCACGTTAAGTTTAATCGAATATAAGGTGATCAAAAAAATGAAGTGCTTAGTGAGATAAAAAAGAATAAGTTGGTGATAGTAACCATTAGGGACAGATGGATATTACAAATAAGTTTGTAGTGGTCTAACTATAAATTTGATAAAAAATACAATTTTTTATTGTTCCACATTAAATAGTGAAAGTTGATTAACCAACAAATTAATAAAGTGATATTAGGGGTAGAAGTAGAGGATGATGGAGGTTGATAGTATATTTATTTTTGTCAAGAAGTTTTCCAAGAATCCTTGAAATTCATTTGAAGTACACGTTTTCTATAATATTAAGCTGTGTGGACCATGATGATTGCGGCACTTAAAATACACTGATAATATAAATAATCCACCACATGTTAACATATTAATTAATGTCTGCTAGTAGTTTGCCTTTTTTACCTCGCCTTATCGAAGGAATGCTGCATATATGTAGTTGGATATGTGGCTTTATGTAGAACCCTGTTATTTATTCATTTTTGTAATCATATAAAATGGCCATTCCTAGCCCAAGACTCTTTTTGCTACATTCATAGCCTAAGACTTTGTTATTCTTACTCCATATCTTACCTTGCCAGGTAGACAATAAGGCGGCAGTGCTGGGTTTTGTTGGAGCTCCTTTCACCCTAGCATCGTACGTGGTTGAAGGTGGCTCATCTAAGCACTTTTCGAAGATAAAGAGATTAGCATTCTCCCAACCTAAGGTAGTTTTTGTGCAATTCATTCCTCTAATTTACCGAACTATGAAACAGCTTAATAACAGTGTCAATTGTACACAGCCTAATGTTAAATGCTAATTACCGTATTGTGTGTTGTTTGGTCCCTAGAATAATTTCTTCCTCTTGTTTATTTTTATTTTTCTATTTGCCAATAGAAACCAAGTCTATTTTTGTTTTGTTCCTTGTTCAGGTCCTTCATTCATTACTTCAAAAATTTGCTACTTCCATGGCAAAATATATTAAGTATCAAGCTGACAGTGGGGCGCAAGCCGTCCAGATTTTTGACTCATGGGCCACAGAATTAAGTCCTGTGGATTTTGAAGAGTTCAGTCTGCCATACTTGAAGCAAATCGTGGAAGCCGTAAAACAAACACACCCAGATCTTCCCATCATCTTATATGCCAGTGGGTCTGGTGGCTTGCTTGAAAGATTGGCTTTAACAGGAGTTGATGCAGTTAGCTTGGATTGGACTGTGGATATGGCTGAAGGTAGGAGACGACTAGGACCAAATATAGCAGTTCAGGGTAACGTGGATCCTGGTGTTTTGTTTGGTTCAAAGGAATTCATAACGAGCCGTATAAACGATACTGTGAAGAAAGCAGGCAGAAGGAAACATATTTTGAACCTTGGTCATGGAATAGTAGTTGGTACACCTGAGGAGAACGTTGCACATTTCTTTGAAGTAGCTAAAGGAATCAGATACTGAAAACAGATTCCAGATTGATTTTAAAATTTTTGCTTATTTTCTTTTAAATTTTAGCTCCTCATTCATCTTCTGCATAAATTTGTTCTGATTGTAGCAATAACATAGTTGTGTCTCAGAACTATATGTGAAGGGCCTGGAAGCCTAGTGAAAAAACAAGGCAAATCATGTTCCTATGCTTTTTTCTACACCGAATTGAGTATCAAAATTAGTAGAAAGCTCTCAATACATCTGTTCCTAGTAGGTTGTATCATCCAAATTCTCTAAACCATCAAATTAGCCAAATGGAATTCTATTTACCAAAACGGTTTCATGGGGGCATCAATGTATATTAGTGTGCCTCTTCTTCTGGGTAACTTGTCAATTCAGACTTCATCGACATTAAATCTAACATTAACCTTATAACAATTAGGGCCTCACCTTAATAAATTATGATAAAGAGTAAATCCTAACTTTCTAACACCCCAATTCAAGTATCAACTTGGCTCTTTAGTAGCGTGTTTTCCTCTATAGCTTTCTTTGGGTAATTATTTGGTTTTCATTCTAGTTGAATACAACAATCCACGATTGTGGTTTTTATTTATTTATCTAGATATTAGATTTTGGGTGACTTATTCTCATACATATTTATTTTAGTGCAATTTAGATATGTTCTTCGTTTTTTTAGTGGCATTTTTTATAGATCTAATTATATATATATATATATAGTTGATACGAATTCACTTATTGAAACAATTAATGCAAAAGGAAAATAATTTATAATGATATAAAAATATCGCATTCATTTTGTTAATAATCTATTGCAAATGAAACCTATGAGCAGTAGATTTTGATATCCATACTTGCACCCTTTCTCAGAACACCTAAACTCAATGAAAATATTACTTCTTTAAAACGTGTTACCATTCCCAAAATATAATATGAGAGATTCACATTCACTAATATATTTAAAACTTCAACATATGACAAAAGTTATTAGAATACTATATTTTCAGCATCTTAGAGTAACGTGATTTTAGTCAAAGTCATGAATCAAATCATATTTTGACTTACTGAAGAAGAAACAGTGAAAGGCTTTATTGTAAGAGCTGTAGGACACCATTTTCATGGCCTGATATATTATAAAGCTAAAAAAGCTTGTAACTTGGTAGGGCCTTTCTGGATGCTACTATTTTTGAGAAATGGATCCAATGTCAACAATATCACAAGCACAAAACTGTTTAGACTAACCCATCAATGATTTGCAGTTTTGTCTCCTCTCCACATCGCTGTTTCTTGCTGTTGTCTGTCTCTTCTTCTTAAGGTCCCAAAAAAATCCTCCGTGTTTCTTTTATGCTAGCAAATCGTATTTTGGTATTTGGTTATAACCATGATTTATGCTTTATAATTTATAATTAAACTAATGGTTTTTAAGAAAAAATATCAAAAATAACTTATGTTTTTTGATTTTTTTAAAAGAATATTTGGGGAAAAGTTTCTAAATTACCTAAATTTTAGTCAATTTTATACAAAATTGTATGAAATTTTTTTCTGTACATATTTTTATTTTATTTACATATAATTACATTTTTATAATTAAGTTCTAATGCGTCAATTGTGACAAAATTTAATCATAAAAATATACTTATTTTAAATAAAATAATAATTTAAACAACTTTCTACAAATAAAAAAATCTACTCACATTTGTATAAAATGTATCAAATTTTAGTTTACTTAAAAAATGTTTACCTATGCTAGAAGAAAATAATTAAAACCTTAAAAATAAACAAAAATGTCTATTTTTTTAGTATTTAAAAATTATTAACTAAAAATTGTTATAAAATACATTAATAATTACTTTATAAAAAGAATAAAAAATTATGAATCAAAATTCTCATCTTACTCGTGAAAAGATGTTATTGAAGACAAATTAAGGAGAAAATTAAGTAAAAAACTTACACATTTCTTCTTAAATTAGTAATATATGCAAACTTGTGTTTTCAATCTTGCCCACTCGAACTCAAAAGCTTCATGTTAAAGTAAATTTTATGACATTGAACTACAATTTTGTTGCGAATCATGCTAAGATTTTTTAGGATTTTTTTGGATTTAGTATCAATTATTCATATTTTTCACTTTTAATGTTTATTTAAAAGAAATTATATAATTAAAAATACATGTATATTGCATTTATTTTTATCAAAGGAGGAAATTTCATTAAACAAAATTAAAACGTTACAAACATAGTTCATATCCAACAAACATTATTAAACAAACTAAAAATAAATAAACTGAAACAAAAAAACAAGCAAGTATTCCATGAGCAAGATTTTTAACAATAAGAGATAATAGCAAAAGCTTTGAAAGAAGTTAATAAAATTAAAACATTACAAACATAGTTCATATCCAACAAACATTATTAAACAAACGAAAAAAAATAAAAAAATAAAAAAATAAACCGAAACAAAAAACAAACAATTACTCCATGAACAAGATTTTTAACAATAAGATATAATAGTAAAAGCTTTGGAAGAAGTTAATAAAAATTCACCATTGTAATCCATTATAGTATAAAACATAAGTAAATAATATTTAAAAGCTTCAATGTTAATACAACCATTATCATTCAAGTGCTTCCCTAAAAAAAGTACCACAACTAATACACAATAATCTAACTTGATCCGGCGGCTATAGTTACATATGGGACTTATCACATAGTAAACTAACTTCTCTATCATGTCCAATTAGCCTTGCGTTGCTTGAAAAACTTATGTCAATGCATCCAAAATTATAGAATCAATAAGTAAAGCTCTAGTTAGCACAATTGGATTTTCTTATCCCTTTACTAATAACTAAATATTTTACTTTTTCAAACATCTTATTTTGTATATTATCAAATAGAAATGAGATCCTTGTGTTAATTTCCAGAGCTAGCAAGTAGAACAAAACATCAGGACAACACAAAGAAATTAGTAGAGGAAAGATATTCAAAGCTCAATGGTACAGTAAAGAGATGATAGATTTGCAAAAAGATGCAAAGTTCGATAGTGATGAGTTAGTAGAGGAAATGATACAAGACAATGGAGACAAACCTTGAAGAAATTTACTGAAATAGAAGCAAAGAAACAATTATGGAGACAAACCTTGAGGAAAATTGATTGAAACAAGAACAAAGAAGACAATACAGAGAGAAAATGTCGAAGGGCAATGGTAATGACAATGATGGAGAGGGTGAAGGGTTGGCGACAATGGAGTGGTGAGAAGGGTGGAGGCAATGGAGCAAAAAAAAAAAAAAAAGTATTAGGGTTAGGGCTCTTTGTCAGTTTGCGATTTAGGAGTCCTTATATATCTCTACTAAGTTGTATTTCTATATATTCCTGATACTTTAGGTTCCACACTACTCTTCTGGAGAAGTTTTTGGGATCAAAGAAAGTTGGGGAAATTGAAAGGAGGAGAGGAGGAAGAACGATGAATAGTATTATTATATATATTGTATTTTTGAACATAAAAAAAAGAATATTTTGTATATTATAAAAAATATATAAAATTAAAAATAAAATTTTATTTATAAATGAAGTTATTATATGCATTAAATTTTTATTTTTTTTAAATTAAGTTGTTCCATATGAGTTGGTAGATTGGTGCCGACTTGTCTGAATTTCATTATACTAAGTGTTTTATTCTGAATCAATCCTAAGAGTTATTCCATTGTGTTTTTCCTACCTTAACTCATAATTCATTCAAAGAAAAATTTGACATCACCTATCACGTAATGGCACTTCTTTAAAATACTATAAAAATTGATAAAATTATTATCTTACTCAAAATAATACACTCTTACTTCATCCACCGGACTTAATCAAGTGAAGTAAGCCTTATCGGTAAGAAAAAATCCATTTATTTAACACAGATTGTAATATTATTAAAATTAATTTATGATTTAATTATAAATTTTAAAATATAAATTATATCATTTTAATATATGATTATTTAATATAACATTTTACAATTATAACATAATTTATCACGATGAAAAATGCTCATCTCCATGCGACTTCATTTGATGCAAGTTGCGTTGACTTCATTAATTATATTTAAGTAAAATGAAGTCACTTCAACTAAACTCAACTGAATGAAAATAATCAAACTACATTTATATTTTAATAATCTGTAACGTTGACCAACTTTATTCTATTTTATTGATTTGACATTTATTTAATTATCAACAAGAGTATTAAGTGAATAATCTTTTTAACAAGTAAATAAATGTCTCACCATACTTATTATCATTTTAAATAAGAAGAGAGCAATGAATGATTTATTGCCCCCTCAAATGCCAGACAACATCACTCAACATATTAAGTTCGAATGAGATATAATTAACTTAATTTATACTTCTGCAAAATAATTTTTATAAATTTATTTTAATATTATGAATTTATGATATATTAGTTGATGACTCAAAAAAAAAAATTTTAAGAAAGGAAAAAAAAAGGGGGAGGAGAAGAAACAGCAGCTGGTGATATTGGTTAAAACGTAAAATCCAATTATTCATTGCATTCGTATTTGCTTTTGCTTGGGGTTGCGGGTTAGGCAGACATGATTTGTCGGTGGAAATTCCAGTATTCCACACCCGCGCGTACATATATGGGGATCCGCGGAGTCATAAATTATTTTTTAAGGGGCAAGTAATTGGATTAAATATTTTAAGTGGTATTTGATTTATATGATTAAAATATTGTATTCGATTTATTTTTAAGATAGATATTTAAGTTAATCTTTTTATAAAAATTAAACATTTTAGTTACTTTTAAAAATAATAAAATTATTTTATAATAAATTTAATGGTATAAAATTATTATGTTATTTTAATAATTTAAAACTAAATTTAAATATTATAATTTTTTATTTTCTGGTCAATTTTTTTTAAAATTTTTAATTTTATGAATTTTTTTAGTATTTTTATGTATCGTATTTTCTATAAGTATCGTGTTTAGATAAAAAAAACTTAATACATAAAAATGTCTAAAAAATACAAAAAATTCTATAAAATATAAAATTTTAAAAATAGTTGAAACAAAATATATTATACTGTTCGAATTCATTTTTAAATTGTTAAAATAAAATAAAAAATTTACTCTCGTTAAATTCATTTTCAAAATTTTTATTAATAAAATAATATGATACTATTTTATAAATAACTAAACCATATTTTTTTGAAAGTGACCTAAATAATCATTGTAAAAAGTAAAATGATTAAAATATTAAATTGTATATTTCTCAAATTTAAAAGAGAATTAATAGAGTCATTATTTTCCCAAATTCGATGTTATCTTTTCCAAAAGCTATTTTCCTTAATTTGCTAAAATTCATCTATGATTATCATCTAATTCTTCTAAACTTCAATGATTATAGGGAACTTTACAAACAAAGACCACATGCAAATGTGATTTAGAGATAATTCATGTCTCAAGCTCATCAAGATCAATGGAAGAAGAAATTGAATGTTAAAGGATTTGATCTTACTTAAAATCTTGAAAATATAGCAAGGGTATTCACTTTATAGAATATAAATTAATTTGGGTTCATTCATGAAAATAATCAAAATTAAAGTTTATTCAATTTTGTAGCTAAAATAATAAATAGATACAATTAGATAAGTTTTTATAGAAATAAATCAATGAACAATTTGAAAGACAAGGGATCATGTGAAAACAAAAATCTGGAGAATTATGACTTCATAAAGGTAACAAGAATATAAAAAAATTTCACACTTCAATCATTATGAGAAGAAAAACCAACCTAATTCTTATGTTAACGATAGATGATGGATTGACTCATTAGATTAAATATATTATTGGAAAAACTTTTTTGAAGAACAGAACGTTGCCAGTATCACATCCTCAAATGAAATTAAAGAAGCAATTTAAGAAATTTAAAAGCTCATGGACCAAATGATTTTATTATCATTTTTTACAAAAAAAAATGACATATAACAGGAGATTAAGTAATCTATGAAATTCAAAATTTCTTTTTTATTAGGGAGTTATAGCCTAGTTAGAGCTACAATTCCATCACTTTTGATCTCAAAAGTTAATATCCCTTAAGGTATTTCTCATTACAAACTAATAATTTTATACAATGTTCGTTACAATATTATAGTTAGAATTTTAGTCAAAAAATTAAGAAACTATTTGAAAGATAATATCTCTCCTTATTAAGCAACTTTCATACTTGAAAGATAGATAGCAGAGAATACTTTAATTACTCAAAAAACTACTTTGATTAACTCCAAGAAAACAAGAGTTAAAGGTGGACTGATGGAGATTAAATTGAATATGAGGAAAGCTTATGATATAATACAATGAATTTTTTTAATGAAGATCCTAAGCTGTGTGGATTTTTTAAAGAAGGTATGCAACTTATTCTACCAATGTATTTCCACTATATCTTTCTCATTCTTTATTAACAGATTTCCTTTTGGTAATTTATGTATACAATGAGGATTAAAATAAGGTGATCCTCTATCTCTTTATCTCTTCTTATTAGTTTTTAAATGTCTTTAAAGACTTATTTTCAAAGTAAAAAATATCAATCAGATACATGGAATTAAAGTGCCTAGAGAAACCCATCCTATTCTCATATCTTGTATACAAATGGCCTTGTCCTTTGTCTCAAAGCCAACATTCAAGAATCAATCGCTATCAAAGATATATTGGTTAAGTATTATGATTGGTCTAGTCAGTATATAAATTTATAGAAATCTATAATATTCTTTGCCAAACATATCCTTTTGAATTATCAAGCTCAAATTTTCACAAACATATAAATAAATAGTTCATCAATTGATATCAAATACTTGGGACGCTTTGGTAGAAGGAAAAAAGTAAAATTTAACCATCTTTTGGAAAATATTAAATACAAATTAAACAATTAAAAATCTAAATTACTATTGCAGTCTGGTAGGCATACAATGATCAACTCTGTTTTGCAAATTATGCCAATTTACTTTATGAACACTTTTAAATTACCAACCATTTTTTGTGATGTTGCAAACTCATTAATGAAAAATTTATGATAGAAAGGTAATACAACTATCAAAACTTTTTTAATCTTTGAATTTGGTTTCTATTTGAAGACTCAAAATTGTAAAGATTTGAGCTTTCTTAAAATTGAAGATTTTAACAAAGAAATATTATTTAAAACTACCTGTAAATTAGTTATTCAATCAAATAAACTTTGGGTCAAATTTTTCAATAAAAAATATATAAAGTAGAATTCCTTCCTTAATGTTATCAAGAAGTCAAATTATTCAAACATCTGAAAATGTTTGCTTTGGCTACAAGATCTATTTCAAAAAGGTAGCTACTAGAAGATAGATATAAGAAACATTAATATGTGGCATGATCCTCAAGCACCTGGTCTCTTATAACAAAAACTTCCTCAATATTTGATCGAAAGAAGAACTTTTTATATCAACTTACAACATGTATATTATATATTCTATCTTTCTCTTTAGAATAATTATTGGTTTTGGGATTTTCAAAAAAGAGTTTTATTTTTTTAGGATGATATCACATCTTACACCATGAAACTTAAACCTCATGACCCTTTCATTGTTGACTAAATTGTTCTTATTCAAAATAAAGTCTAAAATATTCATACTAGTCTTTGAAGTAAAATTTAAAAAGTCCTTATTCATAAAAAACATAAAATTATGCTCTGAAAAATTACTAATAACTATTTAAGCATAAAAAAATAAACTTTATACATAACTTTTGAAGATCTAAATTGCACTTTATATGACAAAGAAGTAGAATATGTAAAACATCTTTTTATAAAATTTGAAATACTCAAATCTTTGTGGTTCAATAAATCATATCATGATAAAACAGATATGGTGGTTACAATAACAAGACAACTCTTTTATGACAAAAATAGTAAAAGGAAACTTTTTTAACTGAATACTCTTATATCATTCCAAAATCATGGAAACCTCTTCCCAAAATGATGTTAAAATAAAATTTGATTCATATTCACTTATTATTATGAAAGAGTTTATATTTTTGGATTGAATTTACTACTAATATATCTATATATCTACAAGTTTTTACGATACAATTCAACATGCATTAAATTGAAAAACCATCGCAATTTATATCGAAAGAGATGTAAAAATAGTTATTAATGCTTTTAATACAGAAAATTGGAATTCATTGGATTCAAACACAACATATCCTCTAGGACTCAATTAAGTTGCTTAGCAAGTTTTTTATACTATCACTGAGATGGGCGATTGATTGTAAATTGATTGTCAAACATAAACATTCACACTTTACGAGCCTTCATATCTAAGCTCCATATGTAGACAAAAAAAAGGCTCGTAAAGTGTGAATAAACATGTTCAAAAAATAAAGACTACAACTACTCGAACAACTCTCTGAGTGTTCATTTACTGCGTATATTTTGAAAAATTAATAGGCAATATTTGTAACGTAAACACCAACAAGTCATGTGTTATGTTCCCAACTTGTCTCCGTAAGTAGATGAAACATTAAATACTACAACTCTTATTAGCTAGTGAATTTGTCACCCAATGCCATAGCTAGGGTAAATTGAACGATGGACTATTTCTGATTGGTTTCGGATACTTGAATCAATTAACGAGTGATAATTAAGAGCTTATTTGGCACTTGATGTTAGAGAATAACGTGGAGTCCCACTTCAGAGATCCATTATAATTTGTGAGTATTTAAATAATCTCTAAATCCTAATTGCTACTTAAAGACAAAAATCAAGCTAATTACTAAGCTCAGTACGTCTTAATTACCACTACCACTGGTTTTGCTTTTATTTGGATAAATGAACACTTTGGGACGGTAGGGTCAAAATATTAATAATATTCTTTCCTTTGTTATAAAATAGGGTGAAGGGTTAAATTAGTGAATTTGTTTTAACAAAAATTATTATCTAATCAGATTAGAAAATGTGATATTTAATGATTTTGCATGTTTACAAAAAAACGTGTTAAAAGAATAATATATAAAATTTTATGAATGTTATTTTATTATTAAAAATCTTTAAGTAGTTATTTTTTATAAGAAAATGATTAGATAATATTTTTTATAAAAAAAAACTAAATGACATATTTTATAATCTAGAGAACTAAACATTATTTTTCGTAAAATTAAAAATATTTAGTTACTTTTTTTCCTATAAATTAATTCAAATTATATTACGATTGTATTTTATACTATTTATGATTAAAATATTTCTTTTAAACTTATAATTAAATTACGTAAAATGTGTTAAATATATCTTTTTGATATTAAAATAAAAAGAGTTATTTTTCTTGTAAGAAGTTTCCTTCTACAAGAATTTATTTCATCACTAAAAACCAAATGCGTCTCGGCCGTACTGTCTCAATTAGAGTTTCTTCTACGTTAGGATTTCTTTGGTTTTGTTTTACCTGGTACAGTCCCACTTTGTTTTTATTCCCATGCTTACAGTTTTAGTTACAATGATATCGATAATATTTTTTTGGATGCTTTGATAATCCAATTCAGCTATTTCGAAGAGTTCAAATAATCCCTGACATAGCTAGCCTACCATTACAGAATTAAATGTAAAATAATTTGAATGAACTTCCTACAACTAACGATTTTTTTGGAAAGCTTAAGTAAGCCATATGAAATAGACCCATCAACCTGATGTTGCCATGCTTGAGGAAGAGCTCACAGAGCAGAGCTATTATGGAGTGGAATATATAGAAGGCTTCAAGCTAGTTTGAAACGAGACTGCCTGGACGAGGAAAGGTATTGGAGAGGGAAAAGAAGAAGCAGAATTACATTGCTACGGGAGGGGATGCTAACATTGAATTTTGTCATGCAAAGGTGCGCCAACGCTGGCGTAAAGTGACCATTTTTGGTTTGGAAGATTCTGAAGGGGTTTGACGCATAAAGAAAAGGGATTTGATTTTGAAGAAATTTTACCCCTTATTTAGCCTAGAGCTGGTTGGGTTGAGAATGTGTTACTTTCTAGATTTGAGTTAGAAATTTGAATTCCATTTTTTCTAAATTCACCGTCGAAGATCACTTAATTTCGAATATAAATTTACATTTATTTTTATATCTATATTACTTAAATTTTATAGTATCTATATATTATATTAAAATTATATTATTATTTTTTAATTTTTAAAACAATTATATAAAAATATAAGAGAAAATAATACGTATAAAATTAAATAATATTAATATTTTTCTTTCATATAATATTAAACTTTACATTTCTCCTAAAGATTCCAAATATTTTACTAATATAACAGTATTCACCTCTTTATTAATATAATGAAATATATTAGGTAATTAATTTTCAAAAAATAATAAAAATAATATTTTAAAATTTTTAATCATAAAAATAATATCTTTATATTCAATTCATATATTTTTATTAATAAAAAATTATTTATCATATTATCCTATTTTAAATTTTATTTAAATTAATTATTCAATATTAATATTAAAATTGGTTTAATATTAATAAGTATTATTTTTATATTTATACTTGTTATTTATTTTTAATTTCACATTAATTTTCTCATTAAAAAAAATAAGAATCATAATCTTACTTGTAAACGTATTATGAACAACGACGATCCCCTCGTTATTAGAATCTATCCTTTAGAACACAAATCCGAATTTGCCATTAATCTCCAGAAATACTGTATTATATATCATAATCTTACTTGTGGCATGATTTGTGGAATGATTTGTGGCATGATTTAAGGAAATTAGTGGCATAATTTAAGGAAATTGGTGGCCTAATTTAAGGCTTAAATTATGGCACTTTAAAGAAAGGAGCCTTTCTTCATCTTATAAATAGGAAGAGTTCATGCGTTGAAGAAACAAGGCAAAAATCAAAAAATCGTAGAGAGTATAAAGAAAACTCAAAGTTATATAAAATACTTTGTGAGTTTTGAAACACTTGAGAGATATTATTAGTGAGGAAATCAGATACGTATTGTATATTTCCTACTCGTTCAAATAATATTCTGTATAAAATAATGGACTAGGCGGGTGCACGTGAAATTTCAATTGTTCGTTTTATCGCTTTGATATATTCATATACCACTATTTATTGCTTCACCACAACAAATTGGTATCGAGCCAAATATAGCAAGATATATATCAAATCGAAGCTCTTGACGATACGAGCACCGGTGAAAGAATCGCTCAAATCGGAGTCGAGAATCACCGCAGAAAGCTGAGAAATCCTGTGGAATCGAGTCAACTCGCCGAAGGTTGGGACCGAAAGTCAATCGAGTCACTAGTGATATTTCGGACCGAGGAAAGTCCGTTTTTCATCCGTTTTCAGCCCAGTTAGATCTATTCTTAGCTAATTGGACCATTCCAAATTCAACTACGGGACTCTAGTTTTTCAAATAAGGTATAAAATTTGGAAAAACACTGCTTTAAGTTGTAAGTGCAAAATTTCGTTATCGGTTGTACTTATGGGCCGATAAAGGAGAGATCGAAGAAGGTGAACAAGTTGACCGTAGAATTTATGGCAAACCAAGTTCTACTCGAAGAACTATGTTGTCCAACGCAAAGTTTGAGGTGGAGAAATTCACTCACAAATAACTTTTGGCGTGGCAATGTAGTATTAGATCTATTGTTCGAGAAGGATCTAATATAGCCTTGGAGACTAGGCCAGAGATTATTCAAATGAAGATTGGAATTACGTCAGCGAAACGAGCTTGTGGTACAATTCGACTACGCTTAGGAAAAGATCGTAAGTACTTTGTCGTGAAAGAGAATGTATGGCCATGATTCTGCGGAAGAAACTAGAGGACAAATACATACGAAAAGTATTGAGAATCGGTTTTACTTGAAGAAGAAACTTTTCCGCTTTCCGATAAAGAAAGGTACCCACATGATTGAGCACTTAGATAATTTCAATAAAATTTTTGGCCGATCTATGAAAATTTAGATGTTGAAATTATCGATGAAGATAAAGCTTGTTGTTGTTGAATTCATTACTGGAGAAACATGACGTTTAACCACAACGGCTATATGGAAAGGATGAGGTTAAGTTCGTAGATGTTTCAAATGCTTTGGTAAATAATCTAGTACCGGAAGAAGGATCAACATGATCACGAGACTGATATCGAAGCTTGACGGCAGCCGAGGTAGACTAACAACAAAAATCAAGCGGATCAAATAATAGGGAAATCTAGATCAAAGTCCGTGAGGAGAGTCATCGAAGACGTCCCCTGCGAAGGACGAGTGTGCCCTATTGTCCCGAAAGTGGCTTGGAAGAAAGATTGTCCAAACAAGGACAAGTCAAATGCAAATGTTGCCGTACGTAAGGCCGATGAAGACGATGAAGAATCGGCCTTTTCGGTTTCATCATCAAAAACCTACTCGGTATAAGTGGATTCTTGATTCTGGATGTTCTTATCATATGTGTCCAAACAGGCATTGGTTTTCGAGTTTTGAAGAGCTCGATGGAGGAGTTGTGCTTATGGCGGCAACGACAATGCCCGTCAGACAAAGGGATCGGAACAATACGACTAAAGATGCACGATGGTACAATCGACGACTTACAAATGTGGTATATTCACGACTCCAAAGAAAAACCTTATTTCTTTAGGTGTTCTAGATTCTCGATGGTTCTACAAGGTAACATTGGAAAATGGAGTCTTGAAAGTTGTACGAGGTGCATTGTA
Source organism: Hippophae rhamnoides (assembly GCA_033030585.1). NCBI lineage: Eukaryota > Viridiplantae > Streptophyta > Magnoliopsida > Rosales > Elaeagnaceae > Hippophae > Hippophae rhamnoides. The sequence goes on from CM065432.1 coordinate 51,850,287, forward strand.
GCAATGAACGGCGGTACTCGTAAGGCAAACTTGTATTTCACAGATGGGTGTACATTCTGGGAAGAGCGGTATCTCAAGTAGTTACAAGAAAAGGCAAATGATTCTTCCCGCTGTGGCACATGCGCTAGGCGTATGCCGGTGAAAAAGACTTTTGCAAGGCTTAATGAAGCAAGGTCTTTTGAAAGGTGCCAAGACCGGAAAGTTTGATTCTCGCGAGCATCGTGTAATGGGAAAACAAACAAGAGCCGAAGTTAAACCTTGCCATTCATCGTACTAAGGGATCTCTTGATTATATTCACACGGATGTTTGGGGACCTTCCAAGAATGCTTCACTGGAGGTAAACGTTGGTTTGTGACTTTTATTGATGATTTCTCTAGATATGTCTGGATATACACTATGAGTCACAAAGATGAAGTTACGATATCTTTCTTAAATGGAAGAAAATGATCGAGACTCGGGGACAGCGGGAAGATTAAAGGCTCAGACCGATAATGGTGGAGTATAAATCAGATCCTTTCTTTAAAGTTTGTCAAGATGAAGGGATAATCGGACATTTTTCGGCCTCGTACACCACAAATAGAACGGAGTTAGAATCTAGATGAATCGTACTTTGGTTGAGAAAGTTCGATGTATGCTATCTCATTCCAAATTGAGCAAGGCATTTTGAAGTGAGGGCTTTGTCATATGCAACTCATATAGTCACTGCATTCTACGCGATCGCATTAGATGGAAAAACTCCTAAAGAGGTATGGTCCGGACAACCTAACATGATTATGATTCATTCGCGAATATTTGGACGTCTCCGTATTTTCATGTTAGTGAATCCAAATCGATCCGAGAAAGCAAAGCTGTTTTCTTGGGCTTTAGGAAGGAGTTAAAGGATTTCGACTTTGGTGTGGGTGAATCCAAGAAGATCGTCTTAAGCCGAGATGTTACATTCGACGAATACATACCGAGACAAACAAATTCGTAGAAGAGAATGAAAGTCCAAATACTTTCTAAGGTGACGCGAGACTTCTGGGAAGATCCGTAAAAGATTGCACCAATTACCGATCGTGGTGAAGATGAAATTGATGATCGAAGAGATCTCGGTTGAGGTGGAGTTACTGCTCACCGTCACTACCGTGTCAGCGGCCGGAATCTGTGCCACTACTCGACCGGAAGGGGAGATTAGGAAGCCTACCGGATACACAGTACGTGGTAGCATTCGCACTCGATGATTGATGATGATGTCCCATGCACTGCTGAGAGAAGCCGTGCAAGAGTTGATAGTATGAAGTGGAAAATGGCAATGGATGAAGAGATGAAGTCTCTACATCGAATCGGAACTTGGGAGCTTGGTTCAACTTCCCAAAGGAAAGAAAACTATTGGTTGCAAATGGGTCTATGCCGAGAAGGAAGGTGCTCAGTAAAGACAACATCGAGATACAAAGCCGGACTAGTAGCAAAAGGCTATGCTCAGAAAGAAGGAATGGCTACAACGAGGTATTCTCACCCGTTGTTAGCATTCATCTATTCTGATACTATTGGCTTTGGTAGCACGATTTGATCTCGAGTTAGCTCGACTCGATGTCAAAACAGCCTTTTCTCCAGTACTTTGAACGAAGAAATCTACATGTCTCAACCGGATGGCTTTAAAATTCCAGGGACGAGAGAATTGGGCTTCTGGTAGTAAGTCAATTTACGGTTTGGAAAGCGATCACCGCGACAACGGTACAAGCGCTTTGATAGCCGTGAGAGGAGCCAGAGTACACACGTAGTCGGGTTTGATCATCATGTGTATACTTTCGGAAACTCCAAGACGGTACCTTCATTTATTTGCTCTTATATGTTGATGATATGTTGATTGTCAAGAGGTGGAGATCGGCAGTTGAAGGCTCACATTGAGTTCAGAATTTGAAATGAAAGATCTTGGAGAGCTAAGAAAATTCTTGGGATGGAAATCACAAGAGATAGAGTTAAGCATCTGTCGACACTGAGACTCGATATACGAAGAAAGTACTACAAAGGTTTGACATTGATGAAAAAACCAAACCAAGAAGTACACCGCTCTCACTTTCGAGTTAAGTGCATTAATGTCACCTAGCACCACCGATGAGGAAGAAGCAAATGGAACGTGTTCCATATGCAAATGCCGATTGGTGCCTTGATGTATGCAACGGTTTGCACCGTACTCCGATATTTCCCACGCCCGTTAGTATGGTGAGTCGGTCATAATCCGGGTAAAGGACACCTTTGTGACGGTGAAGTGGATTCTACGGTACATCTAGTGCTGGATATTGGTTTGAAGTTCGAGAGAGACAAGACCGAAGGTAAACACCTAGTTGGATATGTGGATTAGACTACGTGGAGATACGGATAGCGTCGATCTACAACCGTTATGTGCTCACAACGGCAGAGGACCGCTTGTTGGAGATCAACATTTGCAGTCCAGCGCTGGCTTTGTCTACCACAGAGCAGAGTATATGGGCAGTAAGCATTCAACGAAGCTATATGGCTTCTCGGGTTGACTAAGGATTTGGGTATTGTTCGGAAGAACGTGGGGTTTTCTGCGATAGCCGAGTGCCATTTGTTTGGCAAAGAACCAAGTTCATCAGTGGTCGCACAAGCACGTCGATGTTCGATTTCATTTTGTTCGGAAATCGTGATGAAGAGGAATGTTATACTCAGAAAGTCGGAGCTGCAGATAACCCTGCAGATATGCTTACAAAGGTGGTTACGGGGATCAAGTTTCAACATCTTGAACTTGATCAACATCTCTCGAGCTTAGGCGCCAGAGCGCGTTGGGACGATTACATGAACTTTTCGCCAAGGTGGAGATTGTTGAATATTACTCTAAAAGTAACAAATTAGTGGCATAATTTAGGGAAATTAGTGGCCTAATTTGTGGCATGACTATGGAATGATTTGTGGCACAATTTAAGGAAATTAGTGGCATAATTTAAGGAAATTAGTGGCCTTTAATTTAAGGCTAAATTATGTAAATTTCAGTGAGAAAAAGCCTTTCTTCATCTATAAATAGGGAAGAGTTAAATGCGTTGAAGAGCAATGAAAATCGAAAAAATCGTAGAGAGTATAAGAAACTCAAAGAGAAAATACTTGTGAGTTTTGGGAAACACTTGAGAGATATTATTAGTAAGAAATCAGATCTGTATTCTCAGATATTTCCTACTCGATTCAAATAATATCTGCTGCCTCCCGTGGACCTAGGCGAATTGCCGAACCACGTAAATTCTGTGTGTTCATTTTATCGCTTTGATATATTCATATACCACTATTTATTGCTTCCGCCCACAACAATGCTGACACACCTCAGTTCAGTATATCATCTAGTTACACTGCACGATTTCAAATCAACAATATCACATATTTAGATTTTTCCTTAATCTCATACTTTATCCAGCCAAACGTCTCTTTTTCCTCTAATGCATATATATATATATATATACATACACACAACCTTCAAATTAGCATGATGGCCCCGTCCCAATTAAACACAAATTTACTGTTCTTTCCTTTCTACTTTCTGCGTACTACAACATCAACACAAATCATATATTTCTCTAAATAACCCATATTCCCAGTTTTTTCAGAGGACAAAGAAAAAAAAACCAAAGAAAAGAGAGAGAAACAAATTAGTTGTCTTCATTCCAAAAAGGTTGGATGATCATGGAAACAGAGCAACCCCAACCGCGACAGCCAAAGCCTTTTACTCGACTAAACACATACGTAGCCAAAACTCGAGTCGGCAAACACTTCAAAATCGCCGAACGAAACACAACCTTCACAACTGAACTCCGAGCAGGCACAACCACGTTTCTCACCATGGCTTACATCTTAGCTGTCAATGCTTCGATTCTCACCGACTCCGGTGGCACGTGCAGTGTCTCCGACTGTGTCCCTCTCTGTTCCGACCCGACCATCTCTGTCTCCAATTGTACTGGGTCGAATCTTCGAGTCATTCAACCTGACCAATCCTGTAAGTTCGACCCGGTTAACCTGGGGTATGCGGCATGTCTTGAGAAAGTTCGTAAAGACCTCATCGTAGCCACAATAGCTTCGTCTCTTTTTGGGTGTTTGATAATGGGTATTTTCGCTAATCTTCCTTTGGGTTTAGCTCCGGGTATGGGGACTAATGCTTACTTTGCCTACACGGTTGTCGGGTTTCACGGCTCGGGTAATATATCGTACCAGAACGCCTTAGCCGCAGTGTTCATTGAAGGTTTGATTTTTTTACTGATATCTGCAATTGGGTTACGAGCAAAACTCGCAAAACTCGTACCAAAACCAGTACGAATTAGTTCCTCCGCAGGAATTGGACTCTTACTCGCCTTTATCGGGTTACAGAAAAACCAAGGAATCGGGCTTATCGGGTACAGTTCATCGACGCTACTCACACTCGGAGGCTGTCCGGCTTCTTCTCGTGTCTCACTCGCTCCAGTCATGACGTTAGCTAACGGCACTGTCAGTTTAATTCCTGGTGGTTCCGTTTCGGGCGATATTTTGTGTCTCCGAGATAGAATGGAAAGTCCAACGCTTTGGCTTGGAATCGTCGGTTTCATCATCATTGCTTATTGTTTAATGAAAAACATCAAAGGTGCCATAATTTATGGTATCGTCTTTGTCACAGCCGTTTCTTGGTTACGTAACACCAAAGTAACGGCATTTCCGAAAACAGAGTCCGGTGACTCGGCGTATCGGTATTTTAAGAAGGTAGTGGACGTACATACGATACAGAGTACAGCTGGAGCATTGAGCTTTTCAAGTATACGAAAAAATTACTTCTGGGAGGCTATGATTTCTTTTTTGTATGTAGACATACTCGGTACAACTGGTACCTTGTATTCAATGGCTGGATTCGCCGGCTTTTTGGATGAGAAGGGAGATTTTGAAGGCCAATATTTTGCTTTTATGTCGGATGCCACGTCAATTTTGGTGGGGTGTTTATTGGGCACGTCATCAGTAACAGTTTTTCTCGAATCATCGACGGGTATAAGGGAGGGTGGAAGAACGGGTTTGACAGCGTTGACAGTAGGAGTGTGCTTCTTTTTAGCATTCTTCTTCACGCCGCTACTAGCTTCAATACCAACGTGGGCAGTGGGACCACCGTTGATTTTGGTTGGAGTGTTGATGATGAAATCAGTGGTGGAGATTAAATGGAACGATATGAGACAAGCAATACCAGCATTTCTCACAATGATATTGACACCTTTGACGTATTCAATAGCATATGGACTTATTGGAGGGATAAGTAGTTTTATTGTGCTGCACTTGTGGGATTGGGGTGAAGCACTTTTGGTTAAGTGGGGAATTGTAAAGGGACCCATTGTTGGTGGTGAACTCCATGGAGCTCATGAAATTGAAGTTTAGAGCTTTTAGGAAATGTTTACATCGGATAATTTGACTTATGCATGCGTGTTTTGTTGATGTACTAAACTCAGTGAAATTATTTTTTTTTGTTTTTAGAATAGTTAATGATATGATAATTTAGATTAAATATGTAAAATTAGTATTATATTTTGTTAGAAAAATAATAAAAATAACACATTTAAATGTTATAATTATAAAAATAGTATTATATTTTAGTATTAAAAAAATTTAACATATTATTTCATATTTAACGTCGTTCAATTGGTTTATGTTCAAATTAAAGAAGATGTTACTTAGGAGTAACGAGAAACATGTGTTCCATCTTAATAAAATTATATATGAATTATATATAAATTAATGCATAAAATAAAATTGTTTTCTATTTAAATTTTAAATTTTAAGTTTTTAACACTCATTATATCGATGAAACTCAACAATTTGATATATTTTTATTAAAATAAGATAAATAAAACAATTTTTTAATTAAAAATAAGTAATAATTGAAAAATAACGATACTATTTATTGTGTATGTTTGGTATTATATATATAGCAAGTACACGACCCTAGCGACCTAAGGTGCCTCACTTATGTGATGAATGTAACGTTATCGTTTAACACCCCTTATATAGCGACATGGTACTTGAAAGCAATCGATCTGATTCTGATTAGAAGATCCGATGACTAAGACCTAATGATTAAGATTTGATAACAAAGATCTAATGATCAAAATCTGATGACTATGACTTGAACAAAACATGGCCTAAGTATAAATGACATGGTAGTAGCGATCTACCAATTGTTTGTAATCTTATCACATAGGGTCTGCATTGACACATATAGAAAAGAACACACACCCTTGTAATATTGACTCCTATTTTCTTATGTATATATACCTCCTTAATATCAATAGAAATGAGACGATTTTGAGATCTCTCTAAAAACCCTAACACTATCAATTCTCCAAGAAATTGGTGCCCACCATGGGATTTTAAATCTTTCAATCCTTAGTTAGCATTTGAGATTTTATATTTCACATCTAAGGATAATCAACTCGTGTCATAAGAAAATTCACACCTATCAACATAACCAACCATTATACAACCATTATTTCAAGAAGAAATAACCATTGAAAACATCACATGTATCAAGTTCCTAGAATTAGACCTAATGAATATGTACCTCACCATGTAGCTCATCTCAAACCACATTATGGATTGGGGTATAGCCCCATTCAATCTTCACCTCGATAAGTCAAGAAGTCAAAGGTTGCAAACACGATGTCATGTGCTACTAGTTTAACAAACTCCATTTTACAAATAAAAACATTCCCAACAATGTATCTCTTATCTATAAGATACTTTTTATCAATAAAGCATCTAGTACCATTCTCAACGAGATACTTCTTATTTATAAGTTGTCATCGTACTAAGCATTATTGGATTATAATTAGGGGTGATAATTTAAACTTTAATCCTAGCATCAACCCAACACAATATAATACGAAATAAATTATTTTTTAATTAAAATTAATTATTAATTTTTTATGTTAGTAAAAGTATTGATTTTTCTTACTATTATAAATAAATAAATAAATAAATTTATTAAAAATAATTTAATTTTTTATAATAATAAAAATAAATATATGAATTTAGATCGAAAAATATGAATACAAACACATACAACACGAAACAAATATATATAATACACACAAATTAATTTACATCTATGATCATAATTGATGTAAAAAAGGGATCATTTTCTTAAAATATATACGTTGACGGTAGGGTGGCGTTGATATAGATATATAACTAAGTTTGCCAACTTTGGGTAGATTCATATCCTTTATTACAAATGTTTTCGTTCTGTTAAAATATGAAAAGGTAATGAGATAAAAGTATAGAATTTAATAGCATAAATTTAAACATAAAATAGAGATTATAATTTATAATTAAAAAAAATTAAGGTTTTATTATTCAACAATAAAATAAGAGTTAATATAATTTTACTGTTAAAAGAATATAATATCTTGAATAAAATTAACAAAGATAATAAAATAAAGTAATTACTTGTCATTTATTTGCTTTATATCGCTATAGCCTCTATAAACATGTAAAAGGAATAAATATTGCTGTTATACTAGACCACGTTTATCAAAATACATATACTAGAACGCAACTCCTCAAGACATTCATTAGTTTTACTAGACCACAACTTCACATGACTTTACATTCAATTGGGTAAATTTTGATGAATAAATATTTTAAATGTTTCTAATTTGAGATTATGTTTTTTCTCTTTTATATATCTCAAACCTCTCTCTTCTTTATTTTTTATTTTCTTATATTCCTTTCTTGCTATATCTTTATTATCTCCTCTATTATATTTAAAAGAAATAGAGTATACTTTTTTCAATAATATATAAATTAATTTAAGTATTTTATTTTTAGAGCATGACTTTAAGTGTTATCAATGCTGGATAAATATTTTAAATAAGTTCATAATAAAGATTTTTACATGACAAGAAGGCCAAATCAAACCAAGTTCAGATTCAGCATTGCAGGTGATAATTGAGAAAATGTTAATATTCTTTGTTAATACAACAGTTGATTTTGTTCATATATATATATATATTTTTATGAAAATAAATAATCAAGTTTCTAACATACAAAATTCTCTGGGTTCATTATTTATTTTTTAATGTTGATTAGGACCCAAAAGACAGTATTTAGTGGGGAATTAAGATGACAAGCAGAAGACCAAACACCTGTTCTTTTGTAATTTATTCAGCACATCGAAGCACCATCTTTAACTTCCACTTGATAGTCTAGATATTTTAGGCATAAAGATTATTAATTTAGAATTTTTTATAAACATTAATATGTAATAATAATTAAAAAAAATTATAATTTATAATTATAAAAATATTTATTATTATCATTATTATAAAAAAAAAACTAACACACTATTTTACATTAAATAATATCTAATTAATCATCGTTTGAATTAAAATACGATAATTTTTATTCTTTTAATATTAATATTATTCTCTTAAATATAGTTAAATATTTGTAAAATGTTATTTTTATTATTATAAATTATATATATATATTTTTTAATTTCTCATCGTTAGTTTAGACTTGTATTAGTTTGTAGGAATACAAACGAGGATTCGATTAACATAATGCACAAATTTTAAAATATTCTTGGCGATTGAGCTGATATTTGGTAGCAAAACATGAACAATATTGACAGATCATGTATTATTATTATTATTATTTTCTCTCGTTACAAAATATGGTGAAAATCCATAATTCTAATTCTACTTTTATTCTCAAAGGAAATGAAAAAGTTAGATTAATCAGTCAGAGAACATATTCTGAAACATTATTATTAGTGTGCCAATGTTTCTTGTAATCATAAAGGCCTAGTTTTGGAGAACATCTTTAAGCCATAGATAACTACATAAGTAGATAGGCAACTTTTTAGTACAAGAATTTTACCAATCAATCGAACTTCATTTTCTTTGGGACACGTATGTCATGAGGTTCTCATGTGAAATTGTAGCAAATTTTGACATACACGTGGCATTCAAGACGATTGAACCACCAAAAAAAAATTAATTATAAAATGTACTCGTTCTTAAAGAGATAGAAAACTGATGGATTCCTTCGAATACAATATGATGTAAACCTTGTATGGTTCTTTCTAAGTTCTTTTTTTTTTTTTAATTCTCTAGAAATCTCATTTAGAGCAAACATTGATGAATCAATAGACCTAATACAAGTCCAAAATCTCAAAATCTATTACAAAGTTTTCAAAATAATTGAAAAAAATTATGCCATAAATAAATCACAAAAAAATAAAAATAAAAAATTTAAATGAACTAAAATAAAAACCCAAATAATTGTGAACACAAATCTCTATCTTTAAAAATATTAGAGTAAAAAGATGTTGAAATATTATATCAAATGATAAATCTAGAAGATCAAAGAATTTAAACTTAAATGACATTTTAAAATTAATACGATGACACGTAAGTTAAGGTTAATATTGATAATTTTTATGAATCATATGTTTGATTGAACATAATTAAATTAATAAATTTAGACGTTATAATTATGAAATTAAAATAAATTATATTGTATTATGATTTTATACGTGAAATTTGGATAAAAATTATATTTATGTTAAAGAGTGAGCTATTATCTTTCTTGATTTTTTTAGTTAAATAAAAAATGAGTCACCGTTTGTAGTGTTTTCTACGGAATTGCATTTTTTCATAAATTTTAAATAGTATAATTTTGGGGCATGTTTTTGCTATTATTTAGGTATTTTTTTATTTAGATGTAATATTAAATATAGATTTATCATTTTGAGCTCAATGTTATGGAATCAATTAAGTTTGTTGAAAAAATTAATGCAATCTTTGTATGCACACGTAAATAAAAACCATTAAATAAGTTAAATGTTAGTACTAATGCTAAAGGGTCTAAAATGATATTTGTATTGTATTGTATGTATACACCTTTTAATGGAATATGTAATTAAAATCTTTCTATATCTTTAATTTCAAGGAATGAATTTTTATATTCTAAATGAAAAAATTAAAACCGAAACGAACACTTTATTTAAATAAACGTTAGTTAACGTGTATTTTAATATATATTATAAATATAGGATATATTTATTATATATTATAAATATAATACAACAATAAATCTTTATCATTTTATTTTAAAAATAAAATTAAAATGAAAACTTTTATAATTATATTATATTTATAATATGCAATAAACTTATATTACATTTATATTGATAGATATTCCGAGATAATTTCCCAACGTCCATCTACATGTAATACTTTCTAGATATTATCAATCTCTAATTAGCAATACGAGGGAACAAATGGAAGCCGTTGGTAAAAGCTGCTTGAGTTCAATCGTGATAGCTCCTCTTGATAATTATTTATCTTCGAAGAACAGAATCTATGCAATCAATAATTTCAGGGTTTCAAAAAAGAAGAATTTCAATTCGAACAGAGTGTGCTGCAAATTGCCTGAGAGTGAAATTGGGGAGAAATCGACCATTAACAGACCTCTCAATTCAAAGAACAAAATGGAAGATTACAATACAGCGATGAAGAAGATGATGAGGAATCCCTACGAGTATCATCACGATCTAGGTCAGTCTCCTTTTAATCTTGTTACTTCCCTTTTGGAATTTCAGAGCCAGTTCCAGCATTTATTGATTTTTTATTTTATTTTTTTGGTAATTATTTAATCTTTGGTGGAAACTCTTTAGCCTTTAATTTATGGAGCTTTTTGGCTGAACTTTTCCGTAAAAGCATGAGATGCAGGTACCGTAAAATTACCCATTTCCATAACTTTTATACTCTTTTTCCCTTTCGTTTTAATATATTTTTGAACCTTAATTGTTAGAATTTTTCGGAGATAAAAGTAAGTCGTTTGGATTTTATAAATTATATTTTACCCTTCTTTTATCTGAAATACATGATCAAATTCATTCCCAAAAAGTAATAAAGGATTCATTCACGAAAACTATTTGTCGTACCTTTTTGTGTTTTGGGACGAATCTGAATCAGAATGGCATATTTCTCTACTTAACTTTTGATGCTTTATCCTTAAAACCTTTAAAGATGCTTTCTTTGTGAATTGGACAACCATTTTAGCGACTATTATGAGAGGATATTATTCTTTAATGCACAAGTACATCACTATGGAAAATTTGAATTCTGCTATCAAAACCTATGTTGAAACCAGTGACCTTATCAGTAAGTATGATAAGCTAAGCCTGAATTAAAATTGAGTTCATGTACGTATGATGAAGAAACCCCACTAGTAAATATTTAACGAAGGAAAATAATGTAATAGTTTCGATTGTTCAGGCATGAACTACACGCTGATAACAGATAAATTGATAGTGGGGTCTCAGCCTCAGAAACCTGAAGATATAGATCACCTAAAACAGGAAGAGAATGTGGCTTACATTCTCAACTTGCAACAGGACAGTGATGTTGAGTATTGGGCAATTGACTTGCAATTGATAATAAAAAGATGTCAACAACTTGGAGTTCGTCACATGAGAAGGCCTGTAAGTTATTTACTTTCCTATGATGTTATTGTCATGAGCTATACCCAAACATTGTCAATGTATTTGGGAATATAATTTATACATGAGGTTGAGCACCTTTTGTTTGTTGGTTTCTTAAATAAGTTTTTGCGTTCTCTTCTGCAGCTTTGTCTTACTGTATTTGTAATATTGACAGGCAAGAGATTTTGATCCAGATTCATTGCGAAATGGCTTACCAAAAGCTGTTTCATCATTAGAATGGGCCATTTCTGAGGGAAAGGGGAAAGCATACGTGCATTGCACTGCTGGACTTGGAAGGGCACCAGCTGTTGCGATTGCTTATATGTTCTGGTTTTGTGGAATGAATGTGAGTTTCCTTAATATCTTCTTTTAGCTCGCTCTTGTTAACTCTTTTATTGACTAACATTCAAAATGTTGAGATTGTTTTACTTCTGTATCAAATGAATTCTTGAGAGTTTTTAAGGGCTGTTTGGCAATGTCCTTTTGTAGCTGAACACAGCATATGATAAGCTGACTTCAAAAAGACCGTGTGGACCAAATAAAAGAGCTATACGCGGAGCTACTTATGATCTTGCCAAGGATGATCCCTGGAAGCAGCCCTTTGAGAATCTTTCAGATAATGCTTTTGAGGACATAGCAAACTGGGAGAGGAGCTTGATTCAAGAGAGGGTCCGATCCCTCCGTGGAACTTGATATCGTCAGTCACCATTTTCTCATTTTATTAAACAACATTTTAGCTGCTAATTATTATCCCAAAATCATTTATGTTATTGTATTCTTATTGATAGTGAATGCTTGTTTTGAGTTTGATCGTTTTGATACTCAACAGGTTTCATGTTATCAGAAATCTAAACATCACTATTGAAGATCAACACTATCATCCTGCTACTATCAAAGCTGGGACAGTGACCCCAAAGGCAAAGCCCAAACAATGCTGACCTTTTCTTGCAGCCTCTTGAAGGATTTAAATATATGTATTCATCCACATATGATAAGAAAAATGGTTTCAATTACAAATAGATGTATTATTTTTTTGTCATGAAATGTGAATCACTATGTTGAGGAGCTTGGATTGCTAGCTACGCTTTATATTTTTTGTAATTAAGCTTCGACAATTGTCAGTAGTGATTTATAGTTTGAGTAACTGCAAGGACGGCCAAGGTGAAGGAACATCTTAAACTAGCATTGACAATCAGTTCATATGCTTAGATTTAGAAGCTGATTACAGTCAAACGTATTTAGGAATGCAAGACACGTTGATTAATCCATCTAGTTAGCTAAGATGTTATATTACAATGTCAATCTGCATGTTGAGAGGAATAACTAGCAGCAAGTCTCCCGTGGAACAGAGAAGCGAAGCTAGTGTCCCAAAAATTCATTCTGAATGGATATTTCTTTACAAGTGAAACGAATTCAGTCTCCAAAAAAACCAATCACACTTAAGTTGAAACAGAATGGTTCTTTGCAAGTTGTGTTTGGCGGCAGCCTAGGTGGAATGCTGTCACTATCCACAGTTGAGAAACCTGGAGAACCGCAAAGTAAAATGAATGCTCAGAAACAATGTTGTCAAACTAGTATATAAAAAGTACGGATAATGCCCCCCCCACGTATAAAAGGAAGGTTCAGGTGTCTGAAGAATGCCTACCACCTACGGGTTCTTGGCGCATATTTTTTTTTTTTGCCTAAAACCACATACAGGCAAGGCATACAAAGAAACCGTTGACATTATCACCTTAAGAATTCGGAAAAGTAGTCTGTACATTCCTGCCGCTGCAGCATCTCCAAGTCCTTGAACAAGTACATCTATGCATACCTACAATAGCACATAGTCAGTTCAGTTGGAGTATCTTATAAGATAATTGTCAATTCGGTAATAAAATCATGTAGCTAAACGGTAAATAACCCTTGACATGGTATTATATCTAGAATAATGGCACGACATATGACTGCCATGTTATGGTCGCGTTAGACATCATGCATGCTCTAAAACAAGCTTGCCATTTTTTTCTGCTCTATGAGACTAGAAAACTTAGGAGTTTCATATTTCAAGATGTATGATAATGTCCAAGTGAATATGATAATGTAAACTCATACCTTAGCCTTGTATTTTTACTCTTCCAGGCTGATCACAACATAAGTAACAACCTATATAGCAATAAAAGTGCAATTTATAAGGGTTGCTCTTCAATATCTTGCACAACTGCCCTATCATAAGCCTTCTATCTGACAAAATTCAACAAAATTAAGAAAACGAGTGATTGTTATATGAATTATTTAAGGAAAAATATAGACCTAATGTGTAAAGGAAAAGAAAAACCTTTCACAGGGCACAAAAAGAGAAACAAAATTTGAGAAAGCAACAACTGGAGCAGAGCAAATAGTTACAGTAATCCCAACAACAGTGAGAATATGCCCTGCATTTGATAAAATCAAATGACAGTCCATTTGCCTTGCTAAAACATCTAGCACGATGCAAAAACTAATCCAATGAACAGTTTACTGTCACTGTAAGTTGCCCATTAAGGATAAAAATTGCTATGAAACTGTTTATTAGGGCAAGCAATCTTCTTCTTCCGTCTGAGCTAGAAATGATAGTCGCAATTACGTTAACTTTCTGTGGTCATAGAAATAAGAGAAATATTTGATCACGAACAGAGAGATAGAAAAATCGATTCATTATATTATATGGAAACATGTGCATGAGAAATAAGGGACAGATGACGATCATCTATTGGAGAGAGAAGCAATAGGAGGAAAAACAGACAGATAATTTGGAGAAACAAAAAGAACCAACATCATTTTGTAAACTTGAGCACACAGACGAAGTGAAGAAATGAACATGATGAAGCATTAATCTAGCAATAATGATATACCAAAATCAAGATTTCTAAAATAAACGTGACTGAAGAGCCCGCACACCTTGTTGCTGGCGCATACACTAATAAGTTTCCCATGAAACACACCACTCCTCACGTTAAGTACAAACAACCATATGATTAGCTTTTAAAGTTTCAAGTAATAAATAGCTAATGGCCTGGTCAGCATCTTACAGAAAAGAAAATATGAGATCTTGTAGTCAGTTGACTTGTACGATCCTTCAGAAACGAAAATATCTGGGAACAGAGGAACTGTCATTCTACTGACAAAATGTTCACAAAGTTAATTTTTAATTCCCTCAACAGTAGATCAGCATGAACTATAATATTACATGGATATCACAATGATATCATGTTCTGTATATTAGACACTATTTTCTATATTCTCCATGCATGATTGCAAATTGAACTTATCAGTTATTACTTCTATTGGTCAAAAGATGACTGCTGCAGTCGTACTATTTACACAGGATCTTTTACTCAAATTACAAAGCCAAGATTACAAACTGGTTTCAACTGAAATGCTTCCCAATGAGGGAGGGGGAGTTTCAATACCTGAAAGTAGAAGAAAGAAGAGACTGTTATGATTGATTAAAAATAATATTATGTTTGTTAGTCAAAATAGGAGGTGATTAATTTAGAAGAAAATTCATGGAAGGTGGTTTACCATATTGTCAAAGATGGAGTTGACTAACTTTATTTGAATAAAGAAAAAGAAAATTAGGTAGCTTAATTTTATTGAATGAAGAAATGTTTGGCATATGAAATGAGAACTTGAAGGCTATAAATATGACTTCATTTCTTCATTGATAATCATCCCAAAAATAGAGAAAAGCTTGTATGAGAAGTTCTTGAGTGAATTTTGTGGGAAAATTTTCTTGCTTGTAATTGCTTTTGGGTGTGTGAGAAAATTATCGAGAGTGTGGTTGTAGAATAATTTTCCACATAAATGAATTTTCTCTCGTTGTCTTTTGACAACGAAAAGTGGTTTTTCTCTAATTTGGAGCTTTCTCTATAATTCTTCACATAGTGAATTTTTCTCCTGTTATCTTTTGACATGACGAAAGTGCTTTTTCTCTAATTTGGAGTTTCCACTATAATTCTTGGTGTCGTATTATCTATTTCTCTCGTTATTTCGATATTCGCTAAGGAAGATCTTGGGATGAGAATTTGTGATTATACCATTTTATCCAAATTTCCTAACAACCTGGTATCGAGCCAATTTCAAAGAAAGAAGGAGAA
Organism: Hippophae rhamnoides; assembly: GCA_033030585.1. NCBI lineage: Eukaryota > Viridiplantae > Streptophyta > Magnoliopsida > Rosales > Elaeagnaceae > Hippophae > Hippophae rhamnoides. The sequence goes on from CM065432.1 coordinate 51,865,888, forward strand.
ATATCAAGAGTCAAGATTGACATTGAGAAATTTGACGAGAATCAATTTTGGTCAGGCAAGTACAAGTCAAAGATTTGTTAATCCAATATAGGTTACACAAGGCATTAAAGGGGAAAATCAAATGCTTTTTCGGTGATTGAACAAAGAAAACTAATATAAGTGATTAAGATCGAAGATCTTGATCTAAGAGTCATGTTGCAATTGCTTTGTTTACCAAAAATATTCTTGCAAATGTACATGGAATATCTACGCAAAGAACTCGGGGAAAAGCAAGAATTGTATCAGTAAAAAGGCTGCGTTCCAAATCGGGTGTATTTGAAAGAGTAGTTTCATACTTTCGCGTATGAATGAAGGAACTATGTACGTTCGACCATCTAAGTGTTCTCAATGGTATTGTCTCCGAACCGAAAACCATCGAGTTAAACTTGATGATTTGAAGATATAGCTTTAAGGCTCATCCGGTCTCGTCCATCTTCATGATCACATGAAACCTATCTTGATTCATGGAAAGGAGAAAATAATTTTTTTCGTAAGTTACTAGCAAGTTGTTTTCTCTCAAGAAAAAAGGAAATGGTGAAAGAAATATTTCGCTAAAACTCAAAGATTGGTAGTCGACAACCAAAAGAAAAACAATTTCATGAAAAAGAAGATAGCCGGGGGTGTGGACAATCCAGGCACCTCAAAAGAAATTGTCCAAAGGGTGGAGGCGATCCCGCAAGTTAAGCTCAACACCGACGGCGACGCTTAATAGTACGTCTGCTTTTCAAAGACTATAGTGATGCTCTTTGAAAAAAGAGGGTACATCCTCGTAGCGCATGCCACTAATCTCTAAATATTGCCATGAAAGAGGTATGTTACTTCGGTAGCCGGTCCACAAGTTTGCACACGGGCATTGGCTTGGTATAGATGCAAGGCGCATGGGAAAGGATGTCGATGGGCGATGAACTCTCGGGAAAACCAAGTGTGAGAGTTGCACCATAAATTTCAAAGAAGTTTTTTTTTCGACACGAGGCGATGAAATTCTTAGAATTGGTGATTAATTCTAAGTTGCGGTGTACTTTTATGGTGGAGTATGACGACAATTCTCGGTATAGAGAATTATGGATCGTTGGAATAAACAGTGTTGTAGTGGTAACCATGTTTATTTTTAATCAAGGTGGAGATTGTTATGATTGATTAAAAATAATATTAGGTTTTTTAGTCAAAATAGGATGTGCCTAATTTAGAAGAAAATTCATGGAAGGTGGTTTACCATATTGTCAAAGATGGAGGTGCCTAACCTTGTTTGAATAAAGAAAAAGAAAATTAGGTAGCCTAATTTTGTTGAATGAAGAAATATTTGGCATATGAAATGAGAACTTGAAGGCTATAAATATGGCTTAATTTCTTCATTGATAATCATCGCAAAAATAGAGAAAAGCTTGTATGAGAAGTTCTTGAGTGAGGGAATTTTGTGGGAAAATTCTCTTGGGCTTGTAATTGTTTTTGGGTGTGTGAGAAAATTACTGAGAGTGTGGTTATAACAATTTTCCACATAGTGAATTTTTCTCTCGTTGTCTTTTGACAACGAAAGTGGTTTTTCTCTAATTTGGAGTTTCCACTATAATTCTTGTGTTGTGTATTATCTATTTCTCTGTTATTTGATATTCTGCTAAGGAAGATCTTGGGAGGGAGAATTTGTGATTATACCATTTTATCCAAATTTCCTAACAGAGACAACTACACTCAACCAAAGGAACGAGGAAACATGCAACAAGTAAGTTGATGACATAATGAGTTGGAGTCCATCTAAGATTTTCCCAAAGCTGAGGCTTCAATGCCAAATTGGGGGACTTGGGAGAAACTCTTTTTACAGTCTGTACAATCTGTCCATCAGCTTCAAAAAAATTTTATAAGACTATCAGCTTCATTTCGTGGACAAGAATCACCTTCTCTGAAAAATAAGATCGTTAGGGTGAAAAATACAACAAAGAAATAAATCAACCATTTGATATGCACACAAATCTTTATAAAGTTTTATATACACTAAGACACTTTCAGATTTGGTTTAAAAATCTTATAAAAACCCCTTATTGGCTCCTTTATAGAATAAACACTAAGACATGCAAGTATCTTAGTAATCCATAGAAGTGGGAGTTATCTAACAATCCACAGCAGATGCAAGGAGTAACTCTGAAATTTCATTTAAAGAGAATATAGATATCATGATTCCAAAGCCTAAAAAAATAAAATGGTAAATATCAATCACCTCCACCAAGTTTGGCTATATCATGTTCAAAATCAACACCAAAATAATAATTAAAGAGGTAGAGAAATAAATGAAGTGGTTGAAGAGGTAGAGAAATAAATAAAGTGGTTTAAGGTTGTAGAAATAAATGAAGTAGTTGAAGGTTGTAGAAATAAATGAAGTAGTTGAAGGTTGTAGAAAAAAGAAGTGTGTAGATAAGATTTGTATGGCTAGGATTATTTCTTAGTTTTATATTTGTGTGGTGTAGATTGCATGGTGAGGACTATAAATAGTCTACCTTGTATTTGGTTTAATCATTCCATCAAAAACAAATAAGTCTTTGTATTCTTAGTTTGAGTGTGAGTTGAGAGCTTTCTCTTTGAGTGTTTGTATTTCTCTTCAATTTGTGAGTTGCCTTTGAAAGATGTTATAGTGAGTATAATACAAGTAGTTTGTTTACTTGTTTAGATCTAATATTAGTAAATTTAGAGTTGTTCATTCTAAATTTTACTCAACATATCAATTTGTCCCCAAAAATATTGTTCTATATAAATCACAAACTTAATGTTTCACAACTTATCAACAAAACCCCACCACCATTGATAATATTATGTTTCAAGTATCAATCAACCCCAAAATAATACTATTTTTTCCTTCAATGATATTATTCTCAATTTGGGGGTATAATTGATAACTTACAATCTGAGAGAGTAAGCCAAATAACAAGTATCGATGCATATAGACTTGTTACTTGAATAGCAATTTTTCAGCAGAAAATATAATCTTTTACACATTTTTAACTTTTTTTATTGAAAACATTTTAGCTTTCAAATACATTAAGAATCTGGGGAAAATTCAAAGCTTATAATTGAACTCATGTAAATTCAAGATATAGGTGGCCTGATGGGATAATGTTCCTCAGGGAGATGGGATGCATCCTGTCTTATCCCTTTTAACGAGTGTGCACCAAATCCCATCGATAGAGCAGCAAATAAAAGTAGAAATGCCACAGGGTCAAACCACAGTTAAGAACCTAGCTGGTAGTTTTATATAGCAAGAATACATACAGGGCCCTAGCCAAGCCATTCCTGTAGCAAACAATGAGTCAAAAAGCTGGCCAAGGGTGGTCCCAACTCCAATGAACCCAAATGGTCTTGAACCCGACTGAATACAAGTCACTTTAGATGCACACCAAAATTTCCATAGCCGTGATTTGTGAAATATTGTACGGCAGCATCCAGATTCCAAACCTCAGTATTCTTCACGTCAATCACTCTAACCCAAGGTCGAAGAAATAGTAATTAGATTGAATAGAAGCCTATCAGAACAATTACTTTGAAATTGTTATACTTGATATAAACATAAAAGTTCAAGTAGTTTCTGTGAAAAATCTAAAGAATTTCCTGTTGTGGACGGAAGCGATAAATAGCGATACATAGAATTTATGTGGTTCGATAATTCGCCTAGGTCTACGGAATGTAGCAAATATTATTGAATTAAGTAGGAAATATACAGAATACAAATATAGATTTATTGACTAATAATATCTTTCAAGTGTTTCCCCAAACTCATAGAAAACTCTCATACTCACTAAGTATTTTCTCTTTTTAAGTTTGCTTATACTCTCTCTGATTTTTTTTATTTTTGCCTTAGTATTCAATGCATGAACTACTTCCTATTTATATATGAAGCAAAACTTCCTTTCCATAAATTGTGCCATAATTTAAGCCTTAAATTATGCCACTAATTTGTTACTTTTAGAGCCAATATTCAACAATCTCCACTTTGGCGAAAAAGTTCATAACGCTGCCTCCAAATGAGCCCTAGGTGCTCTAAGCTCGAGAGATGTTGATCAAGTTCAAGCAATGTTGAAACTTGATCCCTATAACCACCTTTGTAAGCATATCTGTAGGGTTATCTACAATTTCGACTTTCTGGAGTATAACATTCCCTTTATTGACGATTTTTCGAACAAAATGAAATCGAACATCGATGTGTTTGGTAATACCATCAGGAACTTGGTTCTTTGCCAAATAAATAACACTCTGGCTGTCACAGAAAACCTTCACGTTCTTCTGAACAATACTCAAATCCTTGGTAAACCTGAGAAGCCAGATAGCTTCTTTGAATGCTTCTGTTACAGTCATATACTCTGCCTCTGTAGTAGACAAGGCTACACTTGACTGCAATGTTGATCTCCAACAAACTGGTCCTCCTACCATTGTGAATACATAACCAGTTTTAGATCGACGCTTATCCAAATCTCCAGAGTAGTCAGAATCCACATATTCGACTAAGTGTTTACCTTCAGTCTTATCTCTCTTAAAATTCAAACCAATATCCACAGTACCATAGATGTACCGTAGAATCCACTTCACTGCTTGTCATTTTCCTTTACTCGAATTATGCATGTACCGACTCATCATACTAACAGCGTGGGAAATATCAGGTCTTGTGTAAACTGTTGCATACATCAAGGCACCAACGGCATTTGCATATGAAACACGTTCCATTTTCTTCTTCTCATCGGTGGTGCTAGGTGACATCAATGCACTCAACTAAAAGGGTGGAGCAAGTGGTGTACTTACTGGTTTGGTTTTTTCATCAATGTCAAACCTTTGTAGTACTTTCTTCAGATACTGAGTCTATGTTAGACAGACTGTGCTTGCAACTCTATCTCTTGTGATTTTCATCCCAAGAATTTTCTTAGCTTCTCCAAGATCTTTCATTTTAAATTCTGAACTCAACAGAGCCTTCAATCTGTCGATCTCCACCTAGCTCTTAGATGCAATCAACATATCATCAACATATAAGAGCAAATAAATGAAGGTACCATCTTGGAGTTTCCGAAAGTATACACAGTGATCAAACTGACTGCGTGTGTACTTCTGCTCTTTGATGAAGCTATCAAAGCGCTTGTACCACTGTCGTGGTGATTGCTTCAAACCGTAAATTGACTTGCTCAACTTGCAAGCCCAATTCTCTCATCTTGGAACTTTGAAGCCATCCGATTGAGACATGTAGATCTCTTCATTCAAAGTACCATAGAGAAAAGCTATTTTGACATCGAGTTGAGCTAACTTGAGATCAAATTGTGCTACCAAAGCCAATAGTATCCGAATAGATGAATGCTTAACAACATGTGAGAATACCTTATTGTAGTCTATTTTTTCTTTCTGAGCATAGCCTTTTGCTACCAATCTGGCTTTGTATCTAATGTTGTCTTTACCAGGAACACCTTCATTCTTGGCATAGACCCATTTGCAACCAATAGTTTTTGTTCCTTTGGGAAGTTGAACCAACTCTCAAGTCTGATTCTGGTGTAGAGACTTCATCTCTTCATCCATTGCCATCTTCCACTTCATACTATAAACTCTCTGCACGGCTTCTCTATAAATGCATGGGAAATCATCATCAATTACTGGAAGTGCGAATGCTACTATGTCTGTGTATCTGGTAGGCTTCCTAATCTCTCTTCTCGGTTGAGTAGTGGCAATAGATTCTGGTTGCTGATTAATCGGTGGTGATGGTGAGAGAACCTCCACCTCAACTGAGATCTCTTCTTGATCATCAATTTCATCTTCACCACGATCGATAATTGGTGCAATCTTTTCTAGATCTTCCGGAGTCTCAAGCATCACCTTAGAAAGAGTATTTGGACTTTCATTCTCTTTCTTTGAATTTGTCTGTCTCAGCATAACAGACTCGTCGAATGTGACATCTCGGCTTAAAACGATCTTCTTGGATTCACCATACCAAAGTCGAAATCCTTTAACTCCTTCCTTAAAGCCTAAGAAATAGCTTTCTTTGCTCTAGGATCCAGTTTGGATTCACTAACATGAAAATATGCAAGACATTCAAATATTCACAATGAATCATAATCAGTAACAGGTTGTCCAGACCATACCTCTTTAGGAGTTTTCCCATCTAATGCAGTCGTAGGAAGTCTGTTGACTATATGAGTTGCATATGACAAAGCCTTAGCCCAAAATGCCTTGCTTAATTTGGATTGAGATAGCATACATCGAACTTTCTCAACCAAAGTATGATTTATTCGTTCTGTAACTTCATTCTGCTATAGTGTACGAGGAACAGAAAAATGTCTGATTGTCCCTTCATCTTGACAAACTTTGAAGAAGGGATCTGATTTGTACTCGCCACCATTATCAGATCTGAGTATATGAATGGCAGTGCCAAACTTGACTCTTGTTTGTTTTCCCATTACACAATGCTCACAGAAATCAAACTTTCCAGTCTTGGCACCTTTCAAAAGACCTTGCTTCATTAAGCCTTACAAAAAATTTTCACCGACATGCCCTAAGCGCATGTGCCACAAGCAGGAAGAATCATTTGTCTTTTCTTCAAAACTACATAAGATAGCTGCTCTTCTTATAACTGTACTCCCATCTAGGAAATATAAGTTCGCCCTCCAAGTACCCTTCATCGCTACAAATGCATCTCATACAACTTTCAAGACTCCATTTTCCAATGTTACCTTGTAACCATCAGAATCTAGAACACCTAAAGAAATGAGATTTTTCTTTAGGTCAAAAATATACCTTACATTTGTAAGTCGTCTGATTGTACCATCGTGCATCTTTAATCATACTATTCTGATCTCTTTTGTCTAACAAATATTGTCGTTACCCATAAGCACAACTCCTCCACAGAGCTCCTCAAAACTAGAAAACCAATGTCTGTTTGAACACATATGATAAGTACATCCAGAATCAAGGATCCACTTATCTGAGTAGGTTTCTGATGATGAAATTGAAAAGGTTGATTTTTCATCTCCATCGGCCTTCTGTGCAACATTTGCATTTGACTTGTCCTTGTTTGGACAATCTTTCTTCCAGTGCCCTTTCTGGTGACAATAAGCACACTCGTCCTTCACAGGACATCTTTTGGATGAATTTCCTTTGGACTTTGATCTTGATCGCCCTTTATTATTTATTCCACCAGATTTTTTGTTGTTCGTCCTACCTCTAGCTACCGTCAATGCTTTTGATATTGAGTCTCTGTGATCATATTGATCCTTCTTCCGGTACTCATTATTTACCAAAGCATTTGAAACATCTACGAATTTAACCTCATCTTTTCCATTTAACAAGGTTGTGGTTAAATGCTCATACCTCTCAGGTAATGAATTCAGTAACAAAAAAGCTTTATCTTCATTGATAATTTCAACATCTAAATATTGCAGATCGGCCAAAATTTTATTGAAATTATCTAAGTGTTCAATCACAGGGGTACCTTTCTTGTATTGGAAACGGAAAAGTTTCTTCTTCAAGTAGAGTTTGTTCTTACTTTTCGTCATGTACTTGTCCTCTAGTTTCTTCCAGAGAACTACTGTTACATTCTCTTTCATGACAAAGTACTTCTGATCTTTTCCTAAGCATAGTTGAATTGTGCCACAAGCTTGTCGATTGACATAATTCCAATCTTTATTTGAATAATCTCCTGGCTTGGTCTCCAAGGATATATTAGATCCTTCTCGAAATAATAGATCTAATACTTCATATTGCCACATGCCAAAGTTATTGGGACCGTCGAATTTCTCCACCTCAAACTTTGTGTTGGACAACATAGTTCTTCGAGTTGAACAATTTGGTTTGCCAGAAATTCTATGGTTAGTTTTTTCACCTTCTTCGATCTCTCTTTTATCAACCATAAGTACAAACAGATAATAGAAAATTTGCACTTACAACTTAAAACAATGTTTTTCTAAATTTTATACCTTATTTGAAAAAACGGAGTTTGCAGTTGAATCCAGAATGGTTCAATTAACTAAGAATAGGTCTGACTCAGTTGAAAACAGATGAAAAATGGACCAACTCGGTTCAAATATCACTAGTAACTGAATTGACTCGGTCTAACTCAGTGAGTTGACTCAGTTGCTGGCAGCAGTACTCTGGTGGCTTCTAGCGATGATTCTGAATTTCGATTTGAGCGATTCTTTTACCGTTGCATTCGTCTCGTCGAGAGCTTCAATTTGATATATAATACTGCTATATTTGGCTCTGATATCAATTTGTTGTGAGCAAAAGCGATAAATAACGGTATATGAATATATCAAAGCAGTAAAAAGACACAAAATTTATGTAGTTCAATAATTCGTCTAGGTCTACGGGAGCCAACAGATGTTATTGAACTAAGTAAAAAATATACAGAATACAGATACAGATTTCCTCACTAATAATATCTCTTAAATGTTTCCCAAAACTCATAAAAAACTTTCAAACTAAATAATTATTTTCTCTTTTTGAGTTTGTTTATGTTCTATCTGATTTTTGGCTTGTTCTTTAATACATGAACTTCTTTCTATTTATAGATGAATCAAGATTTCATTTTTTTAAATTGTGTCATAATTTAAACATTAAATTATACCATTAATTTTTTTAAATCATATCACAAATTAGATCACTAATTTGTTTGTTTTAGTACCAATATTCAACGTCTCCATACCCAAAGAAGTCTGATCCTTAAGTAAACATAAAACAATCCATGATTCTCCCAACTAGCTGAATGCCCATGAATTCTTTGGTTAGTTTTAGTCTCCTCTGAAGTGGATGATGTACTGACAGAGCCCTGGATGTGATCGGTAAAAGATTAAAAATAAGAGTCGATATTCATGCAGTAAATATCAGAAATAATCGTCAAATGAGTTCTCTCATCTTACCTTCAGTTCTAATGGTGAATATACGGCCGAGAAATGCCATAGAATGGAGAATGTAAAAAGTGATACACTGAAAAACCTGTGTATCAAAACCAAAGTCTGGAAGTTCAAGAAGCACAATTACAGAAGATTAAGATGAAGTCCCCAGGGGGGTGGCCAAGAGTTAATATCTTACCCTTCGATGGTTTCAACTTGTACTGTACATTCCTGGCTCACAGCCCCAACACAAATGCAAGATGAAAATAAATAAATTGAAACTCAAATCAGCTTCATCCAATACGGTTATGTTTTATTATCGATTAAATAGTTACCATATCATATTCTTATCGATTAAATAGATATCCAAGTTCTTGTAGGGATATTATATTAGTACGTTATAACTTAGGGTTCCAACTTCCAACTTACTTTCAAGTGTGTGTGGAGTGTAAATGGTTGATTTTAAAAATATGAGTTCTAATCATGTTTGATATAAATGTGTAATATGTTATTAAAAAAAAACATATAAAAGATGATCCATCTATAATGGGAAGGAATGATGCTTTTTAAAGTCCGACAAGAACAAAAATTTACAAGTAGCATGCTTAATTTCAATCCTAATCTCACTTAAGTTTTATCACTAAACTATTAAATAAAACACATATAGAGAACTGTTGTATTTTGTCTTTTTAAACTAGAACTTTAAATATGAGACCTTTCTTCTGATATTGTCATAGGAGTGGATAACTCTAGTAAAAATTATTTTTTTTCATCCACAAAGAAAATGATTTTATGGAGTGAGTTATGGGTCAAATCCCCAAACCCAATTTTTTTATCATTCTACATAATTTTTTTGTATATTTATTTTTAAAAAATACAATATTATAATTAAAAATATATTTTATTTTTACTTTTTAATAACCATCAAAATATATAATTTAATTATATTTATAATTTATACATTATATCTAATATATATTAATCATAACTTTTAAATTTTTAATGTTTAAATATTATAATTAATGAAATGATTTATTTAGATAATTAAATTACATTTAAAAATTGAATTCGATTCATTCTAGTATGAAAAACTTACCGTACATTTATAATGGAGTAACAGTGCGGAATTATAGTGAAATATAGTGAAGCATCAAGGTGTACAAAATGCAGTGGTGGTGCGATAATGAATAATGAACGGTAATGTTATTGCACTGTGTAGTATTGAGAATTATATATATATATATATATATATATATATATATCATTCTTTTGCATGGTTTTAATTTATGTAATAAAAGGAAGTTAACGAAAATTACATGGTTTTAATTTGCTTATAAAAAACATTAGCTACCTTGAAATTAAATCAAATTTGGAATTGAGACGTGAGACAATATCTTATTGTTAGGATATTTTAAACAAAAAATAATTTTAAAATTTATAATAATAAAAATAATAATATTCTTTAAATTAAAAAATATAAATTTGACCGTTATAAACTAATTGGATATTATTTTTATTATAATTTTTTGAAAAAAATACTCTTATTTATTATAAAAATAATATTTAAATTTTATAATAATATTATTGTTAAAAAATAACTATATAAAAATAAAAATAATTTTAAAAATGACGTGAAAATGTTAAAATAATTTTAACAAGTTATATTTTAATTTATTAATTTTAAAATATTATCTTAAAGATTTATTAAATTTATAAATTAAGATGTCATAAATCCTATTGAACTTATATTATTTTGTTTTATAAACTAAATGGACCTCTAATGTACCATAAGTATTACGTTATAAATCTATTAAATTTATAAAATTAGATATCAAAAATATGTTAAGTTTAAAAATTAATACATCAAAACTATTCATGTAGTTTAATATTTGTTTAGCGAAGTAATTCAAAAATTATTTTTTATGTTTAAAAACAATTAAAATATTCGGCCGTAATCTTTAAGTTATAATTTTAAAAAATTATATTAACTTAAAAACAAAAAATTGAAAGCATCTAATACCTGTTTTTACCTCTTTAAAAGAACACTGAAATTTTTTCCAAAGAGACAAAGACAGTCTACTGTAGTTACATCGCTTTAGGTTCCTTTTGAAAATTTGTTTTAATACGTAGTAATATATATTAATTGGTTTTTATTTTAATGAATAATAATATTAATTTTATAAAATAAATTATTAAATTTTATTTCATAATAATTAATATTTAAAATAAAATAAATATTTCATATACATTTAACCTACAATAACAAAAATTATTATGATAATATTATTTTTTATTTTAATTTAAGGTCACCTTAAAAATCTTCATTTGTATCCTAAATTTTACTATTTTATTATTTTTTTAAGAATTATACACATATATAATTATAAAATTTAAACTTAAATTATCTTATAAAAATATTAATTTAACATTTAATATCATTTTAATAATTTATTAAAATATTATTTAATTTATTAATAAATATTTAAAATTATGATAAAAATCATTGAATAAAAAAAATATAATGTAATATTTTATATTTAAAACAATTTTACCAAACACATGTTTTTATATTTTTTATTCTTTAAAATATTTTTTTAAAAATAATAAATAACAATTCATTATTTTTTGGTAATGATTTAAAATTAATTTTTAATTTAAACTATCAAATAAACAATTAGTATCATACTTTTTAAATTAACATACTAAAAATTAATAAATTAATAAATTTAAATATTTAATTATTAATTAAATTAGTGAAATTTTAAGATATTTTTCCCTTTTTGGAATAAGACATTCCCTTTTTGGAATAAGACATTCACTCTCACCCTCTCAATTATGTATTTTTTTTTAATTGAGTTTCAGCTTTGAAAGTGAAGGGAAAGAGAGAGAGAGAGAGAGAAAGAAAACGCTTCTCAGTGAGCGTGAGACTAGCACTTTGTTGTTCTTGACACAATTGTAAGGAGTAAATGCATAATGCTCGAATCATAATACGCATCAAAACCCTAATCGTAACTTTACCATATTAAATGTCAAATTCATTGTGACCCCCCAACGATCAATTATTTGGTCTTTAAAATCCTTCTCACTTTCAGTCACTTAATTTCCGTTTCATTATCAGATCTAGCTGTTATATGCTCTTCAATTCTCAAATTTAGCAATGCCTTTGTTACTGCTTTAATTTCTATTCTGTATTTAGCCACTTCTTTTTTTCTGTATCTCGCTTACTCATTTCATTTGGAATTTTTCATTACCGGTACATATCTGTTGGGATTGCTTGATCTTCGGATGTGATTGGCTGGTGATTTGAGCAGAGAGATAAGCGATGGGTGTAGGCGAGCGGTTTCAGTTGGGGACGATTGGAGCTTTGACTCTGTCGGTGGTTTCGTCAGTTTCCATTGTGATTTGCAACAAGGCGCTCATGAGCACATTGGGTTTCCAATTCGGTTAGTCTAAGAGCTTGATATTATTGTGAGAATTATTTATTTTGTTTCCTCTATTTTTCTCTAATATTCGGACAATGTGTTCCATTTTTAGTTTTATGTGTACGAGTTGCCTTACTTCCCAGACATTTATGGATATGATGAAATCTTTTAAGGTTTAGTAGACAATAGTAGTTTGACGAGATTGCTATAATTTTTCGAGATTGATAATCACTAAAAGGAATTTTTGAGAAACAAGGGAACCGATGAAGTTGTTACAACTAACCGACGTATTAAAAGGAAATTCCGAATTGTGGGTTATAGAATGAGAATTAAGAGCCCACATTTATTTTCTTCGTTTGAAACTTTGACGTTGTCTTATTGCTTGTGTCGGTTGGCACTCGCATGCACTGTACATCGGGGGGGAAAAATCAAAGAAATATTTCTAGAGAATTTGGGACTGTTTCTATACGTATTTTTTTTTTTTTAGTTTTATGCCAAAATTGAATCCTCCATTGGGCTTTATAGGATAACAAATCAGGGATGGGAATGTTATTGTGAAAGAGAAATTATGCATTATGCAGATATCTCATCAATTGAGGTGGAACAAGAAAAAAAAAAGCAGTTTTGACAGTTTAAAATGTTTGGATATTATTACATCAAATATCACAATTATGTAGTAGTCACTATACTTTGACAAGATGAATCTGTAAAATGTCGTCTCTTGGTTATTAGGAGTAATAAAACCATCTTTACTATTCTGGATGACATTGCTGTCTTGATTTAATCCGAATAACTACTTTTACTAGAAGTACTTTCTGTAGCATGGTATGCTAAGCATGAAAGCACCTTGTGCCGTTTAGTATCACAATATGGAAGAATTTGCAGGCTTGAATTATTAGTCTCACGTAGGGAAGGATACATAATTCCATTGTTGATAGTGTAGTTTGAGTAGCCTTACTCTCTTGTATCATTTTTTTGCTTTATAAAACATCAATCATTTGCATAAAGCAAGGATACATAATTTCATCATTGATATTGTAGTTTGAGTAGCCTTGCTTATCATTTTATTGCTTTCTAAAACATCAATCATAGCAGGCATGGTCCCGCAATGACTGGTCAATAGAATTCTGAGGCAGTAATACTGTAATAATGCATGTGCTCATATGGATGTTTTTGTGATTGCATGGTCCTTAGGTTCTTGAGAAATTTAGTTGGGTGTGTCCTGATAAAGACACTCTAGATGTTTCCTTCCAATCATAATAATGGAAAAGTAAAGCATAATGTCTTATATTCATATCATTTCATTATATTAACTGGACTTGCTTTATGAGAATTTCCTGGACTGACATCTCTTACCTGGTATTTGTTTAGCTACAACGTTGACAAGCTGGCATCTTCTTGTCACTTTTTGTTCTCTGCATGTGGCGCTGAGAATGAAATTCTTTGAACACAAACCCCTTGATCGAAAAGCTAATATGGGCTTTGGCATATTAAATGGAATCTCAATTGGCCTTTTAAATCTTAGCCTGGGGTTCAATTCCGTTGGTTTCTATCAGGTGTACTTGGTTGTTCTATTTGATTTATTCATTTCTTTTTTAGCTTTTGACATTTCATGGGTTTTTACTCTGATTAGAATCTGAAAGGTAATGCTTTTGTATTCCAGATGACTAAGCTGGCGATTATCCCTTGTACTGTACTCTTGGAGACCCTTTTCCTCACAAAAAGATTCAGGTTTCTCTCAATAGATTATTAACCTTCTTTGAGTATTGTGGTGAAGAGCCATCTTTTGAACTGGGGTGTATTCTTTGTTCCCTTTAATCTAAATTTTTCTTATTAGAGTAGAATATCTTGCAAGTAGATATCACAACCGATATAAGATGACTCTGACATCCTTTGGTACATTCCTAATATTGGAGTCCATAGAGTGGGGGTACAAAGGCAATACTAAAACAGTAAATGATTCAGACTTGGTTCAAAGTTATATGTTTGGCTTAGCAAAAAATAAATTTCTATATGTTTGTTTAAATAATATTACTTATATACACACATAGATAAAGAAAGTGTGCACATGAACTGTTTGTGTCTCTTTGTAAGCATTATAACAATTGTAAACTATTTATCTCTGGATATTAATGAGTTGAATAAGCTCATTTCCAAATTTTTATCAAAATCATACTATTATTGGCATGATATTCATTATGGCTTTGAATTAAACCATTTATATCTCCCTCTCTTAAAATTGTACTGATGCACTTTTAATGTTATTACAGTAGAAGCATTCAGCTATCTCTTCTTATCCTTCTCTTTGGTGTTGGGATTGCAACAGTCACTGATGTTCAACTCAACATGCTAGGCAGTATCTTGTCTCTACTTGCAGTTGTCACTACATGCGTTGCTCAGATTGTATCCTTTCAAAGTGCCTTATGTAGGGGGTCTGGGGTTGCATGCTTATTTAAATTTTTTTGACTGTTTTAGGTTAAAAATGTACAATAGTGTCTTGCCTTCTCAACTGGGGGATGTTACATATGCCTTTTCATTTAGTGGTGAATGGATTGAACTAGGGTGTTTCTCTGTTTTTTATGTGTAGTACACAAACATTTTCTGTGTCTCAGATGCCAATTGAACGCAAAAAAACTTTTGTATGAGTTAGGTTTATATATATGTGGTATGCTGTAATAATTTCAAGAATATATTATTAATAATTACATTAAAATGGGTCATTTATATGCAAGTAAATGTATGCACGTAAAATAATGAATGGAGAGGTTCTTCATTTTATATGTGAACCTGACTCATGTAAAAGTTGCTCTTAAACCTGGAAGTCAATTGCTTGCTGTGTGTTCTGATAGTAATTTTTCTGTGGCAGCTTTTATTTGTGCCCTCTGTTTTAGGCCTTAATGGTTCTTTGCAGATGACCAACACCATCCAGAAGAAACATAAGGTTTCCTCAACCCAACTTTTATATCAATCATGTCCATATCAATCGGGGACATTGTTAATATCTGGCCCATTTCTGGATTGGTTTTTGACTAATCAAAATGTGTTCTCTTTCAAATATACGAATGAAGTGCTGGTGAGAACTGATAGGATCTGCAAACAACCAAATTTATTTTCCTTTGCTGTCCTTTAATGTTTTATTGATGCTATATTTAATTATTTTTCTCTGCCGCTTTTAACGTTTAACTGATGCTATCTGTACTTTCTCCTTTCCAGATTTTCATCATTATGTCCTGCCTGATCTCTGTCTCAGTAAATTTTAGCACATTTCTTGTTATTGGAAGGACATCACCAGTCACCTACCAGGTTCTTGGACATCTGAAGACATGTCTAGTACTTGCATTTGGTTATATATTACTTCGTGATCCTTTTAACTGGAAGAACATCTTGGGGATTGGAATTGCACTTTTTGGAATGATTCTTTATTCTTACTTTTGCACCCATGAGAGTCAAAAGAAAACTGCCGAAGTAGCAATTCAGCCATTCCAGGTCCCATGTCCATTTCTTTCAATTACCTATTTACATCTATTATCCTGTTTATATTTTCATATATTTTAGGGAATTTCAATCACCAGAGCAACAATAACTTTGCCCAAAGCAATTTAACATTGAAAGTAAAAGTTATAGACTTTAAATTGCTATGGAACAACTTATTCTTGCTTTGGCAATAGAGTCACTCTATTTTCCATTCATATTCATAAAAAAAAATTGCAACATAACAGCTTGGTGGATTGTCTGTTTGGTTTTGAACAATTTCAGGCGGGAGAAGATGAAGCTGATCCTCTAGTTACTGTGGAAAAAGGAAGTGCAGTAGTAACTGATGCCGTTGGCCCAAGAGACCCTGGGTGGAAATCTAACAAAGATTTGCATGCTTGATTTCAATTTCTGTTAATTCAGCCATATGAAAGCAGAAATATAGAACTGTTGGAGAAATTACTATGATAGGCATATAAAATTCCTTTCTTCTTACATCTCCAAAGTATGACCCACAGGTCCGTCTTTTAGAATATTATTAAGGTGATAATATCAACTAGTAATTCAAGTGAGGAGCAATACACACAATTGATTGTTGTTGATCCTGGGGGACAAGACAATAAGTTTCAGGCTTTCGACACATCTATATGAAATCTTTCCTGAGTTTTATATAGGGTAATAAGTGGTCTGCATTGCTGCTATACGTATAAACTTCTATAGGTACGTATAAACTTCAATTTTTTTCTTCCTGTTTTTAATATGTAAATGTATATGTACGTATATATTTTGATGAATTTGAGGTATTGCAAAATGAACGTCTAGGATGAGCAAGATGGCTCTTTTTATCTGTGTTTTACAGTGTAAAAATTCAATTGACATGGGAAAGATATGGTTGTACTGCTACTGCAGCAGTAAAGCTTGTAAATGTGTAAGTTCCTTTAGACTTTAGAGGCAATCCCACTTTAAAGGGAGGGAGGGAGAAGGGGGAGGGGGGGGCGTATTTGTGGCTAGGAGAGCCCATTGATATTTTTATAGTACACATAGTGTATTCAAAAATAATTTTGTTATTAAGAAATATATTTCACTAAAATTAATATTTAGTGATTATTTATTTACACATTTGATAATATAATAGATTAATTATCTTCTTCGTGATTATTTTTAATGTTTTGTTTATTTTTAAGGATATTTATAACAATTTATACCTAATTACTTTAAAAGGTTTTGCTTCCTTTTACAAATTTACTTTAATAATTTAAGTTTAATAGAATTGAATTTTATTAGCCGGTATTGTTAGATGTTCGAAGAAAAGTCTCAAAAACTAAAAAAAAAATGAGAGTAGAAAATGATGTGATTAAAATTATTAAAATTAGTGTAAAATAATTAAAATATCTATAAATATAAAGTTATATTTATTAGAACTATTTTTTAATATGAAATTGGAAAACCTTATAATCGGAGCTTATTGTGTACATGAATAATGTTAAGATATATAAATTTATATTTATATTAATTATGTTGTATATATAATAAAATAATTTTAAATATAATAAATTATTTATTTTTTAATAAAATTTTAAAATGCGCTCACTATAATTCATATATATATATATATATTCCCACGGGAAGGCCTACAGTATACCATTCTCAATTCATTTAGGAAAGACCGAAAGAGTGAAATGCAGGCGCTTTTATTTATTTATTTAATTATTTATTTATTTGATCACGAGCGAGCAACCGAGTAATTCTTTTTGGCCAAAGTAATATAAAAATATACTAGTGATTTATTTCATTTATTTTTTAGTTTAAGATATATGTTTTAACTACATTAAAAATTAAGTTTTAACAAAAAAAATAATATAAAAAACTAAGTTAAACCATCTCACACAATACAACATAGATAAAAAAAAATTAATTAAAATTGATTAATAATTTTTTTTTATTTTCTTTAACGTCTTGCTATTTTAAGGAGATCTTTCATATATCAATTAATAAATAAACATGAAATGATTAATTTTTAAATATGACAAACAATTATTAGAAAAATAAATGACATAAACACGATAATTAGGACATGCTATTCTTAATAAAAAAAATCTCTCTAAACTAATACGTAAAGTTGTAAATATTTATTGAATAATAGGAACAATTTTTTTGTTGTTCAAAAGTATACAAGGAGTAAAGGTAATCATTGTCGCATTGAATATAAATGTCGTTTCAATCATTAAAAATTATAAGTGTACCCATCAAGAGTTAGCGGTATAGATTGATAACAGTCTATAATGGAGTCGTACTGGCACCAAAGTTTTAACTGTAAAACTTTCATCTAGTAAATCCCATCTCTAAATTGGGACGTATGCAATTCAAATGCTTTCATCCAAAGCTGTCCCTCGATCGGAAAGAGGGACTTATAATTGCCCAATATAAAAAAATGGGCATAAACTTCTCATATATGTTATATAAAGTTTAAAAGATACTCAAATTAAAATAATTAACTTAATATAAACTTATATAATCTTTAGAAAAAAAAAATTACAATCATTAGAATTACTCATTTTAAAAAAATGGGTAGATGACAATAAAACTTTTTGATTAGGTTAAAAGAAAAATAATAATTTAATTATTTTGTTAATTTTTACAGTATTTGAATTATGTTATTTTCAAAAAATGACATTACAAGAATAAATGATTAATTTTTATTTGTTTAATTGTTATTGAACTATCAATTTTATAAATTGCACTTAACAATAAGTGTGTCTATAAAATTATTAAAAAAAATTGATAATAAATTTTAAATAACAAAATTAAATAAATTATTATAAAAAATAATAAAATACCAATAATTTCTCGCTTTCATCGAAAGAGTCTCTCCCATTCTTTCTTCTTTTTCCTTTTGCATTAGATCTTACTATCTAACATCTATCATCCGTAGCTCTACGAGCTCTATTGCGTGTTGACTAAGAAAATCAAAGAATTAAGGTTTTAGACCAAAGTCAACTTAGAATCTCGAGGCTTATAGACCTTCACTCTCCCTAACCTTGCGTATGATTATGGTGTCTTTGAACCCGGCATTAGCAACAAGATCATGCAGTTACATCATCAGAAGCATCGCCAGACTTACATTAACAACTTCAACAAAGCTCTCGAGCAACTTCATGAAGCCATAGCAAAGGGTGACTCTGTCATCATTGTTTAATAAAAATAAGATGTGGTTCAATTAACATTCATTACTTCTATTCGTAAGTAGAACTTGATTTAGTCTTGATATCATTCATTTGAATTTGTACATATAAAGGTTATTCCTATATGGAGTAAAGGTTGAAACATGGTATAGAATTTTTGAGTATTCTCCTAAGAATTTTATAATTTATGTTATTAAAAGTTTGCAAGTAGAGAAAACTTTATTTTTGCAAATATAACTTAATGTTCCATCTTTATCCATCGTTCAGGCCATAACTTGAATTATCATTTATGATAAACCTATCGATAAGGATGTTACATTCTAACTTAAATAAGCATAATATCTACTAGTATATTCAATATTTTAACTTTAACTTTAAAAATATAATTATTTATTATCTTGTAGAATAATTACATATGTTCATTGTAAACACTATTAAGATGTTAGATTAGTATCATATTAACGTAGATGGGTGTGTAAATATAATTAAAAAAAACTAGAAATAGGATCTGTAGTTTTTGAAATTGGAGTAATTGAACCAGGTTTGAGATGCCATGATTACACAACTATAAAAATGAGATTTTGCTCTCATAGTTGTGGATACTTTCGATCTAAATTTGATGTCTTATAATTTTTTTACCCACCATTGGGGATTTTGTCCTCTCTCGCACCATTTCTCCCCACGTAACTCTTTCTTGAATTTTTTTTTTAGTGTGTCACATAAAAGCTTGAAAGAAATTCTGATTTAGCAGTACATGAATGTCAGACCAAATTATCTTAAGAATATATGAAAAGTCATCAAGTGTGTTGGAGATTGTTATAAAGCTCCTTAATTTAAGGAACAAATTAAGGAGCAAAACATGGAGCAAAACAAGGAGCTTGATTCAAGGAGCAATTTAAAGAACCATTAATTTAAGGAGTAATTCAAGGAGTGAATTTTCCTATAAATAGATGTGTAATTGTAATGAATTAATCATCCAAAGTGTTCATTCCAATTGAGAGAAAAGCTTAGAAAAAAGCTTTGTGAGAAATTGAGAGTAATTTTCTAGGGTGTTATTGGCTTGTGAGTTGTGAGTGTTGTAAACACCTTGTGTAATTTCTCCCTTTCGGTAAAAGATGCAACTGAGTCCAGGAGACGTAAGCAAGATTGGCGAACTCCGTTATCAAATTTGTGTGTTATTTTTCTATTCTTGCTTTCTCGAAATCTAACTTATCGAAATTTGCATTATTTCCTATTACAACCAGTATCGTAGCTATTGGTGGTGATTTACATCAATTTTACGCAAGGTTCTTGTTTACGTGAATAGTGAATTACGTGAATAGTGAAATTTTGTTAACGATATTTGTTAGATTGTGAGGTGTTCTAATACACGGTGATTTACAAAAATAGTCGAGAAATGATCCGAGGAAGTCGATTTTAGTGAGAGCGATGGCGCAGATGAAGGAAGGGTGGAACTCGAGAAATTTGATGGCCTGATTTTGGGTTTTGGAAAATGCAGATAGAGGATTATACGTATCAAAGAAATCTATATCAGCCTCTGCCGGGAAGAAACCAGGAAAACATGAAGGAAGAAGATTGGAATCTTACAGGCATGACAACCCTGGGTTATTCGATTGGCCATCCCGTAATGTTGCCTTGGCAACATGAGAAGGAAAAGACCACGGCGGGTGTATGGCAGCCTCTCAATATGTGAGAAATCGGCCTCAAACAAAGTGCACTTGATGAGGCGTTTGTTCAATTTGCGGATGAATGAAGGCGCGTGGTAGCTCGACATCTCGATAGACTCAACACGGTCGCAAGCTGTTGAGTTCAATGGAAATTGGTCGATGAAGAAGTACGATCATTAATACTTTTATCTTCTTTACCAGGAAAGTTGGAATGCTCTTGTCACTGGTGTGAGTAGCTCGTCGAGAAGCTAAGTTGAAATTTGACGATGTTCGTGATGCGGTTCTCGGTAAAGAGATCAGCGTAGAGAGTCGGTGAATCGTCGACTTCGGTTTGCGTACAAAGTCGAGGAAGAAATTCAACCAAATGGAATGGACGTGGCGAACGGACGAGGTAGATCAAAGGACGGAGGTCCAAATCCGAGAATGCAATAATTCCCATGCTCAAGACTATCAGTGTTGGGTGTGGAAGAAGCAGAGACCTTACAAAAATCGGTGCAAGAGTGCCCAGAAGGACAAGCAGTGAAGCGACAGAGCGAATGTTACTTCCACCTTAGGAGACGATGCATTGATATACTTTCTTTGGAGAGTAAAGAAGAATCTTGGGTGTTAGACTGCGGAGCATCGTTCAATGCTCTTCACAAAAAGAATTATTCGAGAAATATGTCCCCGAGAAACCTTGGAAAGGTATATCTAGGTGATGATCAACCATGTCTTGTTATTGTCGAGGTGTAGTGAAGATTAAGTTGAAACGGATCTGTTTGGGAGGCGAAGGATGTCGGGCATATTCCGATCTAAGAAGGAACTTAATCTCGGTGGGCGGTTGGCTAGTGAAGGCTACACTACGATCTTCCATGGTGATGATTGGAAGATTTCAAAGTGCGATGATAGCGGTTGCTCGAGGCAAGAAAAGTGGCACTCTTTCCCGATGACAGAGCACGTTGTTCAATTACGATTCTGACAAAGCAATGAAACACCAAACTGGTGGCACTTTAGAGACTAGGCCGTATGAGTGAAGGGGATGAAGATTATGCTGCTGAAAGGGAAAACTTCCCGGTCTACGGTCTCTGAGATAGACTTGTGCGAAGATTGCGTACTTGGAAAGCAAAAGAGAGTCGGCTTTCGTACAAGTTGTAGAATCCCAAAGAAGGAAAAGGCTGGGAGCTTATTCAGCTTTCGATGTTTGGGGACCAACGACCGTCTGCATCTATCGGTGGGAAACACTGCTTCGTGACTTTCATCGATGATCACTCTCGGAAGGTATAGGTTTACTTTCTAAAGCGTAAGTCCGAAGTATTTTGAGGCTTTCGAGAAGATGGAAAGCTATGGTGGAAAATGAGACGGGTTTAAAGATCAGCTCGAGGCAGATAATAGTGGTGAATATGAAGACACCAGATTCAAAAATTTACGCACATGAGCACGGGATCGGAATGGAAAGAAGCGTGCCGGGCACGCCTCAACACAATGGTGTAGCCGAGCATATGAAGCCGAACGTTGACGGAAGAGCCGAAGCATTTATATACGGTCGGGCCTCACAGAAGCGATTACGGCGAAGCGGTCGACACGGCGGCTTCCTTCGATCAATAGAGGCCCGTATCCTTCCATCGGGAGCGTAGAATACCGAGAGGAGGTATGGAGCGGAAAAGAGGTGAAACTATCACATCTAAAAGTTTTTGGTATGTAGCATTTGTGCGTATCGGTGATCAAGGAAGGAATAAGCTTGATCCCAAATCCAAGAAATGCACGTTCATTGGCTATGGTAAGGATGAGTTTCTACCGCATTTGGGATGACGAAAAGAAGAAAGTTATCCGTAGCAAAGATGTGATTTTCAACGAAAGTGATGTATAAAGACATGCATAAAATAGACGCCCGATGACTCGGAGCAGAATGAGTCGGTGTTTGCAAATCGCAAATGATGTCCCGGTCTTCCGCAATGAGAACCAATTGTAACAAGTCCTCGACGAGAGGAACTTGTTGACAACGCAAGACACCATCATTCGACACACCATGACCTCTTTACTCCAACTCTCGTATTGAGAAGGTCTTACCGACCTCACGTGTGCCTAACGGAGATACATGGTGAACTATATGTTCTTCGGCCCGATGGAGGGGAGCACGAATGCTATGATGAAGCTTGTCGGACTCGAGATTCCAACAGTGGGAGCTGGCACATGAAAGAAGAAATGAAATCTCTGCAATCTCGACTAGACATGGGAAGCCCAAATTTGAGTTACCTATGGGAAAGAAGGCACTTTCCACGACAAATGGGTGTACCGGGTGAAAGAGGACGATGGTTCCCGAGAGATACAAAGCCCGCCTAATTGTCAAAGGGTTTCAAAGAAGGAAGAAGGTACATTCTGTGACATTTTTGCTCGTTGTGAGAGCTTAATACTATCAAATCGTGATTGTATTAGGCCATCGAAGATCTTCATCTTGAGCAGTTGGATGTGAAGCTGCATTCCGCATGTGGAGATTTAGATGAAGAGATATACGTGTACCGGAAGGTTTCTCGAGAAAGAGGAAGAAGAACAACGAGACTTAAGAAGAGTTTGTATGGCGTGAAACAAGCTCCCAGAGACAATGGTACGTAAAGTTTGACATCTTCACGCACAAGGAAGGTTTCCATAAGTGGAATGCTTGATCATTGTTGCTCTTCAAGAGATATAGGTCAGTTATATCATTTTACTACTTTATGTTGATGATATGTTAGTAGCGAGGTTCGGATATGGATGATATTAAAAGGTTGAGGCGGCAATTGTCAAAGGAATTTGACATGAAAGATTTGGGTCCAGCCAAAGAAGATTCTTGGAATGCAAATCACGAGAAATAAGAAGAAGGGATCATCATAGCGGTTATCTCAAAGAATAGTATCAATCGTGTTTTGCAAAGATTCAACATGGGCGATGCCAAGCCGGTTAGCACGCCGGTCGGTCACATTTTCGCCTATCCGAGGATCGGTCCCTCAAACGAGAGGAAGAGAGAATTCATGGCTAAGGTTCCTATGCCCGCCCATTGGAAGTTTGATGTACGCAATGATACGTACGAGACCGTACATTGGCCAGCCGGTGGGAGTTGTTAAGCGGTTATGTCAAATCCAGGGAAAACTCATTGGAAAGCGATCAAGTGGATTTTGAGATATCTGCATGAGGCACCACGTAAAAGTGCTTGTACTTTAGTAAGGAGAGTTAAAAGTACAAAGTGCGTAGATGCGGACTTTGGAGGTGAAGTTGATCATGAAGAAGCTATTCTAGGTTATATATTCTTGGTTGGAACCACAAATGTTAGTTGGATGTCACAAATATAGAAAATTGTCACTCTATCACTTCTGGTGAGTATATAGCGAATGAAGCTAGTAAATAGATGATATGGCTTAAAAGTTTGTTAATTGGTAGGATTCAAACAAAAGAAGAATGTTCTGCGTAGTGATAGTGAAGTCAAATGCAATACACTCGCGAAGAATTGACATTGCATTATAGAACAAAGCATATTGGACTTCGTTATCACTTACGTGGATCTCTACATTGGAAGATGATGTGTTATCTTGGAGAAGATTCAAGGAAGCAAAAATCCAACAGAGATATGTTAATAAAGGTGGTGACTATTATGAGAAATTGTCTTCGAACTTGATTGGTTTCTTCAGAGTAACAAAGACTAGAAAAACTGCTGCATTGATCAAGGTGTGAAGACATATTTAAATCAGTCTTCAAGTGGGAGATTGTTGGAGATTGTTATAAAGCTCCTTAAATTAAGGAGCAAAACATGGAGAAAAACATGGAGCAAAACAATGAGCATAATTCAATGAGCAATTTAAGGAACCATTAATTTAAGGAGTAATTCAAGGAGTGAATTTTCCTATAAATAGATGTGTAATTGTAATGAATTAATCATCCAAAGTGTTCATTCCAATTGAGAGAAAAACTTAGAGAGAAAAGCTTTTGTGAGAGAAAATTGAGAGTAATTTTCTAAGGTGTTATTGGCTTGTGAGTTGTGATTGTTGTAAACACCTTGTATAATTTCTCTCCTTTCAGTAAAAAGATCTGCAACAAGTCCAAAGACGTAAGCAAGATTGGCCGAACTCCGTTATCAAATTTGTGTGTTATTTTTCTATTCTTGCTTTCTCATAAATCTAGCTTATCGAGAATTTACGTTATTTCCCAACAAAGTGGACATATGCCAGTGAAATATACTAGAAAGAATGTGAAATGAGTGAGAATGATGAGTTCAACAATCTAATAAAATTTTAAAAATGGAATAAATTGAAACTGCTATAATCAAGTCATTTTTATACGAGCTATTTGTTTAGTGTCTACTCATATCTCATATACGAAAATGAGGGTAGTGTAGACACTTGTAACATGTGTTATTGTCAACTTATTGCGTTTATTTCAACATGAATTTATTACCATTAGAAAATGAAAATATAGGGACTATTGACTGCATGGATTTAGGTGGAAGGATGAATTCATTACCATATGACTTTACATTAGAATCAGACCCTTGGCTTTTTAGGTCTTCCTTCCCGATGTCGCTCCTATCTTTAACAAGATAAGACCTAAAAAAAAATTTTGCTAGTTTAAGGTTTCATAGGTTTGTGTATTTTACTATTAACTTCGTTATCAACAACTTAATTCCTTCTCTGGTGGGTAGTAGTGTAGGATGCCTGCAAGTGTGTCAAGTTTTAACCCAGATATAGCCCCAAGTCTAGATGGATTCAATGCTCTCTTTTTTTTAGGAGAACCATCAAACATGATGTATGCACAAAGCTGTATAGAATTTCTTTCAAAGTGGAAAACTGTTAAAACAAGTCAACTCAACTTTCCTTGAGCTGATCCCTAAGGTGGATAACCCGAAGCTCTTTGAAAAGTTCAAACCTATTTCATTGTGCAACATACTCGTAAAGAAAATTTCAAGAATTTTGGCAAATCGGCTTAGGTAAGTGCTTGATGAGAGGCAAACAGATATTGTATTTAACTATTTTTTCAAATCAAACCAATACTGTATTTAACTATTTCAAGAAAATCAGAAGCTTATTAGCCAAAAAAAAAAAGACCTTTCAAAAACAAATCCTCGTATCTTCATAGACTTGGCTGAGTTTGAGTCCCCTCCTCTAGAGTCCTAGTCATTAGTTTACTCCAATGTGGATCCTATCGTTTGAAAAACACATCATAACACGGATAGGTTCAAACAATATCCAAATACAAGTCAACGTTGGCACTGCGAAATTTTAACTTACTTATCCACAAAGCATGAACTGCTAGCATCTTCATTGTATGCCATTAAACTTGATTACAACCATCACCTTAGCCGTCTAAATTTTCAGCACCACAGCACTCCTTTAGTTCCTTGGCAATTCTAATGCAAACTTCCATAGGGCAGTCCGTTTTAATTGCATTGGAGGCAATGTGTGACCTACTAGCAACATACCCTTCCTACAAAATATTCAAGTAATCAAATAACCAGTCTTCTGTAAGTTCATAAAATTTCAGCTTTACTAGTAATTAAGATAGGCAGCCGAAGCATTCATGGTTGATTCTAGAAACTTATTGTTGTGGGCAGAAGCAATAAATAGCGGTATATGAATATATCAAAGCAATAAAATGAACACACAGAATTTACGTGGTTCGGTCCTTTGGGTCGCGGGAGCGGCACGAATATTATTTGGTAGTAGGAAATATATAGAATACGGTCTGATTTCCTCACTAATAATATCTCTCAAGTGTTTCCCCAAAACTCACAAAGATTTTTCTCTCTTTGAGTTTGCTTATTCTTTCTCTCATTTTTTTCTGATTTTTTGCCTTGTTCTTCAATGCATGAACTCTTCCCTATTTATAGATGAAGAAAGGCTCTCTTTCCCTAAAGTGTGCCATAATTTAAGCCTTAAATTATGCCACTAATTTCCTTAAATCATGCCACAAAACATGCCACAAATTAGGACACTAATTTTCCTAAATTATGACACTAATTTGTTACTTTTAGAGCCAATATTCAACAATCTACACCTTGGCGAAAAAGTTCATACGTTATTGCCTCCAAATGCGCCTGGCGCTAAGCTCGAGAGATGTTGATCAAGTTGGCAGTGTTGAAACTTGATCCCCGTAACCACCTTTGTAAGCATATCACGGGGTTATCTGCAGCTCCGAGCTTTCTGGAGTATAACATTCCCTTCATCAACGATTTCTAGAACAAAATGAAATCGAACATCGATGTGCTTGGTGCGACCACGTGATGAACTTGGTTCTTTGCCAAACAAATGGCAACTCGGGCATTTTGTCGCATGAAAAACCTCCACGTTCTTCCGAACAATACCCAAATCCTTAGTCGGCAGAAGCCATATAGCTTAACTTTGAATGCTACATTCTGGCCCATATACTCTCTGCTCTGTAGTAGACAAAGCTACAGCTGACCGCAATGTTGATCTCCAACAAACCGTCCTCTGCCATTGTGAACACATAACCAGGTTGTAGATCGACGCTTATCAGAGATCTCGGCAAAGTAGTCGGAATCCACGTATCCAACTAGGTGTTTACCTTCAATCTTGTCTCTCTCCAAACTTCAAACCAATATCCATGCAAGTACGTAGATGTCTGGTAGAATCCACTTCACGGCCGCGGTGTCCTTTACCCGGATTATGCGTATGCAGGCTCACCAATACTAACGAGCGTGGGAAATATCGGTACCGGTGCAAACCATTGCATACGTCAAGGCGCACGGGCATTTGCATATGGAACACGTTCCATTTGCTTCTTTCATCGCAAGTGGTGCTTAGGTGACATTAATGCAACTTAACCGAAAGTGAGAAGCGGTGTACTTTGGTTTGGTTTTTCATCAATGTCGAACATTTTGTAGTACTTTCTTGAGATCTTGAGTCTATGTCGAGACGGTATCATGCAATCTATCTCTTGTGATTTCCATTCCAAGAATTTTCTTAGCTTCTCCAAGATCTTTCATTTCAAATTCTCGAACTCACCGTAGCCTTGATACGTGGCCGATCTCCACCTTGCTTTCTTAGATGCAATCAACATATCATCAACATATAAGAGCAAATAAATAAAGGTACCATCTTGGAGTTTGAAAAGTATACCACAATGATCAAGCGGAACTACGTGTGTACTTACGCTCTCGATGAAGCTATCAAAGCGCTTGTACCATTGTCGCGGTGATTGCTTCCAAACCGTAAATTGACTTGCTCGGCTTAGCCCAATTCTCTCGTCCGAATTTTAAAGCCATCAGGTTGAGACATGTAGATTTCTTCGTTCAAAGTACTACGAGAAAAGTTGTTTTGACATCGAGTTGAGCTAACTCGAGATCAGCGTGCTACCAAAGCCAATAGTATCGAATAGATGAATGCTTAACAATAGGTGAGAATACCTCGTTGAAGTCTATTCCTTCTTTCGGCGTAGCCTTTTGCTACTAGTACGGCTTTGTATGCGATGTTGTCTTTACCGAGCACCTTCGCTTGCGTAGACCCGTTTGCAACCAATAGTTTTCTTTCCTTTGGGAAGTTGAACCAAGCTCCCAAAGTCTGATTCGATGTAGAGACTTCATCTCTTCATCCATTGCCCATTTTCCACTTCATCTTATCAACTCTTTGCTGCGCTGCAGTAGGTACGACATCATCATCAATTACCGAAGTGCGAATGCTACCATATGCAATGTATCCGGTGCTTCCCTAATCTCCCTTCTCGGTCGAGTAGTGGCAATAGATTCTCTTCGATTAATCGGTAGTGATGGTGAGAGAACCTCCACCTCAACCGAGATCTCTTCTTGATCATCAATTTCATCTTCACCACGATCGGTACCTGGTGCAATCTTTCCTCGGGATCTTCCGAAGTCTCAAGCGTCGCTTAGAAGAGTATTTGGACTTTCATTCTCTTTCTCTGAATTTGTTTGTCTCGGCATATGATTAGGTCGAATGTAACATCTCGGCTTAAGACGATCTTCTTGGATTCACTCACACCAAAGTCGAAATCCTTTAACTCCTTCCTTAAAGCCCGAAAAAAGCTTTTCTTTGCTCTCGGATCCGAGTTTGGATTCACTAACGTGAAAATATACGGACATCCAAATATTCGCAATGAATCATAATCATGTAGCCAGGTTGTCAGGACCATACCTCTTTAGGAGTTTTTCCATCTAATGCGATGCGAAGTCCGTTGACTATATGAGTTGCATATGACAAAGCCTCAACCCAAAATGCCTTGCTCAATTTGGAATGAGATAGCATCATCGAACTTTCTCGACAAAGTACGATTAGATTGGATTCTACTGACTCCATTCTGTGGTGTACGAGGGCGAAAAATGTCGATTATCCACTTCATCTTGACAAACTTTAAAGAAAAGGATCCGGTTATACTCGCCGCATTATCGGATCCCGAGCCTTTTAATCTTCTGCTGTACGAGTCTCGATCATTTTCTTCCATTTAAGAAAGATATCCGTAACTTCATCTTTGTGACTATAGTGTATATCCGAGACATATCTAGAGAAATCATCAATAAAAGTCACGAAACCAACGTTTACCTCCCAGTGAAGCATTCTTGGAAGGTCCCCAGAAACATCCGTGTGAATATAATCGAGAGATCCGCTTAGTACGATGAATGGCGGTCGAACTTCGGACTCTTGTTTGTTTTCCCGTTACACAATGCTCGCGAGAAATCAAACTTTCCTCTTGACACCTTTCAAAAGACCTTGCTTCATTAAGCCTTGCAAAGCCTTTTCACCGACAAACGTACTAGCGCGCGTGTGCCCACAAAGTGAAGAATCATTTGCCTTTTCTTGAACTACTTGAGGCAATTTGTCCTTCCCGTATCGTACACCCATCCCTAGGAAATACAAGTTCGCCTTCCGAGTACCGCTTCATTCTTACTGAAATGCACCTCGTACAACTTTCAAGACTCCATTTTCCAATGTTACCTTGTAACCATCGAGAATCTAGAACACCTAAAGAAATAAGGTTTTCTTTAGGTCGGAATACCTTACATTTGTAAGTCGTTTGATTGTACCATCGCATCTTTAGTCGTATTGTTCGATCCCGTCGACAGGCATTGTCGTTGCCCATACAACTCCTCCATCGAGCTCTTGAAAACTCGAAAACTAATGTCTGTTTGGACCACGTATGATAAGAACATCGATCGAGGATCACTTATCTCGAGTAGGTTTTTGATGATGAAAGCGAAAAGTGATTCTTCATCTTCATCGGTATGCTCGACATTTGCATTTGACTTGTCCTTGTTTGACAATCTTTCTTCGAGTGCCTTCTGGTGACAATAGGCACACTCGTCCTTCGCAGGGCGTCTTACGGATGACTCACCATACCGGACTTTGATCTAGATTTCCCCTTTATTATTTTGATCCATGATTTTTTGTTGTTAGTTCTACCTCTAGCTACCGTCAATGCTCGATCGATGCCGATGTTAGTCTATGTGATCATGTTGATCCCCAGACTCGTTATTTACCAAAGCATTTGAAAAATCTACTGAACTTAACCTAAATCCTTTCCATATAACAGGGTTGTGGTTAAATGCTCATGCTTCTCGGGTAATGAATTCAACAACAACAAAGCTTTATCTTCTTCGATAATTTCAACATCTAAATTTTACAGATCGGCGAAATTTTATTGAAATTATCTAAGTGCTGTCATCATGTGGTACCTTTCTTGTCTTGGAAAGCGGAAAAGTTTCTTCTTGGTAGAGTCTGTTCTCAATACTTTTCGTCATGTATTTGTCCTCTAGTTTCTTCCAGGAGAGCTGCGGCTACATTCTCTTTCATGACAAGCAACGATCTTTTCCTAAGCGCGGTCGAATTGTGCCACGAAGCTTGTCGGTTGACGTAATTCCAATCTTCATTTGAATAATCTCGTGGCCTGATGCTCGAGAGCTATATTAGATCCTTCTAACAATAGATCTAATACTTCACGTTGCCACGTACCAAAGTTATTTGTGCCGTCAATTTCTCCTCAAACTTTGCGTTGACAACATAGTTCTTCGAGTAGAACTTGGTTTGCCATAAATTCTATGGTCAACTTGTTCACCCTTCGATCTCTCCTTTATCGGCCATAAGTACAAAGCGATACTTGAAATTTTGCACTTACAACTTAAAAGCAGTGTTTTTCCAAATTTTATACCTTATTTGGAAAAACGAGTCAGTAGTTGAATTTGGAATGGTCCGATTAGTAAGAATAGATCCAACTCGGTTGAAAACGGATGAAAAAACAGGACGGCTCGGTCCAAATATATAGCGACCGAGTTGACTCGGTCCCGACTTCCGGCGAGTTGACTTCCGGTTGTTAGCGGCGGGATTAGGCGGCTTGGCGGTGATTCCACTTCCGATTTGAGCGATTCTTTCACCTTGTTGCGTTCGTATCGTCAAGAAGCTTCGATTTGATATATATCTTGCTATATTTGGCTCGATACCAATTTGTTGTGGGCGGAAGAAATAGCGATATATGAATATATCAAAGCAATAAAATGAACAACAATTTACGTGGTTCGTGATTCGCCTAGGTCCACGGGAGACAGATATTATTTAGGCCCGAGTAGAAATATATAGAATACGGTCTGATTTCCTCACTAATAATATCTCTCAAGTGTTTCCCAAAACTCACAAGTATTTTCTCTCTTTGAGTTTGCTTATACTCTCTCTGATTTTTTCTGATTTTTGCCTTGTTCTTCAATGCATGAACTCTTCTCTATTTATAGATGAAGAAAGGCTCCCTTTCCCTAAAGTGTGCCATAATTTAACCCTTAAATTATGCCACTAATTTCCTTAAATCATGCCACAAAACATGCAACAAATTAGGACACTAATTTCCCTAAATTATGCCACTAATTTGTTACTTTTAGAGCCAATATTCAACACTTATCCACTCTAAAGAAAAGAAAAATGAATAGTTCCCAACCCTTAAGTCAAATTGGTAGATGGAGTGACCCACACCAAAGAGATTGTGGGTTAAGGCACAATTTATAATTTGTATCACTTCCCCTAGCCAGTTCCCAGTGCGTAACTATGATTGGAAAAAATATATATACTATGATTGGAAAAAATATATATTTTGTCGGCATAAAGAAACTTCCAACAAGTGATTCAAGATCAAAATTCATTACCAAAGAAATGTAAATTTAAATTTCTTGAGCACAAATAAGGAAGTCACTTCCTTCTAAATTTCTAATAGAAACCATCTGAATATCCATTTTAGTGATTTCCCAAATCTGAACTTTTACTTGCATGATGGAAAACCCAGCTCAATTTGAAGGTTAACCTTTTAGTACTTAAGAGCTCTTGAAGTTAAGTGTTTGGCATGAGCTATGCCTTTTACACTACATTGACACTTGTTTATACCTTTCTCATAGTGCTGATAATGGTCCTTAGGGGTGGAGAATTTATTTTTGCACGGCTTGCCACCTGAAACACATGAAAACAAGTGCAACCTTCAAAATCAATAGTTCCATTTATTGTAGGAAGCAATCGGCAGATTAAGCAAATAAATCAAATGATAAGTTCAGATGATATATTATATATATAATTGCACAAGGACCTCATCTAACTTGATGAATCCAAATGGCAATTGAGGGTCACTTTCATCCACCATTTGCTTCAAAAGTTTCTCTAGAGCAGTTTCCGTGCCTCTGCCTGCCCAACCCCATTTCTCGGCCAAATGTAACATTTCTGTGACATAATTAGCATCATGGAGAGGTCCTGTCCAAAGGGGCCCTGATACAACAATTGACCCAGAAACCTGAAATAGCTAGCAGAAATGAGAACGTCCTCCAGTTGTAGAGGGTAGTAAGTAGTGATTATCTGTACTAGTAAATTAAACTACATAAGAATAAGAACTTTCCCAATTTTCATAATTATCTATAAACTTTGAAAGGTCTTATGATTGGGAAAAAGGACATAAAATGAATTTTGGAATATAAATATTATAAATTAGGTTTACAAGGGTCGCTACTTAAACAGTGGGGGCTACAAACAATCACAGTTTAATAAAATTAAAGTGCCAACATTAAAATTAGTATATCATTATCAGAACTTCACACTCAAACTGAATTAGCAAAACAGTAGAAGTCCTCATATTGATGAAAAACTAACAGAAGAATGAGCAGCCAACCAGAATATGAATCCCATGGATCCTTTATTTCCTCTTGCCATACTGTGTCAAGAGGACATGGCATAGAAAACGGGATGGCCACTTGACTCCCTATAAATTGTTGAAAACCATTGGAAATTAAGTACTCTAGTAGTTGTTTACCTACCTGCATCCATCCAATAAAATAGGAGGGTTCTTCTAAGAAAAAACCAAAACTGAGAAGAAAGTAGATTATAAGTTTGAAAAGATCAAGTAGAGCTAACCCTTAAATACAGGAGGGTTCAAAAGGAATCCATCACCACACCTTTGAGTTACTGCAGGGGCAACTGATCTGACCAATTTCATCCCATGAAAATGCTTGAGAATTTCCACAATCTTCGCAGTAGCTAATGAAACCAATATACCTGTTATGAATATTAATACATTTTAGAAACATTGAAATTATATATGGTCACATTCACTAAACAACAATGGAAATAGAGACGTACGATCCACCTGTTATTCTGAAGCTTCACACGACTTACTCTGAGCATGACTCTGAAAACCGGGCCATGATATGAATAGTATGAAAATAAGGGAGTAACCCGATAGCCCAAAACAGAAGCTTCCCTCACAGCACCCCCTATAAGCATTCGCAGACCAACCTCATTGGAATAAGGCATGGGACGAACAAATGCTCCATATGCAGCTAAAGTGCTAGAGCAGAGAAGAAGAAGTAAAAAAGAAATGGTTAAACTCATCCTGGTGGCACACCGAACCAACGTGCGCAATGTACAATCCAAAAATACCCAGAATCCTAAAAATACAACAGGAAAGCAGCACCCAGAAACTTACACCAACATGTAAAACATAAAAATAAAAAATATATATATTAATGGAAGGTTTTGAACGAACAGAGAGAATGTGTTGACTGATACTAACAGAAAAAACTTTGTTTCTTGACCAAAAGGCAAGAAAAACCTTTTAGACGAAACACTACATACAAACTCATTATTAGCCTTTCTTGAGAAATATTCACTATCCAACCAGAATATAACAATAATTTTGCAGCAAAAAGTACACATGTTGATATATGGTAAATATAGGCTGCAGGAAGTAAAACAAGAACTTCGCTCATTGGGAACCCATAAGTCGCAATACTCACTGATAAGGTCGATGACCACCAGAAGAGTACCCATCGGTAGACGTGACATAGAGCAAACCATCCAATTTAACCGCATTCATCGCTGATCTCATAAAAGAGGAATCACTTCCAAACGAATCGATATCGATGAGATCAAAGAAATCCTTTTGCAAATAACATTCCGTCAAGACCCGGTTCGCATCAAAATGGGTCACCAGCCATCTCCTCTTGTCGCCGGAGCCTCTGGGTACCCGCGACAAATTATCGGTGATAACTTTCCTGATTTCGTCGTTTGCATCATTTGCCAAAACAAAATCGGCTTGGGCCTCGATGAGGTACCGAAGAGAGCGAATTCCACAGCCACACAAAGCATCAAGAACCCTCAATTGGCCTTTCACGCTCTTATAGAGGGACGCCGCAAGAACGCCAAGGTCTCGCCCTGTGGCACTCTCATGGCGGAAAAAGGACTCGCCTGTCACAAATTCGATGCCCCTTTCGCTTTGATACTCGGATTTGCAAAGTGCATATACGCATATAGGAAATTTAGGGTTAAGGCCTCGAGTTTGGGGCTTCAATGGAGGGCTGTAGATAAATGGAGAAGACGATAGGGTTGTTGGAGCGGCAACTAGCATGGCGGGAGGGAATGTACAGAATGAGAATTAATTTGGCGGGTTTAAAGAATCAATGCTCACTGTTTTGTACAGGTGTGTATACTTATGAAATGGACGGCTAGGATGCGATATATAATAGATTAATGGCGGTTATGTTCCCCAGCTGACTATTGCCACGTTATCATTTTGGGGATTTGAAGGTCCAAGCCTCGTTGGATTCCACCGAATATTTTTCTTTTTAATCTCTAAATATCTCATTTACAATTCCAATCCCTAATTCTACAAAAAAAAAAAAACTATGTACGTTTGCTAGAAAGAGTAATTTATTTAGGGTAGGATATGTCTATAATTTAATTGTTATTGTTAGAGCAATAACTTATTAATAATAATTTCATTTAATAAAAATATAATTAATAAAATATATAAAAATAAACTTTTTATATACTTTTGTTACGTTAATAACAAAAATAATTTTAACAATAGTATTACCCTTTATTTACCTTTAAGTGGTATTAAAAATTACTTAAAAAAACACTTAATTTTTTTAAAAAAATGTATTATAATAATTTTACTTTTAAACAATTATGTTACTTAATGCCTCGTTTAAAATAAATAAAATGTTTTTGAGTAATTCTTAATATTTCGCTTAAAAAACAAATTAACTATATATATAATACAGGACTTAAAAGTAAATGAACTGAAATACAAGAAAATCAACTTGCAAAGCACTTTGTTGGCTTTTATTTTGTGTGTCTACCAAAACTTTTTGATCTCCAAATTCCAAGTAATAACTAATCAAAATTGCCACATGAGTTAGAGTCTATAAAAATTTGGGTAGATAGAATAGGATTTTAAATCTTGTAAGTTAAATAGTAGTAATAATATAATAAACGGTACTTCAATAGTAATTGATGGTCATTAATGATCTTTTTTTCTTCTTGCTTCTATTTTCAAGACTGATAATGATATGTCCAAACTATAAGTTACAAGAACGATGAGTGTGCTCCACATTTCTTAGTCACGCATTAATTACACGAGCAAGCTGAGCCCACTTCTAGACTTTGAATGAGAACAGAGAGAGAGAGAGAGAGAGAGCAATGGCCTTTTAGATGACAAATTTTTGCATGAAGTATGAACTAGATTGCTAAGAGAGAGAATGCTGTCTGAGGAGTAAAAGTGTACATCTGACAGCCGTGAGCATCAACACTAGCACTGAATGACGAAACTGCATCTTCGATCACATTCTTGTGCTGCAAACAATTATGCAAGAAAATATATTTTTGTTTTGAAAATCAGACTCATGTTGCACCAATCAAACCCCACTAATAAATTTATGAAGCAAGGATATATAAAGCGTTATCTTAATTAATGCATATAAAATGTCCACGCAGGTCAAAGTCCATACCTGCCATAAATCTCTCACTGAGACGCTAGTGCTGGATTGAAGCCCAAGTGCATCCCAGTTTGCTGTTATTTTTGCTGCTTTTGAGCAGCGATTCCAAAGAACAACGGCCATCTGATTTCTTGATAAAGGACCTCCCCATACCTGCCAGAATAATCAAACCAAGGTTCGGCCCGATTTAATATAAATGTTTTGTATGTTTAGGCACACAGATGTGCCTCTTCCATATATCCAAACAATGATAAAGTAAACCGCATCACCCATCAAGTTTTGGGTAGAATAAGATATTTTGTTTTGCTATGATACTGTTTATGTCACCACCTATGTACTAAGTTCATATAATACCAGACCAGATTCACCTGAGAGCTGATTATTTACTCAATCTTTTCAAAACAAATCATATATGTTAATGCAGTCAACTACACAAAATATAGAAAAGATTTGAAGATCTTAAGATCTTGCTCTTCTTTCTACTTCTACCAAATTGAATATGCTAAAAATGGGAGACATATGGCAAACCTGAAGGCAACCATCTATTCCCGAAGCATTAACTTTCCTACCCTGAACTCCAAGAGGGTCTGCAAAAATAGGATTTAAAAAAGTTACTTAATTTAGATAGTTCAGATGTAAAGATATAGGAACAAATAAAACAATGCACACAACCAATCAGATATAAAGATTTAGTATGAGAATTTCACCTTGATTTACAGCAATCACTTCTTTGTTGCTCAAAATTTCGTAAGTCTCTGAAGTCATGTTTCTTATATCACAACCAATCAGAAGGGGAGCCTGAACATATGAGCTCAACATTTTCAGTGTGAACATAGACTCTAATGAAGCATGAATAAGCTTCTCGTGCATAATTCTAAATTTCTAATCAGGAAGAAGAAGCAAAAACTATGGACCTTCATCAAAGCCCAGATGCTAAAATGAGCACGGTACTCTTGGTAAGTCATGCCTCCATTTCCTACTTCTAACATATCAGGATCTGCCAAAAGTAATATATGATGGAGAATGAGATGATTCCCAAACTAATACCCGTGCCTTCAAAAACAAAACTATAACCAAAAACAAAAAAATACCATTCCATCCACCAGGTCCTGCATATGCTGCCCACTTGTCATTTAAATCAGCTATAGTAGTCATACTAAGGAAGAAGAACAACACACAATCAGTAGGATCATTCAGGCTGTATAAACGCAAAATATTCAAGAAAAAGTATTAATTGGATAGACGAAGTCAACCTATTTGAACGTCATACATGGAAGTCTATAATCTTCAAACACACAAAACTCAATATTATTGGATTCAATCTTGCACACTTTCTGCATGCCTCTGTAATAAAGTACAGATATGGCAACGATGTTTGAGCGCACAAAATTCGAAAATAAATTATTCTTCTTGTCTATATCAGGGATCCTATGGATCATAAATTATTCTTGTTGTCTATATCAGGAACCCTATGCTTTAAATACCATCTACAATATAAGAAACCAAAATACAACCTTGCCCATGTATCATTAATGTCATCTGTCGTACGCCAACTATTTCCCACTTTGCCAGCCCATAGAGCAGGGTCGTCTACTCCCCTGTCAAGCCAAAATATGTGGATTAGATTTTAATGAGTTAAGTCATATGTAAAATTGATAAATTAAATGGATTACCATTCACAAAGTGAATAGAAAATTGCACGTTCTGTGGCATTTAAAGCATCCCGCATTGGAGGATATCTGTATGGTAGCCATAGAGATAAAGTCATCAAGTCAAATTGAAAAAAAAAATAACCATTATTTTCAAGTTGAATAAGAATAGGAAGAAGTGAAACCGTTCTTTTGGTTTAATGCCCAGATTGTAGCAGTTGTCATACTTCAAATAATCAACGCCCTGTATTAAAATATTGAAAAAGTAGCTAAAATTAAAAGATATGTGCCCATTAACTTTTACTAAAATCAACAGGCAAAGGTATTAATTGAACTGCATCACCCTGATTTAGTGACTTGGCTTCAAAATTTAAGCAAAATGTTCAAATTGCATTAGAGAGATATCTGGACTAGTTTCAAAGGACAATTTCTAAGCAATCCCCTTTTTGATTGTAAAGACCAATTAAAAGAAGTGCATAACTGTGGAAGTATGAGCCAAATTAGGATGTCAAAGATAGAAGCAATTGAGTTTGCACAGTTTTTACGTAAGGCTGTTGAAGGAGTAGCATATCTACGTAAAAGCTTCAACAAGTCTCGGTTTTCAATTCAAGAAATCTGAGGAAATAATCAGGTGTGCTAAGGTGCATGGGAACTCAACTTGAAGCCTCTATATATAAAGATTGGGTCATCACTTCAGCGCATGTGAAATCATTGTGTGAATCCTTGTATGTGATATAGCTTTATACGGTTTGCTTGAGAAAGGCTAGTGTACTTCTTGTCATTGCATGAACACTTGAGGTGTTTCAAGGCTTGAGTATAGCAGTGAGTAAATTGATGTACGAACCTTTCTTGTAATCAGATTGCTTTCAATAAAAATGGATTGGAACCTTTTGGTTCCATGTGGATGTAAACTTCACACATTGTGAAGAAGAACCACATTAAAACTGTGCATATTCTCACTTATTCTTATTTTATCAATTTCTCGAAGTGTTATGATTGATATTGTGTTAACTGTTTGTCGTTTGATAATCTGGTGATTTGTGATCGAAATCTAACAAATTGTTATCAGAACCATCTCCATAAACAAAGCAAGAAGGATTACTTGGGTTTCTTGGAGCCAATATTCTAGAATTGTAAGTATCAAACACTAAGGGCTGTAACAGATGGCAACAATGAAGTACGAGATCGATAAGTTTGACAGCTATAGGGATTATTCATTGTTGAAACGTAAAATGAAGAAGATTCTCATCCAACAAGAAGTTGATGGGAAGACAAACAACTCTTAAGGAAGACTTTACTACCCATATGAAGGAAGATGTCAAGAAAACCAAGATGAAGAAGGCTAGTAGTTGTATCGAGTTGTATTTAGTTGATAATGTATTATGGATAACAGGAAGCTACAAAGGAGATTTGGGTAAGATTGAGTAAATTGTATGATCAGAAGACACTCTCTAATAAGATTTTCTTGAAGAAACGTTTGTTTGGATTCAAGATGGATCAAACAAAAGCACTAAACTACAATATTGATCAATTTAAGATGATCAATGCGCAGCTTGCAAATCTTGATAAGAAGGTGGATTTAGAATATTAGACAATCATCTTGCTAAATGCACTACCAAAATCTTATAATGAATTAGAGATTGCCATCAAATATGGTAAGGAAGAACTGAAATTATATTTTATTATATCTTCTTTAAAATCTTGGGAACTCGAGCATAAGATATGATAGAAAATTTTATAAGCTTTTGAGGGCTTATATGTCAAAGGTAGGCCTAAAAAAAGAAATAGCAATTACAAGGAAAGAAAACAATCCAAATCTAAGTCAAAGAAAAAGAAGAACCCGAGATGTTTTATATGTCACAAGGAAGGCCACTTTAAATGAGATTGCCACATGAGAAAATGCAAGAACTCTAATGATGATGGTAACAACATAGATGCTAGTATGGTTTCTGAGGATTTTGCAAGTTCAGATGTGTTGACAATAAGTGTATCAAGATTAGAGGATGAACGGGTAATGGATTCAAAGTACTCATTTCGCATGTGCCCCAACAAAATTTGGTTTCAAAAATTGATAGAAGTCGAAGGAGGTCAATTTCTACTAGGAAACAACCACAACTGCAAGGTGAGAGCTATAGGTGAAATTAAACTCTCTCAGATGACACAATAAAGGCCTTGAAAGATGTAAGGTATGTTCTAGACCTTAGAAGAAATCTCATTTCTTTGGGAGCTTTAGATTTTGCAAGGTGTTCAATTAAATTAGACCAAGGTGTAACGAAGGTAATCAAGGGTTCAATGGTTGTGTCAAGAGGAATACGTTACAATGGGCTTTATTTGCTACGGGGAAAGACAACGTGTAACATTGGAAATGCTATGGAAATTGCACCAATAAACAATACTAACCTCTAGCATAAGAGGTTAGGACACATCGATGAGAGAGAATTGTTTGAGTTGAGTACGCAGAGATTCCTATATAGGGGCAATACAATGTCAATTGATGTATGTTAACACTGTATGTATGGAAAGAAAACAAGGGTGAAATTTGGGACTAAAAAAACATACAATTAAGGAAATTTTGGATTACATACACGTAGACTTATGGGGATCCTCACCAGTCCCCCACCCTAGGTGAGCAAGTATTATCTAAGCATAATTGATGACTTTTCAAGGAAGGTTCGGACTTGTATCCTTAGAAGTAAGGATGAAATCTTTGAAAAATTCAAGGGTTGGAAAGTATCCTAATTCGTCTATGGTGGAGTTTTGTGAAAGTATGAGCCAAATTAGGATGTCAAAGATAGAAGCAATTGAGTTTGCACAATTTTTATGTAAGGCTGTCGAAGGAGTAGCATATCTATGTAAAAGCTTCATCAAGTCTCGGTTTTGAATTCAAGAAATCTGAAAAAATAATCAGGTTGCTAAGGTGCATGGGAACTCAACTTGAAGCCTCTATATATAAAGATTGGGTCATCACTTCAGCACATGTGAAATCATTGTGTGAATCCTTGTATGTGATATAGCTTTATACGGTTTGCTTGAGAAAGGTTAGTGTACTTCGTGTCATTGCATGAACACTTGAGGTGTTTCAAGGCTTGAGTATAGCAGTGAGTAAATTGATGTACAAACCTTTCTTGTAATCAGATTGCTTTCAATAAAAATGGATTGGAACCTTTTGGTTCCATGTGGATGTAAACTTCACACATTGTGAAGAAGAACCGCATTAAAACTCTGTGCATATTCTCACTTATTCTTATTTTATCAATTTCTTGAAGTGCTATGATTGATATTGTGTTAAATGTTTGTCGTTTGATAATCTGGTGATTTGTGATCGAAATCTAACAATAATGCAATAGCATGTACAACATATGCTAAGTGTCAATGTCAGAGGAAGTGAAAAGGTCTAAATTATCAAGGGAGATATATTAAATGACAGCTCTTACATGGGATTGACTCTCTATGTATATTTATTTTTCATCTCATTCATAAATATATTGACTCTCCATGTATACCATAAGTGGGAATGAGAAAAAGATGTATTGGTTCCAAGTCAGCCAAATAAAGTATGAGCAAAAATTAAAAAAGAGAATAGAAACTAACCCAAGAAGCGAATAGATGTGCATCATCGTTTTCATGAAAAAGAGATCCTGGTCGAACTTGACATGTAAAAATCCTGGAAAATGCAGTTTTATAGAACATATAAACATACAGAAACGTCATGATGGAAAATTTGACATTCAGGAAATAAAAATAAATCTACTCATTTTTTGTTTCAAGTTTTAACCTGGATTTGGACATTCATCTTACCCAGCATCAGAATAAATTCCAAGCTTAAGGCCCTTTGAGTGTGCATAATTAGCAATGGCTTTAATTCCCGAAGGAAATGCTTTCGAATCAGGGACTAATTGACCCTGCAAAACCAAACATGCATCAAAAGAGTTAAATATATACATCAACTTCATAATTCTTCTTCTAAGAAACTGATAGTTGTCACATTTTTAAGCAAAAATGAACTGTCTTTGAAAAGAGTTAAAAGATCTAAATGAGCCCACTGACAAAGTTTAGGAACAAAGTGCTTCTTTTCAAAAAGTAAATGGACCACTCGAGCCCTTAATCCTTTCTATATGTAACTCCCATGACCTGGTTTTTAATAGAGAGGACGAAACAATATGCAGCTATTATGCTAAGAATATGATATTTATCATGTTTTTAAGCAAAAATGAACTATCTTTGAAAAGATGGAATGGATTCTCTTAATATGTATAGAAGCAGCCATTCGCAATGCAAATTGAAGAGTTGGTGATGTTTATAACTACCACCATAAAAAAAATCACCTCTAAATCTCGAGTTGGAAAAGACCAGCAATCATCTGCATTTGGCTAAATCAAATTAGCCCAAGAACGGGAAAATGTCTGTTTAATGAAAGAAATAAGACCTTGGGGTATAATACCTATATTGACATATACATAACCTAAGTCGGCCAAGCCCGTAGAGATTAGTGCATCAGCTGCCAATCAAATAAGGACAGTTGTTATTGCTCTTGCATCAATAAAAATGCAAAACTTGTTCTAGCTCAAAATAGTGCCCTCCTACAACAAAAATTAAATCTCATATTTAACTTCATTGCATCTCAGACATGCCAAATAATAGAATTTCAATTGCCAACTGAAACAATTTGACTGAGCATCCCCAAGAATGACAATGATAGTAGCAGCAAGTCGGCAACCACAAAAAAATGAGATTACATCCTTCCTTTCTGGTAAGGGATGAGATCAAAGTCTATTCATCTGAACCATGGAAGATTCCAATAGTTCAATGGTATACTGCATAAAATTATTCATAAACAACACATCATGATATATGACAATTTGACTGCATGGTAGATAATGGGCCCGTTTGGAAGTACTAACCTTTAAACCCAAAATGATTTCAAATAGTCCAACGCACTTCTAGGTACGAGTGCTTTCAAATTTTCAAGTCAATTACTTCCTAAAATAATTACTAAGTGTCATTTAAAACCGTTTTACACAAAATTTTATCAAACACCTACAAATCTTGAAACCACTTTAAACCAAATCACTTCTCTTAAACCACTTCTCCAAGAAGCACATCCAAACAGCCCTATAACACCTACGCTGGAGCAAGTGAAATAAGAATAAACATAGGAAGCATAAACCTTTTTCACTTCATAAGAAACCTAGACATTCGTTTATTTGTGATTCCATTAAAAAAATTGTGGCTAATGATCCTTTCAAGTTCTAATCTCAGGAAAATAATAAACATAAGCCAAATATTATGAACTATCATGTATTCCTAATTATACAGAACCATTGCGATACAAAAATGGTCCTAACGGAGAAGAAACAAAGGCAAAGGGCCATAAGAGCAGAAAAACAATACCTGTTTCCTTGATGACAGTTTCATTGATATTGCATGCAAAAAAATTCCAGCTATTCCATCTGGCAATAGTTATACAAAATCAGATGATGGTATAGTTTCAGTCTATTTAGAAAGGCCCAGTATACTTACCACAGGAAACTTTTTTCTTCAAAATAAAAATAAAAACAAGGGGAAATTACCCATCAAAATCCAAATTTTACCCAATATCCTCATCATTTTCAGCTCACCGGATAACAAGAAAAATGAATAGATTTACATGTCCTTTATTACCAATTTTTAAGATAAATTTCTAATAGTCGGTAAGGATAGAGCAAATAAACGACAAATTTCAGAAAACCCACATGCGATAGTGATCCAGAAAGAGAGAAGGAATAAGTAAGAGTAAGAGACGAACCCCATCTGAGGCGTTCGTGCCAAACCATTATTAAGCTGAAGAATACCATAATTGGAAGTATCATAAATGCGACTGAAGTATGGACTATGAAAAGTGTGTTTCTTCTGGTTTTGTAAAAAGGGGTGTACATTCGCTGAAATAGCCACAGAAATAGCAGATAGTAAAAGGAAGAGAGTATTGCCATAGAGAATGGTGGCCTTGGTCGCCATTATGAAATGCTATGTTTTCTTTGACCCTCCTCTGTTTCGTTAGGTCTGTGAAGGCAATGGAAAATGGTAAGATCTACAAGAGATTAAGAGCAGAATGGCAATCAATACAAGGCATCTTGGACTTTGGATAACATGTCTTATACTGTGGACTCGTTAAGATAAATCTATCAGTTTATTCATGTAGACAAATGCTATTCCACGATTTGCTTTTAAGGTCATAATATTAATATCATTACAATTAAAATTATTGCTTTTTATGAAAAAATTATTAAATAATAGATATAATTAATAATAAAAAATAATATTATTTTATATATTTTTATTATAAAATTATAATCAATCCAAATTTAATTATGTTTATTGTGCACTGAGATATCCGTATCATTTAACGCTTTATTAAATAAAATTATCTAATTATTTTTTAAAAAAATAAATTATCAATAAAATATTTATTAATATTACTAAAAATTATTATGTGTATTTTTTATAAATAAAAAATAATAATAAACACATTTAAAGGATTAAAATAAATTTTTACTCAAAAAATAGAACTTAAAGCATTTATTTATTTTTATTATTATTAAATTATTGTGTGATTATTTAAGGTAATTTAATTATCTAAAAATATTTATCGATAAAAAAATTTCTTTAAAAATTTTATTTTTACTGTTTCCTTTTTTATATTCTTTTTTTTTTCTCTCTTATTTTACCTAGCGTTTATGATTTAAATTTTAAGTATTATTATACATTATAAATATATCACAATAAAAAAATATAATAATTTTTTATTAAATACATTTATATAGATTAATTATAATTATTAATGAAATTATGATACATCATTTAAGATATATTTAAACTTGAAATGCATAAATTTTTCTTTGGGATTTAATATTTTAGATTTAATATCTAATATTCAAAATTTATAATTTATAATTTAGTATTTAAAGTTTAAAGTATATGTTTTAATAGAAAAGAAAATGAGACAGAATTTTACCTGTACAAATAGATAAAATTGTGAGAAAGTAAAAAAAGATAAAGACTCCAAGAAGAAAAGGAGAAAAATATGAAACGAAGTAATAAAAAAATTTAACATGATTAAATTATCTTTAAATATTTTTATGCATAAAAATTCTTTCCTTTAATTTACTTGTACGATATCCACGAATAAAAAGAGTTAAAAAGTGTATTA
The DNA here is from genome assembly GCA_033030585.1 of Hippophae rhamnoides. Classification (NCBI taxonomy): domain Eukaryota; kingdom Viridiplantae; phylum Streptophyta; class Magnoliopsida; order Rosales; family Elaeagnaceae; genus Hippophae; species Hippophae rhamnoides. The sequence goes on from CM065432.1 coordinate 51,910,549, forward strand.
AGATTGATCTTCTTAATTTTATTTTAAAGTAAATAATTCCAATCAATTGAGTTTGTAATTTGTTCACATTTTCTTTTCTATTAATGCACAAACAAGTTGTATTTTAATTTCGTTTGGCAAAAAAAAAATTATATTTTAATTTTGGCTATTGTTATAATAATTTAAAAATTCATAAAATTTGGAATTTTTTTTTTTCAAAATGACACGTTAATAAATTTCATAATGTGATAACGATAATGATAAAATTTACTTGACATTTGAATCTTAAAAAGCATAAAAGATGAAATATATCTTATCCCAAATACCAAATATAAAATATGTAGTATAAGGTGATGGTCGGAGGTCAATGTCAGCGGCCCTTCAAAGTCCATCACTAGGAGATGACAAAAATATGTGTTCGTAAAATACATGTGTTTTATATTTAAAAAAAAAATTGTAAATATGTAGAGTAATAAATTCTCGGAAAATGTTTGATTTAATAATTATTGGTATTTTATGTTTGATTTAATTATTATTTTAAAATATAATTAAAATATTTTAATAGTATTAAAAGTTCTATTTTTTTTTTACGCATTGTTTAATATTTGATTTTTTTCACTTAATCATTTATTATAATTTTTATCATTTTATCTCATTCAAATATAAAATAAATAATTTTATTTTATTTTATTTTAATATTTATTATTATAGTAACTTTTCTTATATTTAGTTTATATTTATTTTTTGATTCCGATTAGAGGTTATGGTCTAAGAGAGTTCTCTCAGTCTCTTCTGCAAGTTGACCCTTTTTCTTTTTTTAGTAACTTCTGTGTATTTAAATTTAGTTAAATAAAATTTGTGACTTTTTTTTTCATTTATATTTAGATGTAAAGTGGAAACCTTTACATCAATCAAGAGGAAACCTTTCATAGAAAACTTTTAAAAAAAATTAACTTATATTATAAATTAATAATATCAACTAATTATAATGGGCTTCTTATTAGACTTAGTATTTGATTAGCCAAATACATCATTATTACATATATATTTTCATGTGTGTGTTGTCAAATCTTCAATATTTTTTTTAAGTTTTGAATTTCTTATCTTTTTTTATTGGAAATATATAAAAAAAAATTGTTCCTTGACATAATATATATTTTCTATGTAAATATAAGATGTAAAAATATTATTATTCTCAAATCTTCTAGGAAATTTCCTAAACAAATAAAAATTTTATTCTATTATTTAATTATATATAATAAGAGATTTTAAATGAAATTAAGTATGTTTCTCTGATCTATTTTTCATCACATTGTTTTAATAAAAATCAATATTATATGTATTTATAAAGATAGAAATAATTAATATATAAATTGATATATATATATATATATATAGAATCATATATAAATTGATCTTATATAATGTCTTGTAATTCAAGAAAGATATTTTAAATATTTCTTAAAAAAGAGGAATAGAAATTTATTTATATAATAAATATAAAAATAGTAAGATTTAATCAAAAATATAAATATCTGTATACAATACAATACAAGGATATAAAAAAATGGGAAAAAATTTCAATGTTCTAGTTTAATCTTTAACAAAATTTATGATTTAATGAGTTAAATTAATTAATATTTTTTAGTTATTAGAATTTCCATTCATTTTTTTATTATTTTACTTAAATATAATAGAATAAATGAATTTTTATAATTTATTAACTTATATCACACTAAAATGAAAAATGAGTTTTTGTAATGAAATATTCATAGATAAACTTTATAAAAATGGCTTTTTAATTTTTTTTAATAATTCATTTCTCATTTATATGATTTTATTTAATATATTTTATCACATAAAATTTACCACCGTTAATATTAAAATCATCTAGAATGATGCTCTTGATATGAATATAATTGATAAGGTAGTAAAATTCTCTTCGAATTTTTAAAATTAATGATATTTAAAAAAACAAAAAAAAAAGAAGAGAGACAATGCACCTTAACTTAGAAGAATGTCGTTGGATATTTCTAGCTGTGTGTGTGGCTTGTATTGATTTGACCAGCAAACCCTGACTTTACCTTATCCCTATAGTGATATTATAATAACAGTGGTTATGCATTTCGTAATCACTAATACTTAAAATTGTGGCAATGTAATACATCTTACCAACCAGCCAGAGGTAACACGTTCTAATTTGACCCGTAATCTTTCCCCAAATCTTGTTAAAAAAATAGTAAGCAATCTAAATCGGAAGAGTTTCAACTTCAGAGGTTAGTGACGTCAATATTAAAAAATAAATAAAATTCAAATATTACAAAAGTTTCCAAAATATGTTTCTCAAACTACCACAATCTTCCTCAAAACTTATCCAAAATCAATCAACTTCGTTTATATTTAAATAGACAAATATCACTCAACCTAATAAACATAAAATAGGATTCATTTGAATTTAACTTAGAGGAAATTAATTTTACTTATATTCAATTATATAAATGTTATTTCATTTATATTTCAATTAAGAATGGTTTTCATATAGTGGTTTGTGAGCAATTATGGTTATATATATATATATATATATTGGAATTTTGACATATTTGCAAAAATAATAATATTTGTCTGCATAATTACATACGCTAATCAGATTTTGGTAATAGCCAATCCTCTCGGGAACTCCAAAGTCCAAAATAGAATACATTATTACAATACGTTCTCTAATTATTTTTTTTTTCACACAACAACTCGTCAAATCGAACTTTAAATTTTGATATCGTTATTTTATTCATTTAGATGAGAAAAGAAAATGAGAGAATAATTATTGTTGGTGTGTATATTAATTAAGATTATATACTTTATATAATAAAAACTAATAAATAAATAAAAATATTTTCTTTAAAGTTTATGATTATAAAAATATCATCATATATATTAAATTTTTAAATTTTTATTATTAATTTTTTTTTGCACATTATTTTATATAAAAATTTATTTAAATTGAATTACAATTATTTAAATTCATTTAATATTAAACGTTGTTCAATTAGATTTCTTTAAATTCTAATGTACTGTTATTTTTATTGTTATAAATTTTAAAAAATTTATTTTATATTTTTTCTAAAAATTTTATAATAAAAAATAATAATAACACATTGAAATATATAAAATAATAAAATTATAGAGATTGGTATCTATATTATTATTTTGGTACTCATTATTTTTGAAGTTTTTTAATGTTACTTAAAAGTATATATATTCTTAAAAAAAAGTAATTATTTGCTAAAGCGTGAGATGTGGTCACCATTAGTATTTACTACTAATAAATTATAGTATAACTTCGATAATATAACAAAGAAAATGATATCACCAAGAAAAAATAAATAAAGGGAACTAATTAAACCATATAGATCTATCTAACTTTGTAATTCTCTTTATTTAATAAAAAAAATATAACTTTAATGACTTCTTTAAAAAACAATTGAAAAGAAAACATGAGAAAAAGGCAAAAACTCAATATCGAAGGAACTTAATTGAGTAATAATTTTGGAGGCCCAATGACATGAACGCAGCAGGTTGGATATTACTATGGGCCTATGGCTAAGAGTCTAAGACTGATCTTTAGTTGTTAACCTTGTTTGTTCCACCGCTGGGTCCAGAAGATGGCACTTTTCCTTTGGGAAGCATATTTAGAATCAGTGGCCCGAATTTCCCTCCAATTCTCATTGCTTGAAATCTCATTTCAGCTGCTTTGATTCCATCGGTCTCTATGTTGCACGGAAATACTCTATGAGCTTTCTCCGATGGATTTTCCGGTATATTTTCGGCGATATTATCGTCGATGGGAAGTGCAAGATTTAGAGCTGGTTCAGTGGCTGCTAAGCTCTGCAGAGAAACGTCGTTGTCTAATAGCCTAGCAGCTGACGACGAGGAAGAAATCAATAGTAGAGCAACTATCAAAATTATAATTTGAAAGAAGTAAAAGTTGTGATTTGTGTACGATTTTTCCATGGATTTATTTAGTGAGCCAACTGAAACAATAATTAACAAAACTTGAACTCAAGTACTTTTTGTAATGGCGTTTGAAGGATGGAATCGAATATGATTCTGTAGAGAAGTAGGAAATTGCGCTTATGTGTTGATTTGAAGAGAAGATGCTACTTTTATAGGAATATTAACAAAACTTGAACTCAAGTACTTTTTGTAATGGCGTTTGAAGGATGGAATCGAATATGATTCTGTAGAGAAGTAGGAAATTGCGCTTATGTGTTGATTTGAAGAGAAGATGCTACTTTTATAGGAATATTAACAAAACTTGAACTCAAGTACTTTTTGTAATGGCGTTTGAAGGATGGAATCGAATATGATTCTGTAGAGAAGTAGGAAATTGCGCTTATGTGTTGATTTGAAGAGAAGATGCTACTTTTATAGGAATATTAACAAAACTTGAACTCAAGTACTTTTTGTAATGGCGTTTGAAGGATGGAATCGAATATGATTCTGTAGAGAAGTAGGAAATTGCGCTTATGTGTTGATTTGAAGAGAAGATGCTACTTTTATAGGAATATTAACAAAACTTGAACTCAAGTACTTTTTGTAATGGCGTTTGAAGGATGGAATCGAATATGATTCTGTAGAGAAGTAGGAAATTGCGCTTATGTGTTGATTTTAAGAGAAGATGCTACTTTTATAGGAAGAGAAAGTGAAGATTTGTAAATTCTCTAAAATTGATAAAGTCAATAGGCTGAACAAATCCGAGAGCCAACTTGGGATGACTCACGCATATCACACTTAGAGCAGGCTACTATGATTTGCGTTTCAAGTTCTTGACTACTCGTTGTTTTGTCAAAATATTCTTCAAAGATACTAAAATTAAACAAAAACTACGATTATAAAATAAAACAAAATAAATGAAAAAACTATAGTTTTTGTTAATTTTATAATATGCGACATAGTTTAACATATATATAAAAGAATTCAATTTATAGGCAGAGAGTAACTCTTAGTTGTCGTTTAGTTCGTGGAATGAAATCGGAATCGGAATGGAATGGAATGAAAACAATTTTGTTTGGTTTGACCACTGGAATCAAGCTCAGAATCAGGATTATAGTGTTTGGTTTACCACTGGAATGGAATGAAAAAAAGAATAACCTTAATACCCTACATAGTAAAATTCAAATAATGTCATTTAATTACTATTTTTTTCACGACAAAATACATTATTGAAATCATTATTTTTCTAAATAAGTATTACTTAATTAAAAAGAAATATATTATTAAAATTATTATTTTTCTAAATAGGGTTTAGGGTTTTGAGGTTTGGGATGTGTGATTTAGGGTTTATGGATTTATGATTTGGGGTTATATTTGTAGTTTAAGATTTAGGGTTGAAATTATTATTTTTCTAAAAATAGTTTAGGGTTTTAGAATTTTGGATTTAGGGTTTAGGGTTTTAGGGTTTTAAGGTTTAGGGTTTATGGTTTTAGGATTTGGAATTTGGAATTTGGGGTTTAGGGTTTTGGGATTTATGTTTTAGGGTTTTGTGTTTTGGGATTTATGTTTTAAGGTTTAGGGTTTAGAGATTTGGAGATTTGGTGTTTAGGGTTTTAGGGTTTTAGGGTTTAACTTTTAGGGTTTAGGGATTTAGGGTTTTAGGTTTTAAGATTTTAGGATTTGGATTTAGGGTGTTGAAATTTTGGGTTTAGGGTTTAGGGTTTTGGAATTTTGGGTTTGAGAATTTGGGATTTGAATTTAAGGTTATATTTTAGATGAGGGTAAAATTGGAAAAAAAAAATGTTTAGATGGGAATGGAATAATGATTACCAAATGTGGGAGAAGGAATTGTTATTCCTTCTCTTTTAGTAATCAGATTCCATTCCGCCCTCAATTCCGTCCAACCAAACACACAAAATGGAAAGAATCGATTCTGATTACATTCCATTCCCTCCAACCAAACGTGGGGTTATGGTTTTTTTTCCTAACCTTTCAAATAAAAATGCAATTTTTTGTTAAAAGAATTAAGTTAGTACGGATTATTATTCATTATAATATTATTATTTTTATATTAACATATATTTTTAATTTCAATACCACTTCTCTCTCTCTCTCTCTCTCTCTATATATATATATATATATATATAAACTTTAAAATAAATAATATACAAACAAATAATTTTTTATTTTTTAACATTTGAAGATTTGCTTATGGTATCTCCATCTTTTTCCCCTATGGATGGTATCATATGACTAAGTAGCTAAGTTATTTGGGAGTGGTGGAATTTTTATTTAATTATTTATTTGTTTTTTAAATCAAGCGTCATGCACGTATTTTTTTTCACATACGTCTACTTATGCCCAATCGTAGAATTTTACAACTAGCGTATAGTTGTATAATTAAGTGCACATGGACAATAAGTAGGCATATATATATAGAAAAAAATGATGTTTTAATAAAAGGTAAGACATTTAAAGTAATACAAAAAAGTTAGACAAATCTAATAATTATTATATTTAAAGTATTTAAGTTTATTAGTGTTTTTACAAAAAATGTTAGACAAATCTAATAATTATTATATTTTAAGTATTTTAAATTTATTAGTGTTTTTAAAAAAAGAGATGTTAGACAAATCTAATAATTATTATATTTAAAGTATTTAAGTTTATTAGTGTAATAACTACGAGTGTCTAGATACGACAATCTATGAAATATTTTTTTAAATGTATTCTAACTTGATCAAACAAATTTTAAAATGTGAATTAAACATATAATATAGTGAAAATACAACATGTAATAACCAATAGATAAGAAAGAACAATATACGATAATAACATTAATGACTATATGTTTCAAGGTTCCTGTCAAACTAGTAACTTGCATTGACATGTTAAACATCACACATTATGTGAAGCAAAAAAACATAATAGAAAATCTATTAAATATTTTCAATCACTTATGAACCTACTATGTGCGAACATATTCGACAAATGGTCAATGTATCCTCACAACATGTGATCATATATAATACAATATGTAACAAGATAAATCGACATAGGATACAACTCCTATATGATATCATACTCAAATTACTTAAGACAATTACTTGATAGTAAGAAATTTAATAAAAAGTAATATATAACTCGATAAAAGTATAAAAGTAAATATTTCTGCCAATTAAGACACATGTTCTCCATCGTTATCAACACAGTAGCTAGTTAAATAAATCCAAGTGCGTCCATAGAGCTCCAGCATCATGTGATGTGATTGACCACTGAGCTTAACCTTCTAACTTGCATACTTATTATGACCTAATAATATCCATTCGACACGCGACACACAAACATATAGGCTCATCACTTGTGCATTATGTTGTGACCCCATAACACCTAGTTGATACACAACACAATACCACATACGCTCTTCACCTATAAAATTGTTACACTATTATAATTATGAATCAGCACACCGTAACTCAACACTGAGAGATATTCGTCGAAATTATGTGACTCTATACTAGGCAATAAGTATTTTAACTCTCAACAAAACTTCACTTAATCTCACATTTTTTCCACTCAATTCGATGTTTGAGAAATTTGATAAAGACTCTTATACATTATTTCTCGTACTTAACACTCAAAAGGAAAATGAACAAAGAACGAACCTACAAAATCTGTTATCAAACAGGAAAAATATTCTTAAATTCTAACCAATAAAACAAGAAACCATATAGGAGAATTTATAAAAGAAATCCAACCTCTTGGACCTCATTGACCCCTTATTAACCAACTCATCACCCACGGTAAAGAGCCCCTCTTGCTCACAATAACGATGGTAAAAGCTATCCCTAACAAGAAAAATAGTTGTTATAATGCTTTTCAACCATATGGTAAAGGATTGGCGAGGCATTTCAAATACAAGACAATAGTCTTTGATGCAATAACATAACAAAAATAAACATCTAATAATATAAACTATATGTCATATAAGAAAGTAAGTGTGTACACACAAACACAAAATTATGTCATAAGTGAAAGTAAAAAATCAATATCAAACCTTACAAATGATAGATATAAACATAAAATAAAATACAAAAACGTGTTTTGTATACAAAAATATCAAAAATAAAACGACAAAACTTACATATTTGTACTTTTGAGTTGAAAAATATTATTAAACACGAATATTATTTTTTTGGTATTATAATAAATAAAAAATACTTTATTTAAAGTAAAATTTTATTATTAAATATGTATATTATCATTATAATCATAATACAACAACATATAACAAAAGTAACAACCTATTATATATTTAACTTATATATTTTTATAATTTATTAAAATTTTAATATTTTTATAAATTCATAAAATTAAATAATAATTTTGTTAATATAAATAAATTATAGATTTAATAATAAAATTATTAATTATAAGATACATATTAAAAAGAAAATATATTAAAGATGAATTTTTAAGATCAAACAATAGCAGTTAATGTAGTTTAAATTTCTTAATTTTTTTAATTATGATATATTTGTATTAAATTTATTATTGATGTTTTATATTATTATAAAAACTCAACTAATTTCTCAATATTTTTATTAAAATATATATTGTTAACATATTTTTAATAATATATTTCTTATATAAAAATAAATTTTTATATTTATTGTTTTTAATCGTACTTATATTTATATATTTTCATTTTTAATATATTTTTATATAAAAGTAAACATATTTTATTAAATAATACTCTTAATATATTTTAATAAGTAAACAATTGTGTGAGTTCAAACTTTAAGTATGCTACTAATAATAAGTGTGAGGATTTATAATAGTACGAATAACGGATAATTTTAAAACACCTTTTAACACTGGTAATAAAATTTTGAGAGAAATATTGATAATATAATGTAGTGCATTTTTTTTAAGATATTATTTGTTAAAATTATGGTTGTTAAGAAGTACAAATGATTTTTAGATTTATTTGAATTTTTTTAAGAATTTATGTTCGTAAATTCTATGTAATATTAAAATAATAAGTTTTTGATATCAAATCCTTATAATAAATCATAAAATTAATTAAAACTCTCAAATTTGACTATTCTCTTGTAAAAGACAAAGAAACTTACGAGAGAGGAAAAGTTTTAAGTAAATAACATTTGTAAATATAAATTAGTCTACACTTAATAAAAATATTAAAAGTTATATCTTAAAAGCTTAAACTTTTAAGAAAATTGTTAATTGATACATTGACACTCGTAGCATTAAAAAATCAGGGAAAATGGTAGTAAGGTTTAGCTTGTTTAGGCCTTACAAGTTGTTTAATTTATTTGATTAGAAAATTTATTTTTAAATATATTTGTTTATGAAAAATATGGGTGATAATGATAAATTTTATTTTTTATTTAATATTTTTTAAATATAATAAAATAATATATATGATATATGTATATTTATATTTATATTTTTTTAATAAATATATATATCTAATAAAATAATTTTTATTTAAAAAATTAATCAATTTTTTTAATAAATCTTTGAATACAAGTTGCTATTGCTAATATCAACTAATTTTATCTGAATAAAGTCAAACATACTCTGAACATAGAGTGACATCTAAGTGCTTGAGTGATTATCCTTCTCACATGTATACTACCAAAATAGCATTTTCACAATTTAAAAAATATAACTGCTTTATAAATTTTCTTCACTATGATACTATAATCCAGAAAAGGCTCCTATAATGGATCACAGCCGGATTTGTTGGAAATAAGAACAATAGGAGTGCATCTTGATTTTAATTACTCAGCTGGGTCTGCGCTAGCCAGGACCAGGAGGAAACTCAAATTGAATTTTAGGCTCTTTTTATTTTTCATAAATAAGTTTTTTACCTTCTTTTTTTTTGGCTTCTTCACACAATACTGCTTAATTAATAAGCCAAAAGGGTTGTAATTTTAGGTACCCATGTTAATAGCCTACTCCCAATAATCGATCACTGAGTGTACGTACGTTAGAAATTAACTTAGTATATTGTTTTTAACAAGTTATATAAATAGATTTGATGGGTCCGGTTTGTATCTAATGAATAAAAATATGAATTAATTTTTATTTTTTTATTTTTATAAAATGTTAAAAATTCTTATATTGATTGGACATGAAGTATGAAATATATATATAAACGAGGATAATATTACATCTCATAAACTTAGTTTTAAAATAGAATTAAATTTAAATTTAACATGGTATCAAAACAGATAAGTTCATCCCGTATCACGCAGCTGTAAGCACATTATCGTACATCGATAAAGTACCGATGTGAAAAAAAGTGTTAAAAAATTTCACATTGATTGAACATGAATTATCAAATACACATATATATAAATACAATCATTCGTCTTATAACTTGATTTTTAAAATTGATTTATATCTAAATTTATAGTAAATATATATATATATATATATAAATGTGTAAAAATACTAACCTGATCATCATTTCTTATATGAGAATTTCTACCGAGAGACGTGGTGAACAAGTTTGTTTGACTAGAAGGAAAATACTAATTTGGAATATATGCGAAAGAGATAGATAGTGGCCCACCTTACCTATAAATTTTGATCGGTCACTGCCAGCCGTTCGATAAACCGCGTTTATCTCATTGTAGATGCAGTCTTTACTCTTGATAGTCAATGTACGTAGAAAAGAAAAGAGTCTGCTTAATTTAAGGATTTTTAAATGGATGTAATATAATTGTAATTTGTGTGCAATTGTTTCAAATAATTATATTTAAATACACTTCTGATACAAGAATCGAACATCCATGCTTTGGCCATTGATTAATTGAATTGGTCAGAATGCTGCCTTTTAGGTTTGAATCGTGATCTTTCTGAAATTTTTAGTCACTTCAAATTAATAATCGTAACAGTTATGTGATATAAATATAACACTTTTATTTATTTAATATAAATAATTATTTTGTTATATACGTGGCTCATATCAAAGTTTTTCATATGTATAGAAAAAAGAAAAGTTAATTGATCTTATCTTATTATCGTGTCAAATAACAATTTGGAAGATCAAAGTATTTTAATGATTAATTTGATGAAAAGAGGGAGAGTTTTCTTTGTCCAATTCGTTGATGTCGTTGGGCATATTGGGTGGGCCAAGACGATCGAGTACCTTAATTTAGAAAGTAAATTTTGTATCAAACTCATACCATATGCATAAATGACGTCAGAACACTTTCGATTAAAATTTGATTTACTTGTATATAAAAAGTTATTTTAATTAAAACAAAAATAATAATACTTTAAAATTATCAAAATATATAATTCATGCATGGATTTATCTTATTTAATTTTTTTCTTTCTAATTTAACATTAACATACACAAACAGTTTGCTTCTCAGTCCTTCATATTTGTTAAATTTAACTTTATTTTACATTTTACATTTTTAATTAATTAATTTGGTTTGATTTTTTACTTTTAAAAATTAATTTACCCAACTTTTCACCCTAAATTAAGAGGAAATATGACACGGAAACTTAAAAGGAGTGAGATAAGAGAATCGTCATTTATAATTAATTACTATTCAAACTCTCTCTCTATATATATATATATCACAAATATTCTTGAAATTACTTAATTTAAATGTTTTTTTAACCATAAAAGTGAGAAAAAAATATAAATAATTGTAATATTACATTCTATATTTTTGAAAAAAAAACAACAAAATAATAAATATTAAAGGTGATTGCAATTTTTTAAAAAGAGAAAATATTTGAATTTAAGATTTTCGTTTAAATTAATATATTTTGGTTACTTCAATTAAGTTGTGAAGTTGAAATATTTTTTTTTAAAAATAAGTGATACTTTAAGAATACTTATGTTATATTTTTTAATAATAATCATTATAATATTCTCTTAATTTCAAATTTATTTTCGGAGGGTGGTGTAGGCCACATGTTTAGCCAAGTTTTGACCGAAAGTGCACGGCATGCGATGGGATTAGTATCTCAACATCTCTCTCTTTAACGAAGAGCTGCCTCAAACTGCAAAGAATTAATTTGACATTTTTGATTTTGAATATGCCACGCAACCCTTCAATTTTCCTAGTCTTATCTCATTAGGATGTCATACTTCGAAAAGAGTTTTTTTTTTTTTCAAAACAAATTTACTAACGCATGCACTGTTTTCTTTTGTTATTAGTTTATCCAAATTTTTTAAATGATGTTATGAAATATCTTTTCTTATTATTATAATAAAAATATATAAAATATTTATTTTAATTATGATATTAATAAAATCTTAATATTATAATAAAATATTTTTATAATAATAACTTTCCTATAAAATCTGCCGGTAAAATTAATAAACTTAATTAATTACGAACATTTGAATAGTAGCTAGGTACTTTTGTTTAATATGAAAAAGTAGCTACATACTTAATACGTATATATCTTGCTGTGCAAAACATATACAATTACACCATAATGATATTTATCTACTATCAAGATTGGCTATCTATTAAATTTTATTTATTTTTTATTTTCTTGAATAAAAACCAATTATAATTTGTGGTATTTTTTCATTCTATATATATATATGGTGGCATATTTCTTTGCATAGAATTTTATAAGTGAGATTTTATTTTCGGTATTGTTTATAAATATTTTTTTGTTTGGATATGATGTTAGATATAAATATATATTTTTTATTTGTTATAGATGATATACTATGAAAGTAATTAAGAAGTTATTTAAAGATATTAATGCATTTTTAATAACAATTCAGGTAAATAAAAAACATTAAATTAGCGAACATTATCGGTTATACGATTGTATTCTCTTTTTATTATGCAATTTCAATAAATGTTTTTCATTTTCTTAAAAAAAAAAACATATATAATATTTATGCACCAGAACTGTAATACAGACTTTCTAAACCATCGTAACTACCGCTATATATATTACCTTTTGTTTGTTGCTATCTGATCTACTAAGCTACCAATAATAAACAAAACATATTTTTTTAAATAACTATATATATTATTAATACAATTATAATTTAAATTAAAATCTAATCTTTTTTATATATTTAAATAAATTATATATCATTGAAATAAAAAAATGTACATAAAACAAACATCTTATTTATAGTCAATGATAAAAAACATGCTTACCACTAATATTTGTAACAGAGTGGGCCGGGGAGTTTTTACATCAATATATGCTCTCTGACACTCATTAGTAATACCAGCTTTTTCAAAAGATGATCATGAGTAACAACTTGGTGGTGCTAGGCCTATAAATAATAGAGGATGGTTTAGTCTCTTCCAAAGTACTTATACTTTTATTTATTTCTCAGAGAATGAAATGGGAAAGATCAGATCAGAATCAAACTGGAAAGTACTCTTCTTCGTGTTTATTAATGTGGTTCTTGTTCTGTCTATGGCATTAATTCAAAGCAAAGCTGAAGATACAAGATTCAACAAAGGTTGTGGTCATCCAGCTTGTCGTTTTGGAGTAACCGAAGAATATAAACCATTGGATATGGAAGATGATCATCATCAAGGAGATGAAGGTGCAGGTAATAATGATTTCTACAGACAGTATGGTGATGTTCCAAGTCCTGGTATTGGTCACTGAATTAATATTGTTATGTTTTTTGGGTTCTTTCTTCTGCCTGTACTTGAAGATATATTTTCAACATATTTTAGTTTCTGTCGGTATATATATATATATATATATATATATATATATATATAAATGCTATATATACTATACATACTAGTTTAGTTTTTTTTTTCTATTGTGGAGTTCTATTAATTATATACTCTTGTTGGCAGTTTTATTTTGTAATGAAGTATAATTTGTTTCGATTTACGTATGTCATGGTTGGTATTCTTAATTTATATGGGTAATCCAAAAATAAGTTTAATTAAACAGGTGTGTAAAAAAAAAAAGTAGTCATGTTTTAAATTGAGAACTACTTTTTACTAATATCTGAGTAAAAAATTATTTTTAGAAATAGTTGGAGATTAAATTGTAAGAAATTTTTTTAAATTATTCTAACATTAGTCTTTATTGTTCTAGAAATATCTAACTTTAAAAAAAAATTAATATTTTTAAGAAAAAATTATTTGTGATTCAATCAAAATGTGCCCATTTATGTAAACAAGTCAAATTTTAATTAAATTGAATATATTGTTCTCCATTCTATGCATCTCTTCATACGACGTCACTGTTTATTTGCACAATTAAAAGAGAATAAATATTTATCAAATCCGTATAATAATTTAAAAATCTTATTGATACTGATTCGTAACCAAATGTTGGAAGAGGTCAGATCGAATTAATGGCCCTTTTATCGAGAGAATAGATCAAGCAAATTCTTTAATAAATTTGATATATGTTTTTTGTTGTCTTTTACGTGTCTTTTTGGCGGGGTTAGGACGTGGGGGACACAATAATTTTGCTTCATTTATCAAATTTTTTGATACATTGTTTTTGTTCCACCAGCCATTTGATTAAGTTATTCGATCGGCGAGAGTTCTAATGCCATGAACTTATATCATCAAAATCAAGGAAACACAAATAATATTTACGATGTAATTTATTAATTTTTAAAATATATTTTATCGTTTTTATTTAATTTTTATTAATATAAAATAATATTAATTGAAATATCTAAATTTTTATTAACTATATTAATAAGATAATACAAAAATAATAAAAATTATTATAAACGATAATTTATAATTTAAATTTAATAAAAAAAATTATATATGTTTAAATTTAGGTGATTATAAAATAAATAAAATAATATTATATTATATTATAAATTTATTAAATATATTTGCTTAGACAGACGACGAGATAATTTAATTTATATACGTAACTCTTTATTGCGAAATCCATGATTTTGGATTATATAATTTACTCACCTTATAGGCCCCTACGATGATAGCTATATGTGAGCAGAGTCTTTAACAGATTCTAAATAAATGCTTAAAAATAATTAGGATTTAAAATATAACCATGTTATATGCGTCAATTATGTGTAATTGCGGTTGTTAAATTAATTGAAAAGGTGGGAAAGTTTAGCGATATCTTTATTTTTAATTGGTCGTTGGTTAATTTTATCTTCAAATCAATTAATAAAAACTTTATATTTTAATTTTAAATTTTAGATGAATTTTAATCGATATGTTTCGGTATCAGTTATAAATATAATTAAATTTAACTAATTATATTAAATAAAAAATTAACATATTAATAATAATTATGATATATATCAATATTTAATCTTTTAACACCCGCACCAATTTATTACTAACGAAAATTTTATACTATCTTCCTTAATTAAAAATAAATTAATTATTTTAGCTCCACCAGCAGGCTGCTATTATTAATGTGTGAAAACTATTGGTATTCGCCTGGGTATAAATAGAATTGCTTAATTTACCCAAAATAAGTAGATCTAAGAGCAATTACAAAACCAGATCACAAGCTCAACAAGAAGAGCAGAAACTAAACGAAAATGGCGAGAAAATTGGCCAAAACCAAAAAATATGGGAACTTAAAATCAAGGAAGATTGGGGAAAACAACTGTGGTAAGATGTTTATACCACAAAAATGAGTTCAAAATCGAAGAAGATTGGGAAAGATTGGTGGAAGAAATCGAAAATTTGGATGAAGAATAAAAAACCCTAAGCGAGAGCTTGAAGAAAAGCTACTCATACCACTTTGTTTACCTTTTTCCTAGTCATCCTTCTTTTAACTTATTTTGCACTTATTAATGCAAATAAATAGTATCACACAATGAAAGGTATAAGAGATTTGAGGTCATAGCCAAACAACCTTAAAAGAAATATTCCGAACTTACCAAACCACAAATTTGAAAAAAAAAAGCGTAAAAAATATTTATCTTATTAAAATAAAATTGAGACGAGGATGCTTCTTATGATTTGGTTAATTAAAAGTTGCACATAAATGCATTCAACTGTATTTTTTGGGATAGGATAAAATTAGAAAAATAAACTAAATATATTTTTTAATTTATACAAATATAATAACATATAAAATTTTATTTCATAATTGATATAATAATTAATTATAGGTTAAAAAAATAATTTATATTATTTTAATTAATAATTATTTATTAAATTAATTATAATTCTATGTAAAAAGTATTCTTATGATTATAGAAATACGTGACATACATCATTTTAATGTAATAATAAATTCTTTATATAAATAGGAAAATGGTATAATTTAATTTATGGCTTTTAAGAAAACACAATATTTTGTATTTAGCATTTTCAACGCTCACTTGATAAGACAACCTTGATAAATACGAAATATATTAAATATAATAAAATAATAAATATTTAGTATATTGTATCTTAAAATTATAACAATATTTTATTGTTAATACTATTATAAAAAAGTATTAAAGTTTGTTCTATGAATCGACTTTAAATTAAATTATTTAAAATTTAAAGTCGTTTCAACGCGTGAATCGACTTTAATTTATTTTTTTTATAAAATTTATTCATTTTTTATTATATTCAAATTAAAACATGTATTCGATCACTAACTAATAACAGGAAAAAAAATTATTTAATAAATAGTTTAAATAATACAAATAATTAAAAAATAAAAATATTAATTAATAGCATAAAAACACCATGATGTTGTTCTATGTTATTCAAGATCATCATATTTTTCTCGTGATGTTATAATACAAACCTACATATATAATACAAAAATTTATACACATAAATAATAACACATAATAACAAAAAAATATGAATAATAAGTGCATAGAATTAATAGAAATACTTACGAGAGTAAATGAAGTCACAAAATGAAGGAAATGAAAAAAAATGATGTTTTGTAAGTGAGAAATGGGTATAATTTTTTTGAGTATTTTGCTCAAAAAAATAGGAGATCTAAAAGATTAGTTAGAGAGGAAGAAAACCTAATAATCGGTGCTAGAATTAATTGTCGTAGGTGGTCGGAAAATGAGAAAGAGTGTAGGAGGTTTTGGGTTTTTGAGAGTTATGCAGCGCTGGGAATAATTTTTATCTAGGGAAGAAAGAAAATAAAAGAATTTATCCACGTGTGTAGCATCAATTTTACGTATCAACCGATGCTATCTATGTGCGTAGCGTCGGTTCCAGGTGACAACCGACGCTACGTTACGTGGATAGCGTCGGTTGACGTGGTGAACCGACGCTATGCTACGTGGATTGCGTCGGTTTCATGTGTCAACCGACGCTACGCTACGTGGAATCGACGCTATCCACGTAACGTAGCGTCGATTCACCACGTCAATCAACGCTATATCTACGTGTAGCGTCAGTTCAACACGTCAATTGACGCTACATTCTACGTGGATAGCGTCGGTTCTATGCCGAACCAACTTTAAATTTATTATAAATTGATTTTTTTAAAAAAATAACTTTACATATCGACTTAAATATTTCTTTTTATTTTATTGTAGTATAAATACAATTAATGTTAATTAATTAAAATAATCATGAAAGGAATTACATAACTCTTTAGTCAAAAATAATAAATAATTATCGTGAGTTGTGACAAACAAATAAAACTCATATAAAATTTGAAGAGAGATGAATAAGCTAATAAGTTTTTGGGCACATACAAAATTAAAATTGAAAAAATAAGCTACAACTAGAATCAATAATTCCCTGTACTATGAAATACTAACCTCAAACAATAAGATATTTCTATGTGTTAATTAGAACAAAATGGAAGTTGAGCAAACTGGATATACCCAATTTTGAAAAACTATATATTTTTTTCATGCTTCAACAACTATAAGTGAAAGACGTGAACGTCATGGTACATATAGGTAATGGTGATGGTGACAATAATGATATATTGTGTACATTTTTTAATGGTATATTCTTCTTACACAATTGAATTATTAGGATACAGAGAAGAGTAGAATTGGAACTGATTATCTGTATTCATATAGAATACCACTTTCATATTATGTAAGGAATCAAAATAGGTAGAAAGAAGAACTAAAAAATGAAACAAAGTTATTCTCATTCTCCTTAGTTTGATAAGAATATAAAAATACAACTATATTTTTAAAAATGTTGCCACGTAATTAACCCTAAAGGTATAATAAACCCCTAATATGTTATAATTTATGGCATTATTATTTTGAATGCAACTATTTGAATGGTCGCACTTTTCCATTTTGGTGCATATTGTAATTAAAAAAAAACTAATTATTTGAATAATATTATATGACTTTTAAACATTCCTAAATTCTATAAAATATCTAAAAATCTAAATTAACTACTAATGTTTTTTAAAACTCTAATTAATATTGAATGCAACTTGATAGTTTCGTGTCATTCAAATTCCTTTATGGAAAAATAATAATAATGATAGCCACGTCCTAATGCTTGCCCTAATCACGTTAACTTTGATACATTTTCTTTCCCACTTCACACAAGATAGTAGCAGTTGTCGGTTAGTGACTACTGCAATAGCCTTCGGTCTGTTCATTTAATCTTTAACATGTAGCCAAAACCGCAGCTTTAAAAAACTATCATGACCATAAAGCAGAGCTCATCAGATGTTGAGTCTCGTCTATTACTTTCAGTAGTGAAATTTTCTATTTAATAAGTCTACGTGATAATGTTGGTCTAATTAGTATCAATTTTCGAAAGGAAAAAAAAAACATTGTTCTAAATTCAATCAGAATTACCACGTTTTGCTTGTTTTATTGGTCCATGTAGATCTTGAAGGGCATTATCACAGAGAAAGAGGATAACCCAGAAAATGTTCATGTATATCGAAACATTGATGCGGAAAATCAAGTTCACAGTGGGATTGATCGTAAGGTACGAAACTCTTTATGTGGGTTTTTTATTATATCTAAAGATTTTTGAGTTTTTGTTTCTATGGTCTGTGAATCCTGAATCTAAGTGACTTGAACTTTAGTGGTTTTTCTTTTTTTTGGCTGATATGAATTAATAAAGTCGAGAATAGACTACCGAGAGTACTATTATGAATTATTAATGGCTAATGGGGTATTGAAGGGTGCTATTGATCATTCCAGATATAGTTTTATAGTATGCATATAGGAAGGTCTCTATCACTATCTTCAAGCTCAGCGAGGTATCATAATGGTGATAATGCAACCTAAAAGATGCCAATCCAAATTGTGGAAACTAAGCACAAAGTGGGCCGGAAAAGCAAGTCCACTAACTGGTCGTAAAAAAGGAAAAAACTGAACCCCTTCATATTAGTTTAACTGTCTTTTGAAACCGACCCTTTATTATGGCTCACATGGTTTTGCCTCAGATATACCGTTTTGAATTAGCTTAAAAGTTTTATTGCACTAATAGAACTAGTCTTTAACCTGATATTTTCCCAAGATCTGTCATTTTCGCCACTTTCTTCACTCAGCTGAAACCCCCATTTACTTGAAGGATACATAAAAATAACAGCTGATCTTTTTTCTTTTTTTTATTCATTATTCATAATTTCAAGCTATAGCATCCAAATAGAGTGAAGGAGTCCAAAGGGTTGGTGGCAATTTGGACTTTAATTATATCATAGTGAGGTGTGAGATTGTGAGGCACGAAAACAAAGTGGCCACGTACAAATGGACCCCGAAATCTACTGTATTTGCGCGGACACAAGTTGGTATGATTGAGTATGTAATTGTTGTTAATTCACATGATTGGGTCTTTTCTTGCCTATAGTTTTCTTCATCAACATAGGTTCTGTTTCCTTGTGAAAAATGCCAGTTCTTTTCCTTCTTCATCTTTGGCTTAACTCTTAACATGTACCAGTTTATTCCTGTTTAATAACCATAAAAAGGATCTGGTGAAAGAAAAGAAATAAATGGAACAGAAAAGGTAGTTCCCTGACCCTCCTCATTTATGAGACTTCACCTAAATATTCTATTGTAGTTATCCTCATCTTTCTTTCTTTGTTGTTAATAATTGTATAAATTTGTGGGATGCTGTGAGTTGTGAGTGTTGTAAGCATACATGTAATTTCTCGCTGGGTAAAAAGATCTGTGGTCAGGAGGCGTAAAAGATTAGTAGGCTAGTTATCAAATTTTGTGTTATTTTTCTATCCTTTAACTTTATCGTAAATGCGAGCATCGGGAATTTGCGTTATTTGACATGTGGTATCAGCTATTGGTAGTGATTTACGTCGATTTTAACTTGAGAAATAGTCGGAAACGATCCAGGAAGAAGTCGGATTTTAGTGGGAAATGACGCATGAGATGAAGGAAGGGTGAAACTCGAGATTTGATGGCCTGATTTCGGGTTTTGGAAAATGCGGATAGAGGATTATGCGTATCGAAAGAAATCTATATCAGCCTCTCGGGAAGAAGCGGGAGGCATGAAGGAAGAAGATTGGAATCTTACAGGCAGAATGGCTCTCGGAGTTATTCGATTGACGTTATCCGTAATGTTGCTTTCCAACGTAGCAAAGGAAAAGACCACGGCGGGTGCGCTTATGGCGGCTCTCGATATGTATGAGAAGCCGTCGGCCTCGAACAAAGTGCGCTTGATGAGGCGGCATTGTGCGGATGATGGAAGGCGCGTCGGTAACTCGACATCTCGATGAAGACTCGACACGATTACAACTGAGTTGAGTTCGGTGGAAATAATTCGATGAAGAAGTACGAGCGGTTGATACTTTGTCTTCTCTGCACAGGAGAAAGGCTGGAATGCTACTTGTCACGGTGGCGTAGGGCTCGTCGGGAAACGATAAGTTGAAATTTGACGATGTTCGTGATTTGGTTCTCGGTGAAGAGATCAGAGCGTAGAGGCAATTGAATCGTCGGCAACCTCTTCGGTTTGCATACTGGTCGAAGGAAGAAATTCAACCAAAGGAAATGGACGTGGTAGAGCCCGGACTACTAGGGTAGATCGAAGAGACGGGAGGTCGAATCTAGGAATCTAATAATTCCATGGCTTCGAAAACTATCGAGTTTTGGTAATTGTGGAAGAAGCAAGACATACAAAATCGGTGCAAGAATGCCAGAAGGGAATAAGCTAGTGAAGGCGAGAGAGGCAAAATGTTACTTCCACCTCGGGAGGAGATGATCGTTGATATGCTCTTTGGAAGCGAGGAAGAATCTTGGGTGCTAGACTACGGAGCGTAGTTCCATGCTACTTCACGGAAAGAATTCTTCGAGAAATATGTCCCAGGAAACCTTGGAAGGTATATGTTGGTGATGATCAACCATGTCTTATTATTGGCAAAGGTGTAGTGAAGATTAAGTTAAGCAGTGTTTGGGAGGTGAAGGATGTCGAGCTATTCCCGGAGCCTCGGAGGAACTTAATCTCGGTGGGGCGATTAAGGCTAGTGAAGGCTAGCTACGATCTTCCGTGGTGATGATTGGAAGATTTCAAAGGGTGCGATAATGAGTTGCTCGAGGCGAAAAAGTGGCGCTCTTTACATGTGACGAACACGTTGTTCAATCACAATTGTGACGATGAAACACACGAACTGTGGCAGGAGATTAGGCCACGTGAGTGAGAAGGGGATAAAGATTATGCCTTTCGAAAGGAAAACTTCGGTGCAGTGCTGTAGAGATGGACGTGTGCGAAAGATTGTATGCTTGGAAAGCAAAGAGAGTCGGCTTTCGGACAGTGGTAGAACCACGAAGAAGGAAAAGCTAGAGCTTAGTTCTCGGATGTTTGGGGACCCGGCAAATGTCTCGTCCATTGGTGGGAAACGATACTTAGTGACTTTCGTGATGATCGTTCTCGGAAGGTATGGGTTTACTTTCTAAAACGTAAGTGAAGTATTTGAGGCTTTGAGGAAGATGGAAAACTATGGTGGAAAATGAGGACGGGTTTAAAGATCAAAAGCTCGAGGCGATAATGGTGGTGAATATGAAGACACGAGGATTCAAAAATTTACTGCTATGAGCGCGGGATCGAGAATGGAAAGAACGTGCCGGGGCACGCTCGGCCTGATAGTGTGGGCGAGCGCGTAGGCAGCCGAACGTTGACGAGAAAGAGCAGAAGCTTGTCCGTGTACGGTCGGTCACCCAGAAACAATTTTGGGCGAAACGGTCGACACGGCGGTTACTTGATCGGCCAGAGGCCATCTACGTTCCATTGGAGGCATAGAATACCGAGAGGAGGTATGGAGCGGAAAAGAGGTGAAACTATCACGCACAAAGTTTTCGGTTGTGTAGCATTTGTGCGTATCGGTGATCGGCGGGGAATAAGCTTGATCCCCAATCCAAAAATGCACGTTCATTGGCTATGGTGAGGATGAGTTTGGCTACCGTTTGGGATGACGAAAAGAAAGAAAGTTATCAAGTAGCGGAGATGTGATTTTCAACGAAAGGGTGATGTATAAGGACGTACGTAAAATGAACGCTGATGCCTCGGAGCGAGAATGAGTCGGTATTTGCGGTGCGAGATGATGTCCCGAGATACTTCCACCAATGAGAACCAATTGTAATAAGTCCTCGACGGAGGAACTTGTTGGACAAACGAGCACGGCGTTCGACACGCCATGACCTGCTTACTCGGCTCTTGTTGAGAAGGTCTTCTCGACCTCGTGTGCTAACGGAGATACGTGAAAGCTATATGTTCTTTGGCCCGATGGAGGGGAGCACGAATCTTTATGATGAAGCTTGTCGGACTCGAGATTCCACAGTGGGAAGGCTGTATGAAAGAAAGAAATGAAATCTCATCTCCGACGGACATGGGAACTATTTGAGTTACCTGTGGGAAAGAAGGAACTTCCTGACAAATGGGTGTCTTAGGGTGAAAGAGGGCATGATGGTTCGAGAGATACAAAGCCTAGTTGTCGAAGGGTTTCAACGGAAGGAAGGAGTTGACTACTGGTGACATTTTTGCTCCCGTTGTGAAGCTTAATACTATCGGATCGGTATTGACGCATTGTAGCCATCGAAGATCTTCATCTTGAAACGAGTTGGATGTGAAAGCGCATTCCTTTATGGAGATTTAGATGAAGAGATATACATGTACCGGCCGGAAGGTTTCTCGAGAGAAAGAGGGAAGAAGAACATGGTGTGCGAGACTTAAGAAGAGTTTGTATGGCACAGAAACAAGCCGAGACAATGGTACGAAAGTTTGATAGCTTAAATGCGTAAGGAAGGTTTCCGAAGTGCAATGCGACCATTGTTGCTTTACTTGAGAGATATAGGTCAGTTATATCATTTTACTACTTTATGTTGATGATATGTTAGTAGCGAGTTCGGATATGGATGATATCGAAGATTGAAGCATCGGTGTCGAAGGAGTTTGACATGAAAGACTTGGGTCCGACAAAGGATTCTTGGAATGCAAATCCGAAATAAGAAGAAAGGATCCCTTGCAGTTATCTCGGGCGAAATACGTGATCGTGTTTTGCGTAGATTCAACATGACGATGCCCGAAGCCGGTTAGCACCGCCGGGCTGGTCATTTCGCCTGTCGAGGATGGGTCCCCTCGGACGGAGGAGAGAGAGGTCGTAGCTAGGGTTCCTTATGCCTCGGCCATTGGAAGTTTGATGTACGCGATAGTGCGTACGAGACGGAACGTTGGCCGTGCGGTGGGAGTTGTTAGCGGTTATGTCAAATCCGGGGAAAACTCATTGGGAAGCGATCGAGTGGATTTTGAGGTATGCGAGCACGCGAGAAAAGTGTTTGTACTTTAGTAAAGGAGAGTTAAAAGTACGAGGATACGTAGATGCGAGGCTTTGGAGGTGAAGTTGATCGCAGAAGAAGTACCAGTTATATATTTCTTGTTGGAGCTACGCTGTTGTTAGTTGGATGTCGCGAAATCTGAGAAAATTGTCGCTCATCCCTTCGGAGGTGAGTATGTAGCGATGGCTTGAAGCTAGTAAAGAGATGATATGGCTTGAGGTTTGTTAGCGAGTTGGGATTCAAGCAAAGAAGAATGTTAACGCGTAGTGATAGTCGAAGTGCAATACAACGTGGCGAAGAATTGACATTTCATTCTAGAACCAAACATATTGGACTTCGTTATCACCATCACGTATCTCTGTTAGAAGATGATGTGTTAATCTTGGAGAAGATTCAAGGGAAGCGAAATCCGGCGGATATGTTAACAAAGGTGGTGATTATTGACAAGCGAAGTTGTGCTCGACTTCGGTTGGTCTACTAGAATAACAAAGACTAGAAAAAGCTATTGCATTGATCGAGGTGTGAAGGCAGTTGAAATCCCGGTCTTCAGTGGGAGATTGTTAGATATTATTGTTATAAAAAAACTCCTTAATTTAAGGAGCGGAATTAAGAAGCGAAAACATGGAACAAAACAAGGAGTAAAACATGGAGCAAAACATGGAACAAAACGAGGAGTAAAACATGGAGCTTAATTCTAGGAGCAATTCGAGGCCGTTAATTTAAGGAGTAATTCAAGGGTAGAATTTTCTGTAAATAGATGTGTAATTGTAATGAATTAACCATCCAAAGTGTTCATTCAATTGAGAGAAAAGCTTAGAGAGAAAAGCTTTTGTGAGAGAAAATTGAGAGTAATTTTCTTGGGTGTAATTGGGTTGTGAGTTGTGAGTGTTGTAAACACCTTGTGTAATTTCTCACCCTTTAGGTAAAAGATCTATGACGGTCAGGAGGCGTAAGCAAGATTGGTAGAACTAGTTATCAAATTTTGTGTTATTTTTCTATCCTTGCTTTATCATAAATCTGGCTTATCGGGAATTTGCGTTATTTCCCAACAGATGCCTCATATTGGATTTCCTTTCCTTTTTATCTCTACTTTTGAATAATATAAGTTTCTAAGAAGTGGTGGGGAGGTGAACGTGATAGAGGTATGGTTGTCACTTGTCATGTGGGTTGATGTTGTTAGAAGTGTGTGAGTTTATCTTCTCTGCTTCTGGGTCATTTTCTTGGGAATGTCATTGTTAAATTCTTTTACTCGTATTTAAGAATTTTTTTTTAAATTTTTTTTAGGTACTAATAAATGTTATATCGTTTCATGAGCAACAGATCTCAGCTGATTGCTTTCACAGATGAAGTTCAGTTTGAAAATTGAGGGTTGAGAACTATGGATTTCCATAAAATAAAGTGTTGGAGCTCTTCAAAGGTTAGTTTTGTTCATTCATATGCTTCAGTTGAATTGATTTACGCTCATAAACTTTTGTCCATTTTAATTTATTTACAGGAAAAAAAATATGGTTTATTAGAACTGGTTAAAGGTTATGTAGTCTAGCAGTTAAATTTGCTTAATATTTACCCGATCTCTTACTAAAGTGCATTTCAGGATTCTTGGAGAACTACCTTGCTCTTAGCTTACCAAAGCCTTGGTGTAGTGTATGGGGATCTCAGCATTTCCCCACTGTATGTTTACAAAAGCACATTTGCTGAAGATATTCAACACTCAGATAGCAATCAAGAAATTTTTGGCGTTCTCTCTTTTGTCTTCTGGACTCTCACCTTGGTCCCACTGTTCAAGTATGTCCTTGTAGTCCTTCGAGCTGATGACAACGGAGAGGGTAAGTCATTGAAAAATTTGTCAGTTTCTACATCTTCTAGTCCAATTCTGGCTCTAAATTTGGTCTAAAATGTCCCAAAATTGTGGCTATATTCTGTGTACAACCTGTACATAAGTTGTACTTGTACAGGGCTTGTATATGAATCATGTACAGCCTATGTAGCCGTGCATAGTCTGTATATATAAAGAAAAACGTGATTTTCCATCTTTTTATAGACAGTAACTCATAGGGCAATTTTCTGCAGGTGGTACATTTGCCCTGTATTCATTGATATGCAGGCATGCAAAAGTCAGCCTTCTACCAAACCGACAACTTGCTGATGAAGCACTCTCTACATATAAATTGGAGCATCCACCAGAAAAGAAAAACAGTTCAAGAATGAAACTGTTACTTGAAAAGCATAGGACCTTGCACACTGCTTTGCTAATTGTGGTGCTTCTTGGCACTTGTATGGTAATTGGTGATGGGCTACTCACTCCATCCATTTCAGGTATATTTCTTCAAGGAAGCATTTTATGCAAGTTTTATGCTTCCTTCTGGTTGCTTGCTAACCGATCTATATGTGGTCTGTAGTATATTCTGCAGTTTCTGGCATTGAGTTATACATGTCTAAAGAGCGCCATGAGTGTAAGTTTCTCAGCTTGTACTCTATATCATATTTAAATTTCTTTTTCAAAATTGTTGGATTTGGACCAATATGAATTGTCAAATAGATATAGAACTGTCTGAATGGAAGGCGCTAAAATGAGATTTGTGCCTATTTAGGAAGCACTATTTGACAAAATCTTTCAGTTAAGATTAACTGAAACTATATTATGTCACCCTCTGAAAAGCAAGGTTCATTAAGAGGGTGAGAGAGATTTTGTAGGAAAGGAATGCCTGATAGAGGGATTGGTTATTTATGATTTTGTGGAGGGTAGCTATTGAGACATCATCCAAATTGCTCATGATATGGCCTATAATGTATTGATTTAACAATAGGCTATGCTTTAAAAGTGAAAAAAAACCATTATAATGATCTCTTGGACTATGATCTGAGAGCATAGTAAATCTTTCGTCATTTCCTTCGTTTATCAATGCTTACTCAGAAAGGTAAGTTTCAGGAGCTTGTTTTAGACTGATTAGGATTATAGAAATCTTCATTATTTGCACTATGTAATAGAAGAGACATTCAAGTATTCCAGTTCTATAATTTTTACGAATTCATGAGTGTTACATTGCATATCCATCTACATAATTTATATGCATAAAGATTAGTGCTCTCACCTTTATACTATTCTCCAATTGCAGATGCGGTGATTCCAATTACTTGCTTCATAATAGTGTCTCTGTTTGCTCTTCAACATTATGGCACACATCGAGTGGGGTTCTTTTTTGCACCAGTTGTGTTGGCATGGCTTATATGCATCAGTGGCCTTGGCTTGTATAATATAATTCGTTGGAACCCATTTATTTATAAAGCTCTTTCTCCGTATTACATGTTCTCGTTCTTGAAGAAGACAAGGATAAGTGGATGGATGTCTTTAGGTGGAATACTGCTGTGCATTACAGGTAAATTTGAAAAGAAAAAAGAAGAAGAAGAAGAAAAAGATACATAATCTAGTAAACTGTTACAATTATTTTTGTCATCTGTCCTGGCAGGTATTCAAAGTCTTACAGGTACAAGGTCATATGATGAGAAACTTCATTTTTGTAAAAAGGACACCCAAAAAGTAGCTTCCACATTAGTTTAAGGAAAATTATCCTAGAGGCCACTAAAAATATGTCATTTGGACACTTTGATCACGTAGTTTTTGTAAAGGACACATAAGTCACTCGATTTTTAAAATCGGTACACTTTAGCCACAAAACTTCATAGTTATGTGACAAAAGTGTTCCTTTTTAATATAGAAAATGAACACTTTAGTCACATAACATTAACTGAAACAGATGAATTCCTAAAGAACAATGCATGTTGGAATTGTTGCGACAAAAAAAGAAGCATGATAGTAATGTGTTTGCCAATTTATGCAGGCTCAGAAGCCATGTTTGCTGACCTTGGACACTTCTCCTATTCTGCCATTCAGGTAACTCCTATATAATTTCATTAGATTTATGTAAAACTAGTTTGGCTTTTGTTGTAGACTTTTAGTATGTTCTCCGTGCATTACAGTGCTGAATATCCTTATTCCCTATCAAGAAGTGGCATTTAAATTTCAATTTTCTTGTCTTACGGCAGATTGCGTTCTCATTTGTGGTCTATCCAGCCCTTATCATAGCATATATGGGTCAAGCTGCTTACTTGTCACAACATCATCATTCCAGCCATCACATCAGTTTCTATGTCTCGGTTCCAGGCATGATTTGATCATATAATACTTGCGTTTATATGAAATGCATATTATTTATATTTTTATAGGACAGCGTTCCATGCAGTGAAATACAGTATTTAATTGGATATGATAATAATTCTCTCTCTTTGGAGTTGGCATTGCTAATATTCAATCCATATTAAACCAAAGTTGATGAAGTCCAAATTTAACAAATCTTTGTTGTGTGTCTGATTCTGTGTGTGTTTTTCCTCTCGTTAATTCAGAATTATTGTCGTGAAGCTGGCTAACATAACAATCTACAATGAATTATATTGTTTACATGTATTTTGGTACAGAAAGCGTGAGGTGGCCAGTGCTTGTACTAGCAATTCTTGCTTCTGTTGTGGGAAGCCAAGCAATCATCAGTGGAACATTTTCTATCATAAATCAGAGTCAGTCTCTTGGTTGCTTCCCAAGAGTGAAAGTTGTTCACACCTCGGACAAGATACACGGGCAGATTTATATTCCTGAGATAAATTGGATTCTCATGATCCTCTGCATTGCTGTGACCCTTGGATTTAGAGACACAAAACATATAGGGAATGCATCAGGTATTTTTCATATTTTCTTCAGTAGATCATAATTCGTATTTATATTTTTTTTTTGTTCCAACATCAAGTTATAATCTCACAATACACGTACACATTGTTCCACCAATTCTAACAGGAAGCCAAAATTACCTCTAAATGTTAGACAGCTAGTGAATTTTATTTCTTTTCTTTTTTCTCGGTGAAAAAATTAGTTTTCACCATGCGTGAAACATTACTTAATCATACTGTTTATTTGTTGATTAAAATTAAAGGGGATAAACGCTGCTTGCTTATTAAATGTATCTGTGTTTTGCAGGTTTAGCAGTGATGGCGGTTATGCTTGTGACCACGTGCTTAATGTCCTTGGTGATTGTCCTTTGTTGGAACAAGCATCCCATTATAGCTCTTTCCTTTCTTCTTTTCTTCGGCTCTTTTGAATTGCTTTACTTCTCAGCTTCACTTACCAAGTTCCGGGAAGGTGCCTGGCTACCCATTCTTCTAGCCCTCATTCTCATGGCTATTATGTTTGTTTGGCACTATGCCACCATCAAGAAATATGAATATGACCTACACAACAAGGTTTCTTTAGAATGGCTTTTAGCCTTGGGTCCAAGCCTAGGAATTGCTCGAGTTCCAGGAATTGGACTTGTGTTTACAGATCTCACATCTGGCATCCCAGCTAACTTTTCCCGATTTGTCACCAACCTTCCTGCCTTCCACCGCATCCTTGTCTTTGTATGTGTTAAGTCAGTGCCTGTCCCCTATGTACCTCCTGCTGAGCGATATCTTGTTGGCCGTGTTGGTCCTGCAGCTCATCGGTCTTACAGGTGCATTGTTCGGTATGGATACCGTGATGTACCTCAGGATGTTGATTCCTTTGAAACTGAATTGGTTGATAGGTTAGCTGATTTTATTCGATACGACTGGTGTCAAACTCATGGATCCAGTTCATGTATTGATGATGATGCAAGCCAATCTAATGAATCAGGTGAATGTAGGCTGACTGTGATTGGAACACTGGATTTCACTGGGCCACCAGCTTATGAGTTTGGTAACACTGTACAGCTAGGAAGTGCATCCATCAGTTTTCCAACTGTAGAAAGCATTACAGATGTTATTGAGATGGAGCCAGTAGTTACAAATGAAAGAAGAGTAAGGTTTGCTATTGATGATGAATCCGAGGTGGATTCAAGGCATGAAAGACATGAAAAGGAAATGCAATTGAGAGAAGAGATGGAAGATTTGTATGAAGCTCAACAAGCTGGGACTGCATTTATATTGGGACATTCACACGTTCAAGCAAAGCAAGGTTCATCAATTTTTAAGAGATTGGCTATCAATTTTGGGTATAATTTTATGAGGCGGAATTGCCGTGGACCAGATGTGGCGCTTAAGGTGCCATCAGTATCTCTTCTCGAGGTTGGCATGGTGTATGTTGTTTAGATCACATAGGTAGCTAGTGTTTTGTTTGCTCATCTCTGTGTAAGAAACTGAAAGATGTGTGCAAGGAATGATGTAACTATTTACTATGTACTTATTTGTCCTCATTGCAAGTAGCAGCGGCCTTTTCAACTTATTGAGCTATTTTTTGTCACAACTAATGAGCAATATTCTATCTTAGTAGTAACCCCCAAAAGAAGAACGCTCTTGACCTCCTAAGAAAACACTAGTATTTCCTGTTATGAAGCAAAAAATTACAGGAATCGCATTTTCGAACATGTTCTGCAGTTTGGAGGGGGTTAAAAATAAAATTTCAGAATAGTTAAAAAATGAAATTAAATCTATAAACAGATTTTCGTGCACTTAAACCAAGAAAATATCTTTTATTGAAAAAGAATTTTGGAACAATATTGTCTGAACTCTGCTAGTGAAGTTTAGGATTTCAGTTTAAGAACAAAGGGTCTTCAATTAAAATCAATTGTAATTGAAATGAAAATACTGCTAGAAACACTTCTAATTATATTTTTATTTTTATTTATATTATTTTTCCCATAATATGTGTAAATTTTATTTTATACGTTAACTTTAAATTATAAAAACTTAAAAAATGTATGTCAATGAATTAAAGTGCACACGAAAAAACAAAAGTGCAATTTGAGAATATTCTTAGCCCTGACGAAAACCAATCGGATAGGAAAGCAGACTATTCCATTCCATATACAAAAATGAGCAAACGGTATCGGGCAAAACAAAATCAAGCCTCTGGAATCTGGGCCTTGTAAAATTAATAGAAAGGAAAAAGGCCACGTAGTGTTGAGTAGACCACCAATTTATGCAAGTAGCACAAATCAACGCATTTAGATGAACGTGGCAGAAAGAGAATGGTCCAAATAGGCAGAAGATTCACGTCCAGGAACCAGTTACACTGTCTTTGGATAAAACCATGTTGCCTCTAAATATAAAACGGAGCAACTTTAATCGTCGCTCAGACAGATATTCTAAGTCAGTTTTGTTGAGTTAGTTAAGATTAGACTAAAAGCAAACAATGGTACTCAGAACTCTTCCTCTAACCCCTTCATCACACAGCAATTTCCTTCCAAATATTTCAAGAATTGCAGAAATATCTTGCAACCCAGTTTACAAAAACAAGCAAGTCTCTAAATTTAGAGTATCAGCAAAGGAGGAAGAACCCAAAAAAAGCAAGCAATCGTTGTTTGGTAGTATAACAGAAGCACTTGATTTTTCCCAAGTTCGGTCGGAAAAAGATGCAGAGCTTCTTGAAGATGCTAGAGAAGCCACCACTTCAGGAGAAAGAATGAGTAGAGAACAGGTACATATACGTCCTTCAATCTCTTAATTTGCTTTCCTTATTATTATGCGCTAATTAATTTGCTAAAATGCGGCCTTTTCATATTTGTGTAGTACGGTGCTCTCCGTAGGAAAATTGGAGGGACATACAAGGATTTCTTCAAATCTTACGTTGAGGGTATTGTATAATTAATTTCCGTTATATATATTAACCCGTGAAGTATAATTTTCGTATACTATAATTTTATTATTTGTATTGCTTTTAACACTTTAGTTGTTTAATAAAATTTCCGTAATTTAAACTTTTTTTTATTTAACATAATTAATTAAAATTTAAAAATTAGATTTAATTATTATACAATTGTTATAATTAACAAGTTAAAAAAAATTATTTTAATCGTTAATTTTACAGATGACTATCTTTAAATTTGAATTGGAATCGTTAAATATAAAAAGTTATAGTACGAAAAATATAAGAGATATAGTTAACTCTGTATTAATTTTGATAATATAGTCATTTAATTTAATAGTTATTAATAAAATATAATACAAAATTGAATGCAGTTGATGGGCAGTACGTGGAAGAAGGATGGGTGGACAAAACGTGTAAAGTATGCAAGAAAGATACGAAGGGGGAGGCAAGGGAAGTGGACGGGCTTGGTAGATATGTACACGTAGCTTGTTTGGACAAATCCAAATCTGGCAACTTTTTTACCAGACTCTTCTCAAGATGATATCAATTTTAATTTGCTCTTTATATATCCATTATTCATCATGAAAGTGAAACATCCGTCTTATACGTAAGCTTTTGTGTTTTTCATTATCAGATGATAATACCTTAATTAATTTATGCTCAGTGCGTTCTAGTAGATTTAGTTTATTTGAGTTAACAAGTTAATTCAGGTTCGACTACCTTTTCTTTTGTCGTAATTGTGACTCCATAGATGCGAGAGCACATTTGTTACGCTTGGAAAATACCTATGTATGCTGAATTATGGCCGATTGTTGTTAAATATTATTAGAAAATTATAAAATAAAAAAAATATTAAAACTTATAAGTATTTAATGACATTAAACATATTCAATTATATGATTTTTTATTTTTATATTAAACCAATTTAAATAACCGTAATTTCATTTAATGCAAAAGTATGTGTTAAATTTTTATTTTTAATAATAAAAATATATGAATCATCGTAAATAATATTATTTGTATGATTAATTTATATACTTAAAATTACCTAATACACTCTAACAAGTCAAAACTTTATAAAAAAGAGTGTTTATATTTCTTAATTGTGATATTAATAATGTTTTAATCAATAATTAGTCTTTAAAATAAAATATATGGATAGTGAGTAGTAGTATTATTGAAGTTAGTTTTTTGATATTAGTATAATTTCATGACACATATGGGTGCTTAGTGTATTTATGGATATGAAAAATGATAAGGATATATATAAAGATAAATATTTTTACTATAGATAATTGAAATTATAAATATCTATAAAAAAATTGATATTTTTATTTTAAAAAATGATCGTAATTATCTAATCATGAGGTCAAGATTATTATAGTTATTAATATAAGTACATTCATTTCTAGCTACACAAATCAAGTTTCATATTATAATTTGTAATGTCTTCTTACACAGAAGAGTAAGAAAATAGAAGAGTAAGAAAATAAAAAAAATGTTAGATGTAATCACATTTGATAAATGTATATAATATTAATAGACAATGTTTTTACTTTAGAGATACATCAACGCATCAAAATAAAAAGAGAAATAAAGTAAAACCAAATGAACAATTTCTTTTGAAGAAAAATAATATTGTATGTGAAAGAAAGTGATAGAGAATATCTTAGAAAAATATTGAGATAATTTTCTAAAAGGAGGATGACAAAAAAATGAATTTGAGAAACATTTGTGTGATATTATTTTGAATTTATTTTAATTTGTTGTATTATCTCTTACTTTGTACCAATTAATTTTATTAGTTGAAAAAATATTTTTCAGAGTTTGTTCTGTAGATTTAGTCAAAATTAAAGGGTAAATCACGTTAAATTATCGGTATTATTATTTTATTCTATTTAATTAATTTTATTTTTAAATCATGTAACAAACATAATCAATATACATATAAATATTTATACAACTAGTATTTTTTTTTGGGCACCACTTATATATTACTTCAAACATACTAAAAGGAATGATATATACGAGTGTGAGTACAATTTACGTAAATATAATATTTCTTTTTTTGGTGGGCATTCTACTTATGTCTTGAAACATTGGAAAAGGAACGTTCACAACACAATTTCGTCTTAAAAAAAAGGATAAACTTTTTCTATGGATATTTGCAGTGTCCAAATGAGTGAGTTTGTATCCATTAATCCAATTATTGTATATGTAGAGGGAAAAAAATCCAAACATTGTGTAAGTTAATATACATATTGAACTGGATATAATATCAAAAGCTTATTTTGTTATACTTGTTCATTTAAAAATAATATAAAAGCAGCTTTGTAAAAGAAAAAAATACTATAAAAAAATAAGTTTATTGAATTATAAATATTATACTAAAGTATCATGAGCGTTAACTTTTTTTATCTATTTACAAATTTTGATATTATATTTATTAATTTACTTAACGATATTTCAAATCTAATTTTTTTAAAATAAATTTCATTGTTCCATCGTCCATGACTAAAATTAGGTCTTACTGGGTTGGACTAAAAGCCCATTTTTATAGAGCCCGAAATGACAGGTCTGTAAAGCTCAACCAAACCGTCATATAAGTGTATAAATAACATTGGGGGTACATTACTGTATATTATTTGTATACTATCGTGCCCGCAGACTCGGCGGGAGTTTAAGGCCTCTACGTTCAAGATTTGGCGGGAAAAAGCACCTAGGGCTACGACTCTTAGTCTCACTCCCACCTAATTATCCACGTAAGCGCGATACAACCTGCCATAGTCCAAATCACTGAGATAGAGAGCAGAAAGAGGAAAATCAGAAATGGCGGGACTAGCGTACGATTTCCTGGCCAACCCTCTTGAAGCCGTACGATCAACTTTCGAGAAGGCTATTGCCTCTGGTTCCAACCCAGCCTCCTTCGACGGCAAAGATTGGGGCGCTATCGATCTCTTCCGCAATTTCCTTTTTGACCAAGCTTACCTCATTAAGGTCCAAACCCTTATCTTTATCGTCATTTACTTTTTCTGGATCATGATATCTTTTTGATTTTGAGTACATAATTTTGAAAACCAAGAAATTGTTTCTATACGTTTTATTCCCTTTTCATCGGACTTCGACTGTCTCTTCCGTTCCATATGACCTTTATTGACTGAACTTAATCACGATCTGATATAATGATAAAATAATACAGGTTCCCATTTTGAATCATACGACTATAAAATGGCTTCAGCCCAACACGCTGGTTCGTTTCCGGGGCATGATACAAGATATGTTGGGAAACGAGTTCTATGTTGGTGCCTATAAGGTTTCGATCCCTTCTTTAATGTTTTCTTGTTTATCCATTTTCATCTAATAATACATGTACATAAATCTGTGGGTTTTGTCTGTGTAGGATGAAATGGTTTGGAGAACCAACAAGTTTATGGATACTGCCCAAGGCCCTATGGCCATGGGCTGTTCTCCGGACATGCGAATTTGGCAACGCCGGTTACTATACTGTGTCCCTGTGAGTTTTATTTTTCTTACTACACCCACGTGTCTTCTCTTAACATCATAGCATAACAACTTATGAAAAGTTGATTTATTGCTTTATTTAGGTTCTAGGATAGAATTCATGGACTGAATCTGCTTTCGAATCAGTCAAGATTAGGACTATGGATTGGGCATCTTAGCACAGAGAGAAGCACCAGAAAATAAATGAGGGAGCTATTGATGGCATGGATCTAATGGTAATACTTGTCTCCATACTTTATTGTCAATTTCACACAAATTCATAAGATTTCATGTAGTTTTTTTTTTAACGATATTAGCTTTTTGTTGAGTACAGACATGTGTTGTGTTAGATACAATGCAAAGAACTTTGAATCTGATCCAGTTTTCCTTGGGTTTTAAATAAGATTTAGTCTGGAATAACCTTTTGATAAACTATAGCATCCTATCTCTCAGCTTTACCCTAACATGATTTTTTCTGATTTTTTGTTAGTATGAAAATATTTATTTTCGAACATTTGGTTAAACTACTTAAGCTTGTATTATACCCGTTTGACAATACCTCAGCCAAATAACAGGTCTTTAGTAACACCAAAAGGATGATAAGTAGAATGGTCATGTTCCATGATATTCACACATTCTTTGATAGTTGTTTATTTGGCTCTTGAAAAATTACATTTTATTGATAGAAAATTTACTTTATTTACTGTTATATAGAGAGAGGATGGGCATGAATCCCAGTTTGCTAAATGTCAGGAGTCATGTACTGAAGGCACCTGCTCTAGGTTAGCTGTAGTATCTGATGCTGGAAGGGATTTTCTTCCTTGTCTCGTCAAGGTATTTTTCATGATACTCAATCTGTACATTTAGTAAGATTTCGTGGGTCAATTATGATTTAAAATTTGTTTTATCCTTTCACTTAATCTGATTCTTATTCCTTTATCGATTAGATATATGATTCTCCGGAGTCTGACTTGAAACTAAATGAAGTTTTTGAGTTCATTGGAGTTTTTACTTTTGATTTGGAGGACCAAATGGACAAAGATGATTGTGATGAATTCTCAAATGGTTTTAGTGACGATGCTTTGATTCATATTCCTTCCAATAAGGTATTGCATTTAATTTTGAGCCTTAAACCTTTATGTACTGTTAGAGTAATATCTTTTCATTTGGCTTTCCACATGTTGCTGGTTTCAAACGATAATTTACCCAACATTACACACACTTGTGCATATCTCTCTTTAGCTATCCTCAATTAATTGTACCACAAGTAAATATGGCTACCTATTACGAGCAATAATATTTTTACATTGTTAAAATTAAATTACTTGTCACTATTCTGATGCCTTTTTAATTCTTTCTTATATATCTTTCCCCTATTTTTTTTTTGGTCATAGGTACCGCGCTTCCATTGTTTTCTTCACCGGAAACTTTCATTGTATGAATTTCTCGAGGGTCCCTCCATGGAGGTAATTCTTTGCTTAGTTTAATATTCTTATGGATTTTATGAATAAAGGATTTCATTTAGGTCCATATTGTTGTTGCAATACATGATAATTTTTAGGTTTTGTGTTTTCTATTAATTCATTCTGAAGCTTTTTCAACTTCAAATTTAACATTTTTACTTACAGTTAAAACCCCAATTGATAAGAGATATAAGGAATGGTTTGCTAAGGCATCTTACTGCTGTTCTTGGAAATGATGATTTAGCTGCCCATTTCATGTTATTGCATCTTCTTTCCAAGGTAAGTGGTTCTAAAGTATAATGATTGTTGCTTGTTAAGATTATTGTTACATCTTTTGTTGTTCTGGTTTGTTCACTTTGTTTTTGTTCACTTTGTTTCTCAATCATCTGAGGTTTTCCTTTACTCCCCTCACAAAATAACAACTATCTCTTGACAGGTGCATTCTAGAGTTGACACAGTTGCTGTAGGGAAACTGTCGCTAAATTTAACCTGTTTTAATAAAGAAAGTGTGTCTGTGTTTGGCACACGAATTAGATCTGCTATGAAAAGTCTGGTGCCATTTACTCATTATATACCTCTTACAGTGGAGTATCTCAACACTTCTTCCCTTGCACCAAAGAAGGATTACGAAACAAACAGGTAAGAATTAAATTGCAGTATTCATTCAGCAATGAATTTAACCAGTAAATTTTGATGTCTCTTGAATTTGACAAATTTATATGATTGCTTCAGGTTGATATCTGGGGTTCTACAGCTGCCTGAGGGCACACACTTGATAGTGGATGAGACCCAGCTGGAAGCAGGGACTCTCAACGAAGTTGGTGTTGAGAATGCAAGATTGCTTAAAAGTTTAACAGAGCTGCAACAGGTGACCTTTCTAAAATTGTCTATCAGTGAGTTATTGTCAACAATTTATTGCAGAAGCAGTGGCTTCACAGATTTTTATTCCTTGGAATTCATGCTTTAACCATTTAAACTTCACTGAAGGAACTGGTACATGGTGCTTGTTTTAGGTGGAATATGATTTTAAGTACTATAAAACGGAGGTGGCAGCTGATATCCAGTTGTTAATATTGTCTGAAGGCAAATCCCACATCTTGCCAGCTGATTTAATTTTACCTTTCCAACCCTGTTCTGTGAGTTCCACTGAAGTAGCGCCTAAAGAAGTAGAGGCATGGAGATGGTACTTGAGTACCCATAGATCATTGCCTCATACTATTGATTCAGAAATGCAGAAGGTACGAGTTTGACCTAATCCATGACAATCAATTCTCTCTCAGTTGTATCCATCTCATTGTTGTAAACAGTTCCTATCTTTATCAGGAGTTCTGAAACATGTTAGTAAAAATATATTCTGATAATTCTTGTGCGCTTAGTCATCATCATATGCAAAAGAGTGGTTTTTGCTGGCTGTATAAAGTGATTGAACATTTTTTTTAGTTTGAAAACCATTTTACTGCAGTTGATGTTTTTAGCTGAAAGTTTTGAAGGAGAAACTTGTAAACATTGTGGTAACCATGTGATACTTGATAGATAGTAGAAGATGATCTAGTTGAAGCCAAGCAAGCGGATTGCAGCCTGGGTAGCCAAGACTTTAGCAGGTTAGAAACTGACATCTTTTGATGTGCTCTTATTAAAAATAAAAAGGGTTTTGACTTTTTAATGGAATTCGTAGCAAAAATATGTAAATGATTATTATCTTCTCACAGGTTGCTGACAATGGGGCGCCTAATGTGTGAGAGTTTTGGTGAGACCTCACTTACACTAGAACATTGGCAAGTGGTCCAGGAACTTGAGCGATTACGAAGAGAGAGGATGAAGTGAAACTACGCAATTAGTGCCTGTATGTCTGTTAATTATAATTACATAATTTTATAAAAATATATAAACGTTGTAAGTCCCAGTTCATGCTATTTATCAAGATTAGGATTAGCGTAGATTTTGATCCTTATGTAAACACTATTTTTGATAAAAAAAAATAAACATTACATAAATTTAACTAAGGTGCAATATGATCTAGGTAGTAGGGTTAATCCCTCTGCGTATAACGTGACATTATTTATTTCACGTGTTACTAGTTTGTCTGTTTTGGTTTATAACTGTAAGTTTAGTGGATCTAACTGGCGAACGATAATGACTCGACAATTTAACAGGCATACGATAATGACTTGACAATTTAGCATGCGCACGACCATGACTTGACAATTCAACGAGACTATGGTCATGACTCGATAGTTTAACGGGATTTCATGACTTTACATTTAGAAAAAACCACAAAACGTATCATCTTATGTAAGAGTATTTATCCCTTATAATCACATTATCACTTAACTTAAGTAATGTGTGACATGTGTAGACACATTACATTAGACATTTTTATTTATGAAGTCTTACGTCCTAAAAACGTAAGCCTATATAGCCTAGTAGGGTTATAGTTATAATATCAAATGATGTAGTAGTGTCAATGCTTACGTGTATAGTCAGATGGGACCTATTCCATGTGGCATGAGTTTGCTTACTTTAATCTATAATTGTAAGTTTAACAAGTCTATGTCATGACTTGATAGTTCAGTGGGACTTCGGTCCTTTCTTGTTGTACGTAAAGGGATTGATCTTTTTGCATCGTTTGGTATCATAGTACCATGTGGTCTTTTGTTCTTAAAAGAACATAAGTCTCTCTATGTAGTGGTGTATTAGCAATTGTGTCTACACATATCCTATGTTATTTAGGAAGTTTAATGGTGATTTATTTATAAAGGGTGATCGCTCTTATATGGTATGACGCGTTTTGTTTTTCTTTCTTTCTTTCTAGAAGTAAAATTGTGAGGTTTCGATAAAAAACTGAGTTATGTTTGTAGGGTCGTTGAATTTATAGTTATGGACCAAAGTGGACAAACTTGTGCCACGTTGAGTTGGTCTCATCCCGTTGTACATAGAAAAATTGACCCTCCTACATCACAATACATATGATCTATAAGTCCGTACATATCTATAAACTATAACATATTATTTTAAGAACATTAGAAAAAAGGTCAATATAGAAAAGTCATTATATTGGTTTTCCTTGTCGCCTTAATAAGGTTGTGTTTTTTATTCTTTTGAAGTTTTGTTAAGAAGACGTAGTTAGCAATTTAAGCCATTCTTCGATTCTCTACTTTTTCCAATTGAGTTTTCTATATTTTGCAATATTTTTATCGAGTTGTCATGTTGTGATATTTTCCCAGATGACAAGGAATTCAATGGTTTGAATTATATCTATGAAAATTGATGTATTGGGTATGCATGAGGCTAAAACCTTGAAGAGATAAAATTGATTACACATCGATTTTAGTATTTATGTATTTTTGGTCGATTAGTGATGAGCCATGATAGGGCTTTGTTTCTTTAGTTTTTCTTTTGATCATTCGATTTTTCTTTAAGAGGGTTTATTTTTCTTTCGTAGTATTGACTTATTTTTTCTTTGAATTATTGGTATTTTTGGAGTATCTTTATTTTTGTTTTGATTCTATTTTTGACTCATATTCTCAATTTGGACACATCGAATACTCTTATTTAGGTTATTGGTATCCATTTTAACTAATGTTAACAATGATATGTACTTTTGAGGTATCCAGTTCTTTGAGATTATTGTAGAATTTTACTAAAATGAATATCAGTAGCCTTAATATGAGCATTTAATGCATCTTGGATGAAAAT
This sequence comes from Hippophae rhamnoides, assembly GCA_033030585.1. NCBI lineage: Eukaryota > Viridiplantae > Streptophyta > Magnoliopsida > Rosales > Elaeagnaceae > Hippophae > Hippophae rhamnoides. Next base: position 51,950,516 of record CM065432.1, read on the forward strand.
AAAAGTTAAAAAAGGTATCAAAATAAGAATAGGGTAATCCAAAGTAGAGATGTCATTTTATTTAATTATTATTTGATGTTCAAACATATCGTAAAAAATAATTATAGTTTAACAGATGCTCTTATTAGAGAATTAATACTTCTAATTATTTTAATGCTTATAAGAATGGAACGTTTTAATATCAAGATCAATATAAACAAAAAAGAAGAAGATAAATTATAACTAAAGAAGTTTATTATGGAAACATGAAACAAATAAGAAAAAACTTGATTCTTTAAAACAATTCTTGGAGTTCAAAAACTCAAAAGAAGAATCTTCGTCAAAAAACAAATCTAAAGAAAATAAAACTTTTAAAGAAAGAATTGAAGATGAAAAAAGAAGAAACTAACAATTCAAAAGAGAGTAATATCTTTGAAATAAAAAAGCTCAATTATGTGATTAAACATGAAAAAATTTATGTGATTTATAATTGTCAAAAACTAGGAATTTATAATAAATAGACAGAAACAAGTAAATCTATTATAGGATTTAATGGAGTAATTCATAGAGATTTCACCAACAGAATTGAGACCGAAGGTAGTTATGCCAATTATAAGATATCAAAACTAATAACTTTGGAAGAGACAATAAGGAATTACTATGTCTAATAACAACAACTAAACTATAGGAAAAATAATAAGGCTTCTAGTTTTATCGAAAGAATCATCTCTTCGAGAGACATTAAAGACTAGACATTTAGTGTTATTTAGGAAAACATTCCCCCAAAATTCATTAGTTATTGAAGATGAAAATGATCAATATAGAAATCTCATCAAACCACAATGATTGAGCTTTTACAACTTGATCGAAAAATTTACTCAGTAACACATTTAAGATATGAAGTTCTACATAACTAAAAATGAATTTCTTGGGGAAGTAAATTCAATATTTTAGGAGTTGATTCAATATTTGCTTACAAAGCTTTTCATGCATGACTAATAGAAAACATATATGTAAAAATTAATTTAAGTAAATTAAATTATTTTCCTGAAAATTTCAAAAAAATAATCAAGAATTTAAAGAAGAAAATAGCAAGTGACTAGTCTGTTTATCTTAGATTTTTCAATTTAGTAATGGATCGGAATGGGGAAGGATGTATCAATCTCTATCACTTCATCGAGCAAGGGATTTCCAAAACAAAGAAAACAGTTCTCAAACCAAGGGTGCTTCCAGAAAACGAATTGAATACATAATAACTTTATATATTAAGAGGTTAAATGTTAAGCCAAATTTACTATAAATTCAAAAAAAATGATAATTCTACTCAGATCAAATAAATTACTTAACCAATAAAATCATCATTACTTCTCAAAATAGCATAGCTCTTTCAGAAGAAGATGATAAAATCACTAAATATGAGATAACTTTCAACAGTAACAACCTAGAAATTGGTCAAGAAACAAGAAAGGTATTTCGTTTCTATGTCAGAAAAGCCATCATAGATCATAAATGTATTTTTTGCATCAAAGATCGAGAAGACGAAGATGTGTTATGATCAATGTCATCAAAAGGATTATCGATAAAAGTCAACAAAGAAAAAAAGATGTAGATCTATATCTTTAGTCAGCAACATGTGTTAGAGAAAAGCAATGATTGATATTTAAAGTAATAAAGTAGATGAATTATTAAAGGAATGATAAAATAGTAATTTAATCTTGTAAAAAGAGACTTTTTATGTTATAAAAAGAACCTTTATTTTCATTTAAGAGACAAAAAAAACTAAGCACACTTCTCAAAAAAACACAACCTTTAGCATAGTAACCTCTTCTATCTAGAAATCTCTATTATGTACCCATAAATTATGAGCTACTAAGAATCCATTCAAGATTCTTAGTTGATCCTAAGTTTATAATAATTATTATATTATTAATAAAATGGAGTTCAATTATTCTTTTTAGTAAGTTTAAATTTGACACTATTTATGTATGGAGGTACAATGATTATTATTACCATAAATGTATTAAGGCTTTAGGAAAGTTGAGTTATAATCGGTATAATAAGAAAAGTTGAAAATAAGGAAAGATCGTGGTAGATTCATTAAATTCAAATATAATAAATATAACTTTTGAACTAATTAAGATCATGTATATTTAAATATTTACTTATATCAAGTTATATTACTGACAAACATTAAGATGAGGATATACAATATTATAATAAGGAAAATATAAAAATTAAATTAGCTTTAACAATTAAAGGAATTAAGAAAATAAAAATTATATTATCTTTAATAATTATTAAAGACTATCGTTAAAATGTTAGTCTCAATTTAATATTAAAGTCAATAATTTAATATAATATAGATAAAAAAATTAACATTATTAAATTTAAAGACACGATGTTATTAACATCCAAGTTTTTGAACATTATAACATTTAAGTAAAGATACCCTAAAATATAAGAGCATTTTAGATAAATATATTTTATGCTTTATATTTTCATTTTATTAGGCTACTACCGACACCACCGAGTCACTGTTGTTTTTTTCCTCCCCTTTTGTGTTGCTATCGACCCACCGATCATGATATTGAATGACTGTGAATTGTAAACTACTATGTATGCTTACAAATTGAGGTAAAAGTGAAGTGACAGAGCATTCTGTAATAAGATAAATTAACAGGATCAAATGTGCTTTTCCGCAAGATAGCTTATTTCCTCAACATCATATACATTAAAAATGATTGAAAACCTTGCTTGTGTTATTCATTCTCGACTTTAAAAAAAAAATACATTAATACAAAGTCTGCCCAATTGGGTTGTAGAATATCCACTTTGGAGTAAACCTTCTCACTTAAACAAAGGTAACCTTAAAGTGGATTCATTCATCATGTTGTTTCTAAAAAAAATATAATAATTCACAAACCCTTAACAAGGACACGCGGGTGCAAATTAGCCACCTCTCTGTCTTGCCCTTTCCTCTTTTTACCTTCATTTTTTTTTTGTCTCTCCAACTCACTTTTTATCGATTCCATATAAAATAAATACACTACACTTCCTTGTCTTTAAATTAAAAAAAAAGTTCTAAAATTGAGCACCCTGAAATGTTTGGCCAAATTGCCAATTAGCAGGCGCAACATTGTAAATAGTCACAGTTCTTCCATCGCTTGCAGTGATTTGGAATGAGAGGGGTTGGCCATTTAGGTAAGAGTTGCTCTGCCAATTCTGACCCCAATTCCTAGACATTGTTTGCCATCCTGTTTTGGAGCCCTTAATTGACACAGAATGAACATCTCCTGCACCTCCTACGTTTGTGATCAATACCAAGTTGAAGTATGAATGCCCATTTATGGTGAATCTTATTCCTCCTTTCTTCACACATGGTACTCTGCCAAACAGTTACATACCAATAAGTTCTCTAATTGAATTTTGGTTCTTTTTGAATAAAATGTATTCTGGATCCGTATTTATTTGTAAGAAATGTTCACTTTAAGACTAAAAATAACATTTTGACATGAATACGCGTTAGAAAATAACTAATAAAACCTTGATTGTAAAATGGGGTTTTAAAGTTTGTACCTTCTAAAGGAGATGGGGACAATTCCGGCTTTGTATTGGGCAATTTGCAAGAAAGCAGGCTCAGCCAAATCAAAGTGTTGAAGAGGAGGATTGCACCAACCACCATTGTCATTAGATAAGGCAAAGTTTGGTGGGCAAAAGTTAGTAGCAGTTACAGTTAAGGTACCGGGGAGGCACCATTTAGGGTCACTGTTACACTTCATCTCATAACAAGCTCCACAGCTCAATCCATTATTGAATAGAGCTGTGCTTAGTGCTGCTGTGTTAGTTCCATACCCTTGGCTGTACAAATTTCCATACCCACAAGCACCTCCTATTATTGCACCAAAATTATTAACCCGTGTTAGAATCAATATTGAGGTTAAGTTCAAACAAGACTATTTACGTGTATAATTGACTTTAATATGAGTATTTACGCCTTTAATGTAAAATTGTTCATTGTTATTATGTGTGTGATTTGAGTGGTATTTTTTTGTAATTATTTTAGGAAGTGGCATTATAAACTACTTAACACTAATAATATTACTATTTTTTTTTTAAATCACTTCACTTCATTTAGAGATTATGAAAACACCGATAAAGGTGGTTTTGTTTTCAAATGTAAAAAAAGAAAAAGTTTCAAAAGGACAAAAATAACATTTTCTATTAATGAAAAGTGAGAAGTAGTAGGCTAAATTAACTTACCCATTGTACCAGAAGCATCACCTCCTCCGTAGAAAGTGGCGTGACCACCTTGCCAGCCACCATAGTCACCATAAGTGCCACTAAGGCATAGATTAATCGTGAAGAATATAAGAGAAATAACAGATAGAGCAAAAATGGCCATTTTGTATAATGTGTTTTTTTGCTATGGAGAACTAGAGGGACAGAGGTATAGATAAAAAGATATGAGTATTAGTGGAAGGGTGAATGGGGCTCGGCTTATATAGAAGAATAAAAAAGGAAAAAAAGTAGAGAAAAGATATCAGATATGGGCCGCGGGGAGGGGTTTGTTAGGTAGGAGTTTGGGTCTTAAAATAAATATTAATTTTATATAATATGTATATATATATGTAACGTATATATACACAATTTACATAATTTATAAATCATACATAAATTAAATATATATATATATTTTATGTTAAAATTAAGATATTATTTCATGATTAATATAATTATATATATATAAATTATGGATGTATTATGTGGCCCAAATCGGTTATGAGTTGTAAAAACGGCAAATTATGAAAGGTCTCTAATCTGATAATAGAGAGAAGCAAACCACAAAATTAAAACCATCAAATATTTCACAAGCACATGGAAATGTTGTTGTTCGATTAGCTACTGCGAAGCCCAATGACCCCACACGCAAGCACTTTTACTCAATCGTTTTCATATTTATCGACCTCGTCATCAATATTAGAAGGCGTATTTTTTTTATTAGCAATTAGCACCGAAATTTTTGTACGAGAAGGTGTAAGAGTCACAAGGATAACATCAAAAATATATAGGTGTAAAAAACACTTCCACTTAAAGAAATAATTATATGCCTTAAAAATAGATGAAGATGATGATATTAAAATTTATTTTAATAGATTCATATATGTGTTTCTGAATTACTACGAGTTGATAGAAAGATACAATATGAAGATTAAACAATAAATTTTTTTTATTTACATTGCATGATTTATGTGATGTATTAGAGAGTCTTCACTTAAGGGAAAGAGTAGATTGATGGTAGATGAGGTGTTAATGTTTATTTTGAAAATTGGTAATGAGATACAATTGACTAATCTTGCATATGACCTTTGTCTAGGAGGAGATATCAAGTAAAGATAAAAATGATAATATGTGATATTAAGTGCTTATATTGTTACAAAAAAAAGGCACATAAAAAAAATTGTAAAAAAAGAACGAATGTCATAAAAAATCTTGATGAGAAGAAAATACAAAGTATTAAAGGAAAAAAAGTTGATTGAAACTTGTGATACTAACAATGATGTAATTTGTGTGACAACTAATAATAGTTCTTGAAGTAACTGGAATTTGGATTTTATTTGCTCATTTTACATGTGTGCAAACAAGAAATTGTTAAATAGATATAAACCTTGTGATGCGAGTGACATTGTGATAGCTAATGGTTCAAAAAGTAAGGTCATTGGTTTGGGTAAAATGAAGGTGACGATGTTTGATAGAGTTATCAAGATATTAGATGATAAGAAATAACTTGGTTTGATTTTTCTTAAAGGAATGAGTTTATGGATGTTGGTAAAGATTCTTTGGTTATTATGAAAGAAAAAAAAGAGAGAAATAACTTGTACAAATTTATTGGAGATCTTTTTCGAGGTAAAGTTGCAGTCACTGTTAATGGTAAGATGAATATTGGTGATAATTTAAATTAAAATTTTGCATTAATGGTTGTTAGGAGAGAATTTCAAGTGTGAGATACTAATGATTTTTGGTAAGAAGTAAGAAATTGAACAACTGAATTAAATCATATATTCTACTCATTTGAGGGGTATATATATATACATTGCATCCTACACACATAGAAAGGTATGTATAAGCGATCTGAAAGTACTGTTTACATGTAATAAAATGATATACAAACTAGTATAAACAGAAAGAAGATCGCTGAGTTACATCAGGTCGTTATATGCATATAAGGAAGATCGCTACATGTGGGTCACTTTAAGTTCTTAAGCAGCTTTCTTAAGGTCGCTCGTAGAAAGAAAAAACCATGATCATGTCGTCATAATAAGGTTAATACATCGGATCTTGAAGTATAAGACCTCACATTTAGACAATGAGATATTTTGTCGACAAGGCAATGTGTTTTACCAAACTTCTTAGATAGTTGAACTAATCTTATTAAGTTCATATGTCTATTACACATTTAATACCAAACAATGGTGATACTATTAGGTAAGAAAAATGGATAAAATTTAATGAATATGTTATATTTTTGGTTATAAGAATATGATGTTAAAGCTTGATCTTAAGGTCAAACAAGCACAAATAAAAATGTATTTAATTGAAGATAAAATGATGGATGTAAACTTTAAATAGAATATAACGGGGGCATGTATAGGTATTTCATGAATTAGTAAAAGGTGATAGCTTCTTAATCAAGAGTATTGAGAAAGTAGTTTAAAACCAAAGTAATTAAGAAAAAGAAAACCAGAAGTTGAGAAATGGGAGCTGAAGAGGTAAAGCCCATGGCTTTATATACACACGTTTAGGTCTAATTAATATCAGACATGCTTCAGCTAATGCCTTTTGGTACTAGATAATCATTGATATGATGATACGTTAGAACCATTTGGGAGAAGGCACCCATGGCATACAACGAAGAATTGTTTATTTCTTTTTTATTTTTTCATGTGAGATAATATTATAAATTAAAATAAGGCGTGTTATAACAGCTTGTGATTTTGTGTGGCTGTATAATATTTAAGTCAAAGTTTCTTACTTATGGTGCAGCAAAGTAAGATTATGTTTTTTTTTCACCTTCTTTATTTTGGGTAAAGGAATTTTAGATTCTTAATATTATTCTTAAAATATAAAATATATCGGATAATTATTTTTATGTCAAGAAATAATATTAATGAATTTATTATAAATTTTAGTTACATATTAAACTAATTTATTAAAACATATATATTTCTTATATTATTATATTTTTATTAATTTTTTACTTCTGTATTTGTTTATTTTTTATTTTTTTTATTTTGTGTTTTCATTATATCAAATAATTTTGTAAGCATTTTTCTTAAACATTCCGCATAACAAATAAATTAGATTATTATAAAATTAACAAATAAATTAAACGAATATATCTAACATAACTGAGAATTCAGACTACATTTTGAAAAAGAAATTAGCAGGAAAAAAAAAGAGAAGTGAATCAGTCAACAAATCTTAAGGGGAATTTAATTGAAGTTGTCATCAAAAGTCCAACTTTGTTGGCAGTGTAAAATAAAAAATAAAAAAAAACCAGTAGAGCCTTACTATTTCTTTTATACATTGTACCAAGCGATTCTACATAGGTTCTGTTTTTATATGTTGTAATTTTTTATTAACTTTTTCTTAAACCATTCTTTTTTCAGAACTTTCCCTGTACATTGAGCTTAGATTTAATTTTTCACTGCTATGCTTTATTTTAAGAACTAATCTCATTGAATTAATTGGTCGGATTTTTACTCGTGTATTTAATGCATATTTTTCATATATAAATAATTTTATAAATATAAAGAGTAATATTATTATATGATTTGAATGCATTCAAAACGTTACATAGTATATTTAGATGCATTTATAAACATGGTGATAATTTTGAACAGATAATACAATATAATATCGAATTAAATATGAAATAATCTGATATGATATTATAAGATATAGAAACCATTAACCCTATTTACAACCCTCCCTTACGATCAATCAAGATATGATCGGTAATCAGTATAAAAATTTAAACATATATTTTCAATATTAGAAAGGAGATTTCACAAACCTAATTATCATATTTGGTGGTGATACAGAACAGAAAAATACGTTATATACGAAGAAAGAATCGAATAAAAAGGGAAAAACAAAAGAGATTTTAGCTATCTAGCTCCGATCCGACATAGAAAACGAGGAGCATCTTCATTTAAGAGCTCAAGTTTTCGTCTGCACGTGTAAGTTTTGTTCATTTAAAGAAATTAGGAATTGATCATTTCTTGATGAGTAATGCTGGCATTACGAATAGCTTTAATATCTATATAGTAAGATTATATTTCGTCTATATTTATATTTTTTTATTGATTAATATAAATAAAATTTATTTTTAAATCAGATATTATTCATATTTTTGATAAAATATTTAGTTTATTTTTAAATGTAAAAATTTATAAATTAGATAATAATAAAATGTTTAGATTTTTTCTAACACCATTTAAATGAATAATAAGATATGTAATTATTTATAAGTAAAATTATAATTTATTAAATTATAAATTACACAATAAAAATAGCACATAATTTAATAACATAAACTACCAAGTGATAATAAAGTTATTATTTCTGTATGGCATTATAATTAAAACAGCTAATAGATATAGCAGTATAATTAATATATCCGATTCTTATTTTTATAGAAAAAAAAATCATTGTGATTATAAAAAATACGTTTTTCTTTTATTTACTTTTATAAGTTATAACATGTTAATATTTCAATGATTTTATTACCTTTTACTTATTTTAATTTTGAAAATGATGCATTTATACGAACTATAAATATTGCTTATTTTTATGAATAAAATATTTATATATAATCTTATCTTTAAGTTTGTTATTAAATTTTTTAAGAACATCAAATCTTCTTAGAAAACCGAAAAAACAATCAAATTTAATATAGTCATAAATTAGATATATTTTTTATAATTATCATACATAAAATCTTATACATGTTTAAATATATTTCATATAGGTTCTTGATTTGATCAATTCTGATATTATATGATAAAAATATTAGTCTTTTAAAATATAAAGGATTTATCCACTTAATAGATAAATCGATCATACTTTAATCCTCTACTTTATGCATAAAAACTGAGCACACTTTCATATATAGAGGGATCAATCCCTCATGCATGTTACGTAGACATAACTTATTTTTGATAGAAATCGATCCCACTATTAAAAATTAATATGTTTCGTCCACTCTGATTTATTATTTAATCCCAATTAACGGTCAACTACCTATATAATTGTACCATATTATATGTATGATGTTTTAACTTTTTAGGTTTTCTATAAATAAGTCATTTATATATCTTATTTAGATGCATAACTATAAATTAGTTTTTTAGGAACACAATGTTCAACATCATGTTTATTTTCTCCTTGCTCTTAGTTAATTAGGCTGAACTTCATCTCTTAATATATTTATTTATGATTATGCTAATATAAATATAAGCCTATTTTTTTTCTTCATATTTTAATATCCGTATAGTTTTTTCTTGATTATGGTCTTACATATTTAAATCAAATAATTATATAATTGATCATGATTATTTGGATTTAATTGATATATAATTTGAATCATCTACTTAGGATTATTTATTATTAAATATGTTATAGTCTTTTGTGCTAACCTTGATTGTAGTTGTTTCGTAAACGTGTCTGATTGACAAGAAGTTGATTAGAATATTAGTCTAGATACCGCTCATGTTAATCTTAAAAACTTTAAAAATAAAGTAGGTGCTCGTAATTTAGATATATTGGGACAATATCCTAAAAAGTATAGCATAAGATTAAGTTCGTGTTTGAACGTTTGGTTTTTATAGTGAAAAGTTTAGTAGTTTGATAAATCCATGATTTTCTTCTTAGGTCGTGAATATGATATAGGTTGTTTCTACCTAAAAATATCATGTGTTATTTTTTAATTTTCATACTTTACTATTTATACGTTATTGCATGTTTGCATGCTTGGTTATGTTATTAAAATATAAATTGATAAAATTTAAATATAATACATCCACCCTTTATAGGTTAATTAGATCCATATTATAAACTTTCAATTGATATCATAGCTAACATTAGATACACTTAGTGTTATTCCTATGCATTTTTATTATGAATCGTTTTATTGGGGTGATAGCTCAGATGAAGAACTTAGTCTTCTTTTATCTATAAATAAAATGTTAAAAGTTTTAAAGAATTATTTTTTAAATGTTTGAAAGTCATAAGAGAATAATAGTTTAAATATAAAAATAAAAAAAGTTAAATGAACAACTTAAGACACACGAAAGCTTTTCTAATATGTAAGATCATAATCAAGAATTATTTCTCCTTGCTCCTCTTTAATTAGGCTAAACTTCATCTATTCGTATATTTATATATAATTACGTTAATATAAATATGAGTCTATTTGTTTTATATTTTTAATGTTCATATAGTTTATTCTTGATTATGATCTTTCATATTTAAATTAAATAATTAAATGAATGATCATGATTATTTGGATTGAATTGTTAAATTACAAAAAAAGATATTTTTATTGAATTTATGATTAATGTGTTTTTTCTTTAGAATTTGTTAGTTGATTTAATCTAATTGATATATGATATGAATTATCGAGTTATGATTATTTATTATTAAATTAATTTTAGGACACATACGAATTCTTGTATTTTTTATGCCAACCTTGATTGCAGTTGTTTCGTAAATGTGTTTGATTGACAAATAGTTGATTAAATCATTAGTCTAGATATTATTCACGCTAATTTTTAAAAACTGTAAAAACAGAGTAGAGACTCATAAGTTTAGTACATTATGGCAATATTTTACGGAATATAACATAAGATCGAATTTATATTTAAATGTGGTTTTCATAATGAAAAGTTCGATAATCCAGTGAACTCATGATTTTTCTTTTAAGTTGTAATTGTGGTTTAAGTTGTTTTCACCTAAATATATTGTCTATTATTTTTTTTATTATACTATTTACACACACTTACATGTTTAACTATTTTGTTTATGTTATTAAATTATAAATCGATAAAATTTAAAAATTAATTATTTTTAAAAATTAATTATTATACATATTTTTATGTTATCTTATTTTTAACTCACAATTTCAATTTTCTACTTTTTGGATATCTAGATTAATAAAATATCATAAATTTAATACAATAAAAAATTAGTTGACTATCTATCCAACTATATACATTTTGAAATTAAAATTTTATATATCATTTAAATTAATTATATTATATTATAATTAAATTTACTTACTTAAAAAATACTTTTTATGGGCTATTACAAAAAAAAAACAAGTATAAACTATAAAATATGTACATATATAACAGCGTGATAATTCAAATTATAGCTTAGAATACAAACCCAACCAACAGAATACTAGATATAATACAAATAAACAGTAGACAAACATGCCCCAAACTCATGAATTAATCACCAGTAAGTATGAACCGAAGAACTTAATATTTATTTTAGTTTTCTGCAGTAACTCTTGAAGTCTCGAACACACGAAGTTGTTTCTGATTTGGGATATATAGAAATTTTTATAAATACATTATTGTACCATTAGAATTTTGAATTAAATAAGAATTTTCTTTTTAATAGCAAAAAAAAAAATTAAAAAAAAATAATAAAAATATCATTTTTAAAACTCATAACTATTAAAATAACATCATTTATATTTATCTCATATTTTTTTTTATATTCTTTTTAAATTATAGATAATATTTATTTATTTATTTATTTATCAAGTTGAAAATTTGGAGACGTCATTGAAATTAGAAGGGTGGAAAATTAAGAAGGACCTACCATGTTAGGAGTGCACATGTAAGGCCCGGCCTTTACGGTCCATAGTATTCATAGCATCAATATCGGATAATCTTTGGCTTTCCATTTTTTGAAGATTAATTTTGAAGTGAAAATCAAATATATATATATATATATATATTTCAATCAATAATACATAATACACTTATACCCACTAACCATTTTAAATTACTAATGAAGGAGATTTAAAATATATCTAAATTTGGTATCAAATTATTGAAATGATGGACAAAAAGATAGAGAGCATCACTTTTACAACCGAATCAAATATTATATTCAATAATTTAAGAAAATGACATAAAAAAAATAAGTTGTAAATTGTGAATTGCAATACACGTCAGCCATTTTTGTTAATTTCTTTTGGATAAGAAAATATACGCGAAAGAAAATCCTCTTATTTCTCATTTGGAATTTATATTTATTCAGAAAAATAGGTTTTTTTTTTCTTCTTCTTCTTCTAACAAATCTTAAAACTTGTCGCGTCTACTGGAGTGATGGATTTGTAGAATCAACCTCATTGAGGTTGCCAAAGAAAAATACGCAATCTAAGATTTATTGCATAGCAATGTTATTTGTTTTATTTCTCTCTATTTTCCTTTTTAATTTTCATCTCATTCTTTATCTCTCTTCATAAATTTTTTTTAAAGAGAGAGAGAGAGAGAGAGAGAGATGATCAGAATTCAGAAGTGACATGCCTGCAGCAGAATTCGGTGCGTAGTCAAGATTTTTGGCTTTACTTCTAGAATTATCTTATCACATAGAGGCAAAATAAGGCAAGTCAAAAGAGATAAAATAAATAAATAAATAAATAAATTTATAGGTGACGAAAGACTCATAAGCGGTGACTTGTATCTTTTTAAACGTGTGTTTGAATTCTGTATCCATATTTTAAAAAGAATGGTTAATGATAGAGGTATAAATTTACGCTGAAATTCAATTATTAAAATCATACGTGAATTAAAAACTACGAATAGAATATAAAAAGAATTAAATTTTAGTTTAATTTAATTCTATTCCAATATCACAAAAAAATTAAGAGTAATATTAAGTTTGAGTTATAGCTATATTGATAATATATAAATAAAAAATAATAATTATTATTATTATTATGTATTATAAGTATTGTTTTTTAATGTAAAGAGTACGCTAGTTTATGTTTTGAAAAATGCATTATAATTCTATTATTTTTATTATAATTTTTTTCATTTTTATATATTTACTATTCACTTGTTAACAAGAATTATACAATATTTAATTAACAACGAATTTGATTAGTTATATAAATATTTTTGAATTTTATTTAAAAATAATATCGGTTATAATTTCTTTTGATTTCATAAATTATTTTATATAAAATACTTACGATGACTTTATTAATTTATTTGTAATTATATCAAATTTACTAATAATTTTATTATTCTTATATACTTTTGTAAATATATTATATTAATACTAATCAAAATTACATTAATTTCATAATTTTAAATCTAAAATATTTATTAATTTTAATTTTAGGTAATAATTCATTTATTTGTTTTGTAATATATTTACGGTTTTAAAAATTACTTTTTAGTTTTGTAAAAATTTAACAAAATATTTATTTGTATGTTTCACGTTATTAAAATGTATTAAATTTGGTTAAGAGAATTTATTATTTCAATTAGATTAAAAATTATAAGAAAATTTACAATATTTCAATCTATATTTAAGATAAAAAGATTAATTAATACATATAAACAAAAATTTGGATAAATTTGAGTTAGGACAAGTTTTATTTTTTTATTTATATTAGGATTAATAATTCATAACATTAATTAAATTCAATTTAGATTAGAATTATACTAATTTAAATTGAATTAATTTAAATCAGTTTAAATTATCTCAGCTATTGCCAATCGATATCCTAATTAGTAAGAGTATTGTTTATCAGTTTGCAATTCTTTTGAAGATAATTGGCTTAAGGAAGTTCTATCAAAAGCACTTCTATGCCGCTACAGCCCTGATAGCAAAGCATCAGAACGATATGTTTATTCTAATATGATATGATCAAATTTTGTTACTAGTAAAGCTTCAAAAGTTTTTTATTTACCTAGTGATCTAACAGATACTAAGACTCACCACTCCTTTTATAAATTACAAGTTTGAATCACATAAAAATATTTCGATATTAAAAAAAACAAACTTCAAAAGTTTAACACTGATTTTGAAAAAAAGAAAAAACAAGATGCTTATCAACGCAGAAAAAAGGTTCATCTAAGATTCTAAGTTGAGATCCACAGAAAGCATGTGGATTTGAATGAAATGTTGCTGGTTAGGACCCAATGAAAATGATTTCCATTAGGGTTGTCTGTTTGTTTAACTATAAGACTCAGAGAGACCTCAGAAATCCAATGGCAAGAGGCTGTTGAACAGTCTCTTTCTGTGGTCGATAATGAGCTGGGCACAAAATAGCAGCTTAAAACGGCTCCACATGACCTTCTAAGATAATGCAAATCAACAGTCAACAAACCAAAACCAGGTGCATTTAATTTGGGATCTTGGCCAGTGCCTTGTAAGGTGACATTTGGTTATTTTATGTCTCAAACTCTGTTTTCTGGTAGTTGATGAAATGATGTTTGTTTTGGGTACGTAGAGTTACTCCTGTGTTGAAATGTGAAATGCTACAATGTTCCACACCCAAAAACCATATATGAATTATCAATAGCAAAGAAAAGTTTTTTCCCCCCTGCAAGAAAACAAGATATTTGCAAATCACATCACATCTTGTATGCCCTACATATCAAAGGTGGGTGCTAAATATTATGTGAGCATGAGAGCACAAGCAACTGTTGTGTAGTAGGTTTTCATGCAACTGGTATGTGATGAATGCATTAAGATATACAGTGCGGGAGAGATGGAGTTCACCAAGGAAAAATAATAAACAGGATGAGAAATATTTCTCCCCAATAATGACATTAAATGGTCACAAATGGACAATACATATAGGAGATGGTTAGAAAGAAAATTGTTGCATCTTTCTATCTTGACAAACGGTTCTTCCCAAGAAACGAACTTGCAGTGGAATAGAAAAAAATTACCGAACAACTTCAATCCTACAAAGCTATCCAAAAATATTTAATCCCAATCCAATATAAAGAATGAAATATAGATACCCTAAACTGTACCTTTTGATCATCAATAAGGGTCAGTTATGAACAAAAACCCAACAAATACGTGAGGTGAGCAAGATTTGCATCAAAATCTAGTGATGTTTTCTGAGGCAGGAATGGAGGGCCCTTCATTCTTCACTAGATGATAATCTCTGCTATTGATGTCAAGCCCCTGAAATCGCCCAAGAGGATCCTGTTGCAACATATCTGAGCAAGCATGTGAGTGAGCTGCAGTAAGCATCTGCTGATTTGAATTGGGCATATTAGACTGGAAGGGATGAAATTGTGGCATTTGCATGTTTTGAGGGCCACCTGATCCAGGTTGTAGCTGGTTTGGAAAGAATGAAGAATGGGTAAATGGAACTTGGGACATTCCTAAACTAAAATTATCAGCATGTGATAATACTTCTCCAGTGGCAACCTTAAGCCTTTCAACTTCTTTCTTCAGTGCTTCATTTAGAGCTGTAATATAAATCATGATCATAACAAAGTGGGACATATCACAAGTAAGAAGATGCAAGGAAACTACGGTTGTCACTAACTACTAGAACAAGGTAATTAGCCTTTACCAATCAATGAATGAACTTAATCGATGCACTTGGCACCTATCTTTAGTATTGGAAGGAGGACATTTTTAACTCAATCTTAATCCCTAAACCCCCAAATAAGAAATATAAAAGACAAACACAAGTGTTTACGTTATGTTGACAATAACAAAGGTATTGCATGTTTGATTGAAATTAACCAACATCGTGTTGTTTAATGATAAATATTTTAATAAAATAATTTATATTTAAAATAACATGTAATTTGTTATATGTAATTTTCTTACCTATCAAAATAATTTCATTATAAAAATTTATTTAAATTAATATTTAATAGTTATTTTTATAGTTTTCATACATTCTAAAAATAAAAAAAATTATTTTTGCATGACTATATATAATTTTTAATCTGAGATGAAAAAAAAATCAAGATGTATAATTTTATAATTCAAAATTCAAAAAAATCAAGTTAAATATTCGGTATATTTCAGACTCATCCCAGATTGGTTTAAATTTCTATACAAGCGTACAATTTTTATTCAATGCAATACAATATGACTTTACAACCAAACACATGATTGTACATAAATTATACGGTCAACATTTTTAATATTGTATAACAAATATACCTTCAAATGATAGTTACCCTGCTTAAGTGTACATGTTGGTTTCTTTCTTCTAGGTCAAAAAATGCATTGTGCGTTTAGCATGACAAGAAAAAGATATTCTTACTGAACACCACTTTCTCAATAAATTCTAAAAACAAGCATATGCCACTATACATACCATCACGCAAATGAGCTTGTTGTTCTATAGATTGTAGCCGCAGCTTAAGGTCTGTGTTTTCAGTAGTAAGGCCTGATGTATCTCTCTAAGAAACAACAGAGTAAAATCAATTACAACAAAATAAAAATGAATTATACATCATGATAGAATCAGCAAAATACAAAAGCACATGACTCCAAGAGGTGGAAATTTAAATGATAAAAAAAGTGTAAGGATATTGATTCCTTACTGACAATCACAGGGTCTGCAAATAAACCAAATAATAGTAACCATTGATCATATTATGGAAAATCCACCTGCAAGCACAATGTAGGCCTACCTATATCTTGAATACTGAGCTTGAATTAGTGACTTATAAACAAATTCCAATGCTATGAGACACGATGACGCAGTGATAAATAACACTAGTTTTCAGAGAAGAACCATATCTGATACATTAGCATGTTGATATGTTCCTTATTTGTTACCCCCTACCCCCTTCTTTTTCCCAACATGTTTCTTTTAGATTCATTGTGCGTTATTGTAATTACTTCATTGTCCAAAACGAGGCAATGAAAAATTTGAAATCAGAGCCAGAAGAAATTCTTCAAATTGAAGATATACTAGGATAAAGTGAACAGTGTGTAATGCAGCAAATGAACTTACATAGTAAGCACTGACCATTTTGACTAGCAATATTCATGATACTAAAAGCACCTCATATAAGAATTATAAACACAAGGAGAAAATTACTTAATAACAACATGAACACTGTATATCTCAAAGAAATTAAGTGAGCATTTCTGTAAGAACCTGGAAGAGAGTTAGTTGTGCAGAAAGAGTTGTTGCTTCTGTATGAAGTGTTTGAACTTTCCTCTCGAGTTCTATTATGTAACGGGCCTTCCTTTCTTTTGAACGAGAAGCAGATTGCCGATTTGCCAAAATTCTACGATGGAAATTAGGGTTACTTTCTCTAAAACTGTCAGCAAAAAATATTGATAAAATACAAATAATAACTAGGCAAAACTCCCTGAGTTCTTTCATCAGCTCTAGCTTGAAAAGGAGTCAAGCGTGAAAAAACTAAAAACTCTTTTGATGTAAATGCATGAAAAACTGACAACTACAAGAGAACAATATCAAGAAATGATAAACTGAATTGTTGCTTGAGAATTGAGATGATGATGTAATCGATAATTCTACATTCATTATCAGAATTATATTAACAGGCCTGCAATTCAGGATTTCTGAACAATGCATTTTATATCGTTCAATGCCATTTCAACCTATGTGGGTTAGATAGAATAGCTCCAGCCGAAACTGTCTTTTCAAACTGTGAACTTGGGATTTACATATTATTTACTTTTTATTTATTACTTATTTAAAAAAATTATATTTAAATTATTGAATTTTTCTTACATATTGATCGTGAAAAGTTTAAAATTTAAATTTCAAATGGGATACAATTGTATTTCATGCATATAATTTATCTATAATTTCATATAATATTACAATTGAAAATTTATTTAAAGAGAATTAAGATGTATCATGCACCTATCCACCCCAGTTTCAAACATTACTTACAAGTCAAAATATATGCCTTTGGCCAAATGACAATAACTAAACATTTCTAACAAGATCTGAGCTTCAAAGATTTTAAGAAAGCGCATAAATTGCTCCATCTTATTAAATAGACCAAATTACATTTATGATACAACTAATACCATCCAAAGCCTTAAAAAAAAAATTTCCCTCACACTTTAAGGTGCCAATTTTGGTGCTTTGAGATAGCGAAAGGGAAAAATTGCTCATATTAAACCAACAAAAATACAATCCAAGAGATCAATAATTCAAACAAACATAAACGATTCAAAGTTCTTTTTTCTTCTCTTCGCAAAAGGAAAGAAAAGGCCTTTTTTTTTATTCCTACTCTCACGCTTAAAGTTCATCATAACATAATAATTAAGAGTGCTACAACGATGACCATTTCATGTTCACATTATTCAAAAAGGAGAGAGAGAGAGAGAGAGAGAGATACAAATGACTAAAAAATGGAGGAAATAAAATAAAAAAACTCGAAATGAAATTACAATACAATCATCACGTCCACGTAAATTTCTACTTACGAATACACATACCTCTTAGCTCGCTTGGGGTCAACAGTCCAAAGCTCAGCAAGTTTATCAGGAGCCATGGCTTTCTTGGCCTCAACAGATTGCAACATCGAAGACCCGTCCATTGAATTGCTATGCCGATGCCTTGGCCTCATATTTTTCTCTTCACCTCCTCCAGAACCACCGTTCTCCCTTTGTACAACACCTCCACCACCAGATTCACCTGCATTATTGAATTTTGGAGCGGATGACCCGTCATCGGGCATGGATCCCAACTTATCCATGTCCATGTAGGTACAGAATATGTCATCTTCGGATCCGAGCTCTTCGAAGCTCGGAGATCGGCCATCGAACGGATCTGAGAGATCGAGATCGTCGGGCAGACGGAAATGCACTTCGGAATGAGCTCTCCGGTGCCAAGAGCCGCGTAAGGGAAAGTCGGATATAGAGTTCTGAAACGACGTCGTGGTGGACATCCTCTGTTGGCCTTGAGGATGAGAGGCCTGATTAACGGAGCTCGGGTTCGAACCAGGACCCGGATTTGATGGATCTTGAATCTCCATGATATCGAGCTCCGTGCTCGCTATTTCTCTTATTATATTCTGTCTCCGTACTTTTGTGTCCAGAGGTATTCTTTCTCGTCGTCGAGGGTCCTGTTAGCCGTTAGAGGTTTTGGGATTTGCGAGCCGAAAAATAGTGTGATTTTAGTTATGGAATAAGAACTACCAGATACGCTGTCGTTTTCGTACTATTTAAATTCCTTTTTTAACGAAACGTTAACTGGTTCAGCACCAGATCATGTTGTTTTCTCAATTTTCTTTTGTCTGAATAGTTAGGAAAATGGTACTTTTTTTTTAATAGGTTATATGGAATTTTGTGAATTGAATCGTGGCTACAATAATGTCATAGACTCAGATTAAATGATACATATTTAATATATTTTTATTTAATTAAAAAAATTAAAAATCTTTTAAAAAATTGATAAAATAAAAATTTTAAAATTATGAAACATAGGATAGTTGATAAACGGGTTAGGAAACCGAAAAATATTATATTCATATAAACACATTTGCAAAAAATAGATGACAAAATGAATAATATTAGTTGTGTATTTTATTTGTTAAGTTTTTTTTTTATAAAAAAAAATCACAATTTAGGCTTTTGGTTTGCAAAAATTAAATTGCATTTTGGTTAGGTTTATTTTTGTAATGTAATTTTAAGTATACAGTTATACACCAATAACCTAATTATGATTTCATCACTTTTTTTTTCAAAAATTATAATGCAAAGGAGATCTAACTTAAATTACTTTGTATACTTTAATTCTCAAATCTCAAGTATATATTATAATACATGTTTATATGATTACCATCGTCATTATAATAAATTTTTTAGTTATAATATATATAAATTTATAAATAAATTATATGTATAATATAAATTTTTATCATTTAAATATACTTAATAATTTTAATATATTATATACAAAAAATATTCTTTAAATAATAAATAAATATTATTATTTATATATTATCATTTCTGTATCAAAATATTAGATCCTCAGTAACATTAGCTTTAAACTTATATACTGTGATTTGATTATTTTCTTTTCTTTTTGGCGTCAATATATTGTGACTTGACTTACTGTGACATTTCGGTAGGAAAAAGAAAAAGGACAAATATTTAATATGAGAATTGAGGACCGGTGAGATGGATTGGATGGAATAGGAAAACAGGGTTAAATTAAATATAAAATAAAAAGATTCCCATTTATTAAGATTAGAAGTAAGATGAGATCGAAGTATTAAGAACTTTACGTAAGAGCTTAAAAGGTGGCCTACACCACATGCAGAGCCTAATGGGTGAGTCATTTTATTTTCACATAATGGTCCCACGCATCATTAGACTTTTATTATCTATATCAGCTGGATTATCTCAAGTCCTTTTAAAAATATATATATATAATATATATTTCCTCTTCTTGCGTTCACATCACATGGATGTTAAGATTTTTAAATAAGTTTCTTCTTCACGGCCAATACGAAGGAAGATTCGACAGTTTTATATTAAAACATAGTAAACTTAAAAATATATACTTTTATTATTTTATTTATATTATCAAATTATTTTTTAATTATTTTATTTGTTATCATTTTTATTTCTGTATAAAGATATCATACATCACCTAGTTAAATCTTAGATTTAAAATAATTTATTTTTTTTAAATATATTATTAAATTATATAAATTATTTTAAATATATTACTTAATTATATATATGAACTTTTATAAATTTATTAATAAAATATGATTACGTTAAATAAATATTTAAAAACATAATATAAATAAATTGAATAAATATAATAATTAAATAAAAAATAGTTCGATGTTATTAATAAAAAAAATAATACTGTTTTTATAATATAAATATATGAAAACCTTACTTGTACAAATTTACAGATAATGAAGTTATTGGAGATAAAATTAAGGAGTAAATCAATAACCTTACTTTAAGGAGTAAATTAAGGAGTTATCATCCTTCATCCTTAATTTAAAGAATCTTAATTTTCTCCTTAAATTAACACTTAAATTAAGGATGATAACTCTTTGATTTACTCATTAATTTACTACTTGAATTGAGTTTCTTGATTTACTCCTTAATTTTATTGTACTAATTTTATCTACAATAGTAGTTGTTCTGTTTACTTTTATGCTTAGTAGTTGTGCATCACCTTGTTTAACCCAACAAACACAAGCACTCAACTGCTCGAGTCACAAGGGTATCAGCATAAGGACCCAATATTACCTCAAAGCTAAGCTAATAACGGTGCAAGTTAGATCATGAGTTATGACCATTTAAGGTTGAAAACTACATCAAAATCTCCTTAATGGTTCTTGTTTTCTTCACCTACCAAAGCTGATCATTCATTAGGAGGTTAGAAAAGTAGGTATCAAACATTAATATGGGATTATAGGTGATGAAACTTGTATGGACTTTGTTAATCCAGGTATAAACTAGTCAGGTTTTAGTTCAACCATTTTTTTATATTTTGTATTAGCTTAGATAAATTTGACTAGACTTATCTGGACCTAATTTTACACTATTTGGGTCCCCTGTCAACGTGGTTTATCAACGTCTTTTTGTCATAAAGAAATGCATACACCATTGTTGGACAACACAAGTAAATAAACTGTATTATTACTTTTGAGGCGTTACTCTTTTACGTGCACTTCGATAAAACGTGGATAATAAACATGTATATTTTTAATTATTTTTATTCATATATTTATTTTATAAGTATATAAAAAAAATATTACATGAAATTTGGACTCAGTTTCACCACACAAATTTGTGATAAAAACAAATCCCTTGGTAAATTGTAATTGGAAGTGATAGTGTCGGTCCAACTCTATTTTTAAATAACACACTCACTGTAACCTTGTTTGTGATCTTTTTTTTTTTTAAATAAATTACGAACTTGGAGGAACTATTTAGTAATTCTGCTTGTTATTATCAATATAGTGGGAGAGTGGGATAGTGGGAAATGGATTTGCTTCTAGGAATAAGCATTTCTTTATATCACTTAATTGCAATTAGATGGGGATCAGGTACCTTAATCAAATCCTGAATAAACTTTAAATTTTTTCTACTTGATTCTCAAAGTTCTAATCTAATAACCATCAGCTAATGCCATTTATGTCAAAAAGAATCATGTGGAATGGACACCCAACAAATTTTTTTTTTCTTCCTTTTGGCGAAATCCAAGTATTAAAAGGACGACACTTATTTCTCTCATAACTCATAACCCAAATATGATACAAAACAAATCTCCATTCTCTGTGTGATTCTTGACAATAAAGAAGAAACTATTTCGAATCTCTGGATATTTTTTAGCCAAGTTGCGTATTTGGTTAGGCTTAAAACTCACAGGTACTTATCAACCTTATCCTCACCTTATTTGGATTACTTAACCAAACAGTTTGGACATTAATTCACAACCTCTTTTCTTATCAACACTTAACTACAATTTAAAGGCCCATATCTATCTCTCACTTGGGAACAAATGAGTTAGAGCCAAAAGATAGAAGAAGCTCAGGCCAAACACGACCTATCCGCACCTAGTCTTACACTAGAAATCCTACTTCATAGGAAAGTGGAACAAATTACAATAAGAAGCTTTCTTCAACATATCAATAAGATGAACTTTCTTTTATCAATTTCTTTTGTGGTTCGATATGATACTAAAAAACCATGGAGCAATAATGAACTTAGAAGCCTTTTCCCATAATTTCATCGAATACCCATTTTTCAAAAATCAAAAGGGTACAAGAATCTGAGGTCATACTATGTTATCTTCAACTTCATCGATGGTAAGTAATATTCTCTACCGTCCACACCGCCTAGTACTTCTTGACAAACAAACTAGCACTCCACCCTCAGAAGGTGGAACAAGGCCTCGTGGGTCTTACTCAAATGAAGCCAATTTTGATACCAACATGGTGGTTATCCTCGCAGTTCTGCTTTGTGCATTAATATGTGCATTGGGTTTGAATTCAATAGTGCGCTGTGCCCTAAGATGTAGCAGAAGGTTTGCCTTTGAGACCACAGATGAGACTGCCTCTCGTTTAGCATCCACAGGGCTTAAAAAGAAAGCTCTGCTTCAGATTCCAGTTGCAATTTACGGGTCAGAAATTCATATTCCTTCAACAGATTGCCCAATTTGCCTTGGAGAATTTGAAGATGGTGAGAACTTAAGAGTTCTACCAAAATGTAACCATGGGTTCCATGTACAATGTATAGATACTTGGTTGGTTTGTCACTCGTCTTGTCCAACTTGCCGACAATCATTGCTTGAATTACCCCCTATCTCAGATTCAGTACGAACTGATAGTGGAATTAGATATGCCTCATCAGGTGGAGGTCAAGCAGATGTTCCTATAATTACGGATGAGGTTAGCTAAATGTTGTTTTTAAAATGGAAAAAGGAAAATTAGAAGATGGTTCTTATTCTATTTTCCTCCTGACTCCAGATTTGCTGATTTAGTATATGTAATTATGGATCATATGGGCAGAAAAGGAGATATTAGAGGTAGTTGCTAGTTTACATGTGAGTTAAAGCTTTGATGGAAAATGGAATTGGCAGGTTTTTTTCATCAGCTTACTTGTGTATGGTCAAATTATGCAGAAAATTGATGGAATTGGAGGAAAATGGAAACCCAATTCATTGGATTTTCTCTACTCGATTTTGTCTCCAAATTAAAGAACTTGGGCAGAGTTTCTGTAACAGAAGACTATGTCAATTTGCTAGCATCCATTCTTAAAGCTGTGTGGCAACTTTCCACAGGTCATATATATGAAGATTTCTCAGCACACAAGGGTGATTTTGGATTTAACAATGTCAGTCGGCGTATGTTACTATAATTCCACATGTCCCTTTTAGTCAAGTGGTTTCTTTCTTTTCTCCCTTCACAACAATATTGGAAATTGAACTGATTATTGCAGAAAGTTTAAGATAAAAAAAGATTAAATGAGAATCAATAGCTTAGGCAGTTTAGTTTATCAATCTCTACTTAATCTGCTTTCCATATTTTGATATTGATGGGCATATCAATAGAAGCATAAGGAATCATTTATGTTATTATTGTGCTCAAAGAATAGAATCCGAAAAAACTATTTTACAGCCTTTCTTTCTTTCTTTCTTTCTTATTACTTGGCCCACTTTTGAGATATTCATTCTATTATCACTACCTCAAAAACATTGTATTTGTGGTAAAGATACCTTGTGGTAATAAGATGAGGACACTTTCTTGAGGCATAATTTATAATTGGAATATTGGACCCTCTTTTTTTTTTATTTGATTGATCGATGTCTATATCCAAGATTTTCCTTGGATTCGAACTATTGCGGCAGGGAATTTTTCTTTTGTGCTAGTTGTGGAACAACTTCAAACCCATCACTAGTGGTCTTATGGAAATGAGTTCATAATGTTTCCATATAATTGCAACCACTTTCTCCATTAGAATCATCATCAACATTATATATTTCCTGTTTGCCACTACGTATGCTGTTCACGGAAATGGAATGCTATAGATAGAGCATTATGGAATGAAGGAAAAATCTACAGTTGCATGTATTATTCCTCTAATATAATCCATATTTTTTGTTTTTTAAATAGAGAAGTAAGTCTCATTAACCATCAAAATTCAACATAAGATCAATCTCACTGTACACCTCAAAGCATTAGAAAAGCTCCCAAAAATAATTGCTAAGTGTGGAAGAGAATATATTGACCAAAATCACTTATTAGTGCTGAATAATGAGCTTAATTAGTTTTCTCGTCCTACCAATCCACGACTTTAATAATAATTTATCACATTGATTTAAATACTTATATTCAAAATTAAATCTCACAAATCCCATGATAGTTTTCAAAAACTAATCACATTTAAAAACTCATTTGCGACCTTTCCAAAAACACTTTTCCTAAAAAGATAACAAACTAACGCTACCATAAACAACAATTGTTTTTACCAAAAAAACTAAACCACCTATCGATTACAAAATACCATAACCAGCGAGAAAATGAAACATGCTTTATTTAAAACAAAACAAACAAAAAACACGACACAAAAATAGAATCGAAGCAGAGGCAAATGAATACCATACTAGCGCTAGAGGAGAAGAGGGAGGAAACGCTGGAAGAAGGCAACGACATGGACCAAAAAGCGCCAGAAAAAGTACCAGGAGATGGAAAGAGCAAGAAGACCAGCGGTGACAGATATCCTACAACAGCAACGAAAGCATTGAAGGGGTGGCAATTCGGTCTACCATTCAACACACGAACCAAGCACAATTTTTAGTTCATATTACTTATTATTTTTATTTTTTTGTACTTACAGAAATAATGAAATTTGTTATCGTTATCAATAAATAAAATGATTAGAGGTAAAAATTGAAGTTGTTTTTTTTTTGTTATGTAATTAAAATCTAAGTTTAATTTAGAATATAAAATATAATTATAATAAATTTATATTTTGTTAGTTTAATAATTATTATAATAATAATAATTTTTTATATTATAATATTAAATTTTCATAATTAAATAAATAATTTGTTGAGAATTATTTTAAACAAAATTCATTTTATTTAAATCTAAAATTTTACAAATATATAATATATTTAAAAAAATAACTATAAGGAAGTGGGGATAAAAAATAAGAGAGATGGTATAAGTTCAAGAAATCTAAAAAATATCACAACATATAGAGAGACTTACAGGTGTGTTGTTAAATGGTAAAAATTACCATCTTTGTACACGTTAAGTGACTTTTGGTCTAATCGGCAGAGACAAATTTGAACATGTCACTGGAGAGAAATCAAAACCAAAAGCCGAATATCCAACACACCCAACAGTCGAAAAAAAAAGGAAATTTCAGAATGGAGAAAGAGTGACAATCTCGTCATGAGTTGGTTATTGGCAACCATGGAACCCCATATCTCTGATCTCATGACATATCTAGATACAACTCGAGATATGTGGGTTAAAGCCGAGACAATGTTCGGAAAGAAGAAAAATTACTCTCTTATTTATCAACTTCAACAAAAATTACTCTCTTATTTATCAACTTCAACAAGAACTTCAACAGTTACAACAACAAAATCAATCTGTCACCGAACTATTCAGCAAAATCCAAAAAAAGAATGATGAGATTAGAGTGTATCGACCTCTCACAGCCGATCTTGATGAAATCAAAAGAAGAGAGAAACAAGATGGAATTTTCACATTCCTTTCCAAGCTCAATTTAAGCTATGAGGGGGTACGTTTACAAATTCTTCTCATGGGTGAGCTGCCATCTGTTGATGAGGTTGTTGGGATGGTTGAAAGAGAAGAGACAAGAAGAATAGTGATGGGTACTCAACTACCTGACAACCCTGAAGCCAAGGCTTTCATCACCAGATCTAACCCTAGGCCAGAACGTCGGGGAGACCAAACACTCACTCGCTGCAATTATTGTAAGAAGGAAGGACACAAGCGCGTTTTCAGGGGTAGAGTTAGGCCCAGGTGATTCAACATGATATCAGAGCAGGACTCCTGGCGATGGAGGAAAGCTACCCTACACTTACACCCGTGGCAACCATAAGACCACCACCGTCCGTCAACACAGTCGATGTGAGGGGGAGTGTTGAGGAGTCCCACATCGACTAAGAACCGGTATAAGAACTGATTTATAAACCTGTGCAATACTCACTTTTCTAAACAGCGATAGAGTTAATCACACGTAGATTAATATATACAATAAAAGTAAGTAAGTATGACTATTAATTCCACACTATCACTACAGTACATTCCCTATTGATGTCAAAAACGATATTTCTCCACAGATTTAGTTGTTGCGGGATAAATTAACAACCCTAATCATTTGAGTTGAAATATATATATATATATAATGACATTAATTTTGAATTAAATATAATATAAAATGTTAAAGTAATAGTAAGATTATTTATTATAATGATACGGCAAGTTGAATGTCGTATGTCTCAAGTGCTAAAAATAATTTTTGCACAGGTTGC
This sequence comes from Hippophae rhamnoides, assembly GCA_033030585.1. Taxonomy (NCBI): domain Eukaryota; kingdom Viridiplantae; phylum Streptophyta; class Magnoliopsida; order Rosales; family Elaeagnaceae; genus Hippophae; species Hippophae rhamnoides. Next base: position 51,977,550 of record CM065432.1, read on the forward strand.
ATGGTATCATATATGGTATAATTATGTGCAAAAATCAATTTAGTTATAAAATTCGTTGATTGTGCATCTCAATAAATCCTATAATTTATAAACAAATGTAATATTATTTATATTTTTAAAATTTCTTTAAAAATTATACGTAAAAAACATGGGACAAGTATATAAAAACATATAGGAGTTGTTTTATTTAAAATCGAAACTAAAAAATTATATTATATCTAAAAATTAAAATTGAACACAATATATATAAATATGTGAAATCTTTATTGGGTAACGATTATGTTAGATATTATTGTTATAAAGCTCCTTAATTTAAGGAGCAAATTAAGGAGCAAAACATGGAACAAAACAAGGAGTAAAACATGGAGCAAAACATGGAACAAAACAAGGAGTAAAACATGGAGCTTAATTCTAGGAGCAATTCAAGGAACCATTAATTTAAGGAGTAATTCAAGGAGTGAATTTTCCTATAAATAGATGTGTAATTGTAATGAATTAACCATCCAAAGTGTTCATTCCAATTGAGAGAAAAGCTTAGAGAGAAAAACTCAGGAGAGAAAATTCGGAGTAATTTTCTGGGTGTAATTCGTTGAGTTGTGAGTGTTGTAAACACCTCAGGTAATTTCTCCCCTTTCAAAGAAAAGATCCATAGAAGAAACCTGAGACGTAAGCAAGATTGGCCGAACTCCGTTATCAAATTTGTGTTATTTTTCTATCCTTGCTTTATCATAACCGCTTATCGGGAATTTGCGTTATTTCCCAACAACCGGTATCGTAGCTATCGTAGTGATTTCACAATTTTCTCGCAAGAAATAGTCGAAACGATCCGTGAGAAGTCGATTTTAAGTGAGCAACGGCCGCATGAAGGAAGGGTGAAACTCGAGAAATTTGATGGCACGATTTCGTTTTGGAAAATGCATAGAGGATTATCTCAGACAAAGAAATCTATATCAACCTCTCTCAGGGAAGAAGCCGAGGCGAGGAAGAAGATTGGAATCTTCTAGACGTACAAGCCCCCTGAGTTATTCGATTGACGTTATCCCGCACGTTGCTTTCAACATAGCAAAGGAAAAGACCACTACAGGCCTTACGTGCAGCCTCTCTCCAATATGTATGGCTAGTTATCACCAAACAAAGTGCACTGATGAGGCGCTTGTTCAATTTTGGATGACGGAAGGCATCGGTAGCTCAACATCTCAATGAACTCAACACGCCATAACCCATTGAGTTCAGTTGGAAATTGAATTCGGAAGAAGACGAGTACGATACATTGATATGTCTTCTACCAGGAAAGTCGAATGCTACCTGTCACTACCGAGAGCTTCATCGGGAAGCAATAAGTTGAAATTTGACGATGTTCGTGATTTGGTTCTCAGAAGAGATCCGACGTAGAGACAAGTGAATCGTCAACCTCTTCGCTGCATACAGAGTCGCAGAGAAGAAATTCAACCAAAGGAAACGGACGTGGTAACCGACCACCGAGGTAGATCAAAGCGACGTGAGGTCCAAATCTAGAATCCTAATAATTCCCATAGCTCAAGACTATCGAGTGTTGGAATTGTGGAAGAACCTGCACTACAAAAATCGCTGCAAGAATGCACCGAAGGACAAACAAGCGAAGGCAGAGACAAATGTTACTTCCACCTCGTAGATGATGCATTGATATGCTCTTTGGAGAGCAAGGAAGAATTCTTGAAGGCTAGACTCGAGCATCGTTCCACGCTACTTCACGTAAAGAATTCTTCGAGAAATATGTCCCCTGAAACCTTGGAAAGGTATATATCTTGGCGATGATCAACCATGTGCTATTATTGGCAAAGGTGTAGCGAAGATTAAGTTAAACGGACCGTTTGGGAGTCAAGGATGTCGCATATTCCCGACCTCGTAAGGAACTTAATCTCACAAGGCAAATAGTGAAGGCTACACTACGATCTTCCATGCGATGATTGGAAGATTTCAAGGTGCAATGACAAATTGCTCGAGGCAAGAAAAGTGGCACTCTTTACACGACATGTAAGGCTAACGTTGTTCAATCACAATTGTAGCAGTAATGAACACCAAACCCGTGGCACCGTAGATTAGCCACATGAGCGAGAAGCGGGACGAAGATTATGCACCAAAAGGAAAACTTCCCGTGTCTACAAAATTACCGATGATACTGCGAAGATTGTATACTTGGAAAGCAAAAGAGAGTCGCCGTACAGTGGTGTAACCCCCAAAGAAGGAAAAGCTGTGAGCTTATTCACTCGTATGTTTCGGGGACCAACAACCGTCTCATCCATCGCGGGAAACAATACTGTGACTTTCATCGATGATCATTCTCAAGGTACGGGTTTACTTTCTAAAGCATAAGTTCCGAAGATTTGAGGCTTTCAAAGATGGAAAGCTATGGTGGAAAATGAGACGGCTCAAGATCAAAAGCTCAGATCCGATAACGGTGAATATGAAGACACCGTATTCAAAAATTTTTGCTATGAGTACGGATCGAATGGAAAGAACTGCAGGTTGTGCACGCCCAACACAACGTGTACCGAAACGTATGAACCGAACGTTGACGTAAAAGAGCCAAGCATTCGTATACAAATGTCTACCGATGCAAGTTTCCGGGCGAGCCAGCCAACACTACAGCCTTACTTGATCAACCGAGGCCCATCCTGTTCCATTGGAGCATAGAATCACCGTAGAGGTACTGGAGCGAAAAAGAGGTGAAACTATCACATCTAAAAGTTTTCTAACCAGAAAGATTTGTGCACACGTTGATCACAGGTAGGAATAAGCTTGATCCCAAATCCAAGAAATGCACATTCATCGGCCATGCGAGGATGAGTTTGGCTACCGTGATTGGGGATGACGAAAAGAAGAAAGTTATCCGTAGCAGAGATGTGATTTTCAACGAAAGGGTGATGTATGGACATGCATAAAATAGACGCCAATGCCTCGTAGCCAGAATGAGTCGCATTTGCGTACGCAGATGATGTCCCGTATACTTCCCCTCAACGTAACCACCATTGTAATAAGTCCTCACCAGAGGAACTTGGTTGACAAAGCAAGACACAACATTCCGACACACCCACAACCTCTTACTCCAGCCCGTATCGGTATGTCTTCGACCTCACGTGCCTACGAGATACACGAACTATATGTCAGCCGACTTGGAGGGAGCCCGAACGCATGACAAGCTTGTCGACTCGAGATTCCAACAAGTGAGCTTGCTATGAAAGAAGAAATGAAATCTCTCATCTCCAACCGCATACTGAACTAAGTTACCTAAGGGAAAGAAGGCACTTCACAACAAACGTGCAGTACCTGGTGAAAGAGAGTACGATGGTTCCAAGAGATACAAAGCCCGCCTAGTTGTCAAAGGCTTTCAATGTGGCTGAAGGAGTTGGACTACACCGACATTTTTGCTCTCATTTGCCATAAGCCTTAATACTGCATCGATCAGATTGAGCATTGTAGCCATCGAAGATCTTCATCTTGAACAGCTGATGCGAAGATCCATTCCTTCACGAGATTTAGATGAAGAGATATACATGTACCAAATTAAGGTTTCTCGAAAGAGGAAGAAGAACATGGTGCAGACTTAAGAAGAGTTTGTACGGCCCTGAAACAAGCTCCGAGACAATGGTACGTAAAGTTTGATAGCTTCACGCACAATGGTTAGGTTTCCGTATGCAATGCCAATTATCATTGTTACTTCAAGAGATATAGGTCCAAGAGTATCATTTTACTACTTTATGTTGATGATACGTTAGTAGCAGTGTTCAGATATGGATTTGATATCGAAGATCAAGCATCAATTGTCAAAGGAGTTTGACATGAAAGACTTGGGGTCCAAAGAAAAAGACTTGGAATGCAAATCACAAGAAATAAGAAGAAAGGATCCTCATAGCTTATCTCAGGCAGAGTACATCAATCGTGTTTTGCATAGATTCAACACGAGCGATGCTGCCGTTTAGCACACCCTTGGCTAGTCATTTTCGCCTATCCAAGGATCAGTCTGCATTGCAGGAAGAGAGAGAATTCATGGCTAAGGTTCCTTATGCCCCACCTATTGGAAGTTCGATGTACGCAATGGTCTCAGACAAGACCAGACATCGCGTAGTGGAGCTGTTAGTAGATTTATGTCAAATCCAGGGAAAACTCATCGGGAAGGCTGGATTTTGAGGTATCTGCGAGGCACCACAAAAGTGTTCAGGATTTAGTAAAGGAGAGTTAAAAGTACAAGGATACGTAGCAGACTTTGAGTGAAGTTTGATCACCGGGAAGACCACCGGTTATATATTTACCGCTTGAACTACAACAAGTTAGTCAGATGTCACAAATACGTAAAATTGTCACTCTATCCACTACAGTAGGCCGAAGATGTACAAAGAATCGAAGCTGGTAAAGAGATGATATGGCTTCAAGGTTTGTTAACCGAGTCGGGATTCAAACAAGAGAAGAATGTTCAGATAGCGATAGTCAAAGTGCAATACACTTGGCAAAGAATTCAGATTTCATTCTGTAACCAAACATATCGACTTCTCGTTATCACTTCATCGATCTCTATTAGCATGATGTGTTAATACCGGAGTAAGATTCAAGGAGCAAAAATCCAGGCAGATATGTTAACAAAGCGGTGATTATTGACAAATCAAGTCGCTCAACTTCAGCTTGGTCCGCTTAGAATAACAAAGACTAGAAAAATCACAGATTGATCGAGTGTGAAGACAGATTAAATCAGCCTTCTGGGAGATTGTTAGATATTATTGTTATAAAGCTCCTTAATTTAAGTAGCAAATTAAGGAGCAAATTAAGGAGCAAAACATGGAACAAAACAAGGAGTAAACACGAGCAAAACATGGAACAAAACAAGGAGTAAAACACGAGCTTAATTCTGGTTGAGCAATTCAATGAACCATTAATTTGCCGAGTAATTCAAGGAGTGAATTTTCCTATAAATAGATGTGTAATTGTAATGAATTAACCATCCAAAGTGTTCATTCCAATTGAGAGAAAAGCTTAGAGAGAAAAGTTTTTGTGAGAGAAAATCGGTAGTGAATTTTCTAGGTGTAATCGTCATGAGTCATGGAATTGTAAACACCTCAGGTAATTTCTCCCCCTTTCAAGAAAAAGATCTGCAGCAGTCCCGAGACGTAAGCAAGATTAGTCAACCTGGTTATCAAATTTTGTGTTATTTTTCTATCCTTGCTTTATCATAAATCTGGCTTATCGGGAATTTGCGTTATTTCCCAACAGATTATTCATTCAGACTTAAAAAAAATCAAATTTTAACATTTTTTTAATATAAAATTGTTCAAAAACATGAAATTTTAACAAAAAAATCTTTACAAATTAAAATATAATATATCATGGAAAGCTAGATACTACATATATCATAATTATCTAATTTAAAGAGTTTAATCTTATCAGTATTATATTAGATACTAGATATTTCATAATTTTTTAAAACAAATATCACATCAATTATGTTATTATGTATAAATGAGAACTTTAGTCTTATTATTTATAAACATTAGTTATTATAAATGCTTCATTTTAATATTTTTGATTAACTAAAAGTAATTATTGTAATAAATTATAGGATTAAAAATACGTATTTTCCATAATATTAGATATGGTAGGATCTAACACATAAATTATAGAATTAAACTTTAAGTGTTTTTATCTCTACATGTATATAAAATAGATTATTCAACAAAATATAAATTTATAATTTTAGGTATTATACGGAGTATTGCACCTTTAAATCGAAATCACACCCAAATATTGGATAAAAAACTAAATCTAAAAATTAAATCAAAATTTACTCTAAAAAGTGAATTCATTCAACTATTACCATGATTACCTAAACCTATAGAAAATTATGACATTCATATAAATATGTGATCTTATTCTCAAAGAATATTTGTGAGATAAATAAAAATTATATTATTTTAATGTTTTCGAAACAAATTTATTATATTTTGGTGTAATTTTGTTATAAAAATTAAAATAAATTATGTTGATTTTTTTAAAATAATTTCATAATAAATTTTATATTTCTAATTTTTGGAAATATAATATGCTATGATATGAATATCTATTGCAACTAAATCAATTTAATATAATTAAATGGTCGTAGTTATTTAGGAGAATATTTGTTAGCCATATATTCATTTTTTTTACTTTTGTTATTTTTTTCTAATATCTTTTTTTCTTCATTTTTTTATTAGTTAGTTAAGAATATAAAAAAATTAATATTAAAAATAAAAGTACAAAATCTTTTAGTTAGGTCATAATTTAATTATTTATAAAATTATCATTATAATTAAGGAAATGAGTTAATATCATTAGTCTTTTTAATTAATTTAAGTCATTAAAAAAATAAGATCTATAATACTTATAATAATAATTAGTTCTCAAATAAATTTTCAAATTTTAAAATTAATCCATCATATTTCACTTTTCTTATATATATATATTTGTTCTTTATATAAAAAAATATTATAAATTAATCTTGAATTAACGAAAATGTGTTAATCCTTATTAATAAGATAAAATATAAATACAATAAATTTTTATTTTTTATTAAATAATTGACATTTAATATGATAATAATTAAATTTGGATCATAATAACATGTATGAAAAAATCATACTTATTAAACCATTAAATTTACATATATAGAGAAAAAATGCTTTTAAAATAAAAAATATGCTATTTAAACTATCTACGTTTTTTTTTTTACCCAATCATCAATAAAATTAACAAGGAGATCACATTTATTCAAGTAAAGTATAATTTCTCTTGTTTAAGTCTACGTGTACGCTGCAGAGCGCTGACGTGTGAATGAAGACTAAAATCATTGGTCAGGCATTAAACGAAGCGCGGGTTAGGCGTTACTTCGTCTGAATATCACGCACTTTCCACAAGTCTCCACACTTCCACGCTCTTTCAACGAATTCTTACCCGCCAAATGGGACAGCCATCTAATGTCATATAACATAACCCGTTGAGAAAAAGTCATCAGAATCTACGGCTTAGATTAAAAAAATTATTTTGTACGTAATTCACGTTCCCGCGTGTAGAGCTGGTGGATAACCCGATAAAGAAACGTTCCAAACATCATTAAGCTCGTGCCTTATCCTCTGCAACCGATTCTATATAATCAACAATCGTCCACCTTCAGATATGTCTTTTAAACGTAAAATAGCAAAGAGTGGAGGCCTTATTGGTTCTATCATATATCTAGGTATATGCACGTAAGTGAGTCGTACCGTATATAAGAATCTTTTACGACAATAAATTAAAAAAGAGAGGCCAAATTCCGAGTTCCCAGTTGTTTTCCAACTCCCAGTTACATCAGAGAAAAAGGAAATTGAATCTTACACGCAAAAACTGGTTTCTGTGTATTAGATTAAGACGCTTACACCTTACTCCACCCTATCTATCATTACAGTCTAGATATTTCCGACTCTTGGTGGGAAACAAATTTGATTATAATTTTTATTTAGTTTTTTTTTTTCTCTTTGGAGCCTATCATCTTCTTCTGCTTCTTGATCTGAGCTCTGCAGATGGCATCTATGAGCATTCGTTGCGGAAGCAATTGTTCTCTTCGAGATCGCTTCTTCGGCAATAATCGGAATGCTTGGCCATGTTGTTTGACGGTGCGAAACCAAACCGGGTCATCCATTGGTCAAATAGGAAAGGTCTCGGCGACGATGGCGAAGACTCCGGCAATATCGATTTTTGATATGATAGAAGGAGAACACTGTCGTCGTCGTGGAAAGGAAGAGACTGCGATAACTTGTGAGAAGTTGGACGAATGGATGAGGCAATCGGTGCTTGAAATCGTCAACAACCTTCATGAAGCACCATTGTTGGTACACGTGTACGGTAAAGATAATGCGATGAGACTGCAGACGAAGAAGAGGACGAGAGAAGAAGATTGGACTGTGGCAAAAGGAAAATGGAAGACTGGAAAAGCTCCGTCGCCGGAAGGGGTTATATTTGTAGAAGAATTAGTTGGTGATTCGAGAGAAGAAAATCCACAATACAATGAAGAAGATGGAGTTACGAAGATTTGGGGAATAGTGATTCAAGGGAAAGGTGTGGAGAGTGGGCCAATTTGTTATTTGTTGAAGACGACTAGTGTTAGAGTGCGATTAGGGGTTGGGTGTGGAATGGGGTGTAGTCATTATTGTTTGATGAGGGTTAAAGATTTTAGGGAGACAGCTGAATCGCAGCTCAGGAATTGTTGGTTGGTTGGTTGATGCTCAACAACAGGCTGGATGGTATTACAACTATTAACAGAATATAGATCACTCAAATATAAATATATATTTTTCCTGACAAAAAATATTATATAAATGTATATTCAATATATATATATATATATATATATATAAGGATTACAAATTTATTATCCATTTCAGCGAATTGAAATAATGCGATCCAAAGTTATTGCCTCCATTAATTTGGTTATGTCAGGATATAAATGTTGTTTGAATGATTAAAATTTGGTTTAATTGCATGCTGTATTTTACGCACATATTTTTATTTTTAATTCACTTAAAAAATATATATTTATTTTTATTATAATTTAAATTAACGTATATTTTTTAACATTATTCAAAAATAAACATATTTTTTTTATTGATATGATTTAAAAGATTAAAACACGTAAAATAATTTTTTTTTTATCATTTCTATGAGCTCTAAGGCAGCTTGGGATGGTGGTAATTTTTTATTATTATCCATGGAAGAGGTATTCTATTTAGAGTGTATTGCAGCATGTTTTTATTGTTTTTATTGTGTTGTATTTTATTATTAGGTGCATGCGTGATGTTTACTAATGCTTTATCGTTATGTTCTTCATGTTCTTGGTCGTTTGTACTGACTTTGTGTCTTGATCAATAAATCAATGAAGCTTTTATTTATGATCAACACATAATATTAAAGTTAGAATCATCAAATAACATAAAGCTTATAGAGTTCTTATTAAAATTAAATCTGGTTTATAAATAAGTCATTCAATACAAAAAAAAAAAACGTATATCTATTGAACAAAAGAGAATCCAATCAAATTTACATGTTAAAAACCATAGAATTGTTGTTGCAAGCCTTTAAAGAAACATTTAGCTTAAAATAAGAACTTATTACAATCCTCATAAAAACGGCCAAACTTATAAATGTTGTATATCCTTCTAAATATACCATTAATTATTATTTTTTTATTGCTACAATGATTACCCACTTATAAAGACAAAAATAAAAATATATAGTTCAAATAAACTTCAGTTAAATAAATAAATAAATAAAATTAGCTACTGCACTATTAAATTCAAAATACCTTTCAAAAAACTAAAAACTTAATATATTATTAACTTTGGTACAACTAGTACCAAAGAAAGCACAAAAATAGGAAACCACTTAATATAACAGCATAAAATTGTTCTATCCGTTTAAATAAAATATTGAAAAATTATCTTTAATAATACCCTAAAATACATAACAATAAAAATAATACATTCACTTCTAATTGATAGTTATATAAATTAATATTATAAATATTATTTTTATTATTATAAATTAATATTAAGAATGTTATTTTTTGTGATTTTTTATCAATAGTATTTTAATCCAAGGTGAAGTGAGTATAGCTTTAAACTTTAGCCGTTAGATTGACTATGTCAATAATTTCTTTTATTAAAATATTATGTAGATTTCAAATGTATATGTTCTTTTTTACTTTTAAATAATGATTACATAACTTTTGAATATCTAATAAAATCATATGTTATTGGTTTACAGCCCTGCTTAACACGAGTAAATAGTTATTTAAAAAAAGAAGTAATGTTATATAATAATATTAACATTATTAACCTAAATATAAATATAACCATTAAATAAATTTTTAAAAATTATACAGAATCAGATTATATATATATGACACTGAATAGTATATTGATATTTGTAAGTATTTTCTAAAAAAAGTAAACAAGTAAATATTTTGATTATTTGTTTTTGTTTGCCAAAACGAGGAAACATGTATAGACGATTTCCTGGCATGAGAATACTTCATAAATAAATGACAGTGGTATATTTTGTTAATTATTATTTTTTAAAAATAATTAATAGATTTTTTTTTAAAATTATTATTATATTTATTTTTAACTTCATTGACTTAAAATGATATATTTTAGTATTGATATATGTGTTGTTTACGATAAAATAAAATAAAATAAATAATTAGTATTAAAAGAAGCATTTTAAATAAAAAACAAAAATATTAACTTATTAAAAATATTTTTTTATTTATCATTAAATTTTAAATACTAAATTATAAAAATAGAATAAATTTAAGATTATACATATATTTTTATTCTAAAAAAAATTATACATTTCACTTAGTTATTTTTATTGTAGAGATCCAAATGCATTGTATAAATTTTCTTTATGCCCACAGGCCATATCCGGCCCAGAGTCTAATTTATTTGAATTTGAAAATAGAGACCATGTTGTTACCCTCCAACAGCCTCTACGTAATCTTTTAAAATATACAAGCGTCAGAACTTGAAGAGAGGCAAAGACTCTGACAGACAACGTTTTTGAGCGCGCATTATCTATGCAATTCAAATCAATTACCCCAATTATCCCCACAGATCTGCTACGAGCTACGCTCTCCTCAAAACCCTAATCCCCACACTCCAACTCGATATCGTCTCTTTCTTTCATGACATTCCATTCTTATTCGTTTTTTTTTCTTTCTTTTTTATTTTCTACCTTGTCCATGAACTAGATTTGGTTATTCTTGAACAAGAGTCTGTTTAAGTCTTGTTTCCGACTCGGGTTTAAGCGGTTATGGAGAATCAATGTCATACCGAACACGTTAGGGGCCGACCGAGATCGATTTTAAAGGTTGGTTCTTCATTTTCTTGGGGTTATTTTAAAACAGAGAAGAATTATCGTCATCTTTTTTATTAATTAATCCGAAATCAACTTTTTTTTAATAGACGACGGGCGAGAAGCGGCACACTGCTGAATTTCGAATAGAACAGCACTCTGCTCCACGTAAGCGAGTTAAAATGCGACACCTTGACTCTCTAGGCATTTTCGGAGGTGACTCATTTATTCATATCTAATTAATCTCAATTGCTGCGCTAGTCTAATATATCAACCACTCCTGCATAAATTTAATAGGGTAGAGTATTTTCATGTCAACTGATTAATCCCATCTAAAAAAAGACGAATTTTGATAGCATATTTTATTTTTAAAAATTTAAAAATTTCCTTTTTGGATCAAATTTTGAATGTTTCCTATTTTCATTGTTTTTCCCACATAGAGTGGCGCATAAGGTGGTAAGTTAATCAATTATTTTTTTCTTATTTCAATTTGATTTATATTTCATATCTGCTGAATGTAATTGTCCTCTCAATCAGTTCAGAATTCAAGATTTACTGTGTACCATTTACATTAAGAAAAATGTTGTTTTATTTATTCTAAATCTTACTCAAATACTTGAACATCCAAAGAAGATGTTAAAGAACATGAGATCCAGCTGGTGACAACCAACACACCAGTTGGAAGCAACCACCAACAAATACGAAGGATAATTCATTTAACACGCTTCTATAATTGTGTTTATTTTTAATTATTATAAATTTGCTTTTCTTTTGTATAAATAGGTTGTAAACATTCGTTTATTCATATCAATAAATCCATTTCTTACATGGTATCAGAGCTTAGGAAACAATTCCCATAAAATTCAGCTCATAGAAATTTTTTCCCATTTTTCTTCAATCTGTTTTTTTTAAAACCAAATTCGATCCACAAAATAATTTAAATTTCATCCCATCATATTATTCAGATTCATCCGAGCAATCTGCAATTAAAATCAAGCCAAAATACCCCTTCACGCGCTCACACGCGCCTTGTTTAAACTCACCGGCGTTCCACGCTACCTGGAGACACATCGCGCCAACACGCGCTACCGCCAAGAAGACGACTAACGACACGTCGTTCGCGCACCGTCAAGCAAACGACGCTGCGTCGTTCACTCGGTTCGGTCCTTCATCCGGTCGGTCCGGCCGGTCTTCATCCTGCTCGTTGTTCCACCGTCATTGCGCCGTTTTAGCCATTCCAACCGCCGGTTCACCCACTTTCCGACCGGTTCTTCTGAAATTTCCTGCTCGTAATCCTTAACTCATTTTCTATAAGATAAAGCATATTTCACCATTATTTATTTCATAAATAGTCATTATTGTCTAAAACACACTTAAACCTATCCCGTACTTTCGAATTTATTCAACAAATAATGTCTTTAACTACCAATACCAACCCTACTTTACCAAAATGGTATGATGACCACTAGCCATTCATTATATTTACACCACTCGCACTAACCAGGCATGATTCTCGTAGCTCAATCCTTAAACCAAGAAAACTATCACATTTGGAGTCACGAATGCCTACGGCCCTAATAACCAAAAACAAATAAGGATTCATTGACGGCACAATCAAAAGGCCATCAACAAACCTTGAAACAAATCAAACAATGGACTCGCTGCAACATTCTTGTCAAAGGATGGATCCTCAACACTATATCACCCAAAATTGCGAAAGTGTCATGTATGGTGATACCGTATACGAAAGTTATGGGAAGAATTAAAGGAACGCCGCACACCAACAAATGCACCTATTCCACATCGAGCAAGAGATCCATGATTGCATACAAGGTGTAAGCATTGGAGAATACTATACAAAATTGAAAAGCTACATGGGATAGTCGTGATGCACTACGTCCTCTTCCACATCATGGAGGGAATGCGAAGGAACTACAAGAATATCAACAAAAACGAACCATAAAATTTCTCATGGGCTTAACAATGTTTACACATCAAAGACGTGGACAAATCTTGCTCATGGAACCATTACCTACAGAATAAGGTATATTCCCTTATTGTTCAAGATGAAAAGCAAAGAGTCGTCTCCACGCAAAGCGTGGGAAGGATGCCGAAGCCTGCTGCACTTGTTGCCAGAGATAGTCGTCCACAATATCCTCACAAAAATTACCCACTAAGGAATCCACATCTCAAGTGCAATCGATGCAATAATATAGGCCATAATTCTGAGAATTGCCGAAGTCACCTCAAATGTGATTTTTGTGGTCTCAATGGACACAATTTTGAAAACTCGCCGAAAGCGTCTCAAATGTAATTTTTGTGGTTTGAATGGACATGACATCAACACGTGTCGGAAGAAAGCGAGCAATTCAAGATAAGAGAAATACAAGTTATGGCTTCCTTCCAAAGCTCATCATATCGACTTTCAAGAAAGTCACGCTCGATACAAAGACACCATTCCACAACCTAACATCTTCCCAATATCAAGAGCTCCTTACACTTCTCAATCAATCCAAATCGTAGTACGGCAAGTCAAGTGACTACTTCTTCAGGTAACACATTATGTAACCTGCTTTTCCATTCGAAACCCGTTGGATTTTTGATACGTGGGCAATCGATCACATGGTCTCCGTTCCCAAAACCTTATGAGCTCCAAAGATTCCACTAATCGACATGTACATTTACCTGATCATTCTCTTGCCCGTGTCACACATATTGGCACTGTACATTTCTCAAATAATTTCATACTCCATAATGTCTTGTGTGTTCCCTCATTCAAATTAAACTTAGTTTCAGTAGCTAAACTAACTCAAACCTCATTATTTCATGTCACCTTCACTAACAGTATGTGCTTTGTTCAGGACAAATGCTCAGGGAAGACGATTGGGATGGGAACTGAGAAAGCAGGACTCTACTACTTGACTATTTCTGAAAAGGCTGGATGTTTCTCCGTTTCAAACACTGCTTCCAACAACTCTCATCTATGGCATCAACGACTTGGTCATTTATCTAATAACAGTTTGCGTGTAATTTCTCTTTCCATCAACACACCTTTTTGTTCCATTAGTGATTGTTCTATTTGTCCATTAGCTAAACAAACACGTAATCCATTTCCTTTAAGTTCCATCAATACAAAAGCACCATTTGAAATGATTCATGTCGATATTTGGGTCAAGTTATCACATTCCAAAGACTTAATGGAGCACGTTATTTTCTCACTATCATTGTTGATGACTACTCAAGATGCACACGGGTCTATCTCTTACATGCTAAATCGATACACGCATTTCTTACCACCTTCATCAATCTTGTTGAAACACAATTTTCATCCAGGAGTTAAAATCATTCGTAGTGACAATGGACCGAATTTTCTACGACCCAGGTGTTTTCTACCAAGGGAATCCTTCATCAAACTAGTTGTGTCTCTACCCTCAACAAAATGGTGTTCTTGAACGCAAACATCGTCATCTTCTCTCAATGTCGCTCGTTCATTGCTCTTCCAAGCCAATCTTCCTAAACAATTCCTGGGAGATGCCATTCTTACCACATACCTCATAAATCGTACTCCAACATCGTTTCTCGGGTAAAACACCATTTGAAGTCCTTTTTCACAAAACTCCTAGGTATGAACATCTTCGTGTTTTTGGTTCCCTTTGTTTTGTGTTCCGCACATCATGATCGACTCACCAAGTTTGATGCTAGATCACATAAATGCATATTCATTGGGTATCCATCCTGGGATCAAAGGTTATCGTGTCTACAATCCGAAACAAGCAAGACTTTAGTGTCTCGAGATGTTATCTTTCATGAACATGTATTTCCTTATTTCACTTCACAACACTCCAACCCTATTTCCTCCATCGAAGATACTATCTATGATGATGACATACCCAACATTCGTCAATCAACCAATCCAAATATATCACTTGATCATACATCACCGTCCTTCCAACAATCAACTCGACACTCTTCATCTTCAAGATTCGTCTTCGAAACATCATCATCAACTTCTCCACCACACACAACTTCTCCAACACCACCACACATAGGCTTCGTCGATCCACCAATGTTCCTAGCTACCTTCAAAAATATCATGTAGAAGCTTCCTTACCTTCTCTGCCCTTCCCTTCGTCTCACTCAAGATCGTCCAAAGACAAAGGTACTTCTCATTCTTTATCTCATGTACTTACCTACGACCAATTATCACCTCGCACATCGTGCCTTTGCTACTTCTATTTCCATTCTCGTGAACCAACCACTTTTCGAAGCTTTCAATGATCCAAAATGGCGGCTTGCCATGAAACAAGAACCGGATGCCCTTGAAACTAATGGCACTTGGACGCTTCAACAGCCTTCCTCCAAACAAGAAACCAGTTGGTTGTAAATGGGTCTACAAAATCAAGTATAATCCCGATGGCTCGTGGAACGATACAAGGCTCGATTAGTGGCCAATGGATACGGATTGAAGGTTTTGACTACCAAGAAACTTTTGCACCAAGTAGCCAAACTTGTCACCGTTCTCGGCTTCTCCTCGTTCTTTGCTATTCAAAATTGGCATCTTCGACAACTTGATGTCAACAATGCTTTTCTACATGGTGATCTTCATGAAGATGTCTACATATCCCTTCCACCTGGATTCGGACGAAAGGGAAACACGAGTACGTAAGCTACATAAATCTTTGTATGGACTTAAACAAGCCTCACGACAATGGTTTATCAAGCTATCAACAACACTTAAGCTAGCCGGTTTTAACCAATCCAAGTATGATCACTCACTGCTCGTCCGAACCCGTGGTAATTCCTTCTCGACTCTTCTTGTCTATGTAGATGATATAATCATAACAGAAACAATATACAAGACATTGAAGAAACTAAGAATCATCTCACGAGACAATTCAAGCTTAAAGATCTCGGTGAATTAAAGTATTTTTGGGCATAGAAGTTTCACGTTCAGGGAATTGTTCTGTCACAACGCAAGTACGCACTTGAAATATTGGAGGATATGGGTTATCTTGGTGCCAAATCGCCAATTCACCTATGGAACAAAATTTATCCCTCAAAGAAGGTCAAGGAGAATTCATCAAGAATCCCACATCCTATCGAAGACTTGTTGGGAGATTAATATACTTGACCATCACAAGGCGGACTTAAGTGTACGCTGCACATTCTCGACCAATATATGGATAAACCACGACAACCACATTTGGAAGAAATTTCAACGAGTGCTACGATATGTCAAGAACACACCAGGGCAAGGTCTCTTTTTCTCAAAGAACTAGTTCATTACAACTAAATGCTTTTTGTGATGCAGACCGGGCAAAATGCACGATACACGACGATCAACCACGGGATATTGTATGTTTCTTGGAAACTCGTTAATTTCTTGGAAGACTAAGAAACAAAATACGCCTCACGATCAAGTGCGAAATACCGCTTCTACGGCGTGCATGTAAGTAACCTGGTTACGATATATTTTGGATGATTTGGGTATCAAACACTCTCAACCAACCAAGTTATATTGTGACAATCAAGCAAATTTCTTCACATTGCATCAAATCCAGTGTTTCATGAACGAACCAAACACATAGAGATCGATTGCCATCTAGTAAGAGAAAAGATTCAAGCTGGAATGATCAAAACTTATCATATCTCTACATTAGAGCAACCAGCAGATATATTTACCAAATCCCTGAGTTTTCCTCAGTTCTCAAGCTTACTTAACAAGTTAGGAATAATTAACATATATTCTAACTTGAGGGGGAATGTTAAAGAACATGAGATCCAGCTGGTGACAACCAACACACACTGAAGCCCACCAACAGTTTGGTGGGAAGGATCATTGTCAATGACGCTCCATAATTGTGTTTATTTTTAATTATTACAAATTTGCTTTTCTTTTGTATAAATAGGTTGTAAACATTCGTTTATTCATATCAATAAATCCATTTCTTACAGAAGAACAACTAATCTCTGTTGGAGGGGTGATGATTCCTCAGAATCTTTTTATGGATTTTCATTTCACTGGTTTGTGCATGTTTATTCTACAGGAAACCATGCCCATCATCCCAAATCTTTGAAAAACAGAGAAGGTAGTTCTGGACATCAGTTTGATCATGAGGAAGTATCTCAAGTTACAGAGGTCCCAGTAACAGTGAATTTGGATACATCCAATGCAGAACAAACTGGAAAGAACACATTTTGGATGGTGGCTGAACCTACTACATCTAGACATCCGGATCTCAACACTGAAATGTGCATAGCCAGAGACAAGACCTTTAATAACGATGCTCTAGAGAGTAGTAGTCAGAATACTGACAAATTAATCATTTCAAGAGGTATTGATTTGGATCTTAATGCAGCAAGCGATTCTAGACCAATGAATCATGACCAATTTTCTACTTTCAAGAATCCTAACCATTTGAAGACAAGAGAACTATCCGAGTGTTGTAGCTCCACAGGTCCACTGGAAGAGAACAATTCACTCGAAGTTTGGAAGGAGAGGAAGCAAAATGGTTCTCTCTCATCTTCTCATGGAGGAATACCAATACCAATACCAAAGCAACGTGGAAGGAAGAGCAAAAACGATGTGCTCAAGAAAAAGATGGAGATTGCAAAGAAAGAACAAGTCGACAGGTTCACTAAGATTGCTGCTCCAAGTCGGCTGCTCAATGAACTAAAACCTGGGATAATAAATCATGTTAGGAATAGAAAACAGGTTCATTCTATAATAGAGGCCCTTGTAAGATCTGAAAAACATGAAAACAACCATTTTGGAAACAAAAAAACAACAAATTTGGAAAGTGAGACCACAAAACCCGACCATCTGAAGAAGCAGGAGAATATAAACGTTTCTGGAATGCAGGGACTCTGTTGTTCGTCTTTTGAAGATTGGCCTTCCAATGCATTTCCTGGGTTCAATCTAACTACACAAGGCTTTCCTATGTCAATAAGTGAGCCCTCTATGGTTCCTGAACAAAGAAATCAATCGACTGTGGAGAGGTTTTGTGTTACAAGTGGCGCATCGAATTCCACACTTATAAGGAAGGCAGATACATTAGCTTTGAAGTTGTCTTCATCATTTAAGACATCTGAGAATCAGAGCCCTTTGTATAACAAGGATCCATCATTGTATCTATCCGTTAAAGGTTGGTTTTTTTAACTACTTTTTGAACTTTTGGACGTCATGACGATTGAAATATATGTTGGGTCTGTTGGTAACTGCTGCTTTTTTGGGTTGAACTTGCTTCCAAATTTTTCAAAGCACTCTTAGTAGTGTACTAGTGTTTATCAATCCTTAAGAGAGTTAAGAGTATTTTAAAATTTTGAAAAGTATTATTAGTACTATTAGAAGTAATATTACTTTAAGTTATTTAAGATACATGCTCCGCTTTTATCGGTGACACTTTTTACCGAAACATTTCATTTGAATCACTTTCCTTGAAAGCACTTAAGGACAAATACATACAAACAGGCACTTTGAATAGTTATGTAATTCAATAAAGATATTACATAGATTTTACCTGTGAATTAAGAAAAGTTTTCTTGCGTGATATGTTTACTCCTCTGTTTTCTTCAGCTGCTTCTGTTGCTTCTCACTGGCTGAAACTTCTACAGCAAGATGCTAAAGGACGTATTTCAGGTAACATTTTTCTTTTTGTCTCTATTTCCAATGGCGAGAGCTTGTTAAGTTGAATAGGTTTTAATATTTTGTTGAATAGGATTTACTTTGCAAATGCAGCACTGCGACGTAGTAAGAAGAGAGTTCAAGCTGTAATAAGTACAGAATTGCCTTTCTTGATAGCAAAAGAATTCTCGGTTGATAAGGAGAACAACCAACATTGTGTTATGAACAGCTACGCGGACATGCATAGATCAAGATGGAACTCAATTTTTGATCAAATGAATAAAGCCCTTTGTGAAGAAGAGAAACATCTGGTTAGTATACTGTATCTTTCTAAGAAAGTGCAATACTTGCCTTCTATGTCATGTAGTTTTTTTTTTCTTGTCCCTTCATATGGTTGGAGACTTAACATCAAGGGCTCTCCTCTGAAAGTATCTTGCTGTGAATGTTTTATGTGGTATTGGAAACTGCAGCAAAGTTGGTCAAACCAAGTAAAAGAAATGCAGTTACACTGCGAGAAGGGATTGCAACTGTTTCAATGGAGCACAGCTGGAATTGAACAGATGGGAGCTTTTGTTGCTGACTCCAGGTAAAAAGGCTTTGGCTATTTTCTTATTCTACAAGGAAAAGGTTGAGAGAAAAATCATAACAAATTAACAGTTCTATGACAAAGGATAAGAGAAAAATGGTAGGGCTTTTTTCTAAAAAAAAAGAAAAAAAAAACATTAATAAAATGTCACGTACTTAAATTTGTGGGGTTGACTAAACTTTATCGATTTCTTTGAAAAAAATTGTTTTTTTAACATTAATGCTTATTTTGGGAAGAATGCGTTGTTATGTAAAAATAATAAGTTGCTGGTCTATAATGGTTACTAATATTCTTCTATTTGCATTATTATCTCTATTATTATTGAATTGCTCCGATCAATAAGCCAATTCATTTCAATTTTATCCAAATTGAAAATTTCTTTTAAAAATTCAGTTATGTACCCTAATCAAATTGGAGGGTAATTTTTAATTTTTTTTTCTCTCTCCTCTTTTCCTTTCTATTTTTCTCTCCTATAATTATGCAGAAAGAGAAGGAGAGATAGGGAAAGAGAATTAAGAAGAAAAAATAATTTTGGTATTACGTGAGCGGACTAAATTCTCAAATTTAATTCCCTAAAATTTTTATATATATTTCAGTTATTTATTTGATTTCATTTCTAACTCTCCTTTAAAAAAAAAAATCTTTAAAATAATAAAAAAACACATGTAATGTATTTTTAAACATACAAAAAAAATATTTATTTTATTTTATATAAAAATAATATATGCTCACCGTTGAAAATGAAACTTTACTTGTAAAAGAGTGTTTATAATGCAATCAAACTGATTTAATTTTCAATTTAAATAAGTTTTGGTATGGGCAAACCTAAGGAGTACCATTAGTAATAACTCTTCTCTGTTACCATGCAGATTGAGCACAGAGGATGAGGCAAAGAAGGAATTAGAAATAAGGGCAGCCGCAGCTTCCATTTATTCAACATTTAACTTTCTTTCTACGGAAAATTTATCCTGTTGCTGATCTATTAATTTGTTTTGTTAACTATGTGCCTCTGCCTTCCTTCAATTTTTTTTTTGTCTAATTTGATTAATTTAGTACCTCATCTCATATATTTTAATATGATAAATAAATTATTTTTTCAATTTTTGATTAGAAAGAATTAACAAATCTAAAAAAAATTATAAATTTTAAAGCCCCATAATAATAATAATAATAAAACGATCTTTTATTGGTTATCGTTTATAAATAATAAAAACACATTCCTTTTGTAGTGTCTTGTAAGTGTTACGTGGCTACAATGTACAAAAATTAATGAAAATAATAAAGGAAAGGATAAAGGGATAAATTGATAGCTTTATTTAAATGAAAAGTATAATTTAATGATTTTTAGTCGCGAGAAAAGTGTCGGGAATAACGTTTGTTATTTTTAAATATTATTTTATTATTAATTTTTTTTTATGAAAAATTCTTAAATAGTTATTTTTTTCGTAAAAATGATTTAAAAAATAATAATAAATGATATATTTTATAATTTACAGTACTACATACCATTCAAAAAAAGTTATACATTTTTTTCTTTTTTATTATTATATATTATAAATTTTAATTGATATATCAACTTTTTATTTGATATTTTGACAGATTATTTCTAATGTATCTCAAATTTTAAATTGGTAACATTTACCTTCTTGTTCTATGAGTTGGATGAAACTTTATTTTTTGAGTTGCTCAAGCTTATAAATGTGTTTTTAGTACAAATTAATATATTCTAGTGGACGAAAAAGCCTAAGCCCTAGTGTACCAGAAGAATTAGCTGATCAGAAAAAACTACGCCGTTTTAGTCTCAGCAGTCAAAAAGATTTAGCAAAAAGGGCGATACGTATATGTCACCTTTGCCATGATAAATTGTATTTGGAGAATTGGAGGTAAAGGAAGGCTCTTGATACTTGGAGACACCGGACGCACCAAACGAGAAACTATGAGAAAGTGACGGGGACAATGATAGACAGTATCATATTATTCCAATAGACTTTGATTTTGAAATTCATTCATCGTGTTATTAGCACTCGCATAAGACCTTTGTATTTCAAATGTCAATGGTTTTCTCCCTCCTCTCGACCAAAATATGTTTTCAAGATCAAGATTACCATTTGATTGATATAAAAGAGAGAATGAATCGGAATCCAATTGGGTCATTCTGGTTTTTGGTGTTAGTTTTAGTTGTTTCCATTCTCGCCTCTGGATGTGATTCTTCGTCGTTCTTCACGTTTCGAAAGTTGGCCAAATCTTTTCAACCTACAAACAACAATGGTTATCAACAGGTGAAAACTAACCTTTTATTTTGTTCCTGATTTTGTTTGTGCTGGATTATTAATTGTTTTTCCCCTTTTCACCTTTTCTGTATGTTTTGTTCATCTGATCTCTCCCTCGCCAAGTCTCGATTCGGGTGTGAATCTGGATCAGGACCAGGTAGATAGAGTCAATATAACCCTAAAACCTGCCATCTCTCCATCACCAAGCACAGCAGCCAAGTCAGTTGATAGATGCAGCTTGGGCTCGTCCGAGACGTGCCTATATCAGAATCAGGTTAACATGACTGCATGCCTGCACTCCTCTTCAAATGGTTTATAAAGTATGCTAATTTAATCTTTTAATATATGTCTTTTTCTCTACTTTCATGTGTTTGCTTCAATATCTTATGTGATTGTCCGTGTTTGTTTATATCGTTCTTTTGGGATAATACAGGAAAGAACTGGGTCCAGGGTTAATGGAAATAGGGTACCTTGCATGTAGTTAATGCAACTAATTTTCTAAAAAAGGTGTAAAACGATTAGGTCCGAGAAGTATGGATATTCATTCCTTTGGATGGAATTTTAATCAAGGATACTACAGGTTATAATGTTATATTATATCTTTTGTTTCATAGGTAAAAAGATTTCAGACATAATTGCCAACTCTGCAGTAGCTATGTTCATTTATTGGGGTAATTGTTTTGGGTAGGTTCTTTTCATTGGGGTTGTTTACCTCTTGGACCCAATGCCTTTGGCTTTTACCAGGAGAATAAACTGAACTTTCAGCTACGAGAAAAAAATTGAGCATGGAAAATATAATATGGGCAAGACTGATCTCCATATAGGCATTACTTCCGTAATGAGCAAATGAAAAACTTGGCAAATGGAATGTATGTGTACAAATCAAAGTTTATGAGTTTGTTTTTGCTCTTCATTGGCTACCCAGGAATCTTGTCTTCAAAAGTCTTGCAGGAATGCATAAACTGCCTGATATGTTTTATCATAGATAAATGAAAATGAAAATAAAAAGAGTAATCCCTTGTGGAAGAGTACATCTGAACTCTGAAGGGTGGAGGGGTGGAGGGAGGGGGCTAGCAGCAGTACAATTGTTGAAGATTGTTGGGCTTTTTGAAAAGAGTTTTTTTTTTTTTAAATTATTAGTATTATTATTATTTTTCCTTTTCCTCTTTACCAGAAATCTTTTATACCTACAAATTAAATAAATATCTTTTGACACAACGATGTCTCGGGAAATGCTTTTAAATATATAATAAAGGTCTTTCAAAACCGGATTGTCATTAGATCTTTTAAATATATAAATATCTTTTGACACAACGACGTTTCTTATTCCTATTATTAGGATCTCCTCACTGATAAAACGGTATTTATGCAAAATTTCTTCATTTAAGCCGCAGAATTTATGGGATGTATTCAGGTTATGTTGCTATTAAGTTATTTCGTCTTTTGAGTAGCATTGTTTCTGCTGTGCACTTTTTATACACTTCTGGAATAATTTAACTCCATAATATCAAAAAATTTCTCTGAAGAACAGAGATGGCATGTAAAATTCTGTCTTCTTGGTGGGATAAAGAAATCTGATGGACATTCGTATGGTGATTTTAATAATATGAAGTTGACATATTATTCTCAAGATTACATAAGATTACAGATAGATTTTGTTTGAAATCTTTTGGACAACTGGTGAAATATCCAATCCGGCTGTGTAATTTCCTTGTTATATTCTAATATGTACCAAGCATAATGTGATATAAGTTCGTCCTTTGAAATGATCTTTGTGTTGGACTTCTGGTAGCTTGAAATATAGTTTAGGATGTATTACGAATAGGGTGAGTTTTGATGTGTCTGTATATATATATATATATATGCATGCATTTTTTTCAGAAAAATTGCTAAGAAAGTAGGCTGCAGGAAATCTATTACAGAGTATATACATTTTGCTGTTTACAAATTTTGAATACAAGTGCAACACTTAATTCATACCCTATTGGCAGATCAATAAACTTTTTCTTGAACCTTTTTCTTTTTAAATATATTTTGACGGATTGTGTTTTATGTTATAGCTCGTAATTTCTATAGTATTAGTACCACAATGATTGCCACGTTTCCGGTATATATATGATATGATGTGATGTTATTATTTTCTCAATTTTTTTTTGTTCGAGAATGTCATTACCTTCTTTGTTCAGGTGATTGATGGGACATTCCAATTTTTTTTCTTTTTCTTTTACAGTCAACAGTGGGCTCTTTCTTCTCATCCAAAATGACGGTGAGAGTACTCTCAGAGTGAACGTTACCATCTCTGATGTCAAGAATACTTTCCAAGATATTGAAATACCCCATCATGATGTCAAAAAAGTGAGTTCCAACTTCCATGGTCTGTGTCCCACCCCCCCAACAAAAAAAAAGGCTTTACTATTCTTACTGAAAGGTAAAATGTGGATCATTTCCATTTTTGATTGTTGATATACAATTTAAGTAGAACATAGTGTATTAGTGGGTGACCTCTTGGAAGTCTTGTATTGTATCCCTTTTGTCAATTGTCTTTAAATATAGTTGATAAACAGTTGACATTTTTTTCAGGAAGTTTCTGGTTCGATTTCCCCACTGTGCAATATATTAAGGAAAAATAGAATGGAGGATAGTTACTCGTAGGAGAAAACAAGGAAATGATGGGACTTGGAATATTTAATCCCATCAGTTATTGAGGATTTGGTTTTAATTTTAAAGCCACCACCTAATTATGATTAGGGATCTCTTCATTCTTGTTTCAGGTTCAAGTCTCAGATGGAGGAAATCCATCAATACTATTGAACGCTGGCAATGGAAAGTGCTTAGTTCAATTGGGGATATTAAGTGTACCTGATACAAACTTCTTCAGGCACTTGCCGTCTTATGCCACAAATACAACTCCCAGACAGAAAGGAACATACTTGTTGGTATTCACCGGCATCGTTGTTGGGGGAATATTGGTTTGCTTTAAGCTCAGGAAAAGGGGGCAACAGGTTAATGAAGTCCCATATAAGGAGCTTGAAATGGCTCAGACTGACTCACCCTCGGCAAAGCATGATGTCGAAACAGCAGATGGTTGGGATGAGGAATGGGATGACGACTGGGATGCAACAAAAGCAGTGAAGCCACCACAAAAAAATGGAAATGGATCATTTAATGGACCTACTTCCATGTCCTCTGATACAAATGGATGGCAAAACAAGTGGGATGATTAGGGTAGGAATAGGAACAGCTCTTAATTTCCCTCTGAAATTGTTCTGGGAAAAAACAAATAACAGAAAATTCAAAGAGGAATTAAACGTGGAAAAAACAGAGAGATTCTCTTGGAGTATAAAAGAAGTGTTTATGATTTCATAGAAAAGAATCGAGATGTTAGAAACAGAGGATTAGTTTAAAGTTTTTTTGGTTTGTAAAACTTATTACTTTTCTTCTTTCCCAAAATTTACAGTTCAGTTGATTCTTTGATTCTGTTGTATCTTGCTTGCGATAATGATATGTAGTCATTTTTGGGTAAAGTTCGGACTTTGTAATTTGGCGTGAAAAAAGAAGATTAGATTTACGTTGTATGCATTAAACTGCTGTGGATCAAATGGCGATGCTTTAGCCTATCTCAGACAAATGCTCCTGGGTTCTAGTCATTTCATATTTCTCCATACTAGAAGTAGGCTTAGTTTGTGGGAAGGATTTTGAATTATTTTATAAGTTTGATTTTATTTTGATAGTTTTAGAAAATTCAAAATCTTAACCAATTTATTATCTCTAAAAACATTAACCATCGAGTTAAATTTATAAAATTTATAAAATTTATTTGGTTTTTAATCTATAATCAAAGTTTCAATTAATTATGATTATAATATAATGTTAAATGGTGTAATAAAACTTAACTTATTAAAGTTAATTTCTCCTTGAATATATTGATTAAGTGAAAAACAAACAGAAGTTAAAAGTTTAGTTTCAATGAAATTTTTAACATTTTTTTTACCATCTCATAATTTCTTCTATCAAAATAAAATAATTTTCTAAAATTTCTACACCTTAAAAGAGAATTATAGTGATAATAATTATAATTATTGTAATAAAAATGCCAAATTACTCACTAATATAATAATGTTGGTCCAACTGATGGGTTCAGCCACAAAGAATAAAAAAGGAAGAAGAAAAAGGTAAGAAAACACTCTGGCACCGAAAGAAAAGGAAGAAAAGAAGAAAAGAAGAAGAAAAAAAAGGAAAAGAATGTCAAAAATCTATCCGTATAATCCGGAGAGAGATGAAGATTTTGGCTTTATAAAGCCTTAGCTTCAATCTCAAATTTATATATCAAAAGCGGAGAAAACAAGAGAGAGATAGAGAGTTTCTGAGAGAGATTTTGAGAGAGAAATTAAGAGAGCCAATTTGTGAAGTTTTATCCACAAATTGAAGATACATATTTGTTGTATTATTGTGAGAGATCCACCTGAAGGTGAAGTGTGTAATCACATCTTATTATAGTGGAAGTTTAAGTGACCTACGGGTCCCGTGGTTGTTACTTTCATTTTGAAAGGTTTTTCCACGCTAAAATCTTGGTGTCATTTTCTTTGATTTGGGAAATTATCATGTGTGTGTGGAATTTATTTCTTTAAAACCATCCATTTTTTCCAACAAAGTGGTATCAGAGCCAAGTTATTTTAGTAAGAGACTGTACACATATATAGTACTATTCATATATACTATATTGTACTATTCACGGATACTATTCGGAAGATACTATTCGATAGGTACTATTCACGGATACTATTTGGAAGGTACTATTCATCGATACTATTTGGTAGGCACTATTCACGGATACTATTTACGGATACTATTCACATAGTACTATTCGGAAGATACTATTCATCGTCAAAAAGTATCAACGAAACCTGGTGACTGACGATTCAAATGGAAGAGAGCACAAGTAATATGATAAAGTTGACCGCATTTAATTATGTAATTTGAAAGCCGAAGATGGAGAATCTTTTATACATTAAAGACCCATGGAAGCCAATTATAATGCCGAATGAGAAAGAAGTAACCGATGCAGACATTGAATGGGCCATTCTGAACCGAAAGTGTGCTGCTCAAATTAGACAATGGATCGACAAAAGCATTTTTAAAAATTTTGCTAATGAACACGATGCTTACGTCCTTTGGCAAAAGTTGGAGAAAATGTATGCGAGGACAACCACACAGAATAAAGCAAATCTGATGCGACGATTAGTCAATTTGAAGTATAAAGACGGAAGCAGCGTATCAGAACATATGAGTGAGTTCCAAGGCATTGTAGATCAACTCAACTCTATGAAGATGACTGTAGATGACGAGCTACAAGCGTTGTTGATGTTGAGTTCTCTACCAAAAAGTTGGGATACTCTAGTTGTGTCAGTTAGCAACTCAGCTCCTGACGGTAAGCTTACCATGGATATGGTAAAAGACAGAATGTTAAACGAAGAGTCTCGACGAAAAGATGAAGGATATACTCCTGACACTGAAGCGCTTGTCATGCAGAAACAAGGCAAGCAAGAATGGCGGGGGAGAAGTAAAAGTAAAAATCCCCGTAACCAAAGTCAACAAAGAGGACGGTCGAAGTCTAGATCAAGGTATGACATGAAGTGTCATCATTGCGGTAAGCCTGGACACTTCATTCGAGAATGTAGAAGGTTAAAGGCGGAACAATCCAGAAATCAGGAAGCAGAAACCCAAACAAATGACACCACAACTGTCACTAAAGAAGTTGTCATCGTTCGAGATGTTAATTATGTCAATCTTGCATGCCAAGACACTACTTGGGTAGTTGACTCAGGCGCTTCCTATCATGTCACCTCACGACGGGAATTCTTCTCAACCTACACTCAAGGTGATTTTGGACGTGTGAGGATGGGAAATGATGATGCATCAAAAATTGTCGGCATTGGAAATATTTATCTAGAGACTAATCTTGGATGCAGATTACTTCTGAAAGATGTGAGGCATGTTCCTGATATCCGCCTCAATTTAATCTCTACCGGTATGCTTGATGATGATGGATACAATAATTATTTTGGTGGAGGAAAGTGGAAGCTCACCAAAGGCAATCTGGTAATAGCTAAAGGCAAGAAAGATACATCACTCTACATCATAAAATCCAAACTGTGTAGAGGAGAAGTAAATGCCACAAGGAAAGAAGTTCCTACCGAGCTATGGCATAAGCGACTCGGCCACATGAGTGAAAAAGGTCTCAGAATTCTTTCCAAAAATGAGGTCTTGCCAGGAATGAAAGGTACACCCTTGCAAACTTGTGTTGACTGTATTATGGGAAAACAACATAGAGTTGCATTTCGTAGTCTCGCACCATCTAGAAAGGAAAATATTCTAGATTTAATACACACAGATGTCTGTACAATGAGTTGTAAGTCATTAGGAGGTGCTCACTATTTTGTGACCTTTATTGATGACCATTCTAGAAAAGTATGGACTTTTGCTTTGAAAACTAAAGATCAAGTGCATGAAGTTTTCAAGCAGTTTCATGTAAAAGTGGAGAGAGAAACTGGCAGACGTTTGAAGTGTGTACGTGCAGATAATGGTGGTGAGTATCGTGGACCATTCGAAGAGTACTGCAGAAGTTTTGGCATCAGGCTGGAAAAATCAGTACCAAAGACACCTCAACACAACGGTGTCGCAGAGAGAATGAACAGAACCATCTGTGAAAGAGTCAGATGTATGCTCTCAAATGCAAAACTGCCAAACTCCTTTTGGGGGGAGGCAATGAGGACAGCAGTCGATTTAATCAACCTTTCTCCATCAGTTCCACTGAACTACGACGTACCGGAAAGAGTTTGGACGGGGAGAGACGTTTCTTACAAACACTTGAAAGTATTCGGCTGTAGAGCATTTGCTCACATCCCAAGAGATGAGCGGTCCAAGTTGGATGGAAAAGCGAAACAATGTATCTTTATGGGATATGTCCATTAAGAATTTGGCTACAGACTTTGGGATCCTATTAACAAAAGGATTGTGAGAAGCAGAGACATGGTATTTCTTGAAGATGAAACAATCGGGGATTTTGAGAAATTCGAGAAACCACAGTCAGATGAAATTCCAGTTAATCTGGACCCAGTCTCTCCACCAATAAATCCTGATGACGGGGGGAGTCATACCAGATACTAATGATGTCAATCCACCAGTTGGCAGTTCAGAACCAGAACAAGTCTCTGAACAAGTCCAACCAGAAGTACAGACAAGGAGATCTACCCGAGTACGACAACCTAGTCGTATATATTCTCCTAACGAGTATGTGATGCTCACTGAAGGGGGAGAACCAGAGAGTTATGACGAAGCTATCACTGATCAGCATAAGACTGAGTGGCTTAAAGCCATGCAGGAAGAAATGAAATCTCTGCATGAGAACCACACATTTGACCTGATGAAACTACCACATGGAAGAAAAGCTCTCAAGAATAAGTGGGTGTACAGAATCAAAAGTGAAGAAGGCAGCTCGCAACCACGCTATAAAGCAAGATTGGTTGTGAAAGGATTCGAGCAGAAGAAAGGCGTTGACTTCGATGAAATATTCTCACCAGTGGTTAAAATGTCTTCAATCCGAGTTGTTCTTGGTTTGGCAGCTAGTCTTAATCTGGAGGTTGAACAACTTGATGTAAAGACTGCATTCTTACATGGTGATCTTGATGAGGAAATCTATATGGAGCAGCCCGAAGGTTTCCAAGTCAAAAGCAAAGAGAAGTTGGTATGCAGACTAAAGAAAAGCTTGTATGGTCTGAAGCAAGCACCAAGGCAGTGGTACAAAAAGTTCGACTCATTCATGGAGAAAAATGAATACAGTAGAACGACGGCTGATCACTGCGTCTTCATCAAGAAATTCTCTGATGGTGACTTTATTATTCTTTTGCTTTATGTTGATGATATGTTAATTGTGGGTCAAAATATTGACAAGATTAACAAGTTAAAGAAGGAGTTGAGCAAGTCCTTTGCAATGAAGGACTTAGGACCTACCAAGCAGATTCTTGGCATGACGATTACCCGCAACAGGCAAAAGCAAAAGATCTGGCTTTCCCAAAAACGGTATGTTGAAAAAGTTCTTGAAAGATTCAACATGAGCAAAGCTAAACCTGTTAGTTGTCCACTTGCAAGCCATTTCAAACTTAATATGAGTCAATGTCCCTCAAGTGAGGAGGATAAATCAGAGATGAGCAAGGTGCCTTATGCATCGGCAGTTGGCAGTCTAATGTACGCTATGGTATGCACTAGACCAGACATTGCACATATTGTTGGCGTTGTGAACCGATTCCTATCAAATCCTGGAAAGAAACATTGGACAGCTGTCAAATGGATACTCAGGTATCTCAGAGGAACCTCCAGTCATTGTTTATGCTTTGGTAATAATAAACCTGTATTAGAAGGATATATAGATTCAGATATGGCTGGCGACGTAGATACGAGAAAATCTATATTTGGGTACCTAATAACATTTGAAGGGGGAGCTGTTTCATGGAAATCACAATTACAAAAGTGTATTGCCTTAAGTACCACAGAAGCATAGTACATTGCAATCACTGAAGGTTGTAAGGAGATCATGTGGATGAAAAAGTTCCTACAAGAATTGCATCAGAACCAAGAAAACTATGTTCTTTATTGCGACAATCAGAGTGCAATTCATCTTAGCAAGAACCCAACCTTCCACTCAAGGTCCAAACACATCGACATAAGGTATCATTGGATTCGTGATGTGTTGGAACATAAACTACTGGAAGTTGAAAAAGTTCACACCAATGATAACGGGGCAAATATGATGACAAAGACCGTGACTAGAGAAAAACTTGTTATCTGTAGAAATATTGCAGGTATGGAAGAGCCATGTCCCACATAAGGTGGAGGGGGAGATTTGTTGGTCCAACTGATGTGGGCCAGCCACAAAGAAAAAAAAAGGAAGAAGAAAAAGGTAAGGAAACACTCTGGCGCCGAAAGAAAAGAAGAAAAGAAGAAAAGAAGAAAAGAAGAAAAGAAGAAAAGAAGAAAAGAAGAAAAGAAGAAAAGAAGAAAAAGGAAAAGAATGTCAAAAATCTCTCCGTATAATCCGGAGAGAAGGATGAAGTTTTTGGCTTTATAAAGCCTTAGCTTCAATCTCAAATTTATATATCAGAAGCGTAGAAAACAAAAGAGAGAGAGAGAGTTTCTGAGAGAGATTTTGAGAGAGAAATTAAGAAAGCCAATTTGTGAAGTTTTATCTACAAATTGAAGATACATATTTTTTATATTATTGTGAGAGATCCACTTGAAGGTGAAGTGTGTAATCCCATCTTATTATAGTGGAAGTTTAAGTGGTTTACGGGTCCCGTAATTGTTACTTTTATTTTGAAAGGTTTTTACACACTAAAATCTTGGTCTCATTTTTTTTTATTTGGGAAATTATCCTAAGTGTGTAGAATTTATTTCTTTAAAATCATCCATTTTTTCCAACAAATAATACATCTTAAACAATCTAACTTTTTTTCCCATGAGAATGATAAGAGAATTACAATTAAAAAATTAAATAAATCTACCGTAATTGATGGAATACAATGTTAAAGGAGAAGACAATGTTAGAAAAATGATAATATTGACTAAAAAAGAACTTGACGACAAGACTATTGAATAGAGGTGCAACCATCGACGAGATAGTTAATTAGAGGAGAAGTTGGAGGCGTTAATGTTTATGTATCGGTTATGAGATGTGAACGAGAGAGTAAAATTTAAGTTTAGAAAAGAGATTATATTTTATATATAAGAATAATTAAAAAATATATTTTAAAAATTAATATATATTAAAAGTATAAACTTGATTCAATTTTGATTTTTTTTTAATTTTTAGATCTCCAACCAATAGGTAAATTTTGATAATTGTTAAACCAAATACCAGGATAATATATATATATATATTGTTGGAAAAAATGGATGGTTTTAAAGAAATAAATTCCACGCACCCAGGATAATTTCCCAAATCAAAATAGAATAAAAATGACACCAAGATTTTAGCGTGGAAAAACCTTTCAAAATGAAAGAATAACCACTTTAACCCGTAGCCACTTAAACTTCCACTATAATAAGATGGGATTACACACTTCACCTTCAAAAGTGGATCTCTCACAAAAATACAACAACATGTATCTTCAATTTTGTGGATAAAACTTCACAAATCGCTCTCTTAATTTCTCTCTCAAAATTTCTAAACTCTCTCTCACTCTCTTTTTGTTTTCTCCGCTTCGATCTATTTGAGATTGAAGCTAAGGCTTTATATAGCCAAAACTTCATCTTTCTCTCCGGATTACACGGAGAGATTTTTGACTTTTTTTTTCTTTTCTTCCTTTTCTTTCTTTTCTTCCTTTTCTTTCGACGCGCTAGAGACTTTCTTCTTCCCTCTTTTTTTTTTCTTTGTGGATGGCCCACATTAGTTGGACCAACATATATATATTGATTAATCAATTTTTGTAAAAAAATACACACCCTATGTACTAGTGTCCTTGCTTCTTCTTCGTATCATTCTTATTTTAATATTTTTTCTTTCTTTTCTTGTGATTGTTTAAAAAAAGTTATTTTAGTAAAATTATATTTTCCATTTAATATTATGTTTAGATGTTTTTTTTTAAGATAAACTCTCAATTGAGATGCTGTGGTATTTGGTTTCAAATATTTGTAAGTGCATAAATAACATAATTATTTAAAAAATAAACAATATCAGAGTATGGACTATATTTGTATTGTGATTATGGTAGTGGTATTTTGCCACAATTTGTCCGATAAATGGCAACGTAGCACAAACAAAAAACTTACGATTAAATATTCACAAGAATAATATTCTAGCAGTCTTTCTAGAAAAAAATATCTAAAGTACACGTACAATGGAGCGAAAGTAACTATATTTAGGCCCAAAATAACTTTTATAAGTGTGAACGAAACAAATATAATTTTATAAAATCACCTTTCATCGTAGGAGTAAAACTGTAATTTCTATTTATGTCCTTTTTTTTTAATACATTATCATTCAATGTTACTCATTTATTTATTTATTTTTTTGATAAAATCCAATATTATTACTCATCAACTCTATATAATGTAGGATCGATTTTTTCAACGGCCTATATTCATAGGGCTTCCAACTAGCGTTCATGTTCTATTGTTTCGTTCATGAAGCCCCACATGCATAGGAGGGCTTACATATGGACTCCATAGCTGAATGGACTTCATTCACTAGGAGTCCGAGAAAGGCTTGAATTACTAAATCCTGTGAAAATTCTTCGTGTAGGTCCTCATCGGAGTCGGGTATGGTGGGTCAGAGACCTCCTCTTTACCTCCACTTATTTATAGAGATTAGCCCTCCATACTTGTTTTAAATTATTGTAGAGACTATTCAAAGATCATAAAATGAGAAATGGGGATCTTCATCAAGGAACGTAGACTTTCAATACCTATTTAACCTTAAAAAAATATTTTTATATAACTAAAATAAACTAAATCAAACATAAACATAAACATAATTAATCTATAATTATGTTCAACCATTTATAATAACACTTTTATGATACACTTGCTCAACATATCATTAAATGAAATTGTAATAAACATAGTTTGAGGATATCTTTGGTCCATTTTATCTTCTTGAATTTTGAGTTTTCTTTGCATTTAAAAAAAAAACAAAACCTTTTGAGTTTGATGACTCTATCTAACAAAAAAAAAAGATTTTTAAGTTTTGTCTAATCAATGTAACATATATTTTTAAATTTATTTTAATAAAAGTTGTATTTTAATAGTTATGAATGAAAATTAAGATAAAAATAATAGACAATAAATTGATGGTACGTGGGTTTCAATTTAAAGCAGAGTTACGTACTTAAATAAGTCTCAAAACAACGATCAGGTAATAGCATGAAAAAAGGTTTTATTTTCCGTTGCATGTTGTAAAAAGAAAAGCTTTAATGCTTAAACATGCACATGCATATATAGATTACTTGTTAATACCTTCGTCAATGTCACCAATTATCATGATAGATTACTCAGAACCGTCATGTTGTGCTTATTACAAATGTAAAACCTGGAAAACTACGCATATGGTGTCAGAAGGGCTGGTGATTATCCCTAGCACTGTGATCAATTTAAACATTTTTTTGTTGTCTGTTCTGAGTTTGATGCTGTTTGGTGTGTGTGTGATGCAATTAGGTATTATGTGCTTCAAATGAAGATCACACAGTTGTAGAGAGCCTTTACGACCTCCCGAAGGAGCCAACGTTGAGGAGCGCCTTTCGTTTGACGGGTGAGTATCGATCCCATGTTTGCTCATGTTGGCATTTAATTGGAGCGCCTTTATCAGAATTTGTACTAGAAATAAGTTTATTCGTATCACATCACTATTTTTTGGCATTTCACTTGGTGATGAATCTATAAAAGGTTCAGTTCGATTCATATAATATATTTACGTAATATAACTTGTCAAAGTTCTAATATTCATCATTACTTAGTAAAATAGTAGAGAATTATTCATACTATGTTTGGCTTGTAATACCTTTGCGCTGTCAATGTAACTCATTATTGTTAGTTGTAGCATTGCTTATCTCTCCAGCTCTATCCTTCCTTGTACTGTTGTAATCATGTTTTATTTATGTTATATATTGCTCCTCGTTGAGAAAATTAGAAAAGTAGCGTATTGATTAAGAATAAAGATGGGTGTTGATTTTGGGGCTATAAATAAAGTCCTTCTTCACCATTTGTAAACATCCCAAAAATTTGTAAATCTTCATCTCTTTTGTAAGGGTAATTGATTAGCTCAATTTTGTCCAATTAGTTGTAATTTTAAAGTTCATTCATTCGAGATAAATGGAAGTGGTCAACGACGCTCGGCGACCTAGTAACATTTATATCGAACCTCCGTTAAATTTCCCGGTGTTATTATTTTTCCGTTTTTAATATTTCTCTGCTTCAATATCTCTGCTTTAGTTTATTTTAGCATTATATTTCCAATATCATTATTTTTGTCGTTAGTTCGAGTTCTATTCATTTAAATCATAAAGTGAATAAGTAACTACTTAGAATAGGAAAAATATACCCGATTTTTCCAACAATTGGTATCAGAGCCGAAGGTTTTCTACCTAGGCGTTTGTTTGTATTTCGTTTGTTTGCTATTGGAATATAGTTGCTAGTTGTTGTAATTTGAAGAAATGGCGGAAGAAAAATTTCTTTCAAACAAAGCGTCACCATCCATGTCAAGTAGAACTACGGTGATGAACGCAAGGTTCGAGGTGGAGAAGTTTGATGAACCGTCATTTCGGCACGTGGCAAGGCGAAGTTCTGCATGCTCTGCTTTCAACAAGGTCTAGACATCGCCATCGTTGACAGGTTTAGATGGAGCAGATGAAGTAGAAGTGGAAAAATATCAACCGATCGGCATACGTGGTACAATCCGTTCGTGTCTCTGCATAGAACAAAAGTACACGTTCACGAAGGAGACATCCGCAAGTAAGTCAGGAAGGCGCTGAGAACAAGTTCATGAAGAAGAGTGGATAAAATCGACTCTATTTGGAAGAAGTTATTCCGGCTCAATACCTTCCGTGTACTACAATAAATGACCACATTATTGTTTTTAATCAATTAGTAGCAGAGATTTGTTAAATATGGATGAAACTTTAAAGATGAAGATTTAGCTGATGTTGTTAGCCTCCCTTCCCGATGAGTTTGATCATCTTATTACGAGCTTACCTTCATTGGGAAGGATAAATTGTCTTTTCGAGGAAGTTTGTATTGTATAGTTAGAAATTAGAAAAAAGATAAAAGAGAAAGCAGGAATGAAGCAGCTACAGGCATTGTCTCAGAAGTAGGACGTCCGCAAACACAATATAAAGGAAGCGAGAGGTAGATTCTATCAAAAGGAAGACTTGGTAAAGATGAATGTTCCTTTTGTCACGAGAAAGTGCCATTGGAAGAAAAATTGTCCGAAGTTCGTAAAGAAAGGAAAAGTCAGGCAATCCGATGCATGTAGCTAAAAGAAATTCAAATTCAGATTTTGCATTAGTTGATTCACAACAAAGATCTCATCCCGTGATTGGATTTTGATTCAACATGTACTTTCCATATGTCTCCTAACAAGGAATGGTTCTTTAACTTTGAAGAACTAGATGGGCGAGTTGTTTTCATTGGTAATGATTATCCATGCAAAGCTCTTTGGGAATCGGTATAATTCGTTTGAAGAATCAAGATGGTTCAACGAGGGTCTCGACATATGTTCATTATGTTCCGTATACGGGGTTAAGAATCTCATTGTCATGGAGTCTTAAAATCAAAACGATTCACTGCGACCATACAAAATGGGGTATCAAGGTTACTTCTGAGCACAGGCGATGAAAGCGTGTTTGGAAGAATAACTTGTACTACTACCTCGGTAAGTACCATATCATAGCATCAAAGACGCACGTCGATGAAGAAAGAGATTTAGAAACTACCAAGTCAGGCATATGTAAGGTTTGGGACACGTCAGAAAAGCTTTACGTGCATTCTAGAAAGCAAGGCCCGTTAAAAGGCGTGAGAACCTGCAAGTTAGAATTCTCATGAGATTGTGTATTGGGAAGCGTAAAAGAGTAAGCTTTTGGCACCGCTTCTTCATAATACAAAGTGGCATTTTGAATTACATCCATACCGATGTACGGCCAACAAGAACTCCATCCATGTAGTTGGAAAACATTATTATGTCACTTTCGTTGATGACTTTTCCATAAAGAGTTTGGGTGTATCTCCATGAAGAAAAGGATGAAGTGTTGGAGATTTTTCTCTGGAAGAAGATGATCGAGACTCGACCGGTAAAAAGATCAAGCGTCCGAGGTCCGATAATGCACCGAGTATACAAACGATCCATTTATGAAAGTTTGTGAAGAAGGCGGATAGCGCGACACTTCACTATTCAAAAAACACCACAACAAAACGAGTTATAAAACGTACGGACCGTACTTCTCACGGGAGTATGTCTTGCGTACGTTGTCAAATCCGGTTTAGGCAAGCAAGATTGGCCGAGGTGCCGTAACATATGCATGCCATCTCGTCAACCGTCTACCATCGTCTCTCTCAAGGCAAAACGCCATGGAGGTATGGTATGGAAAACTCCGCTAGAGATTACGATATCTTACACGTGTTTGGTTCAATTGCATACTACCATGTAATAGAATCAAAGTTGGACCCAAGAGCCAAGAAAGCCATTTTTTTAGGGATCCCTCTCGGTTCTAATGGATATCGACTACGTGTGCCTTGAAACGAAAAAGATTATCTTTAGCAGAGATGTTACCTTGATGAATCTCGCATTGTTGAGAAAGGTAACCAAGAAGATTGATGGCACTTTAGAAAGAGGTGGAGCAAACTTCGAAACAATGGAGTTTGAAAGCAAAATTGTTAATCCAAGCTTAGCGAAGATAAGACGTGTTTCCGATCCTCCATTGACAAGATGAATCGATGAAGAGGTTTTAACCCAAGAACCTCCACAAAGAACAAGAAACCGCAGCTTGATAGGCCACGACGACAAAATGTCAAGGTACATGCCGATACAAGGATTTTTGAAGACCTACCGCTCAATTTAAGAATACGGTAGTGCACTTTCGTCATGTATTTACGATGTTCCTTCCATATATAAAGATGCAATCGAAGCCCCGAAGTTGAAAGATGGCTCACTGATGAAGAACTTCGTCCCTTCAAGAATAAAACACGGAAGTTGACACAACTACCTAATGGAAAGAAGGCAATTGGATGCAAATGGGTGTATGTAAAGAAAGATGGATTTCCTAACAAAGATGGTATTCGCTACAAGGCAAGGTTACAAGGCTACGCCTGTGGCGAGGGAATCGATTATAACGAGGTATTTTCTCCACTTGTAAAACATTCTTCCATTAGAATTTTTGTTGGCCTTGGTAGCACAAGCCGATTTGGAACTAGTTCAACTTGACGTGAAAACCGCGTTTCTATACGGTGACTTAGGAAGAGAGATCTATACGTCTCACCGTATGGTTTATTGCCGGGCTGTAAAGAGAATTGGGTTGTGTTCGAATAAATCATTGTATGGATTGAAGCAATCTCCAAGGCAAATGTACAAACGATTTGATCGGGCTTTATGTTGCAACAAAAGTATACCGTAATACACGATCATCAGGTGTATTTTCGCAAGCTACAAAACGAGTCTTTCGCCTATCTCCTATCAGACGTCGATGATATGTTGATCAGATCAAGAGCTGCTGTGAAATTGAAAAGTCAAGGCTCAACTAAGTTAGGAGTTCGAGATGAAAGATTTGGGGAGAAGCCGAAGATTCTCAGATGGAGATAAATAGAAGAGGCAGAAGAAGCGGAAGCTTAGTTTGACCCTGTGAGTCAATATTTAGCAGAGATACTACAACGTTTTGGTATGAATGAATAGACAAAACCTGTAAAGACTCCGCTAGTTCCTCAATTTAAGTTTAGTGCTCAATTATCTCCTAAGAATGATGCAGTAACGAGAATATATGGCAAAGGTACCATATGCAAATGCACTTGGTAGCTTGATGTATGCAATGGCGTACAAGACCGACATTTCACGCGGTTGGTCATTGTAAGAGGGTAACACGTACGATCCCTGGTAAAGGACATTGGTTGGTCAGAAATGGATTCTACGATATATTATAAATACCGGTAGATGTTGGTTTAGTATTTCACAGATAATACCATTGGTCGATGTCAATGGGTCGGATATTGTGATTCTAACTACGCAGAGATTTAGATAAGCGCCACATCACATCGGTTACGTGTTTACTTCTGTGAGCACCGTCAATTGAAGTCTACCTTACAAATTAGTTTGCTTTGTCTACTACAGAGGCAGAGTATATGGCAGCAGAGGCCGTGAAGGAAGCTATTTGTTACGAGGTTTTCTTGAAGACTGGGAGTTAGTCAAAAACATATTAAGGTGTTTTGTGATAGTCGTAGTCTTATTCATTTAGCAAAGAACCAAGTCTACCACGCACGTACAAAGCACATTAACGTCATATCATTTCGTGCGATGAGAGATTATCAAGTTGGGCGGAGTACTAGTTCTAAGATTAGTACGACAGCAGAATCCTCAGATAGATTTATGATGACCAAGGTGGTAACAAAGAATCAAGTTCAAACATTGTCCTGACTTGATTAACATCCCACAGACCGAATTGGCACTCAAGGCCATTGATCTAGCAATTGAAGAAATCATTTAAAACCAATAAGTTGCTAAGGTGGAGATTTGTTATATATTGCTCCTTAGTGAGAAAATTAGAAAAGTCCCACATTGATTAGGAATGAAGATGGGTGTTGGTTTTGGGGCTATAAATAAAGCCCTCTTTCACCATTTG
The DNA here is from genome assembly GCA_033030585.1 of Hippophae rhamnoides. Classification (NCBI taxonomy): domain Eukaryota; kingdom Viridiplantae; phylum Streptophyta; class Magnoliopsida; order Rosales; family Elaeagnaceae; genus Hippophae; species Hippophae rhamnoides. The sequence goes on from CM065432.1 coordinate 52,016,289, forward strand.
TAAATATCTCAAAATTTGTAAATCTTCCTCTCTTTTGTAAGGGTAATTGATTAGCTCAATTTTGCCCAATTAGTTGTAATTTTGAAGTTCATTCATTTGGAGATAATGGAAGTGGTCAACGACGCCCGAGTACCTAGATAACATTTATACCGAACCTCGTTAAATTTCTGGTGTTATTATTTTTTTGCTTTAATATTTCTGTTTCAATATCTGTTTTAGTTTATTTTAGTATTATATTTCCAATAGCATTATTTTATCGGGTTAGTTTGAGTTCTATTCATTTAAATCATAAGTGAATATTAACTAGGGAAAATATATCCGATTTTCTCGACAATTTACTTATTGTATCTTAATTTATCTACCGCTAGCAATTTTATACGGGCTATGTTTATTGCCTAGGCTTTAGGTTTCTTTGACATGTACTGGTTTTAATCAGGATTGATGGGAAGCCGAAAGATGTCCTCAATCAATCCCAAAAAGAAACAGCTGGATAAAATTACACCGGTATGCGTTTCTGTACTGGGAAAAAAGATTTGCATATATGTCTGGCGTGGGAAGTGAAACGTTATTCTGCCATAGATGTAATGCATGCCAGTGCCTAGCTACATAGTTCTATTACCTGGTGTAGATTTATTTAACCAAATTCTGAAAATTCAACCATCTTTGTCCATAAATGATTCGAGACATAAAGATAGATAGGCTGGCTTATTTTTAGTTCTACGTTATATAAAGATCTAGGATAGGTTGATATCAGCAATTGACTATTGAGATAGAGGAATCTCTCTGTCGGACTCTTGTGGCATGTGACAGATGTGAAAATTGAAAAGTACAGACTAGATATGATTATGTTTTTGAGTTGTGCAATCTACTTTCTTTTTTCTAAACAGTAATTCTGTTCATGTAGACAATTTTAGCATTTGAATCATTTGATTGGATTGCATTTCTAAACTAGTGGAAACGTATTTTTTTCATGTTGCAGATACTAGTTAATATCTATTATTGTTATTGAGGGCTTCTCCACGCGCGAAATTACTGCGTTTCTTGAGATTGAACAAGAAATGCCTTGAAATTCCTGTGTTTTTTTTTTCTATGTTCAAGGTACATGAGTTATATGTCCATGATGCACCTAAGTTATGTAAGGGTGAACGTATGTTATGTAAATGTTTTATGTTAGCTGAAGACTGTTCATGACACCGGCAGGGCCATGTGCATCATCGATTCCAAAGGCAAGCATCAGAGTCGAGTTTAATGTTATATTGTTATAGACCTGGTTTTAAGGAGCTACATGTCACGCCTATTGAAATTGTCCCACAAAAATCAACTCATATTTTCCCACAAAATTTAAATAAATGGTGCTTATCTAAAGGTTCTAGACTTTTATACCTAGGAAAATCTTAAAGTGGTCTAGAGATGTCTAAAAAGGACTAGAATTGAACGGACTCAACTCAAGCTTTGAAGATCCTAGAATGTTTTAGAGGACGCTGGATTGGAATATTCTAGAATGTGACGGATGGTTCATGAAGGATGTAAAAGCCGCTAGAAGTTTACGAAACATCCTAGAATCGACATGAAGGAACTAGACAAACTTAGAAGACTTTAGAGTTGACTAAAAGATCCTAGAATCTTGTGGCATATTGTAGATAAAACAAGAACTCTCTTGTATATTCTAGACCTAGAAGAATCTAGAAAGTGGTGGCATGGCCTTAAGCTTAGAGACACACTGTAAATAGACCCATTGATCTCCATTTGTATTCATCCTTGAAAATCTTGGAAAATCCTTGAGAATTCTTAGCATATTGTAAGATGAACTCTCTCTAGAGCAATACAAAACATTCTTTACAAACTCTCTTTCTAGTCTCTTTGGAGTTTCATTCGGATTCAAAGGCAGGCTTAGTACAACGGACGGTGCTAAGTGCCGCACGATCGCTACTTGAAAAATAAGGTCGTGATACTTGATATCAGAGCTTTCGGTTGAAGCATTTCTACCTTTGGCATTATAAAGAACGTTGCTCCATCTACACCAAACGTCGATGTTCCATAGAGGCCGAGGATGTGGAGATCCATGCAACGGTTAAGATGTCCCTCAACGAGCAAGATGGTGGGTTAAGGCAAGAGATTGATAGATTAAAGGCCGAACTTGCCAAGGTAAGAGATCTCGTCCAAAGAGAACTTGCTAATGTCTTGCTTAGATGTCTTGCTTAGAGTGAAGGACATGGGTGGTGATCTAGCTCTATGTAAGTGGGCTATGGCCGCGGGAACTAGCACAACCACTATCATTGAAGCTAAGAGGGTGGATGTTCCCAAGCCTAAGACCTTCAATGGTGTTAGGAATGCTAGGGAAGTGGAGAACTTCCTATGGGGGATAGAACAATACTTTGAGGCTACTGGCATAACAGACCATGCCATCAAGATCTGGAATGCTGCCATGTATTTGTCCGACACTGCTATGTTGTGGTGGAGACGGAGGCATGGAGATGTGCAAAGAGGGGTTTGCACAATTGATACATTTGAAGATTTCAAAAGGGAGTTAAAAATGCAGTTCTTCCCCGTAAATGCTAAAAAGGAGGCAAGAGGCCGTTTGCGGCGGTTAAAGCAGATAGGTACCATAAGGGACTATGTGAAGGAGTTCACAACCCTACTGCTTGACCCTGCTGCTTGAAGTTCCTGACACATCAGACAAGGATGCCCTATTCTTGTTCATAGACGGTCTCCAATCGTGGGCTAACCTCGAGCTCAAGCGACGTGGTGTCCAAGATTTATCTTCGGCTATCGCAATTGCGGAAAGCTTTATTGACTACTCCACAAACAAGGACAGCTCAAAAGCCACATATAAAAAGTTTGTTGGAGGAAAGAGTGGGAGAGGCCACACTAAAAGTTAGGGACCCAAGAATCATAAAGATGGCTCCTCATTCAAACCACGGGATACAGGGAAGGATAAGGAGGATCGTGGTGCCTCAAAGCCCCGTGTGACGTGCTTCATTTGCGAAGGACCACATTGGGCACGTGAATGTCCGAAAAGAAAGGCATTGAGTGCCTTAGTTGCTTCCACTCATGATCAGGATGGAGGCGAGTCGGACGAAGGTGCAAAGATGGGTTCTTTGCGCCTACTTGGTGCATTGGAGAGCGCCCCAAAAACCCCCAAAGGCTTGATGTATGTAGATGCAGCCATCAACGGGAAGGTCGCCAAAGCTTTGGTAGACACAGGTGCATCTCATAATTTTGTTTCAGTGGAGGAAGCAAAGAGACTCGGCCTGAAGGTTGTCCATGGAAGGGGATCTCTCAAAGCAGTTAACTCAGCAGTACTACCATTGCATGGAGTTGCTCGTGGAGTTAAGGTCAGTCTTGGTGCTTGGACTGGCCAAGTGGACTTATCAGTAGCGCCTATGGATGATTTCTTAGTAATCTTCGGCATGGAGTTCTTGGACAAGGTTAGAGCTTTCTTGGTGCCATGTTCAAACTCTATTTATATCATGGATGGTTCAAAGGCGTGTGTGGTACCGACAGAGAGGACCACAAAACCTACTACCCAAGCTCTCTCGGCACTTCAATTCAAGAAGGGATTGAATAGAGAAGAAGAGAGTTACCTGACCATCTCAAAAGAGTATGACGAGGAGGAGGAGTTGCCAAAGCCAAGCTTGTCGACGTAAGTGCAAGTTGTCTCAGATAAGTCCCATGAGGTGATGCCTGAGGTGTCACCCAAATGGTTACCTCCAAGGAAGGAGGAGGACCACAAAGTTGAGTTGGATCTTGACACAAGACCACCAACAATGAGCCCTTATCAGGGGGAAAAATCAGAGTGGCGCAGCGAAAGCAACGTGGTGGCTGATGCGCTGAGTCGAAAGGACAAGATAGAGCAGCATGCACCTGGAGGTTTGCTAGAGCTGCTACCTATTCCAGAGAGACCATGGGATAGTGTCTCTATGGATTTCATCACTTGCTTGCCAAAATCAGAGGGCTTTGGCAGTATTATTGTGGTGATTGATCGCTTCAGCAAGTATGCAACATTCATACCTATCTCAACAAATTGCACAGTAGAGAAGACGTCACGCGTGTTCCTTAAACATGTTATAAAGCATTGGGGGGGTTCTATCCAATATAGTGAGTGATCGAGACCCACGATTCACAGGAAAATTGCGGACGTAATTGTTCAAGTTGTTGGGATCAGACTTGAACTTCTCCACAAGCTTTCATCCTCAAAGTGATGGACAAACAGAGCGCGCCAACGCATTGCTGGAGTTGTATCTTAGGCACTTTATAAGTGCCAATCAACATGATTGGGCTAAGTTGCTGGATGTAGCCCAATTCTCCTATAACCTACAAAGGAGTGAGTCTACTGCAATGAGTCCCTTCGAGATCGTCATGAGGCAGCAACCCATGACTCCTCATGCTTTGGCCACGAGTTATGAAGGAAAGATTCCTGTTGCCTTCAAATTTTCCAAGGCATGGCACGAGCAAACTGAGTTAACCCGATCCTATTTAAACAAGGCATCTAAGAAGATGAAGAAGTGGGCTGACAAGAAAAGAAGGATGGTTGAATTTCAGGAAGGCGATTTGATCCTTGTCAAACTATTGCCCCAACAGTTTAAATCCTTGCGGAAGGTTCATAAGGGTAATAGTACGGAAGTATGAAGGACCATTTTCAGTCCTCAAGCAAGTCGGTAAGGTGTCATACAAACTACAACTCACTCCAAAGCTTAAAATCTATCTGGTCTTTCATGTAAGTATGCTAAAACCTTTTCATGGAGACAAGGAAGACATGAGTAGGGGAGAATCCAAGAGGGCGCCCACCGTAGTGGTAACCTCCTTTGACAGGGAAGTTGACTCAATTTTGGAGGACCTCTTGATCTGACGAAGGGGCATACCAAGTTATAGGGAATACTTGGTCAAATGGAAGAACGTCTCGAATGAAGAAACAAGCTGGGAACCTGAAGACTCTTTATGGAAATTCAAAGATGCCATAGAGCGATTTCAGCTTGAAGGCACGACGAGGGCGTTGCGAACTTGAGTGAGGGAGGGTGTCACGTCCCGCTCAAATGTCCCTAAAAATCCAAAATAAATGGTGGTTGTCTAAAGGATCTAGACTATTCTACATGGAAAGTTATAGAGTTGCCTACAGATGTCTAGAAAGGGCTAGAGTTGGACGGACTCAACTCAAACTTGAAGACCCTAGAATGTTCTAGAGCACGCTGGAGAGTGCTAGAATGGACTGGAATATTCTAGAGCATGCCGGATGGTTCAGGAATGATGTAGAAGCCATTGGAAGCTTACGGAACATCTCGGAACATGCATGAAGGAACTAGACAAGCTTAGAAGACTCTAGAGTTGGCTAGAAGGTCTTATAGTTAGCTAGAAGGTCCTAGAGCCTTGTGACACATTGTACATAAACCTAAAACACTCTTGTACATTCTAGGCTTAGAATAATCTAAAAAAGTGTGGCATAGCCTTAAGCTTAGAACCACATTATAAATAAGACCCATTGGTCTTCATTTGGATTCATCCTTGAAAATTCTTAGCATCTTGTAACATAAAGCAATAAAAAGCATTCTTTACAAACTCTATTTTTAGTCTCTTTTGAGTTTCATTCGTATTCAAAGGCAGGCTTAATACAACGGACAGTGTTAGGTGACGGACGATCGTTACTTAAAAAATAATACCGTGACATATAATTACTAAATTATTATTGTTCTAGCTTTCTATTCTTCTATTCGTTTGAAGTTTCAGTTACTAAATCTCGCATGCAATTAGAGTATAAATATATAACAAAATAAAATTATTTTTTAATTTTTAATTTTTATAAAAATAAGGTGTTAAAAGTATAAATAAAACTGATGATTGATATTAATAAAAATAAATATATATATATTAATATTTTAAATGATATAATTGAATACGCGTTTATTAAATTAGTGATTTGTTTGCGGTAAACACAAATTAAAAATAGAAATTGTATTTATCGACACTCAGGAAATTATATTGTTAGTTTTTTTTGAAGTAAATTGGTATAAGATTTCTAAAGTTATTACTGTCGAGCGATTTCGGATTGGTAATTATTATTTATTAACAAATGAACATGCAGACTTAATAAGTAATTTAAATATAAAAGAAAAAAAAGTATGATGCAATAATATATATTCCGTACAACTATAACAAAATAAAGTCAAACGGAGGTAAAAAAGGGAAGACAAGAAAGTAAGAAAATATATTATCAGAAAACAGTAGTGGTCTTCGAAAAAGATACGATGTGATCATCCAAGGATTTTCTCTGAAAATGTTTTATTATTAGAACGTATTAAATTTTATGTTATAATAAAATTAATTAAATTTATTTATTTTTTATTTTTTTAATTAGTAGATGACTCTGCAATTAATAATATTTTTGAAATAATTATTATTGAGTGTAATATCAATGTCTTGATTAATTCTTTAATTCTTTAATTAAATATTGAGACGTTAATTTATATATATAATAACTTAATATTTAAATCATTAATTCATTGTACATTTTCGAAATAAATTGAAGCACAACAGGAATTTTGGGTGGTCGACTTAATGGCCATCAAAGATTTCATCTTTCAATTAGTGGAGGTAAGATTATTACACGTTTAATTTCCCATATTACTGTCAGTTTTCAAACAACTATTTTGTTGTCTTGTTAGGATTTATTTATCCAACTTAATAATTGTATCACTTTTAGTCTGTCACCACGTATTGGGTATCTTACATGCGTATACCTTTTTCACTTTATTACTCACTTTGTTTTATAAATTAATTATTTTTTTTTAAATTAATATATTTCAACCACGTATAATCTAAATAGTTAGGTTAATTCATCTCTTAAATCTTTTAATCTTTTAAATTATTTATTTATTTATTAAAAATAATTTAATTTGATAAAATTAAATCTTACTAGATTAAAATATCTCAAATAATTTATAAAAGATGAAAAATAATTAATATATTTAATTTATGAAAATTAAATAAAAATGTACACTTTCTTCTCACAAGTAGTTGGCAAATTTATTTACACAACGATCGTATTTTTATATAACAACACTTTTTTTTATGTATATTAATACAGAATATATGTTGAAATAAAAATATCAGACAACAATTACCCTCATTTTAATAAGTGATTGTGCCATGACTCATGATTGATGCATGTCGATAAATATAATTCTAATATTAAAATATAATATATTTTTTAAAAAAAATCTTAAAATTTATAATAATAAAAATAATATTACGGTTAAAAAGTGTTTACTGTTTTTTTTTAAATTATTAATTTTTTTTAAAGTGAACATTCATATAATTTTTCTTAATTTTTTTTTCACTTCTAATAATTAAAAATTTAATTTTATCATTAAAAATTAATATTTTAATTTCAAAAACTAAACTTAATTAATTATATTAATTAAAAATATTATATTTTTGAATTGCATATATAATAATTCAGTTAATTTAAGTATATTAAGCATGAATGTTAGTATAATTGCTTTAGTTATATCAAAAATAATAATTTAATTTTTGTAATGGTTAATTTTTTTATTTAATTTTTTATTTTTAGTTATTATTAAAATAATAATTTTATAAATTATTTTTTATAATAGACAAAAATAAAAAAATTAATTTATTAAAAAATTAATAATTTATCATTAAGTTGTCAATTTTTTGAAGCAAAATGATTAAACTATTAAAAAATAATAAATGAAATAAATTGATATGTTTATAAAAAAATACAAAAAATCATGATTGTACAATAATTTTTGTATAAAAAAAATTGTATTATACAGAATAAAAATCGTATAATTATATAATACTTTACTACCAATCGTAAGCATATTTCTAAGCTATAGTGTATATTTTTCTTAACCTATATGAAATTTTAATTTTAAAATTATTTATCTTATTTTTTTTATATCAAATAAAAAATATTTTTTAAAATATAAAACTATATTAAATATTGATACAAATAAATTTTTATAGTAAAATTATTTTGATAGGTAAAAAAATTACGTAAAAAATTAAGTATTATTTTAAATATAAATTAATTTATTAATATATTTATTATCAATTTTATTTAATTATATTATATAATTTATTATAAAATATTGTATAAAAAAATCAGTTTAATATAACGTAAACGTCAATGAATTACATAAAATATATTTTATTTATTTATAATTAAAGATCTCGGATGTATTTATGCTAAATATTTATATATAATTGAATGTTTGAAATTAAATTACTTAATAACTCAAATATAATAGATTATATTTATTTAAATGAATGCAAATAATACAGTTTATATTAAAAAAAATTAAAGATTTTGAGATTGATATATATATATATATATATATATATATATATATTATTTATAATTAATAATAAAATAGATTGTATTTACGTTCAATATATACCATGGTTTTTTGAGTAATCAAATCAACTTTTTGAAAAATAAATTGAAAATAGTATTTTACTGATGCAAATTGGACATCTTTAACGAGAAGGACAAGATACAGAAAAGAGAATAATAGTATTGATTTAAATAATATTATATTATAATTAAAAATTATATTAATTATTATTTTAAAAGATTTGATTTAAATTTTTTATATATAATATAAATATATTTATAGATTAATATAGATATAAAATAATTTCATCTAATCTAAATTATAGGATGTGAGTTAAATTTGTTTATATATAAAATGGATACATCTATATGAATAGGTTGGCATAGATATAAAATAAGTCCGTCTAGTCTTAAATCTAAATTACAGGGTACCATGGGGAGTATATATCTCTTGCAGAAATTATGAAGTTTAAAAGACTCATGCACAGATTCTAGATAGTGACTCATGCACAGATTCTAGATAGAGGGAGACTAGATTTGATGTGTTTGGATTAGAATAAACAAGCAAGGGAAAGAAAACCCAAGAAGGATCACAAAATATCTGTGAATTATTTTCCGATTCTTTCTAATATATTCTCCTGGAGAACTCAACCACCTCTCGATTTCTTATAATATTCATATCATTTCATTATATAAAATACTAGCTACCACATTACGCTTTCAATATTCATACAAATCTCGTGACCTTGTTTTCTTTCACTTTTTTTTATTGCTCCTTGTTGCTTTAAATTTCTTTTGAAGCCTGGGTTTTATCAAATTTAATTAAAAAATGGAGGGTATTTTTTCTTCATCTTCTTCCTCAAGTGGGTTCTCATTCAATAATAATAATAATAATCATAATAATAATAATAATAATGGAGAACAACCCCACGTTTTAGCTGTTGATGATAATCTTGTTGATCGCAAACTAGTTGAGAAACTACTCAAAAATTCATCTTGTAATGGTATATTATTCAACTTTTTTCAAAAAAAAAAAAAAATTTCTTTCATTTTTCCTTAGTAATTAATTAGTAACGGTTGAGATGTGGCTGGTACAGTAACGACTGCAGAAAACGGGATAAGAGCATTAGAGTTTTTGGGGTTGGGAGATCATCAAAAAAACGGTCCCACCTTACAAGCCAATGTGGGTAAAATACATTGATTTCGGCTCAGCTGGGAATTCCTCACAAATTTTCTCTTTAATATACTTTTTAATGATTGTAGGTCTCAAAGGTGAACATGATAATAACAGATTATTGTATGCCAGGAATGACAGGCTACGAATTACTCAAGAAAGTCAAGGTAATATAATACTGATTTATTTATTATTTATGCTCATCGTCAGACTAGATTATAAGATTTGTCTTCAATTCCCACCAGGTAAAGATTGATAACAATAAGTTTTAAAATCCATCTTCTTTAATATTCTATATATCCCAATTGAGCAGGAATCATCAATCATGAAGGAGGTTCCGGTTGTGATTATGTCATCAGAGAATGTCCCAACACGTATTAAGGAGTAATTAATTATTTACATACGTCCCAATTAACTTCATTGTTATGTTTTCTTTTAAAATTGATCTTAATTCATTTTCTCTCATTGACCTTAATGTACATTAACAATTATATATAATTAAGTTTGTAAATTAATCTGAAGCAGGTGCTTAGAAGAAGGTGCACAAATGTTCATCCAGAAGCCCCTTAAGCAAGCAGACATTAAGAAATTGAGATGCTCTTTGATGATGAATTGCAGATCCTAATTACCACTAGTCATCTATCAATTATTAATCTTTTTTGCTATTTTTGCATTTCAGTTTTGGTTTCTTAGATCTTAGCCTCATCTTTTTATGTTCTTTTTAATTAAGAAAAATTTATTTAATTATCACAGGTTTATAAAACATAATTAATATGTTCTTTAAGATTATCACGTAAAGTGATGATTATCTAATTCCATCAATTCTATGCGCTTTCGATTTACTCGAAATAAGTATCGATCGATTATGTAGGTACATTAATCATATTTAGAGGTATTAGTTTTTATTTTATTTTATAAAGTTATTAGTTTTATTTTATACATGTATTTTATAGATATAGCTAGCTTATAAGAATGTGAATGACTTTCTCCAATCTCAACAAGGCACACAAGCCCAATGGGCCTAGAGTGAAGGTCCAAAATTTGTTAAGAAAAATAAATGGTTTATCTACTCATTTATTTCATAATTTATTTAAGTTATCTAAATTTAATTAATAAAATTTTAATTTACATAATTCAATATCAGTATTTCTACAGTTAAAAAATCACGAATTATAAATTATATGATAAGAGATCAAATGACATATTTTAAAATATTTTGGGATCAAATGAATTAAAAAAATAAAGTTATTTTATAGTTAATTATAATAATATTAAATCAATTTAATAAAAATAAAAATTTTGGATTAAATTTAAAAATATTAAGCATTAAATTTTATAAATTAAAATGTTTAGAAATTAGATTACAATATTTTAAATATAATACATACCTAAATTACAATATTTTAAATATTATTAGATAAACCAAAATAAATTATGTCGGAGGAATTTTTGAAACATAGGAATGAGGTAAGTATGTTAGTTGTTGGTTCTTTACATTGGGTTTTGGACATCATCTATAATCGTTCTTTTGGCAAGATTCCGTCATTCACAGCGGATAGGATCATTCTCAATTACTTCAAGTGGTTTTATGTCTGCGCATTAAAACTAGATTTAATTCCAAGGTTTCTAAAGTTCTCACTTGTTAGATTTCATACAAAGCTCAATCCAATTAAGTCCATTTAGGCCCGGCTCGAAAGTAAGAAGGAAGTACAAGGCGAGATTCTAGGCAATGAAGATTTTACATTCTGAAAGTGCAAACAAAGACTTCTCTCTCTCTCCTACTTCCTTCCGAGTCAAGCTCTATAACATATTATAATAGCAGTGGTGGCTTCCATAGAAACGAATATGTATCCTCCGCATCCGTTACCATTGGCTCTACTCTTTCAGCTACAACTCCATTATCACCACCTCCAAACACACAAGCAAATCTCATTGCAGATTGAGCTCTGGACCACGCACTTGAGACGGTCCGTTTGTCTGGGAGAGCTGGTTCGATTTCTTTTTGTTATTGTACTTTTCCTTTTTTATATTAAAGTTTTTTTATTTTTTCCGAATTTCATGATCAAATAATTATGTGCACAAACAAAAAGTTATCATCATCACGTTTTTAGCGCCGATCACCCCTGTAGCCTAGTGATGAAGGTACTGTCGATCACCTCTCTAGTCTGGTGATAAAAGTAGTGCCCCATATTTTCTTGGATGTAGGTTCGGATCTCTCTTAGTTTAGAATAATTAGTTAGTGATTATGTTCTGTATATTAAGGCGAACCGTATCGATCGGAAAAACAAATCTTCACGTTCTTGACCATTTTTAATGACTATGAAGTTATGGTTGGTTCATAGGTTGCTTTTTAGGCTCTCAAGTTTGAAAATGTAGGATAGCCATCTGAATACGATAGAAAGTAGAATCGGTTAAAGTTGATAACGTATCTACGACACATGACCATCTGCTTTCCATAAATCTCTCTTTGACACAGTTTTCTGTAAATTTTATGGTTCTTTAGCTTGTGCTTGGGGATGGATCTTTAGGTACTGCAATGGCTGCCCATGTTGCAGACATGAAGCTAAGCTTAACATGTCACTCACACTACAATAACTAGCAGGTGGCAAATGAGCCTGACACCAAATGACCAAAGTAAGTTGTACTCGAGTTGATAATCCTCCTCCAGGTTATTGATTCTTATCCTATTAAATTCATTAGTCGAGAAAACATAATGAACTACTGGTTAAGACTTGGTTATTTGTTTTGCAACTTGTGTCAAGTTTCTGTTGCTTCTTCATCGTTTTAACCGTTAGTATTATACTTCTCAATCTTAGATCGCAAGTGTCACTTATTATGGGTTCTCTAAAGAAAGAATGATTTGTCATTGCCTTATTGTTAAAGGTATGAAAGTGTTGGGAAATAACACAAATTCCCGATAAAGCGATGGTAAAACGAATAGAAAAATAACACAAATTTGATAACGGAGTTAGTGCCAATCTTATGCTTAACGCCTCCGACCTATCAGATCTTTTTACCGAAACGAGAAATTACGCGCGCTTACAACACTCATAACTCACAACCCAATTACACCCAAGAAAATTACTCTCAATTTTCTCTCACAAAAGCCTTTCTCTCTAAGCTTTTCTCTCAATTGGAATGAACACTTTGGATGATTAATTCATTACAATTATACATCTATTTATAGGAAAATTCACTCATTGAATTACTCCTTAAATTAATGATTCCTTAAATTGCTCCTTAAATTAAACTCCTTGTTTTGCTCCATTAATTACTCCATGTTTTGCTCCATGTTTTACTCCATGTTTTGCTACGTTTTGCTTCCTAAATTAAGGAGCTTTGTAACAATCTCCCACTTGAATACCGATTTCAATCTGCCTTCACACCTTGATCAACGCAGCAGCCTTTTCTAGTCTTTGCTACTTTCTAGCAGACAATCGAAGTCGAGCACAACTTCAGCTGATTTGTCAATCAATACCACCTTTGTTAACATATCTCACGGGATGAAGTGATAACGAAGTCCAATATGCTTTGTTCTAATAAAATCGAATTCTTCACGTTGTATTGCATTTTCACTATCACTACGCAGAACATTCTTCTCTTGTTTGAATCCCACTCAATTAACAAACCTCAAGCCATATCATCTCTTTACTAGCTTCCGATTCATCGCTACATACTCACCAGAAGTGGATGAGTGACAATTTTCTCAGATTTGTGACATCCAACTAACAAATGTGTAGTTCCAACAAGAATATATAATCGGTGGTGCTTTTCTATGATCAACTTCACCTCCAAAGTCGCTTCTACGCACTCTTGTACTTTTAACTCTCATTTACTAAAGTACAAGCACTTTTCTCATGCAGGTTACTCGCATACCTCAAAAATCCCACTTGATCGCTTCCCAATGAGTTTTCCCTGGATTTGACATAAATTTGCTAACAACTCCCAATCGCACGCCAATGTTCGGTCTCGCATGCACTATTGCATACATCAAACTTCCAATGGCCGAGGCATAAGGAACCTTAGCCATGAATTCTCTTTTCTTCTTCGTACGAGGGTGATCCTTGGATAAGGCGAAATGACCGCGGCAAGGCTTAATCGCTTGGCATCGCCCGTACGTTGAATCTTTGCAAAACACGATTGATGTACCTACTGCACGAGATAATTGCAAGGATCCTTTCTTCTTATTTCTTGTGGTTTGCATTCCAAGAATCTTCTTCTTCGGACTCCAAGTCTTTCATGTCAAATTCCTTTGACAATCACGCTTCAACCTTTTAATATCATCCATATCTCAACCTCGCTACTAACATATCATCAACATAAAGTAGTAAAATGATATAACTGGACATATATCTTCAAGTAGTAACAATGATCAAGATTGCACTTCGAAACCTTCCTCAGGTACGGTCACAAATTTTTGTACCATTGTCTCGGCTTGTTTCAAGCCATAAAACTCTTCTTAAGTCCGCACACCATGCTCTTCTTTCCCCTTTCCGAGAAACCTTCTGTATATGTATATCTCTTCATCTAAATCTCCACGGAAGGAATGCAATCTTCACATCTAACCTGTTTAAGATGAAGATCTTCGATGGCTACAAGGTGCTCAATACCGATTCGATAGTATTAAGCTTCACAACGAGCAAAAATGTCGGTGTAGTCAACTCCTTCCTTCTATCAAACTTTCGACAACTAGGCTAAGCTTTGTATCTCTTTGGAACCGGCGCATACTCCTCTTTCAACCGCACACCCATTTGTTGTGGGGTTGCCTCTTCCCATAGGTAACTCACTAGTTCCCTACGTCTCGTCGAAATGAGAGATTTCATTTCTTCTTTCATAAAGAAGCTCCCACTTGTTGGAATCTTGAGTCCGACAAGCTTCATCATAGCATTCAGCTCCTCCATCACCAACATATAAGCCTATGTATCTCCTGTTAGGCACACGTGAGGTCGAGAAGACCTTCTCAATACAGTGAGCCGGAGTAAGAGGTGGTGTGTCGCCGTGTATCGTTGTCCAACAAGTTCCTCCGGGCCGAGGACTTGTTACAATTGGTTATGTTGCGGAAGTATCTCGGGACATCATCTCGCATTCGTAATAACCGACTCATTTTGCTCCGAGTCATTGGCGTATTTTATGCATGTCCTTATATATCACCATTTCGTTGAAAATCACATCTCCGTTACGATAACTTTCTTCTTTTCGTCATCCCAAATGCGTAGCCAAACTCATCCTCACCATAGCCAATGAATGTGTATTTCTTGGATTGGGATCAAGCTTATTCCCGCCTTGATCACCGATATGCACAAATTATACACAACCGAAAAACTTTTAGATGTGATAGTTTCACCTCTTTTCGCTCCATACCTCCTCCGTGTATTCTACGCTCCAATGGAACGTACGATGGGCCTCGGTTGATCAAGTGCCGCCGTGTCGACCGCTCTCGCCTGCACTGTTTTTGACCGTATATGAATGTTTCGCTCTTTCGTCAACGGTTCATATGCTCGCCTACACCATTGTGTTTGCGCGTGTCGGCAGCGATTCTTTCCATTCCGATCCCGTACTCATAGCGAGAAATTTTTGAATCTCGCGTCTTCATATTCACCACATTATCGCTCGAGCTTTTGATCTTTTAAACCCATCTCATTTTCCACCATAGCTTTCCATCTTCTGAAAGCCTCAAATACTTCAGACTTATGCTTTAGAAAGTAAACCTATACCTTCTGAGAGTGATCATCGATGAAAGTCACGAAGTAGTGTTTCCCACCAATAGATGAGACGGTCGTTGGTCCCCAAACATCAGAGTGAATAAGCTCTAGCCTTTCCTTCTTTGGGATTCTGCAACAAGGTGTTTTTACTGAAAGGGGAGAAATTACACAAGGTGTTTACAACACTCACAACTCACAACCCAATTACACCCAAGAAAATTACTCTCAATTTTCTCTCACAAAAGCTTTTCTTTCTAAGTTTTTCTCTCAATTGGAATGAACACTTTGGATGATTAATTCATTACAATTACACATCTATTTATAGGAAAATTCACTCCTTTAATTACTCCTTAAATTAATGGTTCCTTAAATTGCTCATTGAATTAAGCTCCTTGTTTTGCTCCATGAATTACTCCATGTTTTGCTCCTTGTTTTGCTCCATATTTTACTCCATGTTTTGCTCCTTAATTTAAGGAGCTTTATAAAGAGGAAGCAACTATACATAGAAGTTGCCATTAATTTAGATTCGAGACATATCAAAACCATTTATCTCTACGTATCTAAACATATATTGGGAATACAAACTGTTTTTTCTCACTCTCATACTTTGATCCCTCTAACTTAAGTGAGAAATTATTATATATATCATGTTATATACCCGTGTTAATCACAATCGTTGATGTCGTCCACATGTTTAATATTTTTTCATTTTTTATAAAAATGAACGGTGAAATTAATTTGACCCTAGGACCAAAAAAAAAACGATTAATCAGTTTCACCACGTTTCAATACAATTGTTCTTTACAATAATCTCTCACCTTAAGCAAGATAACAGTTTTGCAAGTAGAGTTCATAAAACTTAAACAAGATGAATAGAAGGAAAATGATACAATTCAACACTGTTATACCCTTGTGGGCTATGTTAAAAGATTTCACAAAGAAGGAAAATTCTATTCTTTCCAACTTGTGATGACCCAAGTATATCATTAGCCTCTTGCTAATTAAGTACTATTCTTCCACATTTTGGGCCCTTTATATTAGCTGATTAAAAACCAACATTTGTATTGCGATGAATTCAAGTTGGGGTAGGGCAAGTAGCTTTACTCAACATAGAATATGAGTATCTATGTTTTATAACTAGTCTTGATCAATGCAACATAAGCCACATACAATTATTCAAACGATGGCTCAAAAGCGAAATCTTCATCTAAGCCAGTTCAAATGATAGCAGTAAAGTAGATACTGTTCCATATGTTGCTATATCAAAATGAATGAGTAAAAGGAAATTCAGACATAGCTTCGTTACTCATAGTTAATAAAAACTATTATGTGAACTTCATTAAGCATTTCATAAACAACAATAACTCTGTTGTCAGGGGTCTATAAAACACAAATTGTCAGACTAATTAATCAAAGCAGATGATAAAATAATTTTAAGCTTCTTATCTTTGCCCCTTGGGTCCATTGGTAAGAGACATTCAATGCTTGAGCCCAAGTGCCAGATGCTGCAACTTGAAACAGGTTTGTCCCTTGAAGCTGCTGGTTCATTTTCACTGCCTATAGTGGGTGGAACCAGAGTCTCACAACATACTGTCTCCTGCAAATAATGCTCAGCTCCTGTAACTGTAAGTTGCCTAAAACTCTTATCTTTAGGGTCATAGGTCATAAATCCGTCTTCTCTAACACACAAAAGCAATTCACCAGTCTGTGTGACGCACACAGGCATGTACCTAGGACGCAAAGAGCTCTCAGAAGGATAGGGCACTGGAGACCTTGGGATAGTGGTTAGCTTGGTCCAAGTTTTATCATGCTTTGTTATCCAAATATCAGCATCACCCATCTTTCGAGTTAAGCCATGAAGCACACAAAGCGAATCATCCAGAGACCCAACCCATGAAACACTCCTATTGAATTCATCACATTGAGGCCTCAACACGCCGAATTTTTCAGTGATCAAATCAAAACGTAGAATCACGACCCTGGTGTAATCATCTTCTTCAGCAAGCCAATACAATCCACCATTTGCATTAGTGGCTTGGAAAATGTGTTCGACGAAATGTGAAGGGTTGTCATGGTATGGGATTTCCCTCCAAGTTTTGGATTTCAGATTCAAGATTTCAACTTGAGGAACGTAACCAGGGACTTTTCTTTGGCAGTAATTGAAAGGGACTCTGACAAGCTTCTAATCGTCAATGGTGGGATCATAGCCGAACCCAATAGCCTCTCCGGTGCTACGGAACTTTTTGGGATAGGCAATTTAGTGTATTCCCGAATTGATGGGTTGTATAGGATAAGAAGACGCTTGTGGTTGGGACCATCGTTCATGACCAAACAAAGTAACCCATCACAGTGGCACTTGACGTAATAGGATAGGTACTTTACCAGAGGGAAATCAAGCTTCTTGGGAGTCATGATTTTCAGGGTCTATGGACAAAAGGGTGTCAGTGTTATGGGCAGAAGCAATAAATAGCGGTATATGAATATATCAAAGCGATAAAATGAACACACAGAATTTACGTGGTTCGGCAATTCGCCTAGGTCCACGTGGAGAGCGTGAGATATTATTTGAGTGAGTAGGAAATATACGGAATACGGTCTGATTCCTCACTAATAATATCTCTCAAGTGTTTCTGAAAACTCACAAAGTATTTTCTCTCTTTGAGTTTGCTTATACTCTCTCGATTTTTAGGATTTTTACCTTGTTCTTCAATGCACGAACTCTTCCCTATTTATAGATGAAGAAAGGCTCCCTTTCCCTAAAATGTGCCATAATTTAAGCCTTAAATTAGGCCACCAATTTCCTTAAATTATGCCACTAATTTCCTTAAATCATGCCACAAATCATGGCACAAATTAGGCCACTAATTTCCCTAAATTACGCTTAATTTGTTACTTTTCGAGCCAATATTCAACAATCTCACCTTGGCGAAAAAGTTCATAACGCTGCACTCCCAATGCGCCCCTTGGCGCCTAAGCTCGAAGATGTTGATCAAGTTGCCAAACGGTGTTGAAACTTGATCCCCTGTAACCACCTTTGTAAGCATATCTGCGGGGTTATCTGCCGGTTCGATTTCTACGGAGTATAACATTCCCTTCATCGACGATTTCCCGAACAAAATGAAATCGAACATCGATGTGTGGTGCGACCATGATGAACTTGGTTCTTTGCCAAACAAATGGCACTCAGTGTCATCGCAGAAAACCTCCACGTTCTTCCGAACAATACCCAAATCCTTAGTCGGCAGAAGCCATATAGCTTCTTTGAATGCTACATTCTGGCCGTATACTCTGCCTGCAGTAGTAGACAAAGCCAAAGCTGAGTTGGCAATGTTGATCTCCAACAACCGGTCCTCTGCCGTTGTGAACACATAACCGGTTGTAGATCGACGCTTATCAGTCTCGACGTAGTCGGAATCCACATATCCAACTAGGTGTTTACCTTCGGTCTTGTCTCTCTCAAACTTCAAACCAATATCCCAACGGTACCGTAGATGTACCGTAGAATCCCACTTCCTTGCTTGCCGGTGTCCTTTCTGGATTATACATGTACTCACCATACTAACAACGTGGGAAATATCAGTGTGTGCAAACCATTGCATACATCAAGGCACCAACGGCATTTACATATGGAACACGTTCCATTTGCTTCTTCTCATCGGTGGTGCTAGGTGACATTAATGCCTAACAGCGAAAGTGAGGCTTGACGGTGTACTTTCCGGTTTGGTTTTTTCATCAATGTCGAACCTTTGTAGTACTTTCTTGAGATCTTGAGTACGTGTCGAACAGACTGTACCTAACTCTATCTCTTGTGATTTCCATCCCGAAATTTTCTTAGCTTTCTCCCAAGATCTTTCATTTCAAATTAACTCAACAGAGCCTTGATACTGTCTCCGCCTTGCTTCTTAGATCTGATCAACATATCATCAACATATAAGAGCAAATAAATGAAAAGGTACCGTCTTGGAGTTTTCGAAAGTATACACAATGATCAAGCGACTACGTGTGTACTTACGCTCTCTGATGAAGCTATCAAAGCATTTGTACCGTTGTCGCGGTGATTGCTTCAAACCGTAAATTGACTTGCTCGGCTTATGACGGTCTCGTCCTGGAATTTTGAAGCCATCGGTTGAGACGTGTAGATTTCTTCGTTCAAAGTACGGGAGAAAAGGCGTTTTGACATCGAGTTGAGCTAACTCGAGATCAAAAAGTGCTACCAAAGCCAATAGTATCCGAATAGATGAATGCTTAACAACCTTGGTGAGAATACCTCATTGTAGTCTATTCCTTCTTTCGAGCATAGCCTTTTGCTACCGGTCGGCTTTGTATACGATGTTGTCTTTACCAGGAGCACCTTCCTTCTTGGCATAGACCCATTTGCAACCAATAGTTTTCTTTCCTTTGGGGAAGTTGAACCAACTCCCAAGTCGATTCGATGTAGAGACTTCTCTTCATCCATTGCCATTTTCCACTTCATACTATCAACTCTTTTGCAGCACTGCAGCAGGTAGTGCGTGGGACATCATCATCAATTCGAAGTGCGAATGCTACCATGTACGTGTATCCGGTCGGCTTCACAATCTCCCTTCTCGGTCGAGTAGTGGCCAATAGATTAAGGCTGGCGATTAATCGGTAGTGATGGTGAGAGAACCTCCATGCCTCAACCTGAGATCTCTTCTTGATCATCAATTTCATCTTCACCACGATTGGTAATTGGTGCAATCTTTTCCTGGATCTTCCGAAGTCTCGAAGCATCACACTTAGAAAGAGTATTTGGACTTTCATTCTCTTTCTACGAATTTGTTTGTCTCAAAGATAACGGACTCGTCGAATGTAACATCTCTCGGCTTAAGACGATCTTCTTGGATTCACACACCAAAGTCGAAATCCTTTAACTCCTTCCTTAAAGCCTAAGAAAATAGCTTTCTTTGCTCTCGGATCCAGTTTGGATTCACTAACATGAAAATATACGAGGACATCCAAATATGTGCAATGAATCATGTCGGTAGCAAGTTGTCCGAGACCATACCTCTTTAGGAGTTTTTCCATCTAATGCGATCGCGAAGTACGTTGACTATATGAGTTACGCCATATGACAAAGCCTCGGCCAAAATGCCTTGCTCGATTTGGAATGAGATAAGCATACATCGAACTTTCTCAACCAAAGTACGATTCATTCGTTACGCAACTCCGTTCTCATTGTGGTGTACGAGGAAGCTGAAAAATGTCGATTATCCCCTTCATCTTGACAAACTTTAAAGAAAGGATCGATTTATACTCGCCACCAATTTATCGAGTCGAGCACTTTTAATCTTCTGAAGTATCGAGTCTCGATCATTTTCTTCCATTTAAGAAAGATATCCGAACTTCATCTTTGTGACTCGTAGTGTATATCTATACATATCTAGAGAAATCGTCATCAATAAAAAGTCACAAACCAACGTTTACCTCGAGTGAAGCATTCTTGGAAGGTCCCAAACATCCGTGTGAATATAATCAAGAGATCCGCTTAGTACGATGAATGGGGTGCCAAACTTGACTCTTGTTTGTTTTCCCATTACACAATGCAGAAATCAAACTTTCCGGTCTTGGCACCTTTCAAGAACCTTGCTTCATTAAGCCTTTGCAAAGCCTTTTCACCGGCATGCCCTAGCGCGTATGCCACAAGGCCGGGAAGAATCATTTGCCTTCTTCGTAACTACTTGAGGCAAGCCTGCCGCCTTCCCGTATCGTACACCCATCTAGGAAATACAAGTTTGCCTTACGAGTACCGCCATTGCTACAAATGCACCTCGTACAACTTTCAAGACTCCATTTTCCAATGTTACCTCAGAACCTATCGGAATCTAGAACACGCTAAAGAAATAAGGGTTTTCTTTAGGTTAGGAATATACCTGTAAGTCAGAAGTCATTCTGATTGTACCATTGTGCATCTTTAATTGTTCCGATCCGCTTTTGTCCGACAGCATTGTCGTTGCCCGTAAGCACAACTCCTCCATCGAGCTCTTGAAACTCGAAACCAATGTCTGTTTGGACACGTATGATAAGAACATCCAGGAATCGAGAATCCACTTATCCGAGTAGGTTTTTGATGATGGAAAGCGAAAAAGGCGATTCTTCATCTTCATCGGCCTTACGTGCGACATTTGCATTTGACTTGTCCTTGTTTGGACAATCTTTCTTCCAGATGCCCTTTACGGTGACAATAGGCACGCTCCGTCCCTTCGCGGGACGTCTTACGGATGACTCTCCTGCGGACTTTGATCTAGATTTCCCTCTTATTTGATCGCCATGATTTTTGTTGTTAGTCCTACCTGCAGCCGTCAATGCTTCGATATTGAGCCCCTGTGATCATGTTGATCCTTCTTGGGTACTCGTTATTTACCAAGCATTTGAAACATGTCGCATGAACTTAACCTCATCCTTTCCGTACAGGGGTTGTGGTTAAATGCTCATGCTCTCGAGTAATGAATTCAACAACAACAAAGCTTTATCTTCATCGATAATTTTAACATTTAAATTTTGCGGATCGGCCAAAATTTTATTGAAATTATCTAAGTGCTCAATCATGGGGTACCTTTTCTTGTCTTGGAAACGGAAAAGTTTCTTCTTCAAGTAGAGTCTGTTCTCGATACTTTTCACATGTATTTGTCTCTAGTTGCTTCCAGAAGCTGGCTACATTCTCTTTCATGACAAAGTACTTCGATCTTTTCTAAGCACGGTCGAATTGTACCACAAGCTTGTCGGTTGACATAATTCCAATCTTCGTTTGAATAATCTCGGCCTAGTCTCACGAGGCTATATTAGATCCTTCTAACAATAGATCTAATACTTCACATTGCCACATGTCAAAGTTATTTGTGCCATCGAATTTCTCCACCTCAAACTTTCGTTGGACAACGTAGTTCTTCGAGTAGAACTTGGTTTGCCGTAAATTCTATGGTCGACTTGTTCATATGCTTCGATCTCTCCTTTATCGGTAAGTACAATGGCCGATACAATGAAATTTTGCCTTACAACTTAAAGCAGTGTTTTTCCAAATTTATACCTTATTTGAAAAAAACGGAAATTCGTAGTTGAATTTGGAATGGTCCAATTAGCTAGGAATAGATCCAACTCAGTTGAAAACGGATGAAAAATAGACCAACTCGGTCCAAATATCCTTAGTAGTGAGTTGACTCCGGTCTAACTATTCGGCGAGTTGACTCGATTCACGCGGCGAGGACTCGGCAGCTTCCGGCGGTGATTACGACTTCCGATTTGAGCGATTTTTTCACGTTGCGTTCGTATTGTCGAGAGCTTCGATTTGATATATAATACTTCTATATTTGGCTCACGATACCAATTTGTTATGGGCGGAAGCAATAAATGGCAGTATATGAATATATCAAAGCGATAAAATGAACACACGAGAATTTACGTGGTTCGGTGCCTAGGTCCCACGAGACAATGACGGATATTATTTGAACCGAGTAGAAATATACTGAGAATACGGAATCTGATTTTCTCACTAATAATATCTACCAGTGTTTCAAAGCTACAGTATTTCTCTCTTTGAGTTTCTTATACTCTCTCGATTTTTTCGATTTTGCCTTGTTCTTCGATACATGAACTCTTCCTATATTTATAGATGAAGAAAGGCTCCTTTCCTAAAATGTGTCATAATTTAAGCCTTAAATTAGGCCACCAATTTCCTTAAATTATGCCACTAATTTCCTTAAATCATGTCACAAATCATGCTACACAAATTAGGCCACTAATTTACTAAATTATCTTGGCCACTAATTTGTTCTTTTGACCGATATTCAATCAACATATCGAGAAAGAACAAGTCGAGAGGGCATGGAAAGTCCATTTTTGGCTAAGGATTGAATTCGTTTGAGATGGGTTTTAACGAAATTGGGATTGGTAAGTAGAGAAAACCGGTACTTAGAAACGCACCTGAAACGCACCAAGGATTTGACGGGCAGGCCTAAAAGTATGTCCACAATGATTTCCTTCGGAAGCTCCCTTTCTTTCTTCAATTCTGGCTTCATTTGCTAGAGTTACACTAGTTATGGATATGCGACTAGGGAACTAGGTATTGGTTAAGTTAGTTGTTCTTTTTCTCTCTGCTGTTCTTTTATTAAATATAAAAAGTAATGAAAATAGGTATTCGTACCAAGTTAACACAAGCAAATCTCACGAAAGAAAAGGAAAGAGTATGAGTGACTCTATGTTGTCTATAGGTCATTTGGTTTCGTTTGAGTTGTGAAATTAAAGTAAAAATAAAATTTATAATTAAAGTAAAAATAAAATTTATAAAATTATAAATGAACAAAAATTAAGAAAGTATTTTTTTACTTTTAAATAAAAATGATAAAATAATAATAAAAATATGTTAAGGTAAATATCATTCAACCTATTTTTAAAAGGATATCTTAAATGTGCATTAAAGTATTAAAATATTAAATTTGGCCTAAATTTAGGTGAAAATAGTTATATAGTATTAAATTTTGTACTAAATTTAATATGATAAATAATATCACGTTAAATTTGTCTTAATTTTTTTTATCAAATATAATATATTAAAATTAAATATATAATATAAAATTAGTAAATTCTAGGTGTAATTTTTTTTAATAATATAAATAATATTGGTGTAATTTTTTTTTGTATAATAAAATTAATATTTGATTTTGTAAGTTTATATTTTTTAACTTAATATTTGATGCTATGGATTAAAAATAAACAAAAATTAAATACTTAATATAAAATAATGTTAATAGGTGAAGGTGTTCTCATGGGATGAGATTTGGAATATTTTTCTTTTCACAGCCAAACCAAGCGTAACAAGCCCAATAATCTTTTGCCAATCATGGCATGTGATTGTAGATATGCTACTCACGTTTGTGCTGGTTAATCTAAATTGCAACCTTCCTAAATTTATGGGAGGAGTCAACTAGTTCCACTATATTATATTATTGATGTTATTTATTTATTAGATTAAAAATATTACCACTTAATCTCATTATTTAAAAAAAAAATTATATAATATTTTAATAAATTACATTATTTTATAGATAATATAAAAAATATTAAAATAATATAATTTATTTTTAATATATATTTTTTAAAATTAAAAGATTAATGATGTTAATTATAAAAATAAAAAGATTATAAGATAAATTCAATCTATTACATATCAATTACTTATCAGTACTTTTATTATATACAAGATTCCTTCGGTACCAAAAAGGCTATAATATCTTTTGTAGTACAGGTGGACCACTTAGTACTATGCACTAACAAAATAACTTGTAGTCAAGAAACTAGTGAGGGTTGAATCATCTTGTGGAGAGGAACTTCTCTTTCCGTGAATATGCAGGGATGAAAGTGAAAGTTTGTAGAGTCAACAAGGTGTAATCTTGATTTGATTTACAAGGAAGATCTGCATTTCTGGAATGTTGTTTGTTGTTTTCTTACTGCTATTATTGTCAATTTTGCCATATGCATTCTTTTCTTTTTTGGTCTACCAATATTCTCAATAAACTAATATTAAAATCATGTAAATTTAAATTCAAGTCACCAGTGAAATATGATATAATTATTTTCAAAAATTAAAAAATATCTATATTTTTAAATAATTATGTCACATTATAATATAGATAAATAATTTGAATGCAAAAATGTATGGAAATTTATAAGATGCTAGAATTCATCATTTACTGATTCTAGTGTCAATTTAGACGTGTTTCAATGGAATGAGTCGAGTGACTAACAAGGAAACCCACCAACACATTTCTAAGAGAGCCACAAATTTTGACCTGCTCGGTTTGATCACTTCAACACATTTACTCTACCTACCTTGTTACTACTTTACTACTATCCCTTCAAAACAGCCTAGAAAATCTTATCAAAGCAAAAGAGCATTGAAGAAGACAATTTTTTTTTTTTAAAAAACTTGGTCATTGTTTCTAAACCATGAAAATTCTCCGCAACTACGTACCCCAAATTCCAAATCAAAAGTTTTCAATGGGACAAGTCTCCTTTTTTTAGTTGAAGTCCTAATTTTTTTCTTCTTTACTTTTTGCTTCGTACTGTGTTATTAAAGAGAACATTTATATTTTGGTCAAAATTTTACCATCTTTACTTAATGTAATGTGTTCCTCCTGAACTAGAAAACATAATACATATACATATATACGCAGTTTCTTAAAAACAGAACAACATTCGAATCCCACACATGAGCCTGAGAGTTCAACAAGTAAAAAAGAACTAACCAGATATAAACAATGGAAGAGATGACATCTTTGATTCCTGATGGGTGTAAATTAGCTAACACATTGAATTAAAACCTCTCCAATTTGGCCAAGCAACCCAATTTGCTCTGTTATTATTGTGGAGAGTGTTGGGAAATAACGCAAATTCCCGATGTCTTATTTACGGTTGAGAAAGCTAATGTAAAAATAACACACAAAATTTGATAACTAGTCCCGAAGCCACAATCTTGCTTACGCCTCCTGACCACAAGTAGATCTTTTACCCGAAAGCGGAGAAATTACACAAGGTGTTTACAACACTACAACTCACAACCCAATTACACCCAAGAAAATTACTCTCAATTTTCTCTCACAAAAGCTTTTCTCTCTAAGCTTTTCTCTCAATTGAATGAACACTTTGATGATTAATTCATTACAATTACACATCTATTTATAGGAAAATTCACTCCTTGAATTACTCCAAATTAATGGTTCCAAATTGCTCCTGAATTAAGCTCCTGTTTTGCTCCATGAATCGTCTCCATGTTTTGCTTTCCTTGTTTTGCTCCATGTTTTACTCCATGTTTTACTCCATGTTTTGCTCCTTAATTTGCTCCTAAATTAAGGAGCTTATAACAATCTCCCACTTGAAGACCGATTTCAACTGCCTTTCACACCTTGATCAATGCAAAGCAGCCTTTTCTAGTCTTTGTTACTCTTAAGAGACTAACCGAAGTCGAGCACAACTTCGGGTCAATAGTCACCACCTTTGTTAACATATCCGCTGATTTTTGCTTCCTTGAATCTTCTCCAAGTTAACACATCATCTTCCAATGTAGACCACGATAAGTGATAACGAAGTCCAATACGCTTTGTTCTAGAATGAAACGTCAATTCTTCGCCAGTTGTATCAGACTTGACTATCACTACAGTAACATTCTTCTCTTGCTTGAATCCCAAACCAATTAACAAACTCAAGCCATATCATCTCTTTACTAGCTTCCGCCATCGCTACATACTCACCAGAAGGATGTAGTGACAATTTTCCTCGTATTTCAGCGACATCCAACTAACAAATCGTAGCTCCAACAAGAATATATAATCCCGGTGCTTCTTCTAGTGATCAACTTCACCTCCAAAGTCCGTCTACGCACTGTACTTTTAACTCTCCTTTACTAAAGTACAAGCACTTTTCTCAAGGCCTCCAGATACCTCAAAAATCCACTCGATCGTCTCCCAATGAGTTTTCCCCGGATTTGGCACATAACCGCTAACAACTCCCACTGCATGGCTAATGTCCTGGTCTCGTACGCACTATCAGCGTACATCAAACTTCCAATGGCCGAGGCATAAGGAACCTTAGCCATGAATTCTCTCTCTTCGTCTCGAGTGACTGATCCTCGGATAGGCCGAAAATGACCGGCTGCGGGTGCCAGAACCGGCTTGGCATCGCCCATGTTGAATCTTTGCAAAACACGATTGATGTGCTCGAGATAACCTGCAAGGATCCTTTCTTCTTATTTCTCGTGATTTGCATTCCAAGAATCTTCTTTCATTTGACCCAAGTCTTTCATGTCAAATTCCTTTGACAATTTTGCCTTTCAACCTTTTAATATCATCCATATCCGAACCTCGCTACTAACATATCATCAACATAAAGTAGTAAAATGATATAATCGGACCTATATCTTCGAAGTAGCAACAATGATCAAGCATTGCACTTCGAAACCTTCCTCAGGTGAAGTCACAAATTTTTGTCAGACCATTGTCTCTAGGCTTGTTTTAGCCATACAAACTCTTCTTAAGTCTCGTACACCATGCTCTTCTTCCCCATTTCTCGAGAAACCTTCGTGGGTACATACGTATATCTCTTCATCTAAATCTCCAATACGAATGCATTTTCACATCCAACTGCTCAAGATGAAGATCTTCGATGGCATGGCTACAATACTCAATACCGATCTCGATAGTATCGAGCTTCACAATCCATGAGCAAAAATGTCGGGTAGTCAACTCCTTCCTTCGTTGAAACCCTTTGACAACTAGGCGGGCTTTGTATCTCTCGGGAACCATCACGCCCTCTTTCACTCCCAGACACCCATTTGTTACGAAGTTGCCTTCTTTCCCATGTAACTCACTAGTTCCCATGTCTCGTCGAGATGAGAGATTTCATTTCTTCTTTCATAAAGAAGCCCCACTTGTTGGAATCTCGAGTCCACAAGCTTCATCATAAAGATTCGTGCTCCCCTCCATCGCCGCAACATATAAGCTCATGATCTCCGTTGTGCACACGAGGTCGGTAAGACCTTCTCAATACAGAGCCGAGTAAAGAGGTCAGGCGTGGTCGGAACGTCGTGTACCGTTTGTCCAACAAGTTCCTCCCGTCGAGGACTTGTTACAATTGGTACCGTTGCGGAGTATCCGGGACATCATCTCGCACCGCAAATACCGACTCATTCTCGCTCGAGTCATCGCGTCTATTTTACGTACGCCCTTATACATCACCCTTCGTTGAAAATCACATCTCTCGCTACGATAACTTTCTTATTTTCGTCATCCCAAATGCGGTAGCCAAACTCATCCTCACCATAGCCAATGAACGGGCATTTCTTGGATTCTGGGATCGTTTATTCCCCGCCGATCACCGATATGCACAAATGCTACACAACCGAAAACTTTTAGATGCGATAGTTTCACCTCTTTTTCCGCTCCATACCTCCTCCGGTATTCTACGCTCCAATGGAACACGATGGGCCTCGCTGATCAAGTGTCGCCGTGTCGACCGTCACTGCACTGCTTCTGTGACCCGACCGTATACGAATGCTTCGGCTCTTCTCGTCAACGTTCGGTTCATACGCCGCCTACACCACGTGGCAGAGGCGTGCCCGGCATGCTTCTTTCCATTCTAATCCCGTGCTCATAGCGTAAATTTTTGAATCTGTGTCTTCATATTCACCACCATTATCGGTTCCGAGCTTTTTATCTTTAAAACCCGTCTCATTTTCCACCATAGCTTTCCATCTTCCGAAAGCCTCAAATACTTCGTACTTATGCTTTAGAAAGTAAACCCATACCTTCCGAGAGTGATCATCGATGAAAGTCACGAAGTAGTGTTTCCCACCAATAGATGAGATGGTCGTCAGTCCCCAAACATCGAGTTGAATAAGCTCTTAGCCTTTTCCTTCTTTCGGGGATTCTGCAACTTGTCCGAAAGCCGACTCTTTTCGCTTTCCAAGTACGCAATCCCGCACATGTCTATCTCCGTGACCGGTAATTCGAAGTTTTCCCTTTGAGGCATAATCTTCATCCCCTTCTCACTCATACGGCCTAGTCTCCGTGCCACAGATTTGGTGTTTCATTGCAATCAGACCGAACAACGTGCCTCCGCCGTCACAGAAAGAAAGGCCACTTCTTGCCTCGAGCAACCGCTATCAGACCCTTTGAAATCTTCCAATCATCACCACGAAGATCGTAGGTAGCCTTCAATCGGCCAACCGCCCCACCGAGATTAAGTTCCTTTTTGAGATCGGGAATACGCCTCGACATCCTTCGGCCTCCCAAACAAACCGTTCAACTTAATCTTCACTACACCTTGCCAATAATAGCACATGGTTGATCATCACCAAGATATATACCTTTCCAAGGTTTCCTGGGACATATTTCTCGAAGAATTCTTTTCAGGAAAGTACGGAACGACGATGCTCCGCAGTCTAACACCCAAGATTCTTCCTTACTCTCCAAAGAGATATCAATGCATCATCTCCTCCCGATAAGTGGAAGTAACATTTGCCTCTCGCCTTCACTTGTTTGTCCTTCGGTGCATTCTTGCACCGATTTTTGTAAAGTGCTCCTCTTCCACAATTCCAACACTCGATAGTCTTCGAGGCCATGGGAATTATTAGGATTCCCGGATTTGGACCTCCCGTCTTTTCGATCTACCCCAGTGATCGGTCTACCACGTCCATTTCCTTTGGTTGAATTTCTTCCTCTCGACTCGTATGCAAACCGAAGAGGTTGACGATTCAATTGCCTCTCTACGCTCTGACCTCTTCACCGAGAACCAAATCACGAACATCGTCAAATTTCAACTTATCGCTTCCCGACGAGCTACTCACACCGTGACAAGAGTATTCCAGCCTTTCCTGCAGAGAAGACAAAAGTATCAACGCCGTACTTCTTCATCGACCAATTTCCACCGAACTCAACCGGGTTGTAACCGTGTCAGTCTTACTGAGATGTTGAGGCCTACCGATGCGTTTCTCCGTCATCCGCACCGAATTGAACAAGCGCCTCATCAAGTGCACTTTGTTTCGAGGTCACGGCTTCTCGTACATATTGGAGAGCTCGCCATAAGACTACGTGGTCTTTTCCTTTTTGCGTTGGAAAGCAACATTACGGATAACGTCAATCGAATAACTCCGAGGCCATTCTGCCTGTAAGATTCCAATCTTCTTCCTTCATAGCCTCGGCTTCTTCCCCGAGAGGTTGGATATAGATTTCTTTGATACGTATAATCCTCTATCCGCATTTTCCAAAACCCGAAATCAGTGCCATCAAATTTCTCGAGTTTCACCTTCCTTCATCTGCGGCCATCGCTCCCACTAAAATCCGACTTCCTCCGATCGTTTTATGATTATTTCTTGCGTAAAATTGACGTAAATCACTACCAATAACTCGATACTACTTGTCGGGAAATAACGCAAATTCCCGATAAGCCCCATTTAGAGAAAGCAAGAATAGAAAAAATAACACACAAAATTTGATAACGGAGTTCTACTAATCTTGCTTACGCCTCCTGACCACAGATCTTTTACCTGCGAAAGGAGAAATTACACAAGGTGTTTACAACACTCACAACTCACAACCCAATTACACCCAAGAAAATTACTCTCAATTTTCTCTCACAAAAGCTTTTCTCTCTAAGCTTTTCTCTCAATTGGAATGAACACTTTGGATGATTAATTCATTACAATTACACATCTATTTATAGGAAAATTCACTCCTTGAATTACTCCTTAAATTAATGGTTCCTTAAATTGCTCCTTGAATTAAGCTCCTTGTTTTGCTCCATGAATTGCTCCATGTTTTGCTCCTTGTTTTGCTCCATGTTTTACTCCATGTTTTACTCCATGTTTTGCTCCTTAATTTGCTCCTTAAATTAAGGAGCTTTATAACAGAGAGATCATAAAGGCTTTTTGGTAGTTGCAGAGAGAGGTTAACGTTATATAATCGTCAGGACTTAGTGCTACTGCAACAACATAATTTTAACGATGCAAATTTACAAGAATGGCTTATGACATCGTTGAACTACTTTGACTCAAAAGGCAATCGACACTTTTCAAGCTCAGATTTTAGCGAGTAATAATACTTCTTCTAGATTATTAACGCAGAGTCCAAGTAGACAAATTCAAATTCAAGCTGTTAGAAACAAGACCTAACTTAATCTAATAAAATCTCAATGAGTTAAGGGTTGTTCATGCTTATAAACAGTATTGTTGTCTTACTCCTTGTCGATGTGCTTGTCGATGTGGGATAAAGATACTTAACAACCCTTCTACATACGGCAGACAGAGGTAAACATAAGCGTCACGATGAGATTGTGATAGAGTACAGGATCTAAGCACATAGAGATCATGAGTAGAGCTCTGATACCATGTTAGAAACTCAGGTCTAATTCAAACTAATATGATTTCATTAAATTAAAGATTGTCCAGACTTATAAGCAATATTACTGTTTTGCTCCTAACTGATATGTGACAAGAATACCTAACACAAACAATGGATATTATCTAAATCTATAGGCAACACTCAAGCTGGTTTGTCCTCACAACAAAGACCAAGCAAGAGGTAATAATTAACTTTTTGGCTTTATTGTTTATGTGTTTGATCATTTTCTACACGCATTAGTTTAATTATGCTTCTTCTTCTTTCTTACAAATTTGCTCATGATTTGTATTTTGGACATAGATAAATCTAACTATCTATATAAAAATGACTAGCCATACAAAATTGTATGCAATGAAATTAAGGAGACAAATTGTACTACCCTTTTTAATTTTTTATTAATTTTTTTAATACTCATTTTTTCTTGTGGGTAAAGTAGATGAGTGTGATAGGTTATCTTTTATCAGTTGAGTAGATAATTTTGAAAGTTTTAGTAAAAATCTGGTCAATTAAGTAGATTCTAAATGATGATAGACTTTTAATAAGGTAGAGGTGAAAAAAAAAACTTATGTAATATTGGTGAAAAGTTTGAAGTGGGGGAATCCCATTTAATGTTAGAAAAAAATTAATAACCAATTTTTCTAAAAACTTAATCTCTTAAGAGATGGATTAACTGTTATTTTATATGTTTTATTTGAATCTTACGAAAAATATCTACATAAAGATAAATAATTATTTTTGTTTTAATTTTTTAATTTAATATTTCTTCAATTTATTCAGGTTAAAATAATATCTATTTAATGTAATTAAAAAATAAATTTATCTTGTTGAGATCATTTTGTTATAAAAAAGAATTACATGACCTAGGTATAACTTTTGCAATGAATTAGGAACCTTATGATGTACTTGTAAACTGAAAAGAAAAAAATAAGGAAATATTACTCCTATGTTAAATTAACAAATATATCATCAATTATTATTAAAGTTATAAGCATATCATATAATTATATAAATTAATAAAAATAAAAGTAAAAAATAATCAATGGTACCCATTACGTTGTTTTTCGATGGTTACACTGTACAATTAATAAAGAATATAATGATAAACTTGTACAACTAATAAATTTTTTTGTGATAAATGTGTATTAATGATAAGGAGTTCGTTAGTATAATTGTCACAAGAGTGGTAGATTTATACCATTATTGTCATTCGATAAAATTATATAATATATTTATTAACTTTTACGATAATTAGATAATATATTTATTAACTTTTATAATAATTAGATAGTATATTCCAATTTTATATGCCTAACTATACTATTCAATCGCAATTTATCATTTAAAATGTAAGATAAATTTGTGATACGTAAAGTTTTTTCAAATTAAGCAAAAGGGTGAAAACTTAAAAGCATTACGAGTTCTGCTTCCGGTGGAAGTAAAAATATGTTTATAGGATATAATTAATTATTGTTTTAATTAATAATGTGAATAGGAAGGATGATGGCTGCTCCTCTGATAGGAAATGCAGAAATGCCACCGGAGGATGGCTTTACCTGGAGGAAATACGGCCAGAAGGAGATTTAATTTGGGTTCAAACTTCCAAAGGTATATATAATTAACAAATAATTTAGCTTCGTAAAAATATGCTCTAGTTGTCAATGACACATCAGCAAAAGTTTGTTAAATTGTAATGCTGGCCATGTGCTATTCATGCTGAGTTTGGTTCGCATATAGTAAACCTATAAATAAGGCATCCAATAGTATTATTTTTGTAATCAATTAAGTTTCAATGAAAGATATTTTCAGCATTTTCTCTTCCTCATGCTTTCTTCCTTTCTTTCATTTTGTTTCTTCACTGATAAAACTACCAAGTTTTATCAAAAGCTTTGATGGTATCTGAACAATGAATTCATCACCTAACTATTAAAATCTATATATTCAAATAACTAATCAAGTTCCTGTCACCACTGTTGCTGTCAAAATCGATCAAATTGATAAGTTACTGATTACTTTTCAGAATCAATTAGTTGCTATTAAGTTGGATAGTAATAATTATGATATAGAAGAAACAAATTTTGAGGATAATGAGAAGCTTTGATTTAGAAGAATGTGCTTGGATCAAACAAATATCCTTTAAAATTCTCAAGCATGGAAGAATTAGTGTTAATTACAAGTTTTGGACCAATCAAGAACAAATCATTTGATCTTTATTGATTACTACAATGACCGAAGAACTCATGAAAGAGGTTTTCGTAAATTTTTGATTTTTGGTCAGCATGGATCACATAAGTTTTTTTTATTTCTCTTTATTAGTCTAATTGAATTTTTATTTTATTTTTAAGATATTATTCTTTTTTGAACCGTTAAGTTATTACTTTTCATTTTAAATTCTTTCTTTAAAAGTTTTACATTTTTTAGATTGAATTTTTAATAAAGATTCATTTTTAGAGTTTTTAGATTTTAAGAATTGTTTTGAACAATCAAGTTCTTCTTATTTATTTTCTGTTAAAAAAAAACTTCTCAAGATATAAAAACTGGAGTTGTTTTTGAAGGATTTTTATCTTCTTTTCTTTTATCTAGATCTTTGTATCAAAATGTTTTATTCCTACAAGCATAAAAATAATTAGATGTATTAATTCTCTAGTAAATACATCTAGTAAGTTATTCTTATTTTTTAGAATATATTCGACATCAAAATTATATGATTAAAACATTCTTGTAATCTAACTAATCTTTTTTTCTTTATAATCACGTGTAATATCAGTTCTAAAAGAAATAATTAAAATTCTTATATCAGTTTTAACAATGAACCTGAAGCTTATGAGATATATTATCAATTTTTTAATAATTTTTTAATAGTTAAGTATTTTTTTCTTATTAGTGTGATAATTTAATTCTAAATCATAGAAAGATCATAAAGTATATCTACAAATATATTTATCTTTATCATTTATTTCTTCTTTCAATACTTCCGCTCAATATTTTTGTGAAACATCCATTTTAATTATTATTTTATCATCTAAACTTAGATAGTATAAAGTTATTAAACTTTTTACTTGTGCTTTTACCTTATCTATATATAGAGTATTTTGTTATGTCCACTTCTAGACATAATCTTTTTTTCAATTTTTCTTGTAAGGGTTTTCTCATTTCTACATATTTCTTGATATATGCTTTAACATATGTTAAACATCTTTATAATCTTTGTAATTGATTTTTGTCTTTCAATTCACTAGAAAAACCTTAAATATTATTTAATACATGGGATTGTAGATTATATTTTTATATCTACTTAAATATAAATCATTGGTTTCTCTTATAACCTTGTTAGGGTCTTTTAATTTTACGTTGGCAATTATTTTAGATTCATTAAGAAAAAAGTTTTGTTTCTCTTCTATGTCTACTGAAATATTTTATAGATAATTTTTTTCTTACTTTGTCTATCTCACCATGTTTTCGCTTGTTATATTATTGTATAAAAATTGGGTTTAATACAATCAAAGTTTTTCTTAATTTTGATACGTAAATGATTTTATCATCTAATATTGTTAGACTTATTTTGTCTAAATATAGTGTAAAATGTAGATATAAGTTTAGAAAATTATTTCCTATTAATGAATCAATTTATGTTTCTTGCTGATATATGGTAGAAATACGAAATTTTTCTCATCCTAACATTATATCTATGTATTTTAAAACCTTATTAAGATTTATTGTAGTAGTATTATTAAAAAATTATAATTAAATCTTTTAGTGTTTATTTTCAATGTTTTTCTGGAAATACATATTTAGTTGCTACACACATACTAGCTCTTATATCTATATATGCATGTAAATGATAGTTGGCATAGTCTTTAAATTTCAATCATACCTTAATATAGGTATTGTTTGAATTTGTTACTATACAAATAATTCTTCTCATGAATAGTATTCATATTCTCAGTCGGTTATTTCATTCGTTTCCTCCAATAGTACCCATATTCTAAGTATTATTTATATCTGATTCCTCAATTGATTCTAGTTTCATCTTAAAGACTTCTTCTAAGATTTTTACTTTCCGTGTAAATTCTTTTTTAAATTATTTCTTATGTTAAAGCTTGTTAGGGCATTCATTGTTATAATATCATTTTTCATTATAGATCTAACACATACATTTCTTTTTCCCTCAAGGGAAATAAATCTTCTTTTTTTGCTTTTGAAAATCTTATTTCTTGAATTCATATCTTTTAAATACCTTGTTTTTTTATATTTATGTTTGTAGAATTTTATATTACATTCATATTTTTCTGGCATTTTAAAATCTCTTATATCACAATAGATTTTATCATTTCATCTTCTTTTTTTATATTCTTGTATCCATTAACATTTAATAATTATTAAGTTTTTAAGGCTTCTTATTCTATCCCAATGTGCCTAATATGGTTTCTCTATTTGTTTGATTATATCCTTCTATTAATATTTTATGTAATATTTTAGGTAATTTTTGAAAAAAAAAATTTATATGTTGCATATATAAATGATGGTAATTGATAATAATATATTTCATATTCACAAATAAAATAATTTATGTAACACATGTTACAAATTTTCATATTCGTTAAATGTCATTTGACTTTATTAATTTTATTTTCACTAGATTCAGCAATAGGTGTTTTTTTATCTTCTCTAATAAAGTTTTTGTATATTTTATTTATTATTATATCTAAATACTTTTTTCCTATAAAAGTATTTTCTTGCATTAATAAATTTCACCGATCTATTAAATTTGAAAACCCAAATTTAACATTTCATGTCATTTTACGAGCTACAAAACCTCTATAAGTTGAAAGATTTGATTGTATAGTTTAAGAGGTTTGTATTAGTATACTCAAACCACTAGTTGATTCATCTGAGACTTTTTTATTATAACTTATAAAATCTAGATCTAAAGGATCAATTCTATAATTTTCATGGAGCTTGAATTCTGGTATAATGTTACCTCTAGTTTTTCAATATAATTTTTTTTTTATTTTTGGTGTTGTTTTCTTCTATTGAAAGTATCAGGTTATTTCTTGACCTTTATTTCTTTCTTTTTCATTGTGTGGGTCGAATGTTATGGTAAGGAACTGATAATGATATTGATTTTATGACTTTTTGGAGTCATAATTTTTGGTTCATAATCAATTTCACTGATTATTGTTATATCATTTTCTTCTTTGTTTATACAAAGTTTCTTATTATAATGTTTTTTTTCTAATTTTTCATATGTTAAAGTAAACAAAGTTATTAATTTTTCTTTATTATTTTTTTAGGGTTCATAAATTGTTTATCTAACTCTTTTCTATATTCCATTAAATTGGAGTTATATCTTGTTCTTTAGATTTCTTTTCATTTTTCTTCTCTCATTTCTAGGTATCAAGACGTCTGATCTTTTAGGTGTTTATTTCTTTAATCCTTTTAAGAGATCATATTTATAACCTATAATATCATTATTTTTATGTATATTATATACATCTTTTCTTAGCTCTATAAATTATATAGGTATATTTTATTGTAATTTATTATAATCACGTGCATTTATTTTTTTAATAATTCTTTTTGTTTTATAATTATATCTTATAGATGCTTCGTATTTGATTCTTGGACTAAATCAATTTCCTCTGTTAGAAGTCTTAAAGTCTTCGTTAATGTTATTTGATTTGTTACTTTAATTTATATTTAAACATTATTTTCTTCTTAATATGGAATCATGAACTAATGCATTTATTATTTGAACTTCTTATTTTAATTTCGTGATTTTTTTTCTTTATTGGAAATTTTTTCTTCTGATTCTATAAATATAAATCTTGGTACGTTACTATTTCTTATTACATTATTTTTTTTCCTATTATAAGGGATTTTTCTTTGATTTCTTAGAACCATTACTATATTATTTCAAATTTTATCAATATTTTTAGGTTTATTATTTGATCAAGTTCTTAGAATATTTTGTCAATTTCTATGGATTCATTTTATTTATATAATACACTATTGTGACTATTTATTAATAAATACTCTACTATATAAAATATTGAAAAAATAATGATTTTTTTCTTTCATTCATTCTCTTATTTCAAATTCATAAGTCTGAATTAATACTTTATTTAAATTTTTATCATGAATATTAATAGTGGATCTAGGATATATCGTGAATTTTAATTTCTAGTATTCCAAATTACCATGGATCATTTTGTTTAAATTTTTATGATAAATATTAATAGATATATCTAATTTTTTCTTTATCTTTTTGAGAAATTTTTAATAATTTTTTCATAATAGTTTCATTGTAAATTAATGGTATATTATACTTTTATTTTATACATGTAATATTAATGTTCATTTTTTTATCACTTATTCCATAATAAACTATGTATTTTTTTAATAATAACTTTTTTAATGATGAAAATTATGAATGTTTAAATTCATCTTTTTCTTAATGATTTAATTTCACCTTTAAAATTTCTTAATTGTTTTTACTAATTATCATTTTTTTTGTTAAAAATATCTTAATATGTTTTTTTAATTTTAATTCTAATATTATTTGATTTTTTATTACTTTTTTGTTATCTATTATTTTTTCATTTATTTTTTTTATTAAAAATTATTGTTTATTTATATTAAATTAAATTTTTGTTATATTTAAAATATATTTTTAAATATTTTTAAACTTTAAAAATATTTTTGAAAATGCATTAAAACTTGAGTAATTTTTTATGTTACTCCTGCTAATTAATCATTTTCTTCATTATTAGCTAGTTTGTAAGGCCAGAAGCCCCGGCGCATACAAGTCTTTGGTAATTAGATTAAGTCCCTTAACCAATTACCATGGCAAGTTCTACGAAGACTACTTGACATGACAGAAACTTTTACAAAGTCAAACGATCTAATTAGCTACAGAAAGGGAAGAAAAAAATTGTTTTTACCCTGGTTACTACTCTTAGTTTTTAACCCTAATTAATTACAATAAAATATAACACGTATTTAAAAATAAATTTATTCGAATATATATTAAAAAAAATTTAATATTTAAATTTTAATTTTTTTCTTAAATAATAATATGATTTTTCTTATTTGAGTGATCTTCTATAGTTAAATTTGTTAGAGCTATAATATATTTTGTATTTTTAAAAATAAATATAACAATTAAAATTATGACAGAAAATCTACCTTTTAATTAATTTAAACTAAATGTTGAAACTACGTGCTGTTTTTCAGGAGTTACTACAGATGTACCCACCAGAAACTGTATTCATGCCCGGCAAAGAAATACAAGTCCAGAGAGACTAAGAAAAGCCAAACATGCATGTTTATTGTGTCATATTGGACCTCTTCAAAGTACCACAACTATCACTAATTCAACCAAACTCAATTACGCTAAAGAAGAAGTCCATCAGCTTCCAATGGTTGACAACTTGACATGATATGGCTGATCAATTAAAGCTATGCTTAATAGTTCTGGTTATAGGAGTACCAATAGCGCATAGAGTTTTTGTTCCCTTCTGTATAAGATAAGTGACTGTCAGGTAGTATTAGAAAATTGAATGACTAGTTAACTATTTTTTGTTAGATTAATAAAATATTAGTTCGTGAAATTCAAACATGTATCCTGCTGCTAGACACCGATTAAAATGACTAGTTGATAGCATTAGATCACAGGATCATGGATTTTTTTTACCTTAAGATCTATTTAATTTTAATTTAACTATCAATTTAGACATTTATCAAGGTTTAATTGTATTGATTTACTCACCTCACTCTATTAAGAACACTTATATACATCAATTTCTCGATTCGATTATAATTATATAAATTTGATTATATTTATCAATAATATTGTATTATGTTATTTATAATTTGTCATAAATTTATTACAAATAAATTTTTTCATATGTTATATATTATATTTCCTACTAGGATGCATACACATTTGTTGTTATATTTTAAATTAATTAAAAAATATATTAACGTAATTTATATAAATAATATGAAATTTATATTTTTTTTATTAACCTTTTAATATTATATATCTCATATTATTTATATATTATATAAAATTTATAATTTTTATTTATTTTTAATTATATGTTTAAAAGAAATATAAATTTAATAAGATTGAAAAAAAAGTTTGTGTATGCATTAAATGAAATGAAATGTGAAATTAGGATATAAAATTTTGAAATAATTTATTATACTATTTAATCATAAGAAGTCAATTGTATTGTGATTGGATGACTATATATCTTAATTATTATTATTTTTTTGTTTGCTATTAAACTAAATAAATCTCAACTTAGAACTTTTACTTAAAAAGAAGGTATATAAAACTACTCTTCTACGATCTCGTTGCATATTCATTGATCCATAAACTAGCGAGGCGAAAAAATGAGAATTATTCCACGTAGTTCGATTGGTTAATATAGGTAGGATTTTTCATTTTTTATAAAAATGATTAATATTAACTAAAATTTGTATTTTATAACATGAAATAGGATAATAATAATAATAATAGTATATATATTGTATTCTCCACTTTGCTTTTCGAATTATAATTTATTATTATTATTATTTTAAAATATTTTATAACAAAATTTTATTAATATTATTTAATATAAAATAATTATATATATTTTATTTTTATCCCTTTCATATAAATACTATTTGTTCTTTATTTTTTACTTACAAAATATTTATTATTTGCTTGTTTTTATTATAATTTTTCTTTTATAATAAAAAATAAAAATAATATTTAAAATATTTTATAGATTTCCATTTTGGAGGGTTATTCATTTCTCACTAAAAAATTCAATATATCTCCATAAAAAATTTAAGTAGAAATTAGAATAAATTCTAAATTCTTAGACAAAAAAAAAATAGGGAGTTAATCTCCATTCCCATCTGATCTCGTTAAAATCTGATCTCGTTAAAAACCCTAAATATATCATTCTGAAAGTGGATCGACTAACAATTGTATTTCATCAATTTTATCTCCTTGCTGCATCCAAAATAGTATTTGTCAAGCTAAAAAAAGCTACGGAAAAATGTCACAATGGATATAAAATCACCTTATTTTTATAAATTAGATATATTAATAATATTTTTTAATTATTATAATTTTATACACTTTAATTATTTATTATAAATCTTAATTTTTTAAATATTTTTATTAAAAAACTTATTTGGTGTGAAATTGAAGGAAGAGTGATAGATGTTAATGATCAAAATCATCTACGTTAATTTAATTAAAATAATTAAAATATCTATCAATGTATTAATAAATGTATTAAATTATTTAATTTTTAAAAATAATGTAAATCTAATGCATTTTTTCATATACAATTTAGTCCAACATCACATTCAAATTTTTAAAAAATAAAAACTTCATCTGATATTAGTACCTTTTTTCTCAATCATCGATAACGGATTTTTTCTTATTGAATAATAATAAATAGAAAATTTCTTCCAAAATAAGTGGCTTCTAACGATATTATTATATAAATGATTAAATTATTTAATAAAAAATATATATTTATTTGTCATAACATTTAAAAACTCATATTTATTAATACTTAAACATATTAATACTTATATCTATTAATTATTGGGAGATGAGTAATATTGATAACGTAATTTTAGTCAAATAAGTCTAGTAACACTTAACCTATATAATTTTTTAAAAGATATGTATTTTAATCTTAAAAACCTACACTTTAATTTTAAAATGATACGTATAAGTTCTGTATCTTTAAATTTTTAAGATTCAAATGTTTTTTTTTCAAAATTATGTATATAAAATATTTTAGAACTAAAACATTTATTTTATAAAAACTATAACCAATGAATAAATAATTGAGTTATTCAATTGGTTTAATTTTTAACTCTCTAATAAAAAAATAATTATTATAATAATAAATATTTATTTATTTACTTTATAAAAAAACAACATATATTTTTTAAAAAATTAAAAATAAAATTAAATATATAAACAAAATTATATCATACAATAAGTGATGTCCCTATCCCTCAACCGCTATTGTACTGTGCCAGATACCATATCTTTTGTCCATCAGTATTTATCTGGAAGGCGATTTCAGGACTTTTACTAAAGAAAATGACATGGTCCCTATCATGATTTAATGCATCGTGGAGGGATATTCACGGAATTACTATTTCTATGAAAATAATAAATAAATAATGTAAAACAATTTAAATTATTTTTTTAATAATCTAATGTTATATTGTTTTTAGAATTATTTTTTGACATTAATAAAAATTATTCTGAAAGTAAAATGTTATTTATTTAACACAATCTAATTTTTTTTCTCTATCTAAACAAAAATAAAAATCTCTTCT
Source organism: Hippophae rhamnoides (assembly GCA_033030585.1). Taxonomy (NCBI): domain Eukaryota; kingdom Viridiplantae; phylum Streptophyta; class Magnoliopsida; order Rosales; family Elaeagnaceae; genus Hippophae; species Hippophae rhamnoides. The sequence continues at coordinate 52,057,791 of CM065432.1, forward strand.
CATTGTATCTCATGCAATAGAAAAACTTTTATAATTTTTTTAAATAACAATATTACTAGTGTATTTATTGAGTTTTACAACTCTTCAATTAAAAAAAACATGAAATATAAGTATCCAAGCATTAAATCTTTTCAAAAATATTAAATATGTTTATTGAGTTTTACACCTCTCCAATTAAAAAAATATATATCATTGAAATATACGTGTCCGAGCATTAAAGCTTTCTAAAAAGCAATATTTTATCAAATTGTCTCAATTTTTGCTAATATTAAAATAAAATTATATTTTTAAAAACTCATAAATATTAATTTTTAAAATAAAATATTTGTTTATTTTCTTAGAGAAAAAATTATATTAATTTTAAATTTTATTTACTTAAAATACCACGTCATCCTATATATATTTTATAAAGATGAATAATTTCTGACAACATATAACAACTAACAAGAATTTATGTGGATTACTTTATGGATATGATTTCATCCAATAATATTTTTTCCCATAATCGAGAAAAATGTATTAAAAAAAGAAAATATAATTTAATAATTCGAATATATTTGTACAAAACATATAAACTAAGTAATAATAGATAAACAAATTACTATTAAAATAATTAAAATGATTCAAAAATCATAAGCAACGTTAATTCCCCTTCATAATAATCAAGATAGATAACTTATAAAAAAAAGTCAAGCTTAATGAATTGACACAAAGAATGATTAAAAAAAAAGATTAGATTATATTCATTAAATTAAAGTATCCAAAAACAGTATTAGAAATTTCTTACCTATCAAACTAAAGAAAAAGGAGCAAAATAAATTAGATAAAGGAGACAAATTAGATTTCAAACCGACCTCTTAGTAGTAATAATTCGTAACACTACAAATTAATGCTATCAAAACTTTCAAAACCTCATAGCAAAAAGGCATAATAATCATAATCTAAAACCTCTTATTCACATACAGTTTGAATATTATGTAAGGATAAAAGATAACAGAGAGGAAACACAAGTGGCACACAATGGCCATAGAAAAAATTCTTCATGTAATTAGTAACTTAATCAAAATTTATAGAAGAGAGTTGCCAGCATAAAAAGCCCGAGAAGGTGTTTGAATTAAAGGAAAACCAATAGAGAATTATGAATAGTGAATAGTGAATTTCTCTACTCAAAATCCTTGACAGAGAAAAATCAATTAACTTAGGAATGAGTTGAGAATCCATTTTTGGTTGCTCGAACTGGTTGAATTGAAGAAAATTGATTGTATTTTGCACCAAATTAGCTTCGAAATTGCTTCAATGGTAGTTCCCCGTGCGGTTTCCAGCTTGGAAAGTGATGGCAACTCTATGTATATAGTATGGATAAGGGGGTTTCACAAGAAACTAGTGGCTCTATTTTGCACCAAACTTATTATTTAAAAAAAAAACTATTTAAAAATGTGTTTAATTAGTTTAAAAAAAAAACTAAATATTAACATAATTCTTATTTTAATACATTATTTAAAATACTAAATTTAATATTTATACTTTTAAATAAAATACAATTTAATTATTCTGAATATTTGATATTTTATTATTAAAAATATATTTTTATATAATTATATATTCAATTTTAATTAATCATAACTTTTATCTTATATTTTATTAAAGATGGTTAATTTTGAAAGAAAAAAAAAAATCTTCTGCTAATAAAATCATCCATCCTCTAGTTTTAATTGTATCCATCAATTATGAAATGACTTAATATATACAACCGTTGTCCTCGAGGAAAGCAGAGAATCTTCAACAAAGTGCGTGGAGCCAAATTTTGGTTTCATTAGGACATAAGGATAATCGTTTAGTCATTTTCTTCTTAGCAAAAAAAAAATAAAATAAAATAAAAAATGTCCTTTTTTACTTCCACAAATTTTTCGATTGACCTTTCTACTTCTAGGCGATCAAATCACTTCCACCACTTGTTCTAATTACTTGTTTTTAAATATATATATATATATATATATATAAGATAGGAAAAATAACCACCAATTTTTTTTATTTTTTATTTTTTTTTAAAAAAAAACATTCGAGCCACACACAGCGATTTACACTAAATATCCTTTATAAATATTGATTGTTAAGACATGCATTAAAGTGAAAATAATTAACATTGCTTTTTTAATTATTTAATTTAAAGGGGAAAATGATACATGATGAGTTGAAGATGACTCCGTATAGTATGCATCAAGTAGTTCCTAGCAGAATACAATTATAGCTAGAGGTTAACATATCATCAGTAGATCTAGCTAGAGGAATTGATCAGGTTCATCAAAACAAAAATCTGCATTAGACTTGTTAGCAACAAAATCCATATTGCCCAAATTGCCATCCGAATTACCAATTATCTCTCGGCATACCACATCCTCATTTTCAGACACCATCTTTGGAAATGACTTGAAGATTGTAGGCTCCAGTGCTTCTAATTCTGTCCAGCTCATATAATTATTATTCATTGAGGAAAGGTAGTTTTCTGATAGATGATCGCTTGGTGCTGATATTATTTCTTCTTTAGTATTAATTGACATGTCTTTTTTTATTACACTCTCTGTAGATGATGGACTCTTCATCAACTGCTTCGTGTCTTCTTCATAATTTGCTATCCTTGTCTGATCAGAAGTAGTAAATATCATGCGACTATTATCATCAGACTCATTCAGGATCATCAATTGTGGTACTGTCGACTTTTTAAGTATGTTTCTGCAACTGTGTTCACCAATGTATATGATCTCATACAATATTTGTGGTGTTTCTTGAATTTGTTGTACTTGTTTGTTTGCTTTACAACCTTCATCATATTTTCGACTACATCTGAAGTATGACCTGAACAATTCAAATTATATATATATTAGCTTCTCCCTTTTAATTAACATATATATATATATATTATATATGAAAAAGCGTAAAACTTAAAATTTAAAATATTCAATTTTGACCCTTCAAGGTAAGCTAGGTTTCCCATTTTTATTCTGTCGGAAGTTAACACTGAAGTTCAAGGTCAATTATTCAAATTTATGACTTGTAGTGGAGTAATTACATCAAATTATCAGACGTACGTTTTCTTTTTTTTTTAAATAATAATAATACTAATTATGAAAAAGAAAATTACAATAATTAACCTTGGATATGGTGAATTGAGGATGTTCTTTTGGCCATATTTTCTCCAAGTTTGACCATCATCTATTGTGGAAGTGATCGTTTTCCATGACTGTGAATTCTTTCTGCACATTCACACATCGATCGAGTTAATTAAATATAGCTTTTTCATACAAGATCTGATTAATTATATACATATATAGTACATAATCTTTATTAATAAACGTTAAATTGATACATATAACACTGTTCTTGTATATATCCAAATAATAATTGAAGTAAGCGGCTCATTGTATATGTGTACATAGTAGCATCAAGGACAAACAACGTACACATCAAAAAAAGCAAGTATAGGACAAACAATCGATTTGGATATTTATTTTTTGTGAAATTAAACGACACGATAAATAGCCTAGTAGTCTTTTGATATATATAGCTAGAGCAGTATTAATTAAATTTTTAATTGTAGGTAGCATTTAACAAAGATATAATTAATTACCTTCTCTTATAGCAGCCCCTCCGATCTCTGATGATGGATCTGACCTTTTTATGGCTTTCGCCGGAATCTTCCAAGCTCCGTTCATCCCAGTATGAATTATCTAAATGGGAAACCCATTCACCACCAGTGGACTCATGATGATCAGGATGAGCAGAGTTAGAGTTAGAATTAGAGTTAGAGTTCAAGACAGAAAGGATCTCAGTAAAAGATGTGAAGATCTTAACAGCGAGATCCACAGTAGTTGAACCTACTGAACCATCATCTTCTTCATGATCGCCAATCTGCTGGGGCTTTTGTAAAATTTTCCGAAGCTGAATTGCCCATTCTCGGCCTTTAACTAGCTTATTGCTCAGTTGTTTACACTTTTCTTTCGGCCAAAAAGTACCCATTTTATAATAATAATAATATTGTTTGGCGACACTTGTGAGCTTCAATGGTAGATAGTGAGAAAATTAAGCGCAAAAGGATAGGGATTTTAAGAGGAAATATTTAGGAAAGTGGGAAGCAACTCAAAAGAAGATACAAGGAAGGAGGGTTTGATTAAGATGAAAAGCGATTGTGGAAAATTTTCCATTCCATTCATTATAAAGGCCCATTGATGACGCCGGTTTCCAGATCGAGCCCTACGTCACTTATTTTGTTTTATTATTTATATACGTTTTTAATTTTATACCATACAATTATTTTTATTAATATAATCATTAAATACACTTTATTAAGATTATAATTGAATAAATTTATTATTAATAAAAAATAATTTTAATTATGGTAGTATTATCATTTTTTTATTGTACTATTTATTTATATGGTATTTATTAAATAAAATAAATTTAAGTAAATATTTTTTTAAAAAAATAAATCAATTTATTTTTGTATGTGATGAAAACGGGTTTAAATGATTTTAAAAGAATATTATATGCTTGTCACGTATTTCTTTTTTTTTTCTTTCTAACCATTTAGCTTTTGCATACAAATAAAAATTAATATACATTAATATCATGAGATTTAAATACAATTGTTTAAATAATAAAATTAAAATTAAAAGTAAACTAATTTATATGAAAATTCACGATAATTTATAAACATATATCTCATTTTAATAAAATTACGACTTACAATGTTATTTTAAAAAAAATGACAAATATTTATTGAGTTGAATAATTTAATGATATTTTTATTCGATACAATTGTTAACCTAGTTTGACATAGGAATTATTTTCCTATTCTTTGTATTTTACTTAAAATTTTGTTTGTATCTTCACTTAAAATACATATGTATGTATATAATGTATATCAGGAATCTCAGTAATAAACATGAAGCCTAAATAAAAATTGAGAATTCAAGTGATTTTAAATTTGTTTTTAATAATTTTTTTTTTATTATTATAGAGAAAAATTATAAAAAATTAAGAAAATAATAAATACTTATAATGAAAAAAAAGAAATTTTTTAACCAATAAATAATAAAAATAAATTATATCTATATAAAAGAAGAAAAATAAAATATATATAAGAATAAATACATAATCTTTTTACACTAAACAACATTGAAAGAATATTGTTGCAAAACTAGTTTAAAATAATAAGAATAAATTACAAAATAATTATAAGATTTTAGAATTATAAAATTTAAATAAATAGTTTAAATAATTTTTAAAGAATAAAAATTATTGATAATTTAATGGAATAAAAACATAATTTAAAGATGAAATACAAAATATATAATACATTATTTATGAATAATTTGAGCTTAAGTATAATTAAATTTATAAAAAAATTACATATTCATTAAAATATGATATATAGTTTTAAGAGATTGGACGGGGAGTGCAATCTATGTCTTTGTCCTGACTTTTATTATAAATACAAATATCTATTATTTATTTTCTATTTTGTTATCTCTATCTCTACTTTTAAACAGATAATTTTGGTAAGATTTTTCAATGTTAAGAAAAATTGACAACCATATTATTGAATACAAATATACAAGTAAATTCATATTTTCATAACATTATTCTAGTCATTTATATATGTAGTTTAGGTATATCAATTTTCAAAAATTATGATTTAATTAAAAAAATTAGCATGTATCAAATTCATCTTTAAAATAATTAAATAATAAAAAGGATTTATTTAATCATTATTAACAAAATAATTTGAGTTTAACCCCAAAATGAAACAATATCACTAAAAGTTAAGAGATAATTAAAGAAAAAACTAAAATAATTGAATCGTATTAAAAATGATAATTTTGGAAGAGAAAAAATAAGTAAAAGTATGACTTTGTGAGAAAAATTGAAAGCTTTTATCTTAAATCAACATCTAATAAATTTTTTAACAACTTTAATACTCTTAAAAATAGTGCGTTGAAGATTAAGAGATATTCAATGATAAGAAACAATTTAAAAGGTGAGTCTGTCCTTCATTTTTTGCCGATATGCATGACACATACTAAATTTTTTAATTAAATCTTAATTTTGGATGACTAGTGTACTTAAAATTAAAAATGAATTTATCTTTCATTTTTAAACAATATGCATAACTCATGCTAAATTTTTTAATTAAATCTTAATTTTAAATAACATATATACTTAAAATTAAATGTATGAACTATTATTATATTGTTATAAAAACATGGTTACACATATATACCTTTTATTAAGTAAGAATACTATTAAAATATATAACTCAATATAAGTTATGATAAACAAATAAATATATTATCGAACTATTATGAAAATTATGAATGTACCATCTATCTATATCGAGAAACAAAAATAACACTTAAATTAAAACTAATGGTATATTTGTAGTAGATTTATACAATTAATAAGAAGTTTGTTAATAAATTTGAGATTTTGTACCTTAGTAATACCCTAATTTCATTTTTGTTAAAAAAAATTACTCTTATTTTTTAGGTGATACTTTTGATCTACTAACATTTAAAAAATATATTAATTTGATATAATTTTTTATTTTATTGAAGATTTAATATATGTGCAATACATGTACTTTTAATCAAGGGTATTTATAGTATTTTTATCTGTTTATGTCCTTGAAATATTAACATCTTTTTTCGCACCATTTTTATGTCTTTGAATAAATATTTTAATGCCTTTCTAACTCATTAAAATTGTAAAATAAGGTGCTAAAACCAGTTAAATAATATTAAAATAAATCTTTATGCTAATTTGATATAACACATGTACTTAAAGATACCTACATTTAAAAAATATATTAATTTGATATAATTTTTTTTATTTTATTGAGAATTTAATATTTGTGCAGCACATTTACTTTTAATAAAGGGTATTTATGATATTTTTATCTATTTTTGTCCCTAAAATATTAACATCTTTTTGGTACCATTTTTTATGTCTTTGAATAAATATTTCAATACTTTTCTAACTCGTTAAAATCTTAAAATAAGGAGTTAAAATGAGTTAAATAATATTAAAACATATAAAAATGATTCAAAAATGGTGAAACAATGTTAATATTTTAGGGATTGAAAATTATCAAAATACCACAAATGATATTCATTTTAAATGTATGTGGTGGATAAGTGTAAAAAATATTAATAAAATAAAAAATTACATTAAATTTATATTTGTTTAAATATTAGTATCACTAAAGTACCACTTAAAAAAAGATAAAAAATAAAATTAGAATATTACTAAGATATCAAAATCATAAATTTATATCATTAATAAGAAATATGATTGTATACTTATACTAATAATTAGGAGTGAGCAAAATATCCGATCAATTCAAAAAATCTGATCAAATCTAAAAAAATTGAGTGGTTTCGATCCAAAGTCAGATAAGATTCAGATTGAATTTTATCAATCCACTCGGATTCGGATTCGGATTGACAATATTCAAATTCAAAAAAATCTAATCCGATTCGATACATTTATATATTATTTTAAAAAATATATATAATAATTAATAAACCTAACTTATTAAACCTAATATAGCCGGCTCCATCTCTCTGCCTAATTGTTTTCCCAACTACCCATCTTTCTCTCTACCTCCATTGCTGGTTTCAGGTTTTGTTGCTCGCCGCTCTACTATCGCACCTCTACTGTCATTAGTCGTATCTCTACTATCGCCAGTAACAGCTCTCTAGTCGTTGCTCTGCTGTCCCCAGTTGCAACTCTCCAGTCGCAGCTCGCCGGTCGTTGCTTACTGTTTGGTGTTCGCCTGTAATATGGTATTGTTCGCTGTTGCACAGAAAAATATTTTTATTTTAGATTTTTTTATTCTATGTACTTTTTCATTTTATATGTTAAAATTATATCAAAGTTAGATTTGTTCGGATTTATATCGGATTGATATTTCATAATTTATTTATTTAAGTAATTTTTTCATAGATTTAAATTAAAATTTTGATCATATCCGATCGGATTGGTATTCAGATTTTTTCGGATTGGTATGTACAATGGATCGGATTCAGATTGGTATTTAAAACGGATTCAGATTGAATAATTTTCGGATCGGATCGGATTCAGATTGACTTAAAATTGGCGGTTTCAAATTTGTTCGGATTAACATGTACAACGGATCGAATTTGGATTGAATAATTCATAATTTGCTTCGGATCGGATCGAATTCGGATTGACCTAAAACTTACTGTTTTGAACGGATGCTCACCCATACTAATAATAAGGAGTTTGATTGCAGATTTGTATCAATAATAAATAGTTATAATAGATATGTTATAATAACGATGAATTTATATCACTAATAATAATTTTATATTAATGAAATTAAAAAATATATTTATAATTTTAATAATAATTCAGTTATGTATTTGTTAATTTACTTTATAATATTTTAATAAGATAATTTATTTTTTAAAAAATATAATTTAATTAAATAAGATTTACATAAGACATTACTTTTTAATATATTAACTTAGGTTGGATTTGACGATTTTTTGAGCTAACCCAATCAATCTGAAAGACAATCACGGTTAAAATTGGACAATTATAAGAGTAAAATCAAGACAACTCAACCCACGCTAAATTGGGTTGGTTTGAGATAATATCTTAACCCAAATTTATATTAATAATAAATAATATTAAATTATTATAAAATATTGGGTCTATAAAAATATTAATATTGATATGCAGCCACGTATCTTAATGCCCTATATATATTTATATTTAATGAAATTGAATGCATATTTTGAGTTTGCTCTTGATGCAAGTTTATAAAAACAGTGTAGGAACAATATTACCGATAACTTGAAAGTAACTGCTTGGGTTGAGTCGCGGACTAGGTCGCTCTCTTTAAGACGTTTCGCGGCTCTGCCCAATTTGTGCAAGCAAACACAACCTCGTCGTCCCTAGGATAAAACAGCCCAGAATCTTAATCTCTGTCTCAGAAATTCACTGCACTGATGAAGACTGGAATGCTACACCTGAAAATTTGTTGCTCGAAAAACTAAAAAAGAACTTAGAAATTGTAGAGAGAATTTTTTTTCTTAGGGAGATGATTGTTGATTGTTGTGTTTCAAATGAGAGCTGAAGCCCTCCTTTTATAGATTTTAGAAACCGTGTGGCAATTATGAATAAAACGGTAATGTCTGGGAATTAAGAGCGTAACGGCAATTCTGAGTAATGAAGAGTAACGAAAAACGGATATATTTTTTTATATGAGTAAATACGAGCAACGGCTCTTTTCTGAATAAAGAAAACAAACGGCCATATTCTTAATAAAAGAAAATAACGGTCATTTTTTTCTGAGAAAAAAAAATATATATATAACAACCATTTTGTAAGTGGAAAAATTTTCCTTAAAAAAATATATTTTACCAAAAAAAAAATACCACCTCACCTCACACGGACTCGGCACGGCACGGCCGGTCGGTCGGACGGACGGCGGCGGCGGCGGCGTGCGCGTGTGTGGTATCACATTTGCCTAGGTCCTCTCCCCTTCCACAAAAGTGGGTGCCCCTTGGGACCCAATCCCAATAGCCAACTCTTCATTATTTAAACCTCTTTACAATAATATAAAAAAGCAATGTGGGATAAGGCACATTTACCAAAAAAAAAATTTTAATTAAATTTCATCTTTTCAAACAACCCCCCACTTGAATTTTATATAAAAATAATTTTTCATCGAGCAACCGATCAATTAAAACTATAAGATTGTGCATAAGCGAAAAGGTGTCTATCGACTTGAACCTTTGCATAGTGTTGATGCTTTAGAATATACTAGAGTAACTCGTAGTTTTGAACTCTATCTCTAACAATCATCACACACACAACCTTCCCAAGGTGTAGTTCGAAAAAGCCCGTGCTTTACGGCCATACACGTGTATCACAGTATAGTGAACGCTCTAGTAAATTTTGCCCAAAAAATTTTCATAAGAAGCGGCCATACTTCCACATTCACATATGTGAGTCTATCAAGAGTACTCCTGTAGCTATGTACTCCACTCCACATAGAGTATAGAACTCATTAAGAGTTTAACAAATAACTCATCCTTTTCTATCGCTTCAGGACTTCATGCTTCTAACAATATAGAATGAGATTTGATTAATAGCATGATACATCTCATATCACTTCATGACTTGTTATTACCCTTTGAACTTATTTCTTGGGATCTCCAGTCTATAAGTTGGGTTACCATCATAAATGACTCTTCATTCTAAGGGCATTAATCCCATTCATTTTGAGGTTTTGAAAACCTTCTCTCTTGGTAATCCTTTCGTCAAAGGATCTGCCAAATTTTCATCAGAACGTACATGATCCACTCTTACTGCTCCCGTTGAGAGAAATTCTCTATGATACTACGCTTACGACGTATCTATTGTCTCTACCGTTGTAGTAACGGTTCTGAATCTTTGCAATAGCGTACTATCGTCGTGGATCAAGACACCGGTATCGGTCTTTCCCATAAAGGGATCTCACTAACAAACTTCTTAGCCATCCGCTTCTTCACTAGCAAGGATAGTGCTATCATTTCGAGACTCCATTGTAGATTGAGCCAATATTGTTTGTTTCTTAGACTTCCAGAAACACTCCACCTATGTTAAAAATATAGCCACTAGTTGCTTTGGAGTCTTCGATAAAGTGTTCCAATCTGCATCGTATCCTTCTAAAATAGCGGAAACTTTTTATAATGTAATCCAAGGTTCATAGTTCTCTTAAGGTATCTCATAACCCTTTCAATAGCATTCCAATGCTCTAAACTAGGTCTCTTGGTAAACCTACATAGTAGTCCCACAACATAAGCTATGTCTGTCTAGTAATCGTAGCGTAACGTAAGCTACCAATGATGCTTGCATACTCGGTTTGTCTAACACCGTCTCCTGTTCTTGAACAACTTTACACTAGGATCATAAGGAGTGCAGGTTTACAAGTTAAAGTAATTATATTTCTTTAAGATCTTCTCAATGTAGTGAGATTGATCTAGAGAAATTCCCTTTTTAGACCTAGTTATTTTTATACCAAGGATTACACTCGCTTCTCCAAGATCTTTCATATCAAAATTAGCTCTTAACAACATTTTGACATTATTCACAACATAAATATTTGATCCAAAAATAAGCATGTCATCCACATATAAACATATAATAGTGCAAATATTATCTTCTAATTTATAATAAATGCATTTGTCACTTTCATTTATTTTGAATCCATGTGAGATAACTAGATTATCAAATTTTTTATGCCATTGCTTAGGTGCTTGTTTTAGACCATAAAGAGATTTATCTAATTTACAAACTTTATTTTCTTGACACTGGGATAACAAAACCTTCGGGTTGATCCATATAAATTTCTTCTTCTAAATCACCATTTAAGAAAGCGGTTTAACATCCATTTGATGTACTACTAAATCATGGATAGCAGAGAGAAAAGTACACGTATGGAAGTTATTCGTGTAATCGGTGAAAAGGTATCAAAGAAATCTACATTTTCCCTTTGCCTATATCCTTTAACTACAAGACGAGCTTTATATTTTTCAATAGTATCATCGTGTTTCAATTTCTTTTTAGTATCCATTTACATCCAATGGTTTTGCAACCGTGAGGTAAGTCAACTAAATGCCAAGTCTTATTATACTCAAGTGAGTCCATTTCATCATTTATGGCTTCTTCCCATAAGTTGGCATCTAAAGAAGATAATGCTTCTTTAATAGTTTGGAGATCTTCCTCTAAGGTATAAGCATAAAAATCGACCCAAAATCCTTAAGGTTCGAGCTCGTTTACTTCTTCTAATTTCGGTGTTTAATTCTTCAGGTTTGTTCACTAGTTCTAGTTATAGGTAAACTACTGTAAGACGAGCCCCACTATTCTTAAATTTAAAGTGGAAACCTATATTCATGTAAGTCAAGATCATTTGATTCTATAACTACCTGATCTTTTAAGTCATAGAATTTATAAGCTTTACTATTCACAGCGTATCCTATGAATACACATTCATATGCTCTACTAGCAAGTTTATTTCTTTTAGGATCAGGGATTCTAACATAGGCTAAACAACCCCAAGTTTTAAAATAAGTTAAATTAGGGATCAGGGATTCTAACATAGGGTGAAATTTTATTTGTAGATTTAGGCACTCTATTTAGCACATAGCAGACAGTTAATAAAATTTCTCCCCACCAATGGGAGGCAGCACGAGAGTTTAATAAAATTGCAACAACTGATTCAGTAAAAGTTCTATTTTTTCTTTCAACTTTGCCATTCATTTCAGGAGAATAAGGTGCAGTTTTTTCATGAATGATTCCATGAGTTTTATAAAAGTCATTGAAGATATTGGAATCATATTCGGTGCCTCTATCACTTCGAAACCTTTTTATTTTTCTGTTAAGTTGATTTTCAATCTTAGTCATAAATATTTTAAACATATCAAATGCTTCACTTTTATTTTCCAGTATATATACATAAGTGTAATCATCATCTATAAAAGTTATAAAATAGTGTTTTCCATTTCTTGTTAAATTTCCATCAAGTTCACATATATCAGAATGAATTAATTCTAAAGGTTCAGATTCTCTAACTACTGATTTATGTGAAGTTTTGGTTATTTTAGCTTGACTACAAAATTCACATTTTTCAAAATCATTTAAAGATAGTTTAGGAATTAGTTCTAAGCTACTCATGTTCTTTATTATGTGTTTATTAACATGACAAAGTCTAGCATGCCAAATATTAAAGGAACTCAACATATAAGCAGAAGAAGAGGTTTTATTAATTTCAACATTTAATTTGAACATGCCATCCTTTCCCAACAAATATATTATTTTTAGTAATTGTATATAAATCATCTCCTATAGTTTGAGTAAAAACAACTTTGTTAAGAAGATATCCTGAAACTAAATTCTTTCTCATCTCCTGAGTATTGACATCCTTCAAGATGATAGTCTTTCCAGGTAAACTTCAAAACCACCTCACCTAACTTTAGTGGAGTGGGAGTCACCCGAACACTTTCTTATCCTCATCGAATAGGATTTGAACATGTCTCGATCATAGCAAACATGGCGAGAAGCACCGGTGTCTATCCACCACCCCTGATCCACCAACAAAATTGACTTGAGATCATAGCAATAAGTTGATCTTCGGTGAAGGTTCGCCCTGATGATTCCTGTTCTATTACAACTATAACACATGAATGTGTTATTCCTGGTTGAGGTCCATTCTGGGGAGGATAGTTTCTATTTCTATTTAGGTGGTTGCGGTTTTGATTATTACTACGATTAGGAGTTTTCATATTTCTACCTTTAGGTTTCAGAATTGTAGATGAGGGTTTCTTATTAGTACTATTATTTGAGACTACGAGTACTTCATCTCTTTGGTCTTGTTTTCGAGCTTCTTCTTCTATTCTTGAACGAGTTATAAGACTTTCTAAAGAAAATTCCTTAGTTTTATGCCTAAGTGTATTCTTAAAATCTTTCCAAGCAGGGGGTAATTTATCTATTATAACAGCTACTTGAAAATTGTTCATCTAAAGTCATACCTTTAGAAGTTATTTCGTGTGCTATCTTCGATTGAAGTTTCCAATTTTCCATCAATCATTTGAAACTTCATGTATCTACTAACAACATACTTCTTAGTACCAGCTTCCTCAGTGTCGTATTTCTTTTGAAGTGCTTCCCAAATTTCCTTAGCAGACTTATCACAGTTATAATAATCATACAAGTCATCAGCTAAACCATTAAGAATATAGTTTTTGCATAGAAAATCATTTTCAATCCAAGCGTCTAAATCTTTAGTTTCAGCTTCGGAAGGAGGATTGGACTGTATTGGTTTTTCAGCAGTAAGAGCATAAACGAATTTTTTCATGGTTAAGAAAAACAACAATTTTTGTCTGCATCTTTTAAAGTGTAATCCCTCAAAACGGAATGGTTTGTTTAGATCAGCAGTTAGCATTTCAGTAGACATGGCAGATTGAATACGTCTTAAATTGTTGAAGCAAGTTTATAAAAACAGTGTAGGAACAATATTACCGATAACTTGAAAGTAACTGCTTGGGTTGAGTCGCGGACTAGGTCGCTCTTTTTAAGACGTTTCGCGGCTCTACCCAATTTGTGCAAGCAAACACAGCCGTCGTCCCCATGATAAAACAGCCCAGAATCTTAATCTCTGTCTCAGAACTTCACTGCACTGATGAAGACTGGAATGCTACACCTAAAAATTTGTTGCTCGGAAAACTAAAAAAGAACTTAGAAATTGTAGAGAGAATTTTTTTTCTTAGGGAGATGATTGTTGATTGTTGTGTTTCAAATGAGAGCTGAAACCCTACTTTTATAGATTTTAGAAACCGTGTGGCAATTATGAATAAAACGGTAATGTCTGGGAATTAAGAGCGTAACGGCAATTCTGAGTAATGAAGAGTAACGGAAAACGGATATATTTTTTTTATGAGTAAATACGAGCAACGACTCTTTTTCTGAATAAAGAAAACAAACAGCCATATTCTTAATAAAAGAAAATAACGGTCATTTTTTTCTGAGAAAAATATATATATATATAACAACCATTTTGTAAGTGGAAAAATTTTCCTTAAAAAAATATATTTTACCAAAAAAGAAAATACCACGCACACGCACTTGGCTTTTGGTCATATGGCGCGCAGAAGCGTGTGGTATTACATTTCAAGTCTTCCCCTTCCATTAAAAGTGGTCTACCAATCCCAATATCAAATTCTTCATTTTTTAAACCTCTTTACAATAATATAAAAAAGCAACGTGGGATAAGTCACATTTCTCAAAAAAAAAAAAAAATTTAATTAAATTTCATCTTTTCAAACATTTGATGGATTTCATATCAATATATCATATATAGTTAAACCTATTACCAAATATGCGTACGGATTGATTGGGATATAACTCAAATTTACGAAAACAATGTTTGAACCCAATCCGATCCTGATAGATTAGTCAAATTGTTAGCTAGACCATGTTGCACACGGCACACCACGTTAATCATGCTCAAGCTGATTATATTTATACCCATTGTGCGGTAAAATTATCTCCATTTATATTTTATTATCAAAATTATATTTTTATATGTAATTATATGTATATAAAATGATAAAATTAATATACGTTTTGTTTCGAGTAATCACAATTTCGATATTGTAATAATCATTTCTATTCCACGCCTTATCAAATACGATTATTTTTGGAAAAAAAATCGTCCGATTTTTATAAATGATCGTAGTTTTAATTAGTCACGATTAAAATGTCTATTCTTATTTACGATAAGGTTTATTTAAAAAAACATTACAAATTTAAATTATATTTGATAATGTTTGATAAAAAAATATATTTTTTAGATTAATTTATGGTACAAACAATAATATATGATGCTCTATCTTCCCTATCTTAAATATATATTTGAATCTAATCTATATTTCATTTCATTTTTTTAATAAAAAATATAATTTTTTTGTGTTATTTATAAAAACAATTGTAATAAATATACTGAAACAAAGTTTTTTTAAATGAAATAATATTTAGTTTAATTTAAATTTTTATTGAAAAAAGTAAAGAAAAAATTGTTAATTGATTGATAAAAGATTCCTAGTTCCAACGTTTGTAGAAAATCCCGATCTGTCAACTTTAATTATTGATTATTGGTCGATGGAAATAATTGTTGAGAAAACTAAAATTAGTATATGTAGAAAGAGATGATGATCTCTTTCATTAGTATATGTTGAGAAAGACAGGGTAATAATATATATATATATATATATATATATATATATATATATATATATATATATGTATATTCGTGTAACATAATCTCTTTCATTAGATATAAGTGTTACATAATCTATTATTATTTGGGTCAGTTATTCCCTTTCAAGCCTTAGTTACGAAAAAAGAAGTAATTAATGATAACTATATTATTTTAATAAATTTTCATTAAGAGTAAAGTGTCATAAATACTTTTTTATATTAAAAGATTTATATTAATTAATTTCTTATATTATAAAATATATATTATTTAATCTTGGTAAAAAATTTAAAAAATATCAATTTTTTTATTTATTCAATATTTTAATATGATTATGATAAAAAATTTATTTATTTAATATTTTAATAGTTTTTATAATAAATATAGTAGCAATAAAATAAAAATTATCAATGAAATAAATTATTGAAAAAATAATATTATTTTATTAAGAATATTAATAAAAAAAATTATCCTCTTTTACCTTTTTTTAACGTAAGCAAAGGACCACATGCCACTTTTTAAAATAGATTAAATGTTAATGTAATGTGCGAAACATGTGTGATATTTTTTTATTTGTTAAAATATTATTATTTAATGTTAAATTATCAAAATATATATAAAAAAATTAATTATTTAATACATAATTAATAATGATAATATTTAAACATAAAATTATATATATATATATATAATTTTTTTAATAAAAATTAAAAAATTAAAAAATATTAAATTAAAATCGTGTAAATTAACAAATACTAGAATAAATATTTTGTAAAATATTTTTTTATATTAATTATCACTCGATAAAAAAATTAATAATTTTTTAATAAAAAAATATTAAAATAATATAATTTATGTTTAATTTATTCATTTTTATATAACTAAAAAATAAATAATAATATTTTTAATCTAACGAATCAAACGATATACTTGATTTAATATAGGAAATTTTTGTGCTTTTTGTCTGTGATATATACTCAAACTAAGTTGTAATTGTTGAAAAAAGAGAGAGAGAGAGAGTAAGTTGTAAGTGTGTACAAAGTTTTTGGAGAGTAAGTTGGAGGCGCACTTCTAGCCAGTTTTATAGCGTGTCAGCTCGAACGTTTAGGAAAATATTATAAAATTCAATTGGTAGATACAACGCTCAATTTGGCTGTGTTGTTTTCCAGCGATCAGTCTGTACAAGTACTAAGTCAAGTGTATTTAATTATAGTATCGAAGAGTCTTATCCCACACGTGTTTTATATAATAATCGTATGTTACAAAGTAATTTATTATTTTTTTCTCCTAAAAAAATGAATTATTATTTCGAATTGAAATAACATGTTACATTATACTAATAATTATAATTATAATTATTGAATGTGATAACTTTGGGTATTAGTAATAATCGATAATATTAAAATATAATTAATTATGATAATATAAAAGATAATTCATACGCAATTATGATAATAACAAAATTTGTTACGAGAAATTATAAAAAATAAAATAATAAATATTATCATCAAATTAAATTAGATATTTTTGAAAATAAAAACTTTAGTTTAAAAATAATGATTATTACTTTAAGAATTACTGGGTACTGGCCATATTGTATGGTCGTTTTCACTCATTTATTAGCTTCATTAACTCTTCTGGCTACTTTTATGAGTGAAATTATTTGCTACATATGGCTTATGCCAATAGATAAGAACAACATTTTGGCTTATCCTACCCTGTACAATGTGTAGCCCATAATCCATTCTCAATACGTAAATAAATTCATTTACTAAGAGAATGTGTGCTATACTGAATTTGAATTACTTTATTTTCAAAATAAGAAATCCTACATTTATTCAATACCATTCTAACAATTGGCACCATATACCTGAACATTTATTATATTTATGTAACAAGAATTCAAAGATTTTGAAGTAATATTATCGTTGTTAAAGAGTTATAAATCGAATACATATAATTTTTCATGAATTTTGCTGTATGAAGCTCATGTTGTGTTACATTGTCCTTCATATAACACAAAGAATCATATAACTCAAAATAGACACTATTATCCTTAAAAAACTGAAAATTAATAAATTCTTTATTATATCATGTATATGTAATATATGATCCATGATTAATTTTCTTTTATCATTCATTTTAAAAATAAATATAGAAGATTCAATAAGAGCTATAAAGAGACAGTTACTTGACTATAATCAATTGATCATTCTCAGTATAAGAAGTATAAACAACAAGGTTTTCTATATCTACATTCACTTAACATAAGGCACTTAAGTTATGGTACCAAAATGGTTTAGAAAAGACTTTAGGTGCACCTAATATGGATGATAAAATCTATTAAGATTGATCAAATGGAATGAAATAGGAAAAAAAGAGGATTATATCCAAATACTAGTATAATACTCATTTGAAAAGAAGGTACACATTAGATAGGTAGGCATATTAGTTAACATAAAGAAATGAAAATTGTTAGGTAAGGGTGAGTGAGGTTAATGAACAAGTGCTTTGTTTGGTTGATTTTAAACGGTAACTCGTATTCTATTAAGATAGAGGTAATAAAGAAACAGATTGAGATTGTGTAAAGTTAGAAAAATCTCCATATGAATGGAAATTATTGGTATTATATATAATTTTGAGATTGAAAATTGAGATCAAATCTGTACCCACATCTATTTACAAGAAGAACTTGTTTTTCACAAAATTAAAAAATATATATTTCATTGTTGTTTTGATTACGTCATCTTCTTCCATTAAGTCCTCTGTGACCTCTTACAAGAAATCCATAAGATAAAGTAGAGTTTAATTGCATACTACAATTAGGAATAGGTCTTTCTCTTACTATATGCCGAAAGTTCATATTAATAAAACTTTCATTTTACTTATTCATCTCATTTTGAGTAGTACGATCATTCTACTTACTAAATACTCTTTGTTGTACAAGATTAATTGTAGGTAGTATAGAATCTTTAACAATGTTTCAAGAGTCTAATCAACTCTCTTAACTAAGAATAAGAGATGTAACATCAACTACTGAAATAATTACATTTTACACTTTTGAGGTGATTATTGATCTTATAGATTCAAATTCTCTATTAAGTCCAACAATAAGATGCAAAAGCTTGTCTCTTTACTCAAGCATCTATTGAGGATTCAAGTTGGTATGATAATTTTATGAGCTTAAGAGTATACTTGTTGATGCTAAATCCTCCTTTTATCATCTTGTGTAATTCTTGTTTTAGTTTAATAATACTCAACTTTGATCTTGACAAGAAATAGCTATTTAAACCATTTCATGCATCTTTTACAGTTTTAAAAGCATAAATTTAGCTTAATACATCTTGACTTATGCAATGTATAAACTAACTATCAATCTTCAAATATTGTTTCTCAAAATTCTTCAAAATCATTCAAGGTCCATTACTAGTTAAGTATTGCTCTAGATTTAAACTATACATGATCTTGATAGTTTGTTGTCTCAAATTCAAAAAATTAGATTGATTTAACTTAATAGCTATAACATGATTTTGAAAATTAACTATTTTATGATTAGCTTGATTCATATAAGGAGCTGTAACTTCTTTTTCACTAGGTTTTGTCATTTCTTTTTCTACGATTGAATCTACACATCTTCAATAGCTCTGATACCATAAAATATAATTCAATCTTGAAGAAGAAGAATGCATACAAAGAATAGCAGAAAAAAAGTACGAAGAATTAACAATGAAGCAAGTGAAGATTTATAAACCATGAGTGAAATTTTTGAAGAATGAAAACGGAGAAAGTTGAGAGAGATAAGAGAAAATTGATAGTCTATTGTATATGAGTAATTCTTTGTATTTCATATTGTGTAATTGTTCTTATAATGGAATTTTTTTATATCGATTTAAATACAAGAAGAGCGATGCATTACACTTAACCAATAAAAAGTAGCCTAGCATAATAGATTCTTCAACTCAAACTTGGCTCACATGGTTGGGTTTTCATCCTAACTCACATGATTGAGTTGTTTGGCTCACATGCGCACACACTCATAGGCAGTTCACATACACATTGTACCCTCACAAAAATTCTACATATGATAATGCAATTAGCATTCTTGTTGACATCAATTGACAACTTGGACAGCATGGCTTCCTCCCCATTATGCTTATTAATTGTATATGATTTATAAACTAACTTTGCCACAATTTATATTAAAATTATTTTTTTTATATTTTTAACGTATGTTTATTTTAATATTATATGTTGTATAGGGATGAAAACTATATAATTTTTCTTATATTCATGTCACTATTTGATCACATGTAATAATTAACTAAAATTTTATGATAATGTCTTCTTGAATGAAATTATATCCATTTTAAGAAAAATAAAAATTATTGTATAAAAATAATATTTTTTCTTATATTCATTTCACTATTTGATTCATACAATGATTAACTAAAATTATATGATAATGTCATTTAGAATGAAATCATATACACTTTATGAAAAAATAAAAATTGTTGTATAAAAACCAATGTGTATGAGTATCAATGTCTCTATATGTATTGTTGTTTGGCTAACATGTATATGTGTATGTATATATTTACACTTGATTTTCACTTTTAACCGCAAAACATGTAACTGTGTCCGAAACTCCTCAGTAATCTTGACACGAGTTAACAAGTTGTGAAGGTTACATAAAAGGACACATTATCTTCTAATTTATGGGATAAAGTTGGTGTAAATTTTGTGCTTTAGTTTTAATTTAAGGTTTTTTAAGACTAAAGTACGTAGCAAAATTCCTGAAGTACCTCTCAAGAAGACCATTAGTTAGGATATTTTCTATATAGTTTGAAGGAACTAAAACAATCTAATTAAAAACTAAGAGATTATATTATTATTTTTAAAAGTTGCGGTAGCCTGGAGGTTGCAACTCAGAAGAAACCGGAGAAGCGGAAGAGGATGAGGAATTAACTAGGCCAATAATAGAACGGCCCAGAGTTATCCTATGAATATGGGCCTAAATTCTTGAGCTGTGAGTCCAATCCAGCATGTTACTTTAATAATAAGTACATTCATAACATTAGACATTGACAGGGTGAGAAACAAAGATTCTTCATTGATTTCGATTGAGGTTGAAGCCGACGAGGGTTTGCGTTCTAATTTTTGAATTGGTAGAAATGGCCGGTGAAAGGGGCATGTTTAAGTTACTGAAAACAAGGACTCGTATCCAATCCACAGACATCCAAGCCGCTGCTCTATGGGGCGTCGCTGCCACCACCACCGCTCTTTATCTCGTACAGGTTGTTTTTTTTTTTCCCTCCCTATCCTTCCTCTTTGTGATTTTCCACCCCCTCCCTCTCTTTCCTTTTTTTAATAAAGTTTTCTATTAGATTCGTCTTTCTTTTTAAGGACTTGATTTGTTTTCCCCCATAATCTTCAATACTCCATGCGCTGACTTGTTATTGGACGTAGACATTGATTGTTGTGTTGTTGTTACTTGTTTCTGAATTCTGATTTTCTCTTATGGATCCGTAGATCTATTTTTGTGTTGTGGATCTGCACATTTATTGCAACGAATTTTTTTTTCTTCCTTTATGCCAGAACGTAATAATTTCCATTAGATAATCAGAGAGCGAATTACAGAATAAGTCATTAAACATTTAGTCCTGCAAAGGATAAGGTGGCGAGTCCATTCATTCAAATCATAGACTCCTGCTTTGAACATGACGCGCAATACGTTCTTCCACCTTGTTAGTTTCCCGAAAAATCTTGATTAGCTGTAGCACCGCTTCTAATCTTGAAAGATTTTTAGCTTAAATATTCAATTAGTCGTCCAATTTATCATTTGGGCATATCCTATCCCGTGCGGGAAAGCCCTTGATAGATTACACCCGAGTATAATTGAATTGAAAGCCTGTAATACCTCAAAAGTCTGCAAGATGAAACAGCACTGCAGACAACCTAACCTTTTGTTAACATTGCTAATGATGAATCAACTACCTCTTCCAACACCACCATTTATCCATCAATATTCAAACACAGCAGCCCTGCTGCTGGAGGTGTCCTGCTATTAAGATTAATGTGTTGTGGGCGGAAGCAATAAATAGCGGTATATGAATATATCAAAGCGATAAAATAAACACACAGAATTTACGTGGTTCGGCACGGTCGCCTGGGTCTAGTCAAGATATTATTTGAACTGAGTAGGAAATATACAGAATACAGATACAGATTTTCTCACTAATAATATCTCTCAAGTGTTTCCCCAAACTCACAAGTATTTTCTCTCTTTGAGTTTGCTTATGCTCTCTTTGATTTTTTCTGATTTTTGCCTTATTCTTCAATGCATGAACTCTTCCCTATTTATAGATGAAGAAATGCTCCCTTTTCCTAAATTGTGTCATAATTTAAGCCTTAAATTAGGCCACCAATTTTCTTAAATTATGTCACAAATTAGGCCACTAATTTCTCTAAATTATGCCACTAATTTGTTACTTTTAGAGCCAATATTCAACATAATGTAATATCTCCATCTAGATGTATATTTATTCAGGGTTTTAAGTTTTTAGGAAAAGGGGTATCTTCACTTGCTAGATGGATTGTAGTCATTATTCATCTCGACACTCTAGGAAAGTTTTGATTTGAGGTATTATCCTAGTTTACCCTCTTAATCATGCAATATGTTGACTGCAAGCACAGTTTCCACCGGTTGGATGATGGTTGCTGCCACTATAGTCCCAACAGTTGGAGATTGTTTTGAGTTCATACAATGCCATTGAACTTTCCATTTAATACTTGATAGAGCCATATGCTGAATGCTTTATAGGTTGTGAATAAAAGGATTCATAAAGATTATGTTCTTGATTTATCCATAACTTTTCCTAACAAACTTTGAAGTTTTACGTATTTGTTTATTTACTTCTATAGTGTTTGTTATTAACGTACTCAATTGGATGCATTATAGTTTTTAAAAATAAGTTCTTGTAAGCCTCATACTTTTCTAGTTTTTATTTAATTTTGGGTAGCAATTAGCATTGCACAGACATAGACACAAGTTTAAGAGGGATAAGTGGGGAATCTCTGTGTGTGACTTAACTGGAAGCCTTCACTATTTTTGAAATTTTGGCACTTTTGTTGTCTCTAATTGATGACATATCGCATGCTTATACTGTTATACAGTTTTTGATTTTCTAATGTTTGTTCCTTACTGTTTTTTTATAATCTTATATTTGTAACTATTGATAAATATTTGCAGCCATTTGATTGGATAAGGAAGACCTTTTTTGAGAAGCAAGAGGAGGAGAAATGAACAGGGATTTCAACGTTTTACTATAACTTTCTTATGTATGTTGTGGGTTGCTGACAAGACAGTCATGTAAAATATTGTTGAATCAACGAGACGAGACATGTAAAGAAACTTGAATTGAATAACGAGAGTTTGAATAAGGGTTCGTTACCTTAATAGTATTATGATTCTACTTTTGTTATCCATTTTTATCCATAATTTTGAGGTTGTACCTTAATCGTATCCCATTTTTGAAAAAATAGTATCAATTTGATGCAATTAATCGAAATTTTTTGACATATGTAGAAATACATGTGTGCTATGCATCCAAAACTATTATCTTCATAATATTGTATTCAGGTATAGGATGGATGAGGAACGCCTAGTCTTTTGCTTCTTGCTTCATGGAGTTCAACTGCAGATGTGGTTAGATTTACATTTCACACCTTAAAACATAACTTCATTAACCCTTACAATTTCAAGTCTCTTCGCCCTATGATCTGATTAAAGTTTTTCTATTATAATCCTCTCTATTATCGTAATACTGTTTCACTTCTTTAATCACCGTTTTGAGAAGGCTGTATACGCTAACAGTAAAGTATCAAATGCTATTGTTGTCTTAAATTGCAGCAAGCGAACCGGAACACAACTGCTATGTAGGACTTGTGGAAATAACTTTAAAAGATTTAATATAAAGAGTATTTATATTTAACAATAAAAATATGTTTAGTAATTAAAATATAGTTTTTAAAAAATAAATATATAATGTTAAAGAGATTAAAATAATATTATGTAACATGTGTTAATTGCAATAATCGTTGGAAGTTCTGTTAGTGAGTTTCACAAAGGTTGGCTGCTGTTGTTTGTAGCCAGTTGACATAGTAAGATAAAGTTGTTAAGCTGCCTGATTTTTATTGTTTCTTGACAACGTCTCTTCATTTAAGGATCTTTTCGTAGGTACCATTTTTATGCTTTCATATATAGACATTTTAAGTTGAAAGTCGAAAGAAACGCTATTATTAGGAAATGGACTATTCAGACTAATAATCAGTACTAAGTTGGCATCTCTGGTCGATATGAGACTCAATACTCCATCTCACACCTCGACGGAGAATCATGCGCTCTACCAAACCCGAGTGTCACAGCGGAGGGACTTACTGGGGCTGATCCTGTGTATCCCTTTGATACTAAGTTGAAAGTTGGACAACCAAAGTTTTTCCTCAAAATGCGCTTATCAGGAAAGGGACCACCCAGACTAATAACCAACACTAGTTTGACATCCCTGATCGATGTGGGATTCAACACTCCAACTCACATCGGACGGGAGATCACAGTTTTACTAGACCCAAGTGTCAATATTGTTAGAGATTATTGTTATAAAGCTCCTTAATTTAAGGAGCAAATTAAGGAGCAAAACATGGAACAAAACAAGGAGTAAAACATGGAACAAAACAAGGAGTTTAATTCAAGGAACCATTAATTTAAGGAGTAATTCAAGGAGTGAATTTTCCTATAAATAGATGTGTAATTGTAATGAATTAACCATCCAAAAGTTTTCATTCCAATTGAGAGAAAAGCTTAGAGAGCAAAGTAAGGAGAGAAAATCGAGAGAATTTTCTAGTGTAATCAAGCTGGGTCATGAAAGTAAACACCTCAGGTAATTTCTACTCTTCAAGAAAAGATCCGCAGCAGTCCCGAGACGCAAGATTGGCCGAACTCCGTTATCAAATTTGTGTGTTATTTTATATTCTTGCTTTCTCATAAGTTTCGCTTATCTAGAATTTGCGTTATTTCCCAACAACCGGTATCAAAGCTATCGTAGTGATTTCTGCCAATTTTCTCAAGAAATAATCGTAAACGATCCGTAGGAAGTCGATTTTAATGGGAGCAACGGCCGCAGAAGGAAAGGAAGGGTGAAACTCGAGAAATTCACGGCACGTATTTCTGCTTTGGAAAATGTGCAGATAGAGGATTATCTCAGACAAAGAAATCTATATCAACCTCTCTCAGTGGAAGAAGCCTAGGTTATGGCCAAGAAGATTGGAATCTTCTGCATGTACAAGCCCCCTGAGTTATTGACTGACGTTATCCCGTAATGTTGCTTTCAACATAGCAAAGGAAAAGACACTACGGCGTCTTATGGCAGCTCTCTCCAATATGTACGAGAAGCCACGCCTCAAACAAAGCGCACTCGACGAGGCGCTTGTTCACTCATGGATGACGGAAGTGCGCATCGTAGCTCAACATTTCAACGAACTCAACACGCTATAAACCCGCCTGAGTTCAAAGGGAAATTGAATTCGATAAAGTTAAGTACGAGCATTGATACTTTGTCTTCTACCGTAAAGTCGAATGCCACCGTCACTACTGCGAAAGAGGGCTCATCTGAAGCAATAAGTTGAAATTTGACGATGTTCGTGATTTGGTTCTCAGAAGAGATCCGACGTAGAGAGAGCTGTGTGAATCGGGTCAACCTCTTCGCTTTGCATACACAGAGTCAAGAGGAAGAAATTCAACCAAAGGAAACGGACGCAGAACCGACTACCGAGGTAGATCAAAAGACAAAGAGGTCCAAATCCAGAATCCTAATACTCCCATAGCTCGAAGACTATCGAGTGTTGGAATCTGCGGAAGAACCAGGCACTACAAAAATCAAGGTGCAAGAATGCACCGAAGGACAAACAAGCGAAGGCAGAGGCAAATGTTACTTCCACCTCGCAGTGAGATGATGCATTGATACGCTCTTTGAGAGAGCAAGGAAGAATCTCTGGTGTTGACTGAACATCGTTCCACGCTACTTCACAAAAAGAATTCTTCGAGAAATATGTCCCCTGAAACCTTGGAAAGGTATATCTTGGGCGATGATCAACCACAGGCTATTATCGGGTAAAGGTAACGAAGATTGTTGAACGGATTTGTTCGGGAACCCAAGATGTCGTGCATATTCCCGATCTCGTAAGGAACTTAATCTCAGCCGGGGTAGCCGCCGTTGAAGCGGCTACACTACGATCTTCTCCATGCGATGATTGGAAGATTTCAAAGCGGTGCACGACAATTGCTCGAGGCAAGAAAAGCGGCACTTTTACATGGCAACTGAGGCACGTTGTTCAATTACGCTTGCGTTACAATGAAACACCAAATCAGGGGCAACTGCAGACTAGCCATACTGAGCGAGAAGCGGATGAAGACATGCACTCAAAGCGGAAAACTTCCTGTGTCTACGCCTTCACTGAGATAGACACGTGCGAAGATTGCATACTGGAAAGCAAAAGAGAGTCGCCTTTCGCACAAGCTGCGTAATCCCAAAGAAGGAAAGGCTGTAGCTTATTCACTCGATGTTCGTGTGGACCAACGACCGCCTCATCTATCGCTGGGAAATACTACTGCGACTTTCATCGATGATCACTCTCGAAGGTACGGGTTTACTTTCTAAAGCATAAGTCTCAAGTATTCGAGGCTTTCGTAAGATGGAAAGTTATGGTGAAAAATGAGACGGTTTAAAGATCAAAAGCTCGTAACCGATAACGGTGGTGAATACGAAGACACCCGTATTCAAAAATTTCTACTACGAGCACGGATTAGAATGGAAAGAATCATGTCAAGACGCCTCAACACAATGGTGTAGCCAATGTGCCGTAGCGAACCGAACGCTGACAGAAAAGAGCGAAGCATTCGTATACAAATGCTCATCGAAGCACAAGTGTATATTCAACACGGCAGCTTACTGATCAACCGAGGCCCATCTCTGTTCCATTGGAGCATAGAATACCAGAGAGGTAATGGAAATGAAAAGAGGTGAAACTATCACATCTAAAAGCTATTTTGGGTCAGGTAGCATTCAGGCATCGCTGATCAAGGCAGAATAAGCTGATCCCAAATCCAAGAAATGCACATTCATCAATGCGAGGATGAGTTTGGCTACCATGATCTGGGATGACGAAAAGAAGAAAGTTATCCGTAGCAGAGATGTGATTTTCAACGAAAGTGGTGATGTATAAGACATGCATAAATAGACGCCAACGACTCATACAGAACGAGTCAAGATTTTGCGTATGCGCATGATGTCCCATACTCCGCAACGTAACTAATCGTAACAAGTCCTCACCAATGCAGAACTTGTCGACAAAGCAAGACACATCATTCGACACACCACAACCTCTTACTCTAGCTCCCGTATCGGTATGTCTTCTCGACCTCACGTGCCTAACAGAGATACATGAACTATATGTTGCCGATCAATGGGAGGAGCCCGAATGCATTTACGAAGCTTCGTCAGACTCGAGATTCCAACAAGCTGAGCCTATGAAAGAAGAAATGAAATCTCTCATCTCCAACCGCATACTGAACTAGTCAGAGTTAATGCATGTGGAAAGAAGCGCACTTCACAACAACGGTGTACCGGTGAAAGAGGAGTACGATGTTCCAAGAGATACAAAGCCCGCCTAGTTGTCAAAGTGGTTTCAATGTATGAAGCTGAAAGTTGACTACACCGACATTTTTGCTCCTTGCGGAAGCTCAATACTATCGATCAAATATCGGTATCAGAAAGCCATCGAAGATCTTCATCTGGAACAAATTGACGTGAAGACCGCATTCCTTCAACGGAGATTTAGATGAAGAAATATACATGTACCAAATGTGGTTTCGAAAGCGGAAGAAGAATACGCGTACTTAAGAAGAGTTCAGAGCCTCAAACAAGCTACGACAACGGTACAAAAATTTGACCTTCTACGCACAAGGTTTCCGTAAGTGCAATGTTGATCATTGTTGCTACTTCAAGAGATATAGGTCCGGGCTTATATCATTTTACTACTTTACGTTGATGACATACGTTAAGAATATGTTCGGGGAGCATGGATGATATTAAAAGGTTGAAGGAAGAATTGTCAAAGGAATTTGACATGAAAGACTCTGGGTCTAGCAAAGAAGATTCTCGAATGCAAATCACAAGAAATAAGAAGAAAGGATCCTTGCAATTATCTCAGGCAGAAGACATTAATCGTTTTTGCAAAGATTCAACACGCGGCGACAATGCCTGCCAAGACACCCTGGCTAGTCATTTTCGCCTCATCCAAGGATCAAATTTCTGCATTGCAGAAGAGAGAGAGAATTCATGGCTAAGGTTTCTTATGCTCACCATCGGAAAGCCTGATGTACGCAACGGTCTCAGACAAGACTAGACATCGCCACGCAACGAGTCATACAGATTTATGTCAAATCCGGGAAAACTCATTCGGGAAACAAATGTTGGATTTTGAGGTACCCAGTAACACTGAAAAGTGTCAGATTTCTTTAGTAAAGCGAGAGTTAAAAGTACAAGGATACGATGCATACTTTGAGCGGTGAAGTCGATCACCGAAGAAACACCACTGGTTATATATTTATGTCATGAACTACAACCGTTAGTCGATGTCACAAATACGTAAAATTGTCACTCTATCCACTACAGTAGGCCGAAAGTACGTAGCAAGAATCCAAAGCTAGAAAGAGATGATACGCTTCAAGGTTTGTTAACCTGATTCGGATTCAAACAAGCAGGTTAATGTCTCGCATAATGATAGTCAAAGTTCAATACACTTGGCAAAGAATTCAAAGATTTCATTCTAACCAAACATATCGACTTCGTTTATCATTTCATCGATCTCTATTGTAAGATGATGTGTTAATACCGGTAAGATTCAAGAAAGCAAAATCCAAAGCAGATATGTTAACAAAGGTGGCGATTATCGACAAACTTGCAGGCTCAACTTCACGGCCTCGCTAGAAGTAACAAAGACTAGAAAAGTCGCCGATTGATTGAGATGCCAAGACAAGACAGATTGAATCACTGAAGATTGTTGTAGATTATCATATAAAAGCTTCTTAATTTAAGGAGCAAATTAAGAAAGAAACACTAACAAAACAAGGAGTAAAAACACGAACAAAACAAGAGAAACATGAAATTGTTTTAATTCAAGGAAAGAATTCAAGCGAATCCATTAATTTAAGGAAAGAATTCAAGGAAAGTGAATTTTTCCTATAAATAGATGTGTAATCAGAATGAATTAACCATCCAAAAGTTTTCATTCCACCGGTAGTTTGCAGAAGAAAGTTTTTCATGGTATAAAATCGGTAGCAATTTTCTTTGCACTCTGGCCATGGTCATGAATATGAACACCTCACAGACTTTCTACTCTTTCAAGAAAAGATTCGCAGTTATGTCCGAGACGTAGTTAAAGATTAACTCCGTTATCAAATTTCATAATATATTTTATATTCTCGATTTCTCATAAGTTTCATTATCGGCACTCATAAGTATTTCCCAACAAATACGCTAGCTGACTCATCAATTGACTCCAAGGATTTACTTTGATACCAAATTGAAAATTGAACAACCAAAGCTTTTCCTTAAAACACACTTATCAAGAAATGGTTCATCCAGACTAATAACCAACACATTGCTAACATCCTTGATCGATGTGGGACTCAAATAATTCATTTAGAGTATTTTTTTTAGAAGATAAAATACTTATCATTTGGATTACTTTTAGTATTTGATATTTCTTTTCCACCGATAATTTCATAATATTGTTTATTCTTTTTGAGTTTTGTTTGTCATGTTATTGTATCGTTTACTTTTCGAATCCATAGCTGACCGACTTTCCGATGCGTTGTCATGTTGTGTGGTGGATAGTTCAAGAGTAATAAAATCATTATGGGAAAAGGATCGTAATAGTCTTTTGATTAAGATTTATATACGAAATTTAGTTGATTTGCCTTTAAACACTGATTTATTTTTTTTAATTAAATGGTGTTGATTAATAATAATGAAAACATTAAAATAATTATAATACCGTGAGATTTATTCTTGTATGATTCTTTTTCTATAACAAAATCTGTCATGAAATTTTACCTTTTGTTCGGACTGAGCTCAGAATAGAATTCAATACCTGTAAAGTGTTTTCAGTGCTTGCTCATCTGATATTCTGGTTGAATTTAACCTATCATTTTTATATTACTATTGGATTTTGTTCACTTCTGGGATGGAGACTACAATAAAAGACCACGTTGCTTTATGAATCTGTTCAGAGTGGCAGTTCTTGCTTCTGTCTATAAGCTCCACATGTAAAAATAATCTATATTACTAGCACAAGATTAAGAAGCCATAACCCATTAGTGCATCAAAAAAGGAGCTTTGGCAGACTTGGAATCAAGTTGAACTTTAGATATTTAGCTTCAATTACAGAAGGCTTCAAAGCTGATAAACTACGAGCAATTACAAAACTGAACGTTTGAGTGTGATGTTATTAACGTTGATATATATAGTTTAGGAGTTGGGAGTTAGGAGTCAGGAGAGATCAATTGGAACGTTCCTTGAGAGTTTGGAAAACTCTAGAACTCTTATCAAAGATCTGAGCTCTTCTATTGTAATCATTAGGTTCTTTTCCTTGATCTTCCCCCATAATAGCTTCACGTTCCAAACATTCAAGTGTATCCACAAAACTAGTCTTTTCTCCACACTTCTCTCTCAAAATTTCAGAACTCATCCATTGTGCTCCCTCTTCTGGGTTCATCTCATCTTTTAGTGCTCCTTCCAATTCAACGATAGGCCCAGAACCCAACTTTGAACACTCTACTGCTATTGGTAATGGTAATCCTCTCCTCTTTGAAGATAAGCTCAACCCATGATTCAAACTAGGTCTTAGTTTCAACCTTTGACATTTAGCTGATGGGCCTTGCACCATATAAATGGGGAGAGAAGAGAAAAGGATTCGCGTATTTGTATGGTTTAGAGAAATTTCCATGGCTAATCCTGTTTCTGACTCTGGTTTTGGGTTTCTATATAAGGTCATTGGGGGTTGAGGTAAAGGCCATCTATACAGATCCACGTGGCACTAGAAGATTCAAGATGCACGCATGTCACGCACGAGGGTACGTGTAAAACATGGACAGAGCTTTCGAGATTAGATTGTGCTGGTTTCTCAGCATTCAGACCCAGTTGCCAAGACAGCACATACTTCAAAGGGATTTAGTTCTTTTTTTATCCATTGTTTTTGGGAGAAATACGGTAGTTGTTATCCATTGTTTTCAAAATACATTTTTTATTAATTAATTTTTTTTAATATTTGATTTTAAATAAAAAAATTACACTATGTTTTATTTATCCGGAGATTAATCTATGTCATTACAATTTCTCTATGGGGAGTGGAAGTTTGTCCTGTACGTACTTCCATAATAACTGTTTTCTAGCTAAAATAAACATAGCCTTTATCTTTCTTTTTTTATAATAAATTCATAATGTATTATATTGGAGTAATAAAAAATATAATACAATTTAATTTATTGTTATTAATATTATAATAATCTAATTTCAAAATTATAATTATAAATACATATACCATTTATAATAACTATTTAATTATTACATTAAAAATTGAACTTTCTTCAATTCTTTATTATTGATATTACGATCATCTTTTTTTTCTTTGACACTAATACCATTTGTTTGTCTCACCCATAAGAATGCTTATCTTTTTAATTCAAAACTACTCACAAATGTTGAAGCAAATACAATTTCTACACATTATACCGATAAAAAGTAACTACACTAAAAAAGAAAATAAAATTTATAGTATGTTATTGCCAAAAAAATTAGACATAACGAGTTACAACAACTTAAAAAATAGATTACAAGCAAAAAAAGATACCAAACATTAAACAAATGAATCATAAAATCTCAAAACAAAAGAAGAGAACATTCAAATGCATGGTAATATTCTTCTCTAATATCTTTAAAGATTAATTACATACCTCTAAAATAACCATATTAAATATGTAATTATCATCATCATCCGCATCATCTTCATCATATTCGATCACATTTATAGTTACAAAACTCAACTTATTAAACTTAAAAAATGGGTTTTTTGTCTTAAAAATACATGAATTAATTAAAATTAGATTTGTAAAAAAATTACTAGGAATTAACAAAGCAAATTTTTTTAATGATCCACACTAATTAAGACCTCCATGCAAGGCACAAAAGCTTGGAGAAGCTAAGTTTTTTTGACAAAATATACTTTCTTTAACTTTTTTTTAGTTTACGCGATCGTAAAATCTTTCTTTTTTAATTGTTATTCATTATTTATGAAGTATATTAATAAGATAATTTTTTTCTTTACATTTTTTATTAGATATTTATTTTTAAAAGAAAAAAATTACATTAATTTTAAATTTTATTAGTTTAAAATATCACGTCATTGCATATTCTAATAATATCTAGCAATTTTTTCTCTCATTATTTAGAAAAAGCAACATCAAAGCTATTTACTTACCCCACTCTTAAACTTAAAGGTGTCCATTTTATTCGGTTTATTCACCCTATAAGATTCTCTTGTTCTTTGGTCATAACTCACTATCTACTTGAATATTTTTTTTGTTTTTGGTCATGAACTTGTT
The DNA here is from genome assembly GCA_033030585.1 of Hippophae rhamnoides. Taxonomy (NCBI): domain Eukaryota; kingdom Viridiplantae; phylum Streptophyta; class Magnoliopsida; order Rosales; family Elaeagnaceae; genus Hippophae; species Hippophae rhamnoides. Next base: position 52,090,331 of record CM065432.1, read on the forward strand.
AAACACTTGTTATCATTATACTTAGAAACTCGTGTATAATTCAACCCAATAAAACCTTACAAAGTTAAAGATTGTATAGATTTATAAACTGTCAATGATCTTAACTCCTAAATGATGTGAGACTTTAGTTCTTTAACACTCTCTTTCCACATTGGTAAAGAAGAACAGGTGGAGTGTGCCTCGAGTGTTGATCGGGGTAAACTTCAGGGGTACTCGAGAGTTAGGAACCCAGGTCTGATATCAACTTAGAAACACACGTTTAACTCAAACTAATAAAATATTACAGAATTAAGGGTTACATAGATTTATAAACTACTTAGAATCTTAACTCCTGATCGACATAGGACTTTGATTCCTTAACAATTATAAAATTCCAAATTTATTTTGTGACTAGAAACCATCTTTTGGATTCAAGTTAATCAAATTAAATTTAGAAAGATCAAGGTACTCGTCTGAAACCCAACAAGATCGATCAACCTCCACAAAATATGGTTCATCTTCAAAAGATTAATTGTTTTGTTCTTCCTCAGCTTCTGATAATCCAATTCTGCCTAATTAGAAGTGTCATGATTATCTAATATTATGCCACCAGATCGATGCGGTCTACTTTGTTTTCTTCTACTCGTTACTACATATGAAACAAACAATTTCATATCGGTATAAGATTTCAAATTGGCCACTATAACAACCTCTATGAATTATAAAGTTCAAAATGCAGCAACAAGAGAGTTAAAGGAGGGGAACAATAGTTCTTTTTCCACCCAAATCATAAAGCATACAATGGTTGGAGCTAAAATACGGATATCGAGTTCTTAATAGAATAAAAACGAGAAAGATCTAAAGAACTGTTGTTTAAAGACTAAAATTCAAGGACTTTACATTGAAGTAAGAGGGAAAAAATGGTGGTTCAAAGGATGTTAGAGACAATCCTACAATTTTGCGACAAGTTAGTACTACAATCATTAGAGTTGTAAGTTTCTTTCTTGAAGGAAACGGGAAGGAATTTCGTCACAGGAACCTAAAAATTGGAACCACTTTTGTCAGCTCCAATCAATTTCCATGAATAGCCAACCTTTGGAAACTGAAACTCACATGCAAGTTTGAGTTGTCGCAGATTGTAAGTTGAGAACTCGTCTCATAGATTTCAGGAAACTCCTCGATAGCTATTAGATTATCTCGTGCAGCATAGTGCAAACCAAAACAGTCAAACGTAATTGTAAAAAGGTCAAAACTTTTGAAAAAAATTGGAATTTGTTCGTATCAGAGGATTCTCATTTTTTGGTCATATCTAAAATCTCAATGATGGAGACAAAGTTAGTTCATTAATATTTAATTTGTTTTTACCGCATTATGTCCTTTTTCTTATATTATGAAATGGCATCATAAAATAACCTAGTGCCAAAGTGCAAACTCCTTCTGCGAATTCTCAATCACCATCGGCGTCGATTGTCTACTCCGTTTGACCGAGCTCATTTTTAGTAATTTCGTAGAAATAAAATTGGGGGATTTTTTGGTCTACGATTTATGTCATCAAATTTTTTAATATTATAAATTTTTGGTATGAATGAACAGGTAAAACTTATAAATACTCTATTTGTTTTTCAATTCAAGCTTAGTGTTCAATTATCTCCGAAAAATGATACAGAATGAGAGTATATGACAAATGTATCGTATGCAAATGCATTTAGTAGTTTGATATATATAATGGTGTTTACGAGACATGATATTTCACATGCGGTTGGTGCTGTAAATAAGTACATGCATGATCTTGGTAAATGATACTGATTGGCCATGAAATAAATTCTACGGTATATTTTAAATATTGTAAATGTTGGTTTAGTATTTCAATCGGATAATAGTGTTGGTTAATGTGCAGTTGGATATTGTGATTACGATTATGCATGATATTTAGATAAGCGTCAATCAATTACTAATTATGTGTTTACTCTTGCTAAAGTATGAGTCAGTTGAAAAGTCTACCTTACAGTCCACAGTTGTTTTGTCTACTATAAAGGCAAAGTATATGACAGTTATAGAAACTGTGAAGAAAGCTATTTGGTTACGAGGTTTGCTTGAAGGCTTGAGAGTTGGTCAAAAACATATTAAGGTGTTTTGTGACAGCCAAAGTGATATTCATTTAGCAAATAATCAAGTCTATCATGCACGTACAAAGTATATTGATGTTCGTTACCATTTCGTGCAAGAGATTATTGAAGAAGATAGAATATTAGTTTAGATGATTAATACTAGAAAGAATCTCGCAAATATGATGACCAAGGTAGTGACGACAATCAAGTTCAAAAATTGTCTGCACTTAATTAACATCATGTAAATTTGAATTGACAATAGCATCGTTGATCTAGATATTGAAGAAATTATTTAAGAATCACTAAGTCATTAAGGTGGAGATTTATTATATAGCTCCTCAGTGAATAAATTAAAAAAGTTTCACGCTGATTAGGAATGAATGTGTGTGTTGTATTTTAGGTTATAAATAAAGCCTCATCCTCTACTTCTAAAATATTCCAAAATTTGTAAATCTTACTCTTTTTTGTAAGAGTAATTGATTACCTCAATTTTGACAAATTAGTTATAATTTTAAAGTTCATTTATTTGAAGATAATAAAAGTAGTCAACGTCCGAGTATATAGATAATATTTATACCAAATCTCGTTAAATTTTTGTTATTTTTATTTTTCTGCTTTGATATTTCTACTTTAATTTTTTTTAACATTATATTTTTAATAATATTATTTTATGAGACTAATTTAAATTTTATTTATTTAAATCATAAATAAATAATAATTAAATTATAGCAAGAAAAATCACTTAATTTTTAACAAAATAATCTTTAAATAAGTAGCTTGGTTGAAATTGACTATCAATGACCAATTTGAGAAGAATAAAAGGAAAAATAAAAAGGGTAACCGAGTATTGAAAAAGGAAAAATAAAATACTAATCGAATTAAAAAAGAAGAAGAAGGGAAAATCACCACAACCGCTGATGAACTATGCCACGTGGTGTGATATATTTCACGCATAATTTTATGTTTGCTTCTTTAAAAGAGAAAAAATAAGTAGATATTTTCGCAGGGGATGATAGCTAAAATCCAACGCGGCAAATCAATATACAAGTAACACTGAGACTGAGGGGTGAAGTTGGCAGCTGCCGGCAACCAAATCTTGTAAGTAGACGTCGTCGTTTCGACCTGAACGACAGTCGCCTTCTGTATTTGTTAGGCTTTCTCAAGACTCGTAGTCATCTTTGATTATTTTATTTTTCTTCGATTTTCTGTTGAAGGTGAGAACAGGAAGAAATGGTCATAGTGTCAGCTTTGCGAGGCGGTCGTTTGCCTCTATTCAATCACCATACTCACCATACTCATCGTCAAATGAGTGAGAATATATCATCATTATCCTCATCAATAGGTGGTTTGAATTCGTTGAAATTTAGGAAACGGCTGAATTGTTGCTCGAGCTCAAAGAGATTTATTCCTCTTGCCCTTTATTCTCAAACTCAAGACCTTTTCTCATCCTCTCGTCTCCAAGGTACGTTCTTTGTGGATTTTGAGTTCAAGTTCTATCTCTTATGCATTTAGAACCTTTTTTTTTCATTGAGTTGTAGAATCTGTGTTTTCTTTTATGTTCCTCTTCTTTCCTTGTAATTGAGGAGGCCCATCTTCAATTAAGATGAAAATTTATGCTTCATACTTCTGGGTATTCTTCTTGTATTTGTTCCTGCTACTTCATAGGTTCGACTATGTTTAATTTTCTTATTACAATTCTGTTACCGTGAAATGAGTAAAGTTTCTTCTTTAAGCATTTTTGGTAGTCACTCTTTTCGGTCTATGCTCAAGCTTAAGTTAAAGCTGGATTTTTGTTGGCTCTTTTATTTGTTTTCTTTTCAGATAGTATTGAGAAGCTGCCTAAACTGGTAGAAGATATAGTTCAGACATCATTAGATACAGGTCCTCGTGGTCCTTTAAGGATGGCTCAAGGAATTCAAGCGGTTATTGGCGTTGGAGGGGAGTGGCTAGCAGAAGTATCAAGGGTACCATGCGTTTTGTTCTTTTTTTATTTTAAAGTTGTAGTGAGAGACTTCGATGTTCAATGTTTTGTTAATAAGGAATTAAATTGAATTATATAGGATAACGCTGATCAATGGGTACTTAAAGTCTTGACGCCTATGCAGTTGATGTGGTTAACATCCATTACTTGATCTGCTTTTAGAAAATGAAAAGAACTATAAACACTAGTGATGATGCTTTTCTTTTTTGTAGTCAAGAAATTCTTCTCCTCCTGGATTGTCAACTCAAATGCAGCTTGGATTGCTTTCACCCCTCTATTTGAGGAGATTGTTTGAACGCATGGGAGCAACATATATCAAGTTAGGTCAGGTAATGATATCTGGCTTAAGTGCATATAGTGAAGATGCTTTGCAAGACCACGACTATGATCATTAACTGTAGATTGGTTTCTCCTTTGTAGTTCATTGCATCGGCACCTACACTATTCCCCCCGGAATATGTTGAAGAATTCCAGAACTGCTTTGATAGAGCACCTGCAGTTCCTTTCGAGGAGATCCAGAAAATCCTGCGCAAGGAATTGGGGAGACCATTAGAGAGTGTTTATGAATACATTGACCCCACTCCAATTGCTTCAGCCTCAATAGCTCAGGTTTATAATCATCTTTCCTTTTCCTTTTCTTCCCCCTCCTCCCCTTCCGTTTACTAACAAGTGTAATATTATGATTAGGTTCATGGTGGAAGGCTTAGAGGTTCACAAGAGGATGTGGTGATAAAGGTCTTGAAACCTGGAATAGAAGATATACTAGTTGCAGATCTGAATTTTATTTACGTTGTTGCTCGTCTTTTTGAGTTCTTAAATCCTGAGTTGAGTCGTGCATCACTGGTAAGTTGTAAATAAGGGAACTTTATACCTAACTTTATTAGGATAAGCAACTTTCATGCTAGCTTCAAAGCATATGCAGTAAACACCGAAAAAAGATCTAGATCTAAGCTTCGAATAGCTCTATCGTTTTATGAAATGAAATCTTCTTTTTTTCTTTCTATTTTCCTAGCTACAATTTTTTTTATCCACAATCTTTTTCCTTCATATTTTGAGATGATTATAGCTAGAAATTTTGTTTGTAATCTTTGCATCCTTCCAGTAGGTTGCGATTGTAAAAGACATCAGAACTTCAATGCTTGAAGAAGTTGACTTTCAGAAGGAGGCTGCAAATATTGAGTCCTTTAGGAGATATTTAGTATCCATGGGTCTCACAGGTCAGGCGACAGCTCCAAAAGTGTACTATCCATGCAGCACCAGACAAGTTTTGACAATGGAGAGACTGTATGGAGTTCCTCTTACTGACTTGGACACTATAAGCTCTCTTGTTTCTAGTCCAGAAACTAGTCTCATTACTGCCCTCAATGTGTGGTAAGATTAACGTATTTCCAAAAATCCAGTTTGTGATCTTATTTCTTTTTAACATTTTAGAATCCTTCTTTTTCTGTGAAAAATTGTGCAGGTTTGGCAGTTTACTTGCCTGTGAAACCTTCCATGCAGATGTACACGCAGGAAATTTGTGGCTGTTACGGGATGGTCGTATAGGGTTTCTTGATTTTGGTATGCATTAATCTTTTGCATGCTGATTTTAAAAAAATAAATTTGAATCGAGATTTCAGGAACAATTTATTTGTGATATTTTCATGATTATGTTTCCTTATTTTTTTAGTTTCCTGTAGTATATGGAAAATTGAGGGAGGAGTTGTCACTGTAGTCTGTAGAGATTGTAGTCAACTGGGTATGTTGTTACTGAAAGTACTCTTGCATAAGACTCAAACCGATTTTTTTTTTCCAAGGAATTGTTGGGCGAATATCACCAAAAACATGGGCGGCTATGGAAGTATTTTTGGCATCAATTGCAACTGAAGAATATCAATCAATGGCATCTGCCTTGACTGAAATGGGTGCCACAAATACAGATGTTGATGTTACAGCCTTTGCAAGAGACTTGGAAAAGATATTTTCATCTATAAAGGCAAGCATTACTAACTTACATAAAATTGAAGTTTGGTTATTATGCTTCCTTGTGGTGAAAACTTCATATTCCAACTGTTGTGCAGGATTTGGATACAGAGATAGTCATAGGAACAGCAAGGGGACCAATTACAGATGCAACAGCTGTCTCTGCTAATCTTGTACTTGATGAACGGCAGATGAATGCACTTTTCCTTGATGTGGTGAGCTCTTCTTTCTATATTGTTCCTCACAATTGCTACTTGCTGATGAATTTTTCAGGCATCTGGATGATTAATCTGCATTATAGTACGTTGTTCTGAGTGTACTGGGAGAAAATTATGGGAGAATAAAGAAAATAATGGAGATCAAAGATCCTAATATTACTCTGAAACTTGCTCACTGAACTAATATTTGCAATAATTATTCTTTAACGAATTACTGGAAAATCTGCATATACTATATGATAGAAGTATAGAGATCAGTTTGTTGTTACTGACACCATGAAGTGTTACACCAAAGTAGAAAAGGGTTAATTTTTCAAAAAGGTATTCCTATTAGGATCTGCCTAAAACTGATCATTTGACATCCTACTTTTATTTTATTTTATTTCCTGCAGATCCGGGTCAGTGAATCTTATGGTTTGAAATTTCCGCGGGAGTTTGCACTTCTCATGAAGCAGCTATTGTATTTTGATCGGTACACCAGATTGTTAGCACCAAATATGAACATGCTTAAGGACCAGAGGATTTCTATTGTTTCAAATCGAAGAAGAAACTACAGGGACAGTTATAGATGAAGCTTTCAAGTTATGTATTTAGTTGTTATGTAAACATAAATAAAAGCAGCCCCATAGCTGGATTTTTTTTTTGGGACATATTTATGAAGTAAAGCATCCTCATATCACACATTTATATGAGAATTTTTGTGTGACGTTTCTGTTCTGATACATAAGAAATTGATAGCGATAAATTTTAATTTCATTATGCTGAACATATCAATACTAAACAGTAGAGTCAAATGAGAATTTCTCAAGAATGTGTCTATACAAAAGCGGATCGCTTGAAATCTACACGTATAATAACTCAAATTTCAAGATAAAAAAAAAGTAAGTGGAAGCAAGTTCCTGCAAAAACTTGCTGCTATGTCTAGCCACACCAACGAGCAACAGGAGATAAATCAAATCAATCTTCTACCTACTTGCCAAGAGTATGTTTCATCATGCTCCACAAGGTGTTTTTACACATTCCATTTCAGACGTTATCCAGAAGAATAGTTACCAAATCATTCGTCTTTCAGTGCCTGCAATCTTGTTTCCGCAGGCTGTTCGGTTGTCTCTGGACCTAGCCTAGACACATACAAGAGATCACTTGGTGAAGAATAGCCCAAGAGCCGATGAAGTGGTGAACTTGATTTCTGTGGCAGATCCTCTATTTCAGAGGATAATTTATCTAGTCTCTGTGCACCAGAGGAAGCCTCAGCAGATTCATATCTTAGATCTGGCTGCGTATAATTATGTTGAGGTTGTCTAGACTCTCTTCTATTTTTTGCGGGATCAAAAGAACTGTATTTAACCTTTCTGTCATCCATACTACCTTGAAGATCATGAGACGGTGTGAAAGAAGCAGGATCTCCTTCTGTTGAGCGGCTTTTGTAGTAAGATTGACCATAGTCATCAGAATATGACCCCGGATCTGCATGTGAATAATCGTTAGCTTCAGATGAGAAAGCCAAACTATCAGCAGCCTCATTATAGTCCTCGACTAGATTCTCTGGCAGATCTGTGGCTCTCAAAGTGTATGGAACAATATGATACTGGCTTTGAAGTGAAAACTTAAGTACCTCAGAACAAGCACCACACCTCAATCTATGGATTTTCCTTTTGAAGAGAAGAAAATCTACAGGTAACTGAAGCAGATGGAAGCAATTATAACAAGTTATGAAAGGAGCTGCCCCAGCTAAAGGCCGAAAATGTCGCTTAACCAAATTATAATTTCTCATTTCTTGGCTTTTCTGCCTCATCCTATCATCAAACTTTGTTTCACGTCCCCAGTGGGGCAACTCAGAGTCCAAACTCTGTTGAGGGCTTGAAGGACAAGAGCTAAAGGATGTGTGATAACTTTGATCAGGATGGTTCTTATATAATTTGTCATTTTTGTGAGGTACATAGGGAGGCAACTGAGCTGAGAATGGTCGGTCTTGTGGACAACAATGCAAACAAGAACTGTTCAGTTGGTGACTTCTACTTGTCTCACCTGAAAAAGGCATCTGCGTATATCTTCTCTGCTCGGAGCAACTATTCCCAACCCCACATCTCCCAAGATGGCCAGGATAATTCAGTGGAGGAAAAACTTCCTCCTCGAAAGCTTGGTAGTTATGGTATCTAGGATTTTGTGCTACCTTCCTTGAGACTCCTGGAACTCCATTATTTCCATTTCCTTGCAGGAAGAGAGTTTTGTTAACTTGATCCTGCAGTTCAAAAATCATCCTCATCAGTTTCATCTTGTCCTGCTCAGAGTCCTCAGACCAGTCAGGTGACTGATAGCTTGGATGGTGATGAAACCTCTCATGCAATTGATTGGAAGGGCTACCATTTTCGTAATGAGATCTGGTACCCAGTGGATGGGAGGCCATTCGAGGTTGATATTCATCTCTCTCTGAACCTGACCAATTTGGAGACACAAGGCTCTGTCTTGTGGATTGTATATATTTATCTGGAGCCCATATGCTTTTGTTCATTGCATACTTCTTCTCTGACCAGGAATTCTGTGGTTGATGTTGCGTTTCAGAATTTGTATTCATTGTGCTCTTCAGCAGGACTTTGTCCTTTCTAGATTTTTCTTCGGAATGAACAGAATGTACCTTATAAGCATCCTGAAACGAGTGATCATCCATCTCTTCGAAAGAAGAAACACTGCCATCATAAGCATGAGCGCTTCTAGTTGTGGGAGACTTGATCATATTTTTGACAGTACCAATTAACTGACTACTAGGGTCAATTTCTGAACTGCGTGAAGATACAAGAAGATCAGTTGTGGGAGAATTGTTCATACTTTTGACAGCATCACTGAGCTCAGAACTAGGATCAAATTCTGTATGTTCCCATGCCTCTACAGTCCTCATATGGCCTGAATCATGGTTTACACTTTGAGTTTGCAGCAGTTGTTCACTAGAAGAAGGTACAACAAAATTAGTTGAAATGCTTTCCCTCTCAGTTGGACCATTTGCTACAGTAACTACTAAGTTGACAGCACTTGAACTCCTGAAATCAGAATCACACTTTTCACTCATTTCTGCTGTATTTACATTGGACAATGGTGCACTTTCATCCTTCTCTGCTTCTTCCAAACACGTTTGTCCAGAAGGTAATGATTCCTCAATCATGCCATGAGAAAATTCTCCATTCCCCTTATTAGCAGTTTCCACCACCTCAATTGGACTAATTTCATTGTGATTATCAGCTATCTCCTCTTTCTTATCATGAGCAAACTCAGCTGATGAACAAGCTTCATTGGTAACTTCAGGCCTATCAGTCTTACATTCTGAGAAATTATTCTTTTGATCACCTCCATTGTCTTGGTCCTTGTCTTTCCTGGATGAAATTATACCACCTAGCTGCTCATCAGCATTGACATCCCCAGAAGATATATGTTGATCTCTCCCATTGTTTTCATGAAGAGAGCATTCTCCTGTGTCTGAAAGAGTGTCCTTGTTACTTGAGCTTGTGGATTCCCTCTCTTCAGAAGCAGGGACAGGATGATTAATCTTGTCAGCATCCATGTCACTTAAGGTAGATGCTCTGGTTCTGTCATCCTTTACTCGTCTTTTTGCTGGATGCATAAAAAAAAGTGTTAAAAAGCAATAATAGCAACAATCTATCTGTAAAAGCCATTTAAAAATCAAGAGCTACGCCATATAGATTAAGAGGTTTATAATACAGTACAGTAGTACAACAGGAGTCTCCAAACTATTTGAGCAAGACACTTTTCAATTATTGCTGTATAATTTCGAACCGATTAAACAACAATAAACTATTTGTAGTAGTTAATTACTATACTACTAAGATTTTCTAAAATTAAAAGCATCATCCGCTCACATTTTATCACCCAAAATAACTGCATAACTTTTCCCTTTTCACCCAAAATAAATAAACAAGTAACTGCATAACTGGTTTTAAACGTATTAATTCTCAATATATTTTCTTCACATGGATTCTGAAAAATTGGTACCTTGGAGGGTTGTACCACAACCACCGCACTTGTATACATTAAATTCTGGCAACTCGGGAAGAAGTTTATGGCATTTAGGACATCTAACTAGTCGAACCTTAGTGGTCGATTCAGTGCCCATTATCTCCCAAATATGTGTTCTTTATCAACAAAAAACTGCCTTCTGACTGCAAAATTAAGTACAACCATAAGAAACTATGAGAATCACAAGATTCGTAAAGATATAAAATATAAGGAAGTGGACGCTTGAAAAGGGTATAAATATGTATTCTTACTAAAACATCCATATTCAAGAATATTTAAACAAATCGTAAAACATAAAACATTAACATGAAGGAGAATTTCGTTTGTTTGAGTGAAATAAATAAATAAATATATGTACTTAAAACAAGGGATCGAAGTCTCGAAATATTTTCTTTATCTATCTGATCAATACATCATGTTCAAGCAGAAGACACAGGTGCTCAATCTATGGCATCATGTACTCCATTAGATTCTATCAAGAGAATGAGAGAATAATATGAATAAAACAAATCTACCACTGATTGTGTATTTGTCATAGAATGTTGGAACATCACCCTATTCAGAAACTCAACCAATTATTAACATCAATGGGCGAAGAAATTTAAATAAAATCAAAAACGCAAGAACACCGACAGAAGCAAAAGAGAAAAACAAAATGGGTAAGAACAACAGAATTGGAATACTACATGAGAGAAATTGACGGAAAATAATACTTTTGAAATTATAAATTGAGAGAAAAACCTGAGAAATATGATCCACACAAATCAAAAACTTAGATATAGATTCGAAAGAATCGAAGCGCAAGTAGTAAAATAGGAAACCGAACCCGGGCTGAGAACTAGTAAGAGAGCATCACATCAAACTCAAGCACATGGTCACAGAGGAAATTCCCGATGAGAAAATTATTTTCTTTGTCGCAAAATTTACGACCACTATAACCTAGCTACCAACTTCGATTCCTTTTCTTCTTAATTTGTTCGCACATCAAAACACGAGTCCTCTCTATCGTCTAGAGCAAGCAAAATATCACAAAATTAAAATTCAAAACTCTCCGATTTTTCTCTTCTTTGTACCCGCAGTCAGGGCTCAACTCTGGGATTCCCATTTTCCAGTCACAGGGGACAAACAAAGAAAAAAAAAATCACGAAACGCGGAAATACAAAGAACGAAACACAGGGAGAAGAAGAAGAAGATGACGACGACTAAGACTAAGACTAAGACGGCGCTGGTGCTAATTAAAACTTTGTGATGAAGTGCCGTCCAATAATTTTTCCTATTTAAAACCGTTTTTTTTTATTCGCGCATTCACAACTTTCCAGCACAATCGATCTGTACTAGCTTTAAGAGAAATTATTAATTATTATTACAACACGTAATAAAATTTAACATTAATAAATATTTAATAAAATATAAAAAGAAAAATTAATTAGATTAATAAAAAGAACTCTAACTTTAATTCTTCGCTGCCCTTTATATGAATCACTACGTTTATTATTATTTTTTTTTACAACACAATTCTCTCATCAAAATAAGTAAAGTTATAAATGTATTTTAGGGAAGAAAAAAAAAATAAATGTAAGTACATATTACAAAGTCTTAAATACATGTTCTTTTCTAGAAAAAAAATTTAAACATTTAAATTGTACCATACGTTTAATTTCATATAATATTTATATCATTTTGATAATTTTTATTAAAATATTAACATTGAAATGTTGTATTAAAAGATTAATTTTTTAAACAAAAATTACCAAAAATATCTAGCTACAACTAATTAAACTTTAAGTATATTTTATTATCAATTATAAAAAATTTAATACTTTATAAGTAATTTAATTAATTTATTAGTACCTTAAATATTATATATTATTAAAAAAATTATTTTAATAACTTAATTCAAATATCAGTATACTTTTTATCATTTTTAATTAACAATTATTATTTTTTCTAAAATATTATTTTGGATATTTAACAAAGGTTTTTCTTTTCTTTTCTTTTTAGACATTAACTAGAATTTAAAAAAATATTACTTTTTTTAAAAAGTCTTTTGTTTTAACAATATTATTTATATAAATTGGTGTTTTTATCTAAAGTATACACTTATGATTCGTTTAAGATTTGTTTACTTGTATTTAGATTTTGACATTTTTTACTAAGAAAATAATAAATTTTATATAATACACTTTGTAAAAAGAAAAAAATTATATGTTTGTATGCTTTACTAATTTATCAATAATGATGAAAAATATTTTTATCATGTTCTAATAAAATTGGTAGAATTTATTTATATGTATATATTTTAAAGGAATAAAATTAGCTATATTTATTTTTTTCATAACTTTTAATAAAATTGTTAAGCACAGCTTATAGCAAGCAAAAAAAAATTCATTTTTCAACTCTATTTAATTTTAAAAAAACCTTTAACTAAAAGAGTCAAAATGTATTTTAGATAAAAAAAATAGTTATTATTTAAAAATAATAAAAATGATTTTAATACAGTACTAAAATATATTTAATAACAAAATATTTTATATATTAATATATTAATTGTTTACTTCTCAAATATCAATATCAATTACAAATATTAGCAAAATACAACATATTTAAGCCAATTACAAATAATACATGAAAGTTTGATTTGACTTTATTGGTATTAGAAGGCCAAAACCTTGACGTAGTCTTGCGAGCAAAAGTTACTACCGTCGATTGAGGGGACTTTAAAACACTACTGTGAGGAAGACCGTATAGGAGTTTCACTTCCTTCCAAAAGTCAACAGCCGATATTCCTGGGCTGCGATTGCGAACGAAAGCGCGGTTTTCCTGCCACTAAATAACAAATTCAAATGCAGATCAAATCATCAAACCACTAATGCTCAACCAGTTGGCTTTTCGATTAGCATTATTATATTTCTCGATGACTTTAGTTTGTAATGACAGTCAATATTGAATTTTAAAACGAAATTGATATTATAATTATTCGAATTTTAATGGTATTTTTGAGTCTTGAGTCATGTTTTCTTAAAAAGTTTGAAAAGATCAAAATAAAAGAGTGTTTGTAGATGAAGTTATTTGCGTGTCTAAAATTTTTATTTTTTTATTTTTATTTATTTATAATATATTGTCAAAAAATTTAATTTATAATTTGTTGTTCTCTCTTCCTATGATTATCATTTCTGATGTTGCTTACTTATTATTATTATTATTATTTATCATTTTTTAAGTTCCATTAAAAATAATTGTTCAAAAAATTAGAGTTTACTTCCATTTTCAGAGAAACACCACCTCCATTCCAGGCTAAAGCCGAGAGAAATAATACTCGTTCAACAAATAAAAATACATCTAATAGGGAAAAAAAAGAGTTACTGTCAATTTTTCTTACTACTGATTTTGGTTGTAAGTAGTCATATATTAAATATAAGTGTGGTATGTATAATTAATTGTTAATTAAAAAAAAATTATTTTTCAACAGGAAAAAGACCAAGATAAAACAAAAATCATACGTGTAAATACAATAAGTTTTATATTTACATATATTTTTATTGTTATTTTCGTGATATGTTTATCTTACTGAAAAAAAATGAGAATGCTACTTATCGTACAACTTCTATTAATACATGTAAAAATGTATGAAACCCAGTTACTCATAACTAATTTAAAAAAATAAGAAATTTATGCAATAGATATGAATTAATCAAAATATTTATTGTCTTTAGATAAAAATATATTATAAACGCTAATCAACATCAGATTCATGTATGCAATAATTAAGTAAAATATTTATTGTGATTGGTTGTAAGGTTGTAAATTTTTTTTTTGTTTTAATGATAAAATAAATCTTATTAATATCAAAATAAAAAGATACCCATAAAGCTACAAATAACATAATTATTGAAAGGTATAATCTTTCTTAAAAGAAATGAAAAACAATTCACTAACATGATAAAAATAAATGCATTTTTAATGTTAAACATTATCTTCTCTTATTTTTTGCTTTTACATTACATTTTATTTTAAGAATATATTTCTTTTATCAAGACTTAATGTATACATCGATTCGTATGTTATAATATAATTAGTTTTGTTAGTAATTTATTTTATAGTTATTTCAATTAATCACGTTTAATGAATATAACATTAATTATTGTTTTAATGTGATAATATTGATAAAATTTAAATTATTATTATTATAACAATAACAATTCATTAACTTTATCTAACAATAATTATGCTAAAATCAATTAATTATATTATTATAATAGATAATTTATATAATTTTATTGTATTATTATCCTTATTTTTATTATAAATACATCCTTTTATCTTTTATTTTTAGGTTTCTTTACATTTTACTTTATACATTATTTATATTAAAATTTGGTGACACACTTTTTACTAGTTTGGATTTTATTATGATTTTTAATTTTTTTAAATCACTTTATTTTATTCCATAAAAAAAATTAAAATTATCAAACATAAATGAACACTTATGATAACAACTCCATTTTTATAAAAGAGTATAGACAAGAAATTCTTACATGCCTCTTCTTCGTGTCCTTTTTATTTTATTTTATTTTTTTCGTTCTTCTTTTGCTTTACTTCTAACTTTTTTTTATTTATTATCTGCAGACTTTGAGGCAGCTTTATTTGTTATTTATCGTAAGTCGCAAATATGCTATATAATTCTTTGAAAGCAATTAAAAAATCTACCCCTAATCGATAAAGACATGAAACTCATACCTTGATTTTAAGCGAGAAAAGAGCTAGGGTCCATTTAAAAATATAAACTTTAGCGTCAAATTGAACGGTGAGGCACGTAAATAAATAAATTATTTTAATTTAATTATTATTTAAACATATAACAATTATATGACAACATAAATAAAATATAAATCTATGAATATAAAAATTTGTTTGAAAAAAAATTGTGAGAAAAATAGAAGGGATAAAAAAAATGAATAATTAAGTATTATTTATGAGTTAATTATGTTAAAAAGAGAATAGCTTATAAAAAATTTCTTTAAATATTTTGAGCTTTCTTACTCTCTTATTTTTAACATCTCATATTTTGTTCTTCCTTTTTCTTTTCATACAAACATAATCTTAGAGTATCATATGATTTTTATGTATCTAAATAGCAATCAAATTAAAATAAACATCTTACAAATAAGTAATAGATTTAAACATTTTTAAGATCCAAATATAAAAGCTATTTTCTCAATTTTAGCCCTCCTTTCCTTTGTAAAGTTGAGCCAAAATTGACATTAGCTTTTTTTACATACAACAAAGGATGAAAATGTTCTCGATATCGTCAAAAATATCGCGATAATATTTTCACATCTAGATATCAAGACATGATATTCCTATATTTTGATTAAATTATCGCTATATTATTGAAAATGTTAACAAATCATAGCTTAAATATTGCTATCATCAAATAATCGCTTAAATATTTTTGTTTTGCTAAAATATCATAGATATTGTTGAAAAAAATAAATTAATAATTGATATTTTTGATATTTTGTCTATTTAGTTGATATTTTTGCAACAATGTCCAATAAATAGACAAAATATCAAAAATATCAATTATTAATTTAATTTTTTATTTTTCAAACTATATATACATGATTAATAACTATAGTCAGTATTATCTTTACTTGAAAACATGTCATGATTATTGTGTTTTTGTAGATACTAATATTTCATATTTAACCATTGAACGTTTTAATTATAGTGAGTTTGATGTTTAATAATTATTTTTGTTTTTAATGAATTTGATATTTAGTGATTATTATAATTGTTGCATGCAAATTTTATTTCCTATTATTTTATATTAATGTTACAATATGAAGATTGTATTGAATTATTTTATATTAATGTTACAATATGAAGATTGTTTTGAAGGATAAGTCTTATTATGAATACTTTTAAAAATAAATAATTAATGAAATTCTTTTCCATAATATCAAAATTTATTTATTTATAATAATTAATAAAATTAGATAATCTATTTAATTATTTCAAATGTTTTAACTATTTATTCTATAATTTTAGTGAAAAATAATATATATTTTATTATATAATATTTTAATTTATTGGTTAATTTATTGATTAATGTAAATATTATAAATATTTAAAAATATATATATTAAATAATTAATTAATTTAAAATATAATTAATTATTATTTTGATGTTTTATAAAAAAAAATTTATATTTTTGATATAATTTTCGTGAATTTTTTTCAAATTTTTCGTCAACAAGAACAATATATTTGATATTTTGATAAAAATTATATATAAACATGTTAACCGAATATATCAAACCTTAAATATAAATATCTAAGGAACACGAGTTGTTTTTGCATTTAGTATATTCAAACTCAGACGTATCGGGGGGAAAAAATGTTACAGACTTTTATTATTATTATTATTATTTTGCTATGGAAAATGTTAGAGACTTGAGATTCGTATCAACAAGGACATTACTTTTAAGCGAAAGCGGGCATTCAAGAATCTTTGAAAATTTAAAATCCTAAAGATACAGTTCCGTGAAAATGTGAACCTACCCTAATTTCCCTACGTAATATTGAACCCAAAGATGACGGAAGCAAAGTGTTATACAATTCATAACATCGAGAGAGAGAGAGAGAGAGAGAGAGAGAAACTACATGTCAAGTTCGAATTCCAAAGTTAGCAGCAAGAAAATTCCCATACTAAGTTTGCCAACGCAACATTTGAAAAATTGACGATGTGTTATGATAAATTAATAAATTAGTATTACATTATGCTAATGCAACAAGTATCAAATACAAATAAACAGAATCTAAGGAAGAGAGGAATTAATATGGGATAAGATTAGAAAATAAAGATTAGTTTATTTTATTTAGAGTTTTTATTTACATTTTTATTAAAGTAATAACTTATTTTATTTAGAGTTTTAATTTTTATGTATTATTAGTATGTCATATAGAAACTTTTATTTAAAGTTCTTTTTTGTATGTATTATTAGAATTTTACGTAGAAATTTTATGAATTATTTTAAGAACTTTTCAATTATAAATAATTACCTCCTATGTTTATATAAGATATTCTAAAAAATAATTAATTTATTAATATTAAACAATTTCTCTTCTTTCTTTTTCTCTCTTCTTCCTAATTTTTAAGAATAATTTTTTTTCTTTCGTTTAGAAGTTAAATTCTTCTTATTTGTAAAATATAAGAATATCTTTAGACTAATAATATTTTAGAGTTACTAGCATGCTTGTCTCAACATAGATAACATAACTAAGTTTTTCATATTCTAGATTTGTTATAGTGTTTACCTAGATGACATTTTGCTTGTGTTTATTTCATGACACAAATACGAGGATCTCTTAACAGATAGTGAGTCAGATTAATCTAAATTTTACTCATATTTTTTTGATTTTTTAGTGCTTCCATATTATTGGTGTATTTGTATTTCTGTCATGTTTTAGTTGGTATCATAGCCATGATCCTATTAAGTCACGTGAACTTGCGTTTTACGAAGACGTAAGACTTTTTAAGTGAGAATATATGATGTAATGTACTTACACATATTTCACATTGTTTAAAAAGTTAAGTGATGATGTGCTTATAAGGGGATACTCTCTAAATAGCATGACACATTTTGAATTTTCTCTGTAAAAACAAAGTCGTAAGGTTCCGCTAAACTGTTAAATCATGAATGTGGATCCGTTGAACTTCTTATAGACCAAAGAGGACAATATTGTACCACGTGAAGTAAGTCTCATCTCGTCATAAATGAACGGATTAACATCCTATATCAGTTATAAACTCATACTTTTTCTCTCCTTTTTACCTCATTAGTTTTCACCATTTTGCCTTTGGTTTGATTATCTTATTCACTACGTAACTTAATTCAATAGTAACTAATAGTGATGTGATTTAACTGAAACGGAGACATCTTATCCACCGTACCACAATGTAAAACATGTTAATTGTGGCCCAAAACAAAACTTATAAGCCCAAACCCATTAAACAAATTAAGCCCATTAAAGCTACTGTTTCTAGCTTGTACCCTGGCTTATATATATATACTACCGCTTTCTGCGTGAGAATTAAGCCTCGGAAAAACACGAAGTAAACCTCCAGGAAAAAAGCAATGACCTACTGAAAATAATGTGACCTCGGAAAAAGCTGACATAATAAAGAAAAAGCGCCAGGGAGATATAAGCATGCCAGAATTTGGAAGAAGAAGAAGGCTGTTTTTTCCCTTCCACATTTTCATGTCCTTGAGGATTGCTAATTATTCCATCTCATTTGTCGGTAATATTTGATTTAATAGCAAGTTTGTTAATTTATCTTACTATATATTACCGGTGAAATTAGAGGGGATATTTTGTGAGTTTGATTTTGGATTTTGGTATAATTTGTGAAGCTATACGGAATTGGTGTTTGTATCTCCATTTTGATTATTAGTGGATTTTTCCTCGGTGTGCCGTCATTCGATTGGAGTAGACTTTTCACATTGAAAAGTTGAACCACTTAAATCATTATTGCCATTTAATTTTTCTTGCTTATTGTTTCTTACCACGTTATTATTAAATTGTGCAACCAAATTGGACGATATTCACCACAGTGCTAATTTAACAAATTGGTATCGAGCTATTGGGTTATTACGGTATTTATTGGGCCGATCAAGTTTGCTCTTTTGGATTTATTTTGAGCTTAGGATTTATCGATTGGTTTCATATTTTTACGGGTTGTACTTGTTTATTTAATATTGGGTTTTACATGGCGGCAAAATATGAAATTGAGAAATTCAATGGTAGAAATGATTTCGGTTTATGCGTATGAAGATGCAGGCCGTATTAGTTAAAGAAGGGCTCGTTAAGACAACTGGCAAGGATAAATTGCGAGAAAAATTGGTGATGAAGAAAAGATGCATTGATGGAAAATGCTTTGAGTTCAATTCGGTTATCCTTGTACGATGAGGTATTACGCGAGGTTGGTGATGAGAATCTCCTATTTGGGTTATGGCTTAAATTGGAGAATTTGTATATGACCAAGTCTTTGACGATCGGTTATATTTCAAGCTTGACGCGTTTGTATACGATTGAGAATGTTAGAAAGGTACACTTTAACACGATCATCTTGATGAATTTACTAAAATTATTCGTGATTTGAAAAATGGTGGTGTTAAGATTGATGATGAGGATCAGGCCTTGGTTCTGTTATGTTAACTTTACCTACGTTCATTTGAGCATTTTTGTTGATACTATGCTATATGGGCGAGACAACTATTTCTTTGGAAGATGTCAAAGCGACTTTGAATTCCAGTTGAAGAAAAAGGTGTCTACAAGCAATAATGAAAATAGCGGTGGTTTATTTGTCGAGGTAGAAATCAAGAAAAAGGCACTGGCAGTAATAGAGGCAAGTCTAGATCCAAATCTAGAAAAAGAAAAGATAAATGCAATTATTGCGACGTCGGAAGAACCTTTGGAAAGTAAATTGTCCGAAACTCAAAGGTAAAGGAAAATGCGCCACAACGTCTTACGGTACTAATGATGTCGCATTGGTGTTGCGAGATAGTTGGTTCCGATGGTGAAAATGTTCTATCGGTATCTATTGGTTCTCACGGAGATGTTTGGATTCTTGATTCGGGTTGCGACTTACCATGTGTGCCCCGGTAGAGATTGGTTTGCTTCTTATCGATCTATTGATGGGGTGTTGTCTTGATGGAAACAATATGTCCTGAGGTTATTGGTATTGATCTTGTCCGAATTAAGATGCATGATGGTATTGTTAGGACTTTAAAAGATGTTCGCCATGTTCAGTTTGAAAAAGAATTTGATATCTTTAGGTACTCTTGATTCACAAGGCTATAAGTATGTTGAAAGGTGGAGTTTTAAAAGTTAGTGCTCTCGTTGTTATTGCGGCAATTGTCGCATGGTCTCTATATGCTTCGGGGGTATACTTGTTATTGGCGGTGTATCGGTTTCATCCTCGTCGGATCAAGATTCGAGACACTACTCGATTATGGCATATGCGGCAGGCGTATGGTGAAGCGGGGATGTCTATTTTGAGCGAAACGGGATTTGCTTTGTGGTCGGAAAGCCGGGAAGCTTGATTTACTGTGAGCATTGTGTTTATGGAAAGCATCGCGGTCAAGTTCGATCTGACCGTCCATAAAACGAAAATCTTGTTGATTATATTCATTCGGATCTTTGGGGTCCTTCTCGTGTTGTGTCTGAGGTGGTGCCGGTATATGTTGACTTTTATTGATGACTTCTCTCGTCATGTATGGGTGTATTTTCTGAAGAATAAGAATGACGCGTTCAAAATTTGTAAAATTCAAGGCTTGTATAGAAAATCAAACAAGCGAAAATCAAGCATTTGAGAAGCGATAATGGTTTGGAATTTTGTGACGATCGGTTTAATGAGTTACGTAGAAAGAAATGGCATAGTGAGACAGCGGATTTGCGTCGTACACCTGACAAAAATGGAGTAGCGGAACGTATGAATAGGACTATCTTAGAAAGAGCTCGTTGTATGCTCTTTCAAGTGCCCAGTTGGATAAATCCTTTTGGGTGAAGCTTGTAACCATGCTCTGTTATTTGGTAAATCGGTCTCCATCAAGCGCAATTGAGTTGAAGACTCGTTTGAGGTATTCTTTGGTACTCACTTGCTAATTATTACGATTTGAAAGTTTTGGTTGTCCTGCTTTATGCTCGTATTAATGATGGTAAACTTGAGCCTAGAGGCATTGCAAATGCATATTTACGGGGTATCCTTACGGGGTGAAGGTTATAGATTATAGTGTGTTGAACCAAGTCACCTAAATTTTTGATTAAGCGAGAGATGTTAAGTTTGATGAGTTTTCCATGTTGCAAAGAAAAAAGAGGCTATTGTTGCGAGATAAAGACCACGGTGTTAGTGACGGTGGAGCTTGAGAGTAGATCGCCTAGTCAAGTACGAGAGGGCACTTCCAGATCGACCATGCGTGGATGAGATAGACGATTTTGCTCGTGATGTAGCGGAAGAGCGGCGTAACGGACACTACGATGTCATAAAGGGTAAAGGGAATAAAGAGAGATTAGAGCGCCTCGTAGTAGGTACGCGGTCTGGACTTAGTTTCTTTTGCATTGTACGTGGCGGTACATTGGTGCGTAGAACCTTAGTTATCATGGAAAAGTCACTTGTGATGAGTACGTTGGGTGGTTGGTTGCTATGAATGAAGAGATTGAATCACTTCGCAAGAATCGTACATGGGAATTGGTGAAACCGCTAAGGGCCAAAAGATTGTTGGAAACAAATGGGTCTTCGAAGAAAAAGGAAGGTATACCTGAGGTTGGAAGCATAGGTTCGAGCACGTGTTGTTGCAAGGGCTATTGTCGAAGAAAGGTATTGACTTCAATGAAGTATTTTCTCTGTTGTGAAACATAGCTCTATTCGTGTGTTGCTACTATGGTTTCATTGTTTGACATGGAATTAGAAACGACTTGATGTCAAGAATGTACCTTAACTACATGGTGAGCTAGAGGAACAAATATATATGCATCGACGAGGAGGTTTGTTATTCCAGGTAAGGAAGATCATGTTTGTTTATTGAAAAAGTCTTTATATGGTGCAAGCCAATCTCGAGGCGTTGGTATAAACGGTTTGATTCTTTTATGATTGATCACGGTTACTCTAGGGTGATTATGATAGTTGTGTTTATCATAAAAGATTCCATGATGATTCATGATTTATTTGTTGCTTTATGTTGATGACATGCTTATTGCTTCTAAGAATAAGTCGAGATTCGAAATTAAAGTCTCAACTTAATGGTGAGTTTGAAATGAAAGATTTAGGTGCGTTAGAAGAAAATTTTAGGCATGGAAATTTACAGGGGATAGGACAAGCGGGCAAACTTTATTTGACTCGAGAAAAGTTATATTGAAAAAAGTTCTTGAACGTTTTGGCATGAAAAATTCTAAACCCGTGAGTACGTTATTGCGCATTTCGGGCTTTCTTTGGATTTGTCACCACGGTCGGAAGAAGAAGAAGCGGTACATGTCTCGGGTTCCATATGCTAGTGCCGTTGGGAGTTTGATGTATCTTATGGTTTGTACTCGTCAGGACATTTTCACGTACGATTAGTGTTGCCGTGAATATATGGGTAATCCGGTAAGTCGTTGTGATGAAATGATACTTCGGTATTTGAGAGGTACATCTAATTTTGGTTTGGTATATGATGGAAGTTCTAATATTGGTTGCGGTGTTATTGGTTATGTGGATTAGATTATGCTGGTGATCTGGATAGAAGAAGATCTCGCCAGGTTATGTCTTCATCTCTTTCGTTGTGCCATTAGTTGGAAATTTACACGATCTACGGTTGCTTTATCTACGATGAGGAATATATGGCAATGACGAAGCGATGAAAAAGCCATTTGGCTTAGAGGTTTGGTTTTGTGATTTTGGGTTTACAACGGATAACTTCACATTTGTATTTTGTGATAGTCGGTGCGATACATTTGACTAAGAATACCATGTATCATGAAAGAACCAAACATATCGATGTCGAGATATCATTTTGTTAAGTGACATTATGCTCCCAGGTGCTATTGTTGTTAATAAGATAGTCCTTCTGAGAATCCGGTGATATGTTAACCAAAGCGAGTTCCATTTAACAAGTTCAAGCATTGTTTGGACTTGATTGGTATTTGTTGAAGATGATCACCCCAGGGCTTTGGATAGCGGTTATTTTGTAATCCGAGGAATTTCATTTGAAGAATTTGTTTTACATTTTGAACGAGGTGGAGATTTTTAATTGTGGCTAAAACAAAACTTATAAGCCCAAACCCATTAAACAAATTAAGCAGCCAAGCCACTATTGTTTCTAGCTTGTACCACAAGCTTATATATATATACTGCCCCCTCTGCGTGAGAATTAAGCCTCGGGAAAAACGTGAAACCTCCAGAAAAGCAATGACGACCTACAGAAAATAGTAACGGCCTCGAGCGGCTGACAACATAATAAAGAAAAAAGCTGCCAGGGAGATATAGCAGGAAATTTGGAAGAAGAAGAAAAGGCGTTTTTTCCCTTCCACATTTTTCATGTCCTTGAGGATTGCTAATTATTCCATCTCATTTTATGCGGTAATATTTGATTTAATAGCAAGTTTGTTAATTTATCTTACTATATCTTACCAATAAATTAGAGGGGATATTTTGTGAGTTTGATTTTGGATTTTGGTATAATTTGTGAAGCTATCTGGAATTGGTGTTTGTATCTCCATTTTGATTATTAGTGGATTTTTCCTCGATGTCATTAATGTCGATGGAAGTAGACTTTTCACATTGAAAAGTTGAACCACTTAAATCATTGTGTGCCATTTAATTTTTTACTGCTTATTGTTTTGCCGTTACCCATTATTATTAAATTGTGCAACCAAAATTGGACCTGATATTCGCTTACACAAGTGCTAATTCGTAACAAAACACTAGCTTACTCTAATAACTCTATTGATAGAAAAGTGATTACAATATCCATACCTTGTTTATTTAATTATTTTTGGGTGGGAGTCAAAATCCACGGGATCATGACTGTCCAAATAAGTCAGTTACCTTTCTACTCCAATGGGCACCAAAACAAGAATTTTTATGTCCTTAGAGAGATAAATAAATACATATAACTGTAGGAGTGAGAATACGAAGCGATTAGTAATATGGGTCCATAATTAGAAGTTTATATCTTCTAAAAAATACTCCCCTTTTGATACTCTAAAAGAAAAGTTATACATTAATCCAAGAATAAGTTATATGCAAAAAAAATTATATATTGTATAAGCAATATAAGTCATCAAATCTTAAAAGTTTAACCTCAAAGGAATTGCTGGTCAACTAATGTGGCATCGAAAGAAAAGAAAAAAAAACAAAGTCAAAAGTTTCTGCTTTAAATAAAGTCAAAAGTTTCTGCTTTGTCTACATCCTTTCATGCGTGAAGAACGAAAAAGACTTGAATTTTTGGCTTTATAAAACCTTAGTTTTAATCTCAAAAATATATAGATCAGAAGCGGAGAAAACAAAAGAGAGAGAGTTTCTGAGAGAAATTTTGAGAGAGAAATTAAGAGAGCCAATCTGTGAAGTTTTATCCACAAATTGAAGATACATATTTGTTGTATTTTGTGAGAGATCCACCTAAAGGTGAAGTGTGTAATCACATTTTATTATATTGGAAGTTTAAGTGACCTACGGGTCCCGTGGTTATTACTTTCATTTTGAAAGGTTTTTCCACGCTAAAATCTTGGTGTCATTTTTATTCTATTTTGATTTGGAAAATTATCTCGGATGTGTAGAATTTATTTCTTTAAAACCATCCATTTTTTCCAACGGGAATAATAATCTCATATTACTTATAAATATTACACTAATATATTTACTTATCAATATGACGCTCATTTTATACACCAACATTCCTCTCAAAATGTCGATCGTTTAATCCAAACACTTTGTATTTTAACATATTTTTTACATAAAAGACCTATTAGTTGTGTTTTTCTTAACTGGTTGGTGGACTGAAGCTTTGATACCATGTAAAGTTTGTATAATATATAAATAACATGAACCATACAATCTTAAAATGTTAACCACAAAAAAGGTAAATTTTATATTATTTATAAATATCAAAATAGTATATTTATTTATTAATATGAGACATTCATTTTATATATTAACATGATATTTTTCACTAATTTTATTGGTTGTTGTTTTACAAGTATAGTGAGCACATATGTCTTTCAAAAAACATTATTAAACTTATCTTTCACTTTATTGATGTAGAACACTACATCATCAATATTCTTGGACTAATGTATGGTTTTTCCCTAGAGTACTTCAAAAAATTTCCCATAGCAGATGATTGGTGCACATTTGCCTCATTGTTAAAGTGAATGCTTTAGAAACTAAAGGATAATATAGGCCTTCGATAAAGTCCTTTTTAAGAAAATAGTTATCAAAAATGGAAACTCCGTGACATTTGAGGTGTAAAAGAAGAATAAGGATAAATTCAATCTGCCTCTATGGCTCTGTTTGATAGTTGACAATTGACACCCAACAACAAGAGGATACAAGCATCCACTAGGGCCACTACTATGTCGCCTATAAAACTATATGCTACTTATCTCTCTCGTTGATCATGGCCGAATTAAAAAAAAAGTTCATACAACCCAGACATATGATATAACATGACCAATGTGACACGTGTAAAATGCACCAACACATAGAGGTACAACTACCTTGCAAAATAAAAGAGCCAATAGACAAACCTGCTATAAAACTGAAGCAAACTTACGTAGCAATAACAGCTTGCCTTTTGTGACCTACAATGACTTGACGAAGTTCTTGATATCCACTCCTATAGTGCTCTATTGCAAAACAAAGTTGCCGTATCGCCTCTCTTTTCTCCTCGGCACACTCAGATATTTCAACTCTCTGTCTATCAACCTCCTTCTGCAGCTTCTCTACTCTCAGTTTCAATTCATTTTCTAACCTATGAGCCGTTGCAGATTTAGCAATCAGTTCTTCATGCCTTTTATGCAATTGATTAAAACGCTCCTCCATTTGGTTAACCTGATCATCTCGAGAGCTAACATTTGCCATGAGCATCTGATCTTTAGCACTAAGTTCATCTCTCTCAGAAATAAGCATGTCATATTTCTGTTTAAATCTATCAAAATCTTTATTCAAAGTTTCCAAATGTTCTCTTCTTTCAGTAAGCACTAGCTTCAGCTGATTGATCTCACTTTGCAAAGCCACCTCCTGTTCAATGCGCATCTTTTCCAGTTCTTTCTTTTCAGTTTCACACAGCTGTACTTTGTCTTCTAACTTCTTGCTTCTTAATTCCAATTCTTCAAATTTTGTACCTAAGAGGGCGTTTTTCTCTGACAAACTTAAAACATCATACCAAAGTTGTGTTTTCTCCTGAGTGTATTGTTCTTGCGTAGTATACAATGCAACCCTCAATTCTCTGACCTGAAGATCGCGGTCAAGTGCATCAACATTGTAGGTTTCAATCCTCTCCTGCAGCTCCAGGACTTGTGTTCTCTTTGAGTCAAGTTGGCCTTCCAACCTCAATATCTGTTCACGAGCCACTTCAAGTTGACCTTGCAATTGAAGAGCACCTTCAGAATTTTCATCAATAAGTTCATGCCTCAACTTTTCAATCTCTTCCTCTGATCCCCTGAATCGTTTTCCAGTCACTTTCAACTCTTCCATCAACATTCCATTTTTGTAATCTGCATCTGAAACATTAGCTTCCAATTGAGCACAATCCTTTTGCAGCTCTAACACCTGTCTTTTCTCCAGCTCAAGATCAGCCTCTCTGGTCCGGAGCTTTTCTTCTAAACTAGGAAGTTCGGTTTCAATCTCAATGACTTTCTGATGCAATACCTTTCCATCACTGTCAAGAGGTGTACTAAAGTGACAGTAGGCAGGGGTATTAAAACATTCTGACTCAGAGTCAGATGAGGAGGACATGTCATTACCTTCCTTTGAAGAAAGAGTAGAACCAGTAGTGTCACACCTAGGAGATGTATCTAAACCAACAACCTCAAAGCCAGATTTGGGCAAATCCAACTTTCCATCAGGAGTTTGCAGCAAAGAGTCCTGATCAGGGCTAAATTCAGAACTTCCAGGACCCTGCAATTGTATATCTGATATTGTACTCTTACAAGATTCTTTTGTCAAGTGATCATATTCACAGTACTTAGCTAGAGACCGATACATTTCATGGAACCCCTCAATATTAGCAATAAGTTCTGGCTTCATCTGACCATAAATGTCAGCACCGTTGGTCAAAGAACCACCATGTTCTTCAATCAGCTTGAGCATTCGCTTAATACTCTGATTCATCTCTGTCAGCCCAAAAAATTCAGTTGTCGCAGATCAATGGGTCAACAGATAAATAAAGTGAAACGATATCAGAAAGTGCATTGCATTAAACTGGAAGGAAACCAATTTTTTTGCTGAATGCATAGTACTAGCATAGGATGGTCTTCGATTCTGAACAAGTAATTGCATATTTGCATGGGTAAAACAGAAGAAGCAGAGATGCTAAAATGTAGCAGCTTACCTTGAAGATTTCTTTCCAGCCATTTAGAACCATTTGGACGATCAAGACTGTTCCCATGAAATAAGCATGAAGGGCGTGACTCCATCCTTGCCATATCAACTAACACCTGACTTCAACAATCAAAAACTGTACTAGATATGAACTCAACTGAGACCACAAACCAAAGTCGTAGTTCAGACTCATTTTGAAACCCTAGATTACTGAAAAATTTGGATTCTGACCAGATAATTGGTAATTCAACCGAACATCTAAACAAATGCAGAGACTGTTAGGCCAAAAAAGGAACAAAAATATAGATTTGTTAATATTGCAACAAAAAACTTTATATGGTAAAAGCAAACATAGCACCAAACCAAATTATCATGTAAATATTTTCCCACCAGGTGCCACTTTATCACATAACTATCACATTACAAACTGCATCATGTCATGTGTCACTCTTTACTGACTTAGGACAAAATTTCTAATAGCACTCAGTAAACATTCCAGCTATTGTTGGGAAATAACGCAAATTCCCGATAAGCCAGATTCATGAGAAAGCAAGAATAGAAAAATAACACAAAATTTGATAACGGAGTTCGGCCAATCTTGCTTACGTCTCCGGACCTGCTGCAGATCTTTTTACTGAAAGGGGAGAAATTACACAAGTTGTTTACAACACTCACAACTCACAACCCAATTACACCCAAGAAAATTACTCTCAATTTTCTCTCACAAAAGCTTTTCTCTCTAAGCTTTTCTCTCAATTGGAATGAACACTTTGGATGGTTAATTCATTACAATTACACATCTATTTATAGGAAATTCACTCCTTGAATTACTCCTTAAATTAATGGTTCCTTGAATTGCTCCTAAAATTAAGCTCCATGTTTTACTCCTTGTTTTGTTCCATGTTTTACTCCTTGTTTTGTTCCATGTTTTGCTCCTTAATTTGCTCCTTAAATTAAGGAGCTTTATAACAATAATATCTAACAGCTATCTCAACAATAAACTTTCAAGCTATGGATTTCGTTACTTATATTTAAGGTATAGTTAGTTAATATGTATTTCAAGGTTGAAATTTCATGTGTGATTAAATACACACATTTTCTAGCAAAATTTTAATTTTTTCAACGAATACATTTTATATCAAGTTGTACAGATTTGTATGGTGAGGGTATATTGTTTGTTATGCAACTGGACAAAGAGGAAAAAATCGTGTTTGTAGTAAAGGCGGGTATACAGAGTAATTTTCTCAAATGACAGATTTCAGTAGTAAATTACTTGTATGTTAATAACATTTTGCATATGACGCATCATCTTCTGACTCACCCATCAAATACTCAACCAGCATAGGGGAAAACACTTATCTAAGAAAAGAAAGAAAGAAAAGGCCATTACAAATCTCGTATATACTCTTCTTTGCTGTTGCTTCTGGAAGAAAAATTTACCCATGAACTAAAACCTAACCATACCCTCAGCTGCAACAAGTTTATCTAAACCAGGGAATAATAAATTAATAATCATGTAAAAAACCACAGTCAGTCTCACAGATTTGTTTGTCTAGTAAACAACCAAGTATCTTTTAAATCCTAAGTGATGTTAATTTGCTAACCACAAGTCCAATAAATATTGCATAAACAAACACAAAATTGTCGAAGAACCAACTGAACATCAAATTTTCTCTCTTTTTTCCCATAATCTATCAGTAGAACTCAACTAATCCACATGACGATCTTGTGAAATTCAACCGAAAAACCTAGCAATATAATCGACTGTATATAGAAATCGAGTAAGCAAAAACAAAAGATGGGCTCGATCATTCATAGGATAGACAGCTAGAATGAACCAACCTTGGAAATTTGATAATGGAATATTGCGACAGATTTTCCGACCCAAATCCCGAAATGGAGAAAAAATGGAAGGCTGGGTTAGAGCAAGTTGATAAAGTGGCTTTTTTCTAGACTAAGACAAGTTTCGATCGGCTCGAGACAACGAGAAAAAGGCTGAAAAATGGAGGGAAAACTATGCTTTTTTGCGTTTGTTCCTTTGCTTTGATTTTTGATAATTTGATGGGACTATAGAGAGTGCCTTTTCTCTGTTTTCCTAAATTACCCTCTCCGTTACATTTTTGAAAATTTTAATGTTTTATCAAACTTTCATTTTACTTCTTATTTTAATAAACAGGTAAGCTCCGAATTTTAAAAAGTTTATTTATTTAATAATATATTATATCATTATTATTAAATATAATTATGTCCATATAAATACATCTAATTAAAAATTACAACATAAATAATAATTATAATGTAATTATAATAAATAGAAATATTAACATTGTTTACATTATTGACATTTAAATTGTATTAAAGTTTAAATGAAAATTAAAACAAATTTTTAAAAAATAGGTTTAATACATAATTATTATAAAATATGTATTTTATTCGTGTAATTATTTGGGATGGATCGTCACGTAATTTACCAAAAAAAAAATTAAATTGATTAATTTAACATAAAATTATTGAAATTAACCATAGCAAAAAAAAAAACTTTATTAAGCACATATTTAATTAACTAACTACAATTTAATAATTTTAAGTTAAAACAATAAAAAAATTGAAAAAAATACTTATATATAACAAAAAAAAATTAAAATATATTTTTCTCACTATACAAAGTAAAAACCTTAAGTTATAAATGAATTTTTTTTATCATATTATAGTTTTATTTAATATTAAAATGGTTAAAATATATCACATATCTATGAAAAATAATAGCATGTATATCTGGTATTTACTACTTATTTTTATTTAAACAACAACTCATAATTTAAAGTTATTTAATTATTTCTCAAAACAATTGATTTAAATTGAATCCTACTCAAAAATAAAAGAATTAAATTGTTTAATTTTAAAAATAATTCAGCCGCTCACCGAAAATTTTACTATGAAACAATCTTTCATTTTAAAATAGCTTAAATATTAAATTTCTCATGAGTTAAAGATTTTTTTTTTTTTTTTTTTGAAAGATAGCGATTCGTAATTTTAAAATTGACATTTTTAGCATTATTTTTGAGTTGTAATATTCTCCAAGGTCGCTTTCTATTTAATAAAATACGAAATCAAAACTTAATCCTTCGAATTAACTGTTTGTTTAATACCATGTTTTCAAATATGTCCAAAAGGCACAAGCTGCCTGTTTTGTTCAATATTTACCCAGCCAAGGGACTCTTACAACTAAATTAATATTTAAAGCGGAAAAATAGGAGATAATGGGAAGAGAGAGTTCTTTGTAGCTTAAACAACTTTTTTATTTTAGTGTAGATCCTCGATCAAGGGTAGAGCAATGTACAGCTTAAACAGACTCTTACCTTTAAATTATAGTCATTCTCATGAATTACATTTAACGTTGTATTAATGAAAGTCGCATTATTCTACTGCAATGACTTTCTTTCTTTTCTTTTTTAATTGCCTAAACCTAATATTAAAGATCTAATGTATAAATTGTGTAATGAAAGGAAAACATTAATCTATGATAATTTATGAATTTCAAAATAATTTAAACTTCCTCTATTAAAAATAAATAAATTAATATCCATTCTTTAGTTACGGTCCATTAATCCACCGGTTGATGATGTTATACAAACATTGAATTTAATAACAACGCACAATCAAATGAGATATACGCTATAGTCAAATAATTTCTTGAAAATATAATAAAAATAATATTTTTATTATTGAAAAAAATTTAATATATTATTTTATTTTAAATACTGTTTAAATTAAATTACTATAAGTTATATCCGTTTAATATTAAATTAAATCTTATTAAACATTATTTTTATTATTATAAATTTTGAAAATATAATTTTTTAAATTTTCCTAATTTCTTTTAATAAAATACCTTTTTAATTATATTAATTTATACCTTCTATCTTAGATACTGAACACATATTCATTGATTTATTATTTTAAATAATGAGAGGGAATCCTATCTGACATTTTAAAAAAATAAAATGAAACACTGCATTCGCCACCTGTCAGATAAATCATAAACGAGGAATAAAAAATTTAACTAATATTTTAAATATTATTTTTGTTTTTTAAATTTTAATTTTTTATTATAAATAAAAACTTATAAAAACAATAAGTTAATAATAAATATTTTATATTAAAAAAATTAAAATTTTAAATTAATAAATAATGTTTATACAAAAGTGAGAAAAATAAAATATATTTAACAACAAGAAATGCTTAATACTTTTATTTTAAATGATATTGATAGTATGTTGTTACAAATTAATTAAAACTAATTACAATAAATTATAATATAATTATAAGATTTAGAATTTAAATAAATATTTTGAATAATTCTTATAAATATAAAAATTATTCGTGTTTTAATAGAATAAAAATAAAGAAATATAAAATATATAATGTATTAATTATGATTAATTTGAATTTAAATGTAATTAAATTTATAAAAAATTAATTTTTATATATTTATTAAAATATGATATAAAATTTCGAAGAATGAGTTGGGAGTATGATATATGTAGCTTATATTATAAATAAGGAACCTCGTTCTTCATTTTTTATTATTTATTTCACTGTCTCCAACTTTACATACAATCATATAATTTTCGTAGGAATTTTTCCAATAAAAAAAATTAACAACCTTGTTTGAGTTTTTTTTTATTGTAATTTTAAATTTATTTAAAAAATAATAATTATCAAATATATTTTAATCATAAATTGCACATGATATTTTTTCCTTTTCTAAATTGCATACTTAAATTCCTTTGGTTGTATCTATATAATAACTAGTTTTAAACATGTGCATATAATTACGATAATAAAACTTTTTATTTTTAAAAAATTATTTAATTAACATATAATTTATTAAGTAATATATTTACTTTCATTTTATATTTTGTGTCAATACTTTATTTAAAATATTGATATTATTTCTAATAAATGTAAATACTATTATGTTATTTAAATTTAATAACTACATAGTAGTGTTAATTATTGAATAATAATTAATATTATTTTAAATTTCTTGATTTAAAAAATATCTTTAAATATAAATTTTTAAATTTGATAAGCACGTATTGATATTTTGATATTTATTAATATACAAAAAAATTCATAAAATAACTAATGAGGAGTAAAAAAATTAACCAAAAATATAAAATAAATAAGATATAAGTACATTTTTATATTTATTTGTGTATGAAAAATACATAAAAATTAAAAAAAGTAAAATATAATCAAAACTACACTCAATAAAACTAACAAAATAGTTGTTTATAAAGGTGTATTATTTTAAGAATATTTTGATATTTATTTATGTTATAAATAAAAAGTGTATTTATTTTAAAAATCTCTTGATATTTATTTATGTGTAAAAAATAGCAGAAGAATGGAGCACCAATATACTATTCATTGGTTTTTTTGTATTTTATTTATAATTATAAAATTATATTTATTTTAAATATATTTTGGTATTTATTTGTGTGTATAAATAAATAAAATTTATTTTAGAAATATTTTGGTTTTTATTTACGTGTATAAATAAAAAATTATTTTTTGGAGATATTTGAATATTTATTTGTATGTATAAATAAAAAATACATTTATTTAAAAAAATGAAGCACCAAAAAGTGAAAAAAAAATGAAGAACTAATTAAACTAGAGAGAATTTGTGTATATAAAGATAAAGATGAAAATAAAAATAATAAAATTGTACGCAATAAAATTAACAAAATAATTATTTATAAAAGTATATTTATTTTAGGGATATTTTAATATTTAGTTGTATATATAATAAAAAGTTTATTTATTTTAAAGATATTTTAATATTTATTTATTTATAAAAAATAGTGGAATAGTAGAGTAGGAGAATAACTAAGAACATTTGGGTATTTATTTATAATTATAAAAAGTGTATATTTTTTAAATATATTTTGGTATTTATTTGTGTGTATAAATAAAAGAAGTACAATTATTTTAAAGATATTTTGGTATTTATTTATATGTATAAATAAAAAGTGTATTTATTTTATAAATATTTTGATATTTTGTATAAAAAAATAGTGAAATAGAAGAATAACTAATTAACTATTCTTGATTTTTACTTAAAATTATAAAAAATTATTTGTTTTAATAACATTTTGGTATTTATTTATATATAGAAATAAAAAGTGTATTTATTTTAGGAATAAAAAATATATTTATTTTGAAAATATTTTTATATTTATTTATGTGTATAAATGAAAAGTGTATTTACTTTATGAATATTTTGATATTATGTACAAATAAAATTGTATTTATTTTAGAGATATTTTGACATTTATTTGTTTGTAAAAATAAAAATTATATTTATTTAAAAAAACAAAAAAAGTATAAAAAAGTAATGAAACAGTACAATGGGAGAATATCTAATGTTTTATTCATTAGTTATTCCAGCTTTTTATTTATAGTTATAAAGAATGTAATTATTTTAAGGACATTTGGGTATTTATTTTTACTTATAAATAAAAAATATATTTATTTTAAGAATATTTTAGTATTATTTGTATGTATAAATAAAGTGTGTATTTATTATTTTATGATCATTTTGATATTTATTTATATGTATAAATAAAAGCGTATTTATTTTAAAGATATTTTAATATTTATTTATGTGTATAAATAAAAAATATATTTATTTTTAAAAAATATTTTTTAAAAAAAGCATCAAAGAGAAAAAATATATATATAAAAATAGCAGTGAATAGTGGAACGAGAGAAGTTATTATATATTTTTTATAATTATAAAAAAGTGTATTTGTTTTAAATACATCTTGATATTTATTTATATATATAAATAAAAAGGGTATTTATTTTAAAGATATTTTAGTATCTATTTATAGTTATAAATAAAATGTGTATTTATTTTAAAAATATTTTGATATTTATTTTTATGTATAAATCAAAATATTTTATTTATAAAAAAGTTACAAAAGGAAATGACATCAGGTTGATCTAATAACATGACTTGTTCTTTATTTTATTTCATTTATTATAAATTGATATATTATTCTTTTAGTTTAAAAATGAAACATGTTAACTTAATAGATTTAAATTTTTTGAATACTTACTGAAAAATTTATTACCCAATCAACTAAAGATCTATTAGATAAGTTAAAATGATAAGTTTTTTATTATATATGATCCAAGTCAAATTATGAGAAGTTTAGGTGAGGAAAACATGATGGTCTAAAACTTATACTTTTAAGCTAGACCTCTTGTTTGTAAACTCGTGGTCTTTAGTGCCAAGTGAATTGACTTTTTGTGCTAAGAAAATTTCGATAAAACGTGGTACATACAAATACCATCATTTTCTCTATAAGGTTTCACTCAATTTTTCTCAACGTCATTTCCCTCCCTTGTTTCCTGTCCTATGCTTTCTTTTTGTCTCTTGGTTGTTCAATGAAGCTTTTGTATCTCTTGAAGTCTCGATCTTAGAGGATTAAAGGCTTGGTTTGGTAAGTCTAATCACTTTGGTTTTTAGAAAAAAGAATACTGATTTTCTCATATTATAATATTATACTTAAACTTATATTATCTTAAAGATGATTATTTGTTTCTTTTTGTGAATGCATGTAAGAAACAAATCACGTAAAAGTTTATTTTTTATTTAACATTTTTGTTTTAACCTTCACTATTATACTTATTTTAACAAAGTGTTTAAAATCGGACATTAAACTATTCTTTTAACCGTCTAATTTTAGTGGGTTTTTTGTGATTGAAATATAAAATTATTGTCGGTTATTTTTATAATAGCTATAACAATTTTAAATGGTATTAAAATCTAGTAATATTAATTTGAATGACAAATGTTTTGTTTATAAAAGTATTGTTTATGTTTGTTTTTTCCTATGATTTTTAAGGGGTTTTGTCTATAAGAATCATCTCACACACAATAGTTTAAAAATGAACATAAGTGATGTTTTTTAAAAAAATAAGCAAGACCTTACCTTAAATTTAAAAGTAAAATTTTTAATCAATTTTATTTTAAAAAAAGAAGATATATTAGCTCTATTTTGTAAAACATAACTATTATAAACATAAAAAAATATTAACATATTATAAATTTATAATTAATTTTAAATACATAAATTTTTTTTATCATATTATATATTAAAAAATTTATTTTAAAAATAAAAAATAATTTATTTTACAATAAAATAAATATAAATTTATACATATATTGAAAATGATATGCTAAATATTTTGATAATTCATAAATAATATAATACATTCTTTTTATTATTATTATTAAATATAATTATAATATTAATTATAATTATGATATAAAAATAATATTCATAAAAATAATTAAATTATTAAAAAAATTGTTAAGCCTCTATATCCAATTTCTTACAAGATACAATACAAATATAGATCATTATATCACAAATTTTGTGAGAAAATATTATATAATATAATATTTTTATTATTAATATAATAAAATATATAAATTATATTGAATTAATTATATTTTAATACTTAAATATAATTATTGTTAATAAATATTTGTTATCTTAGTAATAATTAAAATTATAATAATATTAGAGATATTTATTACAATCTAATCTATTTTTTAATTTTTTTAATCTTAAATAATTTATTTTTTTAAAATGTAAATAATTTTTCATAAAAATTATTGTAACTATTTAGTAAATTTTTTAATAATTTAAAATTTTATAATTTATTATTATTATTTTAAATTATTTTATAATAAATTTTTGATAAATTATTTGTTATAAAAAAATATATTTTTATTATATAAATATAAATTATTTTATTGTTTTATTATTTATAATAAAAATAAATTATTATTTATTAAAAGTCAATGAATGATTATATTTTAAGAAAATAGGGTAATAGGAATTAGGAAAAGCTAGAAAAAAAATACAAAAATATTTTTTTATTAGAAAAATGGGGTTGGTGGAATCAGTGTAATGGAGAGTTAAAAAGGACAAAACAAAATGATCGAAAAATTGTTTAATGGGTTATAATTTATCCATTTTTAACTAAAACTTAGTACAAACTTTTTTTAAAATATTGAATGGGATATGTCCATGACAAAAACTCATTTTTCAAGTATGTTTTGTAACAATTTTTTATTTTGATAATAATTTTTTAACGTGATAATTCATAAATATTTAAAAATAAAATTTTTGAATTTGTTTTTTATTTTTAATAAATATTTTATTAGAGATTTTTATATTTATAAATATTCAAAGAAAATAATTAAAAACATATTCAAAGAAAATATTCAAAGAAAAAAAATCAAAAAAGTATACTGCATTACCAAGCAATTGTAAGTAATTTTTTTATTTTTTCTTTAAGATCATTAAGTAAAAATTGTTACAAAATATAATGGTGTTTATTTTTACAAAGAAATTATAAATCACAAAATCAATTATTTAATTGTAAATTATAAATTAAAATAATTATTAAATAAAATTTTAATAATTTAAATTTTTGCTAGAGTTATTTACTAAGAAACTTTTAAGGAGATTTGATGGTTTATTTACTTGGAAGTTGGAACTGGAGGTTGAAGATATAATAATAAGAAGGAAAAAGTTTTTTTTTTTAATAAAAAATGTTAAGAAAATCACATAATTAATATTATTAAAATTTATAATAATAAAAATAATTTTTCATATTTATTCTTGCACCTTTAAATTCAAAGTAAATATACTATTTTTATTATTACTAGTTTTTAAAAGTATTATTTTAGATTTTTTTTTTTTTGAGAAATATTTTCAATAATTTCCTGAATGTTTCATTTGGAAACATTGTCTTGTCAGTAGAAAAAAAAAAGAGGATTTGGGAGTTTCACCAGCCCAAATGGCCAGAGCCTTGGGTAGAGGCGAAATTTATGAAGATGAGAAACAAGGGAAAGTTCAGTAGGTTCACCTATGATCCATTTAACCAACAACTCAATGCATCAATGGAAATACATATGATCCAGGCATCAGTCAAGAAGCGAAATTTGATGATCGTTTCAAATTTCATTTAAAAGTGTGTCACTTATTATCACATTTAAAACCTTGCAACATCCTATTAAAACGGTACAAATTTTGGCATAAAAATTGTTCCAATTCAAGATCAAATTTCACATTAAAAAAAAAATGTAACGATTAACAGTATTTTAGTAAAAAATTATTGGATCAATAATAATTAAGTGAACGTTTTTATTCTTTAATTATTTTAAAGATAAATTTATCTTTTATTTATTTTTGTTATGTGTTAATAATTTTTAAAATTTCTAGTTAAATCATAATTTTTACTATTAATATACTTTAAATTAAATATAATAACTAAAAACATAAGAGTATAGTGATATTATTAAATTACTAAATCCGTACTTTTATACCGGAATATTTACTCATTGCGCATCTTATGTATGCAGTACTACAAATATGTGCTTGAGACCCCAAATGCTCTGACGCGGGTGCACACAATCTTGGGAAGGCAACAGCTAAAGGTGGCAAGCATCTTAGAAAGTTTTCAAAATCTTGCTTGATTCTTTCCAGGTGTAATTTTTTTTTTCCACCAAAATATATGCACAATTGATTGATCTTGGCTAGCATTTTGTTCTTCAAAATATTCTGCACTGAGTCGACAATAGTATTCTTCATTTGATTCTGACCCTCTCACTAGAAAGTTGGAATTGGAATCGGAGATTGTATATTGAAATATCTTAAGTATATATAGTTAGTTCTGTGTTTGATTTTGATCTTGAATTGTTACATTTTGTTGCATTCGTTTACTACAATGTTCTATAAAAAGAGAAAGAAGAGTCATAAAGCTTAGGTTTACACAGATATGGAATTTTGAGAAGAGATGGTATCAAAAATAAACCAGATCAACTGTGGATTAATTATTGGAAACAATTAAGTAGGGAATGCAATACACTCTGTCACGCACTCATGGAGCCAACAAAACGTGGTGTCATCGTCTCTTCTAGGAAAGAATTCTAGTGCATGCTACCTAAAATAATCTCATTCTCCATCTCTATCCTTTAATTTCACTGGCAGCTCCATAACTCTTTAAACTTTATCATGTAACGTCAATAGATCATGCATTGAGTCTCTATTTCTGTTACAAATACTTTTTTTTTTTTTTCTCTTTCCAACTTCAACCGTTTGGTTTTGCCTAGATTACGTTTTCGGCTATTCACCAAATAAGAAAGCTAGTCAAAGATTTTAGTTTTGAATGTCTCAACTTGTAGCTCAGACTTTGAGTAAGCGCAATTTCGTCCTCTTTGAGGGTGACGAATCCATAAATTTAGTTAATATAAAACACTGTATAAATAATAAAAAATAATATTATTTATTTTTATCCAAAAAATATTATATATATCCCATTTGAATATAAATATTTTTTAATTATTGAATTTTTAGTGTATTTTTAAATAATAAAATCTTAAAAATATAACTTTAAAAGAAACATAATCATATTTTATATATATATAATTTATTTATAATTTTATAAATATTATATTTGATATACAAAAGTTAGATGTCACCACCATTGTCCTTCTTTAGTCTTACATAATTCCGTGGATGATCTTGAAGGTCCACATTGTCGATAACTATGCATGCAATACAAACTGAAATCTAAATTTATGTAAGATTTTAATTTATTTAAAGTAATACAACTAAATTAAATATTTAATCTGCTATTTATATTTATTTAACTTAGAATTTGTTCGTACAATCAACAATTAATAAAAGAATAAATACAATTGTTCATTTACACTATAAACTGTTAATTTCTACCTTTGTGTAATACATAATCTTAAATATGAAACTGCATATAATATGCTTATCTTAAAGCTTTACTTGAATTATTATCAGTAGTTTTTACTTCTTTGTGATCGATTCATTTTAATTAAAAATAATAATGATCGTAATCAATATTCCTTACTGTCCATTTTCATTCACACATTTCTTCAAAAGGTCAATCCAAAGCGTGAAAGAAAATACGTACCCTAACATAAGAATGCAGGGGATGTGGGCATTTTTCACATGCAATTGAGCACTGATAAGAGATAATAACCTCTTTTTTCCTTTAACAATAAAAAATAATAAATCAGGTGTTGACTTTGTAAAACTTTTAAACCATTTTGTAATTAATATTTTGGATTAAGATAATAATAACTATCTTTTAAGCATAATTTTAACAAAGATAATGGAGGGAATAAATTATACATTGATCGAATTTATTACTCTTAAAATAAGAGTTGTTTTGAACCACGAATTCAACGAAAAGTATAAAATATTCTACGTAAATACACTAATAATTGGTCATTTTTTCAACGATATCAACACGTGCTGATATCGTTGAAAGAATAACCAATTACCAATGTCATCACGTGAATATTTCGAGATATCTCGTACCCTTCGTTGAAACAAAAACAATGAAATCGAATCCTATTAATCTTGCCCATTAAATAAGATTATTAGAATGTATCAGTGCTTCCTTTCCAACTTTTGTGACAATGTATCATAAATTTTAAGCGATATATTTACATTATTTAAGAAAAGTTGTTCTTACATGATATTGTTTTTTTTTTATGAAATGATAGTAAGTGTATTTTTAACCACTGATTTAATGAGAAAAGCTATTTATGCTTAATTTTGGCACACTTAGTGCTTTCCAGTTTTTCATTTGGAATAGATATTTCAAAACAAGATTGGACTGACAAACGGCAAAACAACTCAATTAAATTAAATCCTCTTTTAATTTGTTTTTCATCTCATACTTCTACTTTAATCATCGATTAATCAATAATTATAAGCATCCAATTTAAACGACAATACTAAAAGTGTATATTATTAGTAGGAAAAGGTTAAAGAATCCAAATAGATTAACAGGCTAATCAAATCATTAAGACAAGAAATCTTCTACTTCTGAAAGCAACAACTCACCTAAAGCGTATCTTCCTCACCTTTCCGTATATATATATATTCATTAATTACACATTAATTTTTGATATTTTAGCTTTGGGATTATACAAGTGTCAAGAACCATTGGATGGTGAATTAGGGTCTTTTAATCCAAAGGTTGCCTTCACAAAGTAATTAGTAATTGCAGCCAGCTGCTCTTTATTCACAAATGGTAGTACCTTTTCTGAACATGAAAATGTTCAGACATGGCCCTACTTCTTTAGTCTTGTCCCATCCCATACGAAAACCCCAAACTTTTAGGAAGCTTTTTTTTTTTTAATATCAAAATAACAACTCTCCTCGTTTAATATTAATTTAATAAATTTATAAGTTAAAAAAATCAAAACCTATCTAAAATAATTTAATTGAAGAATTCATAATCCATAAATAATTTACTAATAAATCAAACATTAAGTTAACGAATAAAACGAATAAGTAACAATATTTATTAAATATTTAACAAATAAATGAAAGGTATGCAAGTTATTAATTATTTAACAATAAAATAATTAAATATATAAAATTTTAATATTTAAATATAAGTTTATTACTATAAATAAGAACAATGCTCGTTGTGTATATTTTTTCTTATAAACATTCATTATTATTTATTATTAAATACAATTTTTTCTCTTAAATACAAACACTTATATCTATAATCTCTCGTTAAATATTTTTTTATATTTCTCATCATCATAAAAAGAGATGTTAGTCTCTTCCTTCTCTTAGTTATCTAGGCTTACTTAAACATTAGAAGATCAAAAGTTAACATGTAAACAAAGTTTATAACATTGTATTCTATACACTAAAGTACAAGGAAATCAAGAAATATATAAATCAATAACGTTGACAAAAATGACATGAACATCTAACTTCTAATGAGTTTATTTAACATAATTTCTTTGTTAATAAATAATGTTTTATAATTACAATAATGTCATATGTAAAATTACAATTAATAGGTTCTATTTTTTGTTTTATAAAAATATAATCGAAAGTAATTTTTATACTAATATTTTTATTTTTAAACAAAATTATAAATATTTTAAGTGAGTTGAGTTAGCTATAGTTTACTTAAAATAAACCAAATCTAAGCGAGTTGATTATGTTAAACTCATTTGACATATTTAATCTCTAGTGAGCTTAATCTTTTCAATGATCACAAGCCAAACCAAAATTAGTGTCTAAAATAATAATATTAACTGAATTATAAAATTGAATTAATTGCATCTAATTTTTGAATAAATTGAATTAATTTCATCTAATACATTTTATTCAAAAGATTGTGAATTAGGTATCCATAAAGGAGATAATTTGTTATTTATTCGATTTCTCTCTTATATTATTAATTAATGATCTTGCATATCATTATATGGAATTGAATAAAAGACATAATATCTCCTTATTATAGGAAAAAAGTGATAAGAAGAATCAAATATTATCTTATTTTGATGGATTTCAAACATGATGTTAGGATTTCTTACTCACCAATTCAAAGAAAAAATAAAAAACAAGAGAATTTAAGTGGTTCTGTCCCAACATTATAAGGACTAATCTATTGAAAAAAAATATTCATTATATGAAAAATAAAATACATTGCATCAACAACATATTATAGAGGGAACCTAGCACATTTAGAGGATTGAACACCTTAGAATGCATTATTCTTTATGAACATACATATAAGAACACAAAGAGACATAGAAAAGCCACACACGGTCCAAGAGAGAAGAGGACGGATGAGAGAGTCGTCGAGAAAAAAACCTTTATATATATACATATATAATGCCCTTGAGTTTTTAGCCCATAAGCATGCCTAAGCTTATAGACTTAATAATGTTGAACCGATGGATCCATAGCTCAAATTAATTCCAACATGTAAAGCTTAATTGTCAAATACATGAAATAATACTATAAGTCACATATCTATACACTCAACATAATGTATATATGCATGCAAACTATAACTCATTTAATTATAAATATAATACTTTCATAATGCTTTCAATACTATTTAGTGTCACAAATTAATATAGGATGATAATTAAAATGTGGATATTGTTACTCATAGATTCTAAAGCCCAAAAAAAAAAACAAGAAGAAGTACTCATAAACAAACAAAGAAAATATATATACATGAATAAACAAATCAATGTCAAATACCAGACAAATTCAGTTTTATAATCAAATATTTTTAAACCATTAAATTAATTAATAAAGAAGTTAAGACAGCTGAAACAGGAGGACAAAAAATCCATTTCCAAAGATGACTTCTTTGTTACAAATGCAGATTATTTAATAGAAAAATTTCTAACATATGATTGTATCACACTGAATTCTATATGCCAAGTGGGTATCTCTGACCTCATAACTAATATGATCCATTGATGGTACTTAGACTCATAAGTTTACCTTTCTCATATAAAAGGATTCAACTTTATTATGATAGAAATTAATGAACCCACTTGGGAATTATTCTTGGATATTTAAAAAATGATTAGATTAAAAGCTATAATCATGACTCACAAAGACTATTCCTAGCTACTTAAGGCATGTATATATAAACATGTGGTAACAAAAAAAGAAAGAAAAAGATCTAAGAGAGAGAGAGAGAGAGAGAGAGAGATTAAAGAAGTAGAGAGAAACAATTATGATGAAACCACACTTTGTGCTGGTTCATGGCATAGGTGGAGGAAGTTGGTGCTGGTACAAAGTTAGATGCCTTCTGGAAAATTGTGGCTACAAGGTTTCTTGT
Source organism: Hippophae rhamnoides (assembly GCA_033030585.1). NCBI lineage: Eukaryota > Viridiplantae > Streptophyta > Magnoliopsida > Rosales > Elaeagnaceae > Hippophae > Hippophae rhamnoides. The sequence goes on from CM065432.1 coordinate 52,133,444, forward strand.
ATTGACCTTAAAGGATCTGGTATTGATCAATCGGATTCTAATTCAATTATTTCTTTTGATGATTACAACAAACCCCTATTGGATTTCATGTCTGCTTTGCCTGAAACAGAACAGGTTTTATTTTTTATTTTATTTTTAATTTCTTTGAATATTAAATTAATAATTAGACCGTGCAAAAAAAGAGTAGTTTCATAATCTTTATTATGATCTTGTTAACAGGTGATATTAGTGGGTCACAGTGCTGGAGGACTCAGTGTAACTCAGGCCACTCTCAAATTTGCAAAGAAAATCAGCTTAACAGTCTATATAGCAGCTACAATGCTAAAACTTGGGATGAAGACAGATCAAGATATCAAAGATGTAACCTTTTTACTCTCTTTTTCTCTTTCAAGTTCTCTGATGCTTTTGTGTTATAAGTTTATATGGTTTATTTTCATGTTTCATATTTGTATATGTGTGATGCTTTAAGCATATAGATGCTTGAAATGATCCGACTTAAAATTTCTTCAAGCCCGTTTAGTGTTGGGAATAATATAATAGGGTCCCAATGCTGATTATATTTTACATATTTTAGGGCTCAAATAAATGCATGGTTGCCAACTGTGTTCACAAAATGAATTGGTTAATTGTTAGGCAATTAAAGTCCACCCAGTCTTAAATTTGCTCGTAAAAAAATTAAAGTCGTTTTAACATTAAAAGAATAGCTTATTGGTCAAGAATTTCTATATGGTGGCAAGAAAATAGTGGCAAAGATTTTGAAAATGGAAATAGCTTCATCAATAATTCCATATAAGATTGTAGATAAGATTGGAGATGGGAGGCTATAATATAATATATCTGGCTAAGAGGGATGGCCCATAGATTATCTTGACATTTTTTTATACGTGTAAAACTCATTTTGATTCATCTAACTTTCAAAGAATACACCAAGTTGGATCCAGAAGTTTAGTTCAAGAGTAACACTATATAAACAATAAAAAAATTATTATTTTTTTATTGAAAAAATATTATATGTATCTCATTTGTGTATAAATATATTTAAATTATTAAGTTTTTAGTGTATTTTTTAGTAATAAAATCTTAAAAATAAAGTTTTATTAGTGATATGAAACCATGTAATTTTTTTAAAATTTTATAAATATTATTACTAAAATATACACTTTCAAAAATTAAGGGGGTACTAGTCCCCTTCCTGGTTTTGCCGGTGAATCTGAATGTTGCTTCAGGCTTGCAACTTGCAAAAGCAGGGTATGCCAAAAAAAAAAAAAAAGGACTGGAGCTTTTTCTTTATATTATATATTTTATAGTTAATTTAATCTCCGAAATGCATGGAAGATGAAAAGAGATTGTGTGCATTGGATTGGACTTTTGTCACTTAAAATATAAATGACAGTAAATTAATATAATTATTATCTAATTATCATTGGAAAAAAGATCATGGTTAACGTCATTCTTTTGAAACAGGGGATACCCGATTTATCCGAATTCGGCGACATATACGAGTTAGGATTTGGTTTAGGAGCTGATCAACCTCCAACAAGTGCTATGATCAAGAAAGAGTTCCAACGCAAAATCATCTACCACATGAGTCCTCAAGAGGTAACTCTATCACAAAAGCATTTTTAAAGATTTGACCGAAAATGATCCAAAATCACTGGTATAACCTGTGTTCAAATTTTGTAAATGAGTCATATATATCACAAGGTTTGCAGAAAGACTAGCATAGGTTGTTAAGAAGTTATGTAGGTGTGCTACATGTAATTATACTAACGGAAGAGACGTAACAAACCAAGCTATCAATATAGCTTTATGTAATCAGTTTATGATTATGAATGATAGTACACTTGTATGGTATCAGAGCAAGGTTTGAGTGTGTGAAGTTTTTGGGTTTTCATTCGGTTTCTTCATCAACTTCTGCATTTTCATCAGCTCTATCATTCATCTCCATCTCCATTTGTTTTTCTTCAATCAGCTTTCATTCCTTTTCTTGTTTTTTCCTTTCTTGATCTGTAAATCTTTAAGATTTTCAGAAAAAGTTCAGAAGAATTCAAGAAACAATGGAAGACAATATAGATAGCTCTGGAAGAGAATAATCCATGATGAATAATTCAGGAGTGCAATCAGCACTTCTACCTCCAATTAACATCAATTTTTCTATCAAATTCAATCGATCCAATTTCCTGATTGGAAAGGAGCAGCTGTTATGTATGATTACAACATATGGAGTTGAAGAATTCATTGATGGTTCTGGTTTGATACCATATAAGTTCTTGCCTTGAACAACAAAGATTTCTCCTTAATTTTCTCTATGTAATCGTACAAATGAAACAATCGTACAAATGGTACAAATGGAACAATAATCGTACAAATGGCTCAGTTTCATATGAGGTTCCAGGTTATCTCACTGGACCCAAAACTGCTCGTGAATTGTGGCAGACTTTTGAGCATGTTTTTGCCTCCTCTGCTCAATCTAGGGTCACGGAGTTAGGCTTCAACTTCAAACAATCAAGAAAGACAATCTATTTGTCGATGATTTTATATGAAGATTAAGGAACTTGTTGTTGGTCCATCTCATGTGGGCCAGCAACAAATAAAATAAAAAACATTCAACAAAGAGGGCTGAGCATGCGATAAGAAAAAAAAAGAGTTAAAAATGGGTGTGAAAGGAGAAGGAGAGGCTGCACCGATTATGGACTTTGGTTGGTTTAGTGGGCTGTTTGTGAGTTTATCTCATCGCAAAACCTAATCTTGTATGATATTGGAGGGCTCAATTTTAGATACAGTGCTTTTGTTTGTAGCATCACTGAACATTTCAACATTGTGAAGCTGGAAGAGTTTCGTAGCAGGTTACTTACGTTTGAGCATTGCTTAAAGCAACAATATAAAAAGGAAGAACAACAGGTATTTCAAGCTAATGTTACTAGAATCAGTGCAGTTAACTTGAACAATGCAAGTGGATCTTCTAAACAGAATTATAATTCTTCAAAACTTGGTACTCAGAATCATGATCAATCTTTCGTTTCTTGAGACAGAGGTAGAAATAAGGTAGAGGTCATGATAGAGGTGTTCAATGTGAGAAAAATGAACATGTTGCTTTTAATTGCTACAAGCTACAAAACTTACTTTCTAAAAGTCCAACTCTCAATCAAACAACAACAAATATTCTCCAATAGTATAGCAAGTAATAATTCTAACCCAATTCATAGTGATAATGTATGGATACTAGACTCTAGAGCCACACATCAACTCACAAATGATTCTTCTCATCTTGGTAATTCTATACCTTTTCCTGAACATGATAGAGTAACATTAGGTAATGGTGTTTTTGTCTCTTTTTAATTTTGGTCATGCTAGGTTAGATTTGTCACATAGCATTCTTTTTCTTAAAAATATCCTACATACTCAAGTTACCACAAATCTTGTTTCTATTTGTAAGCTTTGTGAAGACAATAACATTTTATTGAGTTTCGTTCACATTCCCTTTTTATAAAGGACAAGGCCAAGAGAAAAAATCTCTTAAAACCAATTGACAAGGGCCTATACAAGCTTGTTTGTGATAATGGAGTGGTTAAGGATCAAGTCTTCTTTGAGAAGCTTTTGGCTATAGTTGCCTTAGCAACAAGCTTTGTGTGGCATGAAAGCATGTTTTTGATCCAATAGTTCATCATATATTAACTACTAATAATATGAATGTATTAAATTCTCCTAGCAAATCAGTGTGTAAGTCATGTGAACTTGTTAAATCACATAAACAACTTTTTCCTTTTGAATTGAATGTTGTCTCTAGCTCACCTTTGGATTTGTTATATAAGAATATTTGGGGACCGTCTCCAGTACATGTTGTATCTAGTGAGAAATTTTTTTTGTTGATTGTAAATGATTACTCTCATTTCAATGGATTTTCTTTTTACATTCTAAAGATCAAGCCATGTCAATTTTCCAAATGTAAATCTATGGTTAAATGTCAATATAATGTAAATATTAAAGTTGTTCAATGTGATGGTGTTGGGGAGTTTACTCCTCTTGGAAATTTTTTGTCCAATTTAGGAATCAATTATAGACATACTTATCCTCATACTTCTGAGCAAAATGGTATAATGGAGAGTCGTCGTAGAAGAATTGTAGAAACTGGTCTTACTTTTCTTCTTAAATCAAATGCTCCTAAGTAGTATTAGCTCTATGCCTTTCGTACTACAACATATGTATTGAATAGAGTTCCTTCTTCTTTTTTTTCTAATCACTCTCCTCATTTCATGTTGTATAGTCATAATCCCAATTACATGCTTCTCAAAATGTTTGGTAGTTTTTGTTTTCCCCTACCTACGATCTTACAAATAACAAAAATTAGATGCTAAGTCTGCCAGTTGTGTATTCTTGGGCTATGCACCTAGCCAACGTGGTTACCAATGTTTGGGAAAAGCCATCGGAAAAGTTCATGTTTGTAAGTATGTTGTTTTTGTTGAACATATTTTTCCTTTTTAGGCATCTGTTTCTTTCCCATGAGTCTCTTTCTCTCATTGTTCCCAATGCCTTGAATCCTTCTATTATTGTGCTTTTACCTTCTATCCTAATAATTTATGTTGATGATATGGTAATCACTGGTGATGATACTGTTGAGATAGATAAATTACATAGATATCTAGCCTCTGAATTCGAGATGAAGGACTTAGGTGAACTAAAGGACTTCTTAGGAATTGAGGTAGTTAGGGGAAGAGAAGGAATATATTTGTGTCAAAGGAAGTACATTATTGATCTGCTAACAGAGACAGATATGTTGGATTGCAAACCTATTGGCACGCCTATTGAGCAAAACCATTGTTTAGCAGAGTATCCAGATCAGATACCAACTGATCAAGCTCGCTATCAGAGATTGGTTGGGCGTTTGATTTACTTGGCTAATACTAGACCAGATGTTGCATATGCAGTAGGTGTGGTGAGTCAGTTCATGCATAACCCAAGTGAGAACCACATGAATGTTGTTTTGAGAATTTTAAGGTATTTGAAATCGGCTCCAGGAAGGGGAGTAATGTTCTCTAAACACAACAATCATCTTGAAGTCTGTGGCTTCACAGATGCAGATTGGGCAGGAAGTATTACAGATAGAAAGTCAACATCGGGCTATTTCACCTTTGTGGGTGGAAATTTAGTTACATGGAAAAGTAAGAAACAGAAAGTAGTGGCGCGATCTAGTCTTTTTGGCCGAGTATAGAGGTATGGCTCATGGGGTTTGTGAATTACTATGGATAAGAACTTTGTTATCTGATTTGGGTTTCGAACTCAAAAATACTATGCAATTGTATTGCGACAATCGGGCAGCCATTGATATATCACAAAATCCAGTACAACATGATCGCACTAAGCATGTAGAGGTTGATCGTCACTTTATAAAAGAAAAGCTAGATGCCAAACTGATTAGTTTTCCTTTTGTTCCCACTGAAGAGCAACTTGCAGATATGCTTACCAAAGGAGTTTCTAAGAAAGCATTATATGGTTCATTAAGCAAGTTAGGCATGATCGATATCTATGCGCCAACTTGAGGGGAAGTGTTAATAAATTATTATTAGTGGTATATTAGTTGTATTTATACTTGTATTATCATTTATTGTAATTAAGATTAATAAACATATTTTTAGTATATTTAACTCATGATTCAACCCCTGACTTTGCTAGTCTGTCTCAACTTGATTTTGTGTACAAATTGAAGAAGTCTTTGTATAGATTGAAGCAGACACTCGTGCTTGGTATCACAAGCTCAGTGCTTGTATTATTTCCTAGGGTTTTATTAATGCTCTCACTGATACCAGCTTGTTCATTCAGAGGAAAAGCTTTGATGTGTTAACTGGGAATAGTCATACTATGATTCAATCTTTTATTCAGTAGTTGCATAATATTTTTCCTCTCGAAGACTTAGGCAAGTTGAACTATTTTTTGGGCATTCAGGTTGTAAGGGATGCTTTTGGTATGCTTCTCAACCAAAAGAAATATATTCAAAGTCTCATTGGCAAGGCTAGTTTTGCAAACTGTCAACCACTCTTTACTCCAATGATCTTAGGGGGAGTACTGTCCAAGATAGATGAAGATCCATTGGATATTGATAATGCAATATAGTTTAGATGTCTTGTTGGTGGTTTGTTGCAGGCCTGAGCTTGCCTTCTCAGTAGGTAAGTTATGCTAGATTCTTTCTTGCACCACCAATGTGCATTTTCAAGCTATAAAATGTGTACTTATGTATCTATAAGGGACTGTTATACTTATGGCTTGTAAAAATCTAGCACTCTTGATGTCATTGCATTTTTAGATGTAGATTGGGATGATTGTGCCGATGACAGAAAGAGTGTAAGTGCTTATTCTGTTTTCATCGGAGAGAATTTGATCTCATGGTCATCTATTAAGCAAAAAGTGGTTGCACACTCATTAGCTGAGTCAGAATATTGTGCATTGGCCTCTGTAGCAACTGAAATCAAATGGATCAGTTTTTTGATGATTGAACTGGGTGTTAAACAACAACAATCTCCACTGGTTTATTATGATAAAGTTAGTGCCAAGTACTTAGCTCAAAATCCTATTATGCATTCAAGTACTAATCACATTGAAATATATATTCATTTCATTAGAGGGCATGCAAGTCCTAAGAAAGCAGATGATAATTGATTATTGTCCTATTGGACATCAACTATCTGATCTTTTAACTAAGCCGTTACTGAGATAAAGATTTATAGAAATAAAAAGCAAATTTATGGTGCATCAGCCTGTTGGGAAATAACGCAAATTCCCGATAAGCCAGATTTATGAGAAAGCAAGAATAGAAAAATAACACACAAAATTTGATAACGGAGTTCGGCCAATCTTGCTTACGTCTCCGGACTTGCTGCAGATCTTTTTACTGAAAGGGGAGAAATTACACAAGGTGTTTACAACACTCACAACTCACAACCCAATTACACCCAAGAAAATTACTCTCAATTTTCTCTCACAAAAGCTTTTCTCTCTAAGCTTTTCTCTCAATTGGAATGAACACTTTGGATGATTAATTCATTACAATTACACATCTATTTATAAGAAAATTCACTCCTTGAATTACTCCTTAAATTAATGGTTCCTTAAATTGCTCCTTGAATTAAGCTCCTTGTTTTGCTCCATGAATTGCTCCATGTTTTGCTCCTTGTTTTGCTCCATGTTTTACTCCATGTTTTGCTCCTTAATTTGCTCCTTAAATTAAGGAGCTTTATAACACAGCCATCTTAAGTTTGAGGAAGAATATCACAAGTCTTGCATAAAGACTAGCATAGGTTGTTGGGAAGTTATGTAAGGGTGCCACATATAATTACTATTGGAAAAAATGTAACTAATCAAACTATAAATATAGTTTTACGTAATCAGTTTATGATTACGAATGATAGTTCACTTTTTTTCCTAAACCTTCTTTTCTCTTCTATTCTCATCTTCTTTCACTTGTAATATACTGCTTTTTCCATAGTATGTAAATTTTGTTTTTGGGGAGGGGATGCTATTTTGGGCTGATTTTCGCACAAACTCAAAACACTCCAATGATTTTAAGGCCTCAATACCTCCTATGCTTCTGGTAGCAATGTAGTTGTTATAAATGGTTTTTTCTTTTAGTTTTAAGGAGTATCTTTTTGTGAATTAGTTTTGAATAATGTACATAGGTAGTTACTGAACTTATATGAAATTACTTAATAACATATAGTTGGTTTTACACAGGATTCAACTTTAGCTTCAATGCTTTTGAGGCCAGGACCAATCTTAGCACTTACAACAGCCCGGTTTGACGAGGAATCTGAAGTGGAAAAAGTTCCTCGTGTCTACATCAAGACATTACATGATAGAGTGATCAAGCCAGAACAACAAGATGCTATGTTAAAGAGATGGGCTCCTTCTCATGTATATGTTGTGGACACTGATCATAGCCCATTTTTCTCAAACCCATTTCTGCTCTCTGGTTTGCTTGTAAAAGCTGCAGCCTCATTTGGATTCAACTAGACTAAATTTTTTATAGTTTGTTATTGATTCATTGAGATTGGTTAATTTGTTCCATCAAAACAGATATATCAAACGTTCAATTGTGAACATTGGAAATAACAGTAAATGTTGCATAATGTATTTGCAATATTTGTTTTACTATTTTGAACTTGTCTTTTTGGTCCGTTTGCTTATGCTTTTGAGACACTGTAATATAGAAAAATGACATTTTTTTAACTAAAGAGCAAGAAATTTACCATAAGTTATTTCAAATACACATTTTGTGCTTCCTGATGTAAACATAAGTTATGTGCTTTCTTCCTATAACACTTTCTTCTTAAATCACTTTTTTCAAAAAAGGAACTTGAATATCTTAGAGATAATTGAATCCAAAGTGTGCGCACAAGAAATTTAGCTACAAGTTGCTTAGTTTTTTAAGTGAAGAAAAGAAATGAGAATACAAACTGTAAAACCAGCAACACCTTGTGTCTATATTTATAATTTGTTTCTTCACATGAGAAACTGGACAAGGATTTGCACTCTCAAAATAACAAACATAGTGCTACATTTATTGCTTATCTTTAGTATCGTTCTTTGTCAGAAACTTTATTACACACAATGACACACTCATTAAATATAATTGAAGAAAAACATAACATATGATTTTAATTTTAGAACTAGACCACTGCATCTTGTGGAAGGTTATCAATATTTGATTTCATTGCTTTCTCATTTGGTATTGTTGTAACTACATTGCCTCCAACACTCTTATCCTCTCCAGAAATTTCCTCAAGAGATCTTCCCTTTGTCTCGGGCACCAAGAAAGTGAAGAAGAATCCACACAAGTTCACAACAGAAAGTACTATTATTGCCTTTTGAGTCTCTTTAGTGTCCTGAGTAAAACTCTGAACCACAAATGCACCAAATATAGCTCCTGCTTTTCCTGCAGCTGCTGATATACCATGACAGGTAGAACGAAACCTTGCGGGAAAAATCTCTGCAGGTACTATGAAAGTTGTGCTGTTGGGTCCAAAGTTGGCAAAAAACAAGGTAAGTCCTAACAGAACAATAAACATTACAGGGTTACCACCACAAAAATCTTTAGTTGAATTTGTGCTACAAAGATCCTTCTCTCCTCTGAGCTTTCCATATTTAATTCCGAGAATTGCCATAAAAAGAGACATAAGAAAAAACCCAACAAGCTGGATTTTGAATCTTCCAATCTTATCAATGAAGAATACTGTAAACCAATAACCTGGTACAGTTGCTGCTAGTGCTATCAAGAACATTGCGTTAGAAAGTTTGAAGACTTCTTCTATTGCGTTCATTGTTGATGCCTTTGGTAATAGTCCACTAGCTGGATAAATATCTTTTTGTGCCAGCTGAAGACTATAAAAAGCAATGTCTAGCAATAACCAAGTACTAGTTGTTCCCAATAGGTGAAGCCCATGTCTCCTTGCAAATTCCCTCGAAAAGAGACCATATGAAGAGTTTGGAGCATGAGGAAGATTGGTATTTGGTTCTTTTTCATTAGAAACTATGCCATGTTCAAGGACTTTTGCCATATCTTCTGCAGCTTTCTTATGGTTTCCTTCAACCAAGGCAGTGTATCGTGTGGTTTCAGGCATTTGCGATCGCCAATAGTAAGTTAGAGCTGCAGGAACTGCACCAAACATGAGCACAATTCTCCAAACAAAATCCCCTTGTGGCTGAGTAGACAGCAAATTGCTTTGTTGAAATTCGCCAGCTGGAAAAGCTACCCAAAATAGCTTAGAGACAATCATTGCTACAAGTCCTGCAAATAATATACCAACTCCTTGCATAGCAAAAACAGCAGCAATAAACCCACCTCTTGTCTTTTGGTTAGCATACTCAGACATTATAACAGCAGAGAGAGGATAATCACCTCCAATACCAAACCCAAGCCAAAATCGAAAGAAGCATAGAGTTGTTATTACACTTTGAGTTGTAGAACCAAAAGAAAGACCAGAAGCTAAAGCACAACCTACCATAGTGACTAAAGTGATTCCATAGACTTTCTTTCTACCAAGTTTGTCTCCGAGCCAGCCAAAGAAGAGTTGCCCTGCCAGGGTTCCACATAGAGCAGCCCCGGTTATGGCATTGTTAACATTTTTAGGAAGAGCCCCAGGGTCATCCGTGGAGGGGTAGTAGAGGCGACCGATGAGCTTTGTGACTGCAGTGATACAGAACATGTCATAAGCATCTGTGAAGAATCCCATACCAGCTATGACAATGGTCTTGAAATGGTATGCTTGTGCCTTAGCATTATCAAGAACTGAAAATATTGTTTTACTTCCATCTTCCATTGCTTGTTCAGGCCGGGAAGTTGAAAATGAAAAATCTGGAAGCATTTATAAGGAAAATTGATTGGAGAATATGTTTAAAATAATAGGTTCCTTTGTTTGGATCTTGGAATACTAAGTTGGTAACAAGAAGAAATTCCCATTGTGTATAACGAATTTTTAGAAAAGTCGTTGGTTTCAAGAGTGCTCTAATACATTTAATTTGGCACGTTTATCTTTCTTTATTTTTAACTCTCATTTCAGGACTTTTCTTTTTTGGAATTATGGTTTCTTTTGAATATGGCTTTTAATCACAAACAGAGATAATAATCACCACCGTCGTTATACAAAACAAGAAGATGCATTTGAAATAAAAATATATAATTACCTCAGGAATGCGAACATTTGATATCTTTGCAATTAAAAAGAGAATATAAACACTGAAATATAAACAGAAAAGAGAACTTTGTTTCGATTGACCTAAAAAGAGAAACGTCCTGCAAATGAGGGAATCAACACTAAAATATAAGCAAAAAAGAGAAAATTGCATATAATTAGAGTTCTAATCATTCCATAAAGGTTTTTTTTTAAGAAAATTTCCATAGAGTCCAATGTACAAAGCACGTGTATGAAATTTCCCTTTGCCAACCAAAGAAAAAAAAGCATCTTCCATGAGTTGTATCGTTGATAATTCCTATAAAATAATAATCCATAATACATGTCATCTTCCTAGGAATTATAGAAATGGATTTTTTTGCAGTATTTGTTCCCTAATCATCCCTGCAACTTGCTAAAAAAAACTAGGAACTTTTCCACAAGGGCACTATTATATATAATAAATTTATAACAAACTTAATTGAGGGATGTGAGGCTGGAATTATAAATACCAATGATACGTTGACACATGATCTAAGATATATATCAAATCGATAATACACTGCATTTTTCTTTCCACGGTTAAGTTTATTGTCCAACATCATGAAAATAATTATAAACAGAACAAAACATAAAGTTGCACTCTAAGTATAAGCTTTATTCCAAAGGACCTTCTTGACTGGAAGTTTCCAAAGATTGTCTATTTGTAGCATAAGGTAAGCCTGCCTTGCAAAGACAACTCTGAAGCAGGTGTTAAGTGTGTGTGTGTGTGTTTTTTTTAATGCAGGTATTAAGTTATTAACAAAAAATTGGTTCTACATGAGATAATCAATGTCTGAAGCATTTCATTTGAAAACTTCCTTCAAAAAAAGAAGGGAAGGAAAGAAGAATCTTGAAAACAATCACCGCTGGCCACTTTTCTCAAGATTCTCAAACTTCATGGAGGTGTTTTTTTCTCTGTCTCTTGTCGTCCTCTCTAGCTTCTTCAGCTTCTTCAATTTAATCAAGATTCTCAAATTCTTTGGTTGCTGCCATTGCTTTCAGTACAGGATCTCTCAACTGAGATATCAATCCACCACCAACCTAATATTCTTCTTCATCCCTAATAAGTGTGTGTGTGTGTTTTTTTTTAATGCAGGTCTTAAGTTATTAACAAAAAATTGGTTCTACATGAGATAATCAATGTCTGAAGCATTTCATTTGAAAACTTCCTTCAAAAAAAGAAGAGAAGGAAAGAAGAATCTTGAAAACAATCACCGCTGGCCACTTTTCTCAAGATTCTTGAACTTCATGGAGGTGTTTTTTTCTCTGCCTCTTGTCGTCCTCTCTAGCTTCTTCAGCTTCTTCAATTTAATCAAGATTCTCAAATTCTTTGGTTGCTGCCATTGCTTTCAGTACAGGATCTCTCAACTGAGATATCAATCCACCACCAACCTTATATTCTTCTTCATCCCTAATCAGGAACAACCGCTGTTCAGGTCCTGATGCCATGGTAATGTCAACAGCCAGTAGCTTCATATCATGTCATGCTGCCAATATAAAAATGACAGTTTGCTCAAATGAAAAATAGAAGACAATTTAAGTGTCTAATGGATACATTTTCTTCCTATTTGAAAGTTTTTATTATATGGACCTGATTAGCCTAGAGGATTGAATAGATTATATTCAATTTTTTATTAATTTATAATTTGATAACTTAAATAAAATGATGACACATGCTATCGCGTGTAAAAATAAAGTGTAGAAATAAAAGAATAACATACGATATTTTTAGGTAGAAACAATCTAGACTACAACTATGACGTAAGAGGAAAACTATCAGTCTAACAGACTACTTAACTTTCTACTATGAAAATCAAATGTTCAAGTACAAACTCGATCTTATGCTACCTTCTCTAGGATACTACCCCAATGTACCTTACTTACGAGCTCATGCTCTGTTTTTATAGTTTCTAATATTAACATAAGCGGTTTCTATACCAACATTTCAATAAGCTTCCCGTTAATCAGATACGTTCTCGAATTAACTGCAAAAGGGTTAGTACAAAAAAAAACAAGTATCTTAGAATAGATTTAATAATGAATAATCATAACTACATGATTCAAAACATATGCCACTTAAATCAAATCAACTAAAATATTTTAGAACAAAAGGATTAAGCACAAGTTTAATAAAAATAACTTTTTTGAAATTTAATAATCAAATCAAATAATTATGATCACACATAAAATTATTTAATCTAAATATGTAAATATCTAATCAAGAAGAAGTTATATAAAAATAAAAATACCAAACAAATTTATCAATAAATAACTTCGGTAAGACATCAATTTGATATTGACCAACCCATTTAATCCCTTGTGTTCTAATAACTTTCTCTTGTGGTCAATTTATCAATGAATTGCCACCATTCCTCTATATCTTCTGTACACCTATTTTCTTTTCTGATGCTTCCCTTTTTCCGAAGTACTGAATGAAGATATTGAGTAATAAACAAAGAGAGGCTTAATATTAATCCAAGTGCTCAAATTCAGAACATGGCCAAGGGTAAGGATGAGTGATGTTCGGTCCAATTTTCTTTCTTTCTTTCTTCGATAGCGCTCCATCAATTTTCAGCAAATTGGCAGATTTCGACAGATTGGCTGTCTTTTTTTTTCAGCAACTCAGCCAATACACTTTTACCCTTGATGTTTATATATATAGATAATAATAATAACCTAACAGTATTAGGGTTAAATATTTTTTGGACTTAATTTTTCGAAACCCATTAAAAGTCTTAATATTATAAAAAATCATTTTTAAAACACATCCTAAAAATATTGAAACATATATCAGAAATAGCTAATTGATAATTTCATAAATTAATTCAAATTTAAATAAATATTTTAGCAACAAAGATAATTCTAGATTTATAAATATGTAGTATTAAATGCATGAATGCAATCTTATATGTCATAGTTATAAAAGATATAACTAAAGTACGACTATTTTAAATTCTAACGTTTTTTTTTACTTTACTTGATAGCGAACTTAAAAACAAGTTTACAAACAAATATTTTGTTTACGAAAATAACCAATACTTATAATCCTTACACAATTGAAGACAATGTTGCACTCGTGCGAATCCTTGAATGCAACTTTCCCATAAAAATTGTGAGATTTTCATGTGGCATATGAGTATTGGAGTGAGTACAATATTGTATGCAATTACCATTCCTCGAAAAGAAAATATAACAAGTTTTCTTTCCATAATCTTGCTCCAGTATTCTCTTTCCATAATCCAAGGGGTTTCAATAAACCCATCACCTCTGCGCATAAATATCATGCAAGTTATCAACTATCAATCTACTCATGGACCAAGACATTGCTTCTAAAAAGCCACAGACAGCTTGCTTTGAATTTTCCCCATCTCTCTCAAAATGAGTTAGATGGGTAAGATTTGAAAAGACTTAACAAGAACCATGATGCGTTTTAATAACAATCCTGTAACAAGGAATGTATTAGTCACTAAATAATATCCAATTCCTACTTAATTTAAAGGAAATTAAGGCGGTTATTCAAATTATGAATCATATTGCTAGATCATAACGAATAAAGGGAAGCTTAACACAAAAAACAACCTGGCCTTTATTCTTCTTTACTTCGACACTAACTAGTCCCTTTCTCTCAGCACCTCGTATTGGGAAGATGAGAAAACACCAGTTGCTCCTTACAGTAGGCTTGAATTTCTTCAGTTTCAGCCCACCTCCTGACATGCCGTAGGCTCTTAGATCCGAACCTACGAGAGGGGCACCCATAACCTCAAGAATCCCAGCAGATGTATTAAGCTTCCTCATGGACATTCTATAAACTTTATCAGGATTAATCGTGAATCTGGAGCGGATATAGAGTCCCTAATTGTAATCAGAAAGGACTAATTTCTCAAATTCTAACCAGTGATGCAAAGAATGATTCTCAAAAAACTATCAATCCCCATGAATAAAGTACCCAAAAAATTATCCTATAAATTGACTACCAGAGTTGTGACACATCTGTGATAATTAAAAAAAATGGGGAAAAGGGGAAGAATGACACGTTAATTAAGAAAGCACGATATATATTGTTTGATCATGGAAGGATCATCAAGGTGTTACCAGTCAAAACCAAGCCCTTTACTACAAGCATATGGAAAATGATTCATATAATAAAACCATATGTCAGGTAGTATAGTTTGCAATGAATAAAGATTTTACGTTAAAAATGCAAAAATCCCATGATCACGTATGAAACTAAAGTTCTGAATCATACTTTAATAATTACATATATTTGAAATATATCAGATATTCAGACCCTGCTCAACATGATAACTTAAAAACAGAACCACACAATTTCCCTTTAGAACATTCTGCTTCTCCAAGCTGCAGGAAATAACAATACAGTTACAGAGCACATAAATTCCCTTAATAAGCACATTCCAATAGATAACAGCAAACGGTCGAGAACTCAAAGGAGACAAAGCTGAGCAAGCTAATGAAATAGGAGGCAATTGACTTAAACAAAGTAGTGTTGTTATGAATATTGAATGTCAATTGGTACTAATTTCACTACTATCACCATTTCTCAACCTAGTCTAAAGTAGAAAGTGTGTTTGCATTGTAAAGTAAACGCATCATATGTACCAACTCCAAATTCAGAAAGACCAGAAGCAGAACAAATTTCATAGATGAATAATAGATGAATACTTTGTAAATAGATAAACGAAAGAGCGGAACTTACAGTAAATGCAACAATGGCAGAGGAAAAGGCGAGAAACCCATACTTAGCCATGCCTTCAGAAAGCTCAACAAAGGTATTAGCAAGTAGCAACCCCAAACATGAACCTCCATAGCAAAGCACACATCAAAACCCCTCCAGCCTCCAATAAGAAGAGATAGTTTCTCTTACAGAAGGCCTCAATCTGCAATCCAATGGCCTATCGGTAGCGTGAGAAAGCGGAAGCAATAGCCGAGGTGGGCTTGTCGAAAAAGACATTCTTGGTGAAATTCTCATTGAAAGCTTTTCCAAAACCCGAAGGCTTGAAGTAAAAGAACCTGAGGTCGATGCCCAATCTATAATCTGAGGAGTTACCACCTAATTTGTTAAGTCCCAAGCCGCTAGGAGAAAAGGGCAATTTGGGCGAAAGCGCCTTGGAGGAAATATGCATTCGGAATTGAAACCCATTTAAAGGAGGCGGTGAAGGATTGGAATGATAGGTTCTGGTGATCAAATCACAAAATGAAGAGGAGGGTTTTTGTGATTGATTGTAATGAAGTCTGATCAGACCACGAAAGACTCTGGTTGAGGCTTTTGACATTTTATTTCAATCAGTGTACTGAAATTAGATTGCAAAGCACAAACTCAGGCCAATTACAGGTAAGAGAATTGAAAGAGAAGGATGTAATGATAGAGGGAATTAAGTATAATTACTGATTATGAGAAATTGAAAAGCTGGGTTTCTCAATTGAGCTGCTTAACAAAATATATATTTGAAACACACTTCTTGGAAATAGAAAGAAAGCTTTCCCTCCCTCGGAGTTCTACCTGTGGATCAGCCTGAGCCAATCTCAGTTATTGTCAAAATTCTTGAAACGAATTACAAAAATCAAAACAAAAGTGCACCGGAGGTGGAGCTCTAGGAAAATGTCAAACGATCATCCAGATTACCATTTCGTTCATATTCGACCTTCAAAAGCTTCATTCAAAAGTTCATACGGAGTATGTAAAACTGAACTGACTAATATATATCATCTCTCAATCTCTAAATTAGCATCAAGTATAACAAATATTGTGATAAATAAGAATCACAAATGGCACGTAACTACTTTATTTGATGAAATTTTAGCCTTCAGATAATTGTCTTCGTAAAAAAAATTTATTGGACTTAAATCAAGCTAATGTAGCGGTCGAACTAATCGGGAAAATAAATATATTCCGATATAGAAAGAAAAAAAAATTATTCAACTGTTTATCTTGCTCGGGAGGAAAATAATAAATGCAACAGAGATACTCTATTTTTTCACTATAAGCACAAGGTCAGGTGTAGTTTTAGAATCATGTCAGTTGTTAATGATAAGCACAAGTTCAGGTGTAGCTTTAGAAGACAGTCAGTTGTTAAAGATGCCACAATAAAAATAGTATCTCATAACTAGCCGATACGACACTTACATTCCTCATAGGATACTGCTCGATGATGATGATGATGATGATGATGATGGTAGTGATAATAATGATAAGAGTAAATATCGAAAAGAATACTAGAATAAAAATATGTCGTAATTCTTTAAAAATTAAAAAAGAATGCACTTTAAACAATTTAATTCCTATATTATTTTTCATACTAATTTAATTTTTTATTATGAAAAAATAAAAATACAGAAATAAATAATCAAATTTTAAATTTATTTTATTATCAATTTCATAAAAAAATTGTCCATTATTAAAAATAATCCATAAAAATAATAACTCAGTAACACATAAAAAATAAAAAAAATTAATCATTTTTCTTTATACTGTTAATTTTTCAAAATAAAATAACTAAATTACTATAAAAAATTAAAAAAAAAACAATGTCTCCTTCTTATAACATAACTACAGTCTCTTATAATTTTTTTTTGGCAAAGAAAACTCATCTACGTTCAATCATGGGACAACATAACGACGTAAAATTACTATGTTGAATGACTAACCGTGAACAAGAGTCATAATTATTATTTCAAAAGCGGGAACGTTTAGCTGATTTAGAACATTTGACGAGGCTGGTTTTCATGCCAGCGTCAATTTAACCAACTGCTAAATGCTCATCATCGACGTAGAAACACTTTCATGGCGTTGGCCAAAACCCTATCTATCTCCATTAAGAAGTAAACTTAAAATTGGAAATCAACAAACGCGGGAAGAATAAATATATATAAAAGATACAAATAATCCGTAAAAAGTTTCATTCGACAAAGGTAGGGGGTGATACTTTCTGAAAACAAACAAAAAAACTGCAATTTAGATTGTCCAGAATAGAAATTTATCAAAAGCAAAATTACTATTCCTGAACAATTGCCTCGGATAGAAAAGCTCTCCCAGCTTGACGATTAGCCAATGGTCCATGACATCCAAGAAGCTGCATAATTAAAAACAACAACAATAATAATGATATAACATTAACCTCAACCATGATATGAAAGGCTTTTATACACAACTTCAGTTGAATGGTGATGCAACAGAATCAGTTCTATTCAAGATAAATATTTTAAAATACATTTGATAATAAAAAATTGGGCAAACTCAAAATCTACAGCTTATATCAGGTCACTTCCATAAAAATTAATACCTTGGCATTAACACCATCTGGAACAATCCTGCTCTCTGACCGATACTTCAAGTAATCAGCACGACTGAACTTGGTGAAACCCCTGAGAGAAAGGAAAAGATTAGTGATATCGAAGGACAAAGGTCATATAACAATACTTGGTGTATCCAACTTCCAAGTATTGTATCATAGCAACATAATAGTTCCGGTCAAATGACACCAACAACAAAAGATCGCATGTCTTGTTTTATTTATATAAATTAGGGTATGACTCTAACTAATCCTTGTCAACAATCATCACCAAGTAAAGGGTATAAAACTAACGGGGATGAGAAAGAATCACTTACCACTTCCTACTAACAATGATCTTTTGACGACCAGGGAATTTGAACTTAGCACGGCGAAGAGCCTCCTGTGCATGGTGGCTGTTATTGTCTTTGCAACGAACAGAAAGGAGAACCTGACCAATTGCCACTCTTGCGCAAGTGCCTAGTGGTTTGCCAAAGGCACCCCTCATTCCAGTTTGGAGTCTATCAGCTCCGGCACAAGAAAGCATCTTGTTGATACGGAGCACATGGAAAGGATGCACTCTCACTCTCAAGTGGAAGGCATCCTTACCTGCGAACTTGGACATGTACTTGTTGCAGGCAATACGAGCTGCTTCCAATGCTTCGCTTGAAACATTTTCCTTCTCCCAACTCACAAGATGAACGCAGAATGGGAACTCGTCAACACCTTTCTTTTTCATCCCAACATCATAAATCCTGATCTTCGGATCAGGAACTCCACGGCAAAACCTTGATTTTGGGTAAGGCTTGTTCTTAATCTGACGGTAACACCTTGCGGGTCCTATTACACAGAAAATATACAAAATTAATATAAGAACAAAAACTTCAATAAATCTATCCATTATATAAATTTCTATTATCACAATTTTTTATTCAATTTAGCACGAAGACAACTTCGTAGTTTCTTTAAAATTTTACTCAATTTGTTTAACCTGTGCATTATTTAAAAGTGAATCAAAATTTTATGCTTCCAACCTTAGCGTCATAACCATATAATTATACTAACCTAGATCCAAACTTGTCCAAATTATTACATATGAAGGGAAAGAGGGGGGGGAGAATAAGAAACATGTATAAATACCAAATTAAATCGATCTACGGATTTCGTATTTCAAAAAATAACATCCAGAATGAAGAAGCCATAACGATACCATCCACGAATTTGAATGCAAAAGAAATAACAAATGCAAGAGAGAGACATGTCAGAAGTACTCACTCCTTCCCATGGCGAGCGTTTGGAATCAGTCGATGCTCCTCCTAGTCCGGAAATGGAACCAAACTTTACAAAACCCTAAAACGAATTATATAATCGGGTATTGGAAGTACCAAAATGAAGTTTAAAACCCTAGCAAAATTGCGGTCGGCCCACTTTGGCTAACCTGTATCCCGTAGACAAGTACCTTTCAAGTATAAACGAAGTGATCCCAAACTCTAAAAGATCTTTTCAAGGGTCTCTTGTGAAAAATTACCAGTTTACCACATTAAAAATATAATATATTCACTCGCTCCCACTCCCACAAAATTAAACACAATTTTAATTGAAAAAATAAAAATAACAGATGTTATAATATATCATCAACATTTCTTTAGCACTCTATATTGCTAATGAAAGAATAAATGATCCAATCGATAAAAAAGATTTGATAATGTTATCCTTTTGATATCCATAAAAATCTAAACTATTCTATTTGTGATTTGTTGTACATCCCACCATATTTAAAAAATAATTATTCAAATAAATATATATATATATATATAAATTTACATATCAACGTAATAAAAATATATAAATATAAGTATTTTTTTAATTTTAAAAAATAATTTACTAATATGTATATATTAATATAAAATATCGATAATAGTTTTAATATAAATGGTTCAAATTTTAATATAAATATTTTGCTAACACTAAATCTAATTTGTTGTTTGAATCGAATATTTTTATAAGGAAAAAAAGGCATATTTTGCTTGTCCTTCAAGCAAGGAATTCTTTTAAATCCTATACGAGTACTTATGATGCAAAAATTAGTTGCATTTTTAATTATGTTAAGAAAAAAATAAATATATATACGTGCATGTAACGAAAGAACTAGAAGAAAATCAAATTTTTTTGTTATTTTTTTATATAGAATCAATTTTTTTTTATTAAGAGCAAGATAATAAAAGAAAATATATGAGTATAATATATTATTTAAAAATAAAAATAAACAAAGAGAGCAAAAATTCGCTTGCAGTTTAGGTTTCGAAATGGTTTATCTCCATTATTTTTAAATATTATTATGAAATGCTAATTAAGTCTTTTTTAATTCAGTTTATAGGTTTACATTTAAAAATCTTCGAATACAATTGTTTTAAACCTATAGTATTGATTTTTTTTAAATATTATGACGTAAAATAAAAGAATTTGTGAGTTAATTGATGATTACGAATATACAAAAAAACTGAATTGAGTTTGATTATTCGTGATTCTTTATTGTCGGGTTAATTTTTATTAAATAAATTTTAAAATGGATATGATTTTGGATAAAAAACGAATATAAAACAACGAATACGATTATCAATATTATAATGATAATTGTACTCACTTGTATCTAAAATTAATTGTATTTATATAATTAATTTATATATTTAATAAATTAAATAATTTATTAATTAATAATCAAGTTTTTTAAAAAAATAATTTTTTTAAATATTTTTTAATAATTGTTTAAAATCGTAATTATTTTTGAGCGATTTCAAATACTAATTTTATAATTTTATTACGATATAGTTATATCAAAAATCGTAGTTACCTGTATTCATCCTTATGATTCATAGATTAAAAATATAATAAAAATAATAATTATAATATAAATTAAATTTAATAAAATATTATTATTGATCGCGGTAATAATTGAATAAAAGCAATTATAATATATATAAAATTATAAATAAATAAAATTAAAGAATTAGTTTTTTAAATTAAAATAAAAAATAATTATATAAATATACCACAAAACAAATATATACATATTTCAACGCATTACAATTTACATTCAAACTAAACAAAAGAAGATATTCAATTTGAACTTCAATTACGAAAAACCATCCACTTGCATCTCTTTATCAAAACTCGGTGCGCGCAATATTTTTTTGACTTGTCCAAATTCAAAGGTAGCTTCGCATCTCTTTATCTTATTGAATGAGAATTAACTTCAGTTTCAGGTTAGAAGACATTAACGTTAACAACTACTGTTCTAAGATAAAGTCTAAATTCCCCTGTTTAAACCAAAAACTGTCTCTTGTATGACTGATCAAAGGATCTAAAACTTCCATTGCAATTGTCATTTTGTCCCTGAAAATCGGTGACTATAAAGCTCTCTCTATCTTTTTTCCAATTTGTGACTTTCCTTTAGTTTACCCTCTGTTCAAATTACAAAGAAGCCAATAAATTTAGGGTATTTGCGTTTTTGGAGGTGAAAACATCAATGGAGACGTCAGGTAACGCTTCTGAGTCTGACCTGTACGTAAATTATTCTTCGTCGGAGAGTTCAAGTAGTAATATTACCAATTTTCGCGTTGGCGGTGTTGCTGGGAATGAAAACAATTCAATGCAAGGGGATTTTGGAATGTTGCGTATGCCAAGCCTAAATTTCTTTCAATCCCCACTTTCGTTTGTTGCGTATTCCGGTTCGCAAGGACAGTCAAACTCTGACTCTTGCGTTGAAACTAGTGGAAATATCATTTCTAGAGAGATTTCAATTCGGATAACCAGCTCTGGAGAATCAGAAGAGCATTCTGTTCAGTCTCAACGACAAGAGTTGGATGTAGATGATGTTCTCGATGAGAATGTAGGGTCCGTAGGTCGTGGCGGTGGAATGGAGGCTTTGGATGATCAGCTCAGTGGTCGTGGTGATGTCGGTGGTGCAGGCGAGAGAGTTCCTTTGGTGACTTCTTCGCCGTTGTCTATTCGCGGGACCGAGCGAGAGAGTGATGGTAATTCGGATTCTTCTTATCGATCATCATATGATATTCAACAGGTTGCCAGATGGATTGAGCAGCTTCTTCCTTTTTCGTTGCTCCTGTTGGTGGTGTTCATTCGTCAACATTTGCAAGGTATGTGAGTGTATTCTGTTATTCACTTTTTTTTCATTTTTAATTATCTTCGGATTTTTCTTCTGGTTTATGTTAACGAATGAATAATTCCGATTCCATGTCCTTTAAAGAAACTTCATTTTGTAGTCTGCAAATTGTGCTTTTGTGGTCTATTGCTGTTGCGAAACTAATGCTCTTTCCTAACGTTGTGATAGTAGCTAGATGCGATCATGCGAATAGCGTAACTTGACTATTAATGTAGACTAAATTATGACGTTAATGGATCTGATAACTACGGACTGGCGAGGACTTGGTCATTTCCCGACGAAAAGTAGTTTTAATCTTTTCCGGAAGGATGGGCTTATATTAGATTTAGCTGAAGCTGGAAGATGAACATGGGCATTCAAGTTCAATGATTTATTGTTTTCATGTGTGTACTAACATTATTTCAAATGTGAAATAAACCATTTGTAAGGATGGTAGTTTCTGGTAGAAAGACTAGTCTTGTAGTAGCTTGAAATTTAATATGCTTATCATTGCAACTAGTGGTTAAGAGTTTGCGGTTTAGACTTGGTTTATACAAGACATATCCATTGTTGAACCTTCCCACTTTGTTGAGATGATATAGACAGTATAGGCAAGAGGAATTGCTAATTCATCCATGTAAAGTAAATTGCTGCATTATCTGTTCTTTTATGTGAATGCACTAACACGATATTCTTTCATCTTGTGTTATATTTATCTAAATGTTATTCATTTCTTTTCTATTATATGTGTGTTCTTGTTATACACTTTTCGAGAACTTTCAGGTTTTTTCATCACCATATGGATATCAGCTGTCATGTTTAAGTCGAATGATATTGTTCGGAAGCAAACAGCTCTTAAGGTGTGCATTTGACTGTAGACCTTTGGTGACAATTAATGCATCCTAAATGCCCCTCAAAGCATATAAAAACTGAAATACTGTCAATTTTACTACAGGGAGAAAGGAAAGTCTCTGTACTTGGTGCCATTTCCATTGTTTTTATGCTTCAAGTAGTTGATATTTACTGGTGGTGTCGAAATGATGATCTTTTATACCCCTTGTTTATGCTTCCTCCAAAAGATATACTGCCTTTTTGGCAAGCTATATTCATCATTTTGGTAAATGGTATGAGTTTGATCATTCTTTATCTATACTTATATTACTAGAAAGCATTGTTTCACCAGCAGAATATAATAGTTATTGAAGATTGAAATTTCAAAAAGGATAAAGCTCACTATTCTAGCAGAACTCCTAACTATATCAGCATGATTATATTGTAGTTCCGCATATGGATAATTGTGGTTGGTGTATATATCTTTTGTTCTGTGATATCAGTTTTATTCCTTCGCATTTATTGTTGTAAAGTTAACTTGGGGAATGGTAATATGAAATTAGCAATCTTGTTGCATGGTTTTGGATGCAGTCTGATGTAACTGTTCAGGTTTTGCAGATTTATGCAATTGTTGTCCTTTGTTTCAGATACAATGATGAGGCAGGCAGCAATGGCTTTCAAGTGTTTTCTGCTTATATATTACAAGAATGGGAAAGACCATAATTTCCGTCGGCAGGTGGTATTTATATAGAGCATAAGCAAATTCTGTAAAATTTTATGCAAGTATAGCTCCTAATATTCAATAAGTAGCTGACAGCTATATCTCATTTGAAGGGTCAAATGTTAACTCTGTTGGAATATGCACTGCTGTTGTACCGTGCTTTATTACCAACTCCTGTCTGGTACCGATTCTTCCTGAACAATGGTTATGGGAGCCTTTTCTCATCACTGACTACTGGATTATATTTGACGTTTAAGCTAATGTTTACTGTTAAGAAGGTAATGTTTCTAAGTTATGATGTTATGGCTTCGTTTGCTGTTAGTTGTTAACTATTGTTGTATACAGAACTACTTATGCTGTCTTTTAGCTTTTACCTTGTTGTTCAGGTCCAATGCTTCCTAGCTGCCATAAGGGCATTATCCCAAAAGGAAGTTCATTATGGGGGTTATGCCACATTGGAACAAGTAAGATGAGTAATTTTTTTTCAGTGGGTCTAACAAGGATAAAAATGAGTTTTTTTTTTTAGTTAAGATCTGCTTTTATAATGAAGGGAAATCTGTTAGATTAGGAAATTTCTAAATTCAATCGTGATTGATGGTTGCTTCCTGCCTGCTTTTAGTTCAGAAATTTTTTTATAAAATTGCCAAGTTCTCTGTAGATTTTAGTGCTTAATCTCTTTGCTGAGATGCTTCTTTCCTAGACAAGCTTTATTTTCTTAGCTGAAAAGTGAAAATTTAGTATTCTGTACATGTTAGCTATTCAGCATTGCAAATTTGTAATTTTCTGAAAAGAGCATGTATGATTGTAGATCTTTGCTAATCGTCTGTCTGGACACAGAAAACCGTTACAAGAGTGGGGAGTTGTTAAAACTCTACTTGAAAAATGATAATAACTTTCAATAGTTTCACTGTTTTAACCATACTATTTATTGTTGTAATCGTTTCTGACGCCCATTGAGGCTTAAAATTTGAAAAATGAAACTTGGAATTTATCTTCTGGTTTTTCTTGGAGATCAGTTAGTATTGCTTGCTGTCTTTTCTTTTCTAGCTTTTTAGTCTAGTCTCGAGGTTGTGAATTAAAATGATCTTTTTGGCAGGATGACAAGTAGAATTTTTTAAAGGACGACAAGTTACACATATCTGTTTCTGGTCTTTCTCTTTGATTTATACTTTGAACTACTCCATTATATCAAACTTTCTTGAACTAATTCTGGAACTCTGCAAGAGTTATGCAGGGCTACTCAAGCTCTTCATAATTTAATGTCTGTGTATATATATTGGTTTGGAGCCTGGCACTTGTATTAAATATGGTTAATAGTGTTGATTCTTTGTAATTATTTATGCATTCTAAAGATATAAGCACTCCAATGTAGGTAAATGCTGCAGGAGACCTTTGTGCTATTTGCCAGGAGAAAATGCATGCCCCAGTCCTGCTGCACTGTAAACACATCTTCTGTGAGGACTGTGTTTCAGAGTGGTTAGTTTATTTTGTTCCTTGTTTTATTTTGCATTTGTACTGTGGTATGCTCATTCTGTTCTTTACCCAATTGCCAGAAGGGTTGATTATGGATCAAGTATGTACATTTTTGGGTTAAGAATCCTATGGAATTGCCCAAGGATTGTCACATTTGATGTACTGTATGTAGTGTAGTGATTAAATTTTTGTTTTTATCTTCTGAATGGCTGACGGTTACTCGTTTTTCAGGTTTGAAAGAGAAAGGACTTGCCCTTTATGCAGGGCGCTGGTTAAACCCGCAGGTCTACCAACATTTGGGGATGGGTCAACCAGTCTATTCTTTCAGCTGTT
Source organism: Hippophae rhamnoides (assembly GCA_033030585.1). Classification (NCBI taxonomy): domain Eukaryota; kingdom Viridiplantae; phylum Streptophyta; class Magnoliopsida; order Rosales; family Elaeagnaceae; genus Hippophae; species Hippophae rhamnoides. The sequence goes on from CM065432.1 coordinate 52,158,947, forward strand.
CTGAAATTTAGGGTCTCTGTTCAACATTCTACAGAAGATGACATTTTGTTTTATACATGGTCATATCTCATAGGGAATGTAGTTTTGTTTGCCACCAAAAAATCAATGGAAGACACATTAAGAGTCTAATACTAATGCGAATTTTGAGATCCATATATCCACAATAAATAAGATTATTAATGAAATCCTAGCTCTCATGCATTCAGATCTGACAGATTCATAAATGACATGCTGTTGCCAATTAACCTACAACTGTTATGTCTTGATATTCTTCGCTTGCTTTGCTTATATGTTGTAAACAGATCATTTCAATCGTCTCAAAGTGCAAATAGGCTCCCGTTCAAATTGGAGGACTAGCGAAGATTTAAATGATTTGCTGTGTACAATGGCTAGTGAAGATTCTAAAGAAAATTTTCTATTGAAATTGATTTTATTTACGTATATATTGATGTGTATATAGTTCTTAGTGTCTTTGAACACTGATCAGAATAGAACAACAATAGAGCAATTGCTTACTAACGAACAGGTTACTTCTGACCCATAATGGTATAGCCATTGTGAAGAACATCTCTCTCCCCCAATCCCATACAGATTCCAATATTAAAAAAGCTCAAATTGCTGCTGATATTTATACATGAGCCTGGGGAATGTAAACTTGTGCATGACTACATTGTCCTTTTTCTTTGTGGTGTACCAATGCCAACCCGTGGATTAGTTTGGTTGAACTATGCAAGTGGTAAGATCTTTTCGAGAGGGATAATTATCTTTTCTACTACTGTTTTTATGCTTGCATTATGGATATGATCTTATTATAGTCTGGCTTTGGTAATGTGGAGTACCCCACTTGTACCTAAATTTTAGTTAATTTTGAGTTAAATTAAAAAATATATTTTTAATCAATTTAATTTTTTGCAAAATAATATCGATTCACTCATTATAAAAGCGAATTTTTTTTGTCATTCACATTTATAATATTCTTATTAGTTTTTTTACAAATAAGTTTTTTTAATTTAAAAAAATTGTTTTAAATTCTTAAAAGAGATTTTTTAAGCTATTTAGGTTAAAAAAAATTATCATATCATTACATTCTGACCATTCTATTCATTTCAGTTTTCTCATTCCATTTAACTCCAGTTTAATTATCATTAGCAAACTAGCAAAAAAAAAAAGAACTAATGATAGCTTAACTAGATCTCTTAAAATAATTAAAAAAGATTGTTAGTAAAAAATAATAATAAATGTGTAATAAATTAAGTAGACAAAAATACCCATTTAAAATAAGTGAATTGATGTTGACTTTGTAAAAAAAAATTAGCTAATTTAAAAATACAAAAAAAGCATAAAAATCTCTTATATTAAATTATTTGTATCTTTTTTTTCTCTTAATTAAAAATTGTGTTATTTAATCCATTAGTTTTATAAAAATGACCGATTAAAGATAATTTTTTATTAAAAGATTTTTATTTTTCTGTGAAGTAATTAAATGCAATTAAAATACAAGTTTAACAGTAGTAAAATTATAATTATTATAAAAAAATTATAAAATATTTGTTTTTAATATATTTTTATTTGAATTTTATTATTATTAATTTTTATCTTGAATAATTTCATATTGAATATCAATTTTATTTTTAATTGGTTATTTTTACTAAGTTAAGAAATAAATTACATCATTTTTTTAATTTAAAGAATTAAATAACATATATAAACTAATTTAATTTTTTTGTTTTTGTTTAACATCTCATCTTAAAAAAATTAAAACTAACTTAAATTTTAATAGGCTAAATTTTGAGTATATGAAAAATCACATTTAAAATTAAAGTAATTTGAGGTATTATATTAAAATTGTTACTAAAAGGTATTAAACCCAATCTGCCCAATTAGTTTATTTCCCACGAGTTAGAAAAGATAAATAAATAAATAAAGCGACGATTGAGAAGAGGATAAATCCGTGATAAACATCTGCACGAAAATTGGGAATCTATACAGGGCTTTGATAAAAGCGGACAAGAATGGGTCTTGACCGGACTTAGAAAAAAAATTATATATTACTCTATGAGTAATTAATATGACACTGGAACATGATAAACGACTCACCATCCTATTTATTATAAATCAAGTTTCCTTTTTATAATTTTTTTATTAAATAAAAAAAATTATATCTCTCTAAAAATATGACATTTTTTATTAATTTTACTGATTATTATTTATAAAAGTAGTAAACGATTAAATTTTTCATTAGCTATTTTTTAACTCAATTTTTAAAATAATTATAATACTGATGTATAATTATTCTTTAAAAACTATATTAAAGATTAATTTTTATTTTTATTAAAAATATATTATTAAAAGTATAACAATAGTGAATTGATTGGTTGAAACCCTCACAATAACTATTATATATTGTATATAATTAAATTTATTTAAAATTGATCTCGTAACGTGTACAAAGTATGTATATGTATAGTATGCATAATATGTAATATATGTACATATTATGTATAATTAATGTGTTATTTTAAGGTTAATTTTATCATATATAACCTATATATAGAAATGGTCATGAAAAGGACCGAAACAATTCTTGATATAAGCATCCTAAAAATCAAAGTGCTAAATATATATTTAAAACTGTTACAGTTTTAAGATGTTAGTTATCTATGGATAACGAGACAGAATGGGTAATAAACAATACCCAAAATCAAACTGATTTTTTCCAAACTCATTAAAAATATTTAATCTAAAATTAATGGTAAAGATATGGAGCTGGATTAGTGGTATTAAGTATTAATTACATGCTATGTATAACTATCGTGGTATTGAGTATTAATTTTTTATTAATTTAATAAATATAATATATATTAAGTACGGACGGTAACAAATATAATATAACTATATCCGTTACGTAACTGTTACTTCGTGATCGGATAATATCTGAAATCATTTTCATCACTAAAAATTAATCGGATAAAAATTAAACCAATATTACAGATATCCAAACACACACTTAAAATGTTCATTCCTATTTGTATATGCTATTGAAGACACAAACTAGAGTTGATCCACAATTAATGGCAAAATGTTCATTCCTATTTGTATATGCTATTGAAGACACAAACTAGAGTTGATCCACAATTAATGGCATAAAATTAGGAGGTGGTGCAAATAGATGTTGTTGTGAAAATAGAGCTATTCTTTAATTTAGGAGATTTTTTTCATGATTATGATGCTTTTGGAACATCATAGTGTGTTGAGTATATCACCGATGTAGTTGGTAATTATCGGACAAAATTGGGATATGTTGATGGAAAGAATCTTGCATATAATGAAGTCTTTGGATACGTGTTAGAACGGAGTTATATTGATTATTTATTTTTTATAAAAAAATAAAAAAAAATGAGGTCAACGAATTATATTAATAAAAAACATAAAATACAATGTAAGTATGATTTTTTTTTGTGATAACTATGATGACAATGGTAGTGGTGGTGCAATATTGAGAGTGAGTGAGGAAAATAGGTTGGGAGAATATTTTTTTTAATAAAATATTAAATTTTCAAGACTAAAAGGAACATTTTTTTAACTTTTGAACAACATTTACATTATTTTTTGTTTAGAGATGATTTAAGTATTTGATTTTAGTAATTTTTAGTGAGAAGTAAGAAATGATATTAACTGAATACTTGCCCCTATATCCTCCTCATTTAAGAGGTATATATATATATATATATATATTATGTATCTTTGTGTACATAGTAGAGTGCGTATTAGCGATATAGTTAATAAAACTAGTTTACAGAATTTAGATCATTCGTTACAAGTATTTACATATAATGGAAGGATATTTATATACAGGTCGTTCATGGATGACGACCTCGATACCAAAGATATCATAATTTTAGCAAGTCTTGACATTCAAAACCTCATTGTTTGATGACGAGATATTTTGTAGACTGAGTTGGTGTGCTTTTTCAAGTTCGTTGGGCACAAGTCTTTTGTTGAATTAGTTTTATGTCATTACTTTACGCTAATGGAATACTTATATTTATTAAATCGAATGTACGTTACATATTTAATATCAAATGTTTTTAAATTATCATTCTAAATACTATCTATATCTTAGTGGTTTATATTTGGAATAAGATTTACTAGCCATCTATTTAGATTAAGTATATATATATATATTTTTCTTTTTGTCGTCGTTCAATTAGAATAAGCATATTTTGGGTACATAGAAAATGCAATGCTTATGTTCCCCATTGTTGATCTGGCTACACCAATGTCGTCCCTTTAATGTGCACGTCGAGTAAGTCCTCCAATGTTATCAAAAACTCAAGCATTTTGTTTCCCTTTTAGTACCGAATTACTGGTCAGAACTCAGAACTCCACTTCTATTTATTTAAATTTATTTATTTATTATTCTTCCACGGAGCTCCACTCGGATTGTATCACGCATCGCTTTCCTTAGAGTTGACTCTGATCGTTGCAAGAGTTGAAAAAAAAAATCTTATTTAAAAAATTAATAATGAATATAGATATGCTTTGAAACTGAATTTCACTTATTTTTTCTGGAATTTGATAGACGTTACATTCTGTAGACATCTGATACAGTGTCTGTGTGACTCTAAGCCCGCTAATGTTGTCTGCACTGAAATTTATCAGAGACCACTGTATATGTAATGTATGATAATGATGGTAAATTTGACAGCCAAACGCACGGAAAAAGCACTATCCTTTGTTTTTTAATGGCTACTGACACGTTCATTTCTTCAAAGAAAAAAAAAGTATATTATTTGTGTGTAAGAAGCTAGGTAGGATAAGAAACTCATTAAAATAAAATCAAAATCGCAAATGAAAAAAAATTAAAATTTTATTATAAATATTATGGACGTGATACTAAACGTATTTCCTAAATAAAGATTACCCATACGACCATATGAAAAATACACAAAATTAAATTATTAATAAATAATTCAATAATATTTAACAAAAAAAATTATCACATTATATATAATTATATATAAAAGTGGTATTCTTTAAAATAAAATAAAACGCTATTGCTACAACTTCACAATGTAGTTTGATTTTCATAAACACAAATAATTTTTAAATATTCAAAAAAGTTAAAAATAAAAATTATTTAATAATATTTAATAACTAAAATATATCCTTAATTCTAAATTAAAATATTAAATAAAATAAAATAAAAATAAAAATATTATAAAACATAAAATTAATATATATATATACGAGATTTATTAATTAAGAATTAAATTAAAATATATACAAAAAAATAAATTTTTATTTTACATTACATGTAGTAAATTAATTGTTTTGATTTTTTATTTTATATAAATATTTAAGGTAAAATTTTAATTAAATTTTAAAAAAAATTACTCAAGAATAATTTTAAAAATAACATAATATTTTACTAAATTTTTAAAAAAGAATATTTATGAATTATTGACTTAGATTAAATTATAATAAATCATCTAATTATTATATACATATATTCTATTTCTTAAATATGATAAAAAAAAATTATTAATTATACCTTAAAGTAAATTTAAAATTTCGTGGAAGGCATTCCAAAAATATTTTTCTTAATTTAAAAAGTTAAATAATTAATTTTTTTATTAATAAATATCAAAATAAGAGAAAATTTGCATACATACAAAAATATTTTAAAATTTTAACGAGAGAAGAAGAAGCTAAGTGGTGAATGAAATCAACTAGTTTAGAATATTTTTTAATATTTTCATATGCTTTTATATTTTTATGTAATTATTTAGTTTAGATTTTTATTTTTTAATCATAATAAATAAATTAGGTATTTAAATATATTTTTATTTTTGAACAGTATTTTAGTTATTTAGTAAAAATATAATAAGAGAGATAATATATGAGTAAGTTAACGGTGATATTGATAATTTTTATTTATAATAATATGTTTAATATCGATATCATTTTCGAGATATTTTCAAACGTTAAAAACATTAATAAAGAAAAGATAAATCTTAGAGTTATAAATAATTTTTTTCCGAATAAAATGGATATTCAACAACTAAGATTAATTAACACCTCCCTATGAAATAATAATTTTATGGGTTAACGGGAACACTTGTTTTTCAGTTATATTAAGAAGTGTATTTTAATCTTTTTATTTTTTATTTTTAAAACAATTTAATATTTTTGTTTTGAAAAAATGATATTAAAATGACAAATAATTGATTATTTTATTTTTATTTTTATTTTTTTAACTCGTATTAAGATATTAATTTTATAAGTTATGTTTAATAACAAACAACAACTATAAATTAAAAAATTTAAATAAAATAATATTTTAATTATATTATTAATTTTTAATAACATATGATTAAAATATTATAAAAAAAATTAAAAACTAAAGTATTCTCTTGCATAATTAGACCCTGAAAACACTTATTTTTAATTTTAATAAATGTCATATTTATTTCTTTTTTTAATAAATAAGGTACAATTTAAGATTTTTGTGATTTAAGATTAAATATAAAATCATATTTTAAATATTTGTTATATATATATAAATTAATTAATAATATATAATGTTTATTTTTATAAATTATTAAATTATAGTTTAATTAAATAATAAAAAATTAATATAAATAAGTAAATAAAATTTGATCACCTAGTAATCTTATTTGAGAACCTAATAGAATTGAAATTGTTTGAAAAATTTAAAAAAATAATACTCTTAAAATTTATAACAATAAAATTAGTACATAATAATATTTAATAAAATTAGTACATCATTCAATTATAAAAAATTTAAAATAAAATTATATTTGAAACTATTTATAACAAAAAAAAAATATATTGAATATAAGAGTATTATTTTTATTTTTTATAAAATTTTGAAACAGTATAAAAAATTTAAAATTATTTACAAAACAATAATATTTAAATTAAAAATATGGATAATATAAAAATAAATAATTTAAGTTTTGAAATTAAAAAACTAAGAGACACATGAAAAAAAATGTTAAAAGATATATTTTTAGCATATTATTTATTATTATATTGCAAAATCTTAATTAATTCAAAAATTATTTAAAGATTATTAAGGAATGAAATATATATATATTCATTTAGTAACTTATGATTTTTCTTCCTTATGGAATAAAATTAACATCTTAGTTTTCTTAATATTATGTAGTAAATTTTTTCAACTCATATTCCTTAATAAAAAATTTAATTATAATAATATTAGAATATGATATAAATATATAAATAAAATAATTCATGGATTATATTTTATTATCATAAAAATTAATTTGATTGATATACATGTGTGTTTCGTGTGGTAGGATGTAGATTGAATATAAAAAAAGAATTTGATAGATTTTGAACGATCTCTAAAATATCGGGATGTAATAAAAGAAATCCTATCAAATTGTTTGGATCTAGAATATTAAGTTCATGGACCTAATCTTACTTCTTCACCATTGAAGAATGAAAGAAGATTTTAATCTCTAAGTTTAATTTAAACGTAACTGGCTTTTTTTTTGTGTAAAACATTGTCAAACAAAAATATTCAACAAATATTAGCTTTCATTGAAAAGGAATTGATCCAACCACGCCTTCGTGTGTGGCTATCTTGTTACGACTTCCCAAGAAATGAACAAAGATATACTCGTTTACCATCTTGTTCTCTATTGCGAGTTGGAATCGCACACCAATTAGGTCAAATTAGAATAATTTTTTAAAAATATATTATCTATATTTGGGGACAAAGTGTATAACAATCTATCAATCTATTTACCATAACTCAAGAATAAAAACATCCCCTAAGCGTTCCATATTGCTCCGATGTCCCATACACATAAGATGTCGTCTCAACCAATAGTCACTATTAGTTACTGTTTGCTTTTTTTTATACCAACAAGATTTAAATAATCAAAAATTAAGACCTCACAATCACCAATCAATAAGATTTTATCTCATACTTTTTTTCGTTCATGTTTTGATATTTTGATGTCTTAAACGTAAAGAAACCACACTAGTCCATCTTGAACTTTAGTGATTAAATTCTAATATCTTGACTATATTATAAGGAAGTTCTTGCGAAAAAATAGTTAGATGTCATATACTAATATTATTAAATTAAATACATAAAAAAATTTAAAATTCATATCCTTATAAAAACGTATTTAATATATTAATAAATTTTGGGGTACAAAATTTGAATATATTAATTATTAAATAAAATATAAATTACTGTTTTGAAAAACGAGTTCTCTAGCAATATTGATATAATAAAAAAGTTTATTGTTTAATTATTTCACTGATCAAAACTTATTTCCTAATAATAATATCAATATATAGTTATTTTAAATATATAATAGAGATTTTATAATTATTATCATAAAATAATAAAAAAAATTGTGATAATATAATAATAAATATTATCTTAAATATATGTCAAATATAAAAAATTATTTATCATAATTTTATGAGAAATTATAAGTGATATATTTTTAAAATAATGTCTAACATTTATTAAGTATAATATTATGATAAATTTTATAAATATTACGAGTATATTTAAGTATTAGATTAATATTTTAATATTAAAATTTATATAATTTTTACAGAATTTAATATTTTATTAAAAAATTAATAGTTTGGCTAAAAATAAAAACATTAAAAGAAATAAAAAATATAATATAATAAAATAAGTTAAAAATATAATTTTTTTACTATAATACTAATAATAAATACAGTAAAATTTAGGAAATTATATTAATTTAAATATAGTTAAGATATATAAAATTTATCCATTTGAATTTGAAGATATTTATATTTTCTCAACGAATACTGTGCTCATTTATACGAATGAAAAGACGCGAGAGAGAGAGAGAGAGAGAGGTGGCTTAATCTTCTCAAAGAAATTTCTTATCGGCGATTTGAGGGCAGAAATCAGACATGTTCTAACTCGACCCCCAATTCTTTCCTTGGCTTTTGCCTCTCAGTCTCAACCTCCCCTCTCTCTCTCGCTCTCTCTCTTTCTCTCTCTCTTCTTCAGTTTATGAGAGGGAGAAAGAGATAGATCTCTTGAGATATTTGGGTCGCTTTCTTTTGTTTCCCTGACTCTCATGGGGACAGTGACCCATCATTTTCTCTTATTTTCGCAAATTTTTAGATTTCCAATTAACTTCTCCTTTCTGATTTTCTTCAAATTGTTCAAACTAGGGTTTCACCAAATGTGTATATATATATATATGCTCACTTCATATATTATTATTATTTATAGGTTTTTTACTTAAAATTATTCACATGTTTTTCCTTCATTCTTTTCGTATTTCTGGTTTATAGTGTTAAAAAGTAATTCTTTGTAAAGTATTTTCTACTCATAACTTTTCTGTAGATGATGAGATATGTTGAATATTGTGATCAAGTTTCTACTTTCCAGGTAAATATAATTTTCTCTTGAGATATTTTATTTGGTTAGGTTAGTTTTATAATTTCTTTTTTGGAAGTGTATATTATAATTTTATTTCATCTACGTCGTCTACGATCTTTTATGTGATTTGATTTGGTTGGAAATAATATTTAGATTTAGAAGTTCTCTTGTTTCATCCTTTAAAAAAAACACCGTTTCATATCATTTTACTTTTTGTTATTTATAAAACTATATATATATACTCTTTGTAAATAAGTTATGTCAGATATTTAAGACATAAATCATTATACTCACTCTCTTTGTTGGGAATTTTATTTAATTTCGAGGTCATGTGGTGTCGGTCATGTCTATGTCGATCTTACGATTTTGATTGCTTTTATTATGTGCTTGTAAATTATAACTGGTTTGTTGATTATTTGTTGATGCATCCAATGAGAAAAGCTTAGTAAATACCCAGATTTAATTTAATTAGTAATTTAAATTATTATTATAATTATATATATATATATATATAGTCTGAGCTCCTTAATTTTGAAATATAAAAATATAAATATAAGTTGAATGAAGAAATGGGGATAGAGAGCTTCCTTCAGCCCACTCATAGATAGGAGTTGTTGAAGTAGCTGCCGACTCATTCATTCAAGCACCCAGTAAACACAACAAGTAATACTACTAGTCTTACTGGTGTATGCGTGAATGATGCGGGAGCTATTTTACATCCCTCTTTCTCTATACTTGGACTGAAGGGAGCTCCTCCTTCCTATTTTCCTCCTTTTTCTCTTATTTATTTATTTATTTATTCCAAACTCTAGTTATTATTACTTTTTTTTCTATTTGACGACATGATCATCACAACTTTAATTTGTCATGCTCTTATTTATTCGCACATTATAAATGGCTTTCTAATTTTTTTTTGGGTCCACTTGACTATTATATACGTATGGTGTGTATATTGAGATAATAAATGTTTAAAATAGTTGAATTTTTACCCATATTTTTTAAGATGTGACACGTCAAAATAATGTTTGAGATTAAAAATTTATTAATTTTTATATCAATTTTCATAAAACTTTTGACAAATGTCACTTAACCAATAAGTTTTAGTGTAATTTTATGTTGATTTAGTAAAAAAAAAAATTATCCACATTAATCCCAACTTAGGAAGTTGAAAGTTAACATTAATCCCAATTTAATTGTTGGGTTTGTATGGTGATAGTGTATACCACCACCTACTACTTGTTTGGAGCATTATATCTAGAAATTGATTATTGGTTGTTATTATATTAGTTTAAATTTTTAGACATTTTGGGGTTAAACAACTTTATCAAAATGTAATCTTTATTTTAAATTTTTTTTAATATTAAATGTTAAATTATAATTGAATTATAGGTATTTGATAATTATTATTTATCATTCTCATAGATCATTATTGGGATGTCAAGATTCTATTGGCTAGGAAAAAAAAAACTTACCTATGAGCTATATGGCCTCTTTACTAAAGTTAATGGTAAATGGCATCATGTCAACACACATATGATATCACAAATCACCATTACTTCCTCTTATCTTTTGCCTTACTCTTCTTAGCTTTTCTAGCTGGGAAACATTACTTGAAGCATATATAGCTACTAGCTACTCCTCAACTATAATATTATCTATAGCTATTGTGTCATTTCAGTCTCTCACTTTCTTTTTTGTACCAACTTCTGAGAACATTTCAGTGCCATAAGTATTATTGATAGCTATTGTGTCATATCAGTATCTCACTATCTTTTTTGCACCAAGCTCTGAGAACATTTCAGTGCCTCAAGTATTATTGAAAGTCTCGCACCTTGCTGAGTTGTTGGCCACTCACCTACGTAGATATGATTATATTCCATGTCCATAAAGTATAAAACAAATCTATTTACTACAAAAATTATTCTTAATATTATTATAATTAATGTAATATTTAATTATAAATTAAATAAATAAATTTTATTATTTGAATTAATAATTAACTATGATGGTTTGTACAACTTCTGATCCAAAGAATTACTTTAATGTATATAAACGTCAAACACCATGTTGGGCGTAGGGCATTGCCAGTTTTCTACCTAGTTTCTAAGTGTGTTGCTCATAGATTAATTTAGGTCATGAAATAGACCCACTTGTATAACCACCGCTTGCCTTTACTTCTGATTCAGAAATAAAGCCTGCCATCACTTTCACTATAATTTTCAGAACATGATCGATCACACTTCACTGCCATTTTTATGAATCATCAAACACTTGAACATTGGAGCTTGGAAAAATACCGACCTTTAAATGTTTATTACAGAAAAGTTATCCAATATAACTTCTGAATTTATATATTTTTTTCTTGCTAAATAGTACAAGGGTCTCTCGTCATAACGGTTTTTTGTTTCAAGAACAAAAAATTGATTTTAAAAATGAATAGAAGTGTTTCGTATAAAATGTTCTTCAAACTTAAAATTTAGACAATAAATATTTTTCTTAATTTTTTTTTGGTAAATTATAAAAATTATCACTTTAAAATTTATAACAATAAAAATAATATCTAATAATATTTAGTTTTTTTAATTAGATATTATTTAGTATTAAATAAATTTAAATAATCATAATTTAATTTAAATATTATTTAAAAATATATTCAAAATAAAATAAGTTATCAGATTCTTTTAATAGTTAAAACACAATTAAATTAAATATAAATCTGTTATTTTTGTTATAAATTTTGAGGTTTTCATTTTTATTATTTTTTCAATCCTTTTTTTCTTCTAAATTTGATATTTATGCCTTTCTTTTTTTGTTGTTTTTTTTTATCTTATCCTATTCGTATTTTTGTGCAAGCACTTTCTTTTTACGAGGATTACACTAGTCACTTTATCAAACCACTTTTTTTCTTATTCGAGTTTACTTCATTGTTTTGTTAAACGGAAAAATATTAAATATTAAATTTATTTAGTATGAAAACAATTTTTTACTAAATCAATTTTTAAAAGTAATTTAACCAAACATGTTTTGTTTTTGTTTTTAAAAATGATTTTTAAAAATAATGGCTTAATAATTAATTATTTTTCAAAATTTAATCAAGATTGATGTACCGATCAAGTTGATGTTTTTAAGTGTTAATTAAGTTGATGTTTCTAAGTGTTCGACTAATATTCTTAAGATTTTATAAATATTTTCAAGATATTACACAATTGATATATTTAGAATAAGGAAATAATTTTATAATTTTAGGTAATCATGAGGCTTTATGTTTAGTAATTTTTTGTTTTAGTGAATTGTGGATTTTTTTTGTCTTATTTATCATGTCTTTTAGTCTTTTATTTTTTGAATTTGCAATTTGGGTTTCCTTTAGTCTTGAATTTTCGACTAGAGTTTTTCTTGAGTCTTGAATATACGTTTAGGTTTTTATGAGTTTGTTGTTATAAAAACGTATTATCTATGTAATTTTGAGTCAACAACGAATATTATTAATGAAAAGTATATTTCATAAAATTTTTACTTTTTCTTCTTATGTTATTGATTGAATATTTGGACTCAACTTATTGAATGGATTTATTATCTTTTGTGATAGCTTAAGATTGTAGTTTTAAAGACTTTATTTGCTTAGGGTTTTATTCTTATTATCTTTAACATGTTTTTAATAAATAAATCGTTTTTATTCTTTTGAGTTCGTGTGTTTTTAGGATTTTTAGCTTAGTGGGTCTATATTATTTGGTATTAGAGTTTTGTTGTTGAAAACAAGTTATTTATCTTTATTTTGAATTCTTGATTTTGAAAAAAAAATCATGTTTTGTTTCGGTCCTTTTCTGCATTTTTTAGTTACAAATTTAAAAAAAATTGTCCTTCAAGTCTTACGTTTTCTTTTAATTTTGTTGATGTTATTTTTTAATGGTTGAATTTCGTTTTTTAGTTCTTTTTGAATATTTGTATATTTTCTTGTTATTTTAGAATACTGTTTAGATTTTCTTTCTGTCATCCTTTGAAATTAAGTTTTTAAAATTCTAATTTTCAAGATCTCGAAAAACAATTCTTTTTTGAGTCTCTAGAATTTTATTTAGACTTTTTTTCATTTATCATTTGTAATTAAGTTCTTAAAATTATGATTTTTTTTATATTGTCAACAAATCAGTTACTTCTTTAGATTAATTAAATTATTTAATTTTGACAAGAACATAAAAGGATGTTGGCTTGAGCTTTAAGTGGTAAAGTCAAGAGTAATAAAAAAAGAGATTGAAATAGTGAAATAAAGGAAGATAAAATAATGAAAAAGAGAGGTAACATTATGATTTGTGAGCAAACACGTGAGTAAGTGTGTGGGAAACACTATGTTTTATTTTATTTTATAGGTTGAAAACATGAGTAACGAAGGAAAACAACCACAAGAGTTTGACTTAAAATTCCTCTTCAAGACTTTTAATGATAAATTTAAAAAGTTAAATGCAAGGTTGGATGAATTGGAGTCATTTGTTGGTTTTAAATTACATAAAAGACATGGGTTAGATAAAGAAGAAATTGATTTTAATGTATAAGAGAAAGCAAGTTATAAATAGAATAAAAAAGTTATGGTTGTACATACAAATGGAAAAAACGCAAGTGTTAGTTCTGACGTTAAAGTGAAAGAACCTATGTATAGAGATTAACTTGTCACAAAAAAGAGTCGTAAATATACCACCTAAAGATGAAGGATATAAGAAGCACCGTGATCATATTTTTCACACGAGAAGCCATGTGAAGGAAAAAGTATGCATGTTAATTATTGAGAGTGGGAGATACATTAATGTTGTTAGTACCTTGTTGGTAGAAAAGTTAAATTTGAAGTAGCAGAAGCATCACAAACTGTGTAAACTACCATGACTGAATGATTATGAAGAAGCGAAGGTTAACAAAAAAGTTTGGGTTGCTTTTTTAATTGGAAAATATAAAGATGAAGTTCTTTGTGATGTGTTATCGATGTATGCTAGTCATATAATGCTAGACCAACTGTGGTAGTTTGATTGGAGAGTGTCACATGGAAGGTACAAAAATCACTATTATTTTGAAAAGAACAACTGAAAAGTGGTATTAACCCCTCTCAAATCTTGGCAAACTTATGAAGACCAAATTAGGATAACATGAGAGTGCAAGATGTGGGGAAAACAAAAGTGTGAGTAAGAGAAAAATAAGAAAAGAGCAAGTGAGGTAGAGAGAAAAGTGAAAAAAAATTGAGAGAAAAATTAGCATAATGGAAGGAAAAGTTAGCAAATAAGAGAAGAGTGAACACAACGGAGAAAAGAGAGAAAATATGAGAGAAAAGTGAGCAAAAAAAAGAAAAAAATAATAAAACAATGAGTGTATTTGTTGAAAAATAATAGATTAAAAGTGCAATGATGGCAATGTAACAAGTACTTGTACATAAGTATAAGGATGTTTATCTTTCTACTAACGATATTAACTCATATTTGTCTAGTGTCGTTGTATATTTATTGTAGGACTCTAATGATAACTTACCGAAGAGATTCTCCATGAATTACCTCTTTTAAGAGGAATTAAGAATCAAATAGACTTCATACATGAATTTGTTATATCAAATTGATCTGCTTATAGAGCTAAGATTCAAGGACAAATCTTTTCGAAGAGGAGAGGAATAATGAAGATTAAGGTGTTGATCAAGTTGATGTTGTACCGACCAATATTCTCAAGATCTTACACAAGGGATACATTTAGAATATCAAATTAGATGTTAAGAAGCAATTTTGTTATTTTAATTAATTATGTGTCTTTTATCTTTAACAATTTTTGTTTTAGTGAATTGTGTTTTTTTTATTTCTTATTTATTATAAGTCTTTTTAGTCTTTTATTTTTAATGATGAATTAGGCCTGATCTACCACTAAATAAGCCCATTAGTCTTTTATCTCTTGAATTTGCACCTAGGGTTTCCTTTAGACTCGAATTTATGCATAGGTTTTTTTAGGCTTGAATTTGTGTCTACGCCTTTTATGAGAGTTTGTTAGTATAAAAATACAAAAACTATGCAATTTGGAGTCAACAACGAATATAATTAATGAAAAATATATTTCAGAAAGCTTTTACTTTTACTTCTTGTGTTCTTGATTGAATGTTTTAATTAGATTTATCAAAAAGAGTAATTATTATTTGTGGTGTCTTAAAATTAGAGTTTTAAGGATTTTGTTTACTTAGGTTCTAATCTGATTATTTTCAATACGTTCTTAACAAATCAATCATTCATATTCCTTTGAGTTAATGAGTTCTTATGGTTGTTTGCGTACAATATACACATCAAAATTATTGAAAATTGTTTTTTAAAAATTTATTTTGAAGTTAAACCGCTAAACGTCCTCTTATATTTATCAAAAACACATGGTACTATTTTTTAAGGCATGCACTAACATGTGTAAAACATATTTTCACTTTTTATGCAATAAAATTTATTTTTGTCATGCACTTTTGTTCTTGGTTTTTTACATGTTTTATAGCCGACAGTGATTCAAGACTTTTAATTCCCATAATAAGGTTACAGCGCATTTAGTTTGTTATTATCGTTTCTTTATTAAAAATAAATGTTTTTTCTCCCGCTGAACTAACATATGAACTTCTTTCAACTTTGGAAATTAATATATAGCACAGCTAAATTAGTACACATTAATGTCAAATTAACTCACATTTTTGATGTTTTACTACCAAGGCTAACTTAAAATATGTGTTCGAATTTAGTAGCACACATTAAATTAAAGTCTCTTTATAAATCAAAGTGAGGAGGACAAAGTCATGGATGAACCGAATGCATTTAGCATTCCTATTTTCCTAAAGGAAAATGCATCTGAGCAGTAAAACACTAATTCATTTAAGTGTTATAAATTTAAATCTATTGTATATTAATATGTTCTAAACAAATATAGTAAATTTATCTATTTGATTAGTTTTGGTATTCCATTGATATTGGTTAACCGAAATAAAATAGAATTAGAATTAATTCGTTATAGTTTTATGTTTGATTGGATTGAAAAGTAATAATTAAATTAAATGAAATTCATTCTTAAAATAGAAGGAATTAGATTTTATTATCTTTCTTAAAGAATCATTATTTCATTCTTATCTCGATTTTTTTCCAATTTTATCCCAACTTTAAATATAACCCTAAATCTTAAGCATTAACTCTTAAACCTTAAATACTAAATTGCAAATCTCAAATCATAAAACCCAAAATTCTATTTAAAAAAAATAATTTTAATCCTAAATTTTTACCCTCAAACCTCAAAACCCTAAACCCTATTTAGAAAAATAATAATTTTAATAATATATTTTATTTTTAAATAATAACTATTTAGAAAATAATGGTTTCAATGATGTATTTTATATGATGAAAAAATAATAATTAAATAATATTTTTTAAATTTTATTGTATATATGAGTGTTAAGGTAATATATAATATTTTTTATTCTATTTCAATTGTAAATCAAATACTGTAATACTGATTCGTTCTTTAATTTCAGTGACAAACTCAAACAAAAAATATTCTTTTTCATTAAATTTTATTCTTATTCTTATTCTATTTTGTGAACTAAATGACACATTAATGTTATATAAAAATAAGTGTTTTTTTTAAATAGTGTTATATGGATCATATGATGTGTTAAACATGTTAGTCTTTAATTGAATATAAAATTGAGAATATAAGATGATAAATTAATGATTACATACTAATTTGAAAAATTAATTGTTACAAATTTTTTTTCTTCTTAAAATGTGTGTACTCGGAAACACTA
Organism: Hippophae rhamnoides; assembly: GCA_033030585.1. NCBI lineage: Eukaryota > Viridiplantae > Streptophyta > Magnoliopsida > Rosales > Elaeagnaceae > Hippophae > Hippophae rhamnoides. The sequence goes on from CM065432.1 coordinate 52,176,169, forward strand.
TATCATGCATAGTGAAATACATTATTGTTTTATGATTTAACGTGAAATTGTGCTTAGTAGTGACAAAATTAATATGAATTATAAGTTTTTTAATTTTAAAAAATTAACTTAATATACAAATTTATCCATAATATTATATATATTATCTTTAATCAATAAAAAATATTGACTCTACTCATCAATTGAGTTTTTATATTTATAGTAAAATTCATTATTTTTATATTTTAACATATTTTATTATATTATATTTATTTATTTTTAAGTTCAATTTCTTTTTTTAAGAAGATCAAAGTTTTTTTAACAGTCGATTAAAGTTCTAAAATCATGTCATAATTTATAAGAATAACTAGCTTTTCAATATCAAAAGATTAATCCAGTGAGACATTCATAATTTTTATAATTATATTATAATATTATATTTAATCAATATATAATATTATTTTCAATCATAATAACACTCTAAAATGATTAGTAGTAAAGACATTTAGGAAAAAAAATAAAATAGTAACTTAAAATTTATAATCATAAAAAGAATAGTTTTTATATACTTTAATTATTAGAAAAAAAATCAAATAATTTTATTTTAAATATTATTTAAATTGAGTTACGATGATTTAGATTTCTTTAATATTTAATACTGTTAAATTAAAATTTATTTAATATTATTATAATTTTATTTTTGTTATTATAATTTATAGTGGTGTTATTTTTTTTTAAATAAATTTTCTATTTTTTTCATATAATATTAATATTAAATGGAGTTCATGATTTTTTCTTAAAATTATTGTCTTGTGTATGACAACCATTGTTGACACTGTTTCCTTTTCTTCACCTGAATCTATAAAGCTGGACGTTGGCGGTTGGTGATTATAATATAAGGATTGGAATTAGTCATGTGATGTATTCCATAAACGGGTTTGGGGAACTTTACCATTTTAGTCCCTTTTTCCAATACCAATAAATTATTTGAGACTAGTACTGCTTGTATTATTACTATATAGTTTTGATGTTGGTGCGTTTGCTTGTCTTAATTTTTTGGGAATTAAGAAACAAACCAACTTGTCATTTTCTTCTTTGAACCTGACCTGATTGGATATTGCTGTAGAATTTATTTATTTTTTTCCCGGTAAAATACTGCATTAGAATCAATTATATATGTGTGAATTAATAACTTATATTTTTAATAAAAATGTATAAAAATTCTGTAATTATTATTAAGTAATCTATAAAAATCTTATAATTTTCAAAAAAGTGGAACAATGATTCTAAGTTTATCATTAACTTTTTTTTTTTTTGGGGTGAAAGTATCATATGCTAAGTATGTATATGAGCTCATTTTAAAGAATATTTATAGAATAACAAATTGATAGAAAAAAACTAACTGACCCAACACCAAGTTATCTTCTAGTAATTCTTCATTCCTATCCCAAATCCCAAAATTAATAAGCCTGCAAATTAATTTCTTATCTTCCAAAATGTCCAACCCAACGAAAGGAGTAATTCCAAACCATTGTGAGTTGAATTAAGGTTTTCTTCTCTATCTATTTAATCATAACTCGTATGTCCAGAAAGATCAAATCTCAACTTTTCATTTAATAATTTTATTTATACGTGATATTTACTATATTTGATATAGAGATCATATTATTTTATATCTTTCTTGAAAACTGTAAAAAGATCCACCTTAATGTTTCAAAAGCTTTTATTGGAATAATCCCAAACCATTAATGTTATAATTCTCTTGGTTAGGATTGGGAGATAAGGAATTGGTTTATTGCGTAAGAGTGGGAAATAAAGCCTGCCACCAACTTTCACTATAATTTTCAGAACATGATCACACTTAACTTCCATTTTTATGAATCATCAAACACATGAACATTGGAGCTTGGAAAAATGCTGTCCTTTAAATATAATTACTGAATTTATATGTTTTTTTCTTGCCAAATAGTATAAGGGTCTGTTTCGTCATGACAGTTTTTTTTTTAGAACAAAAAATTGATTTTAAAAATAAATATTAGTGTTTAGTATAGTTTTTTATTTATATTTTAAAAATAAAGTGTTCTTGATAATTATAATTTAGAGAACAGTTTTAAGTTACTTTTAAATTTTTAAATTTTTTTAAAAAAACATGAGAAAAAAGCTTCAACGTTTAATGATATCTTTGCGGGTGATATTTTTTTTCTATTGCCTATGACAAATTTATTTATTACACTAAACCCATTATCACAAATATCTAAGTCTAAAAGTACCCGTATCTCTTTTTTCCTAATTTTTATTTTGGAAAATTACAAAAAATTTGTGATTAAAATTTATAAAAAGAAAAATATTATCTAAAAAATTGGATAGCGTTAATAGTTAAATAAATTTAAATAATTATAGTTTACTTTAAATAACGTTTAAAATAAAATAATATATCAATTTTTTTAATAATTAAAACAGATGAATTAAACATAATTGCGTTCATTTTGATGTACTATATTTTAAAAATTTTATTTTTATTAATTTTATAATTATTTTTATTCTAAATGGGATATTTATGTTTTTTTTTATCTTATCCTATTTTTATTTCTGTGTAATCATTTATCACTTTATCATATCATACCTTTTTTCTTATTTTCGTTTTGCTTTTTTATTCATCGAATTTACTTCATTGATTTGTTAAATTGAAAAATGTTAAATTTTCTGTTAAAAATTTATTTATTACGAAAACAATTTTTAAAAGTAATTTAACTAAACATGTTTTGTTTTTGTTCTTAAAAATAGTTTTTAAAAATAAGGACCAAATAATTCATTATTTTTTAAAATTGTTGGAAGTTGTTTTCTAATTATAATTCGAAAACAGTTTTTTTTTTAAATTGTTTTGAAGTGAAATGGCCAAACAGATCTATCAAAACACATGGTACTATTTTTTAGCCATACATTAATACCTGTCAAACATATTTTCACTTTTTATGCAATAAAATTTATTTTTTCATGTTCTTGGTTTTTACATGTTTTATAGCCGACATTGAGCGTGATTTAAGACTTTTAATCCCCATTACACCATTGGTTCGTTATTTATCGTTCCTTTGTTAAAAAAGAAATCGAACATATGTTCTTCTTTCAACTCTGGAAATTAATTAATATATAGCACAGCTAAATTAGTCCACATTAATGTCAAATCAACCCACATCTTTGATGTTTTACTAATAAGGCTAACTTAAAATATTTGTTCGAATTTAGTAGCACTTTAATATAAGTCTCTTGATAAGTCAGAATGTGGAGGGAAAATTCATGGATGAACTGAATGTATTTAGCATTCCTATTTCCTTAAAGGAAAATGCAGTAAAACACTAATTTATTCTATTTTATGTGTTATAAATTTAATTCTTTTGTATTTTAATATGATCTAATAAAAGATGATAAATTTATTTATTTAATTAATTTTGGTATTTCAGTAGTGTTATATTAAATCATACATAATCTTTTTTAAAGATAATTGAACGTAAAATTTAAACTATGAGATGGTATAATAATTATCACCTGCTAACCTAGGCAAATTAATTGTTAAAAAAATTATTATTATTTTTCCCTAAAATGAGTGTACTCAAAAACACTACATCATGCACACTGAAATACATTAAGTTTTTATGATTTCACGTGAAATTATGCAAGTTAGTGTCAAAATTAAATTATAAGTTTTTTAATCTCAAAAATTTAATTTAATGTATAAAGATATACATAATATTTATAAACTCTACCTAACACTATATATATATATATATATCATCTTTAATCAACGTTTCATATTATCTCCAACACTCCCTTAAAAAAATTAATCTAATAATTAAATACATCCATAATCATTATAATTATACCCATAATAATTATCCAATGGCTAATATTACCACCAATCATTATTTATGTATAAATTTGTAAGTTTTAAGGTATATAAAGCAATAAATATGACATGGATTCCAATAATATATATATTTAGTTACGTCAGATTCATTACTCTACTTAATATTGTTATATATATATTTTTTTTACTATTGCATGCTATGTTTTTTGGATAACGATGATTATGATAATTTTTGTTATGTTCACCTTAAAAATGCATGAAATATCTATCCTATTCTAACTATTAACGATTTAGTGTCATTACATTGTTATTAATTATATTTTTTAGTACATAAATAAATTAAATTATGATAATATATTTATTTTTTTAAGAAATGAACAAAATAACACCTTAAAATTTATAATCATAAAAATAATAATTTTATATAATTTCACCTCATATATTTTCAAATTAAGAAAAAAATCAAATACATAAATTTACTTTAAACGTTATCTAAATAAACGTAGTTTAAATTGAGTTACGATAATTTAAAATTGTTTAATATTTAACGTTATTTAATTAAAATTTATTTAATATTATTATAATATTATTTTTATTATTATAATTTATAGTGGTGTTATTTTATTTTTTTAATAATTTCTCTGTTTTTTCTTAGGATATTATTAAATTGAGTTCATGATTTTTTTCTTAAAATTATTATATTATGTATGACAACCACTGTTGACACTGTTTCCTTCTCTTCACCTGAATCTATAAAGGTGGACGGTGGCGGTTGGTGATTATAATATAAGGATTGAAATTAGTCATGTGATGTATTCCATTAACGGGTTTGGGGAACTTTACCATTTTAGTTATTTTTTCCAATACTCAATAAATTATTCGAGACTATTGCTTGTATTACTATACAGTTTTGATGTTGGTGCGTGCATTGCTTGTCTTAATTTTTTGGGAATTCAAAACAAATCAACTTGTCATTTTCTTCTCGGAAACTGATCGGAGCAATTCCAAACCATTGAGAGCTGGATTGAAGTTTTCTACTCTATTTATTTAATCATAAACCGTATATTCGGAAAGATCAAAATCTTAACTTTTCATTTAATAATTTTATTTATACGTGATCTTTATTATATTTTATATAGAGATCATATTGTTTTATCTTTTGAAAACTGTAAAAAGATCCACCTTAATGTTTCAAAAGCTTTTATTGGAATAATCCCAAACCATTAATGTTATAATTCGATCTCTTCTTTAGGATTGGGTATTTAGGAGATAAAGAATTGGTTTGTTGCCTGAAGGTGTGGGTTTTTAATTTGGGGGATCGGGATATGAGTGAAGAATGGTCGGAAGATAACTTGGTATCGGAGTTGTTGGATTTTTTTTTTAATTAATTAATTTATGATTTTAAAGATGTCCCTTAAAATGTATCTATGTCATTCTAAAATAAGTAAAAATAAATAAATATCAATTGTTAACTTAAGATTAATATGTATTATTTTTTTATTAAAAAAAAAATTATAGAATTTTTTGTGACAACTATAGAATTAATCTCTATGTCATTTTACCCGGCCATTATATATAACTTATGGTATTTTTTTGTTACGGAGTCTTAAAAACTCACTATGTAATTTTTATAAGTTCATATTTTTGTTTTAAAGTAAGATTGTAACTTTTTTTTATATAGTCATATTTCTGTTATAAATTCAGATTGTAAATAGGGGTGAAATGATGTAGGGGTTGGGTGGGATAAAACTCAATTCACATTTTTGGAGAATTTTTTTTTTTTTATTATGCGTATAAGCTTAATGCTCTTTAAATTTATTAAAAGTTAAAACATATCAATCCAATTCATATATTTTGAAAAAAATAATATAAAATGACATCTATAAAAAATTATTACAATAAAAATAATACTAAATAATATTAAAGAGTATCAAATTGAATTAAAATTTAACATTAAAACAAATTAAATAGTCATAATTTAGTGTACGTTAAATATAAAATAATGGTTTTAATTTTAATTTAATAATAAATATAGATTAATTAGATACAAGTGATACTATTTTTATAATATGTTATTTTTTTTATATTTTTTATTCATACGAATGCATTTTGAGATATAAGTTAACAAATCTAATCTATAAGAAATCTAAATCACGTCAAAAATGATATTGAATACCACATTTAGCATCAATTTATTTGGTGCTATTGAAGCCAAATTATTATGTAAAAGATAAAAAAAATAAGTTAAATAAATTATGAAAATATAAAAAATTATTTTAAATGAACAATAAATTAAATAATATATCATTTTATTTAGTTTCATCTTTCTCTTCTTTTAAATTTTTTTTCTTTATTTGATTAATTGTTACTAACCTTTTATTCTATTTAAGTATATAAAAAAAACTCATGTTCATCCTTTTTGTTTTATTAGTATTTTTTCTTATATTATAATTATTTATAATTAAATGATATTGTATATTGATTGATATATAAATTTGTTAGTATTCTTTCATAATAAATTGATTTTATGCTTTAAAAAAATGTATTAAGCATTTTTGTATTATTTTATTATACTTGCACTATTTTATAATTTAATATAATATATTTTAAGATAAAAATTATAATATTTACAAATTATCTTATGTATAATTTTTAATTTACTAAAATAATTATTTGTAAAAAATATGTTTAAATTGTATTTAACACTCATCATAATTATGTATTTCAAGTTTTTTTATTTATTTTAAATTAAAAAAAATATAATAAATTATTTCTATAAGTTATTTTCTTTTAAAAAAATATTTATTATTAATTTAATATAATTATATTATATGGATTCTCACCAAATATAATGTATATTAATTTATATATAATTTAATAAAATAGAATTAGATTTAACCTATATTCCATTTTGTATTTAACACGGTGTAAGAAACAAGCGTCAAAATGAAACCTTATCTAATGAAATTGTAATATTAGATTATGGTAATAATATTTTGACAATAAAAAAATACAAAATATTCAATTTGTCTTAATATTAATTATATTTTCATATTATAATTTTTAGATAAAATTATTATTAATAAAACAACTTCTTAACATTCCATTTATAATATATCAATATTACAACGATAAAAGACGACTTCCATGCTTATATGTACTTTACTACTATGGTATCTCGCACATATTGACACACCATGGCTTTTAATTCCGGCAGTGCCATAGATCTAGTTTAAGATAACGCAACGCATTCATTGGTTGATCTTTTTCTTTTTATTATTACATTATTAAGTTTTTCATTGTTTCCTTATACTTTCCCTTTATCTCTCTCATAGCCAAGGACGCCCAAGGTGCTGCCCTAAAATGGGTATTTTTTTTTTTTCAATTCGGAGATGCGATTGAACCATCGAATATGTATATATTTTTTATATTTTATCGAAATGAATGTTACAGACAAGCATGAAGGTTATACTACTCTAGTTGCACTAATAAGTCACGAGGGTAGTTTGGACATAAGAATTGAGCTAGTTGGTTTGGGTCCTTTCGAGTTAAACTCAATTACGAAAGGAGCTATTGATATAAATATTATTTATAATTAAGAAAATAAAAATAAAAATAAAATGTATATTTTAAATAAGAAAAAATATTAACTTAATCTTTATTGGTAGGTAGAGATTTGATGTAATGTGAATAAATATTAGATTTATAGTTATTTTAAACTGTATTTTTCAATTACTTATTTTAATTTTTTTTATTATTAGATATAAATATTTATGTCTATTTTTGTCTTTCATTATTCTTCTGTAACCCTTTGAATAATTATAAGAGTTTGACCTCACGCATGCGGCAAAAACATACATTTTTTTAGGGTCGAGATTCGATCTTGTTGTCTTTGCGAAGGAATTTATCCTCAACTCGAGCGAAATTGTAATTTTAAATTAATTTATATTTGGATATAAGTGTTGAAAAAACAAGAAATAACTCTGTGAAAAGTTCTTATTATTTTCTTCGTGTTTACAATTCTGATTGTATATCATTTATAAGGAAATTTTACTCGTTCAATTACTTCTTTGAATTAAGTGTCACTTTATTTCTTTCCTTGAATTAAGGATCCTTGATTCTTTCCTTGAATTAAGGATCCTTGATTTACTCCTTGAATTAAGGATTAACCTTGTTTTACTCCTTAAATTAAGGATTCCTTCATTTCTTTCGTTGAAATAAGCTCGTTGTTTTGCTCTTGAATTAAGATCTTTGTTTTATTCCTTAAATTAAAGAGCTAATATCCAATACTCCCTCATTCGGTGGATCCAAAAGGTTTATGGATCGAAGCTTAGCAACAAGAGTCGTTGAAAGCGATGAGAAGCCAAGGGCTTGGTGAAGCTTCTTGTATAATGTGTCCGAATCACTTGTGATTGAACTTGTTCACGCGAATGTAATGACAATCAACTTCAATGTGTTTCTTCCTCTCGTGGCTTATTTGGGTTTGATGCTATATGCGTGGCTGCCGATTGTCACAAAATAAGGACATAGGAAGAGTTGTAGGAACACCTAAATCACATAGAAGACCTTTAAGCATATCAACTCACACGAGTTGAAGCCATTGCCACGATACTCAACTTCGACTGATCTAGCGATGACGGTTTGCTTACTCTTCCATATGACCAAGTTTCCACTTGTAAACGAATGTACGATGGCAGGTGGTGGACTTCTTGTCGAGAGGGGTAATGGTGGTTTAGCATCACTCATGTTAGCTTCGTTGAGCAAATCTAGGACATATTTCCTTTGGTTGAGAAAGAGTCCGCGTCACAGGTTGCCATTTCTATACCAAGAAAGTACTTCAATATCCCAAGGTCTTTAATTGCAAACCTTTGTCACGAGGCTTGTTTGAGGTTGAAAATCTCGTCGGCATTATCACCATAATTATCGGATCATCTACATAAATCACCGTAACCAATTTTCCCGTAGTTCTCGTGCGAACAAATAGTGAAGAATCGGCATTCGCTTTTGAAACCAACAGCTTTAGTGAGAACTAAGCTTAGCTTCGCATACCAAGCTCGTGTAGCTGTTTCAAACCATAAATGGATTGTGCAATTTGCACGCTAAATCCAGTTCGCTGAGGATGCCGGTGTGGCAATTTCATATAGACTTCTTCTTTGAGATTACCGTACAGAATGCATTCTTCACATCCATTTGGTACATGGACCACCCCTGTTTCTGACCATGTGAGTAGCTAACTCGTGTTCATTTTCTGCAGAGTGCAAATGTTTCTTTGTAATCCACCTCGAATGTTTGAGTGAATCCCCAGAGCCACCAATCTTGCTTTATACCTCTCAATTGACCCGTCGACTTGAATTTGAGCTTATAAATCCATTTGCGACCTACGACTTTCTTGCCTTTTGGAAGTTTGGTGATGCTCCGTGTGTTGTGTTGATCTAGGGCTTTAAGTTCTTCTTGCATGGCTTCCTTCCACACCTCTTGGCTATTGGCCTCGTGAGAAAGTTTTGAAGCTCACCGTAACTCGATATAAAGTCTTTGAGGAATGCGGCATGGGTTGGTGTCACTCTCTTATACGCACACGTAATTTGAGATGGGATGTGTGGGTTTGTAGGTGACAAAGTCTTGAAGTCTTGTGGGAGGTTAACACGCATTGGATTACGTGCGTGGACAGAGGAGTTATCTCACACTCGTTCACATCTTGTACCATATTGTGAGGATCATCTTGATTATCACCATCTTCTACGAGTGTACCGTTAAGAAGAGACCGCCGTTGTTACTTTTCGGTGAGAGATGTATCAATGTTGGCGTAATGGGCAGGATCTTGTTGTTGTAGAGCCTCGAAGTTCGATTCTTGGTAATGGAAACACATCCAAGATGTCATCCCTTTGACTTGTGATTTCATGTGACTTCTTGAAAAAAAAGGGTTAGTTTCATAAAATCGAACATCTTTAGACACAATTAATCGTCTAAGTTGGGGATCATAACACTTATATCCCTTTTGTGTAGACGAATAATCAAGAAAAATACATTTAATAGCTCTATGATCCAATTTATCTTGATGATGAGATTGAATATGTACAAAAAGATACGCCCAAAGACTCTCAGGTGTGAGAGATTAATTTCCTTCCTTTCACGACCTCTAGGGGAGACTTGAAATACAAGACTTCATTTGGGTAATCTATTGATGATGTAAGGAGAACATGCGTAACCCCCTTGAGACCGGAATCTCTTTGGTACATTCATTTGTAGCATTAATGCTCTAGTTTTTCAAGTAAGTCCCGCTTTTGCGTTCCACACCATTTTGTTGAGGGTGTACAACCACTGACTTGTTTGATGCGTAATGTCATTGAATGCTCAAATATTGTTTCATGATATAGGACATGTATTCGGTGCCATTAATCGGACACTTAATGTTTGAATTTTAGAGGAGAAATGATTTTTAACAAGGTTATGAAAGTCCTTAAATACTTCCATGACTTCATTCTTAGACTTTAAAGATATAACCATGTGACTCGAGAAAAATCATCAACAAAAATCACAAAATACTTATAACCGTCAAAAGATTCATTAGTTGGTCCCCGTACATCTGAATGAACTAGTTCAAAACATTTACTAATACTAGATAAGGAAGAATTAAAAGGCAATCTAGTGGCTTTAGACAAGTGGCAAGTTTCACGTACATTGCATTATTTCCTAAGTTTGGAAATAAAGTTGACAAAATTGGTGGAGAAGTGTGAGCAAAGCGTTGATGCCACAATTGATCATCTTGGATAGGGTTAAACTTGGCTTGAAACCCTCTCGGGATTGCTTTCTTGGATATGTAATAGAGACCATCTAAGTAAAACCACTTCACCAATCGTCTTTTTGGTGGCAATAATCACGAAAAATGATATTGTGAGGAGAAAAATGGCTAAGCAATTCAAGGTATTTGTGATTTTTCCTACGAGATAGAAGTTGGAAGGGAAAGGAAGGTACATATAAAACCGCCGACTCGATTTCATCGACATTAATTTTATTTTTCCTTTCTTAAAACCTTTACATTCTCACCATTTTGCAATTGAAACTTGAGAAGGATTTGCTAATTTTTCAAACTTATGAGACTTTGACACGTGGTTTGTCGCTATGATCTGAATCTACAACCCAAAAATCATGCAACATATTTATTTTAAGAGCGGTTTAAAGGCTTTTATGATACCTTGCATGTCTCTCGTGGTATGAAGCCATTGTATCTGCTAAGAAACACCAGAACTTGCCCAGTAAATCTTTGTCGAAGTTTCCTTCTTCTATGCTTATCCACACGATTCTAACTCCTCATGTCTTGGTTTGAAGATACTGACATAAACTCTTCGTAAGTTCGGTACCGGATTATTTGTGAAGTTTTTGAATGGATCGGACCCATTGTAGAGGTAAGAGGCGGAAGCATGATTTGCACGGTGTGCGATACGATTCACTTTCTATAAACCCTTATCCTTTATAAAATCGGGTTTTTATTACGGATGTAGAATCCAACATGTGTCTTAATATGGCCGTATAGTTGCGGTGTTGACACTTCCAAGTTTGGATGCTTCCCTTTGTACTTTCTCTCGTTGGTTAGATATCTTTCTTTTTCGGGTGCACCAGCCATCAGATCCTTGTTCATGACTTTCCTCCTTACTTCTTCCGTTGAATTGTCACACGTACATTGGTGAAGGAAGGAAGTTTAGTATTCGTAGTATGTGGCATCGTATATCTTCGTATGTTGAATAGAGGACGAAGTTGAAATATCTTATCTTCTTCCGCTCTTTTTCGTGTGTAACTACATCGGTTGTATGAGGACGATATATTTCTAACTCATTCCACATTTTCATGCTTCCTAAGAGTTGTACAAAAGGCTTACCATCTTGTTCTTGCATTTGAGATGTCCTTCTTTAATTGAAAACTCGTGCAACATTGTTTTTGACCGCCATACATTTCCTTACCGTCTCCCTTAGTTGGTATGCAGATTTGGAAATGCGAATATTTCGGTAATTTACGTTCCATGGAATTTAGGAGCCTGACATAACCGGTGATCCTTACTAAGTCGAGTTAAGCGTAGGTTGGTGAGGAAACACGTCAGTCTTGATGCTTCCATTTATGAACCCTGACTTGGACCTTCCACCTGAGCGGAGACAACGCTTCTTGACCAAGGCAAGTAATTAAACTCGTTCAACAAGATGAGCTTAATCTTTGATTTGGGTTGACATCCATAAATGCGTATTCATGAAGGAAAGCAGATAAACTTTCATTCAATCTGGCGGCTTGTCTTGGTCATTTCAAAGATTGAAGATGCTAAGATAATAATAAAGCGGAAGCAAGTTAATTTTCTGTCTACGATACCATGTTGAAAAAACAAGAAATAACTCTACACAAAAGAGCTCTTATTATTTTCTTCATGTTTTCATTACAATTGTATAGCTATTTATAAGGAAATTTTACTCCTTCAATTACTATTTGAATTAAGCATCCCTTGATTTACTCCTTGAATTAAGGATTCCTTGTTTTACTTCTTGAATTAAGTATTTCTTGTTTTACTCGAATTAAGAGCTAATATCCAATAATAAGGAATAAATGCAAACAAAATTAATTGTCAGAGAAAAGGAAAAAAAATATTGACAAATAAGTTATAAATTAACTTTTCTATTGACATTACATTGTGTGTAAAATATTGTACCTTATATCTCTAAGTCATTTACATATCTTATTTTTAGAATTAATCAGAATTATTTAAATTAATATTTTTAAAAAATATTAAACTTTTATATAGAGTATATATTTTACAAAAAAATATTAAGTTAACAAGAAAGACTTTAATTGTATAAAAAAGTTATTGAAAAATTATAAAAATATAACCACTAAAATTTATAATAACAAAAATATAACTCTAATAATATTTAATAAATTTTAATTAAGCTGTATTTAATATTAAATTGATCTAAATAAATATAATTCAATGCGAATGTCATTCAAAATAAAATGATATATTATATTTTTTTAATAATAAAAATGTATGAATTAAACATAAAAAAAATGTTTAATGATTATAAATTGTAAGAATTTTATTTATACTGTTTTACTAAAAACTTTTTTTTCATCTTTACCTTGGCTAAAAACAAAGGAGTTAGTATCTAAAAGCATATATATAATTTAGGTAATTCAAATAATATTTTAAAAGTATAATGTATTAATAATCATAAACAATACATCAGGTAAAAGTTTGAGATGAAAAATCAAAAAAATAAAAATAAAAATAAGAAAAAATAAGGATAGTAAAAAACAAAAGAAAAAAAAGGTATATAGCATGCAAAAAATAACTCCTATCGTTGAAACCCAATTGGGATATCTCGAAAAGGTTAAGGTTTGGTCATTGTTTTGTTTTATGTTCGTAAATCGAATTCCTACAATTCCTTAACTCTTATTGGTGAAACCCAATTGAGATATCTCAGAAAGGTTAAGATTTAGTCATTGTTTTGTTTTATGTTCGTGAATCGAATTCCTGCAATTCCTTAACTCTTATCGCTGAAATCTAATTGGGATATCTCGTTGCAAGTCTTTTTTTCTTTCCCTAAGACTCGTTGCAATCTTCTTGTGTCATGGTGTCACCTACTATATCTTTTTTATTTGAATTTCTATTCGTTGTTAATTCCTGTGAATTCCTTTTATTTCTCGTTTCTTTATTATTATTATTATTATTATTATTATTATTATTATTTTCTTTGTTGTTTAATATTAAAAAAAATAATTAATTACTGTTAGACTACTCTATCCAAAAATAAATAAATTTTATTTCTTTTAAAATTATAAGATAAATAATACTCCAACATTTGTTTTTATTTAAGTCTGTCACATCAATTGAGAAATTTTTATGGCATAATATATGCTAATATACATGTTTTCGATTCCCAATAATCACATTCACATGTATTTGAATGCACCAACTACTTAAGTGATGAGTGTGTCTTCTTCCCGTATGAGTTCACCAATTACATGTCGTCCACCATCAAGAGTTGGCACATGTCAATCCCTAGTAGCTGAAGCTTCTGGTCTTTTAAGCAAACTTGAACCAGAAATCAATGCCAATGATGAAACATAATTGATCTCTATATCTTGGAATCAGGATTATGATTGTTTCGCTGTCGGTATGAGTCATGGTTTTCTTATCTACAATTGTGATCCCTACAAAGAATCATTTAGATGTGATCTAAAATATGAGGGCTTTAAAATTGTTGAGATGGTATTTAGATGCAATATTTTAGCACTTGTAGGTGGAAAGTCTAATTCTCAGCATCCACCAAGCAAAGTTATGATTTGGGATGATCATCAAAGCCGTTGCATTTGTGAATTCACGTTTAGGTTCGAGGTTCGTGCTGTGAAATTGAAACGAGAACGAATTGTTGTTGTTCCTCAACATAAGATTTATGTTTACTATTTTATGGATCTTAAGCTGCTTCATCAGATTGAAATTCTAGCTAATCTTAGATGATTATGTTGTCTTTCATGACATTCAAATACATATGTGCTGGCTTGTCCAGGCTTCCAACAAGGAAGGGTTTACGTCGAACACTTTGGATTGATTATGACAAAGTTAATTAATGCTCATTATTCTCACATTGCTTCCTTGACCTTAACAATGGATGGACTGCTTCTTGCAACTGCCAGTACTATAGGAACTTTAATAAGGATCTTCAACACAATGGATGGGACTCGCTTAAAAGAGGTAGGATATTGAACTATGGATTTTCAATTTAATTGTTCTTCAAGTTTACTATGTAGTCTTAAAGGAATCCTAATTTTTAGTATCTTAAAAGATTGAAGGTAATAATAACATGCTCAGACATAATTCTACTAGTATGCTCACTTGCAACGTTATTGAAAAGAACAATAATTTATGCTCGGTGTAGATACGAAGAGAAGTTGACAGAGCAGAAATTTATTGTATTTCTCTATCTCCAAGTGTTCAGTGGTTGGCAGTGTCAAGTGACTAAGGTACTGTTCATATATTCAGCCTGAGACTTAGAGTTGTCGGGGAGGACTCTTTGTGATCAATCAAGTGTTGATGAAGGGCAAGCCACAGTTTGCGATAATTCTCCAACATCCCTTGATGCCTTTATTTCTTCAAGCATGAGGGTCAATCCCAGTTCATTATTATCTTTTATGAGAGTTAAGTTGGTGGGTATTTGAAGTGAGTAGTCGTTGTATCAAACAGCATAGTGAACGATAATTTAAATTAGAAAACTCAGTTATTTGAGTTTTCTGCTGACTTTCTTTTATACATTTTTGCAGGGGTTCTACCAAAATATTTCAGCTTCGAATGGTCATTTGCTAAGTTCCACTTGCTAGAAGAGAACTTGTTTTATTGCAGCATTTGGGTCTGAGAACACTGTCATCATTCTTGGCATGGATGGAAGGTAAAACTCATTCACCATTATCAGAAGTTTGCTCCTTTCAGTCACTTTCTTCTTCATAATTGGAACTATTGTTTGGTTTGTCCAGCTTCTATAGATGTAGTTTTGATATAGTGCAAGGTGGGGAAATGTTGCAGATGTACGTTTTCTGCAAATTGAAAGCAGACCCACATAGGGCCAATCTTATAATTCCTGAGCTATACCTTGTATAATATAGGAGAAATGAATTTACATGTAAATATTCCAGAACATTACATTCTTTCAACCTTGTATAATGTATTGCGCTACAGCCAAAATACACAGGTAAATCTAACCAACTCAGATAAAAAAAATTTGGTCGGTTTTATCCGGTGTTGATCAGTAGAGTCGTCATAAACTTGGGTAGGCTTATTGCAGTAGCAATTGTTACTTGTTAGCGCAAGGAACATCCGTATTTGCATTTGTAAAATCTACTAGTGTGTGTATTATGTAGAGAAGTTACATGGAGAGCAAAATGTTAAGGAACATATAGGATTTGAATTTAACATTAAAATTTCAAACTTTCCACACCCGAGCTGCAATTTATTGGAGGTTTCTATAATATAAATTCTCCATTCATAACCCATAAGACAGGGATTACAGAATTTCAGATGCAGCTATTATTTTTACTAGAAATGACAAAATAGACCTTGCTAAAATATGCACTTTACCAATCTCAGCTGAGATTTGGTCGACTTAAAGCTTAGACCTTACAGTTCTTCCTTCATCAAGAAGGATCATCACCTTTCCAATTGCTTTCCTGTCTCTAATAGCAGAAAAGGCAAGGTTGGCCTGTTAAGGAAATGAATAGTTTATTAGATGATAATTTTCTAGAACAATAATTAATAATGAAGTGAAAGTCACAAAGAAAGATCACCCGTTCTTCTCAAACCATATTGTTTGAAATTTGAATTTCAACACGACAATACTTTGAACTAATGCACATAATTGTGAGATGTGCAAGCCCAGCTAGGCTGCTGAAAAATCCAATCCCAGTATGCACTTAACTTTTATGCCCCCGACTTTCCAATTACAGTTAAATGATCCAATTTACCCCACTAGCCTAGGTCAAGATTCAAGGTAGTCTTAGCATAAATCTTTTTATTGAACAGAAACCTTATTCATCCACCATAGTACAGCTAAAGCTAACATTGAAAAATATTTCAAGTTCTTTTTGGTAGTCAAGTATGAAAATATTGCTGTGGCAACACAACAGCTTCACTCAGTTGAAGAATATCTATTGATTGCTTAAGAAAAGGACAGAAAGGAAAACATACAAAGAAAGAAAAGCAAGATACAGTAAGGAACTTCTACCTCTGAGGAGCTATAAGTATGAGAAATGTGGACGGTTATCAAGCCTCTAGCTACCCAAGATAGTAGCTCTCTAAGAGAATCTTCTAGAACACTCTGTCGATGTATTTTGTAGCTACCCCAGTAAAGTCCATGCACTGTCCAGTTCTGATGCAAAGTCAACAAAAGTAAATGGGTTATAATTGACATCATAGTTTGACAGACTTCATAATTTCTATATTATTATGCATGTATTATGATGACTAAAACATGACTTCTTCAACAATTCAGCAACAACTCAGCCATTAGTTGATACATATCTACTACATGTGACTGAAACGCCCAGCCTAATTTGCACAAGTACAAATTTTAGGTTTAACTGTTTCGTGTTTGAATGGTGAAATTATCCAATAATAGAGGGTCATATAGATTGAAGCTGCACAAAAGAAGCAAACAGTGCCCAAAAAAGCTACAAAAGGTTTCGAGGGGTAAAGTTTTATACTTTTATTGGGCTGTCTTACGTTTAATGCAACCTAAGCTGAAAACTTTACTGCTCTTGAGTCTCATCAAAATTTCTCGAGCATGTCTAATCCAGTATTCAGAAGGCATACCTTAACAAGAGCTATATTTGTAGGGATAACAGGAATTTCACCGCTAGCAAAGCCTATGATCAAAATCTGAGCTCCCCAATTCAATAGTCTCAAGCTTTCTTTACTAAGCTTCCCTCCGACAGGATCATACAAAACATCAATCCCTTTGAGCCTTCTAGTCTTTAGGAATTCTTTGACACTTTGGGTAACATTTTGATTGCCAGAGTCCACTACATGATCAACACCCAGTGACTTCAAATACTGCACCTTTTCAGCTCCCCTGGAAATTCATCATAAAACAACAAAAACCCCAGAACATACGTGAAGACGTACCAAGTTTCAATCACTTTGAACAAGCATAGCAATGGATGAGTAAGTACCTGGCTACCGCAATAACAATGGCACCACAAACCTTTCCAATCTGTACAGATGCTATACCAACACCTCCAGCAGCACCAAGTACAAGTAATACCTAAGAATTCTCATTTCATTATCTCTAGTCTAAATTTCCACACAGACACTACACTTCACAAGCACGCAATTTGAAAAAACTAAAAGATATAAAAAATCAATTGTTCAATTGTATAATTAGTTAATTACCTGACCGGGTTTCAAATTAGCCCTGTGAATAAGGGCAACATGCGATGTCCCAAATGCGACAGGAAGAGCACCAGCAGCAACCAAATCACAGCCATCTGGCACCCCAAACCTTCACAGAATCAAATTCATCTCTATGTTAAAAAAGTAACACATTAAAAAGAACAAAAAAATTGAACTGGGAAAATATACTGTATCGATAAGGGGGGAGCTTACAGTTCGGACTCATCAACAACAATGAATTGGGCGAAGGAATCGAGAGCAGCGAAAGAACAAACTTGATCGCCCACTTTGAACTTGGTAACAGCAGAGCCAATAATGTCGACAATACCCGAGTAGTCAGACCCAGGAATGAAAGGAAGAGGAGGCTTTTCCTGGTATTTGCCTAATATCTGAAGGTAATTGGCGTAGTTCAAGCTTGTTGCTTTGACCCTCACTCTCACAGCTTTGGGCGAGCTCAATTGTGGAATTGGATGATTCTTTTCTAAGACTATCGGGGATTCTGAATCATTCAAATTTCGTCCATGTACCGCTGGATCGCCCAATTTCTTGCAAACTAGAGCTTCCATTTCCCCTATTATCAGTATGCCTCCTGAAAGAAGAGGCAATGAATTCGGGGACGGTTATATCAAAAACCATCCCCGTACCCGTCACCATCCCTACCTACATTCAAGTTTCAATTATATATATGAATAATATAACAATGAAATCTATATTTTTGTTAGAGAGTAAAAGAATACAATACTTCATAAAAAAATTTAAAAAATATAATCTAATTTTGCTATTTTGAAAATATACTTACATAAATAGTATAAATTCGTTATATAAGAAAGATAGTAAAAATTTATTTAGAAAAGTAATAAACTTATATTGTTATATTTTCAAAATATATAAATGGAAAAATACAGATCCATTATTTACAAAATAGATTTTTTTAATTTTTTTAGTAAAGTTAATGTATTCGTATTATATTATTTAATATGTATGAATCTAAATTTTATTTTAACTTAAGATAATGTATTTAAACTATTTTTCATCCTAAAATTTGATGATATATAATATATTAGAGGATTAAGAAATTAGAAGGTAACATTATTGTTTTAAATGTCTTTTTTATTAAATCATAATTTGCATAAATATTTTGAATTGTACTTTTTTTATAAAAAAATTAAATATTTTAGCAATATTCTAATAAGTAATTGATGTTATTTTAAATAGTAAGGAATTTAAAATATAAACATTCAAAAATGTTATTTTTTATGAGAATAAAAATGAAAAGAACATGTAAATATTTTATTTATAAAATTTGTCAAAATTTAAAATATATCACATGTTTGAAAGTAAAACATTTTTTTAGGGACACAAAATCAAATAATATACAAGAAAAATACTAAAATTATACAAATATTACAAGAAAGTAGGTGCATCCATCCCTGGGACCACTGTTCTCTTGTCAAAGTGGCAAATATACTCATTATGATTTTGAAAGAGCAACTAAAATAATTGCAATGCATACATATTAAAAAATTAAGATGGGTAAGAAGAGAATTAGAAACTTTATTAATTTAATTTTTATTGTGAATCATTTTAAATTTGTTAAACTTGATCAAATCTTTGAATGATAATGTGTACACCATGTCCCGGCTCTACAATCATTCTGAAAGCAGGAATGTGACGATATTTTGGAGATAAAAAGAAAGAAAACTTGGAGATTATAAGGGAGATTACAACCTTCATTTCAACCATTGCAAAGTTTCTACCTAAACACAACCTAGCACCCAATCCAAATGGAATATAAGCTTTAGGATGCTTGCAAGCTTTTGAGACACCATCTCTGAACCTTTCTGGCTTAAATTCATTTGCATCTGTTCCCCAAATATCAGGATCTCTATGCAATGTCGGGATCAAAGTCCACATGCATACACCTTTAGGAACATTAATATTTCCAACTTGTATCTCTTCGAGTGCCTCTCTTGACACAAATGCTGCTGGAGGATAAAGTCGCATAACCTCTTGAATCACCATAGTCACCTGTAATAAGTTTTGCACAAAAAACAAATTGCTACTCAAGAAATATAAATTTAGGGTGTATGTTTCTCCTATATCTCTCATTGGCTTAGATTTCAAGAAAATTAAGCCTTTTTAGCATTTTGTCACCAGTTTTTGTAGTATTATTTGTAGATTGAGTGAAAATTGATCTAAAAACGTGGTTTATACACACCATGTACTGGTTATGTAAGGTTGTAAATTACTAATGTAAAAGGTATATATGTACAACTATAAACATGTTCCGTTCATGGAATATATTTAGGATTTGGAACATTTTTGGTTAAATTTTCAAAAAATTAGGATCCATATAGTAAGTTTTTAGCATGTCTCAACCTACGTATTGCCTGATAATTAGTTGAATAACTAATTGAAACTTAGACCTACAGATTTAGTTCATTCACTTAAGTTGAGATTTGTCATTCGAGATAAAAAAAAATATTCCAAAAAAAGTAGTTCATTTAGTCTTACCGTCTTCAACTGTGGGAGAGAATTAGCATCTGGCAAACCGTCTGGGCACACTTGGGCCAACTCGGCCCTAATACGAGCCTGCCATTCTGGATGCAAAGCAAGAAGCATTAAACACCATGAGATGGCAACAGCTGTGGATTCATGCCCTGCAAAGTAAATGTTCTTACAGTTATCAATGACAAAGCTTTGGGATGCCTCCTTACTAAGACCATGATCATTGTTAGCTCCTTGCAGTATCATATGCAATAAATTCTTTTCATATGAAGATTGCTCCGAGTTTTCTTGTTCACTTTCTTTTATGGTCTCCCAAATTAATGACTCTATTTCTCTTTCCAAGCAGCTGATTTCATTCTGCTTTTTTATTCTCATAAACCTGCCATCATGTTGTTAGCACAAGTAAATATCAATAACTGCTATAGTAGACCAACATTAAAACACAGCTTATAACTTAGAACCATGAAAGTTCACTACTTTTTTTTCATTAGTACTTCTTGTTTTGATACATTACCAAAAACTAGTAACCTCAAATAGAAAGCCATGTTGGCTTATGGTTTCTTGAAGACTCCTGAGCTTTGAGAAAATTTCTTTGCCTCTGAAATAAGAGCTTCCAAAATAAGCTCTCGAGATAACATCTGCCGAGAAACCTCTCAAATCTTCATCCACTTGAATCTCTGCTGTCTTGCCCCCTTGGACTTCAATGTAGTTATCCCACTTTCTAAGCAATGGTTGTGCTGAGTCCACCATTAGCCCCACCATACTCTGCCATA
This sequence comes from Hippophae rhamnoides, assembly GCA_033030585.1. Lineage (NCBI taxonomy): Eukaryota > Viridiplantae > Streptophyta > Magnoliopsida > Rosales > Elaeagnaceae > Hippophae > Hippophae rhamnoides. The sequence goes on from CM065432.1 coordinate 52,197,206, forward strand.
TATATAGCACATATATAACAAGTGTAATGACACAGAAGCAAAGTCCATTAAATCATATATAAATAAAATGGAAAATGCAACCTCAATTATATTTATAATCAGAACATAGTTTGAGTCTTATTATTGTTTAACAATTAAATGAAAATATATTAAGAGAGTGTGTTAACTAATTTACCTTGACTTTTTCCATGAAGAATTCAGATGCCATAATTTTCCTTTGTTGTGCCCAGACAATCCCATTAGACCTTAAAATTCCATTGCCAAGCATAGGTGCAAGTTTCTTAGTAACATAAGAAGGCTTACCCAAATCCAAATTAATACATTGATTCAATTCTTTCACTACCTCTGGTTGGTTTATGTATAAATGTTGCCTCATCCCGGTTGAATATGTATATACCAATCCTGCGTTATAAATCAACGTCTACACGCTTTAAAAAAAAAAAAAAAAACTTTCTAATCACAAACTGAAAATAAGCAAGCATTTCATCAAACATATAAGGTGCACTACAAAATCATAACAGTCTAACAGATAGATATGCTTAAAAATATATTCTATAATGAAACGAATTAGTATAAGTGTATAACCAGTACAATGCACCCCCTAATTATTAAGATTTTATTGTCTCAATTGAGAATCATAGATACGTTCATAATCATAGACAACCAGCAATGCAAGATAATATATATATATATATATATATATATTTAATTTTCTTAAAAGAATGGGCCAGGAGTGAGTCAATAAATTTTGGAATTACCCTATCTACTATGACCCAATTATTGACACAACTAGAAGATACCATTCTTCTTTTCTTTTCTTTTTTATCATATTTAAAGAAACTTGACAAAATTAATCATACATGGTCCTAATAATTATAGATTAAATATATTTCGTCCTTAGCCCAAAATGATTCTATATTTTTTGTTTTAAGCCTTTATAATATAGTATTAAAAAATCGTTTCAAATCAGTCAACGCAAATATTATTCATTATTTATTTTTTCATCTCGAACTAAAAAATAATCACATAAACAATTTGAATATTAAAATTCAAAAATATACTCCCAAATTGGGCTCTCTTATGGTTTTTTTCACCGACATCAAAATTGTCCTCTTCCTTTGTGCTGTTGAAGCTACTAAACTTTCTAACAATTCTTAATTAAAATAATTTTTTTTAAAACTTATGATATTAAGAAAAATTATATATTTATCTTTCGTCATGGATTATTGTATATTATTTACATATAAATGTGATTAAATATAAGTATAATAATTTTTTAAAAAAATATAACTATTTACTATATTTTTAAAATAACAATTAATAAATTTAATAGGAATATCATATCACATATTTCTAAAAAAACGTCTAGTCGGAAATAGATTTAAAACTAAATGAAATTTCTTTTTTACATTATTCATTTATTTTTTCAAAGCAAATATATTAGAATTTTAAAAGCCATGGAAACATCTCGAGTTCAATAGTCGAGATAAATAGCAATTATTTCCTCTCCAGTTAAAATCAAATTCGGGTTTTCCAAATGGTGTTCTATTGGTCCAAATGCTTCAAAGTCATAGTAATTTAGCTGTCCAGTTGACCTGTACTTGGATCTATGATCCCAGTAAAATTTACCAGCTATCGATTTGACTGCAAAATCTTCAAAATAAATTAAACAGAAAGCTCCTTTTATATATATATATATATATATATATATAAATTAAATATATCAGTAATTCTATTTGTATTTACTGAAATTTATCTATTTTTTATTAATTATCATATATGATATGCCAACAAATCAAATGAATCTCACCTTAATTATTGAAATATTTAGTTCAATTTTGAGTATGTATTGGGGAAATGGTGAGTTTTCCGCTAGTGCTACATTTCTTTAACTTCCATTAATAACAAAGATCTTATGAAATTCTTCTTCTGCATTAATGGTTTATAGCCTATATCTTAGCGCTTTCGGTGCACATAAAAACTAATAAGAACATGTATATATATAGAGTTAAATCTACATTCTTTTTAAGAAATAAAGTTAAAATGTAAATGATAAGTATATATGTACCGTATTGTTTTCTCCACTTTTCAAAGTATGGGAAGAGTGAGCAAGTGTAATCGTGATCAACAAATTGAAGAGTACTACTGCTGTGATCAGAAACCTTCGTAGCTTCCATTTGAATTTTCTGCATCTCATGAAGATTACCATAAAATAAAGAAGGTGAAGGTCCTTTGATACCTTGCCTTTTCAGCTTCCTCCTTATCCCTTCAGATTGTAGCCACACAGTTTTGTAAATATGAAATAGAAAGCCAACCACTACTATAATTGCTAAAGAAGAAGCAACTTCGACAACAAGATCAACTTCCATCTTCTCCCCCCCTCTCTGATTAGCCTATTTTTAATTTATTCCTTCTGATCAATATTATTGACCAAGTTTGGATATGCTAGCTTCATACATGTATATATACCTCAAAAAGCTACCCCATCATAAAAACATTAGCATCTATGAAATATATATTTAATTATATTTTCACATAAATTTTCATAAAAATATTTAATCTAATACCACATAAATTTTAGCTTATCATTCTTTTATTATTTATGTGTAAAAATTATTTTTTTCAGATAATATTGACATTTACAATAATATAAAATATGTGTATACAAAAATATATGTAAATTTATATATCTTTAATATCCCTTATTATTCTATACTCACAAAATTATATGAAAAAGAATAAATGTCATAGACTTTATAACAGATATCAATGGATAGTATATTTAGGTTCACACAAAATAATATCAAATTAAGTTCGATAAAATTAATCGTATTTATGATAATTTTATGGTATACAATAATTCTCGAAAAGTTTATATATTATAAATTTATAATAAATATAATATATTATTATTATTATTATTATTAAATATAATATAATTTATCTAATTATATTAAATAAAAATTATCATATTAATTATAATTATGATATATAAAAATATTATATCTTATAATAATAAAATTACACTTAACTTGGTATAGATAATAATTCTCACTGATTGATACACAGGATACTAAAGAGAGAGAACAGGAAAAGTATGGGATAGAATGAGAACCCATTTGCATTATACAAGTATTCAATGAAACATGGATGTATAAAAAGGATCATGCATGACATAATTCGAGAGAAAAAATGCCTTTTATGGGTATATTATTTAAATATTAACATTTTATAAATATTTTATTTTTATTATATTAAATTTACTTTATATTTTAACATAATAATTAAATATAAAAGTATCTTCTATTATATAAGAATACTCTTACAACTTATTATATAAATAGATGATAATTAATATTAATAATTTTATCATATTTTTTTAAATTATAATATTGGAACCTATATATATCTCAAAAAGTGTGTCCATCTTAACCCAAAAGGAAATAGATAAGAAAAAACATGCAAAGAGGAAAGAGCTCGGCTAACAATAATTGAAATAATTTGTGTACACACAAAACATAACGCGACACAAAAATTAATTTTAGTGAAAATACTAAAATAATATTTTATGTTCTTGAAGTCGTGATATCAAATATATATAGTCCTTATATTCACAGCGAGTTATAAGCTATATTTTTTTTATGAGTAACAAACACAATAACCTAATATCACAACATGACACGTACACATGATTTATTCCATATGTACCCAAAATATCAACAACAGTGGAACGATGGATTTTGAGGTAAGATGTTGTTTGATTTCTTGAATGAAAACATAAATAATAATTAAATTTAATATTAAAAATAATAATATTATTTTTCTATTTATTTAAACAGTATACTTAAATATAATAATAAATATTAAAATAAAATTTATAAAATTATAAATTTAGTAAAATTTAAAATGATTTTTTTTATTTTTAAACTAATATGAAAGTTTAAATTCTTGGATTTAATTAATTTAAAGGTTTGAATTCATAATTTTTTGAATTAAGTTTAAATAAAAATTATGAGATATACAATTTTATATAAAATCACCGATCTATCGAACCATCTAATTATTTAATATGAAAATCAAAATTTAATTACAAAACTAAATTTTAGATTACCTTTCACATAAAAAGGCCTAATGTAATATACTTACAAGCTGTCGCTTTTTTACGGTCTCTATAAGATAAGCGTATGGATTTGGACTAATATTTCGATCTATCGAGTCGCACGAACAATCGAACCCATTTAACAAGCATCTAAAAAGTTAGCATAAGTATAAAGTGTATCCCAGAGCATATTCAATAATGAAAAACCATAGCTATAAGATTCATGATATAAATAAAAGAAATTAAATCATCCAACAGATCCTATAATAAAAGGTTAAAAGCATATTATCATAAAAATAAATAGACTTATAAATAAATCAAATATAACAACATAATATTTGATAGATTAAATCAAGAACAAACTAAAAAAATATGATATAGTTTTTACAAAACTTTTGAGAGAGAAAACACATAATAATTAGATGAATATGACAGATATGGTTATTAAAAATAAAGTACATTATTTTGTTTAAATAAACAATTTTGAACACTAATGCTAGTTCATTAGACAATGACTATTCTATCCATAAAATACTTCATAGAGGAATAATAAATAAGGATGATATGGTAATCTACTAGTTTGACTCAAGTAAATAAACATATTTTAAGTTGAAAACTTGCACGCTCGATCAATTTAGACCAAACTTGATTGAAACAATGAAGTTGATCAATTGAAACTCTTTTTGTTTTGATCGATTTAGTAACATTTAATAAAACTCGAGAACAGGTAGATTGATCACAATCGATCCTTTATCGGTCGAATCTTAACTTCAATCGATCCACCTTAATTAGAATTTTAACTTGAACCAATTAGATCATACATGATTTATCTAACCCTTTTGATCAATCAACTCAGTACTCAATCGATCAATCGACATATATATACCATATTTTTCTTATGTGTATAAACTTAATTCTAATGTGTTTAAGTAAATAATGTATACCTAAAATACATTGGCTTAAAACTCGTACGTTTCTCCAACTTTAAATAATGATCATAAAAACATACTTAAAAATTAGTTTACGCTTAAATGTTTTGTACATGAATACCACCAGTATTCATTAACCTTACAAGATAGTAATAAAAAAATAAAAATAATTATACAAATATTTGAAAAAAATATATAGCATTGTGGCATATTTCTAATTAGTTTGGGAGGATTGAGAATTCCTACTACTATTAAAATGTTTTATATTACATTTTAGATTAACAACCAAACAAAACATAAAAATGCTACGAGCCATTCACATAATTATTCATATTACACTAAACCAAACATGTCCTAAAAGAGTATGTTGGGAAAGGAATAGGAGTACTATTGATTTGTTTGCATGCAAGGAACCAATTTATGTTGAGAAAAAAGTCACATGACTAGTTTAAATTAGGTTATTTATAATGTTTAATCTTTTAGATTATGAATTGTATCATTAACTTAACCACTTAGTTATTAAAAAGAATATATTATTTTAATAATTTTTATATTAAAATATTATTATGCTTCCTATCAAATGGTTAAATGAAATTAAAACACAAAATTTTAGTAATAATAAAATGAAAATTTAATATAAAAGAATTATAAAGTATTATTTTTAATATTTATTAATGGTTAATGTTTTATTGATTTTTAATTTTTATTAAATATTAAAATATATATTTAAATAATTTTATGTTTGATTATTATTATTGTTAATTTTTCTTATATAATTCATATTAAATTTTGTTTTTATTTTTATTAAAAATTCGTATTTTAACTTTTTGACGTAAAATAATAATTTTTAATAAAAAATATTAAAAATTATTATTTATTGATATTTTTATACCAAATGAAGTAAATGATACTATTAATAATATAACAAATTAAACTACATAAATGCTAAAATTCAAAAGACTTTACAACAATGAGAGAGTAACAATGTTAAAGTCAATCACATGTACATTATGGGGGCAGCCGGGGAAGTTTTTATATACTCAGGAGGAGGAGGGAGCATCGGCAGATTCACATGGGATATGACTTATGACACAGTGGCCTGTGCAATTAGTAATTAGTAGATGCATAGTTTCCATTGAAATGTTTGACTCATTATTTTTGGATCTCAATTATTTTATAGGAAAAAATAGGATGGATATCTATTAAGTTATTTATATTATTTAATATATTAAATTATAAATAATGTTATTTAATCTTTTATTTTTAAAACAATTGAATTAAATTATATCACTTTTTACCTAAAATATCAAGCAATGCTAATATATATATATTTATATGTACATGAAAGTATATTATGACTAGATAGCTACCGACATATATATTTTTTTATGATTAGATGGCAACTTTAAATTATATAAAATAACTTATATAGTATGTTGGATAAAACTGACATAATGAGTAAATTATTAAATAAGTATGTATTATTTTAAGTATTTCAAGATACGAATTAAACATATTACAATATGCTATACGTGCGTGTATGGGTTTACCTACTTATGAACGTACATTATTCTTTAATTAGGGTTTTATGAGTTGGTTGTATTATAAATATTACACAAAGAGTTAAAAGTGAATAAATTAATTAGTTGTATCTAATTAACTACAACCATTTTCATAATTCATACATACCCAATTGTGTTTATAGTCGAACTACTTATAAATTATGACACATATAATATGATTTGATAGATACATGTGCTCAATGTATTATGATCATATATGAAATCGTATGTGAACCTACGTGCATCTCGAATTTGGATAACTTATGTGTCTATGTATTTAAATAATCAATACATATGAGACTATACTTAATACATTGGCTTTATATCATAATATATTTTATATAGTACGAGCATTTATTGGGATACCTATATTGTATTTTTTTCAATTTTCTTGAAGCGAATAGGTATAAGTATAACTAAGAGTTTGTGATAAAAATCTCCAATTTTATATATTAATAATATTAACATTCATGAAATTTTATTAATAAACATTAATCATGATTATTTATTGGACATGTATAAAAAAGTAGACTCATACTTAGGTACGTGTAACTCATCCTCATTTTTCTCTCTTTATCCAGCTATATTATTTGAGATAATCGTAATGAGAATAAGATGATTGTGAAAAGAGTATTTCGATGTTATAAGGTTTGACTTAAAACATTACTTTTTATTGGTTATTATAATTTATAATTAGGTAAGTTGAGATCACTCTAATGAATTTTAAATTAGTTCTATAAACATTTTGAATTTAAATTTTATGATTTTACGATGAATTTTGCATTTTAAATAGAAATAGAAAATTGATTTTAAATGATTTATAAATTGAATTTTTTATGTTTACTCAAAAAAAATTTCTTTAAATATAATTTAAAATTTATTACCTTCTTATCTAACTTACCCTAATCTTAGAGGAAAATTATAACTTACAACCTTTATTCTTATATTCACCAATTATTTGATGTATGTTTGGTGGTTAATAATATAAGACTTAAATACGTTCATATTTTTTAGTTACATCTAGTAGTTTGATCATTTTATTTAAAAAAGTTACATTATGAGAATAAATTATCAAATTTTAATTTTTTAATAATTTTTAACCATTGTTATCTATTATTGAAGACAATCTATAAAATTTATGTATCACTAATAATTAAAATATGAAAAACTAAAACTAAAATAAAAAATTGATTATTTATTATTGTGTTGTCATATTCTAATTTGCCATAAAAATAATAAATAAACTAAATTATTCTTCTTAATATAAGTAAAAACTTGTGATATCATCGAACTTTAATATAAATAATTTTTTTTAAAATAAATTTAATGATTATGATTGACTCAAGTAAGCGATAACAAAATTTATTATAGTTTAGAGGTGAGTAAATAATTTAATTAATTAGTTTAAATTGAAAAATTTAATTTGATTTGTTGGGTTTAAATCATATTAAATTAAATTAATATATTTTGTAGTCGGATCGAATTAAGGTTGAAAATTATATAATTGGTTAAGATTTAGATTATAAAGTATATAATTAGTTCGACTAAATTTAGATCGACATATTTTATAATTAAAATTAAATTATTATTAAAATTGTAAATAAATAAATAATATGTATATTATAATTAAATTGAATTATCATTTTAATTTAAAAATAAATATAAATGTTAAATTTTTATAATAATTTAATAAATTATCCATACATATTTTTTTATTCTTTTAATTTTTATAATTATGATTATAAATAATAAAATTATTAGATAAATAACAATTTAAAATTTAAATATTATAAATATCATATTTTATATATAAAAAAAATTTTTAAATAAATTTTACTTTCAATTTATTTTGAATACCCCACTCCAGAAATAAATAAGCGAGTCATTTAAGCCGAGGGCGTATTACATCTCAACCTCATTAAAAGTATATAAGCCCAGAGCAGTAGGATGGACCTAAATTAATGCAAGGGCCCATTTCTAGGCCATAAAGGCTCCAAATATGGCATACGCACTCTGCTGTCAAATTCCAAATTTAGATTTGAAAAGGATCGGAGAAACTCGTTGAATAATATGGAGCAAATTTCTCGTCCTCTTGCCAGCCTTCACTGTTCTGCATCCAGAGAAACGAATATACAGGAGAAGCGAGAGAGACAAGAGTACAATATGTTTCAATTTTAAAGGTTTTTCTGGGAAAAATAAATAATCCCTAGATCATCTCTATCGTCAATTTATGTGTTGGGAGAATTAGGGTTTATGTGATTGAAAGGAAGCTTATAAATCTTGTTAGAGAGAGGGTTTATTGAGTTGGTTAAGGTTTCAAGTGAGTGTTTTGGGCGGAAAGATACAGAGCAAAGAGAAAAAGTGAGGAATGGAAGGCGGAGTAAGTAGGATATCGGCGAGTCCTCGGCCGTGCAATGGTAGGCGAGTTGTGGCAAAGAAGAGGCCTAGGGCTGGGGGGGTTGAAGGGTTTGTCAACAGCGTTAAGAAGCTTCAGCGGCGGGAAATTAGTTCAAAGGGCGACCGTGCTTTCACTATGTGCAATGCCCAGGAAAGGTTTCGTAATATTCGACTCCAGGTTCATTTAATTTTATTCCCAGAATTTTTTTTGTATTCCATGCTTGTACGATGTATCTTGCTCGGAAAGCTTAATAACATGATCTGTTTTGAATTTATTGGTTTGGGGAAGGGAACTTGGTGGGGTTTGGGTTTTAAGCAATTAGGGTTTGAGATTCTCTTAATTATGGGTCATTTAAACCTTATAGGGACACATATTGATTCTGAAATATAATTTTATTTTATGTTATTTTTTATTTACTAGTAAGATAGAAAACAATGATCATTATATCTTCAAACTTCGTGATTAGTGGATAGAACGATTTCTTCAGGTTAGGTTTAGTTTCTTCGTAATGTTAGTCGTTCTAGTACTTGTAGACAGATCATTCTGCTAATGCACTGGTCATATGTGTTTCGGGCGTTATTATACTTATAGATAGTCTTGAAAAACATGTCATATGTCAAGCATTATATTAATCTACTTATGTTTGTTGTTCCGATTTCTGCTTCAATAAAAAATTAATATATGGTTCATTGTTGCATGATCACTCCTTCCAAATTAGTTATTACACTTGAAAAGGAAAGTTTTATGCAGTGTTACTGTTGCTACAACTTAACTAGTTTTGATATTGTTGCTCCTTACATAACTTTTAATGATATTGCCATTATCGATAGGAGGAATATGACACTTACGACCCGAAAGGTCATTGTTCCATGGTACTTCCATTTCTGCGAAAGAGGTCAAAAATCATTGAGATTGTTGCAGCACATGATGTTGTGTTTGCTCTTGCACAGTCTGGTGTTTGTGCAGCATTCAACCGTGGTAAGTAGGAATCTTGAGGTTTATGATTTCGTATTGGATATGCCGTGTCTGTTATAATTTGTTTGCTTCTGTAAGGTGAGGATTTTAAAACTTCACTATTGTATGCAGAGACTAACCAGAGGATATGCTTCATGAATGTCAGTCCAGATGAAGTCATAAGAAGCTTGTTTTACAATAAAAACAATGATTCCCTTATCACAGTTTCAGTTTATGCATTAGATAATTTCAGTTCTTTGAAATGCAGAAGCACAAGGATTGAGTATGTTGCCCCTCGTTTGTCCACCACCCCTTTAAGAAGAAAAAGAATAATATTTAGAAAATCACAGTCTGATCATGAAACTTTTCTCATTTAATTGTATTTCTTGCTAAGTCACTTTCGATTTTATGATTCAGATACATAAGATGGGGTAAACCGGATGCTGGCTTTGCACTTTTCGAATCCGAGTCGCTGAAATGGCCTGGCTTTGTAGAGTTTGATGATGTAAATGGGAAGGTTCTGACATACTCAGCACAAGACAGGTAAATATTCCTCTATCATTATTTGATTTTCTTGAGAAATTGCAGTCTAATCATTTATTGAGTTTAATGAGCCTTGATTTATCTTTTATTGCAGTATATACAAGGTGTTTGACCTGAAAAACTATACAATGCTTTACTCCATATCCGATAAACATGTTCAAGAGATTAAGATCAGGTGAGGTTCCCTCACATCTTTTTTTTTGCCCCTGGCCGTGGGGGAGGGGGGAGGGGGGTTCATGTAAATCTTTATTTTGGTCGTTTCTTTAGATTTTTTAGCATTTATGTTTGCAGTTGTCTTGGTCTTCTGCTTTGGTTATGGGTTTTATCTTGTCCTTTTGTGTTTATTTTATTTCTTTTCTCCTGCTTCTTCATAAGCAGCCCAGGAATAATGTTGCTGATTTTTACCAAGGCTAGTGGCCATGTTCCTCTGAAGATTCTTTCTATAGAGGATGGCACTGTTCTCAAATCGTTCAATCATTTGCTTCGTCGGAATATGAAGGTGGATTTCATTGAACAGTTCAATGAAAAGCTTCTTGTCAAGCAAGAAAATGAGAACCTACAAATTCTGGATGTAAGCATTGTTCTTGCCTTTTGGCACTTGTTACTATTTGTTCCATACTTCTTTGCACCTCGATTGCTGACTGGTCCCATTTATAGGTTCGAAATTTTGAGCTAACTGAAGTTAGCAGAGCTGAATTCATGACGCCTTCGGCTTTCATATTTTTGTATGAGAACCAGCTGTTCTTGACTTTCAGAAATCGTACTGTGGCTGTTTGGAACTTCCGAGGGGAGCTTGTAACCTCTTTTGAAGACCACCTTCTGTGGCATCCTGACTGCAACACTAATAACATTTATATAACTAGTGATCAGGATCTCATCATTTCATACTGCAAGGCTGATTCGGATGATTTGCTATCTGAAGGGGGTGGTAATTTTCTAACCACCTGTCTTTTGTACTATTTATAATTCAGTAGTTTTACAGGATGATTCGAAGTTTTTGCACGACAATGGTGATCGGTAGCTTTTGTTCTGCTTTAGTAGAAGCCAGTTACCATATATATTTTTTGATAAGAACAATCTTTAATAGAACAAGGCAGTGACCATATAATTCACTGGTCAATTTTTTTATGGGAGATGTGCGGATTTTGGTTTTAGAGAAGTAGTGATTGGTTACATATGTTTAGTGGCTGAATGGAGTGGCTACGTGCAAGAGATTTATGTTTGATGCACATTATAATTCATACAGCTGAGAAGTGTGCCATATGAGGGGACATTTAGAGACTTTGTTGCAATGTATTTGAAATTTTAACTTTTTGTTGGCATTTTTTTCCCTATATGTATACTTGTATTAATTGGATTGACTGCTTCTAGTTGTTCCTGTGCTTAAAGTGTATGCTAAAGATGGCTAATGAGGTTTGCATCTGTATTGCAGCAGGGTCCATCAACATCAGCAATATTCTGACGGGGAAGTGCCTTGCCAAGATACGAGCAAGCAACGGCACCATAAAAGACAAATGCTGTTGCAGTGGTAACTGTTCTGGTACTTGTTGCAATTCAAATAAGTTGAATAAGTCATCAAGAATTAGGAGCACAGCAACAGAAGCTTTAGAAGATATTAGTGCTCTTTTTTATGATGAAGAGCGAAATGAGATCTACACGGGCAACATAAATGGGCTGGTTCATGTATGGTCTAACTAATGATTTCATTAATTTGTCTGTGCCATTTTTGTATGATAATGCTACAGTTTTTCAAGACGTGTGTGGATGCCGATTTAGTTGGTACTCAAAAATCAAAATGTAAGTAGGTCGATGATGTACTAAGGCAAATAATTACTGATTGTTATGCTGATGGTTTTTAATTAATGTAATTGTCTTAAAAAAAAGAAAAAAAAAGTTGTGCTGAAGTAATAATATATTGCACTTTTTCACATGGATTGAAAAAGGTTGCAAAATTTATCTTTAAGCAAATGACATATTGGTGGAGCTATGGCTTTACGATATGGCAAACTATGTTCCTGTGTTGGTGCTCCACAAGAATGATCTCTCTCTAACTTTTGTGGCAAAATTTAAAGATGTACTCTTCTCTTCCGTTAATTTGCACTTCAGCTTATTGCAAAAGCACACAACGCACCTACACTTTCTTCACCTGGCAGTGACACGTGTTCCATTTTATAACCTTTGTTTCATGAAAATAATGCTACTAATGTCCACTTTGATTTGGCCTTTTTCAAATGAAGGAATATGCTGATCTATGAATGTCATATGCATTCACAATCACTCGTAGATGTGTAGTTGTGTATCCATTTTCTTCTTTTTTGTAATAAAAATAATTTTGAATAATCGTATGTTATTTGTAGTGACGATCCCATGAAATTAATAGTTGAGCTTTATAATAAATCAATTAGATTTGACGCATATGTTTTATTTTGCTAACTTGACACGTATTTATATAGACTATGAAGGATGATCATTAATTATTTATGATAAACTGACCCTAAAGATGATGGTGACTTCAATCACATAATAATGTCTACACTCTATACCAAAATTTAGCCTCGCGTTTCAACGATTGCATTGACTGTTGTTATAGTTTTGAAATTGTGTTCAAAGTAATTACGGACAATCTAAAAGAGTGTTTTTCAACTAGTGAAATTCTGTTCAAATTAATGTAATTAAGCAAAAAAAAAAAAAAAAAGAGTATTGAAAAGGGAGTAATCTTATAACATATATAAATTCATAATTTCAAATCAATCTATGTATAGTTAAACTCACCTATGTTTCACATTTCTTTTGTTTTACCTCTATTTGATAATAAAGGAATACATGCTCTCAAAATATAGAAAAAAAATCCTCCACTTAAATATGTATAAAATATCGCTTAATCAATCTAATTTAAATCATAGAAACCAAACCAATATAATTTTATTGATCTTATTTGGGTATTAAGTTAATTTAATTCTTAATTTTTAAAAAATTGATCAAATTTAAATTGGTTCGATTCTTATAAGTTGGAAATGAATTAGAATCCATTTATTCTATATTTTTATTTTTATTTTATTTTATATTAATGTGTTGTTTTTGATATAATTTTAAGCCTTTAAACTTTAAATTAATATCCTTAAAAAGGAAAAAAACTTAATACATATTTGATTATTCACTCTCTCTGGGTCATTTCATTCAATAAATATATAACTATAATTTAAATAAAATAATTAAGAAGGTTTATTTTGCCGTGCATTAATTCTTTACCTAATTAATATAACATAAAATTCAAATCCTTCGTTAATCAAATCTAAATTAATATTACAACATTAAACAAAATAATGCAAAAATCAAAAAGAGGAAAAATAAATAACCAAAACACTATTTGCAAAAGAAAGAAAACACAACTCAACTCAACTTAAACAAAACTAAGGTTTTGAATGGATAGGTTTCTCATAATTACTTGTTTAAATTTATTATACTTTTTGCTATAACTCATGGTATTAGTTCAATTTCGATTATGATTCAAAAACTTACCAACCCAGCATCGAACCCTTTACTCACACTTTAAAAGGTTAAAGGGGGTAAAATTTACAACTGTTTCAACCCTTTATATTTGATGCTCGCAGTGTTAACGAGAAACTGAACTAAATAGTGTAGAATGAGGTAGGTCTTTAGTTTTACGACTTCAAAATTAGGTAAGCAACAGTTCTTTATGGTTTTTATAATTTTTTTTTCCTAAAATGCAAGTTTGTAAGCAACACGACACGACCATGTGATTCGGGAATAAGCGAACAAAGCGGTAGTTGCTTTTAAAAATCGAAAAATTTCAGAGATTAATAATAAAAGGGGGAAAAAAAATGTTACAGAGAAGGAAATACCTATCGAGCACAGAGCGTTCGAATAACGCGCTCAGATGCCTCGTCATTAATATCAACCAACTGGTGGTGTAAAATGGAGCAAACGCAATCAACGCGGTGGCTTTTATTAGCCAAGAACTGAACTAAGTTGCCATTATTAGTCAACAAGCAAATACTTCTCTTCTGATTTTCTCATTTCTTCATTATCTTCTTCACGATCTCGTTTCTTACTTTCTCTTTTTCTTAAGTTGATTCAAGTAGAGATCGTTCTTTCTAACGCCTCAAGGGTAAATGCTCCTCTCATTTTGCTTGCATTTGCTTCCTCGGTTGATGGCTTCTCTTCTAATTTCAATGAGTTTGGGGATTAACTATCATTTCGACTTTAGCTTCTCTTTGTTTCGGTATTTTGAGTCTTTTGTATTCATTTACTAGAAAATGGAGTGGAATTTGGGTAGGTGTTCATCGTCTAGATCTGATCGAATATTCTGTCATGTTATTTTGAATTATGTAGAAATTGGTATAGTCAAATCGCAAGAGGATGTTGAATAAAAATGATGCTTCGTGCTATTGAATTTACATTTCAATTTTTTAAGATTCATTTTTTTAGTTACTCTCTGTTTTTTCCTTTTGGAGCATTTTCTCACTCACTAATTTCCAAGTTCTAAGTGTTGCTTTTTCTTATAGTTTGAAAAACTGCTATGCTTACTAGCTCAATTTTGCATAACACATCACTGAGCTTTAGTTTCTTCCGTTAGACGTGCATGTCAATCCTTGACTGTTCTTGACCTGCAAT
Organism: Hippophae rhamnoides; assembly: GCA_033030585.1. Classification (NCBI taxonomy): domain Eukaryota; kingdom Viridiplantae; phylum Streptophyta; class Magnoliopsida; order Rosales; family Elaeagnaceae; genus Hippophae; species Hippophae rhamnoides. The sequence continues at coordinate 52,212,326 of CM065432.1, forward strand.
TCATTTGAGAAAAATAATTATCTGAGACACAAACACATATTTTCTATTCTTATGTAGTATTGTTTTAATGCTTTTCTCGGGTTAGGCCGATCTTTTTTATTTGTTTTTCCTCCTTTGTGATTACATTAATTAATTTTCTCCTTATACATTTTCCCCCTTCAGCAATTCAGTAAGTGGGTTTAATATGGAGGTTGGTGTAGATGGTGATATGCCTCTAGATTATGCTTCAATTCATATTTTTCCGGCTGAGAACAGGTTATTTTCTGTAACTATAGTTTGTGGAACTTTATGTACTACTTACTACATTGTTATAATCCTGAAATAAACGTTTCTTTGGGTTCTATTAAAATATTCGGGTGCTCATGGATGCTGAATCATGCAATCCTATCGGCAGTAGTTCAATTTGATACCAAATAGTATTGCATCAATGCTGAAAGCCCGAAATCCTAGTTACAAATAATTTGAGTCCACCAAACAACATAACATGCTTTGAGTAAGTTAAGACAAGTTCTCATCATTTATCCAACAAAATTTTACGTATTGTTTTCAGGTCCATTTATGTCTTGGGAAACTGTTGTTGTTTTTAAGTGCATATGAAACTGACACTCTAGTGGTTTATTTTATGAGATGAATGCACATGGTAAAAAAGCTTTTTCTATTAAGAAAAAAGTATAAAAGATTATTTAAAAATTACACAAAATAACACACCTAAAACTTAAAACAACCAAAATAAAACCCCAATAACATTGAATGGGATCTAAATGGTTAGGGTTTAACATTGAATGTGTCTAATTAATCTTAGTTCAACTTGAATGGCCTTCAATGTGAAATTTTTGTGTTGAATTTCTTATTTGTAGTAAAAATATACGAGTTAGACATAAGGGATGTGATTTTTGTGATTTCAAGTTTTAAGGGGTGTGATAAATGTTATGTTCCCAAGATTATTTTATTCTCATAATTACTAAGATGGTAATAGAAGGCTCTCTTAAGAAAAAAAGTTAATAGAAGGACCTCATATATGAAGTATGTGCCAGATAGTAATTCCACGGTGCATATACATAGAAACATGCAAGGCTTGCAGAACTTAGGAAAATATTCCTCAAAATTTTAACAATTATATGTTGCCAGATATACGGATTTTAATGTTACTCAGGGGTTTGCTTCAGATATGAAACAATCATTTGCAGCAATGGAAAGGAAGAAAATTTGGTAGCAGGACTTCTGGAAATGCTTTTGCCACATTTACCAAAATTAAATGAATTGTATTTGAAGGGATCCAATGCTACCTTCATGCTCGTACTGCCAGAAAACCTGAGTGCTGCAGCATGGTTCACAAAATCAAATTTGAAAAGGTTCACATCATTTAAGTATTTTATCTGGTCTGCTCTTCTCCATTCCGTTTATAGAAGATAAATTTAGTTGCTATTTTTTCTGAAGTAATTATTTTACGTCTGACCAGATTCTTACATATTGTTGGTTTGCCGGATTTGATACATTCCATCAATGCTATTGGGGATGAGATGTCTCAATTGGAGGAGGCCAAAAGTTTTCATCTTTCTTTATATGGCAAGGTTATACAATCCCCTTCCCTTTCTTTACTAATAATAATGTTTGTACTCATTGGTAGCACATAATATTTCATTTTCTTTGTTAAGTTACTGTTTTGGGTCTTGAGATACTTATTCATCAATATTTATTTAGCCACCTGGTACATAACCTTTCTGGTTGCTTGCTGCAGTCCGAAGACGAGATTACGTCATCAGATGCTTCAAAGTATGTTCTTTGAGATTCCATTAGGTTTTGATTTTAGATTTAATAGCATTTGACAAGATATTGACATTTATAACATCAGGAATGAATTGTTACAAGCTATAGACTTGAGGCTGATGGCATTAAGAGAGGAATTGGCAGCAGCTTTTGATGAAGCAGCTTGTGCTACCTGCTCTTATCAAGAAATTGTTGACCTAGCTAAATTTTCTGAACATTTTGGAGCTCTTAATTTGAGGTGAGTTTCTCAATGAAATATGAAGGCAATTGGTATTCAGATTATTTTTTCCAAATAATTGTTTTGTTTTCTATATTATTCTTTGACCGGATCTTTTAAATTATAAATCAAAGGGGAAAAAATAGTTTTTGTTTGAGGAATATGACCATGAAATATTGCAGAAATTCTCTGGTCAAAATATTGGAACCCAACCAGAAGAGTCCTATCGGTGGTCCTCAAAGTGATGATAAGTTCCAAATCTCAGGCAATTTAAGGGATGATAAAATAAATAAGATAGATAAGGAAGCTCAGATATCGAATCCAATGTATTCAACTACACCTGTAAAATATAGTGTTTCACCTGCAAAAGTTGCCCAGGTTGAGCGGCAGAATTCAACAGAAAGTGAGGATTCTTTTGACTCAAGCGATGGGGAAAAAATGTCTGCAGAAAGAAGTAGAACTCTTACAAGATATGCAATGCCAAGAAGGTCTGCATCGCCAATGCGGAGGATACAAATTGGCAGAGCCGGACCACACAGGGCACCTGCATTAACCATTAAGACCCTCAATTACTTTCCAGCTAGGGAAAAAAATTGGCCTCAGGAAGATGTAACTGTAAACAGTAGTGATGATGGACCTGAACAGTCAAATAAGAAGCCCATGAATGATGTACGTAGGATGAGTGTTCAAGATGCAATTAGTCTTTTTGAAAGCAAACAAAGAGATAAAACAGCAGATACTCAGAAAAGGAAGTCTTTAACAAATATCTCAATCAGTGCAAACAAATCTGTATTGAGAAGGTGGAGTTCAGATCTGGGGGAAGCCTCTGTTGAATGTCAACCAGAGTCTGAAGATGCTTATAAAACTCCTATTCAGATGGTCAAAGACGAGGTTTCAAAATGTTCGGCAGAAGCGAAATTGGGGCCAGATTCCGTAATAGTTGCAAATACTGTTGAAACCCCCAAAGTGGATGAAAACTTAGAAAGATTGGAAAAGAATTCATCTGAACTGATAGATGGCCAAGCTTATATCAATGTAACCCAGGAACAGGAAATTATCACAAAATCAAACACTGCAACTGATTGGAATCGACTAAAGGAAGCAGAATTGAACGAGATGCTAATTAAAATGAGGGAGCCAAAGCCTGCAAGGTATGCAAAGCCTCAACCTAGCAGAAACAAAAATGTTCCTGCTGAGAAGAGAGGTGGATTTTATGACCACTACAAGGAGAAAAGGGATGAAAAACTCCGAGGAGAGAATTTTAAGAAGAGAGCAGAGAAAGAAACACAAGTTAAAGCAACCCAGCAAATTCCTGACGCGAGGAAAGGTGAAATGACATCTAAGAATGTCAATGATGTTGATAAAAAGCGCGCCTTACCTAAGACCCAAAAGTTACTTATTAATTCTCCCCAACCTACAAACCTGAAGAAGGAAGCCTCGAAAGCTATTGCTACTAAGAAGATTTCACCCAGACCGTCACCCTTACTTCCTACACGTAAGTCATGGCCTTCCACACCTTCGGCAAGTAACACAGGGACTTCACCAGCTAAACCTCCTGTTGGGATTTCTTCTATAGGTACTACCCCACCACGCCAAAGGGGGCAGCAAATACCATCTCTTTCCCAATCAAAATCTAAAATTGAAAAATCACAGCAGCAACAGAAAAATGTGAGGGGTTCCTGGGCTGACGGCAGCAAGGACCCGAAGAGTTTGAATGATAAAAGGCAGCTAGCACCCAAAAAGAATAGCAAATCAACAAAAACAAAAGTTGTTACGGCACCTGAGGGTTCTGGTATGACTTCGGCGAAGCCTGCTCTGTATAACAGGGGGACCAAGAAAAGCAGTGTTGTGCCACTGGAATCTAAACCTTTTCTCCGCAAGGGTTCTAGGACAAGCCCCGGTGCTGGTCCTGTTGTCAACACGAAAAAAAATTCTCACTCGGAGAAATCTTTGAAAAGCTTTAAAAATCCAGTTGACACTCAGGAGACTGCAGAGGCTGCTAGTTTTTTTAATCTAGAAGGTCAGCATCAAGAGGGAAATGTTACGTCTGTGGGCTCTTCTGATGGTCTGATGGAATTGGAAGCTCCAGTTAATAGCCAACAGCCATGTAGTGAGACAGAGAACTTTGACTCAATTGCTGCTGACCGTGATAATGACCTACATAATATTGGAGACTCATCACTTGAAATTCAAGCTGAAGAAGAACCAAGCATCTCCCCATCAGCTTGGGTGGAAGCAGAGGAGCAGCAAGCCGTGCCTTCAAGTAATGAGAACACTTGTCAACTTACATCTTCAGATAATACTGTATTGGTTGGTTTGTCAAGTTCACGTGTCCATCATTCTTTGTCACAAATGCTGCAAGAAGAGAGTAATGAACCAGATACTGTTGAGTGGGGAAATGCTGATAATCTTTCTTCAATAATCTACCAAAAAGATGCACCAAAAGGACTGAAGAGGCTGTTAAAATTTGCTCGAAAGAGCAAGGGAGATGCAAATAGTAGTGGTTGGTCTAGCCCTTCTGTTTTTTCCGAAGGAGAGGATGATACTGACAATCAATTGAGAAAGGCTGCTCTCAGTGCAAAGATCTATGGACATCAAAAGACACCGTTTTCTGAAGGTTATGAAAAGAAATTGGATGCTGGTGAACTATACTCGTGTAAGTTTGCCCCTTCAACTTGCTAATATTTTACTTGTTTATGTCTCCTTTATTTAGCCTACATCATGTCACTCTCTCTTTCTCATTTCTTGTGTCTGCTTTAATTCATTTTATACCATAACTGGCTCGTTTAAGATGGGTAGGTGTTAGTTGAGCAGTAGTTGTTGAAATTTCATTTTTCATCTTGTTTGCAAACGTATTATGTTCTTGGGAAGCCGCATTTGTTCTTGAGGCAACTAGTCAAAAAATGTCTCGTACAACTGGTACTTGAATGGATTACAATTTTCGTGCCTGCTCTAAATGCAACTTTTATTTACTGATGATCGTCCCGCAAAAAATTCATTAAACAAAAAAAGATCCCAGCCAAAAAAAGAACTATTAAATGATGAAAAATACTAGCAGACATGTAACTTCCAATCATTAATTGGATCCTTTGTTACTCTTTTGGGTTTTGTTCATGCAGCGCAAGCAAATGTTACCAGATTCAATGTGCAGAGTTCTTTGCCTAAGTTGAACGACGATGGTGGTTCTGCTGCTGTACCTTCAACCAAAGGTTGTTTGCATAAATGATCTAGATTACTAACTTTTGATTTTTAAAATTATTTTTCCGCATTTATCTTGTTCCATGTGCACTCAGTTACTCTCACATTGCACCAATTCAATTATTGAATAGACTCCTAACACTATTTTTGATGTTTGTGTTTCAGCAACGAGGTCATTCTTCTCTCTTTCAGCGTTTAGGGGCAGCACAAAATGAGATTAAACATCATTTTACTCAGTTTGGTAGGGATAAATGTAAATTAGGAGTCACCATGCAAGTATTTGGTTTCCTCCATATCTAATTAAGTTTGCTTAAGGAAGAGCTTCTAGTTTTACTTGTCGCATAGTTAGTTTCGCAGTATAAAGAACGGGTGGATTACAATTGTACTGTCTTTAAGTTTTTTGTCCCCTCGTTTGGGAGTTTTTAGTGGGTGAAATAGTTAAATATGGTTGTGTATTTAATTTTCCCTTGGTTTCAGAAATCAGTGTAGTCAATTTCCTAGAAACACAACCACGCTTGGGTGTTCAAATTGATTGAATGTGAACTGTTTTTCTAGTCAAAAGCAGGTCTCTTATTTTGGCTAGAATCGCTAATTGAAATCATATTTTGCATTAGCCGTGATAAATTCCCTCCCCCAACAAAACAATAAAAAAAGAAAAAAAAATACTGGGCGAATTGCGATTCAGAGAATGAATTATTGGTTTTCGATGGATTAAAATAAAAAAGATGAGGATAAAGACAAAATTTAGAAGATCTATTAAAATTTTAGATACATTAAAAGGAAAAACAAAACTAATACAGATGGTTTTAATTGCTTATCTTGAGTACATCAGAATTTTTCGTGATCACGCTCCTATACCGAGTCTTGTAGTAGGAATGAATCATACTGTCGTATGTGTAAGATTCATTTGGGATGTACTAGAATTGAATTTTTTTTAAGAGGTATTAAAATTTTTTTTTTTATTAAATAAAAAAAAAGTTACATATAAGATATTCGAATTTGATTATATGATAGTTAGATGGGGATCCATAATTACTGCTGAGTGAAATAGATCAATAAATCCGCAATGCTGTCATATTTTTGCTGGCTTCCAACGGTAGAAAACTTCCTATTTTTGTTATGCGGCATCTATATGTACAAGAATTGTGTCCTCTAGATTATACAAATTTACCATTTAAACATTTGGATTTGGTGGAGGTAGGTAACCATTTAGAACCCAGAATATAGCCCACGTTGAGAAAAGGTTGGTATATGCTCTACTTGTTGGCCACTTACATATGAGAATCAGGTCCTATGCATTTGTACTCTCCGTACAAAACAGAGCTGTAGTTAAATCCAAAACCCAAATATAACTTCTCCATTTTGGCCCATAAGGACATACGCGGCACGTTGTGGGTTAAAGTTATCCCTCCAATCAGCAGGATTAACCACACTGCTCATGTTAGTGTCTTGGTCTAGTTTTCCAAGCACGACCCAAATATGTGCCATTAGCGGATTCAGTTATGTGCCATTTCGCTCTTCTTCATTTTCTCTTCCTTGTGCAGTAATCACAGTTACTCCTTTATCTCCAATTACATGTAGCAGTGTTCTGCACCAAGTTTTATATATCAATAACAATAGAAAAAACGTCAATTATTCTTTAAATAAATGCATGGAAGCTTTTGTCATCATCTCAAAGAGTCTCTTGAAAAACCCTAAAACCAATAATTTTTCAATTATAAAAACAGCTTTGTCTCCAGAGATTCTCCATCCTGCTGCTTGTGCTCCGGTTCTTACTTCATCCGGTTTAAGTGTCTCAATTCATGGGTGCTGGGCTACTTTGGGTCGACACAAATTAACATGGTTTAACTATAATCCGAATTGTTCCAAATTTTTATTTTTATGTTTTAATGAATATTTTTATCTTATTTAGCTAACGTTAATTTGAAATATTATAATTTTTTTTATAATTTTAATTAAATTAAAATAATAAATTTTTTTGAACCAAATTCAATGCATTTTAACAATATTAAACATACAAATAACAATTTTGTTATAAAATTTTATAAAACTAAAAAAGTAAAAATTAAGTTTAAAAATCATATGTATATTATAAAATAAATTAAGGAACTACTACTTAAAATTAAAGTAAAGAACTCATCATAAGCATTTTATATGAAATAATTCATGAATTAAAAAGAATTTTTTTTAAATAAAATGTATAAATGTTCATATAGCTAATCAGGTTTATTATTAATAAAATACAATATAATTTTTATTGATAAGTAAAATAATCAATTTATGAAGACGAAAAAATATAATAAAAATAGTAAGAATTTTTTTTTTCATGACATGAATTAACAAATTCAACATTTAAAAAAATAGTAGTAATACTATATAAAAATAATTATAATTATTTTTTTATTTTTGTATTGTTGGAATGGCTTTAACTCCACCTTATTTTTTGTGTTATTCAAATTGGCTCAAATTAGGCTAAATTTAATTTGATTTATGTTCAAATTGTATTTTTCAATTCGTATTCGGTTTAAACAATCGAGTTACAATATAAATTATCATCTTAGTTTTAGTGCAAATAATGAAATAAATAAAACAATTAGTAAATGTATATATAAATACATTTTATTGGGTCTATTTAAGTTCATAAGTAACGATGATTGTTTATCACTTTTATCACTTTAGTTTTTTAATAAAAAAAATTTCGTCCGTATTTAACAATTTCAGTCATAATTTAAAAGGAAATAGATTAATTATGTTAAAATAATAAATAATAAATAAATAACCAATTTTTTTTAATACTTTATACAATACAATTTAATTTAATTTTTAAATTTAAACTAAAATGATTAAAAACCGATGAAAAGTTAGGAAAATTTTATTAACTAATCAAAGTATTTAAAGTGATAAAAATTATTTAAGTAAAAGTATACTTCTTCCTGATAATAATATTAGTTGCAATGAAATAATCAGATTTTAAGATTAGATTGGAACTATCTACAGTTCCCTATTGTGATACAATATCTGTAAAAAATATTTTTTAATACATGTTATAAATATATATTTTTTTATGCTATAAATTTTTTTTGGTACATCATAAGGAGATTAAAAATGAAATCAGAGAATAAGAAATTCATTTAATTTATTTTTCCCACATGAGAACTAGTACTGCATCAAATAAATTATTATCATTAACAGATAATAAAACAGTTAGATGAAAATTTCACTTCATGTATAATTAATTTAATTTATAACGAAGAATAAGTGTATATATATGTGTTTCAGGCCTCCACTATAATTAAGGTCTTCTCCTCTTTCAAAAATGTCATAAACTTACAAAGCATCATCAATGGATCACCATGATATATATATATATATAATTAATCCCACAAAATTATCTATTAAGTATTCAAGTTGTGAACCTAATTGATGCAATGAATTTCCAATCCAATAAATAAATCCATCATTCTTAACTAACGTTATAATTTCTCAAAGAATATAATTTTACGAATTTAATTTTGAGACATGAATAAACCTTTAATTAATTTAATTCCTTGGATTAATTTCTCCAGGAATTTTGGCAAGCTATATGATTAGACCATTTGATTGTGGATGTATGATTATAAGAAGCCCTTGATGATAAGCTTCTGTACCTCTTCCAATCTCCCAGAGCAACCGTTAGATCAGCGACCTTGGCATTAATCGTACGGCAACAATTAGCATGAACAGATGTAACAACTCTAAAGTCTCTACTAACTTGACAAAAGCCACTGTAATAAAGGGTGTCCAAGAAGTTCAGTGTGAGATTTAACGTGTGTTTAAGGACACCGTCACGAATCATTTTCTGAAGAACATCTTGCTCTTTCATGCCTGTAGAGTTGTCCTTTCTTGCGTACCAACCTTCGAATAACGATACTGTTTTGTTGTTGGAGTTAACCATGTAGAAGCCGGTGTTAATTGGGTTTCTTTCTGACCATGGTTTGCCATTGAAATGATCTGTGCTTATTTGTAGATCTATGTTGTTTCTCAACCTTTCAAATGGGTTTCTTAGCCATAGCACATCAGTGTCCTGCGATTTTTTTTTTTTAAATAATATTGTTAATTAATTAATAAATCTTCCTAATTAATTAACAGTATATAACAAATACATGTGAATTATAACTCTAAGTATTAATTAATTTATTTAATAATAATGATATTAATAATATAGATAAAATATACTTTTTTATATATTTTTTTATTATAACAATATAATAAAATTAGTGGATCATTAGTTTTAATAACTCTAACATCAATTAAAGATAATACACATGAAATACTCTTCATTCCTCAATATTACCTAGAAGGTACTCTCTGAATAATGGAGTTTACCAAGTGAATATGGGCTTGCGTGCATGCATATTCTTGAGTTTAATTGATGATATAATAAATTAATATTATATTATTATTAAATAATGTTAATATTCTTGTAAAAAATATTCATTTAATGAATTATTCTTGTAAATACTCTAAAACATGTTTTTAGAATGAAAAAAAAAACAATGAAAATAAGATAAACATGTTTTCATTGATTTTGAGAAAAAGTTGAAAAAAAATGTTAACTTTGATTGAATGGACTGGACTCTTTGCCCATCCCCTGCCTTTTCATTTTATTTATTTATTTGTTATGTTTTTTTTTTTGGCTTTTTAATAATAAAAAGGTTATCTTGAAGCGTATTTTTTAATTATTACAATAGTAAATAATAAGTATAACATAAATAATAATTATAACATATCATTATTCAGCTTTTTTATAAAATATTTGGTTCAATTAAGAAAAGCTTTTTATTATTATTAAAGATTGGATTTACTCTCAACTTATTCACTTATATTTTCTAATCAAATTGATACTTTATGTATAAATTAAATATTTTAATAAAATTTAGTTTAAATATGTAAGGAAAATTAAACCAATTCTTTTTTTCAAATCGAATAAAATGTTATTAACGGAAATTCAATTACTCAATATAACTTAATTAATAAATAAATAATATTAATATTAATTAAAATATTTGATTAATATATAACTAAATACGTAAAGTATCAATCTAATAAAAAAAACTTAAATATAAATTCTACCTAGTTCAAAATAAAATTATAATTCTCTATTTGTGTTTTACTGTGTTCCCAAATTTATCATATTAGAGTTTGAAATTGTTTTAAAAGAAATTTACTTAATAAATTTATTTCTATATTTCACTTAGGACATAAAATCCGCAAGTGGTTAGCCTATGTAATTCTTATTAATAAGTGATCATATAATTATTTTAACATTTTAATTTTATTTATTTTTAAAATTTTAAAATATTTTATTTTTGATCCACAATTGTTTTATTTATCTATTTGTACGTGTTGCTCTTTTTATATTTAATATTTTTAATAAAAATGTGAAAGACATTTTTAATTTGACTAAATGTGTTAAAGGCTTAGCGCGTGCATTTTTCTGAAAAAAAAAATCAAGTTCAGATCAATTGGAATATAATATTAAGTTTTTTTATTGTATTTTTCTTAACTCATTATGTAGGAAAAATAATTTCATGTTTTTTTTATTATATATTATTACTTTTTTACTTTCATAATTTATTAATTTCAAATATTATTTAATATTTTAATTTTTATAAAATATGAATAAAGTGTTTAAATTATATTTAGGAAACCGATTTTAAAATTTAAAAAATAATTTGCACAAAGTTTTTAATTTTTTAGATAAATTTTAAAAACAATGGCCAAATACTTTTATATTTTCTAAAGTTACTAAAATTTGTTTTTTAAAATAGTTTTCAAATTAAGTGATCACACTGGCCAAAACGTCTTTGAGCAATATTTTTGAAGGACTTTTTGTGAAGTAATAATCAACACTTTCGTTTTCAAGTAATAATAATAATAATAATAATAATAATAAATCCAGTGTATTTTGAAATATACTACTTAAATTTTATAGAATTTGGTCAAAATTAATATTACCTTAAAAAAAATCTTAAATTTATCCTTCCATAACGGAATTATTTACCTCCACTCCCCCCATTTTTCTCTTCAGCAACACATACGACGTTTCAAGAAAATAAACACATTAATTTTTTTTAAATAATATTTACACACTTATTACGGTCACAAATACATGTTCAAACTCATACTCTTACAAAATTAACATATATCATTATATTGCCATACAATTGATAAAAAAAAATCTATTAATTAAGAACAACAAATAATAAATTAGGTTTAGAAAAATTAGAGCAGTTTTTCGGATTTTCATTTTTTTTTTGAATTAAGATAAAAATTTTAAAATATATATTAATATTATCTAAAAAAAAAAACCCAAAAAATTAATTAGAATAAAGATATGAAACTTACGGTGAAGATGAAATTGTAACCACGCTTAAGTACTTCCCCAAGAAATAGAGTTCGCGCCCACATCATCCTAATAAAGTCATTAGACATGTACAGTTTCTCACCGTGAAAATCTACATCTTCAGTTTGGAGCTTGTAGCAGTTAAGTCGGAGAAATTTACACCGTTGATAAGACGTTTGATCGACGGCTACGAGCAAGAGATGGTTGATTAGACCTTGAGTATCTTCCCCATGCCAAAAACTATCTAAAAACAAGTCGAGCATTGGATTATCTCCTTCCACATAGGCTTTGTTCACAATTGCGATTATAACAGTCTTATTGTTTCCCATGGCAGCCACAGACAAAGCCGATTCTAAGGCATCTTTGTTATGGTAATTGGTTTTGTTAGTCTGTTAATTAAATTCAACACAAAATTAATTACAGGGATTAATAATATTAATTAATTAATTAATCAATCAATCAAAAATTATTAAATATATTTAACTATTAAGATATGAATTTGATTACGTACCGTGAAAGAAGATTGACATAGTTGATTTCGGAAAGTGAAGATAGGTTTGTTGTCATCAGAGTTTTGGTTGTAAAGATAGAGAAGAGCTGTGATGAGAAAACATAATAGAACAATACGAGTGGCGTCCATATTTGTTTACTGTTTGGTAACTCGATCTTAATTCCGTTGTAATTAATATTGCGTAAGCTTCTGTGAGAGATCAGAGTTGTATATATAATATATTCTTTTATATATATATATATATATATATATATATATATATATATATGCGATGTGGGGTAAACTACTAATTAAAGATTAACAACGGGGCTTGCATTTTAATTTAACTCCTTAATTATTTTGATTTTGTAAAGAAGTTTTATATATTGTGACTTGTTAGTTTTGACTTTTAAAATACTACACGAAATTACTTTAAATAGGAAAGGTAAATCTCTATCACAAAATAATTTTAAATTATATTTTGGAAAGAAGTTTTATTGGAAACCCAAAATCCCTAAAGATATATATTATTTTTAGGAATTAAAAATTATTTATTAGTCTATGTATGTTGATCCAAACTAATCAAAACATATTAATCTCTTTTCATATTATTACTTGATTTTTTTATGCAATATTATTAACTTCGATTAAGAAACAATGAATAATTCCTAGGCTAGGAATAATCCAATAGGAAGATAACGTTTTAAAATTTTCCTCTTCTTTTTCCACGACTTCCAAAAATATTGAAATTTCAACCCTTGACTTATTTGAATGAAAGAAAATAATAATCTAAATATCATCCCTCCCTTTCGATCGTATTAAAAAAAAAGTCTATACGTTTTCTAGAAAATAGAAAAATAACAAATATTACTAGTAAAATAAAAATAGAATATGTAAATTTATGCTTTTTAGATCCAAAGTGAAAAAATATTGATAAACATGGTTATTTTCTTTTGTTTTTCTTAATTTTTTCTCCGATCATATTTATTATATAACTCCTTAACGAATAAATTTAAAAAATCTAATATTAATTAGGAATAAAGATAAATATTATATTTTGGACTATAAATAAAACATTTTTCTACCATTTCTAAACATCCTAAAATTTGTAAATCTTTCTATATTTTGTAAAGATAATTGCTTAGCTCAATTTTGCACAATTAGTTATAATTTTGGAGTTCATCCATTTGGAGATAGTGGAAGTGGTCAACGACACACGAGAACCTAAGTAATATTTATACCAAAACTCGTTAAATTTTTGGTATTTTAGTATTTCTGCTTTAATATTTACTTTAATTTATTTTAACATTATATTTTCAATAACATTATTTTATCAGGTTAGTTTGAGTTATATTCATTTAAATTATAAGTGAATAATAACTACTTAAAATAAAAAAAATTATACCTGATTTTTCCAACAATTGGTATCAGAGCCAAAAGTTTTCTACCTAAGTATTTGCTTGTATTTCGTTTGTTTTCTATTGGAATATAGTTGCTAATTGTTGTAATTTGAAGAAATGGCGGAAGAAAAATTTCTTTCAAACAAAGGCCAATCATCCACGTCAAGCAAAACTATGGTGATGAATGCAAGGTTCGAGGTGAAGAAGTTTGATGGAACCAGTCATTTTGACATGTGGCAAGGTGAAGTTCTAGATGCTCTATTTCAATAAGGTCTAAATATCGCCATTGAATAAGAGAAATCATATGGAACAAATGAAGTCAAGTGGAAAAATATCAACCGATTGACATGTGGTACAATTCATTCGTGTCTCTCAAAAGAAAAAAAGTACACGTTCATGAAGGATACATCCGTAAGTAAGTTGTGGAAAGCGATGGAGAACAAGTTCACAAAGAAGAGCGGACAAAATCTGCTCTATTTGAAGAAGAAGTTGTTCCATTTTGAATACCTTCCAAGTATCACAATAAACAACACATTATCGCTTTTAATTGATTGATAGAAGATTTGTTAAATATTGATGAAACTTTTCAAGATGAAGATTTAGCCTTGATGTTGTTAGCTTCCCTTCCTAATGAGTTTGATCACCTTATTACGAGCTTACTTATTGGGAAGGGTAAAATATCTTTTGAGAATTTGCACTACTTTAAATAGTTATGAAATTAGAAAAAAAAAAGATTAAAAAAAAGCATGAATGAAGTAGCAGAAGCACTGTCTGTAAGAGAACGTTCGTAAACACAACTGAAAGAAAGAAGAGGTAGATCTCTGTCAAAAGAAAGGCTTGGTAAAGATGAATGTGTCTTTTGTCATAAAAAATGCCATTGGAAGAACAATTGTTCGAAGCTGCAGAAGAAAGGAAAATTTGTGACGTCTGATGCATGCGTAGTTGAAAGCAATTCAAATTCAGATTTTGCATTAGTTGGTTCGTCAACAGCATCTCATCCTAGTGATTGGATTTTTGATTCAGTGTGTACCTTCCAAATATCTCCTAATAAGGAGTGGTTAACTTTGAAGAACTAGATGGTGGAGTTGTTTTCATGGGTAATGATTATCCGTGCAAAGTTTCGAGAATCGGTACAATTCGTTTGAAGAGTGAAGATGGTTCAACCAAGGTCTTGATGGATATTCATTATATTCTAGATATGAAGAAGAATCTCATTGTTGTGGGAGTCTTAGAATCAAAAGGCTTCATTGTAATAATACAAAATGAGGCATTAAAGGTTACTTCTAGAGCACTTGTGGGGATGAAAGGTGTTCAGAAGAATAACTTGTATTACTACCTTGGTAGTATGGTTATTAGGATAGCATTAACATCAGTTTTAGAGGAGGAAAGAGATTCAGAAATTACCAAGCTATGGCATATGCGTTTGGAACATATGGGTGAAAAAGCTTTACAAATTCTTATAAAGTATGGTCTGCTAAAAAGTGCGAGAACAAATAAGTTGGAATTTTGTTAGCATTGTGTATTAGGGAAGCAAAAAAGAGTAAGTTTTAACATTGCTCTCCATAATACAAAGGGTATTTTGGATTGCATCCATATTGATGTATGAGGGCCAACAAGAACTTTATCCATGAGTGACAAACATTATTATGTCACTTTCATTGATGACTTCTCCAAAAGAGTTTGGGTGTATCTCATGAAGAAGAAGGATGAAGTGCTAAGAATTTTTCTCAAGTGGAAGAAGATGATCGAGACTCAGAATGGTAGAAAGATCAAGCGTTTGAGATCTGATAATGGCGCTAAGTACACAAACGATCCATTTATGAAAGTTTGTGAAGAAGAAGGGATAGTGCGACACTTCACTATTTGAAAAACACCACAAAAGAATGGAGATGCAGAACGATAATACATAACAAAGGTATCGTATACAAATGCGATTGGTAGCTTTATGTATGAAATGATGTGTACAAGACTTGACATTTCATATGTGCTTGGTGCTGTAAGCAGGTACATGCATTATCCTGGTAAAGGACATTGGTTGGCTGTGAAATGGATTCTATGGTATATTCTAAATACTGTAAATGTTGGTTTAGTATTTCAGTAGGATAATATCGTTGGTCAATGTGCAGTCGGATATTATGATTCCGACTATGCAGGAGATTTAGATAAGCGTCGATCAACTACTGGTTATGTGTTTACTCTTACTAGAGCTCCAATGAGTTGGAAGTCTACCTTACAGTTTACAGTTGCTTTGTTTACTATAGAGACAGAGTATATGATAGTTACAGAGGCTGTAAAAGAAGCTATTTGGTTACGAGGTTTGCTTGAAGACTTGGGAGTTAGTCAAAAACATATTAAGGTGTTTTGTGACAGTCAGAGTTCTATTCATTTAGCAAAGAACCAAGTCTACCATGCACGTACAAAGCACATTAACGTTCATTATCATTTCGTGCGAGAGATTATTAAAAAATGTAGAGTACTGGTTCAGAAGATCAGTACTACAAAGAATTCTACATATGTGATGACCAAGATGGTAAAGACAATCAAGTTCAAACATTGTCTGGACTTGATTAACATCATGCAAATCTGAATTGGCACTGACGTTGTTGATCTAGTGATTGAAGAAATCATTTGAGAATCACTAAATCGCTAAGGTGGAGATTTTTTGTATAGTTCATTAGTGAACAAATTTAAAAAGTCACACATTTGTTAGCTTAATTGATTAGTGAGCAAATTTAAAAAATCTTAAAATTTGTAGATCTTTCTCTCTTTTGTAAGCGTAATTGATTAGCTTAATTTTACTCAATTAGTTGTAATTTTAAAATTCATACATTTTAAAATAGTAGAAGTGGTCAACAACGCCTTAGAATCTAAATAATATTTATATCAAACCTTATTAAATTTATGGTGTTTTTATTTTTTTTATTTTAACATTTCTACTTTAGTTTATTTTAATATTATTTTTTCAAGTTAGTTTGAATTTTATTTATTTAAATTATAAATGAATAATAATGGATGATGAACTTCAAAATTGGTTAAAAGTCATTTTTTTCGAAATTTAACTAACTAAATCCACACAAATTCTAAATAGTATAATTTGATTTTCAAATTTCTAAAATTTCACAAAGTTTTAACATCGTTTACCGTTTCAAAAAGGATCTATTATTATAAGCCATCTGATATATGAAACGAACTCAAAAGTTTCAAGCAAAGTGCCATTTTCTAAAGAAGAAAAAAGCATCATTTCATATCATGTCCATAATCTATTATTAAGAGTTCGCTATTAAGACTAATATCAATATCCTGTCTAATTCAAAATATCCACCATCTAGTTTTAACAAAGCCTGAATTGAAACTTCCACACTACTGCATTTGCTTTCAGTAGTTCTTAGAACTACACAACCTTTTAACAACATGCCAACCTCCATGACCAATCACCAAGGTGCCACAGCTACACTTTTAAAGTTTTGCAGCAGGCTCTGTATGCTTTTGTTAACGTCGGCCACTTCTTCTTGTAATCTATTGACCTCAAAATCTTTGACCACCTTATTGGACATTAGTATGACTCGTCTTTCTTCTAATTTTTTGATATCTTTATCGATCTCAGCAACTTCTTTTTCAAACTGGTTCTTCTCCTCCTTAGACTCCATTATCTTAGAGTGTACTTGTTTTGACTCATCTTTAAGTTGTTCTAACTTTGTTTTAATAGATAACAGCTCATTCAAACGATCTCGCACCACCTTCACATCAAATCCCAATTCTCCCAATTCAGCAAGTGCATCGAAGCTGATCTTAAAGAATTCCATAGGTTCGTCAACTTGTAAATTCGAAGCCTTCTCAACCAAAGAAGCAAAGGTTATCATCTTCCCAATTGCTGATCCTTCACGATAGAGCTCATTACACTTGGCTAACGGACGAAAATGAGGCTTCTGTGGCAATTTTCTGAATACCTCAATTGATTCAATTCTTTCCCAAATGGAATATCTTTTGCTAAAAGGTAAATTTGAACAAGGATCTTCTAGCTGGCACTTACCTAACAAAAAAAAAGTTTTAGTGTCTCATTAATACCTAGAAAATACAACCATCTGTTCATCACTTACAGGGTATAGGACTAGAAGTCCACAGAGCTTTAGCCATAGCTTTACCTGAGTGAACTACATTAATTTCAGAAGGGACTTCTCGCATACACGCTGATATAGGACTGTCATCAGCTGAAAATTTGCTAGGTACTTCAGCTGCAGCTTCCTTCGTTTTTACTGTCAAGCAATGATCTGTTCCAGAAACTAGACTTGTAGTATTTCTCGGTGCATCATAAATGAATAAGTACAGGAAGCATAATTCAAACAACATGAGTTCAAGTTTTGATTCCAGCAAGTTTCAAGGAGCAGAAAACCATACCATAAAGTTTGCCCCAAAAGACCAGTGATTAGTTCTATTATGTGTTGAAAGAAACTTGCAGCTACAATACCACAACTCTAAGCATGTATTATTTAGAAAGGTTTACTTGATGCATATAATATCTAGTTGACCTGGTAAAAAAATTTAATCGTGCCAATAACACCTAAAGAAATTTCCAAGCTTGAACCGGTAATAAGTCTTTTCTTAATCATCCCCGTGTATTCTATTTTAGTGAACACACTCAATTCTTCAGCTTAACTGTTTATGCCAGGTATCCAAATTTACAGAATATTGTAACTAAATCAACTAAAATAGTTGAAGCTGGTGGGGCAAGAAAGAGGTGCATGGTGGCATTTGAATTATACAATTCCAGAAAATGCCAAGCGTTTAACTAGTATTCTAGAATGCAAGTGACTTCTCCAACAAAACAATTAAATAAAAAACTTCATAAGTTCATATGCCAATTCCAGAGAAAAAAAAAAATAAAACTAAAAACTTTATAAGACAATAGGTTTGAACCATAGAAAACTCAACTTCAGCAGCAATGAGACCAAAGACCAACTTTAATATTCTTTTAGCTCATAGTTTATGACTTAATGTACCTTGAAGTTTCATGTGAGCATGAATTCTGGTCATATTTTAGAAAAAAATTATTTTAATCAAATGCTCATTTAAAAGCTTTCTATCTTTAAAAGGAGTAATCAGTAATGAACTTTGAATAACTTTACCAAGATGATTGTAAGATTAGAAGGCAGTAAGCCTTTCATACCTATTGACTGCATCCCTGTACAATCTAGCAAACCAAATTTCTCAATTGCAATATCTTCTGCAACACTTTTAGTTCCATTCTGTTCCTCAACTATAAAAGTTGGAACATGTTAGTTTTGGCAAAAATAAATTTTAGTGTACAATTATTGAGTTCTATAAATGGCCCAGAAAACTTCAACAGCTCCAACAATTACGTGAGAGACATCTGAACTTCAACACTCTTAACTACTTATGGATTGGCTAGGACCACACTTCATTATTTTGAAAAGGCAGTAACTTCTAAACAATACTACCCATCAATTTAAATTAATGGACCTAGTTAAAAAAGCTTATCTTCGGTAACCTTTAATTTCTTAGCCAGACGCTTAATACAATTGTTGGACATCAAGGCCCTGGAAAGTGTCAGTTCAATCCCATCTATAAAGTTGACTTACACATTTGCACAAAAATAAATTTATCAAACGGTTATAAGCTGCTATAACTTATTAAAACATGCTGCAGAGCTAGACATTCTCCAACAATTATATTGAAGGCACCTGATCTCCATCACTCTTCTTATAAAATTGCTCAACCCACTTTAATTGTGTCCAGGAGTTCATTATTTGCAACGGTTGGTTCTAATTATTGAAAAAAAAAACTTTATTTGATCTTCGGCGAGCTTTAAAAGTTTTACCTAGATAGAGAGTGAGAGAAGCAGAAATTGATCCACTTGTCAATGTTTGTTCTGTTGAGTAAAATTTAGAATGAACAATTCTAAATTTACTAATATTAAATCCAAACAAGTAAACAAACTACTTGTATTATTCTCACTATAACACCTTTCAAAGACAACTCACAAATTGAAGAGAAATACAAACACTGAAAGAGAAAGCTCTCAACTCACACTCAAACTAAGAATACAAAGACTTATTTGTTTTTGATGGAATGATTAAACCAAATGCAAGGTAGGCTATTTATAGTCCTTACCATGCAATCTACACCACACAAATATAAAACTAAGAAATAATCCTAACCATACAAATCTTATCTACACACTTCATTTATCTCTACAACCTTCAACCACTTCATTTATTTCTACAACCTTCAACCACTTCATTTATTTCTACAACCTTCAACCACTTCATTTATTTCTACAACTTCCAACTACTTCATTTATTTCTACAACCTTCAACCATTTCATTTATTTCTCTATCTC
This sequence comes from Hippophae rhamnoides, assembly GCA_033030585.1. Classification (NCBI taxonomy): domain Eukaryota; kingdom Viridiplantae; phylum Streptophyta; class Magnoliopsida; order Rosales; family Elaeagnaceae; genus Hippophae; species Hippophae rhamnoides. The sequence continues at coordinate 52,232,141 of CM065432.1, forward strand.
TTCGACCACTTCATTTATTTCTCTACCTCTTCAATTATTATTTTGGTGTTGATTTTCAATATGTTCCATCCATGTAGTTGTCATAGGCAATTGTAATATATTAGTTGTAGGATCTGCCTCAGCAAATCTAGCTCCATAACATCCTCATCTATAAAAATCTGGCACACACCAGACATGACAAGCAATTTTTCTTTCGTTTTTTTTTTGGCAAACAATTATTGAGTGTGTTAACTTATATCATGCCACAAAACTTCAGTTTGTCCAACAATTACACCAGAGTCACTTGAAACCCATTACTTTTCTTAGTTATAAACTTACTATAACCGTGCTAATTGCCTAATATTTTCTAGAAGACAGAGTAATTTCTTGCGAATAATGCTCCTTAGTGCAATGCTTGGTTCTATTTAAAGTCGGTGAAGTTTATAGGTTTTACCTGGACACTGAGGAACATTGTCGGGCTGTGAGTCGCTGGTAACAATTATCTCCATTCCTGTAGTCCCAGGCACTTCAGATTTATCTGTTGTAAAATTTTTGACAACTTGTATTGTCCCATGATCTTCATCACCTGTAAATAATGACAAATTAGTTTTTCCAACATAGAGTTCAACACAAGTGTTGAAAAAACAAGAAATAACTCTACACAAAAGAGCTTTTATTATTTTCTTCGTATTTTCATTACAATTGTATAGCTATTTATAAGGAAATTTTACTCCTTCAATTACTCCTTGAATTAAGCATCCCTTGATTTACTCCTTGAATTAAGGATTCCTTGTTTTACTCCTTGAATTAAGGATTCCTTGTTTTACTCCTTGAATTAAGGATTCCTTGTTTTACTCCTTGTTTTACTCCTTAAATTAAGGATTCATTGTTTTACTCATTGAATTAAGCTCCTTGTTTTGCTCCTTGAATTAAGGTCCTTGTTTTATTCCTTAAATTAAGAGCTAATATCCAATACTCCCCCTCAAGCTGGATCCAAAAGGTTTATGGATCCAAGCTTGGACAAAAGTCGTTGAAACCGATGGCTGCGGCTTCATGAAGACATGTTACCAATACCATTTGTTCTCAGATAATGTATCCGAATCACTATGATTAAACTTGTTCACGAATGTAATGACAATCAACTTCAATGTGTTTTCATCCTCTCGTGAAACACCGGGTTGATGCTATATGTAATGGGTCACATTGTCACAAAATAAGAACATAGAAGAGTTGTAGGAACACCTAAATCACATACATCTTTAAGCCATATCAACTCACATTTACTTGAAGCCATTGCACGATACTCGCTTCTAAGCACTTGATCTAGCGATGACAAATATTTTTACTCTTCCACGTGACTGGAGTTTCCACCGACAAATGTACAAGAACTGATGGACTTGCGATCGATGCATTCCTCGCCCAATCAAGATCGCTAACACTCCTATGATTTCAGGTGTTGTCATTCTTCTTCATGATGATACCACGACTAACCGATCCTTTTAAATAGCGTAAGATCCTTTTAACAAGGGTCAAATGCTCAAGTGTTGGGAGTGCATGAATTGGCTCACAATACTTACAGATATGTGATGTCGTCCCAGTGATTTGTTAGGTAGATCAACTTACCAACCACTGTAATAACTTATATCCGTGAGTGGCGTGCCTTTCCAAGCTAGGTTTCAGCCTTGGCCAAGAGGGTAATACGGGTTTAGCATCACTCGTGTTAGCTTCCTCGAGCAAATCTAGGACATATTTCCTTTGGTTAAGAAAGAGTCCTACAGGCGGGTTGCCATTTCTATACCAAGAAAGTACTTCAATATCCCAAGGTCTTTTATTGCAAACCTTTTGTCGAGGACTATTCGAGGTTGAAAATCTCGTTAGCATTATCACCATTGTGAATTATCGTATCATCTATATAAATCAAGACAACCAATTTTCCCATAGTTCTGTGCGAACAAATAGTGAAGAATCGGATTGCTTTTGAAACCAACACTAAGGCAGAATCGAGCTTAGCTTCGCATACCAAGCTTGTGGGATCAAGCTTCAAACCATAAATGGATTTGTCAGGCAATTTGCACACCAAATCCAGCCTATCATTGCTTATGATGCTCGGGTGGCAATTTCATATGTACTTCTTCTTTGAGATCACCACGCAAGAATGCATTCTTCACATCCATTTGGTACAATGGACCACCCTTGTTTACGACCCAATGTGACAAGAGCACTCTTTATCGTGTTCATTTTTGCAACAGTGCAAATGTTTCTTTGTAATCCACCTCGAATGTTTGAGTGAATCCCCGAGCCACCAATCTTGCTTTATACCTCCCAATTGATCCATCTAACTTGAATTTTAGCTTATAAATCCATTTGCAACCCACGACTTTCGGGCTTTTGGAAGTTTGGTGATCACTCACGTGTGGTTGATCTAGGCTTTAAGTTCTTCTTGCATGGCTTCCTTCCACACCTCTTGCCTATCGGGCCCTACTTAAAGTTTTGAGGCTCACCGTAACTCGATATAAATGAGAACGCGGCATGGGTTGGTGTCACTTTATATGACACATAATTTGAGATGGGATGCGTGCTCAGAGTGACAAAGTCTTGAAGTCTTGTGGAGGTCGCTTAACACGCATTGGATTACGTCGTGGAGCGCAGGAGTTATCTCACACTCGTTCACATCTTGTACCATATTGAGGATCATCTCGATTATCACCATCTTCACAGTACCATTAAGAAGAGACCGCCGTTTCATCATACTTTCAAATGGTAGATGTATCAATGTTGACATGGCTGGGATCTTGTTGTTGTAGAGCCTCAGTTCGATTCTTGGTAATGGAAACACATCCAAGATGTCATCCTCTTTGACTATGTGATTTCATGTGACTTCTTTGAAAAAGGGTTAGTTTCATAAAATCGAACATCTTTAGACACAATTAATCTCCTAAGTCGGGGATCATAACACTTATATCCCTTTTGTGTAGATGAATAACCAAGAAAATACATTTAATAAATCTAGGATCCAATTTATCTCGATGATGAGATTGAATATGTACAAAATAGATACAAATGACCCAAAGACTTTAAGGTGCGAGAGATTAATTTTCCTTCCTTTCACGACCTCTGGGAGATTTGAAATCCAAGACTCGGCCTGATAATCTATTGATGATGTAAGCAAATGTTATAACCCTCGGGGACCGAGAACTTTCGTACATTCATTTGTAGCATTAATGCTCTAGTTTTTCAAGTAAGTCCATGCGTTCACCACACCATTTTGTTGAGGTGTGCCAACTTGTTTGATGCATAATGCCATTTGAATGCTCAAATATTATTTCATGATACGGGACATGTATTCGGTGTCATCTTGACCTTAAGGTTTGAATTTTTAGAGAGAAATGATTTTTAATAAGGTTATAAAGTCCTTAAATACTTCCATAACTTCATTCTTAGACTTTAAAAGATATAACCATGTGACTCGAGAAAATCATCAACAAAAATCACAAAATACTTATAACCATCAAAAGATTCATTAGTTGGTCCCCATACATCCGAATGAACTAATTCAAAACATTTACTAGCCCTAGACAAGGAAGAATTAAAAGGCAATCTAGTGGCTTTAGACAAGTGGCAAGTTTCACACTGTAATTGCATCATTTCCTAATTTTGGAAATAAAGTTGACAAAATTGGTGGAGAAGGTGAACTAAACGTTGATGCCACAATTGATTATCTTTGGATAGGGTTAAACTTGGCTTGAAACCTGCTGGGATTGTTCTTGGATATGTAATGTAGACCATCTAAGTAAAACCCTTCACCAATCGTCTTTTTGGTGGCACAATCCGAAAAATGACATTGTGAGGAGAAAAAATGGCTAAGCAATTCAAGGTATTTCAGGATTTTTCCTACGTACAGTTGGAAGGAAAGCGAAAGGTACATATAAACCGCCGACTCGATTTCATCCGACATTAATTTTATTTTTTTCTTTTCCTAAAACCTTTACATTCTCACCATTTGCAATTGAAACTTGAAAATGATTTGCTAATTTTTCAAACTTATGAGACTTTGACACGGGTTTGTCATATGATTCGTGGCACTGAATCTACAACCCAAAATCATACAACATATTTATTTTAAGAGCGCTTTAAAAGCTTTTATGATACCTTGCGTATGCCCTCTTGTGGTATTTGAGTTTTGTATCTCAGAAACCTCGCAAACTTGCCTAGCAATCTTGTCGAGTTTCCTTCTTCTACGCTATCCACACAAATAATTTTAGCTCCTCCTATCTTTGCTTTGGAAGATACAACATAAACTCATTCATAAGTTCACCGATTCACCGTGAAGTTTTTGAATGGATCGACCCATTGAGGTGAGGCGAAAGTGTATACGATTTGCACGGTGTGCAATACGATTCACTTTCTCGTAAACCCTTATCCTTTATAAAATCGTTTTAATTTGATGTAGAATCCAACATGTGTCCTTACTACGACCCGTATAGTCACGGTGTTGACACTTCAAGTTTGGATGCTTCCCTTGTACTTTCTCTCGTTGGTTAGATAGGTTTCGCTTTGCGGCACTAGCCATTTGTATCCTTGCTCAGCGACTTTCCTCCTTACTTCTTCACGTTGGAATTGTCGCACATACATCGCGAAGCGAAGAAAGTTCAAGATTCGTGAGTATTGGCATCGTATATCTTCGTATGTTGAATCAAGACTGAAGTTGAAATATCTTATCTTCTTCCGCTCTTTTTCAGAAAGGCAGCCTACATCGGTTGTATGAGAATGATATATTTCTAACTCATTCCACATGCTTTTCATGCTTCCTAAGAGTTGTACAAAAGGCTTACCATCTCACAGATTTGAGATGTCCTTCTTTAATTGAAAAACTCGTGCAACATTGTTTCTTGACCGCCATACATTTCCTCGACCGTCTCCCCATAGCTTGGTACGCAGATTCGAGTAACCGAATATTTCGCCTAATTTACGTTCCATGGAATTCTAGGTGAGCTACGACATAACCAAATTGATCCTTACTAAGCCAGGATTCATAGGTTGGTGAGGAAACATCGTGTACTTCGATGCTTCCATTTACGAACCCCAACTTGACCTTCCACCTGCAGCCGAGACACCGCTTCGACCAAGAAAGTAATTAAACTCATTCAACAAGACTGAGCTTAATCTTTGATTTCAAGTTGACATCCACCTCATGCATATTCACAAGGAAAGCAGATGAACTTTCAAATTTTTGATCCTGGCCGGTTTGTCTTCCGTCATTTCAAAGATTGAAGATGCTAAGATAATAATAAAGCAGAAGCAAGTTAATTTTCATGCTCTGATACCATGTTGAAAAAACAAGAAATAACTCTACACAAAAGAGCTCTTATTATTTTCTTCGTGTTTTCATTACAATTGTATAGCTATTTATAAGGAAATTTTACTAATTCAATTACTCTTTGAATTAAGCATCCCTTTATTTACTCCTTGAATTAAGCATCCCTTGATTTACTCCTTGAATTAAGGATTCCTTATTTTACTTCTTAAATTAAGGATTCCTTGTTTTACTCATTGAATTAAGCTCCTTGTTTTGCTCCTTGAATTAAGGTCCTTGTTTTATTCCTTAAATTAAGAGCTAATATCCAATAACAAGGAAGGTATTTTAAAGTTGGTACAATTGTGGGGTGCATCAACTTATTTAACATGCTATAAAAATCAACTTCTGCAACAAATGTGTGTGCTTTTTAAAAGAAGCTTCTGCAATGGTTGTATCAGTATATTCAAACTCCATTAGTCCTTTCACTTTAAAAGAATTGCAAGGAACATCCTAATTATATTCAGAAAGGCAGTTCTTTCTAATCAATCCACTCAACAGTTGCAATACTTGGACCTATTCAAAGAGTTTATTCTAATCTTTCGTGAACTTTAAAAAGATTTTACCTGGCTGCTTTGCAGAATTGTTGGGCAGTGAATCAAGTGTAGCTGTCAGTTCCATCCCTGGAGCCTCAGGTAATTCAGTTGTACTAATTGTAACATCAGATACAGCACATCTAAATCCATCGTGTTCCTCACCTACAAATTTTGAAACACATCAATTTTACCAAATCAAATTTATAGCATATGACTGTCGGATGTTTATGTTATAAAGCTCCTTAATTTAAGGAGCAAATTAAGGAGCAAAACATGGAGTAAAACATGGAGTAAAACATGGAGCAAAACATGTAGTAAAACATGGAGCAATTCATGGAGCAAAACAAGAAGCTTAATTCAAGGAGCAATTTAAGGAACCATTAATTTAAGGAGTAATTCGAGTGAATTTTCTTATAAATAGATGTGTAATTGTAATGAATTAATCATCCAAAGTGTTCATTCCAATGGAGAGAAAAGCTTAGAATTTCGAGAAAAGCTTTTGTGAGAGAAAATTGAGAGTAATTTTCTTGAGTGTAATTGGGTTGTGAGTTGTGAGTGTTGTAAACACCTTGTGTAATTTCTTCCTTCGAAAAGATCCAGCAGGTCGAGACGTAAGCAAGATTGGCAACTCACGTTATCAAATTTTGTGTGTTATTTTTCTATTCTCGCTTCTCATAAATCGGCTTATCGGAGATTTGCGTTATTTCCCGACAATGGTATCGAGCTATTGGTAGTGATTTCTGTCAATTTTACGCAAGAAATAATCGAAACGATCCAGGAGGAAGTCGATTTTAGTGGGAGCAACGCGAGATGAAGGGAAGGTGGAAACTCGAGAAATTTGATGGCACGATTTCGGGTTTTGGAAAATGCAGATAGAGGATTATACGTATCAAAGAAATCTATATCAACCTCTCTCGGGAAATAGCCGGAGGCTATGAAGGAAGAAGATTGGAATCTTCTGCATTGCACAAGCCCCGGGTTATTCGATTGGCACGTTATCCGTAATGTTGCTTTTAACATAGCAAAGGAAAAGACCACGGCGGGTCTTATGGCAGCTCTCCAATATGTACGAGAAGCCCAATGACCTCAGACAAAGTGCGATGAAGGCGCTTGTTCAATTGCGGATGGTGAAGGTGCATCGGTAGCTCGACATCTCGATGAACTCGCACGATTTACAACCCGGTTGAGTTCGGTGGAAATTGAATTCCGATGAAGAAGTACGGCATTGATACTTTTGTCTTACCTGCCGTAGAGGCCGGAATCGTCACTACCATTTGTGAAGTAGCTCGTGACAATAAGTTGAAATTTGACGATGTTCGTGATTTGGTTCTCGGTGAAGAGATCCGACGTAGAGACAGTGAATCATCAACCTCTTCGATTTTGCGTACGAGTCAAGAGGAAGAAATTCAACCAAAGGAAATGGACGTGGTAGAGCCCGACTCTGAGGTAGATCAAAAGACGGGAGGTCCGAATCCGGGGAATCCTAATAATTCCCATAGCTCGAAGACTATCGAGTGTTGGAATTGTGGAAGAACCTGCATTACAAAAATCGGTGCAAGAGAAGTGCGAAGGACAAATGTCAGTGAAGGCGAGGCAAATGTTACTTCCACCTCGGAGGAGACGATGCATTGATATGCTCTTTGGAGAGCAAGGAAGAATCTTGGGTGTTAGACTTCCTGAGCATCGTTCCTTGCCTACTTCACAAAAGAATTCTTCGAGAAATATGTCCCGGAAACCTTGGAAAGGTATATCTTGGTGATGATCAACCATGTGCTATTATTGGCAAAGGTGTAGTGAAGATTAAGTTGAACGGAGCTGTTTGGGAACTGAAGGATGGCAGGCATATTCCCGATCTCTGAAGAAAGTGAATCTCAAGTGGGGCGGTTAGCCGTGAAGGCTACACTTCTGATCTTCACGTAGTGATGATTGGAAGATTTCAGCGAGTGCAATGACGGTTGCTCGAGGCAAGAAAAGTGGCACTCTTTACACGACACAGAGGCACGTTGTTCAATTACGGTTGCGTGACAATGAAACAAGAAATCTATGGCACCAGAGACTGAGCCGTATGAGTGAGAAAGGGGATGAAGATTATGCACTGGAGAAACTTCAGTGCCTACCGGAGATAGACATGTGCGAAGATTGCATACTTGGAAAGCAAAAGAGAGTCGACTTTCGGACAAGTTGCGAGAATCCCAAAGAAGGAAAGGCTGAGAGCTTATTCACTCGATGTTTAGGGACCACGACCGTCTCATCTATCATTGGTGGGAAACACTACGTGACTTTCATCGATGATCACTCTCGGAAGGTATGGGTTTACTTTCTAAAGCATAAGTCCCCGAAGTATTTGAGGCTTTCAAAAGATGGAAAGCTATGGTGGAAAATGAGACGGGTTTAAAGATCAAAAAAGCTCGGAAGCCGATAATGGTGGTGGAATATGAAGACACCGATTCAAAAATTTATCATGAGCACGGAATTAGAATGGAAAGAAGCTGTGCCGGGCACGCTCAACACAATGGTGTAGGCGAGCGTATGAACCGAACGTTGACGAAAGAGCCGAAGCATTCGTATAGCCATACGGTCAGTCTACCGAAGCAATTCTCGCAGGCGAAGCCGATCACGGCTTACTTGATCAACCGAGGGCCATCGTACTTCCATTGGAGGATAGAATACCGGAGAGGAGGTATGGAAGCGGAAAAGAGGTGAGAAACTATCACATCTAAAAGTTTTTTTCGGTTGTATAGCATTTGTATGTCGGTGATCAAGGCGGGAATAAGCTTGATCCCAAATCCAAGAAATGCACGTTCATTGGCATGGTGAGGATGAATTGGCTACCGCATTTGGGATGACGAAAAGAAGAAAGTTATCCGCAGAGATGTGATTTTCAACGAAAGGGTGATGTATAACGTACGCATAAAATAGACGCCAATGACTTAGAGCGAATGAGTCAAGTATTTGCGGTGCGAGATGATGTCCCGTATACTTAGCAGAGAACCAATTGTAACAAGTCCTCGACGGAGAACTTGTTGGGACAAACGATACGGCAAGATTCCGAACACCTGACCTCTTACTCCGCCTCCCGTATTATAAGGTCTTCTCGACCTCACGTGCCTAACGGGAGATACATGAACTATATGTTGGCCCGATGGAGGGGAGCACGAATGCTATGATGAAAGCTTGTCGGACTCGAGATTCCAACAAGTGGGAGCTTGCTATGAAAGAAGAAATGAAATCTCTCATCTCCAACCGACGTGGAACAATGAGTTACCATGGGAAAGAGGCAACTTCACATGACAAATGGGTGTACGGGTGAAAGAAGTACGATGGTTCCCAAGAGATACAAAGCCCGCCTAGTTGTCAAAGGGTTTCAATGGAAGGAAGGAGTTGACTATACCGACATTTTTGCTCCCGTTGTGAAGCTCAATACACTCGGGATCGAGTATTGAGTATTGTAGCCATGAAGATCTTAAATCTTGAACGGTTGGATGTGAGAGCGCATTCCTTCATGGAGATTTAGATGAAGAGATTTACATGTACGACGAGAAGGTTTCTCGAGAAAGGGGGAAGAAAGAACATGGTGTACTTAAGAAGAGTTTGTATGGCACAAACAAGCCCCGAGACAATGGTACAAAAAATTTGATTGCCTTACACAAGGTTTCCGAAGTGCAATGCGATCGTGTTGCTACTTCAAGAGATATAGGTCCGATTTATATCATTTTACTACTTTATGTTGATGATATGTTAGTAGCGAGTTCGGATATGGATGATATTAAAGGTTGAAGCGAATTGTCAAAGGAATTTGATATGAAAGACTTGGGTCCAAGAAAGAAGATTCTTGGAATGCACGAATCACAAGAAATAAGAAGAAAGGATCCTTGCGGTTATCTCGGGCGAGTACATCAATCGTGTTTTGCAAAGATTCAACACGGCGATGCTGAAACCCGGCTGAAGACACCGCCGGCCGGTCATTTCGCCTTATCCAAGGATCACCTCGGACAAGAAGAGGGAGGTCGTAGCTAAGGTTCCTTATGCCTCGGCCATTGGAAGTCTAATGTACGCAATGGTCCCATGCGAGACCAGGACATTGGCCGTACGCAGTGAGTTGTTAGCGGATTTATGTCAAATCCAGAAAACTCATTGGGAAGAAATCGAGTGGATTTTGAGGTATCCGCGAGGCACCACGTAAAAAAGTGCTTGTACTTTAGTAAAGGAGAGTTAAAAGTACAAGGGTACGTAGACGCGGACTTTGGAGGTGAAGTTGATCGCTAAGAAATTAGGCTATATATTTATCTTGTTGGAACTACATTTGTTAGTTGGATGTCACAACATACGTAAAATTGTCACTCTATCCACTACAGAAATGAAAGTACGTAGCGATGGCGAAGCTAGTAAAGAGATGATATGGCTTGAGGTTTGTTAATTAATTTGGGATTCAAACAAGAGAAGAATGTTCTCGTAGTGATAGTCAAAGTGCAATACACTTGGCGAAGAATTGACATTCATTCTAACAAAAGCATATTGGACTTCGTTATCACTTCATCGGTCTCTACATTGGAAGATGATGTGTTAATCTGCAGAAGATTCAAGGAAGCAAAAATCCAAATGAGATATGTTAACAAAGGTGGTGACTATTGACAAAGCTGAAGTTGTGCTCGAACTCGGTTAATTCAGAGTAACAAAGACTAGAAAAGCTTCATTGCATTGATCGAGTGTGAAAGGCAGTTGAAATCGGTCTTCAAGTGGGGTGTTATAAAGCTCCTTAATTTAAGGAGCAAATTAAGGAGCAAAACATGGAACAAAACAAGCAGTAAAACACGGAGCAAAACAAGGAGCAAAACATGGAGCAATTCATGGAGCAAAACAAGGAGCTTAATTCAAGGAGCAATTTAAGGAACCATTAATTTAAGGAGTAATTCAAGGAGTGAATTTTCCTATAAATAGATGTGTAATTGTAATGAATTAATCATCCAAAGTGTTCATTCCAATTGAGAGAAAAGCTTAGAGAGAAAAGCTTTTGTGAGAGAAAATTGAGAGTAATTTTCTTGGGTGTAATTGGGTTGTGAGTTGTGAGTGTTGTAAACACCTTGTGTAATTTCTTCCCTTTCAGTAAAAAGATCTGCAGCAGGTCCGGAGACGTAAGCAAGATTGGCCGAACTCCGTTATCAAATTTTGTGTGTTATTTTTCTATTCTTGCTTTCTCATAAATCTGGCTTATCGGGAATTTGCGTTATTTCCCAACAGTTTAAACTTATTATGAACCTGATGCTACAACTTTCGAGTTTACAAGTAGAAATTCAGCTTGTTCTCCCTTCCCCTCTATTTCACTACGAACAGTAGCATCCTCCTTTTGTTTAACCTCCAAATTAAGCAATAAACAGACATAAAGCGACTACTGGAATAAACTCAAAATGAAACAAAGGGAAGTTCATTATACCAGAGATAGAGAGCACACTTGGGATAGAAATAGAACTAAGCAGGGGTATTACAACAATAAAAAATTTCAAACCAAAAGAAATCCATAAATGTAAATAGCAACTTGTCTTTAGTCATTGAAAAGATCGAAAACTGATAAAGACAGTTGCTAAAAAATAAGCCAAAAAAGTATGGCCATAAGAACTGATTATTAACAGAGTCCTCTGCCTTGAAGTTCACCCACAGTATAAGCTATTCCTCACTATGCTTTTCTATCACTTTTTGCCCGTGAAAGTGCTTCTCTATTGTATTGATTAATGAACTTTAAGAATCTCACGGGATGAGTCGAGCTGGATCACATAATAGATTCAGATATACCTTAGTAAGAGAATTTTCACAGTTTAAGCCCATCAATCCTTCAGATTGTAACCCTGACATGCCTGAAGATTCATTTTTTTCCATTAAATACCCTGCTTCAGTAACTTTTTTCTCACCTATTTTATGTGCACTGCTCCCTTGAACTGCAAGCCATTGTGATTCCTTATAAAATAATTAAGGTAACAAATATCATAAGAACCCTAAATTATATATGACCATTGACTTGTACCTGTTGCAGATAGCATAGCTTCAAAATTTAATCTTGGTTGTCTGCATTTCCTCTTAAATCCTTTATTTTCAGGTTTTGATAGCGTTCCATACCATTTAGAAGATATAGTTTCATGATTTTCAGGCTTTCCAACTTTCTGTTGCTCAATATCCTGCATACGAAGACAATGCATTCTAATCAGGGCATCCAACTAAAGAACAAAGAAAAAGAGGAGCAGGAGAAGTTAATTATGCAATGAAGACATTACTTTTTCTAAATTAAATAGGCCAAAGAGATATGCAACATATGAAGGCATTTAAGAAACACAGAAGACTCCTTTGTAAATCTTTTTATTTTTTCAAATAATGAAGATAACATAGAGCAAAAGCATCAGGAAACAACCACAAAGATAACTCTTTATTTCATTAATCACAGCCATATACAATTCATTCTATCGGATAACCTGTTACATAACATAACTTACATTAATCCAGCAATGATCATTATATAACAATGCTGCAGCAAGGGAAACTTAAATTACTTAGTTTTTCATAACAATAAACATTTTGGATAGACACCTGATTTGTGTTCCATGTGGGTGTGGTGGATAAGATACCCTTCTTCTTCTATTTCAAGTCACATATTCAAACCACCATTTGATTTATAAATAAGAAATACAAAATCAACACCTAGCTTGAGAAATTGAAAATCGAACAAGCAAGATGATAAACAAGCTCATATATTTCTATATTTTAAACAAAGCATGTTGAGTAACAAAACCAACTAGAAAAAATGTTCTTCATACCTTTGAATTAGTAATCCAGTGTTCACCTCTCCATTCCAAGTGAGGCCTCATTTCTGAATGACCGAAATATTTCTTTAAGGTTCCATGAATACAAGTAACAGTATACCTTTTCTTTGTAAGAACCTGAGTAACAGCCCCAACATACCAACAACCTTCATAGAATGCATCAACTTTTTCCATTAACTCAAAAATTTTATCCTTAAAGCATGGAGGGGAAGGACGAAGCTGTTGGAGCTTTACAATTACTTTATGAAGATATTCTCTCTCGTTGTTCACTGCAATCCTATACTGCACCATGAAGGAGTCCATCCCTACTTCCCCAATAAAAACTGCAGGAAACCACTTAGTGAAAGGATCTCCACAATCAAGACTGAATTCCACCGCATCATCAGGCCAAAATTTCAATCCTTCTGTTTTCTGTAAAGATTTAGGGAGACAATTAATAAGTTTCTTTATTTATTGAGAAAATCAAGGTATAGAACTTTAAAATAATTTGTCAACTCAACTAGTGAATTTAACCCAATCACAGAGTTGAAAAAAGACAACAATGAAGACTTGAAAGAAACCAGGAAATAAATGAGAAAGGCAATTGAGTAAATACGAAGATTAAAAAAAAAACACTCATAAATTGGAATAGTAAAAATAAACAAGTCATTACCTAACAAATAGGAATTACAAAAGTCTAGATTATATAGCTTAAAATCTACAATCTGAAGGTCTGTAAGACTATAACCTTAAGTTTGACACTATTAGGAAAATCATAAATCCCCTAGATAGGATTAATCTTAAAATCAGAATAAGAATACACATGATCATAGATGCATGATTGGCTCATCATAGGCCTTACTCATTTTATACGGTTTGAATTTAAAAAAAAATTGTCTTTTGTTCATTACTAACTACAAAAAACAAAAAATCTACTTTCACCATTGATATAATTTTTTTAGAATATAATTATTTATTCCTATAAGCCAACAATTCAAAAGTAAAAGTACATGCTCTGCTTCATAGAGAAAAGCACTCACAAAGGGGGTGACTTTATTCTATTTCCAAATTTCACCAACTACTTGACCAATTGAAGTAATCTACTTAAGCTAGCTCGGCCTTTATTTATTCATTTCCTGTCATACCTCCCCATCATCTATCCACTTTCCCATTCGCTAGGAAATGCGAAAAAACAACAGATCTTTTGAAGCTTCAAATCGCAGCTTCCCACCAAAATCAGACGCCATTTCAAGGTTGGATCGTAAATTAAGATGACATAGTTCAAGATATTTAGACTAGTAGTTTGCATCTCAGATTTACAATTAGAATAATTTTTTCTCAAATGCAGTGTAAATATCCCCGGACCCGAAAAAAGAAAAAACGGAAAAAAAAGGGACCCAAAAAAATGAAGTAAAGGAATCACATTTCGTGCCCATTAAACACAAGAGAAGCCAGCAATAGTCAGAGGGTGAAAATCAAACGTGATTTTCAGGTAATAGATTATGAAAACCCATAAAACATAACTTGGACAAAACTACAAAAGAAAAAAAATGAAAAAGAACTTGATGAACGCCATAAACCCCATGCAAACTTAGGGACTTCGAAAAACCCACATCACAAACTAAGCCCAAAAGCATTATTTACACGTATATTCAGACCCTGCTTCTTGGGTTCAATGAAAAGGGGAAAAAGGTACCTGCTTTAAGGTTTTAACCCAAAAGCCATTACCCCAATCCCAGTGAGGCCGCAACTGAGAGCGTGAAAAGTTAATCAAATCTGGTGGGTACTTGAAGGCCACCCAATACCTTCCGTCTACCACTTTGGTGATAATCCCAGTCCACCATACGTCTCGGAAAAAGGCATCGACGACATGGTTGGGTTCCAAGACACTATCAAATGAGTCAGCGGGTGGAGTTGGTCTAATAAATGAGATTTTCACTCGTTCTTCGAGTGGTTTTGACTCATCATCACTGAGCAAAGACTCGAACCGGACCAACGCCTTGCTTCGTCCCCTCTTCTTGAAAGGGGGTGAAGTTGACGACAATGGTGATTTGAGGACAATGGCTGGTAATAGTGCGTCTTCAAACCCATCTTCTTGGCTCAAAACCTCAACTTTTGATCCTTCTTTGAGATAGTCAAGTTCAGGCTCAGGCTCGGTGCTTTGGCTCCAAGTTTTCCGTTTGATCTTTCTGATTTTCGATAGAGTCGGAGAGGAAAAGCATGATTCGAAGTCATTATTGCCCTGTACTTCAGTCGCCATTCTCATGCCTTGTTTGGGTTCCAAGAAACGCTGGCTTTATCTTACTTGTGTTCTAAGACGGTGGAGCCGAGCCAAAGACTTGTTTAAATATATATTAAAAGCAAATGGCGGTTAATTTTATAAAATATGTAAGGATTAAAATGTCACATTTTTGTGTGGGTGTTGCTAAAAAATACAAAATCGGAAGTGTACACCTATAATATTATTGATATCAAGCACTTTGTGTCTGTCCCTTGGATCCACCACAGGTTGGGTTTCACCATAAGTTGTGTTGGGTTTGAGATTAGTGTCGTGGGTGACTATTCAACACGGTACATAGAGCACTAGCAGTTTAAGTTGGTGAACGAAAGCTTTATCATCAAACAAGAAAGAAACAACTCTTTTCACTATCATCATTAACTCAATTTACTATTATGTTAAATCAGTGTAAGAAGATATTAATTTGAGATCTTAGTTTGATTTTTATCTGTCCACCTACCAAACTTTCCTTTATCTTTAATCTCTATAGGTGTATTATTATATATTTTTCTAAAAAAATATTCATTCATTTCTTTTTTTTTTAATTGAACATGATAATTAAAATAATAAAAATAATTTTATTATTTTTATATTTATTTTAATTATTAATATATAATAGAATATAAAATATTATAATAATAACATGTTAAAATACTTTATTTTTTTGCATTTATATTATTATTTTTCTTTTTTATTATTTAAAAATTCAAAAAATTGATTTCTAAATTTTGTTTTAATATTACAATTGTTTTTATCCTGTTATTTAAAAAATAATGATAACATATTATTTTTATTAAATTTAATTTTTATTCTAGGAATTAAATATAATCTCCATATCCAATTTATTTTATTAAACATTACACATTATTATTTAATTGTCATCTTTCTTTTATGAATGGACCTACAAAATTTTTTATTTTTTTTTATAATAATAGGAATATTTCTGTATTAATTTAGTCAACTTATACTTAAATATTTTTATATAAAACGTTGAAGTTAAATTTTTTTAAATCATTCTATAGTTAGCTTAATTCTATGATAAGATGTATGTGTCCTTCAAACTTCACTTTAAAAAATAAATAAAGAAAAAATTAAGTCTTTTCGTAACAAGAAAATATCTATCTCAAATACTCTATCTCGAATACTATAAATAGACTTTTAATAAAATTTATTTGTCATATTCTTCTATAATAAATACATCTACTTCTTTCTTACACACATATTAAATAATTTATTTTTTAATTTTAATTTAATATAATATAATTTTCTATGTTTAAAGCACATAGATGACAATAAAATAAAACATTTTATTGCTTTATATTTATTTATTTATTTGTAATTTAAATTTTGAAGTTAGTATTACTTCAATATTTTAGTTTTATTTAGCTTAGAAAAAATAACCATCTCATTTTTTATGTTACATATTTTTATATTTTATTTTTCTATTTATGAATATTTTTATTTTTACTTAATGTTTATTTTACTAATAATTAATTCATATTTTATTTATAATTAATAAATTTATTTTTCTCGCATAAGAAAATTAATGAGAGTAAAATAGATATAAATTTCACATATGTTTGGATACATAAAAGTAAATACTATATTAAAAAGTATTTTTTTTTAATTTTTATGATTATAAAGTTTTTTAAAAAAACAAATTGATTATTATAAATTTTTGAATATTTACTTAGAATGTTTTACGAAAGAATTAATTAAAATAAAAGTAAAAATAATTACTTATGATTCAATTATTATAAATGTTATCGTAACTTAATTCTATCAATAAGTTAAGAAAATAAGTATAATGGAACACACAAAAAAGACATAAATATTACAAAAAGGAAGAAAAATAAGTGATTTTAATAGAATTAAAATATAATAAAAATATTAATTATTGAATTAAATGATATTTTAATGTATAAAAAATGTCTCATATTAATTAATAAATATATTATTGAAATATTTATAAATATTACGAGATTTTTAACTTTTTATTATTATTTTATATTTTATGTTGTTTATATGATATACAAAATGTACCTTCTCGGGATCTGTTTGTACAAATCTTTAGTTCTAATTAATAAGATTATTTTTTCACGTCTAGTGATACAAAACGAAATTAGTATTCTTCTTTGTTACAATATATGCTCATGGTCTTGATTGTTTTCAAGTATAATATCAATGATTGTCGCAGGACGGTCTGGAGCCCCATATGAGCAAGTCATCCTTGTAGTGTCATTGGGGTAAGCATCGTAGGGCTTATGTTGATAACCTAAACAAACAAATTGTGGGAACAGGGCTTGCTTCAAATTCTTTATAAGAAGATGTCGTAATTATCTCTTACAACAATGGGGAAATTCTTCCAACTTTCAACGATGCAGGACAGGTATGCTCACATTCCCATAATACAAGTTGCAGGAGTGTGGTGTCCCGTACTCAAGAGTGAGGGTTCAAGAAAGTCTAACTTTCGCAGTTTCTCTTGTAAGACCATAAAAAGAAAATAAAACAATGCAGGACAGGTTTGCTATCCATAAAATTGCATTTTTATTGGTTTTTTCAATCTTCAGGATCATAGAAGTTGATTCGAGAAATATATCTAAATTACTGTGGTATAATTTAAGATCAATGCCAACTTGTTGATGCCGAGAATCTGGGATTGAACCCAGGTGGTGTTGGATTGGTTTTGTAATAATAATAAAATGATAAAATTTTGTGTTATAAAACTAAGACAATATGAGATAACATTGTATAATCTACTTTACATCTTGACAATCAATCAAGTCATCCTTTCGCTACCAAAATGACTATTTTCTTCGTGCAAGAAACCCTCTTCTCCTGAATGGTTAGGCATCCATGTCCTAAGTTCTAACAAAGCATGTCCAATATAATTTTCTCAATAATTAATGAAGTAGAATGCTGAGAAATTAATGTTGAAGTTGTGCTCATTAGGAAGAAGAGTAGGCCTAACATGAGAGACAAGAGCCTGTGAATTAGCCAAGGTAAACCGCCTGTGACCCAAAACAAGATGGTATTTTCTAATGAATGTTTTTTCTATTACCCAATCTAATTAAAGCATCTTTGAAGTGAAGGCACAGGCAAGTCATCCTTGGCTATCAAACAAGACTCTTATCCTCATCTTAGAACTCTCTTCTTCTCTTCTTCTTGTTCCTATTGATGAAATCATCGAGTTTGCTAACTCTTTATTTATAGTCTATCCAAGGAATAAAGATAAGATTTGCAAAGCCACATGTATACTCTAACTTTTGTTCTATCAATTTGCTGAATTATTTTATATCTTAATTATTATGTCCTTATTATCTTCTCACTCATATAATCATTTTGCATTATTTGAAGCACCAAAATCAACGGAATATATTCTTTATCTCTACAAATAAAGAAAGCCTATCAAGGCTGAATTCTGGCAAATTGGTCAGTCTACTTTCTCTGCAAATATACTTGAAAGCACATGGCCTTCAGTTTTTCAATTTATGAAAAGGGTAAATTTCCAATAAGTATATGATGTTAATTGCAAAAATATATTTATCGTTATTTTGTGTATCATAAAACTTGCACCAGTGAGTTTCCTTAACTGTTTCATTTTGTGTGAAGTAAATATAAAATTCATATAATTCATCTCGACTAAAAGCACAGCAAAATTTACTATTTAAATCTGTTGAAAATCAACCCCAAAATAATAATTAAAGAGGTAGAGAAATAAATGCTAATTGGTATATAGAAATAAACGAAATAATCAAGGTCAGTAAATAAACTAAGAATAAGGTCAGAAATAAATCAAGAATAAGTCATAGAAATAAACGTAAGAATGATCATAGTAAATAAACGGGTCATTGGTAGTCATAGTTATATACAGTAGATAAGATTTGTATGGCTTAATTATTTCGCTTTATATTCACAGAACAGATTGGTAGATTGACTATAAATACCGATCGCATTCGGCTTAATCATTCCATCAAAAACAAATAAGTTTTTGTATTCTTCGCTGTTAGTTAAGAGCTTTTTCGAAGCTTTTTGTATTTCTCAATTCAATTGCCTTTGCCAAGTATAATGAAGATAATACAAGTGCTTAGCTTGTTTACTTGCTTCGATCTAATATTAGTAAATTTAGAGTTTGCTCATTCTAAATTTTACTCAACAATTGGTAATTCAGAAATATGACGGCCGTGATTGTTCTTATGGAGTTATCTCGAGTCGTGAGGAGTTTGGTACTGCAAGTTTATTAGTCAAGCTTGTTCGATATAGTTAAAGTCTTCACACACGATTGGTGATCTTCAAGTAGTCGAGGAATCAAGAAGCTCAACAACAAAAACTATAACACATGGGCAACATGTAATGAGTCTTATCTACAAGGTCAAGACTTCATGAGGTCAGTGTGATGACAAGTTACACAACCAATGTTGGAAGATGCAAACCAGATTCATCGTTGGAAAATTAAAGCATGCAAAGCGATGTTTGCTTTCAAGACCACAATTAAGAAGAAATGCCGAGCATATTCTGGATGCAAAAACACCAAAGTTTAAGTACTGGACACTCTTGTTACGCTTCTTTTCAAAGAAGAATGATACAAGATTGCAACTTTCGAGAATGAGTTACTATCGATGGCAACGCGACATGACGATTTCCCAATACTTTCACAAGGTAAAGTCATTACATGCCGCGAAATTTCAGAGTTAGATCCAAAAGCTCCTATCGGGGAAACAAGGATAAAGAGAATAATTATTCAGCGGTTTCGAGACCCGAATATCGAGGGTTTGTTATCACGCTTATACAAGGATGGCCGACACAACCATCTCTTGTTAAGTTTGAGAATCATAGCTTGGCCAAGAAGCTAGCGGCTAAGCAAACGGGCGAGTCCAACCGAAGGGTGAAGCAGTTAAGCGCCACACTAGCAAAAGCAAAGGCACTTCAAGTGTACAATGGAAATGGATATAAAAATGATGGAGATAAAGGAAAATTCCTCAAGGAAAGTGAGGCTTTCATCCAGGGGGAGCTTGGAAGAACCGCAATAATAATAGAAAATTTGACTAATGAATGCTACAACCGCGGAAAGACGGGTCACATGGCAAAAGATTGTTGAGTAAGAAAAAGCATGTTGAAAGCAATACGCTACTTCCAGCTCTAAGGAGCATAGCGAAGATGGTTGGGATGTCAAGCATTATTCGCTACAGAGGAAGAAGAATTGGCTCTTACTATGACAACATCAAAACAAATTGACTACAAGAATGACCGATCGTAGATTCGGCTGCTCAAATCATATGACAGGATAAACGTGGTTGGAAAGCATGTCTCGAGTACGTATGTGGTAAGGGTAACACCGACAACTCAAGGTTATCGATAGCCCACACGGTCCAGAAGACGATAGTTACGCCGATATAGTACTAACCAAGTACAACTTCAAGATGTTTATAATGTCCCAGAATGAAGAAAAATTGGTATTCGTGGCTCAATTAACATCATCGTGCCACTATGTCTTGTTCTGGTCCCTCGAGACGCGGCGTGTATCGTGATCTCAAAATCCCGTAAACACCGACAACGTGAGTGGCAACGATTGGAATCGGGCCACGTGATGTCGCCAGACCGCATATGTAGACAAGACAAGTTAAGAAATGAGACACAGATCTATGGCATACGCGGTTAGGTCATGTTAGCTATTCCAAGCTAAATGCGATGGGGTGAAGAAGTCGACGCTAAAGCGGCTTCCTCAACTAGACGTACGCATGCATTACCTACCCGTGCGGTGCCAATATGGTAAAGCTCACCAATTCCCATACGAGGAATCGAAGTTTAAAGCAAAAGAACCATCGAGTTAGTTCACTCGATGTATTCGGCCCCGTTAAGCAACCATCAATCAAGGCGGTATGCGATATATGGTGACATTCATCATGACTTCTCAAGGTATGCGTGGGTTTTATTTATGAAAGAAAAATCCGAACGTATTATCAAAGTTTAAAGAGTCAACTCAAGGAGAAGTTGGAAGAAGATTCGTTGTTCGCGCCACGTACACCATGCGGAGAATATACCAAAGTGAGTTCTCTCAATACCTATGGAATGTCGAATACGCCATCGCACACTCGTGCCAACACGCCACAACAAAATGGTGTAGCAGAAGAAAGAACCGCATCTTGCGTAAATTTGTCTGAGTACGCTACATGAAAAGAATGTACCCTGAGGTTTTTAATCGACGATGGCCGCACTTTGTCATCACCGTACTTCCTCAACCAAGGTTAGAATTTGTTTCACCCTTTGAGAAACTATGGAACACTTAAACCTACGCTAGCTACTTTCGAGTATTTGGTCATGTATGTTATGTATTTGTTCCCGATCATTTACTGAGCAAATTTTGACAAGAAAGTCGTTGATGTATCTTTGTGGGATACCATGCTACCAAAGAAAAGTGGTGGAAATGTCAGGATCCAACGAGTGGAAGATGATACACTTCACGAGATGTGGTATTTGATGAAGCATCTTCGGGTGGTCCTCGCAGAAGCATTGCCAAACTCAAGAGAATTGGAGATAAGCCGCAACAAAAGATGGAAGAGCATACTATTCAATTCCAACCAAGTTTAGATGAATCCGTATATCCAGACGATGATGGTGCCAAACAAAGAGAGCTCTAATCCTTGGCAAACTAGCATATATCAACAACTAAACGGGGTTAAGTAGCCTAGTGAAATAGAAGAATCAACTCTACAATCTCAACTACGTAGGTCAACAAGAACACGAATGCCAAATCCCAAATATGCCAACGCACATAATCGGTGAAGAAGCAATAGAACCCGAGACGTTTGAAGAAGCATCGCAAAGATCCGGTTGACGACAAATATAAGAGAAGAGATCACGCACTTCAAAGAAAATCAAACTCTGGGATCTCGAAAGCCAAGAGACGTGAAACCCATATCCTACAAAATGGGTTTACAAGATAAAGCGCAGACCGTATGGGTCAATCGAGAGATACAAGGCACGATTGGTACCGTGGTTTCTCTCACCGCATGGACTAGACTACGATGAAACATTTAGTCCAAATGCGAAACTTACAACCTGCTCGAGTCCTACTTGCACTCAGAAGAAACAAAGATTAGAAGTCAGGCGTATGGATGCGAAGAATGCTTTTCTTCACGCGAGAGTTAGATCGGGAGATCTACATGATCCAACCAATGGGTTTTCACAAACAAGATAATCCCGAATACGTGTGTAAGTCATGGAAAGCACTCTACTGGATTAAAAACAAGCACCCAGGGTACGGTATGGTAAGATTGTCAATTTCTAACACAAAGTGGTTATTCAAGAACACCTGCAGATTCCAGCCTTGTTTGTTAAAGCCAATGAAGGAAAGCTAGCTATCAGGCTAGCGTAATGTGGGATGACTTAATCATAACTCGATAATAAGGCGTAAATTCTTCAAACAAAGGAGAATTTGTTAGTCCGTTTCCCGATGAAAGAACTTGGCCAACTCAAGCACTTCCTCGTTTGCAGGTTGATCGCACACAAGAAGGAATATATCTTTTGTCAAGAAAATATTCTAAAGATTTGATAAAATGGTTCTAATGCTTGAATGCAAACCAATTTCGACACGACGGGAGCTAAATGCCAACATTGCGGTACACATTTAAGGAAAAGATTTGGAAGATGTGACAATGTATTGAAAATTGGTAGCATTCTAATCTACTTAACCTTAACTCTACCGACATTTCTTATGCAGCTATACGAATGAGCCTCAGACATTTAAAATCCAAAGAAGCCACATTTCGAAGCCGACGAATATCGAGATACGTGAAGAAAGACAATTGACTACGGTCTTTTGTACAAGAAAGGTGGAGACAACAAGCTAGTTGGGCTGTTATCACACGCACTACGCAGAGATCACGACACCAGGAGATCAACAACCTGGTACGTGTTTAAGCCGCGATTCCTGGAACAATTTCTCGCGTAGCAAAAGACAACCAACAAAAGATTATTATCAACCACCTGCACGAAAGAAGCCAAGAATGGAAGCTCAAGAGTGTACATGGTTGATACTAATGAATAATCTACATCAATCAAGAAATTACGCAAGACTGCAGATTGTGACAATCAATCAAAGCCAATTGCTTGCGTAGAATCCATTTCTTCATGCAAGAACTAAGCATGTTGAAATACACTATCACTTTATCGTGAGAAAAGGTTCCAGCAAGAAGAAATTGAAATGAGACAAATCAAGACAGATAATCAAGTTGCATTTGTTTCACAAAAAGCTTGCCGTTGGCAAGTTCAAATGTTTCATCACCGCCTTGACACAAAGAAAATAGTAAGAGTTAAGGTTTGGCGAGTGTTGAAAATCAACACCAAAATAATAATTAAAGAGGCAGAGAAATAAATGAAGTGTTAAGAGGTAGAAATAAATGAAATATGGTCAAGGTTGTAAATAAATGAAGTAGTCAAGCGTTGTAGAAATAAACGCAAGATAGTCAAGGTTGTAGAAATAAATGAAGTTAGTCAAGGTTGTAGAAATAAACGTAAGTCATTGGTCAGAGAAGTAGCAGGTTTACAGAGCAAGATTTGTACTGGCTAGATTATTTTTTAGCTATTTTATATTTATGTAGATTGCATTGCGAGGACTATAACAAATTTCACCTTGCATTTGGTTTAATCATTCCATCAAAAACAAATAAGCTAGATTCTTGGGCTTTAAGCTAGTTAAGAGTTTTCTTCGAAGCTAGATTTCTTCAATTTCAGTCATTGCCTTTGAAAGCTGTTATACAAATAGTATAATACAAGTAGTTTGTTTACTTGTTTGGATCTAATATTAGTAAATTTAGAGTTGTTCATTTTAAATTTTACTCAACAAAATCTACTTTTACAGTTTACATACATTTGTTAAATTCATTTACATTCATTATAGGTTTAGACAGACTTGTCTATACTCTAATACTCATATTTAGTTTATAATAATATAAATTATAACTAAGATGATTCAAAGTATTTATATATTTGATTTAACAATTAATTTAATTTAAAACATTGTAATAAATCATAATAATACGTTTGAATGATTTATTTTCCTTGTACAATCATTTATTATTTATTTCAATTTATCTCAATTAAAAATAAAATAAAAACTCTTATATTTCTTATTTTGTTTTATTTATAATTTTATAAATTTTATTTTAATATTTATTATTATTTTGATTACATTGTTTAAATAAACATAATAATAATAATATTTTTCTATTGAAATCCATTTCTATTATCATTTACATTCTTATTATATTTTCATTACATAAATCAAACATGATTTGAATTATGTATTTTTACGATTAAAATGACTAAAAAAACACTAAATTTAATCGAATGACCCTTTTCTCATTTATCTTATGCTCCAACAAATCAATGGTTGCTTTCTTATAGAAATTGAAAGCTGGACATCCCAATGTTTCTCTCAAAACGCGCTTATCATGAAAGGGAACTGCCCAGACTTATAACCAGCACATTGCTGCCTTTCCTGGGCGATGTGGGACTCAACACTCCCCTTCACATCGGACGAGAGAGCCGTGCTCACCTCCGTCGATTGCCTACCCGCGCCAAGTAACCAACAGACACGGAGCCGAGTAGGAAGCGTGCACATCGGGACCCCCAGGATCAGCTCTGATACCAAACTGAATTCACTGAATGTATTTACAAGGTACATTACACTGAAGATTAATACATGTATAAATATAGGGAAAAAAGAATCTGCTTTTCCTAAAAATGCTTTTAAGAAAAGTATATTAGTTGCATACAATTAATATACAGCTTATAAAGTATATTAGTTGCATACAACTAATATACCATTTAATGATTTATTAACACTCCCCCTCAAGTTGGCGCGTAGATATCAATCATGCCCAACTTGCTTAGTGAGCCATATAATGACTTCTTGGAGACTCCTTTGGTAAGCATATCCGCAAGTTGCTCTTCTATGAGAACAAAATGAAAACTAATAAGTTTGGCATCTAACTTCTCTTTTATAATGTAATGATCAACCTCTACATGTTTAAGGCGACTACGTTGTAACCGGATTTTCAGGATATATCAACGACCGCCCGATTGTCACAATACATCCCGCATAGTATTTTTTTGAAGTTCGAAACCCAAATCTAATAACAAAGTTCTTATCCACAAAGCAATTCACAAACCCCGTGGAACCATACCTCTATATTCTACCTCAAAGACTAGATCGTGTCACCATTTTCTCTCGCTTCTTACTTTTCCATGTAACCAAATTTCCTCCCACAAAGCGTGAAATAACCCGATGTTGACTTTCTATCCGTAATACTTCCCGCCCAATCAGATCTCGTGAATCCACATACTTCAAGAGGATTGTCAGGAGCCAGAGAACATTACTCCCTTCCTGTTCCCATTTCAAATACCTTAAAATTCTCAAACAACATTCATATGGTTCTCACTTGGATCAGGTATGAACCGACTTACCACACTTACCGCATATGCAACATCCGGTCTAGTACGAGCTAAGTAAATCAAATGTCCAACCAATCTCTCGATAATTGGCCCGACCGCCTGGTATCCGATCCTGATACTCCGCTAAACAATGGTTTTGCCAATAGAGTGTCAATAGGTTTGCAATCCAACATACATGTCTTCGTTAGCAGATCAATAATGTACTTCCTTTGACACGTATATATTCGTTCTCTTTCCCTCGGCTACCTCAATTCCTAAGAAGTAATTTTAGTTTACCTAAGTCCTTCATTTCGAATTCGTAGGCTAACTATCTTTGTAATTTATCCATCTCAATAGTATCATCACCAAGTGATTACCATATCATCAATATAAATGATTGTGGTCATACTTTCCTCATTGATGCTCGAGAAACAGAGTACGGTCCGAATTACTCCGTCTCAGAACCAACCTTTTCGTACGAACCGTGAAAACCTTCCAAACCAGGCTCGAGGGATCGCTGAGGCCATACAAAGACTTCCTAAATTTGCATACAAAATTACTAGTGAGAATCAACTACATACCTAAAGCCAAGACTCACGTACACCTCCTGCTAATTCTCCACGAAGAAACACATTATTGACATCAAACCGCCGGTTGCGCTTAGGTTAGTTAGCTAGCAGTAGAATCCGAATCGTGTTCATTTTGGCAACAGAGCAAAAGTCGCATCGTAGTCTACACCATACGTTCGAGTAAACCCTTTTGCTACAAGCATGAGCTTTATACCGATTTACGTATCCATCACCATTATGTTTTATAAGAAACACCCATCGACAACCAATCAGCTTTTTTCCTCGTGGTGGTGACACAAGCTGCCAAGTATCGTTTCTTTTTAACGCATCCATCTCTTCATCCATTGCCTTCCTCCATATCGATCTCCCAACGCATCCCGCACTTTGTTAGGTACCGATACACCGTATATTTGATTCATAAATGATTTGTATGACTTAGATAATCTTTTAGTGGACATGAAATTGGCTACCGGGTATTTTGATTTTGCATGAATATTTGGTTCATACCTTTTGGCCGTCACCTCGAGTAGACCTATTTGGTAACACATAACGTCCAACATTAGACTTGATGTTATTAGTATCAAGAGGTACATACCTCATACGAAGACCTTCGCACTGTGGAGTTGTTGATCAAGCGGTACGAGTAATGCCTCGAGGGTACAGCTCGTCTTCAATGTCATTTGTCAGAAGTGAATTTCCGTGCTCAATACTCAAGATCCGTTTCGCAACGACCGGATTCAATGAATTATAAGTCCTATCCGGTCTCATTCAAACATCACCGCGACTCACCTAACGCTCCCTCACCATGATGACAGCTTCGAAATATGTATTCTCCCCCGACGAGCAAGATTGCGAGAAAAATAACTCATGTCCTCAAAGCATGTAACATCCATAGTAACATAATACTTTCTCGTCATGGGCAAGGAAAGACTTGTACCCTTTTTTGATAACTTCCATAACCAAAAAACACACATTTAATCGCCCGGCATCTAATTTAGAATGCTGATTTTTAGGAACACGTACAAAAACACAACCAAATACTCGAGTAGAAGATTATGAAAGGACGATAAGGATACGTAAGATGCGGTAGAACTGGAACGAGATTTTTCCATTAAGTGACACCAGACGGAGACGATTGATTTAGACGTATGGCCTGCAGACAAAGATCACCCCAAAGATATTTTGGCATATAAGCACTAAATAAGAGTTGCACGAGCCATATCAAGCAAATGACGATTTTTTTCTTTCGTACACTCCATTTTATTCCTGCTCATGACAAGTAGTTTGGTGAATAATCCCATGGTTTTGAATTTTTTTTGAAAAACATGATTAACATATTCTATCATCAAGGGAATTCGAGTATCCGAATGATGCCATTATATTGTGTTTCAACAAAGGTATGAAAATTTTGAAAACTCGAAAAACTTCATCTTTTGTTCTAAGAAGAGAAATCCACGATAACCTTGTACAGTCATCGATAAATGAAACAAAATATCTCATACCCGATATAGTGGGTTTTTTAGATGGTCCCCAAACATCAAAATGAATTAATTCAAAAGGAACAGTACTTTTATTAGAAATACTAGGAGAATAAGTAACACGATGGCTCTTGGCCAAAACATAAGTCTCACAATGCAACACAGTCTCACTAACACCAATAAATAAAGTATGCATGGTTTTTTTCATAAGACTAAAAGACGTATACCTTAAGCGGCGATGCCATAACCAAATTTCACTTAGCTTATCAGAACTAGAAGTCAATGCAGTGCTTGCCCGTGCTCCTGGTTTCTCCCCTCCGACCAATTATTTTTTTTTGGCAGATAAAGTTGGTTATAGACTTATATATATAACCTATTATCAATTAATTAAAATTAAAAGGGAACTACCGAGACTTATAACCAGCACATTATTGGTTTCTTTGAGCAATATGGGACTCAACAATAGAGACCAAAAATTGTTTACGTGGATTAACTTGGAGGAATAAACAATGAGAATCCATGTAATCTGCTTTGGCCTATTAGAAATTATTGTACAAAAACACAATAGAATATTTATGGCTGAATATATTTGAACTTATCTAAGCTAGACCACTGGGAATCCCCTGGAAGCTAATCACCTTCTAAGTAAAAGTAGCATGATGGAATGCTACTAATTTCATCCACTCTCCACAAAAATGAAAGAGTGCTTATCCATTGAATTAAAAATAAAATATATAAAAAAAATATAAATTTTTTATTGGATAGCTAGGATGTATGGGATATAGAATTCTCAGTATGAAAAAAAAAATCAGAAAAAACTGGTTTTTGTAATTATGTTAATAAAATATAATATTATTGTTAAATTTATAAAAAACATGAGCGATAAATTTCATGATTTTTATAAACTTTAATTTGGTATCAAAATTCAGTTATCAATAAACCAAGAATAAAATCAACGAATTTTCTCGCAAAAAAAATGAATGGTATTTATAAAAGTAAAATATAATAAAAATACGTTAAATATATAATATTAAAGATAAATTTATAATAGAGTTTATATAAAAATAATTATCTTCGATTATAGGTGCATAGTTGTCATGGAGTTTTACATATTATGATATCAGTTCCATAAAATTTAGGGGTTTGTTGAGAAATACGTTTGCTTAGTACGTAGAATCCAATTAAGTATAGTAGAATCTGAACAAATTTATGTTCAGTGTATCCATTTCCATGCCCTTACTTTGTGAGCCTGTGATTCTAATGATAAAAGTGGCATGGTGGTAGCACTAATATTTCAAAGTCATTGCCTTTTCCAACTGACGAAAGCCTTTATTCTTTCAATTATTACACATGCAAAGGCTTTATACCTAGCTCTTTAGGTTAAATTACCCACCCCCACGTCCATGCCTTCATGGGACCTTAACTTTGAAATTGATGCACGTGGAAAAAAAGACAAATATTAGCAGGGGAGATAAAGTAGGGATATACAGAGAAGTTATATTTGTTTTAATAATGCTGACAATATAGTTTTTAATTTTTATAATTTTAATTCTTTAGTTTTTTTGTTAAATTTATTCTATTAGATTCTTAATTTTTACAAATTTAATCTAAAAAAAAATTAAATGTATTAAATTTAATAAATTAAAGAATTAAATTAAACAAAAAGGTAATTGAAATATGTTAAATCTGTGTAAAAAATTAATTATAAAATTTACAGAGAAGATAGTGATTTATTCACTCATTTTGATAATAATATTGTGATTTCAAATTACAATATAAAGTTATATTTACAACATTAATGACTAAATTGATATAAATAATATCTAAATAGATAAATATAAATTTAAAATATAATTAAAATTTTAACAATCTTGACTTAAATAATACTTATTTAAAATAAAAGCACCTTAATAACTATTTCATCATAATTATGTTCGTATACTAAATCATAAATTAATTCTACTTGAGATGATGAAAACGTTTCACTTAAGTTCCAATATTCGAGTTGTGACGATAATATTTAATTAATGAATTAATATTTTAAAATAATTTGAAATATAACTATACCTAATAAGCTATCCAAAGAAAAGATATTAATTTTTTCAGATTAAATAATTTTTTAATACCACATAAATTTTATATATTGTATAAATAATATAAGAAATAAAATTTAAAAAATCAAACCTAAAAATAATATAACTCTAGTATTACCTAATGTATAACACTTTTTTTATATAGTAATATGTTATCAAAGTGTATAAAAATAATTTATTTTTATTATATTTAAATCACTTGTTATTTTATTAAAGAATCATGTAATTTTTTATTTTGAGTTCCATTAGTTTTTCTTTCTCATTTATCATTCAATTACTAACTTCAATTGTTACATGGGAAAATGCCTTTGTTTAACTACCCACTCCCACGTCATGCATTCATTTCATGGGACCTTAGATTTGAAGTTGATGCACGTGGGAAAAGACACTAAAATAGGGAAGATAAAGTAGAGACACGCTAAGAAGTTATATTTGTTTTTAATACGGCTAAACAATGCTTATAATTTCTTAATCTTTATAAACTTTACGCTTTGATTCCTTAATTTGTTATGTTTAATTTCTTCAACTAATTAGTTTTAATTTTTATAAATTTAATCTAAAAAAGATTTAAATATATTAAATTTGAAAAGTTAAAGATTTAAATATGAAGAAAAACATAATATAAATACGTTAAATTTATTTGATATAATAAAATTTTTATATTTAAATTAAATTTATAAATATTAAAAATTTAATAGAACAAATCTAAAAAAATAAAATAAAATTACGGTGTAAAAGTAATAACTTGTTCACTCATTTAATACTAATATTATGATTTCAAACTACAATATCAAGTTATATTTATTTCAAATTATGATTTAGACATTATTTATATCAAATTGATATAAAATATATAAATAATGTATAAATCATAATTAATAATAAATATCAATTTAAAATATAAATAATTTTTAACAAACTTTCCCTAAATAATATTTATTTAAAATAAAACCACCTTAATAACTAATTTATAATTATATATTACATCCTAAATTAATTCTACACGAGATGGAAAAGTTTCACTTAAGTTCCAATATTCGAGTTGCAGAAGCACGCTAGTTAGATGATAATATTTAATTAATGAATTAATATTTTCAAATAATTTAAAATATAAATATACATCAAATATGTAATTATAGTAATGATATTATTATAAAAGAACATAGCTTAATTTATCCAAAAGAAAAGATAATAATTTTCTTTATTAAATAACTAAATTATGATATTACGTAAAGTTTGTATAGTGTATAAATAACTTAAAAAATTCAATTCTAAAAATTTATCTTCAAATGTTACTTATAAATATTATATTAACATATTTCTTAAACTAACATGTAATATTTTTTTATATACTAACATCACTCTCTAAGCTATAGATGTTTAGATTTCACTTTATATTTTTATTTTATTTTATTTACTTACATTTTTTTGTAAGGTTTATGTGTTTTTTTCTTAAGAGGTATATTAGTTTTTTTCTTGAACTATTAATCTAGTGAAATTCTAATAATGCATAAATTTTATATAATTTATAATTAATATGATACATTAAATTTTAAAAAGTTAATCTATATAATATTAACATTTTGTTGTTGTGGTGTTTAGTTAATTTAAATAATTGTCATTTTAAAAAAAGTTAGTTTTTAATCTTTATATTATTTTGATATTTGATACCTTAGAATCAACTTTCTTATTTTGTTCGTCCCTATCCCATTAAACTAATAAATATTAAATTATTGTTTTTTTTATCAAATAAATTACATTTTCATTAAATCTTAGTATAAAAATACATCGACAAATCAAGGATATAGTAAACAATAACATAACACGTTCACTTATCACTATCTCTTCAGCACAATGGAGACTTGTCCCCCTCCAAAACTTATAAAAATTTATAAACTAAATTATGCAGTTTGTCAATTTCTTTTGCTTAGATATTTGTGGAATTGTCGCTATTGACTATTGTCATTATAATTAGAAAAGTCTTTACTTTTTTCATTCACATCCTATTCACTATGAAATTGTATTAGTTAAAAGTGATCTAATAATCAAACATATAAATCAAGAGTTCAAAGTTCTAAATTATTTCAAACATAATGTTTTTTTATCTCCATATAATTTTCTAAATTTCGAAAATAATATTTATTAATGTATAATAGAAAACCATCCTCATACTATCTGATTTCTTTAGGTAAGAAGAAGAATGAGCATAGTAATTTCATCTTTTAATACTATTTATAACTTTTTTTTTTGTTTTTTGTTTTCATTAAAACTATAAAATTAACACTTTAAAACTTATAACTATAAAAATAACATCCTTAACTCTAATTCATATACTTATTAATTTAAGATAAATGCGTTATTTTTGTTATTATGAATTTTAAGGGTATCATTTAAATTAATTCTTTAAGAGTGAACAATCCTATCAATGCACTTAAATTTAAAAATCTGATATGATATGATCTTTGAGGTTTAGATAAAATTAGATCGATAAATTTTATAGTTAAATTAAATTTAAAGTGGAAAAGTATATAATTTATTTGTATTTAGATCAAATTCAGATTTATAGATTTTATAATCTGTTGTATTTGATCGCGATCGAATTACTCTTAAATTATAAATAAAAGACATATTTTATTTTATAATATATTATATTTAAATATTATATATATCGTAATTATATTATATTAATATTTTAGCTTTAAACTAAATATAAATATTTATAATAATTTAATAATTATATAGATATATTTCTTATTTTTTAATTTTTTAATTATTATAAATACATCAATTTAAAATTTAAATATTATATATATTGTATTTTATATATAATAATAATTCATAAATAAATTTTAATATAAATATAATTTTATACAATATAAAAAATTTAAAATTTTAGATTTGAATTGTTTCAAATTAATTACATATATCATTTGAAAATTTTGAAACTAAATCCTAAAATCTTATTCAGATTATACAAAATCGTGTAATTTCTATTCGTAAGTCAGTGGTATAATTTTTTTACTAATAGTACTATTTTTAACTATCGATAAACGTGTAAATTACATCAAAATTGAACTTGTTTATTTTGTAATGGCCCTACTATTTTCGTTTTGTTCCGTTGGTCGACCTTTCGTATGGATACAAATTTATTGTAATATATTTTAAATATATTAATATAATAATTATTTAATAATAAAATAATCACATCAAAATATAATAATTATATATTCATATGAATATAATAAATAATCCATAAATATATATAATTTTTTTAAAACTGTCAAAAATAAAAGTATGTAAGGAAAAGATAATAATAATATTTTTATAATAATAATAATAATAATAATTATTATTATTATTATTGTTATATTCATATAATTTAGACACTATATTAATAAAAAAAATTAAAAATAAAGATTCATGCTTTTAGTTACTTATTTACTGTTTTACAATTTACTTTTCTCTGTATTTGCTGACACACGCAGAGGGAGAATTAGACTCCACACCGCCCGATCTAATATATAATCCCCTTGAACGGAGATACCTTCGGAAACCTAATTTGGAGCCTTCAGCAAATTACTATTAATCGAGGAGCAAAGACCGGAGTATAGAGAGACATGGATGAGCAAGAGCACGAGGTCTACGGCGGAGAGATTCCCGGCGACGATGTAGACATGGAAGCTGACTTCGACGGCATGTCTTCTAGACACGAAGAAGATCAAGGCTACGATGAACAGAGCTCCAAGGCACCATCTCCATTTCACTTTGTTGATTGCTTTTTAGGTTTTCTTAATCTGCCTTGGATATATTATTGAGTGTGCTTCGTTTGGTGCCATTTGGTTTGTTTGGCAGGAATTGGAGAACATGAAAAAAAGGCTCGAGGAAATCGAGGAAGAGGCTGGAGCTCTCCGCGAAATGCAGTCCAAGGTGGAGAAGGAGATGGGCGCTGTTCAAGGTTTTTATCTTTATTTTAAAGTTGCGTAGTGTGTGTTTTTATGTATTCTGTATCATGCAATTTTTAATGGTTGGTTTAACTTTCATTTGAGCCTCGTTTGTGTTTGTTGACTTTCACTATATCGGAAACTAACTCCCTAAAAGCTTAAGTTAACCTACTCTCTCACTTTCAATTCAACAAATTCAACAATACATGGCTTTCAATTCAAATACCATGTTAAAAGTTGGAAAATCAATTAATCTAAAAGTTACTATTTTAGAAATTTTTGGGAAGTCAACTATCTAAATTTTTAAAGCTGAAGCTATTGAGAGAATGGATAACAATGCTTTTTATATATTATATCACTCCCAACAAGTGTTGGTATGCACCATGCATATCAAACATTTGTAATTCCATAACTGGGTTTGAACATAGGATCTTCAATTATGATACCATGTTAGAAGTTATTGAGAAACCAGTTTTTCTAAAAGAAATAGCTATTAGGAGAAGAGATAATAATACTTTTATGAACTTATCGCTATATCTTGGTTCCTTCTTGTGGTTGTATCCACTTTGTCTTCCCTGAGTGTAACCTCTTTGGTGCTGGAAAAGCTAATTATTGGAAAATATTACCTGAATCTTTATTACTAATCCTTTTATGCGAGCCTATATAATTGTTAATAGTCTTCTGGATCCCTGGAGCATTACTGAGACAGTGAGAGCTACATCTGCCTGATTTTGCAGATTATTAATCTTGTTTTGTTCACTGTCTTGTTGCTATGGTGTTTGCTAGTTTTCTACTGTAATATAATATGCATCAATACGATTTCGGACACCACTAATGCAAAATGACCAACGCGCTTAATGATATGTAATGTCTGGCAATATTACTTCTCTTGGTTTTAAATTTGTTAGGGTAGGACGGTAGTTATGATTAAAGGATTAGTTTCAAACTTTATACGTGAGTTTTTGGTTTATTATGTGGGATACATTTTTGAACATTTCTAACTTTAGTAGCTGTCTTCAGTTTTGGTGGATTTTGAATTGCTTACTTTATCCAATAGTTTCAATGTACTCGAACATATACCAATCAACAATTGGAAAAAACATAGAAAAATATGAAAAACATTCATAATAACTGCTTTATTTGACAATCCTTGTTTTCATTGAGCAGTGGCCCATGAATGCTTTGTTGCACGCTTTTATAAGGTGTGAGTGTGAGTCAGATTAGTGTTGAGTTATCCTAGTATTTTTTTCAGTTCATGGTTACTATTACTTACCATTTGTGGACCTTTAAGCAATATATAAAACTTATGATTATGACTGAGCTTTATAAACTCTTAGGAAAGGATGTCTCCTTTTGAGTTTATCAAAGATTTTGTGTGTTCCTTAATAATCTTATCAGTATCTTTTTTATTCATTTTGACTACATGAAGATTCCTCTGGTGCATCAGCAACTCAAGCTGAAAAGGAGGAGGTTGATTCCCGGTCTATCTATGTTGGTAATGTGAGTACATAGTACAATATCATTTTTCTCATTCTTTGCCAATTTAGAATTTTGTTAGCATGTTTGTCAATTTTCATTGCACGGGTCTCTGGTCTCGTCATGCTTATTTGATATTTACAAAGTGTCTTCTTTTTAAAGAAAATATTTAATTTCAAGAAGCGATTGTGTGATCGTGAGTATTATTCAACTTGATTTCTATTTTATGATAGAGTTATCACTAGTGCATCACTAAGTTTTTTTTTGGTGGGTAATATGTGCTTTTAGTCCCCATGTAGTTGAATCATGAATGCAATATGAGCAGAATTTCAAATTGTTATTCTACGAAATCTGTGGAATTCTTCTGTTCCATGCTCAGATTGTTTCCTGTTCCTTTGATTAAGCACCTCTTCTGGCTGCTACTTTCTTTGTCAATACTATGTTGCTCAGTGTTTATATAGCACTCTTCAATTGAGTTAATATTAACTATGAGCACTAAGTTAAGTGTACATGCTTCGTAATTTCAGGTTGATTATGCCTGTACACCTGAGGAAGTCCAGCAACATTTTCAATCTTGTGGAACTGTGAACAGAGTTACAATCTTGACGGACAAGTTTGGTCAACCAAAAGGATTTGCTTATGTGGAGTTTGTTGAAATCGATGCTGTTCAGAATGCTCTGCTATTAAATGAAACAGAATTGCATGGTCGTCAGTTGAAGGTTGAAAATTTTTCTGGTGTGAATAACTCTCTCAATGTACAGTCAGTTAATTATATGGGTTCATTTGGCATATTTATAGGTCTCTGCAAAGAGAACAAATGTTCCTGGATTGAAACAGCATCGAGGAAGGCGGCCTAACCCATATTTCCGATCCAGAAGGCCCTTCATGCCTGCCCCCAGTTTCTATCCTCCATATGGTTATGGGTAAGAGCTAGAGTAACTGTAGTTAGTCTCGTGTGTTTCTGATGAGAAATAAAAAAAAAAAAATTGAAAATTTAGAATCTTACTATTTCCCTATAGAAATGTGGATCTGATAATATAATACTACTGTTTCCTTTTAATGCTATATGTGCTAATCTGACCTTATGTTGTACTTTAAAACCCAGCTTGTTTTCAGTGTACATTCTTCATCTTCGTTGTGATCAAGTAAATTGCAACTTCTAAAGTTGGCGAAGATGTTAAAAATAACATGAGATTGTAATATTAAGGGGTAAATTTATCTTGAAATGAAATCAAAATTCAAGTTATTGGAAATTCACCTTCAAACGTATGACATCTTGGCATATATTTGGACTTGCTGCATATTACTCTTTAGCTGATTTATGTGTATGATTCATTTCAGTCAAGTAGTTGGGTGCCATTGAATCCTTATGTAGTCCATGAATGCTGGTAAGCTCAAAATCATGCATTATTTCTATTGCTTGTGGTGGTGTGTTGGAAACATGATTAGAATTCCCTTCGTTTCTCAAGCAATGTGTAATCAATTGGCTGCCACATGGCTGTTATAAAATTAAATTGTATTCAGTTATTGGAAATTGGTGGTTGCTTGTCGATTCTCTACGCTTGAAGTTCTGAACCACTCATCAATCATTTTATGTTTTTCGGGTCACCAAATCAATCTTTTATGTTTTTTGGGTCACCAAATCAATCTTTTATGTTGCTGATGCAAGATTTAATCTTTCTACCATGCAGGCGGGTTCCACGGTTCAGACGTCCAATGCGATACAGACCTTATTGAATTATTGATCATGAATCTTATGTCATAGAGGAAGCCTCAATCATGAGAAGACCATTATCATAATCATTCTGTTAATGAAATCATCACGTCTTCAGTTCTGTAGTCTGGATAAAGTAATTTGTATCATCCTTTGCATGACAAAGGCCAACTTGATTCTTTCTCAAATATATAGCATCCACAGGACTGAAAGGTTTTCTCTTCGTGGTATCATACTCTTACCAAATACCAAAGATGACGAGACTTTAGAAGGTGCTCTAATCTGCTTTGGGAAGGATAAGAAGAGGCAAATATGTAATGTAGTTTCAGACCTTATGTTAAACCCCCCCCCCCCCCCCATCTTCTTCTTCTTCTTCTTCTAAATTATCTTGAGTCGGTGTATTTTTAAGGATTCATTTTGACTATCGTATTTTTAGCTTTAATTCAAAAACGAAAAAGGAAAACGGAATCGTACTTGTTGGCCAGGGTGGATTCAGAAATAAGCTAAGCTCATCTCAAGGCATAGTTAAGGATGAAAAAGAAAAATAATTGCGTGACTGTGAGGGGAATGATTGGGTTTCTGAGCTCCCAAACTGAATGTCATAATGTTTTTCTTTATTTATTTTCCACTTTTGCTATAGTGAAGTCATTATGTTAGCATTGAATTTAAATGTGATGGAACTATCTCACTTTCATAAATTTTGACTGAATACAAAGATGAACTTTTTCTAAATGCTAATCTTGGGAAGGAAGAGAATCTTATTACAAAGGTAGAAGTTATTTGGGCCGGGAAAAGGAGCAAAACATGTAATTTCAATGCCTTACGGATTTTTTTTAATAAGGTTCAAGCGGTATTTGTTTTTAAATTTTAATTAAATTTATACGTATATTTTAAAAATTTTAAAATGTATAAATTAGTTTTTAAATTTTATATTTAAGTTTCTGAATATATTTTTCAATTTAATTAAAATTTAGAAATTAATAAATAAAGGTCCATTTTAATATATTTTTTCTTCCCTCGTAAGACAACTTTTTATTCCCGAACAAGATTTGACCATGTCTTCTTTTTATTACAGTATTGTTTATGTTATTTGTCCTATTTGGCCATCCGCGTTTAAGTTAAAAAAAAACTCTTCACCTTTTCGATTGTTTTGATTTTGATGTTATTAACCATGTAAATCTTCATAGTGTTTTTATTTTTGTGACAAATTGTGTATTTAATAATATAGTTTGAGTTATGTATGTTTTGATATGATTTTTAATTCAATTATATACATGTGTAATGGTGATATATTGGTGAAGATATATGTGTTTATTCAAAATAATTAATGTGAAAAGAGCAAGACATGTAAAATAAACTACAAAAAAGGGGTTCAAATGAAAGGTGATAGAAACTAAATTAAATATTTGAAAATAAGTTATAATGATAAAAATGGATCTTATAATTATAAAATTACCTTATAAATAAAGCTACCAGGGATTACTTAAAAATAAAACACTTAAAAGTAAACTCTTCATGTTTTATTGTCAAAAACAGATAAAAGTATTTTTATTTCTAAAAGTGTTTTTAAAAAATATGCTCTATATTTGTTTAATTTTTGAATAGGCAAGTTGGTGCAATCACTTAATAAATACATAAAAGGAAAAAAAATAAAAATATTTGCAAGTAGGGTAGACATCGTAAGGATAAGTTTTTTTTATTTCATTAAAATAGCACCATATGATATTTTTAATTTTCTCATAATAATTCAATAAATTTAAGTCTATTACGATAAAATACCTACTGTTTTTGGTGAATTTCACGTGTTGATGGTTTGTTTGCCGCACTTATTACGTAACTGTGCGTGGCTAGGAGTTTTATATGTTTATAGTATGCTTGTATTTTTATTTTTGTATTAATTTTTTTATTAGTTGTTACAATAAGATATACTATTAAATCAGGTTAAACTCAAATAATTAATAAAATATTTTATTTATTTTTGAATTAAGATGAAAAGTGGATGAAATAATAATAAAAATATTTAAAGTTTTTCTTCAAGTGTATCATCTTACTTAGACATATTACCTTTTCTCATTAATTTTATTTGTAATTATAGTGGTACGAACTACAGTAACTTTGTATAATAATATTGTGATTAATTACATATAGTTTATTTAATTATATAAAAAAATTCAAATTTGAGTTTCTAAACGAAAATATATGAATAATATAATTATTTAAATTAATTATTATTATTATTCTTATTATTATTATTAATGATTAGACTTTGATACCTCTTTATAGAGATTAAGTAACTTTATTAATTTTATATTAATTTTAAATCATGATTATATTATTAAACGTACATGCATTATCAGGTAAGGATATTTGCGTTATAATATATATATTTTAGTTAAATAATCACAAAATTATGACTTAAATATAGTAACCATTATATTATTATTTAAATATCTTTTTTTAACTAAAATATCATAAATATTATAAATATTATTACTAATTTTTTGTTAAAATGTTATAAAATATCGAAAATATTAATTAATTTTTTTTATAATGTTAAAATTTATCTATTTATAATAATTAATACTATTATATGGTACATTTAATTATTTTAAACCTTTTAATTATTTATTTTATAATATTTTATTAAAAAAAAATATTTTATTATATAATATTTTAATTAATTTATCAATTTATTAATTAATATAAATATCTAGATCGAAGTTCGACCCGATGACCTGTAAGACTGCTGCGGTAAACATTCCGTATGGTGGAGGAATTGGATGTACAACGCTACTTCCCAAGACATTGTAAAATGCTGACTTCCTTGATTGATTTTTTGGTTGTTGCGTTTGTATTGGATTGTATTAGGACAGATTGGATGGATCATTGTCATTTGTCGGTGATAGAATTGGTACATAAAATGTTTCTTTAAGGTTGGTATAGTAATATTTTTACATTTAAAAGAAAAATTGTTGAATGTTTTAGCAATGCCAATCCAAAATGGGTGCTATTAATGTAATGTTTGGCTCTTTGTCTAAATCAAAAATTATATTCAAGTGAATTTTGAGGGAATTTCTATTTTTGCCTCAAATTAAAGCAGCAATACTTGTAGAAGACGGTGATTTTTTTGAATTTTCAGGCAAGTGTAATGGAATTTTGATGACCTTATGAGGGACATTCAAAATATGGTTTTCTTAGGAGGATTTTTATGTATTGTTTGGAAAAATGCCTTGGCAGAGCTAAATTTAAATGCTCTTGTCCTGGCTATACAGTGGATAAATGTTGAATTCACAGTGTTTTGCATTCTCCTTTCGTTGTATTACATTACCAAACAAGACATGTCAGCTTAACAAATCATATATCTGATTATTTTCAGCAACTCGTCTCGGAGAAAGATTTGATTGTAAGAGAAGAAGCATGCCGTATTGGTTTAATCTTTGGTGGTTTCTTTGGATCTTATCATGCCCTAAGATGCCTTATGAGGAAGTTGAGGAGGAAAGAGACACGATTAAATGCGTAAAAAAATGCTGTTTCCTTACAAGGGATTTTATTTCGTGGTGTTTTTTTCTTTCTGTCATGAAATTGTGCATGCTTTTGTCTTAGAATTTAAAAGTTTGATGCAATGGTGTGAAAATGTTGTGTGAAAACATATTTCTTATTTATGGCTTTGTTTAGGGGGTTTATGGAACAGAGTTGTGGCGGGGCACAGTTGCTGGTTTTTCTATTTTAGCATTACATGATTCTAGTCGGAGGTGCACACTTGCTTTGCATCTATTTGCTAGGCAAGCTCAGGTATATCAACGTGTATCATGTCTAATGATTACTTTTTAATAAGGGTAAACATTTCATTTACTATTATAAGTTTTAACTTTTTATTTATCAATTTGGTATTCTATGTTGTCATTTTTATATCAATTATATAATTTTAGTTGATATTGACGTTAAATCTTGATAGGATAAATCATTTTTAACCGATTGAATTGAAGAGTTAATATTTTTTATAAAATTGAGTGGGAGGGATTAGTCTCATGTGATAATCTTGCAATGCATTTTGTTCAAATTTAACATGAATATCAACTAAAATATCTAATTAATATAAAATTGAATACATAGATATGAATTTGGTTGAAAAAAAAACTTAAAATAGTAAATTACAAGTAAATCAAAACGGTTAGTATGAAATAAATTGTTTGCCTTATACTAAATCTAAATTCGGAATTTCTTCTTATAACTGGCTGATGAATCCTTTCCTCAACAGTGTGCTTACAATTCTGCAAAGTCTAAGAACAACTTTCACTTTTGGGGAAGCCACTGGAGGCATGGTGATTCTTTACTCTTTGCTCTTGCATGTGCACAGGTAATTGTTACTTTTTACTAAGGGTATACAATATAAGTTTTAAATTTTTATTTATTAATTTGATATTCTATGTTGTCATTTATATATCAATTATATGTTGGTGTGTTGTGGTGTATGCTGCAATAGTGGCATACACCAATGCTCAGTGGAACAAAACATGAAGTAGACAATTATTAATGGAGCCATAAAACATGGATGTACATGAATTATGGTTATTATTTAATTTTTGTTTTCATTGTATACATATAGTTAAAACACTTGTATAGAAATCAGAACAGAAAGAATAAGGAAATATACATGATAATTATCAGAGAAACACAATATTTATCATGGTATCAGAGCAAGTTATTGCTGATTAATGGAATTACCTACTGATTTCTGATTCTGATTCTGATTGTGGCTGCTGATTTCTGTTTTTGTTGATTGTGGCTGCTGATTTCTGGTTTTTTGCTGATTGTGGCTGCTGATTTCTGTTTTGCTGATTGTGGCTGCTGATTTCTGTTTTGCTGATTGTGGCTGCTGGATTCTGTTTTTTGCTGATTGTGGTTGCTGATCTCTGAATCTGTTTCTGGGGTGGCCATTTTGATTTCTAGAGTGGCCATTTCTGATCTCTCGACACTTTCCACCATCAGTTTCTTTTCCGAAAAAAAAACAGAACACAACGAGAAGGAACTGCAGTTGGAGTCACAGATTGTTCGCAGTCTATCTACGTAGCCGTGGGCAAACTGCACCGGTTTCCTGACTCTGTGAAACTTGAAAAACAACAACATATAATTTGTGGTTTGTCTATGTACGTGTAGCTGGTAGGTCTATCTGCAGTTGTGGGTAACCATACTGTTCTTCTAAGCTCGGACAAGCTTGGAACGAGATGAAACTACACAGAGGCTGCGTGAAGGAAAAGTTGTTGTGAAACCACGCAGAAGAAGAAGCTGCGCTGAGGAACACAGATGAAGTTGGCTGAGGAACATAGAAGAAGCTGCGTGAATCTAGCTGAGAAGAAACATAGAGGTTGCATGAAGGAAGAGTTGCTGTGAAACCACGCAGAAGAAGAAGTTGCGCTGAGGAACGAAGAACAAGTTGGCTGAGGAACGCAGAAGAAGCTGCGTGAATCTGGCTGAGAAGAAGCTGCGCGAATCTTGGCTGAGAAGAAGCTATACGAACTTGGAACTAGTTTAGGGTTAGAAACGTGCAGAAGAAGCTGTGCTAATTTGTAAATTTTTTTTAGGGTTACATATTTTTCTTCATGGAGGAATCTAGAGATTTAACCACCAATTTCATATTAGAAGATTTGACGACGAAAATGACGGAAGTTCTAACTAGAGCTCAGACCGTCTCACAACCTCCGCTAACTGAAGCGTCGACTGCCCCCATTAGTATCAAGTTGGGAGGATCCAACTATACCTTGTGGTCACAGGTGGTGGAGATGTATATCTCTGGCAAAGACAAACTGGGATATATTAATGGGGAATTTCCTCAACCTGCTGAAACCGACCCCTCCTTCAGGAGATGGTGCACTGAAAATGCCATTGTGAAAGGATGGTTGATCAATTCAATGGACCCCTCCTTGATTGAAAATTTTATTCGATTCCCAACTGCGAAACAAGTTTGGGACTCTGCTGCTACCACCTTCTATGATGGGACAGATACGTCTCAAGTATATGATCTTCGTCGTCGAGTTACTCGTATGAAGCAGGCGGGTGGATCTATTGAAAAATACTACAATGACCTTCAAGGGTTGTGGCGAGAAATTGATTTCCGTCGTCCTAATCCAATGGAGTGTGTGAATGACATACAAAGATACAACTCCATCGTACAAGAAGATCGAGTGTATACCTTTCTTGATGGACTTGATGACAAACTCGACAAAACTCGAAGTGATGTGCTTCAAATCAAACCATTCCCTACGGTAGAACAAGCTTATGGATTAATTCGTAGGGAAGAAGTACGGCAGACCGTGATGATCACGGGTATAGATACGACACCCGGAGCAGTTATGGCTTTTAAAGGGGTCAAAGGACACCATAATCTGATGCTACCAAAAACAGGACCCTCCTTGGGTAGCAATAAATTCACGTGAAATCCACCATCTCTTGACATGAAATGTGGCCATTGCGGAAACCCTAAACACACCCGTGAAAACTGCTTCAAACTCCATAGGTATCCAGAATGGTGAAATGATCTTCAAGCAAGGAAGAAACGGGACACCACTGGGCGAGCTGCTGTGGCTACCAATAATGCCTCACTATCCCTTACTCATCAGGCCGAATCATCCCAGGATCCAGGTATTTCAAGTAAAGCATTTCACATCTCTACTCGTAATGATAATGAGGATTGGATTTTGGACTCTGGAGCTACAGATCACATGACATTCGACCCAAAAGATCTCTCCAATATAACCCAGCCAAGACGGAGCCGTGTTGCCAATGCCAATGGAGTCACTTATCCAGTTACAGGAGCTGGAACAGTGACCTTATCTCCTTCATTATCATTATCTAATACTTTACTTGTACCATCTCTGTCAAACCGACTA
The DNA here is from genome assembly GCA_033030585.1 of Hippophae rhamnoides. Taxonomy (NCBI): domain Eukaryota; kingdom Viridiplantae; phylum Streptophyta; class Magnoliopsida; order Rosales; family Elaeagnaceae; genus Hippophae; species Hippophae rhamnoides. The sequence continues at coordinate 52,275,664 of CM065432.1, forward strand.
ATGTCTGTAAGTCAGGTCACTTCAGATCTTAACTGTGTAGTATTGATGTATTCTACTTTTTGCCTTCTATAGAATATTCTCACCAAGGAGATCATTGGGCGTGGTACTAGGAGAGGAAGACTATATTATGTGGATGACCTCAGTTCAGGGAAAGCCAATCACATGCAAAACACTGTTGGTAACAAGGAACGACATATTTGGCTATGTCATCGTAGATTTGGGCATCCATCATTCGGGTATTTAAAGCACCTACTCCCCAGTTTATTTTCAAATATCACACATTCAGATTTCAAATGTGATACTTGTATCCTAGCAAAAAGTCATAGGGTGTTGTACCCTATAAGCATGAATAAAAGTTTGACTCATTTTGCTTTGATACATTCTGATATTTGGGGACCTTCCCTGGTCATTACGTCACCGGGTCATCGTTGGTTTGTTATTTTTGTTGATGATTGTACACGAATGACATGGCTTTACCTTCTCAAACATAAAGATGAAGTATTTTCTACATTTCACATGTTTCACACCATGGTTCAGACACAATTTTCTGAAAAAATTAAGATACTTAGGTCTGATAATGGAGGGGAGTATGTTAATCAACAATTTTGGACATATTTGAACACCCATGGTATTCTCCATGAAACCTCGTGTTCACAAACCCCGTAACAGAATGGGACTGTGGAGAGGAAGAATCGGCATATTTTGGAAACAGCTCGGGCCTTACTAATCGGTGCACATATGCCTAATAAATATTGGAGTGATGCAGTTACTACAGCTGTGTATCTACTGAATCGTATGCCCACAAAAACCTTACAATTTCAGACTCCATTAAAGGTGCTATCTGATCATCTTCCCTTGCCTACTATTTTAATGCTTCCGCCCCAAATTTTTGGATGTGTTGCTTTTGTCCACCTCCATAAAAATCAACGAACTAAGTTGGATCCATGTGCTGTCCGATGTGTATTCTTGGGGTATGGCGTACAAAAAAAGGGTTACCGATGCTATGATCCAATTGCTAAAAGAACCTATATTACCATGGATGTCACTTTCCTCGAATCCGAATGTTTTTCCCATCACCGGTATCCAATTACACTCTTCAGGAGGAGAGTTATGGTGAAGAACGAAATTGGCTTGATATTGACATATTAGACACTAGTCCAACATACTCGGATCGTGCCAATAATATGGAGGAGCCAGTATCTAGACCCGAGCTTGAACTTCCAAGAACTGAAGCTGAAGTAGTAATTGAATCTCCAGAAGATGAAGTGGTTGATGCACCCCTCCACTCTCTAGTACCCAGTGATCCTCTTGTTGAGAATACTCCTGAGGTAAGCTATCCTATCACACATTTACAAACTAATGCTATAGATACATCTGTTGGTTATGTTTTACCTTTTAGACACAATCGAGACAAACCCCCAAATCGATACTCTCAAGAAAGAAAAGAACGACAATCCAAGTATCCAATAACAATTTATGTATCTACTCAAAGGTTATCAGAACCTATAAGGGCATTTGCACAAACACTCTCCTCTTGTCAAATTCCAAGTAGCATTGAAGAAGCCTTATCTTATCCGAAATGGGCTCAAGCTATAAAAGAGGAATTTGAGGCATTGCAGAAGAATAACACATGGGTGTTAAGCGAGTTACCTCAAAGGAGGAAGATGGTAGGATGCAAGTGGATTTTCTCCATTAAGTATAAAGCAGATGGGTTAGTTGATCGATACAAGGCGAGGCTTGTAGCGAAAGGATATACACAGAAACACGGGATAGATTATCAAGAAACCTTCTCACCTGTGGCTAAACTAAAAACCGTTAGAGTCTTGTTATCTCTTGCGGAAAATTTAGATTGGCCATTGCACCAACTTGACGTAAAAAATGCCTTCCTTCATGGTGATCTTGAAGAAGAGATTTACATGGATATCCCACCAGGATATACTGTTACATCAGGAAAAGAAACTGCATGTAGATTACAACGAGCATTGTATGGACTAAAACAATCACCTCGAGCATGGTTTGGTAGGTTGAGTTCAGCAATGAAGAAATATGGGTTCCAACAAAGCAACTCTGATCATACTCTTTTCCTAAAACATCGATTAAGGAAGATAACATCTCTTATAGTCTATGTAGACGACATGATCATTACAGGGGATGATAAAAAAGAAATCTCTAAGCTTCAAGAACAACTGTCAAATGAGTTTGAAATGAAGAATTTGGGAGGGCCCAAATACTTCTTAGGTATTGAGGTAACAAAATCAAAACAAGGCATATGTCTTTCCCAAAGGAAATATACTCTGGACCTACTAGCAGAGGTAGGACTACTAGATTGTAAACCGGTCGATATTCCAATGGTTCAAAATCATAAACTCGAAAAATATGTGGACTAAGTACCAGCAGATAAACAGAGATATCAACGGTTAGTAGGTAAACTCATATATTTATCTCATACTCGACCTGATATTGCTTATGCTCTGAGTGTCGTGAGTCAGTTCATGCACTGCCCAAGTGAAGACCATATGGATGCGGTCATGCGAATACTTCGTTATTTAAAATCCTCCCCTGGGAAAGGACTTATGTTTTCAAAGAATGGTCAATTGGGAGTCCTTGGATATACAGATTCAGATTGGGCAGGGAATATGAAGGATAGGAAATCTACTGCTGGGTACTTTACGTTTGTGGGGGGCAATCTTGTTACATGGAGGAGCAAGAAGCAAAAGGTAGTTGCCTTATCTAGTGCTGAAGCTGAATTTCGAGGAATGGTCAAAGGAATATGTGAGCTCCTTTGGTTGAAAAAACTTCTAACCGAGATTGGTGTTGCTCCTAACTCTGAAATGAACTTATTTTGTGATAACAAAGCAGCCATTGCCATCTCTCACAATCCAGTTCAACATGATCGCACAAAGCACGTTGAAGTGGATCGGAACTTCATCAAACAAAATCTTGAAGAAAAGATTATTAAGTTTACATTTGTTAAATCAGAAGATCAATTGGCTGATATACTCACAAAATCTGTGTCTGCAAAGAACTTTTACAACTCACTTGACAAGTTGGGCATAAGAGACATATATGCACCAACTTGAGGAGGAGTGTTGGTGTGTGTTGTGGTGTATGCTGCAATAGTGACATACACCAATGCTCAGTGGAGCAAAACATAGAGCACACAATTATTAGTGGAGCCATAAAACATGGATGTGTAGGAATTATGGTTATTATTTAATTTTTGTTTTCATTGTATACATATAGTTAAAACACTTGTATAGAAATCAGAACAGAAAGAATAAGGAAATATACATGATAATTATCAGAGAAACACAATATTTATCATTATATACTTTTAGTTAATATTTACATTAAATCTTGATAGGATAAATCATTTTTAGCGATTGAATTGAAGAGTTAAGATTTTTTATAAAATTGAGTGGAAGGGATTAGTTTCATGTGATAATCTTGCAACGTATTTTGTTCAAATTTAACATAAGTATCAACTTAAATATCTAATTGATATAAAATTGAATACATAGATATGAATTTGGTTGAAAAAAAAACTTAAAATAGTAAATTACAAGTAAATCAAAACGGCTAGTATGAAATAAATTGTTTGCCCTTATACTAAATCTAAATTCGGAATTTCTTCTTATAACTGGCTGATGAATCCTTTCCTCAACAGTGTGCTTGCAATTCTGCAAAGTCTAAGAACAACTTTCACTTTTGGGGAAGCCACTGGAGGCATGGTGATTCTTTACTCTTTGCTCTTGCATGTGCACAGGTAATTGTTATTTATCTAACGTAGCATGTTTGTAGGTTTTTACTAAAATCAAAGCAGTTTTCTTTGGTTCACTTATAGCATAGGCCAGATATGTAGGCTATTTAATATTCATGGAAGATAGAATAAGGCACAGAAGTGATTATCCTATAACTTAGACTGCATGCTGCTATATGAGTTGCAATTCTTTTCAGGTTATATATGCTTTTGTAATGCGTCCAGAGACTTTGCCCAAAGCATATCAAGACTTTATTCAGAAGACTGGGCCCGTTGCACAGCCAGTATACAAGGTTGTAAGGGATTGTTGTAGAGGATACCCAGTGGATATTACTGCACTTTCAGCCTATCTCTCCCAGAGGAGACAATCTGGCCATGTAAAGTTGGAAGAGTTTCCGTTAATTATACCATGTTCAGTAATTCATCCAGATACAAGTTCTTGTCTAGCACACAATTGAAAGGCTATGTCAGCTATGTTTAAGAAAACATTTCCCCTTTACTTCTCTTTGACATTTGTTCCATTTGTTGTTCTGTGCCTACAAAATGTACGTATCTCTCTCAAGTTGCTTGCTTTGGAGACGATACTGCATGAAGGGAATGCATTGCTTTTTATAGAGTGAAAACAAGACAAGACTTTGTATATAGATGAGAGAGGTAGCATATCTGTTTTGGACTTGTGAGTCTGCACTGTCACAGATTCCATTCCAGTTATTCTCTCTCTCTCTCTCTCTCACCCTCTCGGTCTCTCTCTCTCTAGTTATGGAATTGAAGTATGATTAATAATTGGCTTCTTATGTCCCTTTGTTAGCATTTCTATTTTGTTTTTGCTACGAATGTTAGTTTATTTTTTCTTTATGATACTGGTATCCTGGTTGTTACTTTTCTAATTTATCTGGTATGATATTCATTAATTTCTAGTTCATGGACTCCCCTGCTCGTACCTGTTTGGTGGCAGTACAAGATGCTATATGTTCAACAATGTTTTTGTCTGCTTTTGTCGGAATCTTTCAGGTAGTTGTTGGTTCATGCTTTTTATAAATCATCTTAAAATATGAGTAGGTGTATTCATTGTTCTTGTCTTTGTGATGCTAGGGGGTTATATGTTTGCATAGAAAAGTTGCATCGAAAGACCACAAGCTTCTATACTGGATTGCTGGTGGAATATCTGCACTTTCAGTTATACTAGAGAAGAAATCCAGACGCAGTGAACTTGCTCTATATGTCCTTCCACGAGCAGGAGATTCTTGGTGGTACATCCTAGTGAAGCGCCACTTACTTCCAAATATTAAGAATGCTGAGGTACTATGTTTCCTTTTTATAACATGTCCATCTGTTTGCATTTCTATGTATCTGGGTAATTGCCTTTTCAATTTGTAGATCTTCATGTTTTGCATGTGTATGGGAGGGATCATGTATTACTTGGAATATGAGCCAGAAACCATGGCCCCATTCCTCAAAGGCCTGTTTCGTCGCTTCCTTACTAGCAGAATTAGCAATCCTGGTTCCTTGTCTTGTCGGAGTGCTTGCTACTTTCATGTGCAGACTCCTGATCCCATGAACAAACCAAAATTGCAAGAGTGTGAGGATGCTACAGATTCACCTTCTGAGAAATACAATCTTAAATCCATACCAGGACTGTAAGTCATAGTGATAGACAGTTTTTCTTAACAGCCCAACACAAAATTTTGATAAAAATATTTTTCTTTTACAGTTTCAGGGATTAGGCATAATAAATCTGATTATCTGAGTGTGTAGACATTTGTTTTCCTCTGTACTTTTAATGTATAGAATTAAATAATACATAAGCTGGCTTTCTTGCCTTTTGTGAACGATATTCAATAAATTAAAATTCATTGAGAAAGTTTTGGTAAGCAATATAAAACCTTGTTTACAGGAGAAGATAAACTAGATTAGTACTTTATAACCAAGCATTCCACTAAATTTCTGACAGCAAAATTAGCAAGAAAAGAAAAAATGTTTGACATAGCAAGCTTTATATTCATCACTATATGGGATGTGCAATCTTTTGCAAATCTCATGGGCATGATCAGCACAACTTGGTTTTAGTGGTGACTTCCAAAAGTTATTATTCTTTTTATGTCCCAAAACTTTGCGTATTCCTGATACAACCCTGAACCAAGCTGAAAGCTCCCGCCTTCCTCCATGGATATCAGCTCCAACCTTACTAAGGAATGCAGTCTGATCAAACAGAGAGGAAGGTAGATTATTGACGTCCACTACATAATCATCTAAGATTAACATTATAATAATAATAATAATAATAATAATAAGGATTATTATTATTATTATTATTATTATTATTGATGTTAAAACAAATCCTCTCTTTTCTTTCCCACCCATGTATCTTCCCTTCTCCTTTCTCTGTATGATTTCTATTGCCCTTATATATACACCATGCATCATCAGCATTGAATAAGTTGTTTGGATTTCAATATTATTAATTATAAGTCAATCAATCAATTAATTTTATTTATTTTTTACTTAAACCCAAATTAAGATTCCATTTACCCCTTCAGAAGAGTCTTTTTATGGATACTAATTGGACATTTGTAGAAGCTACTTTTGTATGTATGTATGTATGTTGACTCTTTGGTTGCAAACTGATCCAGCTCTATTGATTATAGATCCAACATTATTTTTAATTAAATAATTTTTTAACCAATAGTCTAAGTTGAAATCTAATGAATGATATAATCAGGCAGTTTAAAGTTTCTGGATCAATCAATGAAGACTCTTATATTATTTTGATTTAATTGTATGGAAACAGAAAATCCCTTCCTTTCACTGATCAAAACGGTAAATATTTTAATTGGAATTAACTGAAAGCTCAACATTAACATCAACATATAAGATTGCAAAACTTAGCTTTCGTTCTGTTTACTCACTCTCTAGTTACATATATTTTGGTTCATTGATCATGTCAACCAGAAAATTAGTTACCCGAAAATATATATAATCAATTTATAACAAAACCATGTGACATTATATATAACGAAAAGAATTCATTATAAAATAAATTTCGAATAAATATTAAAAAAAAGACATCCTTTAATTTTAATAAGAATTTAATTATTCTTTTAATTTATAAAAAATACTAATTATTCATTTAAATTATAAAAACAAAGTGACAAAAAAATACTTTTATTGATTAAAAAAATTTGAATATATATACACCAGGGTATTTTTGTCATTTACTTTCCTCCAATCAAATTAAAACAATATGAAAGTGAGCTGGTGAGGGTATTTTCATATTTTCACCTTCACCCTATGAAACAGCTACCAGCTAGCTCTGCTATATCGTTTCCTCTGTTATGGAGAGATGAACACGAAACCATTCCTAAGCTGAAAAAGGAAGCACGAAGCAAAGGCGTGAGGAAAACAATTGTGATTGAAACAAGGGACCTCACTTCAGCGAGGAATTTTCACCATTTTCATAGGGCTGGATATTGGGAAATAACACAAATTCTCGATAAGTCAGCTTTACGAGAAATCAAGAATAAAAAAATAACACACAAAATTTGATAATGGAGTTCGGTCAATCTTGCTTACGTATCCGGACCTGTTGCAGATCTTTTTACTGAAAGGGAAGAAATTACACAAGGTGTTTACAACACTCACAACTCACAACCCAATTACACTCAAGAAAATTACTCTCAATTTTCTCTCACAAAAGCTTTTATCTCTAACCTTTTCTCTCAATTGGAATGAACACTTTGGATGATTAATTCATTACAATTACACATCTATTTGTAGGAAAATTCACTCCTTGAATTACTCCTTAAATTAATGGTTCCTTGAATTACTCCTTAAATTAATAGTTCCTTAAATTGCTCCTTGAATTAAGCTCCTTGTTTTGCTACATGAATTGCTCCATGTTTTACTCCATGTTTTGCTCCTTAATTTACTTAATTTGCTCCTTAAATTAAGGAGTTTTATAACAATCTCCAATAATCTCTCACTTGAAGACTGATTTCAATATATCTTCACACCTTGATCAATGCATCAGCTTTTCTAGTATTTGTTACTCTAGCAGACCAACTGAAGTTGAGCACAACTTCAGTTTGTCAATAATCACCACCTTTGTTAACATATCTGCTGGATTTTTGCTTCCTTGAATCTTCTCCAGTATTAACACATCATCTTCCAATAGAGATCTGATGAAGTGATAACGAAGTCCAATATGCTTTGTTCTATAATGAAATGCTGAATTCTTCGCCAAGTGTATTGCACTTTGACTATCACTATGCAGAACATTCTTCTCTTCTTTGAATCCCAACTCAATTAACAAACCTTGAAGCCATATCATCTCTTTACTAGCTTCAGTTACTGCTACATACTCACCAGAAGTGGATAGAGTGACAATTTTCTCGTATTTGTGACATCCAACTAACGGTATAGTTCCAACAAGAATATATAACCGGTGGTGCTTCTTCGGTGATCAACTTCACCTCCAAAGTCTCAAGGCTTCACGCACTCGTACTTTTAACTCTCATTTACTAAAGTACAAGCACTTTTCTATGGTGCCTCGCAGATACCTCAAAATCCACTTGACTACTTCCCAATGAGTTTTCCCTGGATTTGACATAAATCTGCTAACAACTCCCACTGTATGGCCAATGTCTGGTCTCGTACAGACCATTGCGTACATCAAACTTCCAATGGTTGAGGCATAAGGAACCTTAGCCATGAATTCTCTCTCTTCCTCTGTCTGAGGGGACTGATCCTTGGTAGGCGAAAATGATTGGCAAAGGGTGTGCTAACTGGCTTGGCATCGCCCATGTTGAATCTTTGCAAAACACGATTGATGTACTATGCCTGAGATAACTGCAAGGATCCTTTCTTCTTATTTCTTGTGATTTGCATTCCAAGAATCTTCTTTGCTGGACCCAAGTCTTTCATGTCAAATTCCTTTGACAATTGCTGCTTCAACCTTTTAATATCATCCATATCTGAACCTGCTACTAAGATATCATCAACATAAATTGGTAAAATGATATAACTGGACCTATATCTCTTGAAGTAGCAATAATGATCAGCCTTGCACTTATGGAAACCTGCCTTGTGCATGAAGCTATCAAACTTTCTGTACTATTGTATCGGGGCTTGTTTCAGGCCATACAAACTCTTCTTAAGTCTGCACACCATGTTCTTCTTCCCCCTTTCTGAGAAACCTTCTGGCTGGTACATGTATATCTCTTTATCTAAATCTTCATGAAGGAATGTAGTCTTCACATCCAACTATTCAAGATGAAGATCTTCGATGGCTACAATACTCAATATTGATATGATAGTATTAAGCTTCACAACGGGAGCGAAAATGTCAGTGTTGTCAACTCCTTCCTTCTGTTGAAACCCTTTGACAACTAGGCGTGCTTTGTATCTCTTGGAACCATCATGCTCCTCTTTCACCCGGTACACCCATTTGTTGTGAAGTGCCTTCTTTCCCATAGGTAACTCAGCTAGTTCCCATGTCTGGTTGGAGATGAGAGATTTCATTTCTTCTTTCATAGCAAGCTTCCATTTGTTAGAATCTCGAGTCTGAAAAGCTTCATCATAGAATTCAGGCTCCCCTCCATCAGTCAGCAACATATAGTTCATGTATCTCCTGTTAGGCACATGAGGTCGAGAAGACCTTCTCAATACAGGAGCTGGAGTAAGAGGTTGTGGTGTGCCGCAATGCTGTGTACTGCTTTGTCCAACAAGTTCCTCTAGCTGAAGACTTGTTACAATTGGTTCTGTTGCGGAAGTATCTGGGACATCATCTGCATCTGCAAATACTGACTCATTATGCTCTGAGTTATTGGCATCTATTTTATGCATGTCCTTATACATCACTCTTTCGTTGAAAATCACATCTCTGCTATGGATAACTTTCTTCTTTTCGTCATCCCAAATACGGTATCCAAACTCATCCTCACCATAGCCAATGAATGTGCATTTCTTGGATTTGGGATCAAGCTTATTCCTGCCTTGATCACTGATATGCACAAATGCTACACAAGCGAAAACTTTTAGATGTGATAGTTTCACCTATTTTCTGCTCCATACCTCCTCTGGTATTCTATGCTCCAATGGAACAGATGGGCCTCGGTTGATCAAGTAAGCTACCGTGTTGACTGCTTCTGCCCAGAATTGCTTCGGTAGACGTGACTGTATACGAATGCTTCTGGCTCTTTTTGTCAACGTTCGGTTCATACACTCAGCTACACCATTGTGTTGAGGCATGCCTGTCATAGTTCTTTCCATTCTGATCCCGTGCTCATAGTAGAAATTTTTGAATCTGGTGTTTTCATATTCACCACCATTATCAGTTCTGAGCTTTTTGATCTTCAAACCCGTCTCATTTTCCACCATATCTTTCCATCTTCTGAAAGCCTCAAATACTTCAGACTTATGCTTTAGAAAGTAAACCCATACCTTCCGAGAGTGATCATCGATGAAAGTCACGAAGTAATGTTTCCCACCAATAGATGAGACGGTTGTTTGTCCCCAAACATCAGAGTGAATAAGCTCTAGTCTTTCCTTCTTTGGGATTTTGCATCTTGTCTGAAAGCTGACTCTCTTTTGCTTTCCAAGTATGCAATCTTCACACATGTCTATCTCCGTAGACTGTAAACCTGGAATTTTTCCCTTAGAGTGCATAATCTTAATCCCCTTCTCACTCATGTGGCCTAGTCTCTGGTGCCACAAATTTGGTGTTTCATTGCCTGCTACAACTGTGATTGAAAAACATGCCTCTACTGTCATGTAAAGAGCGCCACTTTTCTTGCCTCGAGCAACTATCATTGCACCCTTTGAAATCTTCCAATCATCACCATGGAAGATCGTAGTGTAGCCTTCACTGGTCAACTACCCCACTGAGATTAAGTTCCTTCTGAGATTGGGAATATGCCTGACATCCTTCAACTCCCAAACAGATCTGTTTAACTTAATCTTCAGTACACCTTTTCCAATAATAGCACACGGTTGATCATCACCAAGATATACCTTTCCAAGGTTTCCGGGGACATATTTCTCGAAGAATTCTTTTTGTGAAGTAGCATGGAATGATGCTCTAGAGTCTAACACCCAAGATTATTCCTTACTCTCCAAAGAACATATCAATGCATCGTCTCCTCCTGAGGTGGAAGTAACATTTGCCTCTGCCTTCACTTGTTTGTCCTTCGGTGCACTCTTGCACTGATTTTTGTAGTGCCCGGTTCTTCCACAATTCTAACACTCGATAGTCTTCGAGCTATGGGAATTATTAGGATTCTTGGATTTGGACCTCCTGTCCTTTGATCTACCTCGGTAGTTTGTTCTGCCACGTCTATTCCCTTTGGTTGAATTTCTTCCTCTTGACTCTGTATGCAAAACTGAAGAAGTTGATGATTCACCTGACTCTCTACGTCGGATCTCTTCACTGAGAACCAGATCACGAAAATCGTCAAATTTCAACTTATTGCTTCCGGACGAGATACTCACATCCGTGACAGTAGCATTCCAACTTTTTGGTAAAGAAGATAAAAGTATTAATGCTCATACTTATTCATCGAATTCAATTTCCACTGAACTCAACTGGGTTGTGACTATGTTGAGTTCATTGAGATGTTGAGCTACCGATGCGCGCCTTCATTCATCCGTAAATTGAACAAACGCCTCATCAAGTGCACTTTGTTTGAGGCCACGGCTTCTCATACATATTGGAGAGAGCCGCCATAAGACCTGCCGTGGTCTTTTCCTTTGCTATGTTGAAGGCAACATTACGGATAAGCGTCAATCGAATAACTGCGAGGGCTTCATTCTGCCTGTAAGATTCCAATCTTCTTCCTTCATAGCTTCCGGTTTCTTCCCCAGAGAGGTTGATATAGATTTCTTTGATACGTATAATCCTCTATCCGTATTTTCCAAAACCAAAATCTGTGCCATCAAATTTCTCGAGTTTCACCCTTCCTTCATCTGCGGCCATTGCTCCCACTAAAATCTGACTACCTCTGGATCGTTTCTAACTATTTCTTGTAGAAAATTGACAGAAATCACCACCAATAGCTCTGATACCAGTTGTTGTGAAATAACGCAAATTCCCGATAAGTCAGATTTATAAGAAAGCAAGAATAGAAAAATAACACACAAAATTTGATAACGGAGTTCGGCCTCTTGCTTACGTCTCCGGACCTGCTGTAGATCTTTTTACTGAAAGGAGAGAAATTACACAAGGTGTTTACAACACTCACAACTCACAACCCAATTACACCCAAGAAAATTACTCTCAATTTTCTCTCACAAAAGCTTTTATCTCTAAGCTTTTCTCTCACAAAAGCTTTTATCTCTAAGCTTTTATCTCACAAAAGCTTTTATCTCTAAGCTTTTATCTCAATTGGAATGAACACTTTGGATGATTAATTCATTATAATTACACATCTATTTATAGGAAAATTCACTCATTGAATTACTCCTTAAATTAATAGTTATTTAAATTGATTCTTGAATTAAGCTACATGTTTTGCTTCATGAAGTGCTCCTTGTTTTGTTCCTTAATTTGCTCCTTAAATTAATGAGCTTTATAACAATCTCCAACACTGACGTGATTTAAGAACGTAAAACAGAGTAATAGTGCAGAGGAAGCCAAGAAAACAAAAAAATAAAATAAAAAACCCTAAAAGATTACAGAGGGTATGGAAGATGGTAAGATTGTTTCTTTCATGTCATATTATTGTGAATACCAAATTTTAGCGTATTCTTTCATGACAGAAGGTTAGGATGTTCAAATACAACATTTTAGACGCATTATCCAATTCTATTGGATTTTAAGGCAATGCTGCTCGTGTTTCATCGTTTATTGGATTTTTTTGAGTGTGTTTTGCTGGTGTGTGCTGATTTGTTGTTCATTTCTTGGATTTTTTGAGGTGATTTCATTTTTACGAGATTTTGCTTGAATATTATTGTTTGAATGTTATTTACATACCCTCTGTCAAATTAACATCGTTTATATAGTAAAAGACAAGTAACAGAGAGTAAAAAAAAAAGGTTTTATACGTTTCTTGTATATGGAGATTGTTGAAAAAATGGTAAATAAGTCGTAAAACAAATTAAGCAAGCAGACAATTAATAAAGAAAATGCATATTCAAATTAACAATATCCTTTGGGGAAAAGAAATACGCATCGTTGAAAAACAAACAAATAAGTTACACATGTACGTAAAACAAGCAATGAATTAACCCATCTCTATATATAAAGCATGATTTTAAAACGTGCGAATATTTAAATGCATACAATATTTAAAAAAAATAATACCCTTAAAATTTATAATTATATAAAAAAAATTATTTTATAATAATTTAATATATTTTTACTATTAATAAAAAAATATATAATCTTATTTCACTGAACACAGTTTTATTGAATATAATATAAATTAAATAAAATTCATTTAAATCTTTTTAATATTAGATTTTGTTTGTTAGATATCGTTCAATATTATTAGAATATTATTTTATTATTATAAATTTTAGATGTATTATTTTAAGTAATTTTTTAAAATTTAAATTGTGATTTTACTTTTAATGTTATATTTTACAAAGTAATATTATATATATAAATTGTTACGTGGAGAAATAAAATATTAAAGTAACTGTTGATCAGAGATTATTATACTGTGATGTGTTAATAAAAGCATTTTTCACACTTTTAAGTCAAATCCTTAATGTATTCCCACTCAAAAAGTAAAATAGATATACTACCTAAAATACAAAAAGCTCGTATCGCTAAAAATATGGGATTCATAAGTGAACATCAATTCATAAGATTCGTAAGTGAATTTTGCAACCATAGGTACATATATAGAATTACCCATCAAGAAATGGCTCAATAGTACTTTTTTTAAAAGTGATGTATTAATAAAATTAACATAAAATTTCCATTTAAAATTCTCTATTATTAACATCCGATTATTAATATTCAAATACATAAAAAAATTAATATAATTATTAATATAATCTTATTCCAGTATCATTCCTACCTATAGTCCAAGCTGGAAGATTGAGCCATTATGAATTACGTAATTGTAGTTTTACTTATAAGCCTACCCAAACTTACTCCATTAAATGCCTTATGGATTATCTGGTCCAAACCCAAACGTTAATTCATCGATGTTCGTAGAGTCTATGTCACTCAAGCATGTGAAGATAATGATTCTAAATTCTTTACATTGAGCTTAAATAATATATTATATATCCAATCGATTAGGCTCACCATTTTCTTCTATGTTCACGGATGAGTTGTTTTAATAATGCTGGAATTGAAATGAGAAGAGATATTTTATTAATATATAATGTTAATTTATAAATTTTATGATTTTATTTTATTTTATTTATTTATTAGTGTATTGAGATAATCATAAGATATACATAATGAATATCATATTTGTTTTAAATAAATTTAAATAGTATAAGTAAAGTTATAAAAATTTATAGAAAATAAAATATGATTATTTATAATAACTAGAATTTATTAGTGATAAATTTAATAATTATAAATGAGATATAATTATATTAATCGAAGAATTCATTAAAAAAAAGTGAATGAAACACGTTACAATCCATTTAGTATCTTTAAGATTTACCATAAAGGTTTACAACTTTACATGACAATGATTGCTAATTATCTTACCGTACTTACATATCCAATTTTTTCGAATAAGTGTTACTAATAAATAGTTATAAGTGTTTTAATTACACTTTTTTTTTACTTTTTAATTTATCTTTCATTTAAATATTATTTTGAAAAACTTAGGAGGTATGCTAGCATTTTATTTAATGATACGAGTGAATCACACAGTAAGTTTGTTAAATGTATTAAGAAGTGTTGTTTAATACCCTCCTCCTTATTTTTATAATATTTTAATAATTTTATTTTAAAAAAAATAAAAACACAATAATAAATAATTAATTTTATTTTATGTTTTTTTCATGTTTTTTAATTCCGATTGAGATATCAATTTTATAAATTGTTTATTAAAAAATTGATAAAAAATTTAAAAATTGATAATTTTTTCTTTCATGTTTTATTATACTTTTTGTAATAAAATGATTAAAATGACACCAAAAAAAATTAAATAATTATATCTAACGTAACTAAAGAGCCCTAGATGTATGTATGTAGCATATGAAGTCTTTTTTTTTTTTGTTGAAATGTTTTCACGTAACAAAACTGACAAAGAAGAAGAAGAATATAAAAATAAAATTAATTGCAAATATAGAGGATAAAGTTGTCCAAACAAATAATAAGCATAATTAATTAATTATGTGGAATATGAGGCAAAGGAGGAGGTAAGCCAGGTCTGGCCATACAATCGTAAACATGGTTAATATAGCAACGAGTATGTTGATCCACTGTGAAGCGCAATGTATTTTCACAAAGAGCAAAGGCCCAGGCACCGCATGCTTTTGATTTTATTGCCATCGGAAGATTGGGTGGTAGAAATGAAAAGGGATGATCTGGTGGAATTGGAACTACTACCCTTCTATAACCAGCTTTACGCGACTTTTTAATATTCCTAATTTGTTCTCCATATCTAATAGCTTGACGCCCAATTTTCTGTATGACTCGTGACCGAAAGAAAAGCTGCGAAACAGGCGACAATGTCTTGTTAACAAAAGGAGATGTTAAATTTGTGACTAACTCCATCTCAAAACCCAGGTTATGAGAAGGATGATTGCTCTTGTTTATACGCGTGTAACGCTGCGATCCTCGATAACGTGAGACTTTAACACTTCACATCGGTAAGCGGTCTCCCCAAGACCGACGGGATGTTAAGCTTATGGGCCAGTGGCGGAATGTATCACTCACCAAATGATTTAAACAATCAGATCACCACCGCTTCTAATACCATGTTAAATTTGGGCCTAACTAACCTACTCTAATACCATGTTAAATTTGGGCCTAACAACATCTCAAAACCCAGGTTATGAGATAAAAGATTACCATTATTTATATACGCAACGTAGATGCGATCTCCAGTCGATGTGGGACTTTAACAGAAGAAGAGACATGGTTGTCAATGTGGCCAATTTGAAGAGCATGAATATCTATGATGAAATTAATCATCATAATATAAGTAGTTATTATCTTAATTAATTATCACTTCTTAACTCTCATTTATACGTGTCTATATATATATATATATTCTCTTTTTAGTACTCTAGCTTGCAAAATAGCCCAACCGTTCACTCCCTAATATTATTTGTTTGTAGGAATTACGGCGTGCATGGCTTTCTAGTTATATGAGAATATAGTTAATGTTCTATTAGCAAGTATTTAATACTCTAGCTAGCTAGCAAGTCTTTTGAATTGTTGTAAAAGGTAGAACTTAGTAGCTTATATCTATTCTTAATTAATATTGTTGTTTTTAACTATGATTACCTACTAGTTGTACCGAGTAAATTGGAAAAACACTTTATAATATTATTATACTATTCGATACTAATTATGTATCATAAATATAATGATTCTTTGAATTTTAATAAAATCTATCAATAATTATAGATTTATTCATTTAAATGGTTTTATTAATGACACAACAACACTATATGAAATTAATCATTAAATTAAGATTTGTAATATGTATATATATACGACTATTAAAAGAAAATGTACCACGTACGTTACTTATAATATACTAATATATGGTTATATGTATTGATCGGCCTTGACGTCATTGTCATTAACGTTTTAGAATTGGGATGTTCATGGTGGAATTGTTAGATTAAAAAAAAAAGGTTTCTTTTGTCTTCTTCTTCTTCTTCTTCTTCTAAGAGTGTATATCATACATTTGGTTCATTGCTTAAAATGATATTAATAAACTGAGGTATATTGAGGGTGGATTTATATAGAGGAGAAGTGGGAGCAGTGTGTTACCTAAGTAGTTTTATATAGTAAGGTTTATAAATGTTAATAATATTGTCAATAAAATGTTTAAACATAATTTAGTTTTTAAGTTCATCCTTTAATGTCACTATTTAAACCGAATAAACTATTGAGTTTCAAAAGAACATATTTAAGGTAGGTTTATGTTCTTATACATATAAGATTTCATATTAAACACATCAGAACATTTAATATATAGGTTATTCGATCGATTGAGTAATGTCTGGATTGATCGAAAAGGTAGATCGATCGAACATCAATCTATTATGATTTAAGTCCTCTTAGAATTAATTTGAATATGAAATTAATCAAGTTTTGGGTTCGATCAATCAAGGACTAGATTCTTGATCGATCGAGATACAATCATATTCGATCTATATGGTCTTGAGTTTAATTAATCGTTGTCTGGATCGATCCAAATGGTTTTTAATCGATCAATGTTATTGGTTCTATTGAATGAGCTTTATTTAGATCGATTGAGTTGCGAGGACTTCAACTAATATTTTAAGATTTACATGTGATTTTGATTTAACTAATATTTTATTAAATCATCTGGTTAGTGTTATTCATCATTTCATATGCTCCAAGACAAAATGTGTACTTGTATTTTTGTGTTAACTTTTCAAGTGTCAGCAAAATGAGTTTGATAATTCTTGTGACTCAAGTTTATTAAAATGTTGGTCCAGATTCGAACATCTTGTTTGTGGAGACTGTGAAAGAAAGTAGAGACTTGTTAATAGGTTAGTTGAGGGCATTATATATATGATATGTAGTTTGAGTACTTTCTTTTTAATAGAATATTATTTTCACAGTGGATAGTTAGGTAGTTCTATGGACTCATGATTTTTCTCATAGTTTATTATTATGACTTAAGTTGTTTTTATCTAAAAATCTCCTGTGTTAATTTTTATTTTTACATTATTTTATTTACACGTGATTGTATGTTTGGTTGCTTGTAAATTTTTAATTTAACATGATTTGATGAATTATCTATTCGCAACCTTTATTTAATTAGATAAATAATTAAAAGACGTTCATATGTGTACATAGTGGGGTTGTATTCCTACCAATGTAATTTTATCATTTATAAATATTATGTGCTTTTAAATCAAGTGGGACACATAATAATTAATGAAAAATTTAATTTATTTTCACGTTACCATGGATTGGGTTGAAATGATAATGAGAATGTTTAGAGTTTTTCACTTCATTTAGATTTTAAATTTTAAATTTTAATATTCAATAATTCAATATAAATTTAATAATTTGAATATATTTTAAAATGATATATATATATATATATTATTTTTTTCAATTAAAAAGAAGTATAGTAATTGAGAAGTAATTAATATTATTTTTCATTGTTAATATGATATTTATCTTGGATACAAATACTAGATCGAACGTAGTAACCCATGGATTTTATATGATCAATTTATTACTATATATGATTTTAACTCTTTAAATAAAACATATATTTTTACATTATCAAAACTATAATCATGTATTATTTTGGACAGAAAAAAAAACATATACTTTCTAAGTTATAC
This sequence comes from Hippophae rhamnoides, assembly GCA_033030585.1. Taxonomy (NCBI): domain Eukaryota; kingdom Viridiplantae; phylum Streptophyta; class Magnoliopsida; order Rosales; family Elaeagnaceae; genus Hippophae; species Hippophae rhamnoides. The sequence goes on from CM065432.1 coordinate 52,293,899, forward strand.
GAAGAAAAAAAGTATGTACACAGCTTAAGAAAGGTTTAAAATAAAATTTTATTTATAAAAACAATCATACTATACAATTAATTCAACAAAATTATAAAATTAATCTACCAGCATATATATATATATATATATATATATATATATATATATATATATATATAAATAAATAATTAAGGAACCCAAAAAATAAACTGTATAAAAACAAATTGATAAATAATAATGAAATCTAAAAAGCATTATTTATGAATATTAGTTATCTTAAATATATTAGCCAATTACAAATATATATAGTAGTAATTAATAATGATAAATAATTATAGGATTTGAGTTAGGGTGTATGACTGGTATAGTGAAATATATCAAGGAGGAGGTAAGCCCTTTTTGGCCATACATTCGGAAAAATCATGAATATAGCAACGAGCATGTTCTTCAAAGATTGAACGCGAAATATATATACAATTAGCAAAGGCCGATGTACTGCATGCTTTGGATTTTATTGCTATTGGATGATTTGGTGGTAGAAATGAAAAGGGATGTTTTGGTGGAACTGGTACTACTTTAGAAAAATTATGATTCCCAGTTTGTCCTCTTCTCAAAGCTTTACGGATTTTCGGTATTACTCGTGACCAAAAATTAAGCTGTGGCTCCGACAATCTTTTGTTAGCAAAGAGACGGTGAGAAGAAGAAGAAGCCTCCACAACTAAGATGAAATTAATCATCATAATTATGGTCATCGTCTTAACTATTACTTCCTCTCGAATCATAATTGTGGTCTTTTAATTTATACACTCTTGTTCTCCTTCTCTTCTCTCTCTCAGCTTTTTTTTTCCCCCTGATATGGAAAAATAGCCAAACACACAGATCTCTATATTATTTTTGTATGTAATTAACTAATTACTAGAAGTTCTTTAATGTTGACGATTATCATATATTACTAGAAGTTCTTTACTGTAGACGATTAGCATATATTGTTTGGATTTATAGAACGTTAAAGGAAAACAAAAGAATAGAATTTACCGAGGTTTTTACCTTACTTAATATGCAATCATATTATATATATGCTTCTATTTTATTTAATTAATTTCATTTTTAATTTATTAAATATATATATATATATATATATATATATATATTATAATAATAAAAATTATACATTAATTTATATTATAAAAATATATATATTTATTTTACTAGAAAAGTTAAAAATAAAATATTATGTTATAACATACAAATAATAATAAGAAAGCCTTACAAACTAGAAACTATTATTTCAGCAATAAGTAACCGGCTGTTGTGCAATGGAATTAAGGTTTTATCAAAATATTATTTTTAAAATTTGTAAACCATAAAAGTAATATCCTTTTATATTTAATTTATATATTTTTATTATTAAAAAAAATCTAATATTTTATTTTATATTAAATATTATTTAATTAGACGTCATTTAAAATAAAATTATGATTATTTAAATCTATTTAATATTAAATATGATTCAATTGAATTTCATTCAAAATTATTAAATATTAATTTTATTGTTATAAATTTTAATTTAAAAATACCGTAATTTTTTTCTAATAAGCAAGGATAAATTTACACGCTTAAATAAAATACGATATTTTCATTTTTTTTTCCGTCTACGACTTCTCTAAGGAATCTTTCGATATTTTCGTATATAAAAGTCAAATTAATAATTTCTTGGATATAAATTTTTTATTATGTTCTTTTGAATTTTGATGACTCAGAATCTAGCAAATCATCAAGGATAGAATATCGATCTGTTTACATATTATTTTTAAAAGGGGAGCTTTTATATAAATCAGGTTTATGATGATATAGAGACTTTTTTTATTGATTATTTTATGCAAATATATTTATTTACACATAGAATACTTTATTTTATGTAAGTATCAATGATATTTTTTTTAAAATTATTAAGTTACACATATATTAATCATGTAACTTTTGTTCATACAAAAAACAATTCTTAAAATCATTTCAGGATGCTATGTTGGGAAAATTTTACATATACTCACTAAAATAGCATCACCATTCAAAAATAAATCACATCCTTATAAATGCTTATAGTTTTCACTTGATTTAGTAACATAACATGTCTAAACCTAATACAAAATTGACATGTTGTTAGATTTCCCCAAGGGTACAAATAGAATTTATTTAATTTGCAAGGGTACTTCTCTTAGAGTTCAAATTTAATGCATATTAGTATATGTATTACTAATACACAACATATATGAATATGAGTTGTTGAAATTGGAACAAAAATAGCTAACAAATTAGAATTTTTTTTTTGTCTACCAGCTCTCTTGCATGCCGCTTGTTACAGAGTAATTTTACTTGTATTTATTGGGATAGGAATTTTACTAACGTATCAAATTATATTGATTCTTAAACACAAATCAAACCATTAAATCAGGGAACCCAAAAATATGTATAAGTATTTTATTTTTTTTTAACGAAGAAGATGTAATTATGGTGATGATATATAAAAATTTCCTTTATTAGTGGTACATTACATGCAATTCTCTAAGGCCTTAAAGATAATATATATATATATATATATATATATATATAATTTATAGATATTTATTATTATTATTATTCTTCATTAATTTAACTAAATAGTTTTTTCTTAAAATAATTATACTACTTATATATTTTATTTGGGACTCAAATCATGGACTTTTTATTTATCTAAATAAGCTATTTATCATTGAGTCACAAACTAGTTCATGATTTTTCTTAAATAGTTAAATACTTGAATCCTAACTTTGATTAACACTTATGGGAGGAGACGAAGAAAGACTCTAAGCAAGCACATCAATTGCATTCATTCCAGAGTTGTTAACACCAATTGACCCAACGTGTGATTTGGAGAGTTAATTCTTGGCTGAGCACCAAAATCAGAAGAAGAAGTAAATGAAGGTGATCCTGACCGAATAACTGTTTTTTTATAGCTATAATCTCCAGGTCTCTTGTTTGCCGTCGAAGAGCTTTGAACCTCTGGCTTTGATACCAAGAAAAGGCTTGAAAGCTATTCTTGAAAAGAGTACTTATATTGTATTGAAGATGATGACTGAAAATTGTGAACTTTTGAGCTTACAAAATCATATGCCTAGTGTGCTTTATATATGACAGCAACAATAATCATATAATTGTAACTGAATTGAAACTAACATTCACACGGAACAAGCACATGTGTGTCGACTCTGATGCACACCAGCACACCAGCAAAACAGTTTAAACAATATAATCGAAACCAGTTCTAACCAACATCCTAATATTTTTCCCTACATTAAAATTGCATAAGTCACCGATCCTTTTAAGCTTAAATTGATTAAAGATCGTTAATTTAGAATTCTTCGGACATATATAGTCTAGTGACATGTTCTTCGATCGGAAAGTTTCAGGGTTACAAAATCTGAGTTTCAATTCTCAAAAAGTACGTAAATAGTTTAGTTATTAAAAAAAATTGATAATTTAATATTTTATTTCATCCCATTTTATTTAATAATATTCTGTTTAAAATCAACACCAATATAATAATTAAAAATGTAGAGAAATAAATAGAGTGGTTGAAGATTGTAGAAAAGAAAAGTGTGTAGATAAGATTTGTGTGGTTAGGATTATTTCTTAATTTTATATTTATACGGTGTAGATTGCATGATGAGGATTATAAATAGCCTACTTTCATTTGATTTAATTATTCCATTAAAAACAAATAAATCTTTGTATTTTTAGTTTGAGTGTGTGTTAAGAGCTTTCTCTTTGAGTGTTTGTATTTTTCTTCAATTTGTGAGTCAAATAATTTAAAATTAGTAAATTTGTTTACTTAGTGGGTATAATACAATTAGTTTGTTTACTTATTTAGATCTAATATTAATAAATTTAAAATTATTTATTCTAAATTTTACTCAACATATTCCTACGATTACTCTATATTACACCACTCTAATTAATATATATGATGTTAAATTAGTTTCATAGTTATATAATTATATATATAGTAAAGTAAATAGTTAATAATGACAACTAATTAAGGAGTAGGCTAGGCATGCACTCGATCTCTAGCCATACACTCGAAAAAGTGATGAATATAGCAACGAGTATGTTGTTGAACTGAGGAACGCAATGTAGTTCGACAAAGACCAAAGGCCCATATACCGCATTTTTTTAGATAATATTGCCCTTGGATGATTTGGTGGTAGAAAGTAATAGGGATGATTGGGTGGAATAGAAACTAATTTCCCAGGAGGTTTCTTAATACTCTTAAATCCACTTTTGATCAAAGCTTGACGGATCATTTTTGGTATAAGTACTTGTGACCAAAATGAAAGCTGATGAGGTGGCTCCAACGTCATTATTATTTTGTTATCAAAGAGACCATAAGATGAAGAAGAGAAAGAAGAGTTGTGGATGTGGCCAGCTTGCACATCCAAGATTAAATTAATTATCATAATCGTGTTAATCATCTTAACCAAAACTTCTTCTATTATCATTTCTTTAATTTATCTAGTTACTTTTTACACATATAGTTCTTTTCTCTAAATTTTAATTTTTTTTTGTATAATAGCGCCTAAACGCTACTCTCTAATACATAAATATATATATATATATGTTTTTGGATTAAAAAAAAATAAAGGAAGAAAATGAAAAAAAAAGAGTTTACTAATATTTAAGTATTTTAATTACCATGCAGCTGTCTTGATATCTATAATAAGAAACAATCATTTGAGCAATTAGATGTCATACTGTGGCTTTTGAATTGTATGGAGTTATAGTTAATATTTTAACTTGATTAAAGTTTTCATTAATCTTTAGAAGAGACAATCTAGCTAGTTTTCTGTACCGTTGCAAAAGGTAGATTATATATATGTTTTATTCATTCTTAATTTGAGCTTCTTCTAATCAAGCAAAAATTAATAACATAAAAAAATTAATAAATTGATTCTTTCAGTTAATTATTATTGGTTTCAACTAAATTGTACCAGAGTATGTTTTTTTTTTCCTTCTCATACTGTGTAAAAATGCCTTAATTGACACAATTTGTTTTTTTAATATAACATGAAAAATTTTGTTTCGAATGCTTTTAATTTAAAAGAAAAAACACATTTTATACTTTCTAAAACAAGCAAATTATATATGATTTTTTTATAAAATTATTTATGTTCGAAACCAGTTTAAATAAAACACAAAAAAAAAATAAATCTAAATAATGTTACATACTTTGCCCACGCTTCTCTGCTATAGTGATGATGGTGCCTTTAAGCAAAAAAGATTCAATATTAAAAAACCTAAAATACACTCAAAAAAATAATTAAATTATTGTTTTATTTATTTAACAATTATTACAATAATTATTGTCTCATATATCATCATGTTATATTGTAAGATTTACTTATGAATGGAAATATTATTATTTTTGATCGAAATTTGTTTAATTTAATTCTAAATATTTAAAAATAAACAGGTGGGGAGGGTGGATATCTCTAACTCCATGCCATCCGCACGGGAGCATTCATACTGGTATCAAAATTGAGAATTTTACCCATATCCATATCCTACAGGCGCAAACTGAACTCCCTAGACACTCATATATGGTTTTCAAGAAGGAAATTAAAAATAATTTGAATTTCAATTTATGGTATGTATTAATCTGCGTGTAACAATTTAATTGATAAAAAAGTTTTATATTAACAAGATTTATACACATGTGGTGGACTTTTAAAATTTCAATAAAATAAGATTGGACATTACATTAAAATGGATCTACACTAAATACTTTCATGTATAATAATGAATGTAGAAATTATTCATATTAAATATGAAACAGGTTCACATAAAAGTTTCACATATGATTAATTATTAATTTTATAATTATTTTAACACACATCTAATATTACTTACATTATAATATGATTTTATCATCTAATATTACTTACATTACAATCTAAATCTTTTTGTTTTTTGAAATATCTACACTTCTCACACTACCTAATTGGGATTCGAATCTCAGATAACTTAGATCCTACGTGCTAAAAAAATATTATATGTAGTTAAGTCATAAACTCAATAAAATTTGTTTCATATGTTACGAAAAGATAAATCAAATAATATTTATGAAATTAAATTTCTATTTATTATAATTAAAAAAATGGCTTGCATGATGACAATTTAATCTCTTAAACATTTTTTTTAGGCTAACCACAATTGTGAGGATATGTTATGCGTATAAAAAAATAATACCTTTAAAATTTATAATAATAAAAATTATAACGATATTAAAAGTGACTAATTAAACAAAGTTTTAAATATATCTAAATAATAGTAATTTTGTGATAATAATATATAAATTTTAAAAACATTATTTTTCGTTACTTTCTAAAAACAATTTTGAGACTACAATAAAAAAAGCATCCTTAAAGCTTTTAATCATATAAATAATATCACTTATATTTAATTTATATATTTGTACTATTAAAAAACTCATATAATATATTTTTATTATTAAAAAGCTCACCTCATATATTTATATAATTAAAAAACTTACACATCATTTTATTTTAAATGAAATCTAATTAGGTATCGTCAAATTATAATATAAATATTTAAATTTATTCAATATTAAATATCGTTCAAAACAATATCGTTCAATATCATTGTGGTGCTATATTTATTATTATAAATTTTAAAATTGTTATTTTTGGTAATTTTTTTTAAAATCTTTTAAATGTATTAAATATTAAAATTTATTTAAAAATCAATTTTCTTTATAAGAAAATGAAAAAAAAACTATATTTTGATACATTTATCCCCGATGAATAATGTAAATGTTGCTGTATTAAAACTTCCTGGGATCAGCGCACTTGAGGTTCGGCGCCTACTTTCGAAATAAGATCGTAACTAACTATATGGCATTTTCCCAGTCCAACAACATAAATTTTTGGGCCTTTATTTTTTCTCCCTCTTTTCTTACATAGGTTTGGTACTCCGTAGCGTAGCGTAAAACCAGGTGGAAAGTTCGTGAATCGTATTCAAGATAGCATGATACATCATACACTACCTTGTTCTTTCTCTATTTATTTATATTTATTTTTATATTTTAACTATTTATTTTACAATATTATTTAAAGTTATTATTAAAAAGTAACATTTTAACATTAGATCTAACAAAGGAAAAAAAAAAAGAAAGATAAACGCATTGAAAGCTTGGAAATTTGTTTTTTCTTTTATTCGTTCCTCAAATTTTATCTTTCTTTTATTCTAGCTTTTGATTACTGTTCAAACATGAAAGAAACTATATTATTCATTACAATAGAGATTTATCCTCCAGTTTTTATATCATTCAATTATACATATAGTTACACTTTTAATCTATTTATATAAAAAAATATGATTTTTACATTATATAAAATATGTGCACTACATTTTTAGATATGTAAAAAAAATATTTTTATATTATGCAAAAAATAATATATATAGTATTGAGATGAGTTAAAAATAAAAATTTTATTTATGAAATAGTGTTTTGCTGGCAATTAAACCAAAATTTAACTTAAAACAAAGAGTTAAGAAAAAGCTGAAGAAAGAAACTGAGAGCGGATTAACAAAATTAATAAAAATAATGGTATATCATATATATATATGAACGTTTGTAAATCAAATTAACCGCCTGGTCTAAAGTAGATGCACAAGGGGTGCCTCAAACCACGACCGTACGACGTTAGTTTTTGTATCATTCAATAATAATAATAATAATAATAATAATAATAATAATAATAATAATAATAATAATAATAATAATAATAATAGAAAAGAGAAATGAAAAGAATTAACTTTAACGAAATTAAGTGTCATGTATAATAAGTACGTAGTTCACGGCCGTGCAAATCTAAAGGTTCAAGCAATTCTTGAATTCATGTAAACAGCAACGACGATACCGGACTTGATTGGACTTAAAATACCTTTTGCAAATAGATTTTGCCCTTTCATTGCAAACATCAATTTTGGTTGAGAGTGGATCCTGAATTTTATCATTCTTTTTATGCCCAACAGCTGGCTTTACTTTTATAAGAACTTGTCGTATTTCCGATACAATCCACGAAAAACGTGAAAGTCGACGCTGTTGCCACAACCTTGGTTGCAGCAGCTGCTTTATGTTATATTTGATATGAATACTCGTTTTTGCATCATTTTCAATACAATCAGCAAAGAGTGGAGAATAGTAAAAATCTTTATTTTTATTAGCCTTCGCAACAACATAACCATTATTTAAGACTAACATTGTTATTATAATAACAAATGCTTCAATTCTCTTTTCATTCCAACTCATAGTGTACATCTCACTTTTTCTTCACTTTGTTATACTTCTAATTACTTAATATCGCAAATTAATCCAATCAACGTCTCTTTTGTTTTCTTTCTACAGTTAATTACATCAAGTTTTCTACCTTAATTTCTACCTTTATATATCTAATTAACATCAATAATGTACAAAACAATAGTATATATATATATAGGATTCTAAAATTAAATTGTTAAATCAAAGTTGGTACGTAAATGATATTAAAACTTAATAATATGTCAATCTCCTTCTAATACAGTTGGTAAGTGGAGAAATTTACTGGTTCGAATTCCCCACACCATTACTTGCTATAAAAAAAAAAACATGTTAGGGCTAATATATCTATGGCTTTTGAGCTAATGAATATATCATTACTCGTATACTGACTCTTTAGCTTAGCTTTGGTTTTAATTACAAGTACTATAAAAAATTTAAGATAAGAGCAAATAGCACCAGATGTCCCCCCCATTTAGGTGCCTTGAATAAAACTCATCAAAACAAATACTTACTACTATCATGCTGATTTATTTTTTAAATTTTTTTAAAGGACTAATAGCTCAAGTAATTTATTAAGTTTTATAAAATGGTATTTTAATCCATGACATTTGAACCAGTGTATAATTAGTAATTCATTGAGTTATCGTTATATTTTTTTACTTAATATTTTTTTTCATTTTATTCAATAAATAATACTTTTGTATTAAAAATATTAAAATATTAACTTTTCAATAAAAATAGGTGAAAATAGATTTTACGTTAAAATTTTTATAAAAAAATTTAACGTAAAATCAATTAGAAGATATCACGAAAGTAAAGGAATTGATCGAGTAAGCTACGTGGATGCCACGTTAGCGAAGATGGCCAATCGTGCAACTCCATGTGTATAATGTGATGTAATGTCATGCCACGTGTCAAAATGACTTTCATTTTGAGTTTCATCGCATGATCAATGGATAAACCATGCATCATCACCTGATTTTTTCCTTCTTTCCACGGAAGCCCCATGCAAGCCGTAAACTTCAAACCAACAATTCTTTAGTGTCTACCTTAATGGATAATTATATGTATATAGTAATAAAGATTAATTTCAATGATAAAGTAATCGATTAAATTAAATTTAACTTAATTTTAAATTTTTACTAAGAATATTACGTAGTAATAAAGATTAATTTCAATGATAAAGTAATTGATTAAACTAAATTTAACTTAATTTTACTTCTTTAACTCTCATACATTATTTTTAATTTATAATAAAAAATAAATAAATGTTTAAAAATAAAACTCATTTAAATACATGTTTAAAAATAAAACTCATTTAAATACATGTTAAATAGTAGTATTTATGATCCTAAACTTTTATTAGAGGCTTAGAATGGTTTGTTACACATCGATAGCCATCCATCGTTGAAATTGATGAAGTTCAAACGAATGCTTTTAAACATGTATAGGTAATATTTTTAAACATGCCTTAAAAACGGTCATTTCACGTAGTATTCCTTTAAATTAGCAATATAAGTATTTTACATAGGATTTTTTATACATATATTTTACATAGGATATAAGATAGAATAAATGTACCATTCCTAAAAAAAGGAATTTGATTAATTTTTTTTCAAATATAAAATGGAATATTAATTCTTGTGTTTTTCAATCAAAACAGGGTGAAGCTACAATCACATTGTTTTAATTGTATCCAAAACTTTTATTTAATATCAAATTTAAAAATTGATAAAAACATTATTATTGAATTGGAAAAATAATTTTGAAAAAATAATAAATACATACCTCTAAAACTTATAATAATAAAATATAATTTATAACATTAACTCATGTCCTGTCCTTCTTAATTCAAGAAGATGATGTTATTTTTATCATTAAAGATAATTTCTTAATTAATAATTTATATAGTCTAATATCTAGCATCATTCATCGTAATATTTATTTTAAATATATAATCCATTTACATATAGCTAAAAACATTTATTTTAAATATATAATCCATTTACATATAGCTAAAAACATGACTAATTCTATCTTAATTAAAGACACACAAGTCTCGTGATTTTTTTTAAATACAATTTAGATCAATAATTATTCTTTAGTTAAGTTCTACGTAGAAAATGTAAATATATATAATCTTATAATTATTAAAAATAAGTAATTTAAGTCACGTAATTATTAAAATAAATATACTTCTTATCTAATTATGGGATTAATTTTTATATTGAAATCTTGAACTTTAATAAATAATGAGACTTGAATTATACAGCTCATAAATTATAGGATTAAAGTATATTTTTGCATGTAATAACGTAACTATTGTAAACTTTTTTATCATTAAAGACGTGGGTTAACATTATTTCTGCTATAAAATAGACAAGGAATTATAAAATTAGAACATTTTCATAGAACAATTACTGAAACAAACATGCTATATGTGTTATCTTAGAGCGTATTTGGTTCAGTTTCTAGGTTGTTGAGTATTTCTATCATTGGAACACATCTTCAATTTATCGACACAGCAAATATAATACCGAGGAGTATCAGGCTTATGCAGTCGAGTGCAAACATCTTTGGCTCATACGTTAATGCATGCAATGAGTCTTGCTGCCTTTGGATCCACCCTGTGGATCGGATTTTTGTTCCTCTTTTAAAGTTTTTTAACAACTTGTATGTCAACCCAGGACTCATTAGAAAGTCGTCGTTGTCACTTTCGTGAAAATAGTGACTTTCTGTTATTATTATTATTTTTTGAAATACTTATACTATTATTAAATACCTAAGATTTAGATTTTAGATCTTTTACGTACTCAAATGAGTTTAATATCGTTATGACATAGCTAGTATCAAGGATTTGTTAAAATCAATTTAGAGGGCTTAATTAATTAGCTCTAATTTTGGTACGTAGATATTAAATCTTAGGAGGTACAATCTTGCTATTGAGACAATCGTTTAATTTATCATCACAATAAATTAAGATGATACCGAGGGGTATCAGGAATCGTGTAATCTCTTGCAAAAGACTTTGCCCCATTCTCTGCAAGCAGTGGCTTTTGGTGTGAATGTAGTCCGGAGTGGCTTTTCTCTTTGAATTGGTGGTTTTTCAATTGGCTTTCTCTTAGCCGAGGACCAATTTGAAAGTAGTACTAGTTGTTGTTGCTCTCTTCGTATATTACTATAATTAAATGTGTCATGAATACAAGCCTTAGCATCATGATCGCTAGTATAAGCAAAGAGTTCACGATAAGAGGAAGATTGGTTATCTGCATAGTAATTAGCTTGCACCACACAATCATAAAAGATTAAGATGGTTATAATTATAATTATCTTCATGCATAATGGCAAATAATGGTTATTCTCTTATGTCTTCTCTCGGATTTTTCTTCCCTATATATGTGCAAATTTGGGTTTATATTTTACCTAGCTACATGTACTACAGTATTGTTGATATATATATATTTCATTTTTTTATGCTCAAGTTATATATATATATATAGAGTAAATGATGTGCCCTTTGTGCTCACTTTAGGGATATATGTACCTTGCATAAATTATTTGGACTTTTCAAAACGAGTTTCTTATTTCTAAAAAAATTAATGATTACGAGAATTGTTATTTCAAAAATTAATATCATATTAATTAAATTGTTATTTAATAATATAATACTTAAGTATATTTTAAAATAAAAACTCTTATTTAACATTATCAAAAGCAACTCACAATAAGATTTATTATATATGGTTATACTAGAAAAAATTCAACCTATACAACACTCATGATAGGTTAAATGAGTTTTTTCATCTTATCGCACGTCTCGTTTAATGTCTCTAATAGATTCATTGATTAAATTTATCGTATTTTAGTTATAATTATTTTTAATGATCTCATAATTAATATAAATAATTATAGTTATTATTGATAATTATATATATATTTTTTATAATTTTACTCGTCATTTAAAATTATTTGAAACAAATGAAATATTTCATTATAATACCATTTCATCATCGTCACAATATATTAAAAAAATAAGTGGTATAAGATTAAATGAATTCATAAAATTCATTAATTATAAAATAAATTAATGAAATATTAGGTGTTTATTGATAATAAAATAATCTCACTTAAATCTAATAGTAATTAATAAGAACACATTAATATTTAGATAAATAATATTTTTGATGTGATGTTGAAAATGACAAAGGATAATTCTTTTTAAAGTAACATATGATTGCCAGGCTTTTGAGAACTACAATGTATATATATATATATATATATATATATATATATATATATATATATATATATATATATAGTGCTAAGAACCCCGTGAATATTTATTGGCTGTAGAGTTAACTACTCGTTACTAATTTATTGGATTTTTTTAGGGTCAAGGACAAATTAACACATCAAAGTCTTATCCTTTTATGCCTTCTAGTTATTAAGAGAATCTCATTACTAGAGTGGGAAAATTACACATTGAGATCGTGTTTTAAAGGGTATTAAATTACAAGTAAGGATTCTCTTTTACTTGTTTACAAATTTATTTAACGTATTTAAAAATAATTATTACTTTTGCATCTAAAAGAAATTTAAATAAAACAATTAATCATTTTATTGCAATTCCACAATAAAATAAATAAATACAATCAAAAGAAATTTTATTTCCAAAAAAAAATTCTATTATATATGTTAAAAAATAAGATATTTATTAGGATAATAAACTCCAAGTCTTTTTAGTTGAGTTACAATAATAATTTTTTAAAAAACGAGATATAAGGTCCTTATCTTATTTTTTCAAAATTTAAAATTTAAAATATAAATATAAAAGAACATGAAATGTATTTTTTTATAAATATATGGGCATTATTGTTTTTAAGCATGATTATATATACTAGTTAAAAACACGTGCAGTGAATTGTTTGACATTTTTTATTTATTTTTACATGTTTGAAATATAAATACAACATGATGCACGTCATCGGTATCATGTTACACGTGATTTATTAGTGTCTTTGGTAAAGATTATTGGTATCCTGAGCCTAAACCCTGTCATATACCACCAATACCTTAATATATACTTAGTTTAATGGAAACTAATTTTTAGATTGATGTATACAATAATCTATAACAATCTATATATATATATATGACGTGATTTGTCCAATGAGGTAATGCATTATATATATGTTGATATAAGTAACAATTTTTTTTTTATTCATGTACGCGCTTTTATTAACATAAAAATTAAAAGTTTAATTATATAATATAATCTTAATTTAATTATATAATTCTATTTTTAAGCTCTTAGTAAAAAAAAAATATTTTACTATGTAAAAACATATCTTGTTCATAATATTTTTTCAAATGTAAATAGTAAAAACTAAGTAGTTTCATATTCATATGGTATCATTTTTAACTCAATTAAAAAAATATATGTTATTTAAGTTATAAGAAAACATATGTTAGATATATGTTTTCATTAAAAAAAGCATATATTTTTTACATTATTTTAAGGGAATAAAAATAAAATATTACATATAAAGTGAGTATGTCATGTAATTATATCAAAATTAAATTTCAAATATATAGATATCAAAATATGATAAATCAGATACAATAATAACTAAATTAAAGTTAGAAAAGTATTATGATTAATACTCTCAATTACACTCTTATTCTCACTAATATCATTTTTCAAACAAAACATGTAAGAAATCTACTTCATTTTAAACTATTTTCTAATTTTGTAAAAAAAGTTAACGTATAAAAGAAAATAAAATTTCTGACATCACAGCCAAGTAGAAGAGGAGCCTTGGAAATGACCCATAGACTAAAATGAACTTTGTATTCATCTTTACTTATTCCTCCATTTCCAATCTCAAGCATGTCTGGATCTGTATATTTAAATTCACAAACAATATATTATAAAAACGGGGTCATATATGTTTCTTAATTAAGTTATCTGTGTTATTTAATCCTAGAAAAAGAAATAAATTAATAATAAATTATATTATTTTAATAATTTATATTAAAAATATTATATTTTTTTATCAAATGATTAAAATAATATTAAAATAAAAATATTTAACGACATTACATATCAAATTTAATATGAAATATTTAGAAAAAAATAAACAATAAAAAATATTTAAATATATAGTTTATTTTAAAAATAAAATAACGAAAAAATCAAAAAAATATTAAAATAAATATTTTAAGAATTTTTTTATATTATCTATTACCTTATTATTATTTGAAAACTTGTTTTTTAGTTACATTTTAATCAAATAAAATAAAAAAAATAAAAGTAATATTATTTTACTATAAAAATATTAAAATAATATAATTTATTTTTAATTAATTTATTTTTTTAAATTAAAATATTAAATAATATCATTTATAATATAAGTGATAAAACAATAAAAATGAAATAATATAAAAAACGCTACATAAACACAGTAATATTATTTATACATCATGGCTCTATTACTCACCATTCCAACCTCCAGGCCTTGCAAGATCTGCATATACCTTGTTTGAATCTGCTCTAGCTATCATACTGCCAAAACGAAACAAACAAACATAAAAAGGAAAACAATTTTTATTCTTTTTTTAATATAAAGAAAATTTTATATATTTGTGGAGAAAACCTTTTATATAAGTAAAATCCATAAGTATTTGATATGCTTGGATAATTTAAAGAAAATATTATTAGTACTTAAAAGCAATAAATGAAGAGTTTCTCAACTTCATACATAAATCTTACTAATGTTAAAATCTCTCCTTTGTGCATGGGAGGGGGGGGGGGGGGAATTATATTATATTATATTATATTATATAATCTATACCTCTCCCAATTATCAGTAATGTCCATAGTAGTTCTCCATCTATTTCCTACTTTAGCACCCAATAAAGCAGGGTGCAGATCTCCCCTAAAAAAACAAAATAAGGAATAATAAATTATAAAATAATGCTTATTATTATTATTATTATTATTATTATTATTATTATTATTATTTAATAAAAAGGAAATTTTTCATCATCATTCCATAGTCGCTGTGTCTTTTGTAGGTAATTAATTGATGAGATAACTATTATGATCTTTTGATAAGGATAAAGCAAACAAAAATATTTGAGATAAACGATGACACTGATTATCAATTATATATATTCTTCTAATCCGAACTTTATTATAACGCAATAAATAAAATATGACACTACTAAGTACTTAACAAAATTTCGAAAATATTAAAAAAAATTATCCCTTTTAATTTTTTCTTTCTTTTGAGTTGAGTTTGATAATTATACTAATTTACGAGGAATGGTAGCAACACTCTTTTATGTCATGATATGTTTTTTTTAAATAATAATAAATAAATGTTATAAACTTAATTTATTTTTTAGAAAATTAAATTTAAAAAAATTAATTAATAATTTTTTTTTGAAATAAGTAATAATATATTATAAATATATGTGTCAATATATTATCAATATATTATCAATATCAAATTTGATAATTAGTATTCAAATATAAGTTATTTATCACAATATATGATGAAGAGAGTATCATTTCAAACTAGATTTTTATTATGGTATTATAAATGTCAAATCCCATGTATTCAAAGATTAGTTGATTATCTTAATTAAATAAAGTTACATGACGTTGAGAATCATTTTAAACACAAGGAAAATTTAATATTTATTTTTAGATAAAAAGTTTTTAAAATTTCACCAACTAATTTGTAATTCAATAATATGTAATTTACTTAAATATATAAAAGAATGTAAGGTTTAAGTTTCAGGACTTTAAAGATGTGTGATTAACGTAGTTATTTTAAAAAAATCAGAATATATTTTTTAATTTATGATCAATATTAAAGAAAATCAATTTCTTAATTCTAAATTTAATTTAATTCAATAAATAAGAAAAAAAATAAAATTTATAAAAAATATATCAAAAAGTATTTTATTTCAACGTTTCGAGGTAAAGTTATTAAAAATAAAAAAGAATAGCTTTAATATTGAAAAATATTAAATGTATAAAAATATTATTTATCGATGTCCCAATATGCAATTCCTTCTGTTGCTTTTATTAATAATTCTTTTATTAATGAAGTTATCATGAGAATTAATTATATATTTTTTATCAATTTCTATCTTGCATTTTAAGCAATTTAGGCTGTTCACTAATTCATTTTTATTATGAATATTTTTTTTTGTTTAGAAATAATTGGAAATCAACTCACCAAAACTTTAGCTGTCGAAAGAAAAACACTCTTAATACGATTCCTTTGAGATAATTATTAAAAATTGATATATATTTATTTATATATATATGTTAGACATACACTAGCTACCGTAAAGCATAGTAATTTTCCTTTTCTGTTAGGCAGGTACTTGCTGGTTGTTTTTTCATGTTTCTTTGATATGCTTGACGTGATCATAAAGCTTACTAATTAGTGTATAAATACCTTACACATCTTCACTCAAGAATATAATTCAGTTTACAATCATTAATCCTCTCTTCCTCTCTTCCTCTCTTCCTCTCATATTCACATTAAAAGAATGAGAATTCTAGTAAGAGTATACTTGTTTAAGCAGCTGAAACGCATAAACACTGAAATCCATAAAAAAAAAGTGACAATTTTAATAAGAATCTTAAGAAGTTTTCGACCTCTTTAAACTTTTATAATAATAAATAAATTAAATAATAATAATAATAATAATAATATAATGTAATAAATAATCTTATAATATTGTTATCTTATTATTTGTATATATTCGCGATTTGACTAGCATTTATATGAAAGCAAATGCACAATAAATAAATTTTTAACAATTTTATCCCATTTAATTTTCTCTTTAATTACAAAGATAACCATTGTTATTTATTTTTTAATGATAAATTTTAATTATTGGTATAAGTGGACCTTTAGAAGTGTGTATATATATATATATATATATTTATCACGTTGAGAGAATAGGAGATTACTAAAAAATATATAAAATCATTGATAAGATAATAACATGTTTATCCTTTTTATATATGCATTTATCTATTTTCGTCCTCCTACGTAATGAATCCATGCTGCTATTTAAAATCAAATGGCATTTATATTTATCAAATTATATTAGTATTTATCAAAATAAGCACTTTAAAAAAGACTCATATTAAGTAGTGTAATTTTTGTAGAGAACGTATATTAATGTATTTATTTTCACAATTCACTTGTAAATTTATAAAATTTAATTATTATTTTTTTCAAAAATTTGTAAAAATTAACAAAAAAAAATTAAATTAAAAGAAGTAAAATAATTAAATTAACATGTCCCTCGCCATCCGTTTTGGAGTGGCACTTTATATTACTTATTAACTCAGTATAAAACTTCACAAGATAGAGGATCCAATAGAGAAATGAAACAAAATAGGATTACGATTTACGAACATACTCTAACAATATCACAACTGGTGGTTATATGTTCCAACGTACCCTTGCAATTCCAACACATTCTAACAAGTCTAGCTAATTCCAAAATATATTTGACAAATGTAACAAAAAATGTAATTATATTAGTGATATATGTTGAGTAAAATTTAGAATATATAATTTTAAATTTATTAATATTGGATTCAAACAAGTAAAAAAGCTACTTGTATTATACATACAATAAAAGATATTATAACACCTTTTAAAGAAAATTCACAAAATGAATAAAAATACAAACATTCAAAGATAAAACTCTTAACTAACACTCAAACTAAGAATACAAAAACTTATTTATTTTTTGATAGAATGATTAAACTAAATGTAAGGTAGATTATTTATATTACTCGCCATGTAATCTATACTACACAAATATAAAACTAAGAAATAATTTTAACCATACAAATATTATCATATTCTGCACACTCCTCTTTTCTACATCCTTCTATATTTTTTTCTTAAAAAAAAATTCTTCAACACTTCATTTACTAAATTGGTGTTAATTTTAAACAATTTTCTTCAACCACGCCATTTATTGAGTTATTGTAATAAAGATTATGTATACTTATTGAAATGATGACAATTGACAAAGATTTAAAATAATTCGATCATTAATAATAATTACAAAAATCGAGGTTTAATTAGCTATAAATTAATAGACTTGTTCTTACATAGTGTGTTTTGTTTAAATTTGAGTTACAACATTATGTTTGTTAATTAAGGCAATCCTTTAATTTTTCAACACAGCAAATACGATACCTAGAGATATCAGCCTTATGTAAATTTCTGCAATAAACTTTGCTCCTCTCGTTACAAGCAATAACTCCTGGACTTCTTGTAAATGGATTCGGGAGTAGTGACTTGTTTCTTTGCTTTGGAGTGTTTCCAAGTGGCTTCTTCTTAACAGATGATAAACTGAAGAGCTCTTGCGCCTCTCTTCGTATATTACTATAACTAGATTTGTAAATTAAGAGATCACGATGAGAATTAGATGATGATTGGTTATTTGTATAGTAATTACCTTGCACAACACACTCATATAATAAGATTAATATTATTACAGTTGACTTCATAATAATAAGTATTGATGATCCTCTCATTTCTTCTCCTCTATTTTCTTCACTATGTTCAACTTTAATAGGGTTTATATTTTAACATCTAAGGTATACTATTATTTTTTTTAATAATATAATTTTATGCTCAAGTGTTACAAAGTAAATTAATATTATGTCCCTTTGTCTTCACCTTAAGGTATACATCATGTACAAAATTGTACACATCATGAATCACTTATCATGAATAAATTATATATACGGACTTTTCAAAATTGGAAACGTCAAATTGTTATTAATAAGAAACTATAATGAATTAATTATATTCAAAAGAAGAGCTTCTTGGTTTTTGATAATAAGAAGAGCTAGCTTGTTGTTATATATATATATATATTGGTTTTTGAGAACTCCATGAATTTTTAATTTGCTCATATATTTGACTATTTGGCTTATCGTCACCAGGACTATTTAGATAGGAAAACGTTTTTATCAAATGCATACCCTTATTACACATATCATATTATAATTGGCTCTAATACTTAATAACACATAAATTTATATATATTTTTGCAACCTCATCCCTTATATTATATCACGTGCATGTTAAAAATTATTTTGAAATTGTGGATATATTTCCACTAAAATTGTATCATCATTCAAAAATAAATCGTATGTTTCATAATTGCTTATGAGTGCAAAGTGTAGTTTGTTTACATGACTTAATAGATGGAATCTTGTTTAAAAATTAATATAAAATTGATATGCTTGTGATATTCTTAGCTCAACGAATACAAATATAATTTTTTTATATATAATATTAATACATGACACAGTATAATTGATGTGAGAAAGTGGATTTAAATTTATGTATTTTTAATATTTCTATATAATTAATCCCTATTAGTAGGATTTTTTATATATAATTACTTTAAAAAATATCATCATTTATGTCCACCTCATGCATTTTCATTATTTAAAAAACAACTTACATATCGTTTTATTTTAAATGACTTTCAATTAGATATTATTTAAATTAAATTATAACTATTTAGACCCGTTTAATGTTAAACATTTTTAATTGATTAAGTTTAATATTATTTAAGTGTTATTTTTATTGTTATAAATTTTATGTATGTTATTTTTTATATATAATTTCTCTAATTACTCTAATATCTCAACTTCTCATTTTAACATTAATTTAATATTAATACCCCAATTAATACATACAATAATTATTTTAAATAATTATAGTTTTATAGCATTACTTATAAACAAATTTAGGTAGTACGAGAAATGTCACCAGATATCCCTACTTAGATTTCCTTTTGCAATTAAAAATGTCACAATATACAGTACGTTCTATAAAATAATTTTTTCTTTCTTTTAAAAAAAGGGATCCATAGTTCGGTTGTTGTTTTTTTTTTAATTAATTCAATTATTTTTTTAAAGAATTTAAAGTAGGTTTAAGATGCAAACATATTCAATTAATATTGTTAAAAGTTTAGATATATTATAATTTTAGTAACTCGTGAATTTTTATGAATTTTAATAGAGTTTTGAGTGAAAATTACATATGATACAATCTTTTACCCATTTGTTTCATACCGCCTGAGATTTCTATAGATTTTTAATGATCATTTGATTTATGATTCAAAAAAGGCATTCGAGTTGTAATATTTGAAACTTTTTTAAAATTGAGTTAGTATCTATTATTAAATTCAAAAAAGTTTTTTTTTTATTTTTTGGATATTAGTTAGTTTATATTTGCACAGAATTTTAAACTTATTTTCAAGATTTATCCAAAATATTCAAAATACTTTTTACCAATTATATTTGTTTTCTACTTAATAAAAAAAACACTATTTTCAAATTCTATTCCATCCTAATAAAATTCAGTTATTGACTTAAATAGACTGGTTTTTATAAAACCAGACCGTGTTATGTAAGTAGCACTAATAGGTGCATATTATGGTGTAATATTTTATATTAAAATGACAAAAATATCCTTGTATTTCATTTTAATTTAAATCAACACAAATGAGAAATTAAGGAGATTGGGTCAAAACACGCTTCAGCTTCGATGTCCAACGCCACTGGCAACTAAAACACCTAAACACATTGCATCAACCATGACAATCTACCTTCCTTCATTGTTTCTCGTTTCATCGAATTTATTAGCGATCTTCATTTCAACAACGAAACCAGATCTCTACATATATAAAACCATGCAAGCTTTAATTAAGAAGTTTTGACATACATCAATTTCCGATTTAAAAAAGATCAATTAAATGAATCTGGAGCAAAAAACTTGTTTGATGTTTCCGGTGAATACCTTTGTCGGTGGCGAAATTGAGTAAAGAGAGCAAGTGGCTGTGGAGGAAGATGAGATAAAAAAAAATAAAGAAAGAAATTGATCAGAGATTGTTGTTCTACAAAGAGATGGAAGACTATGGAAAGAAAATAAACTCACCTCACATTAGGGCAAAATTGTAAAATAATACACTCAAAACTTACTTTAGTTAAATTGATAAAAAAAAAATTGCAAATCTGGTCTATACCATGTCATTAATTCAACAAAATTCACTAAAATTACCATATTGTTAAAACTATGAAAGTCTGAAACAAAATTCACTAAAATCCACGTCACTCTTTCAAAGTTTTTAATAATGGTAACTTAACATTGGAGTATGGATTGTGGTGTATTTGGCTAAGGTCCATATTTAAAATCTCATATCTCATATTTTAATCATGCGCTTAGCATTGAACTTGAAAAAAAAAATTCACATTTCTTTTAACTATTTTAAATCACATTTTAACTACACAAAATATCATTTAATTTATAAAATAAATAAATAAATAAATAGTAAACAATAACAAAACAATTAATATTCAAAAAGATGAATTTTTATTAAAAAAATAATCAAGATAATTCTTTATATTTAGACATAAAGAATCAATAAAGTTAATTAACATGAGTACTATGTACACTTATTGAAGCAATTAAGGTTAAACAAACAAGCCATTAATAGAGATGAAGATTATGTATTTGGGTCAACCATATATCTTTAATTTAATGAATATATGAAATTTCTTATTTTTCTCAAAAAATATATATATATATATATATATATATATATATATATTCTTTAACTATTTGTTGTGGTCTTCTATATAATAGGAAAAAAAACAATGTGTTATCGCATGAGAAAATAACAAGTTATTTATTTCTCAATAAATTTTTTCCATGTAATACACCATACTTTTAAAACTATTACTCAAAAATTAAAATACAGAAAAAGAAAATTATGTAAACATATTATAAATATATAAATTTTTTGTATAAGTTTAATAATAATACATTGTACATATATAATTATAATAAACACATGATAATCAAGTTTATTTAATTTATATTATGATACATCACCAAACATGTATTACATAATTTAAATAATATATTGTTCTGTTCAATATAGTTCAAACAAATCCATTCATTAATAAAATTATCCTCTACGGTACAACTTACCAATCCAGATCTTAGAGGTATTTGGTTTTAATATCTAGGAGGTGCTTTAATATTCTCGTTGTAGAGGCAATTCTTCTTCTTATCCATACGGCAAATACGATACCGTGGGTATCGAGCTTATGTAATTTGCTGCAAACAGCTTTGGTCCATGTACCGCAAGCATTAACTTCTGCTAAGTCATTGTATGGAAGTTAGTCACTGGGCCAGATATGAATATATCAAAGTAATAAAATAAACACACAGAATTTACGCGGTTTCTAATTGGTTTCCAGTCTACCCGGAAAGAAGATATTATTTGAATCGCAGTGTTAAATATACGTAATACGTATAATGATTACTAATAATATCTCTGTTGGCTTTCCAAAACTCAAGGCATTTTCTCTTTGAGTTTCATGATACTGATTTTTTCTCGATGGTTTCGTTTCTTCAACGCATTTAACTCTTTCCCTATTTATGTATGAAGAAAGGCTCTTTTCTAAAGTCAGGCTATAATTTAAGCCCTTAAATTAGCTTTCACCAATTTCCTTAAATTATGCCACTAATTTCCCTAAATCACGCCACAAATCACGCCACTAATTGCCACTAATTTCCTAAATTACGCCACTAATTTGTTACTTTTGTGAGCCAATATTCAACACCCCACCTTGGCGAAAAGTTCATAACGCTGTTTCCAAATCTCTGCGCTCTAAGCTCGAGAGATATTGATCGAAATCAAGCGTTGTCAAACTTTGATCCTCAGAATCACCTTTGTAAGCATATCTGTGGTTATCCGCAGTCTGACTTTCTGAGTATAACATTCCTTCATCGACGCATTTCAAACAAAATGAAATCGAATATCGACGGTTTTAATACGACTACGATGAACTCGTTCTTTGCCAAACAATGGCACTCTAACACGTTAAAATCCCCACGCTCTTCCTAACAAACCCAAATCCTTATCAACCTGGTAATATATAGCTTCTTTTCAATGCTTCATAAACTATATAATTACCAGAGACAGTTACAGCTTGACTCAAGAATTGATTCTAACAAATTGGTCTCTCCTCACATTGCGAATACATAACCAATAGATCGACGCTTTATCCAGATCTCCAAGATAGCTTTAACTACATATCCAACTGGTGTTTACCTTCACTTGTCTCTCTCAAACTTCAAACCAATATCCACAGCACTACGTATGTACCATGTATCCACTTCACTGCCACAAAGGTCCTTTACCCGGACATGACGTATCGACTCACCATACTAACAATACAAATATCGTGTCCGCAAAACTATCAGACACATCATGTACACTAACGGCATTTGCATACGCAACACGCCCATTTGCTTCTTCATCGCATAAGTGCTAGGTAACATTAATGCACTTAATCGAAGCAGAAAGCGTACTTACCGTTTGGTTTTTTCATCAATGTCAAACCCGTAGTATTTCTTCAGATAACAGGTCCGGTGGTCGCATGCATCAGACCAGAACTCTATTCCTCGCGGATTTCCATCCCAAGAATTTTTCTTAAATTTCTCCAAGATCTTTCATTTCAAATTAACTCAATGTAGCCTTCAACTGCCGAGCCTCCACTCGCTTCTTAGATGCAATCAACATATCATCAACATATAAGAAAGCAAATAAAACGAAGGCACTGCCTAGAAGTTTCCTAAAGTACACAATGATCAAACTGACGGTGTACTTCAAGCTTCTCGATGAAGCTATCAAAGCCATTGTACTATCACAAGTGTTGATCGCTTCAAACCGTAAATTCGACTTGCTCAAATAAGCCCAATTCTCTCGCCCCAGAATTTTAAAGCCATCCTATTGGTATAATGTAGATTTCTTCGCTCAAAGTACTAATGAGAGCTGTTTGACATCGAAGCAGCTAACTTCCGAGATCAAATGCGCTACCAAAACAATAGTATCCGAATGTATTTAATGCTTAAAAATGTGAGTAATACTGTAGTTTATTCCTTCTTTCAAAAGATGTACTTTGGCACAATTGCTTTAGACTGGAGGTTTCGTTTTACTAGAGACGCCTCTTCGCATGTAATCGACGAACCAATAGTTTTCTCAGTAAGTCAACAGCCCCAAAGACCGGGATCACGTAGGTGACTTCATCTCTTCATCCATCGCCATTTTCCACTTCATACTATCAACTCTTCGCATCTAGCTTCTCCTGTGTTAATGTACATCATCACTCATCGGTGCTAATGCTACCATGTCTGCGGTAGACCAGTTTCCCTAATCTCCTTCTACGAAAGGCAATAGATTCGGCCGACACTCTGCATGAGCATGGTAGTAACCTCCACTCAATCGGTATCTCTTTCTTGATCATCAATTTCATCTTCACCAATGATCTGCACTGTGCAATCTTTTCTGATCTTCCTGTCTCAAACATCACCTTAGAAAGAGTATTTGGACTTTCATTCTCTTCTTTCTCCTCAATTCCGCTTTGTCTCAAGATAACAGATTCATTAACGTAACATCTCGCTTAACACGATCTTCGATTCACCACACCAAAGTCGAATCCTTTAACTCCTTCCTTAAAGCTCAAGAAAATAGCTTTCTTGCTCTCGATCCAGTCTTTGATTCACTAACATGAAAATACGCAGACATCCAAATATTCGCAGAAATCTAATCATAATCAAGTAGTTATGCTGTCCAGACCATACTTTTGGCGAAGTTTTTCCATCTAATGTAGTTCAGGAAGTCTGGCTGACCATATGAGGCTGGGCATATGACAAAGCCTCAAACTTCAAAATGCCTTTGCTCAATTGGAATGATAGCATACATTGAACTTTCTCAACCAGCATTTATCTTTATCTGCTCTTTAACCCATCTCCGCTGCGGTACAAGGAACCAAAATGTCCGATTATCCCTTCATCTCGGCTGTCCTTAAAGGTGCTGATTCGATGAGTACTGGCCACCATTATCGATTCAGCCTTTTAATCTTCCCTACCGTCTGAGTCTCGATCATTTCTTCCATTTAAGAAAGATATCCGTGAACTTTAATCTTTCAGGACTCATACAGTATATCCGCATATTCAGAGAAATCATCAATAAAGTCGTTAAACCAACGGCGCATCTCCGCGAAGCATTCTTGAAGGTCCCCAAACATCCGTGCTAATATAATCAAGCATCCCTACATTTACGCGAACGGGTACAATAACTTGACTCTTTGCTTGCTTTTCCCATTACACAATGCTCGCGTAAAATCAAACTTTCCAAATTTTGGCACCTTTCTGAAAAGACCTTGTCATTAAGCCTGCAAAGTCTTTTTCACCATACTACCGCAAGTCATATACGTATGCCAGCGGAAGAATCATTCGGCTTTTTCTTCTCGTAACTACTAGACAAATTGCCTTCCCAGAATCGTATACACCCATTCAGGGAAAAGTACAAGTTCTTCCGAAAGGTACATTGCTACAAATGCACTGCATAACTTTCAAGACTCCATTTTCCAATGTTACTCAGAACCATGGAATCTAGAACACCTGTGCCAGTCATGTTTTTCTGTACGTGAATATACCTTACACTGTGCTCGGGGCCCCGATTGTACCATCGTGCATCTTTAGTCGTATTATTCCCGATCCCTTGGTTCGATGGCTGTGCATTGGTCGTCATTTCATAAGTACAACTCCTCCATCGAGCTCTTCAAAACTCGAAAACCAATGTTTGTTTGGACACATACGATAAGCACATCCAGACCGCGATCCACTTATCTCAGCAGTTTTGATGATGGAACCGAAAAGGGCCGATTCTCTTCATCTTCATCGTCAGGTAACATTTCAGATTGGACTTGTCCTTGTTTCGGGACAATCTTTCTTCCCGTGCCCTTTTCCGGTGACAATAAAGGCACACCCGCTCGCGTGTGGACGCCTTTCCGGGACGACTCTCCTCTCGACTCCCTCATCTAGATTTATTATTCGATCCGCGATTTTTGTCATAGTCCTACCTTCCACGTCAATGCTTCGAGACAGTCTCTATGACTGCTGATCCTCTTCCTAGATCATATTTACCAGCATTTGAAACATCTACGAACTTAACCTCATCCTTTCCATATAAATGGTCATGGTTAAACGCTCATACTTCCTGTGCAATGAATTCAACAACAACAGCTTTATCTTCATCGATAATTTCAACATCTGAATTTCATGATCAACAAAAATCTTCTTATTTGAAATTATCTAAGGTTCGATCATGTGGTACCTTTCTAGACCGGAAACTGAAAGTTTCTTCTTCAAGTGTAGTCTGCTCTCAATACTTTTCGTCACATTTGTCCTCTGCTTCTTCCGCAGAATTGGCGCTTACATTCTCTTTCATGACAGCACTTCTAATCTTTTCCCAAGACAATGGGAATCAGGCCATGTTTCGCCTACGACATAATTCCAATCTCTTCATTTGAATACCCCTGGCCTAGTCTCCAAGTTGTTATTGGGATCCTTCAACAATGTATCTAATACTACATCGCCACTACGCCAAAGCATACCAGGGCGCCGACTTCTCTACCTCAAATCCTCATATTGACAACATACTGAGTAGAACTCGTTTGCCATAACCCTATGGTCAACTTGTTCACCTTCGATTCTCCTTTAATGCCCATAAGTACAAACCGATAACATAAATTTTGCAATTTTCTATTAACTTAAAACAAGAGCTTTTCCAATTATAATTTATTTGAAAAACGGAAATCCCAGAGTTGAATTTGAAATGGTCCAATTAGCTAAGAATAGATCCAACTCATTGAAAACAGATGAAAACAGACCATCTCGGTCCAAATATCACTAGCGATCGAGTTTGACCTTGGCCTAACTCGCATGAGTTGACTCCGCTTGTCGGGCAGGACTCGTAAGTACCGCTGATTCCGACTTCGACGGAGCCGGTATTCTTTCACCGCTATGCTCATATTGTCGTAAGAGTTTTGATTTGATATATAATACTACTATATTTGGCTCGATACCAATTTGTCAGCAATAAGCAATAACAGCCAGATAGCTTAATATAACAAAGCAATAAAACGCAATCACGTAATTTACGTATTTGGCACCAACAGGTCCACGGGAGGCGTTAGATATTATTTGAACCGAGAAATATATTGTATCACGATAATTCATTACGATTACATATCTATTTATAGGAAAATTCACTCCTTGAATTACTCTTTAAATTAATGATTTCTTAAATTGCTCCTTGAATTAAGCTCCTTGTTTT
Organism: Hippophae rhamnoides; assembly: GCA_033030585.1. Taxonomy (NCBI): domain Eukaryota; kingdom Viridiplantae; phylum Streptophyta; class Magnoliopsida; order Rosales; family Elaeagnaceae; genus Hippophae; species Hippophae rhamnoides. The sequence goes on from CM065432.1 coordinate 52,321,527, forward strand.
GCTCCATGAATTGCTCCATGTTTTGCTCCATGTTTTACTCCATGTTTTGCTCCAAGTTTTGCTCCTTAAATTAAGGAGTTTTATAACATGCACCGCAAGTATTAACTTTTGCAATATTCAACACTAAGTACGTATTTGGTATGCGGTTTGGCTTCTTTCTTGTGTTTGAAGGCTATTGTCTATCATTTCGTTTAACAACATTTATATTTGATGCAATAAACGACCAACTAGAAAGTCGTTGTTGTCGTTTTATTGGCAACTGTGGCTTTCTATTATTGTCATTATACATGTCGATACTAGCATCATGGTTAAAATGAGCCATAAAATCGAGAGAAGAGGACGGCTACTTGTTGTTTTCAATAGCTTGCAACACATAAACATAAGATATTATCATCATAGTTATTGTCATAGACAACCTTTAAACAAATACTCTCCTCGTTTTGATTTTTCACACATATATAAAATCTCCTCTTTTCTTCGCTCGATTCGACTAATTATACTATGTTAATTCACTTGAATCTAACTCATCCCTTAGAAACGCGCCTATAAGGGTGAGGACTGCCTAGATTTATAACTAATTCTTCTGTTGGTTCCTTGGTCGATGTGAGACTTATTTCTTCAACACTTTTCCTCACATCAACTATTTCGACGGACGATGGTAGTCTTATTGTTACCACATGTAATATTATTAGGTAGCTCCTCCACCGTCAAAAGGTCCTGCTCTGATATCATGTTAATTTACCTGATTTTAACTCATCCCTTGAAAACGCACTTAGAAGGGTGAGTATTACCCATACTTATAACCAACTCTTCTACTGATTCTCTGATCGATGTGGGATTTATTTTCTCGATAGTTCTCCCAAATTACTCAAATACATGCTATTTATTTGCATAAATTTTGATTAATATTTTTTAGATTAAATTATATTGAGTGAGATTGGATCCTGAAAATTATATAAAGTCTGATTAATTGGAATGAATTGTTTGAACTTTGAACTCTTAATATTTGAAAAGTCAACGATATCAAATTAATAAATAAAAGCCTAATAAATATTCAAAATATGGGATAGTTGACTCCCTTTTCTTTCTTTCTGAAGAATACGATGATTTATGATGCCTTTTCAGTACAATAAAGCATAGGTAAGTATTAAATTTTATTTCAAGTTAACAATAAATCATAGGTAAGTATTAAATTTTATTTCAAGTTAACAATAAACTATGATTCATTCATTATATAACTCGTATATCTTATAATTTGTAATAATTGTTTTAAAAATTTTAAAAATAATTTAATTTTTTAAATAATATTAATACATGATAAAATTTATACGATATCGGTGCAAAAATGAATACAAATTAATTTTCCAATAATTCATGTTATAAACAAATAAGATTAGAGATTAATTTCCAATGTTGATGCCTTTTGCAAAAATGGCACAGCATAGAGATGAACTATAAAACAACAACAGTGAAGAGACAGAGTACACAGTGAGATATTCAAGTCTGCCTCTCTCTCTCTCTCTTTTTAACACTAAATATAAATATTGATAATAAGGAGATTTTTCAATACCAACATTGTATTACAAAAAGTAAATACAATGAAAAGCTGTTAAGAAAAGGACTGATAACTGAGAGGCAGGCTGGATGATCGATTCAAAGGAAGAAACTTAATTTTAAAGTTGTGATCAACCAAATCAAATATTTCTTTTAAAAACTTTTATTTAGTTTCAAAAGTCAAAACTCTACAATATTAAGTTAAGTACAAAATCTTATAAAAATCTTATAAGATTTTAATTACTATATAATTTCGTTCCTATTAAAAATCACTATATAATTTCGTTCCTATTAAAAGTCACTCCGTATATAAATCACTATATAATTTCGTTCCTATTAAAAATCTTATTAGTACAAAATTATTTTAATTTTATCAAATTTAATACATTCCTGACAAATTATTTACCTCTTTTAACTTTGATCAAAATTTAAAAATAAGAACTAATATATATTAAAAGTGGATTAGATTTGATAAAATGTATATATATAAATTTCAAAATAGGATAACATTTGTACGTGATAAATCAAAATTATGTTTAGCTGAGAACAATATGAATATTAATGGAAATAATTCAAGTATTTTTGTATTTAATTTGATTATTAATTTATAATCCGAAACATTCTATTAGTAACAATAATGCTTCTTACAAGCATTACATTCCTTCTGTTTCTTCTATGTTTTCTTTGGGAACAAAATCCAAAAATCTAACACATACATAGGATTATTTTTTTAAAAAATAGTAATTAATCTATGCATGAATCCACCAATTTCCATGTACATGCTCCTCAGCACTGAAGGCGTGGATTCAAACCATGTTATTCTATATGTGCAGTGTTGTAGCTATAAATTTTTTAAAGAAAAGACTGAGTTCTACTTACTAAATATTAAATATAAAATTCATAAATTAAAAAAAATGTTGTAACTCAAAATATGTTAAAGTTCTAAAGTTTAAATTTTATTTAAAGATGAACAAACAAAAAATAGAAGAATAATTAAATTAATAAAATAAAAATACTTAAAATCATTTTCTATTAAAACATTAATTTTGTTGTAAAACGAGAGTAATGTTAATACTTCTATCTAGAACTACATTAAAAAAAATACCCTAATTCAGTTGGGATTGTGCACAGTCAGTACATGTAATTTTGTATCGGTGCAAGGTTGTTAGCTTGCATATGGTATCAGCCCCCTCATGCCAGCTTGTGTTTACACTTTTATCTAGAACTACAAATATAGTGCAACATTGTATAAACGTTACAGGAGAATAGATGTAAGATGTATTTCAGTTACATTTCTTTCAAGTCTCCCTCCTTCACGCTTCTTCCTATTTACATTCTTTAAGCTTTCATTGTATCAGAGCCATTCGTGGCTTTAGTACCTTATTCTGTAACCTCTGATTAACAAAAAACAAGTGCATATTTGCAGCATGCATAGATTAATGCACAACAACAAAAACAATACATAAATGATAAGTGTCTTACAATATTGTATACTCAATAGGCCTTAGATAAGTTTCTCAGTCAATAAACTATGCTAATTACTTCAACAATCAACTATGACTCATCAGGTGACAACTAAGAGATTATGGATTAATGCTGTATAAGTCAACTAGTTTAAATGTGCCTACTTATACAGACGCAAAATGGGTTCTAAGGAATGATGATAGACGATCTATTAGAGAGTACTGCATCTATCTTGACCATTCTTTGATCTCATGGCACTCGGATAAACATAAAGTACCTATCATATACTATGACAATGATGGAGTTAGGTAAATAGCTAAACACCCAGTACTTCGTACTAGAATCAAGCATATAGAGATTAATTTTTACCCTATACGTGAGAAAATTCTAGTAGGATTGTTAAATATTGAACTCGCTCCAACACAAAAGGAAATTGTTGATATAGTGACTAAATCCTTATCACGCACTCAATTTGTTGAATTGAGAATCAAAGTGACAGTTCTCCCAAGACCATGAGTATATAGTAAAATGTTAAACCCTATTTTTTATTAAATGCTATCCTTAATTCAGTTCTCCCAAGACCTTGAGTATATAGCTTGCATATGGTATCAGCCCCCTCGTGCCAACTTGTGTTCACAATTCTGTCTAGCACTATAAATATAGTATAGCATTGTATAAACATTACAATAGAATAGATACAAGATGTATTTCAGTTTCATTTCTTTCAAGTTTCCCTCCTTCATACTTCTTCCTATTTTCATTCTTTAAGCTTTTAAATAGTCACTCTATAATCCTCAAACATTATGGTGGCGTTTGGTTCGTGGAATGGAATCAGAATCGGAATCGGAATCGGAATGGAATGGAATTAGAATCGGAATCGGAATCGGAATGGAATGGAAAGGAAACAATTTTGTTTGGTTTGACCACTAGAATCAAGCTCAGAATCAGGATTATAGTGTTTGGTTTACCACTGGAATAGAATGAAAAAAGCTGTAAATAACCTTAATACCCCTACATGCTGTAAAGTTCAAATAATGTCATTTAATTACTATTTTTTCGTCAGACAAAATACATCATTCAAATTATTATTTTTCTAAACAAGTACTACTTAATTAAAAAGAAATATATTATTAAAATTATTATTTTTCTAAATAGGGTTTAGGGTTTTGAGGTTTGAGATGTGTGATTTAGGGTTTGGGGATTTAGGATTTGGGGTTATATTTGTAGGTTAAGGTTTAGGGTTAAAATTATTATTTTTCTAAAAATAGTTTAGGGTTTTAGAATTTTGGATTTAGGGTTTAGGGTTTTAAGGTTTAGGGTTTATGGTTTTAGGATTTAGAATTTGGGGTTTAGGGTTTTGGGATTTATGTTTTAGGGTTTTGGGTTTTGGGATTTATGTTTTAAGGTTTAGGGTTTAGGGTTTAGAGATTTGGAGATTTAGGGTTTAGGGTTTTAGGGTTTAATGTTTAGGGTTTAGGGATTTGGGGTTTAGGGTTTTAGGATTTGGAATTTAGGGTTTTGGGATTTATGTTTTAGGGTTTTGGGTTTTGGGATTTATGTTTTAAGGTTTAGGGTTTAGGGATTTGTGGTTTAGGGTTTAGGGTTTTAGGGTTTGGGGTTTAGGATTTAGGGTTTTAAGATTTAGAATTTGGGATTTAGGGTTTAGGGTTTAGGGATTTGGGATTTGGGATTTATGTGTTTAAGGTTTTAGGATTTATGTTTTAAGGTTTAGGGTTTAGGGATTTGACGTTTAGGGTTTTAGGATTTTAAGATTTGGATTTAGGGTTTTGGAATTTTGGGTTTATGGTTTAGGGTTTTGGAATTTTGGGTTTGAGAATTTAGGAATTGAATTTAAGGTTATATTTTAGGTGAGTGTAAAATTGGAAAAAAAATGTTTAAATGGGAATGGAATAATGATTACCAAAGGTGGGAGAAGGAATTGTGATTCCTTCTCTTTTAGTAATCAGATTCCATTCCGCCCTCCATTCCGTCCAACCAAACACATAAAATGGAAGGAATCGATTCTGATTCCATTCCCTCCAACCAAACGTGGAGTATAAAAAAATGTTTTAATTATTTCATATATAATTAATGGTAGCATATAATATTTTGGTGAATTTACTCTTACAAATTAGATATATTAGTAACATTTCTTAAAATTAATACACTTTAATCAAATTAATGTTACATTTTGAATGCTTTAATGATTTCTTGCCAATATTTTATTTTAGGATTTTTTTTTGTGGAATAACTTTGGTTAAATTGCAATGAATGTTACTAGTAAGATCCTACTATTAGATGTTTTAAGATATTAGATGTTTTAAGATAAAAATATCTTAAAAAATTAAAAAAGAGTGAAAAATAAAGTACATTAATTTTTTTTTCTAAAATAATTAAATTATTCAAAAATGTAAAATTAAGATGATTAATTTTAAATAAAATTATTAATATATTTAATTTGTGAATTTAAAATAACCTCGAGCATAATTTTTTTTAATAAATTATCTTTAAATTTTATTGGAAATAAAAGAAGGAATATGATTTATAAGTGGGTTTAAAATTAATAAATTATTTTAAACAACGTATTGACCTTAATTGAAATCTGATTGAACTCGCAACATAACTTTATCATTGTATGTGTGTAAAATTTAATTTAAAAAAATCTCTTCCACAAACACTACATGCTATAAATCTTGTTAGAAATACTATGTGTAAATATTAGAAGGAAATCATGTTAATTTGTAACAAATACATGTTTATTGTTGCAAATCAACACCAAAATAATAATTGAAGAGGTAGAGAAATAAATGAAGTAGTTAAAGGTTGTAGAAATAAATGAAGTGATTGAAGGTTTTAGAAATAAATGAAGTAGTTGAAGGTTGTAGAAATAAATGAAGTAGTTTAAGGTTGTAGAAATAAATGAAGTAGTTGAAGATTGTAGAAATAAATGAAGTCGTTGAAGGTTGTAGAAAAGAGAAGCGTGTAGATAAGATTTGTATGGCTAGGATTATTTCTTAGTTTTATATTTGTGGGTGTAGATTGCATGGTGATGACTATAAATAGCCTACCTTGCATTTGGTTTAATCATTTCATAAAAAAAACAAATAAGTCTTTGTATTCTTAGTTTGAATGTGAGTTAAGAGCTTTCTCTTTGAGTGTTTGTATTTCTCTTCAATTTGTGAGTTGTCTTTGAAAGGTGTTATAGTGAGTATAAGACAAGTAGTTTGTTTACTTGTTTGGATCTAATATTAGTAAATTTAGAGTTTTTCATTCTAAATTTTACTCAACAATTGGTATCAGAGCGGGACGGTCAGGGATCGTTCTTAGTGGAGTTATCTTGAGTCATGAGGAGTTTGGTACTCTGCAAGTTTATTAGTAAAGCTTGTTCGGTATAGTCGAAGTCTTGCCGACACGATGGGTGATCTTCAAGTAGTTGGAGGAATCAAGAAGCTCAACAACAAAAACTATAACACATGGGCAACATGTATGGAGTCTTATCTACAAGGTCAAGACTTGTGGGAGGTTGTTGGTGGTGATGAAGTTACACAACCAACAGTGGAAGATGCAAACGGCATCCTGCGGAAGTGGAAAACTAAAGCAGGCAAAGCGATGTTTGCTTTGAAGACCACAATTGAAGAAGAAATGTTGGAGCATATTTGGGATGCAAAAACACCAAAGGAAGCATGGGACACTCTTGTTACTCTCTTTTCAAAGAAGAATGATACAAGATTGCAACTTCTGGAGAATGACTTACTATCAATGGCACAACGCGACATGACGTTTTCCCAATACTTTCACAAGATAAAGTCATTATGTCGCGAAATTTCAGAGTTAGATCCAAAAGCTCCTATTGAGGAAACAAGGATAAAGAGAATAATTATTCATGGTTTGAGACCCGAATATCGAGGGTTTTTTACCGCTATACAAGGATGGCCGACGTAACCATCTCTTGTTGAGTTTGAGAATTTGTTAGCCGGTCAAGAAGCTATGGCTAAGCAAATGGGAGGAGTCCAACTGAAAGGTGAAGAAGAAGTGCTCTACACTAGCAAAAGCAAAGGCACTTTCATGCGGTACAATTGAAATGGATATAAAAATGATGGCGATAAAGGAAAAATTCCTCAAGGAAAGGGAGGCTTTCGTCCAAGGGGAGCTTGGAAGAACCGCAATAACAATAGAAAATTTGACGGTGAATGTTACAACTGCGGAAAGATGGGTCACATGGCAAAAGATTGTTGGAGTAAGAAAAAGCCTATTGAAAGCAATACAGTTACTTCTAGTTCTAAGGAGCAGAGCGAATATGGTTGGGATGCCGAAGCATTATTCGCTAAAGAGAAAGAAGAATTGGCTCTTACGGTGACAACATCAAAACATATTGACTACAAGAATGACTGGATCATAGATTCGGGCTGCTCAAATCATATGACAGGTGATAAACATAAGTTGGAAAGCATGTTTGAGTACAAGGGAAGTCGTGTAGTGGTGACAGCTGACAACTCAAGGTTACTAATAGGCCATATCGGTAAGACGATAGTTACGCCTCGATATAGTCTAACCAAATACCACTTCAAGATGTTTATCATGTCCCAAGAATGAAGATAAATTTGCTATCTGTGGCTCAATTAACATCATCAGGTCACTATGTCTTGTTCGGTCCCCGAGACGTGAAGGTGTATCGTGATATCAAAATCTCAAAAACACCGACAATGGAGGGGCAACGATTGGAATCAATCTACGTGATGTCAGCAGAATCTTTGGTTTAATCATTCCATAAAAAAAAGTCTTTATATTCTTAGTTTGAGTGTGAGTTAAGAGCTTTCTCTTTGTGTGTTTGTATTTCTCTTCAATTTGTGAGTTGCTTTTGAAATGTGTTATAGTGAGTATAAGACAAGTAGTTTGTTTACTTGTTGGATCTAATATTAGTAAATTTAGAGTTGTTTATTCTAAATTTTACTCAACATTTATATAGGAAAGAAAACATATATAAGATCATATTAATTTTTACCAATGACAGAGAAGAACAAGCATAAAGACAAGACGACAGATCGAGTATAATATATATGTAAAAGAAATAATAATTTACAATATAAGGGGTTATGGAGGTAGGTGTTCGCTCTCCATGCATAAATTAAACATCCTCTGCAAGCAACGTTGAAATCCAGAACTGCTGATCGTGTGGGAAGATTCATGACACGCTGTTTTGGCATATATCAAGCAAGCATTGAATTTAGACCCTGCGTCGTTAGGGGGTATTTTCTTTTTTGACCTTTTTAAAAATCGACCTAGGCGAGACCAAATCTTATTATAGTTGAAGAAAATATCAATCTTACCCATATGATCATGAGCAAAGACAAGAGAAGCAAAAGAAGATAGATGGTTAATAATAATATTGTTGTTGTTGGTCGACTCCGCCTGTGCAGTTAAAATTAACACAATTATAATCGATATAATCATAATCATATTCATATTCATAGTCACAGCTATCACAATTACTCCGATGATCCACTCCTTTCTTCTCCGATAATTATATTTATAAATTCTTTTAGGTTTAAATCTTATTTGGTAAAAAAATTTCCCCATCTATCTCTCTCTTTTCTCGCTAGTTATTTATTTATTTTTTATTCTGAGCAGCTCTTACACTACTTTAACGCTACTATTTTCCTATAATCAAATGTATAAATTAAGAACCATGTATACGTATTTTATAGGGTAATTAAATGGATTTTTTTAACCTTATAAGTAATTGAATTAGCAAAAAATAAACTCTATATATAATTAATTTTACTTAAGTATTATTATTATTATTGATAAAATTATTTTTAATAAAAAATAATTATAAAAATGATAATTTAAATTTAGAGAATATCTCCAATTTTTATACTAATACTTGTGTCTTTGATTCTATCGTTTAAGGTAGGGGAAACAGCCTTAAAAAAAAAATTAAACGTACCGTATTATTCCAAAATTAAAATTGACCCGTACAACTTGTCTATTGATTACACAACGTCTTTTTTTCCCTCCTCTTCTTCTTTTGTCTAATGTGTCTTTAACCCTTTAGTAAGTTGAAAACCTTTTTCGACGTGGCTTTTTTTTTTTTGCCTCTGGTTAATTATTATTTTATGCCTAGCTTTTGAATTGTCTATAGCTAAGGACGTAGATTAAGTCCGGCTCACTACGATCAAGATTGAACTAATATGACTAGAAACTCGATTAGATTCGAAAAAGTTTAATCCAATTCTATCCAAATAATTTAAGATACGAGCTTAGGGTATAATATTTCTATTGTTAATCCAACATAAAATACTAGTTAAATTTACTTTTTAAAAAATTTGTGTCATTCTAAATTTTATCAAATTATTCTATGATTTATTTCAATATTTGAATTCGCATGATCAATTAAGTCAATTTAGATTCAAACATTTGAGTCCATGCATACTTATCCGAATGACTTTAGGTTTGGGTTTGAGTTTCTATTTAATTTTTGTTAGAAATTTAGGACTAACTCAACCCAATAAAATCTCATTAAATTAAGGGTTATTTGTTGGAGATTGTTATAAAGCTCGTTAATTTAAGGAGCAAAACAAGGAACAAAATATGAAGCAAAACAAGGAACAAAATATGAAGCAAAACAATGAGCTTAATTCAATGAGCAATTTAAGAAACCATTAATTTAAGGAGTAATTCAAGGAGTGAATTTTCCTATAAATAGATGTGTAATTGTAATCAATTAATCATCCAAAGTGTTCATTCCAATTGAGAGAAAAGCTTAGAGAAAAAGCTTTTGTGACAGAAAATTGAGAGTAATTTTCTTGGGTGTAATTGGGTTGTGAGTTGTAAGTGTTGTAAACACCTTGTGTAATTTCTCCCCTTTCAGTAAAAAGATCTGCAGCAGGTCCGGAGACGTAAGCAAGATTGACCGAACTCTGTTATCAAATTTTGTGTGTTATTTTTCTATTTTTCTTTTCTCATAAATCTAGCTTATCGGGAATTTGCGTTATTTCACAACATTATCCAAGTTTATAAGCAGTTTTACTGCTTTGTTCCTAGTCGATATGGGATAAGGATACTTAACAATTTAAAAAAAATCGAGAAGATCCAACCTGAAGATATATGTTCACCTACGATGATGCCTAACACTAACTCACAATTTCAAGTTTGAGTTAGTTTAACATGGTCTAATTTATTTATACATATAATTTGATTTTAAAATTTTTGACGAAATATATATGGATCTATAATACTTTATCTTAACTCACAATTATGAGCTTGAACTAGTCTAACACGATCGAATATACATGTATATGATGTTTACATTAACTTATTTTTTCTATTTATGAGATATTATTAGAATTCGATTCTATTGTTTATTATAGCATATTATTACGAATTTGCATAAAACACATTGAAAAAGTATAGAGAAGAATGAGCAAAGGGGAGCATGGAAAAATTAAAAATACTTTGTATGTTATAATTTGATTAGTGGTATACTTGAAAAATAGATCATTGAAATTCATTTGTACATATTTCATCAACATTTTATTTATTTTTATTTTTTGTATTAGGTTGCATAAAACTAATTAATGACTAGATTAGACTTTTTGCTCCACGTACTTTTAAGTTATGAGTTTGCATTTTGGCAATATAATTGTAGAGTTTTTACTTGAGATACATTTGGCATACCGAAGATATATAATACAAACAGTTTTTTTTTTTTAATATGTAAATATATGACGTGCCTATGTGCATTGTATGAGTAAGATATGCTCCTTTTGCATTACAAAAATACTTGAAAGCGCCGTTGAGCTAATTCAGTATCATTTATATGTTTTGTGTGTAAACAAATTAAATCTATTTAATGATCACCTGTGTATCCATTAATACCCACTAAGTCTATATATAATTACTCTCTTTTCATCCTGCATGAGTCTAAGTATGAATTTCAAGGAGTTACGTATTAAGAAGCAGGAGTGTTAATTCAATTCAAAAGATTATTTGTTGTAATTTTATTTACTTTATTTTTGTTGTTTCATATAAAGTTATTTTAGCTATAAAAATATATTTAATTAACTAAAAATATATATAATTAATAATTTAAACTAATTTGAGTTAATTTAGACTATCTTTTTGTGTTTTAAATGAATTCCAACACAACTTTAATGTATCAAATTAAAATTATATTTATTTAGATTGACTAATTAGTTCTAACTAATTCGAATTAGTCTAATTTGCAGAAATTAACATCATTATAAGTATGAATATTGAATCTTCTGCTCTATTATTTAAAAATAATTATAATAATAATAATTTAAATTATTACCATATCAACTTTTATAGTAATAATTAATGCATTTGATTCTATCATTTAAGGAAGGAGAACCAGCCTTAAAAGACATAAATATTTAAATGTACCATATTATTCCAAAATTAAATTTGACCCCCTCGTCGGCTTTAACTCTTCAGTAAGTTGAAAACCTTTTTAACACTTTTTCATTTCTATACTTGTTTAACTTGCCTTCTTATTTTCTCTCGTCTCTCGTTATAATTTGATGCCTTTTTGATTTGTTCATAGCTAAGTATGTAAATTCAGCTCGGCCCCACTCAAAGACCGAACGATCTCGCAATACTTTTAAGATATGATTTTTTTATATTTCGCAATATAATTGTAGACCTGTTATTTGGTATACATTGGCATACCGAAGACGTATAATATTACAAGAAGTTTTTTTTTAATATGCATATGCATAACGTGTGTGTGTATTGTCTGAGTAAGAAATGCTCGTTATGCATTGTGCATGAGTCAAGTGTGAATTTAATGAGTTACCATGTAGTTATTGAAAAAAATGGGAAGGGTTATCGTGAATATTTGCTATCCGGTAATAATCTCGTATCAGTTTTGGATACATTTGGTGAACAATTATCGATTATGAATTCGTAGTAGTTATCTCACGTTTTAAGTACGTTTCTTATTTTTTAAAATTTATTTAAAAATATATTTAATTTAAAAAATTAAATGATAACTTAATTCTTACTTTATTATATTATATAAATATTGACATTAATTTTCACATGTTTTTAAGTAAAATAAACAAACATATAAAGTAAAAATAAATAAAATTCAATCTAATTATATAAATTATTTTGTGTTTTATTATTAAAATTATATTTTTTTTATGTAATTATATGTATATAAAATATTAATTATAATATATGATCAGTTTTGATAGTTTTGGTATTACAATAACTATTCATGTCCACACCTTATCGATTACAATTATTTTTAGAAAAAATTATCAAATTTTTACAAATAATCATAATTTTAGTTATCTACAGTTAAAATGTTCATTCTTATTTAGCTATGTAAAATGGATTAATTAAGAAAAAAAATTATTTTTATTATTTTTATTTAAAATATTATTATTTTTTATCAAGTAATTAAAACACAAACAAGAATAAAAGTGAAATTTAATTTGAAATAGTTTAATAAAAAATAAAAATAATAATAAAATTCAAATAAAAAGTTATTTAAATATATATTTTATTTTTAAAAAAAATAAAATTAATAAAATAATAATATTTTATTAAAAATCTTTAAAATAATATAATTTATTTTTAGTTAACTATTTTTATAAAATTAAAGGATTATATAACATCATTTTTAATCTAAAGAAATAAATAAAATAAATGAATTAATCGAAGGCAATTCTCAGATATTTTTTTTCTTTTTTTTAATTGAAATTTCAAAGAGGAGATAAAATTTCCCATTTATAATTATTTTCAATCTATTTGATGGCTCATTAGTCAGTAGGCTGATGGTAAAAATGGTGACTCATAAATTTTTAAAATGTGTGTTTAAGATCTCCTCTTAGTAATTTAAAATAATTATCTAATAAATCTGTGTTATATATCTCAAAATAAATTATATTGATAAGAAAATAAAATATCTTTACTGAAAATACCTACTAGATGTGTTGACGCTTACAGAATATATATTCGTTTTAAAGTAGAAGAGAGAGACTACACAGATTAAATTCTACCGTTCCAGGTACTTTTTAATTAATTGGATGGATTTGTGTTTTATTTGTTATTATTCGCCACCTTATTAATTACCATAAATTTAAATTGGAATTTAATATGTAATATTTTTTTATTTAATTAAAAATTTAATGCCTTTCAAAAAATTATAGTTTATGATTTATGAAAAGTATATATTTCTGTATTTTTTTAAAACATATTCAATAAATTTCATGTAACATTTATGTATTTTTTTAAAGTGTATTCAATAAATTACATGTAATATTGGCATATTAGTAGTAATATTAATCGAAAATATATATGTTTTAATATCACGTGTTTAAATCCTTACAATTCTAAAAGCTTGGATTTTAAGTTTTGGACTTACTAGTGTTATAAAATGCATATTTAAGTGAAATGTTAGAATATATGAAAATAATAATCGGCCGATCTTACAGTTTTTCGAAAGATTGGTGATAAATCTTTTAACCAAATATACATCCATATATATATATATATATATATATATATATATATATATATAGAGAGAGAGAGAGAGAGAGACGTCCATGTCTCTAGTAGTGACATGCATAACATTAATAAGAATAACTTGAGAAAATAGATAAATATATTTAAAAATTATAACAATATAAATAATATTAAATATAATTTAATTAAATAATATTTAATATTAAACTAATACAAATTACAATTATCTAACGATCTAATTAAATAATATTTGATGTAAAATAATAAATTGTATTTTTTTAATAATAAAAATATATTAATTCAATATAAAATATGTTATTTTAATATTTATTAATTTAAGATAGTTGTTTTCCTTTTTTTTTCTTTCTTTCTTAATAACCATTGTACGTAACAAATACACGAATTAAATGTGGGAAAAACGTTCGATTATATTCTAAAAGAAAAATTAAAAGAAAGAGACAAAATTAAAGACACTAGTAATAGTGACTAGTGAGTAAATAATGTATCCAGTTCTATAAATTTGGAGGTAAGTCATCGTGATCCAGACATAGTTTAAAAAGAATCGTAAAGCAATTTTGATAACTACTCGTCTTGGTCGTTTGCCGGCAAACTTTGTCGGCCCATACCCGGCAAATTCCGAATTTTGCTGATGGGTTAGGAGGTGGTTTTACTACGGGCTTAGAGTTAGAAAAACTCTTTCCCCTTCTTCTTCTTCTTCTTCTTCTTCGTCTTCTTATTCTTGTTTTTACATATCGTTCTATTCTATACAAAATCTTTTTAAACAAAGTATCAGTCTCAGCAATCTCACTATTTTCTGTATCATGATGATGAACAAAGACAGGGGATGAAGTATAATAAAGCTGGTTATTAATGTTGTATGCATTGACTTGTGAATTCTTATCATCGAAAATTAACAAAATTATAATTGATACAATCATCATATTCATCATCATCATCATCATCGCCATAGTAATTAATCTTCTTCTCATTTCTTAATTTATCCTTTGATATATATCTTCTCTTTGTTTTAACATTTAATTTGTTCTCACTTATATTAGTCCTCTCTCGACCCTGTATTGGTATTATATATATAATTATTAATTAAATAATTAAGAGTGATGTGACAACAAGATTATTAAATTTATGTATTTGGAATAATTTAATCCATATATTTTCAGTTAATATATTTTGGTTGTATTTTTAGATAGAAAAAAAATGTACATTTTGGTTTTTAATTTTTAAAATTTTAATCAGTAAATAAAGTTTCTAATTTTAATAAAATTTAACAATTAGATTATTTTTAAAAGAATTTAGAGATTAATATAATACAAATAAATAAATTTAAGGATAATTAACAACGTAAGATTTAAGAAAGAGCAAATTAACTAGTTGATTAAGGTTTGGCAAATCATTAGTCTCATGGGTCAATGTTGCAAAAGGTTAGCTAGTGTCTCTTTATCCGTGGTTTGGGTTTATTTTATGGGTGAAGTCACAAAGTAACCCATTTGTATTGGAAAAAAATGAATCGATTATTAGTTCATTAGATTTGAGCAAATTAATATTAATTAGATATTTTAGAATTGACAAATTTGTCTTTTACTTCAGACCAAATAGGTATCTTTTCTCCCTCTAACTCTAAGATTAAGTTTGAGTTCAATTCTAAAAAATATCAAACCAAATTTTGTTTTAAAATTTAGATATTTAAAATTTTTTAAAAGGATAATTACATTATCATAATTTTGCAATAGAGAATTTTTATTAATAATTATTTTATACATTAATAATGACATAAAAATATAATTTATTGTAAAGATGTAATAGATAATTTATATACGTTTTTTTATAGCAATAATAAAATAAAAAATAAAAAATAATTTTGATAATATATATATATATATATATGTCACAGATAAATGACTGAGCTCCCAATTCTTTTAAACAGATAACTTTTACACCCCTTTACTCATGTAAAAGTCTTATTATTATAATTCACCATAAATGTGACCTTTTTTTTATAATAGAAATGTGACTTACTTAAAACTAATAGTATTTATTATTTTTGTAAAACTTTTTTTTACAAATAGTAATTGATGTGTTTTATGTATCTGATTTAAAACAGATGAGATGTGAATCTTAGATAGAATGGTAGGAAAACTATAATCATGTTAGCTAGGTTAAATATAAAAAAAAAATATTCATTACTTTCTCTCTACCAATTATGTTAATAGTAAATTGACTATATTTATTTAATAAAAATATTTTTAAGAAAATATTTTTATTAAATAAATATAGAATTAATGTGAACTATTCGATTAAATTAGGACTAATTTAATAATGATAAATTCAAAAAATTTTAAAAAATATTTATACTCATGAACCATGAAAGCATGTACCGATCATGAAAATATATGGTATTATTATTTAAAAAAATATATGTATACACTCACACCATGACACATATTTACACTGGCGGGCAATGTATGAACTTATTAAGTCCTTATAATGTCTATAAGGAGTATATATATATATATATATCTGCGAGTCAGTAACATATATGATATAATAAATAATGCTAGCAAGACTCCTTAATGCATTCTTTCACTTAATTTAGTACACTTATTTCATTGACATTTGCTATTTTTTGAAAAATATTAAAATTTATTTTAAATGAATTATACATTTTTGAAAACTTCAACTATATATATTTATATATATCAACATAAGAAGTGAAAGAACATATGAAGAAGTATATAAGAGGGTGTCTCCAACATTTCACAGGGTATTAATAGCTAGGGATCGAGGAAGCTAGGGTATGTCCAAATTAATATTATTGTACTTATATAATGATAAAATCATTCTCGTCAGCTTCAAACATTTGGAGTATGATGATGCACAAAGACAGATGAAGTAGAAAGCGGCTGCGCAGGTTATTGTCATTGGCCTTCGTACTCTTTTCATCTAAAATAATTAGCACAATTGTAATTAACAAAATCATATATGTGTGATTAATGTTTCGGATATAAACTTATAAAAATATATAAATTCATCAAATTAAATAATAATTAGAATATAGGATTTTAGGAAGGACTATGCGCTATTGATTAAGTTTAGCTAATCATTATTCCAATGAGCTCATTTCAAAAAATAGCTAGCTTTTATCTGTTTGTTGGCTGTTTGGGTTCATTTTACTGGTTTTAAGTATTAATATTATTAACAAAAATTAATTATAGGTGTATATTTGATGATGATTTTGATTTATGATTTTTTTTTTAAAGTATTTTATTATTATGTATGTTTGATAGATATTTTTATTATAACTCTAATTCATCTGTCATTTCTCTTATTTTATATATCTCAAATTTTTCCTGTTACACCTCAATAATTTACTAAAAGGAATTGAGCCATATTAATATTAGATATTAACTTTTCCAAGTATGTCTTAATACGTAACACCAGCTTACACAATTTTTAAGAAAATATTTATACTAAATAAATATAAAATTAATAATTTGAACTACAACATCATCCATACTTTAAAATTAATGAATAATTTATAATTAATTAAAATTTTAAATTAGTTCCAAATTTCAGTGAACTACTTAAATTACTTGTATAGTCTGATTTAATGGTTTTTCCTTCTAATTTTAAAGATACACCAAAAATTCAAATTCAAATGTAACAAATATCTTAAACTGACTTAAAAATTATAAGTAACTCAATCTAAATCAGTTCAACAAACTCCTTACTTTAATTATTTGATTGTTTTTATAGTTAGGGGTGGAAGTACATGATAGTAAGTAAGAGAGGATACATATCTCTCCTTAATTGATTAAAAATATAATTTTATATGTAAATTTTATAAAAAATTAAATTATATTTAAAATGTATTGTTGCTCTCAATTTAAGTTTTAAACTCATATTTCAAGCGAATAATTTTTTAAACTAAATTTTTGTGTAAAATCAATTACTTTATTAACAAAAATCCAATAAATTTGTTATAAAATTCACATTTAAACTTATTTGCTAAAACAATTTCATTTTGAAATTTTTAACTATATTGTTTAATTTATTTTTTATTTAAAAAAATTCGTGTGAATATTATATTATTGATTATTGATGAGTGTTCTAACTAAATAAGAATCCTAAATACACCACTCTTTATAGTAGTGATATTTTCAAATATATACGAGAATGTCATAAGCTTTGGGCATGGAAGTGCTTTAATCTTCTTTTATAATTTAAAAATATATATTTTAATCTTAAAATGATGTAAATAAATACATTTTATTTTTGAAACTAAATTAATACATTTTTTTTTTAAATTATGAGAACAAAATATTTCAATTAAAATCAATAAGATTAAAACCTTCATTTTATAAAAACTTTATCATCCATCACTCTTAATTATGCATAAAGATCTAAGAGGTTTGAATTCTTAAGGTTTGGTTCGCGGAAATATATCAAGGAAAGAAATATTAAGTTAGTTTTTTTTTTCTTCATTTACATTTTTAAGCATTTAAATTGCAGCTCCTTAAAAAAATTTAACTCCTTTATGACCATCTCCAGCTCTACATCAAAACATCAAATTTGTTACAAATTTTGGTGTAAAGTTACTCTAACTTGCACTAAATTTTGTATCAAATTTGTTAAGATGAACATTATTTTGTTAAATTTAATGTAACTTTTGGTATAATATTTGGTGTAATTTTAAAGGAATATTTTATTTTATAAATAAATAAATATATTTTTAGTGTAATATTTGATGTTGTGAATTAGATAGATGTAAAAATTTAGTGTTATTTTTAGTATAAAATTTAATGTAAAATAATGTTAAGTATTTGAGACTATATAAGAGGTAGAAATTTACGCTCTTCACCGTAAAATAGTTATTTCTTCTCTTTAATGAATGTAATTAATAGTTTTTCGAAATTTACGTGAAAATACAAATTGTTTGTACACAGCCAAATAAAGTAATGCAATATAAATTACAAGTCTTTTTAAAGTTTCTTATAAAGGAAAATTCTACATTTTTTCTATGTAAATATCCACCAAATGTGATGGGTAATTACTTTAATTAATATTTTTTCTAAATAGTAAAAATAATATATTAATCATAAAAACAATAGTTATTTACAAACATTTTAAATATTTTTACTATTACAAAAATATTTAGTATATTATTTTACATTCAATGATGTTCATTAAACACCATCTATCAAAAGTTATTATTATTTTTATAAGATGTTATTTTTTAAAAATAAAAAAAAATTACTTTATACTTTAACCTTACTTGTAATTTTAATTATAAGAATTTAACATTCCATAATATTTGTAAAATCATTCTTATATGTGTCACCGCTCACAAATATTATTCTATAATTTTCGTACAAATTGATTTTTGAATATATATTCAACACATATTTAATATAAATATGTTTGGTTGAACTATACAAATAGTTACTAAATCATTTTACGCTTTATATTTTAATGATTTAGTTTATTTATTTCTTAATTTTCACTATTTATTTTTCTTTTTTTTTAATAATTTATTAACTTTATTTTATATTTGTTCTAGAATTTGAGACAAATTTAAAATTGAACTTTAAAACCATAAAAAAAAGTAAGGGAATCAAAGAGTAAAAACTAAAAAAATAAACGGATTAAATTGTTAGGAAAAAAAGTAAAAAGATCAACATGTAAAAATTCAAAATAAAGGAATTAAATTGTAAGTAAAAAAATTAAGAAAACCAAGGGATGAAAATTAAAATTACAGGGACTAAATCAAAAGAAAAAGTAAAGAGACCAAATTTTAGAATGATAAAAAACTGAATGACTAGTTGTGTTGTTTAGTTAATATATTTTCATAAATACATAGATTAAAAAATATTTATATTATAAAATAAATGTCGAGAATACGTATACATATTTAATAAATTACAAAAAAAAATGAACATATATTTAAAGATGCTTTTATGTATAGTGTTCATCACGATATTAAAAAAAATGTATTTTTAATCTTAAAGAGGGGTTTAAAATGTTATTATATAAAAATGGGTTATGATATGTAATTTTATCTATTATAGTATTGTGTGAGATTAAAAATACAAAAGAAACTCCACAGTGCATAAAAATGACCAATAAGCCGAGCTTCATCATTCTGAAACCACACTCAAAAATAAAAATAAACAATGGCATACATATATATATATATTTATATATATATATATATCATCAAGCTACGAGCTTTAAGAAGTGGAGGTATAGGAGGAGGTAATTAAGGCTTTTTTGTTGAGGCAATGGATAAGCTTTTCGTGATAGCAAATATTGTACTGATCATCGATTTTAATCAATTTATATATTACAAATTGCTTTAGCCCACTCACCACGGCAAACTACATATTTTGCATTTGCCAATTAATCAAATACTTACAAAGCCAATTAAGTGACGCGAACATCTCGTAGGTTTTCAGTTTCTAATGTGGGATACTTCAATGCATTCTCTAACCAAAGAAAAGGATCATTTGTGATTGCCTTTTCAGTCAATCTAGGAGAAGCTACCCTCAAAATCTAGGAAGAGGTTATTTAATTTTAATGAATTATTTCTTTAAAAACGATTTACATACTACATGTTATATACTCGGTAATTGATCTCGTAATTATTTTTAATATCTTTTATTTTTTTATATAAAAATAAATAATCAAGATAATTCAATTTCATCACGTGTTTACACGTAATATTCTTTAATTTTATCTATAAAAAAAATAATTTATTATACATGAGACTACGTAATTTCATCTAGCGCAAGGAACATAATTTTTCTGTCTTTTGACATTGTCATAATGTATATACTGTATGTAAGACTTGCACACGAGTACATGTAATTTCATCCAGCCCAAAAGGTTTTCTTAAAAAAATAAAATAATAAGCCCCTTAATTAAATGTTATTTAATTAATACTCAAACCTCGACTTGATCACCTCTAATAAACAGGTGTGTGCTCCATGTCTTTTCGTTATAAAATATGAAAGGTGAAAAATGTTAATACCCATAATTCATCTATTAATTTTAAGTTTTTAAGACATTATTATTTTTTATTTCTTAAAAATTATTATTTTAATTAAATGATAAGCTCATCATATTATTAAACTCCTTAATTTATTAATTACAAATTGAGTTCGTACCTACAAGTAAATTAAGATATATATTTTTTTAATTTTAATAATTGATTTCTATATAATTAATAAGAAACACGACTAATATAATTCTAAAATGTTAATTAAATAGTTGTAATGAGATGATTTATAATTAATTTAAAATTTTTAAGTAATTAATTTATAATAGATGATTTAGGATGTATATATAAATGTACTTGAGGTTAGTGCCACACACTAAAAATAATAATTAAACAAAAAGGAGAAAAGAAATATCATTCGTAACTAAGGAATGGCAATAATAGTGACTATGATGAGAATATCAATTATAATTATTATGTTAATTACGTTAGATGACTACGCTGTGCAGGCCAAAAATCTGCCATTATCATCATCCCTCTTTGCTCATAGTATTGTTCATGTTGGTCAAACTAATGAGGTTGATATTTACAGTAATAATAATTATAAGGTTAATTTGAGGAGTAATTGGAAACTATACATTTGGTTCTGGGCTAGATCGAGAATTAGAGGAGTTTTGGGAATGAATAATGAGAAGCTAAACAAAGCCCATGATCCATTAGGTTGTGCTAAAAAGGCCTACGGTATTTGCACCAAAAAATATAGAGAAGGTACCAATGATCATTTCATATGCTATACACATGTATAGAACCTATGCACACAATGACATCTTATTTAATTCAATGTCATAGCTATCTTTACTACATTCATTTCAATAATAATTTTGAGGCACTACATTCACTTCTTTCTTCTTATTCTTTTGGTTTTTGGGATTTTAATTAATATTTATCTCAAAATTACAAAAAGAACCGATATTTAAATATCGTATATTTTTTGAGATATTCTCACTCAATCTCTTAAATCATTTATTTTTCTGCAAATAAGTGTGAGTTATTTTTTATGCATTTATATTTTTTTAAAATAATTATATTACTCATACACTTATAAATAAGATCCGGATCACGAGGTTTTTACATACTTAAATAAATTTTTTCATGAATCAAAAAAGTTGTTAGAATATACACATATTAGAGTTGGAGATTTCGGTACTGCAAAATTATTTTTGTATTTGTTTTTTATTTGCATTTGCTCGCTTTATCTTTGGATAGTAAGATTATTAGCGTTTTGGTTTATATGTAAAAGATTTATGGATGAGGTTTATATGGGTGCAATCACTTGCATATAAAGGAACTTATTTTAATATAAATACTAATAATAATTTATTTAAATTATCAACATATATCATATATTTATAAACTTAGTTAATACAAAAGTTTTTCTCAACTTAAAAGGTGGATATATATTGAATTTTTAAGGATATCGGATCGTCTCTCTTCAATTTTAATTCTTTACTTAACTATTAAAATATATATTTGTAATTCAAAATTTTATAATTTGTATATGAATTAAGCATTAAAAATTTGTAAAAATAAATCATGCGATTTAAAACTTGACTATTAAAATAAATGTATGTAATTCAAAATTTTGAAATATGTGTATGAATTGAGTATTAAAAATTTATGAATTAAATCATATGATTTTAAAATTTATGAACCTATATACGAAATTATAAAAATTTTAAAACTCGTCTTATTGAATTCAGTTAAAATTTGGGACCAATGACGTAATTTAGATGGAGTGTACTATAAGTCACTTTTCTTTTACAAATGAATTACTTTAGTCACTTATCTTTTAAATAGTTTACCCCAAATTACTTTATTTTTAAAAAATAATTAAATTTATTTTAATTTATACTATTATATTCAAATTATAGAAAAATACATATATGAGGAGTGACTTGTTTGAATTCAATTAATCCTTTTTTTTTCTCGAGGATTTTTTCAATGGCGATCCATGACTCAAATTCAAAAAAGTCACACTGTCGATAACCAATAATATTCAGTTCATACAGAAAATTACAAATAAAAAATAAATAAATATTAATTTGAGCTAAAAATTCAACCATGAAAACTTTTAGTCAAGGAGATACTACGTATTAAATATGATTTAATTTTTATATTTAAATTTATATTTTTAATCACAGTGAGAAGTAACAACACATACCCCTCTCTCTAATCACCATGTGCATCGATCATACCTTATATTTTTTTTTTCGATCATTAACAGTAATTGCAATATTTGATAAGAACTACTAGGACTTGAAAATTGGATTCTGCATGCATGAGCAGAATATTATTTAAAAAAAAATAATGTGAGAGCGTGGGTTCGATACTCGATAAGGTGTACGTGTGAGTACGTGTATAAATGTTATTTAAAAAAAATTAATAATAATTAGTTAATAAACTTTCCCGGAGTAGTGAAGACATTGAAGATAATGTACATCAAAACAAATCTTGTAGTCGTCGTCATCGATTTTATGTAATGCCTTGCACAAAGATGCTGCCCTGTTTCTGCATTTCTCAATAACCAAATCAACTGGAGAAGTTGACTTTACATTTGTGTTTTTATATTTTTTCTTTTTTCCTCTAAAAACTTTGCTTATTTTTGATACAATCGCAGTCCAGACGGAAAGATATCTCTGATCAGCTAATTTCCTATCATATTCATAGATAATTATATCATTCGCATCTTTATTACTATCATTCAGATGAGAAGAGACTGGCTCTTTATGGTGATTCTCTTGGGCTTCCACGTTATATTCATATGAAATAATGATCATTATCAGTGCCACAACAGCTATTCTCATATTTATTTCTTTTCTACGTACTCCTATATCTCTTTCTTTAAATTTTTCTAATACATACAATTACGGTGCACGAATTGTTTTGGGTTTTTATAAACTTTAAAAATAACTTATTTTCACGGCATATTTAATGTCAGAATTTTAAATATATAGAAACATTAATCTTTAATTATTTGGCTTAAATATATTTATTTTATATCAATTAAATTACTTATAAATAGTAATAAAAAAAGTTGTGTAAATATTATCACCCTCATCATTTAATTTATTAATATTTTATATATGCATGATTACAACCTTTCATTTAATGGAAGGGATAACTAATCAAAATGAATGATGGTTTTGATGTCTGACGAAAATATTAACTATATGCAGATGTTTAATATATTGTACTGCTCAAAAAAGAATATTATTTAATATATTGTTGATAATATTCTTCTATATATTGTACATGACCAATTTTTAACCTAATTATATTTTTATGGAATTATTATTTGATATTTAAATATATAATTATTAATAAAAATTAAAGATATTATTCATTATTTATCGAATATATTACTTATTAATACAGTTAATTTTTAGCCTCCTCCTGTTGGAAAATAATAATTTTAATAAAAATTCACACCCATATACGAGGACACCACATGTCACTCTATATAAGATGATTTTTTTAATTCTATATTTTTTTTTTGGTTAAATCTATATAAGTCTATATTTGCAATTAATAAACTTAATCAACATATAGAAACATATTATTCATATACATTAAACAACTTGAGAGGGAACTGCATAATCCGAATCCTCTATTGTATGTGCAAAACGTTATTGAATTAACACCATCCTTAACAAACGAACCATTAAATATCAGCCTAACTTTCTCGAATTTGATTCGTTATTAGGTTGGTTAGTTGCCTTCGTTCTTGATTTTAATGAAGGGTAATTAAATTTGAATCAATTCTTAATTTTCTTAAAATCAATAAAAAGTTTTATAAATTTGTGATACTCATTTAGATATTATTAATCAAATCAAAACTGTTTATCGAATGTTTAATATTATAACGATGTATTATTTGTAATGTTAAGTCCCACATTGGTTAAGAGTAAAGCAAGAATGCTCCTTATAAGTATAGGCAATCCTTTAAGTCACAAGTTTGTTTTTGTTTAAGAATTAGGCCTGAATTTCTAAGATATAATATTATAAATGTTATAACATGTAACGTTGTTTGTAAAGAAAAATGTGCTACAAGGTCCAGTCTTCAACGTATACATACCCATAAGGTAAAGCTCTCATGGGCAGAGATAGGATTTAATTCATAAGAAGTCATTAAAAAATTAAAATTTTAAAATTAATAAAATAAAATGTGCATGGTTAGATGAGGAAAACCAACAATGATTTTATCAAAATGTGAACCTCATAATGATCTCTGCATTAATATATATTGTAAGAATTTTTATGTCTTTACTGAAACAAAACATTGGTACGTTGAAGTCTTATTTTCATTTGCATAAAAATATATATGTTTCGTTTTTTTTTTCTTTTTGTTCGATTTGTTATAGACTTATCCTCAAACCACATATTTGTATTTAAATATATATCTTGATTATTATTTTCATTAATCCATATTTAGAGAATAGGGTATGAAGTTATGAAACCATTCTATCCTCTCTTTTTCGCTATTTTCTTTACCATCGATCATGTTTGGAGAGAGAAATTATTATTTAATATAATGTACGTAGTGATTTATAAAAAATAATGATAATACGTAAAATTTAAATATTTTTTTCCCATCTCTCCCATGTTAATAGATTTAAATCATCACATCAACTTGATCAATTAAGGACCATGCAATCACTCTTTTATATATTGATTATTAATGTCTAAGATCAATTAATAAATATATTCATTGATCATATAATTCATATAATTTATTAGAAATTTGAAAATTTATTAATATATTTTTTTTTCAATCGTCCTTTTACACACTCAAACTAACAAGAAAATTAATAATATTAATAAATTATTCTAAGAATTAAAGGAGCTTAGTTCAATACATTATAAATATAATTTTATTTATAAAAAAAAAACTTGTTAATTATTTAACAAGATGAGCACTACTCTGAAGAATTGATAGTGGCTATTGTGTTGTCTTTTAAGAAATGCATCAGATCATGAGTTTTAATTATTAAAAATATTTAATAGGTCGTATAAAAGAAAGTGATTTTATCTGTTGAATAAAAATAAATAAATTATCAAACGGTTATTGAAAGTGAGTAGATACCAACTAAAGTATTATCTAAAGAGGCAGGTAGATCTGGTATAATTGAAAAGTCACTATCTGTGGTAATTGGTAAAAAGACATTCCTTTAAACAAATTATTCTTATATCTTTTTCACTTAAAAAAAAAAGGTTCTTGGTAAAATAATTTAGCCTCTTTTTTTTTAACAATAACGTAATAATAATAATAATAATAATAATAATAATAATAATAATAAATGATTCAATTATACAAGTCAATCGATCTATAAAAAATAATAATATATTATGATAAATATTTAAAATAGTTGTAGGGACGACGTCGCTTTGATCCTAGACAAAATAATGTTAATAATGGGCAATCAATGTTATGTTGTACTGTACAGGCCAACAAGTATATATATACTATAATAATAATAATAATATATGATGAATATTAATTCGTACTAAAATAAATATAAAATGATGAATTATCATCTTATTATAATCGAATATATTAATAAAAATCAAATAAATAAGAATATCACTAACCATTTTATGAAAAAGGAAACAAACAAGAAGATATCACTGACCATTTACCGTCATCCTACATTTTTCATCCACTTCCCTTATATTTTTTCGAAGTAAAGCCATTAATTAACATGATTTGATAAATTAATAATATTTTGAAACCAAATAAAAGAAAGCGTCAATTATCAGTTTTGTGTAACGTTGACTAATTTTTTACAAGAACTGGTCGAATTGAGAAAAATAAAAATAAAAAAAGCAGTACTCAACGGAAAGATCGAATAGGGCACCTTTTTTTCTTTCTTTCTTTTATTTGGTCGAAGAATTCATTCGTGAAACGGCCAGATCCAATAGAACTACCGTTTTGGATTATCAGGATAATCCAAAATGGATTAGAATCATTATAAGTTTAGAAATGATGTCAAAATACATTAAAAACAATAAAAATACAACCCTCCAACGTTCTTACTATTAAAAAATAATTTATCAAGTCATTTTATTTTAAATAATATTTAAATTAAATTATAATATTTAGATTTTTTTTAATATTAAACATTATTAAATTAAATCACTTTAATATTATTAAGATTTTATTTTTGTTATAATAAGTTTTAAAAATTTCTTTCTTTTTTTTTTCAAAAGATATCTCTAAGACTTTAATACCTATCTTCGTAAATGTATTTTCCTAAATAAATGGCCAACATTTCTAAGTTTATATGCGCACGAATCAAAAGGAGAGTTCGGAATTTATATATATTTTATTTACGATAAAAAATAAAATAGAAAAAAAAAATAAAAGATTAATAATTAAAAAATATATATTTTAAATAAGAAAAAAATATTAATTTCACAATAATACACATTTATTAATACTTAAATCCTAAACTCTAAATCCTATATCCTAGATGCTAAAACTTAAATCTTAAATTGATTAAATTTAAAATGATTTTACTTTTTTTAATAAATATATATAATATTTTTTTAGACTATAAAATTTAATTATTAAACATGTCATTTTTATCATTTTTGCTATTAAGTATAAATACCTATTATATTAGTCATTTTATTCCTCAAAAATAGGGTGATAACTTTTGAAACAACACGATAACACAACATAAGTTCGACCTAAATTTGAAGTAACCCAACACGATATGAAACATTCCATTTTAATCCGTTTATTAAATGGATCAAACATAATAACCCAAACTTAACCATTTAAATGAATTTTTAAATATTATTTTATCCATTAAATCCGATACGAACAAAATAAGATCCAACAAAAATGAATTTAATAACATATTTTTATTGATTTTTTTAAATGATGATACGATAACTTGATGCAAGACGACCCAAATACAAAATAATCCAATACGATAAAAATATTTTTATTAATGAGTTGATTCGATAAAATATATTTATCAAATAAATTGAAACAATTAATATGATTTGTCACCTCTAATCAAAAGGTATAAAGCATTCTTAACATACTTCTTTTTTTTTTTTACTCTTATTCTTTTGAATAAAAAAAGTAGTCTTTATCTATGTTTATAGTTAGAATTGAGTATATAAATGTTATTTTAAGTAACTAGTTTCATGCTTCAATATATATAGGAATTAGCATTATACTTTCAAATCAGATGAGATTACAGCTTATTAGATTTGTCTCCTAATTATCTACTTACTTCTCCTCTTGCTTATTCCTCTAAATTCCTAACCCAATTTATCTATTACTTCTCTTATTTTTACCAATGCTTCTCCTCTCTCTCATGTTCTATATCAGTTTAGTATCAGAGCTAACAAAAATTTTGTTTCCTTAAACTAATTTACCTAACTATCCTTATTTTTTAATTATAAAAAATACAAAAAAAAAATAGTTAAAAAATAAAATACTCTATAAAGGAAAAAAAAATAGTTTCTACAAAAAAAAAACCTCATCTCCAACCAAAAAAAAAACCCACGACCACCAATCCTACCATAACGCCACTGCCTTCTGATCATCATCACTAGTAGCAGACCTAACCCTCTTAACTGTTATTTTTATATGCCACTATTGATAAATGGAGCATTTAAGAGAGTTAAAGATTAAACATATTTAATTATTCCATGCATAGTATAAATACATTTGTTACATTATTAATATGTGTTGTTTTTAATGTGTATCAGTTATTGTGTCTTATGAAGTTGCTCAGCTTATTTGATGTGTGTGGATGCACGGGTTAGAATGATGGGAGAGTTATCATTTGGCAACAATGTATTTGCACTATTACATGTTCCTCTTCTTCTCTCTGTTCTTTATTGTTCTCTCTAATTCGGTTTTGAGTGCTAGGGTTTCCCCTTAACCTAATTCTTGTATTATTATATTATAATTTTTCAAGTGATTATATATATACATATATGTGTTCTCTTTCCGGTAGATTAAGCCATTTAGATATAGAAGTTAAACTATTTTAATCTCTATGTTTCGTTCTTTTTCTTTACTTTTACATTATTTCTTGGTACTAATTTTATTCAATGATTTATTAAATAACTATATCTTGTGATTTTATGATGTTATTATGGAGTAAAATCCCAACAGTAACCATGACACTATCGTCGACATAACCTATCCATTGGAGCACGAGTCCCCTGCCAAACTTGTTGTGAAGGAATAAATTTTGATCAAACACCTCATTTGGTTACCGCAATTCCCATTGTCGCTATCCTAAATTGCCAACACATAAGAAACAAGATACCACCTATTAGCCAATTTCGATCCATGAGTTGCCTCATTGACACCAATTGTCGTCACTTTCAAAAGAATTTAGTCATCTTAGATGACCTAATGACACCCATTTTGCTCCCATATATATTATTATTTGTGTTAATTAACGTGACCAATTTGTGTCAACTCCAATCAATAGAAGTAAAACCTCGATCAAACATAGTTTATTCTTCTCATATTTTTTCTTATTTTGCAAATTTTTTGTTTTTTTTTTTGTTTTTTGTAAATATTTTGAAGATTGAAAACGAGAACATTTTGCCCTCAAATGACAAGTAGAAAAAACAACTCATATATTGATCCTTTAAAGAAATACATGAACTCAAACGTGGATTCCTTTACATATTCAATTACAAATGAAATAAGATTATGTTTGGTTTAAAATATTAAGAATGATAATAATAATAATAATTTAAGGTATTTATGTATTTAATTTTACTCTTAATTTGAATTTGAATCTAAAATATTCTAAGAGTATTTTCTCATTTTATTTCATTTAAAAATAAAAAAAATTCTGATTTTACTTCATTTATAATTTTATAAAAAATATTTTAATACTTAATTATCATTATTTTGATTCAACTATTAAACTAATAGTAATATTGTTATCATTTAATTCAATTCCTAAATATTATATTTATATGATACAAATCAAATATTACCTAAAAGAATAAATTCCATGTTGGCTTTTATAATTCAAAAAATATTGTTTATAAACAATCAAGAAGAGAAGTAAAATACTTGTTTAGAGACACTACTACAATACATACATATGGTCTCAGACCTATAACCTCAGTTTTTAAAAAAATCGAGGTCATAGGGTTTTGGTCACAGTCTAATAAAAATTGAGATTATAGGGTCTGTCTATGGCCTCAGTTTGTATCAATAACCATACCTATAAGTTATATAATTTTTTTTATTTTTGACTTTTTTATTCTTTCTTTCCTTTCTCCCGCCCTCTCTTTTTTTATTTTTTTATTTTTTCCTTTTCCTCCAAGTTTTATTTTCTTTTATATTTCTATCTCCCAAGCAGCTGCTTTATTAATTTGTTATATTCATTTTTTCAAATTTGAAAATTTTCTTCCCCTCTTGATATTCTTCCTCTTCTCATCTCTTCTTCCTCTTCTCACCATATAATCGAGGTCATAGATTGTTGTCTATGGTCTCTCTCACTTAGGCCTCGGTTCTTATAACTGTGGTCATAGACCGTTGTCTATGGTCTCTCTCACTTAGTACTTGGTTCTTATAACCGTTGTCATAGACCTATAATCACGGTTAAAAACCAAAACCATATGTAATTTTCGTAGTAACGAGATTAATGAGTTTTGATATTTAAAATCTAACTTTTTAACAGATCATAATAAGAGAATTAGTTGAAATAGTTACTTCTGATAATTATCTGATTTAAACATAGCAATATATATAATTAGATGGTACTATATATGACTTTTATTATTTATTCATCAGTGACAACCTAATCAAGTCAGAAAATTTTGGAATTTATTTTTAAAAAATTATCATGACTCTAATATTTGGCCATGTTTGGTATAAAAAAATTCAGCTACAAATGTGGGGATGAGATCGAGTGTAACAGTAGTGTATATACGATGCACATGACATACGATACGTATGTGTGTTTAATAGATATTAATTACTAAATACATATATTTTGTATGTTTAATTGATATACTTTTAAAAAATATTATTTTTTAATTTATACCACTCACGTATTTGAAATTTATGAGATAGACAAATGCATAAAGAATAAAAAAGTAATCCTATGTTTTTAATATTGTTAATTAAACTAATTGAATAAGCTTGCTTATTGGAAATGATAAGTATTTTTAATTTTTTTTTTAAATTTAAAATAAAATATAATGGATAATATATGTTATTATTTTAAAATATAATACATTTTTATCCAAAATTATTTTAGACTTAATTTAAACATTTATCTAGATTATACATATAGATATTAACTATATAAATCTCTGTAGCTCAAAGCCCAGTCCCCCATTTTCCTATCTGCGACAACAAAACAAATGATAAGAAAATTAGACATTAATATCTTTATGAAATATGAAATTATTTCTGTTTATTGAAAACTAATCAAACTTAATTTGCCAATCTCTACGAACAAAGATCTCTCCCTCTCTTTTTTTATTCTTTTCTTTTGTATTTATATTCTTCCTGCTATTCTAATGGGATGCAAAACTATCTTTCCTATGATTTAGATATAAAATTAATTAATGTCAATTTTATAAATAGTAAACAGTGAGATTTTCACATGTGTAAATGGTATTGTGTATTGTAGTTAATATCTTGATAAAAGTATATTTATATATATATATATATATACACATGATATATGTTATATACGGTACTATAATATATGTGTTATCACGTGTGAAGCCATATTGACAAATAAATGACTTTATTACCATAACAACTTAAAGTATGTCGGATAAAGTTTTGAATTGTTACGAAGATAGTACTTTCAAATAAAATATAGAAAGTATGAAATAACTTTAAATCTAATTTTTATCAATATTATCATCAAATTTTTAACCATTAATAAAAAATATTATTGATAAATTAATATTTTTTTATCGTTTAAAATATGATTTTTAATTGATGTATTTTATATTTAACTATTTTATTCTTAACTATAAATAACAATTGTATAAATTCCGAACTACAATTGTTTATTATATCTTTGGGATTATTTTGGTTTCAATCTTTTCTTTTCCTATTTAGGAAATTTTGGTTTCAACTAGAATTCTCAAACTATCAAGAATTAAGATAATTTCATTAAAAAAAAAATTATAGTATTAATTTACCTTAGTAATAGGACGTCGTATGCCCTTTCTGACGAGGCATTCATCAAAATGTTTATGAAAGCAGTGCATATAGAGATAGTTATTAGATGTACTAAACCACATATTGCAATAACTTGATGCCGAGTGTTTACATTCTATAACACCTAATGGCAAGGTTGGCCTTGGCCTTGCCCTCTTCTTCGACTGCGATAATTCTAATGGAGTCGGTGGCTTCACAAATATTTTTTTCTTTTTAACTCCGATAATTTTACTAACTCGTCTTATTATTGGAGACAAAATTGAAAGTTGCCGTCCTATTTTATGAATATCATTAATTTGTTTAGCCCTGTCAAAGGCTGCACTTTTAGTGAAAAGAGGGGAAGACAAATGTGGATAATTATTAGCCTGAACCTCCACAACATAATACTCATCTAATACTAATAAAATTATCATAGGAATAATCAATAACTTCATAGTTCGTAGCCCTCAAAATATTTCTTATTCAATTAGCAAGATATATATATATATATATATATATATATATATAGTATGTTATGTTGGATTTGATAGGGATTTTACATAAAAATGAATATTTTAAGGCTTTTTATTTTATTTTAGAATAACCATTCGTTAATTTGATGGGAGAGTTTTAACATAAATGAGTTTTGAATTTTGAATTATAGTTAAGTAGTGAAAATAAAATTTTCATTATAATATTTATAAAATTATAAATAAATTATATATGTAAAATATAATTGTTTCTTATTTTAATTTTAAATTTTAGATTTTTATTACACAATAATTCATTACAACTTTAATAATTAGCACTTTTTTCACTAAAATGGTATGCATGTATTTTTACAATTACAAAAATTGGTAAATTGAAAAATATATAATTTTTTTTACATGTTCTTACTTATTTAGATATTTTTTAAGAAGTGACCCACTTTTCAGACTTATAATGATATTAATCCCTAGTAATGATTTTTTTCCTCAAGATGATCTTAGCAATGACTTAACACAGATAATAATATTCAAAAATATAATACGAAATTGATTTCAATTTAATCAATGTTTAACCAAAAGTTGGTGATAAAAATTTGTTAATATTAAAATTATCGATTTTATTTAAATTTTTAATCCCTACAATTCTTTTAATTGAAACATTTTAGTCTATAGACTTTTCAAATTGCATTAATTGATCTAGTCTTCAATGTTTTAGTTGTACAAGTTTTATCACAACTTTTTTTTTCAACCATTTTATTCCCAATTTTTTATATTTCACAACTTAGGTGATGTATGTTCTAGTTCCATTAAAGATAATGAAATTAAAGAACATACACCATACAGATGTCACTAATTTAAATTAAAAAATTTAAATTGTAGATGAGTGAACTTTGGTAGTAAGGAGAAAACAAATAACTGATTGCGAGGATTTTGTTGTTTATTAATCTTAAATACAAGTAGTCTTACTTATTCAAAATTTTAAAATTTTGTTTGAATTAATGAAACACGTTACACTGAGTGATTGTATTAATTATTTATATTAGGACTAAGAAGAACATCATTTTATTATATATAAAACTACATCATTTTGAAATTAAATTAATTGAATTAAAAGATTATATTAAAAGTACAATGATAACCGTAAAAAGCTGGGACCAAATTAGTTATTTGAGACTTAAATAGGTTTGTTAAGTCTCACGTTGGCCAATAATTCATTTTGTTTATAAGTCTAGACAATCATCTAACTCACAAGTTAATTTTTGAATTTAGAGTTAGACTTGAGTTTCTAATATGGTAACAAAGTTAGATTCTTAGCTTCTTCACGCTCTATCGGCACTCAAGTGTCTGATGACACATTCAGGACAAGACCCTCTCATCCCGTGCCGATCAAGACTCATCCCAGTCGATATGAAGATGAGATGTTAAGTCTCACGTCGATAAAGAGTTCGACAACAGTGTTATTTATAAGTCTAGACAACCTTTTAACTCACATGTTAATTTTTGGGCTCAGAATTAAATCTAAATTTTTAAAAAAATTTAATATGAAAATGTTTACTTAAATGTTAGTTCATTATTTTTTTATATGTTACTTAATTTTAAAAAAGATAAATTAACGATCTTAATTCAAATTAAAAATTGTTAGATTTTTATATGAATTAATTATTTAATTAATTTTATTTTTAATTTTTTTAAAAAAATTATATTTTTTTACTTTATAAAAAAACATATGTTAACGACATTTTTTAATGTGTTAAACAAATATTTTTTAAGTTAAAAAAAACATATATAAATCGTATAAATGAGTTTAAAATAAAATTCTATATGTAATTGAATCATTTATAAATTCTATATGTAATTGAATCATTTAAATTCAATAGATATAAAAAGATTTAGAAAAAAAGACGAAGATATTTTATAATTTATCTTTAATAGTCTATAATTTTTAAAACAATATATAACACGTAAGTTATACTCAACATTTATATATAATATATGCACATACAGACGCTTTAATTAACGTAATAAAAAGTATACGTAAGTTACACTAATTACAAACTGACATAGCCGAAATTGCATTCACGGTATAAACTTACCAAACATGTAAGCCAAAATTACATTCACGCCATAGTAATCATGTACAATTTTATTACTTATTTAAAAATTACACTAAGATGTAATATATAATTTTTTAATGTTAATGTTAATTATATTATTATTAAAAAGTTATCACATAAAAATAAATAATAATTTTTAATATTTTTATTTATTTTTCTATTCTTATTTAACTTTTTGTTGATTCTTTCCATTATTAGCTTATTTAAGATTAAATATTAAAATAAAAAATTAATTTTATTTTTATGTTATAAATTTTTAATAATAATATTATTAAATTTGTATAAAAGATAATTTTTTATTTTTATGTGATAAATATTTAATAATAATATTATTAAATTGTTATAAAAGATAAATATAAAATCTAAATATCATTTTTTCTATAAGTAAAGTTGGATGTTTTTCACTTTTTATAAAAATTTAAGTTTTATTATTTTTATATTTTAGATTTTTATTTATTTTTTTAAGATTTGACCTAATTTTTTAAATTAAAAAAATAGTTTAAAAGTAAAAAATAATGGTAAATTTTTATTGTAATAATTAAATTTAACTAATTAAAATGATTTTCTTAACTTTTAAATTTAATATTTTTTATATTAATTTGTAAAATTTTAAAAAAATACATTTAGTCATTTTTTAGATTAAATTTATAAAAATTAAAATATAGAATTATAGAAGTCAGGGGATCGGAGTTTTTTTTTTAAATAACGAAATTGCCCTTGTTGACAAGTCAGTAGAGTCAGAGCAGACGAAAATCATTTGAGGAACTTTTGGCTTTTGAGATCCGTCTCTGTGTCTGGTCACCCACACTCCACAGGATCTCCGGCAATGAATCAGAGCCCCAATGAAATCCCAACCAAAGGCGATCCAGTTGGTGGTAACGTGTTTATTGCCATGAGTGAGCCGTGAGCCTTTCTTTGTGTAAAGCAGCAGCCATTGCTTGTCGCACACGATGATACTCCGGAAATCGATTTACAAAAGCCAGTGACTTTATTTTCCAACATCCAGATGCATTCTTTGTTTTCTTCTCACAGAATACCGGTAAGTCCCATTGATTTCATTCCCTCTATATTACAATATAACTATTTTTGTTCCTTTTGTTTTATTTATTATTAGAGTAAATAGATTTTTTTTACATCCAAACTGTGGGGTTACTATATCACTAACTTTTACAAAAATACCACCGATGTACCAAAATTTGTTAATACTATTATCTTTAAATTTGTTAAAAAAAAAATTACAGAAAATTCATAAGGTAATGGTAATAATGTGACTTTGACGTTTTATACTAGTTTTTTAATAAATTTAACTGTGTCGATCCTTCATAGCAATAGCTGAAGTTCGAACAGTTGAAGTTTAGTGATTTTGCATCAACAACCAATTCGGTGGTAAAAAAAAAAAAAATCTATTTGCCGTTTAATTTTATTATCGACCGGTTCAAAAAATATTCAATTTAATTAAGCTTAGAAACTTGTTGATAAATATATACAAGACAACGGTGTTTTACAAGTTTTAAATATTTTATTTGCTTTGTATTCAATTAGGATGTTTGATGACTTTATTATATTGTTTCTCTGTGGTTAATTCTTGTTCACCACGGCAAAATGCTTTTCCTTGTTCTCCACTGGCTATTTCGTCAAAATTATAATAAGAAATGTAAATAAGTGAGAATTTAAAAAGGAATCGAAAAAATCTATTTATTAGTATAATATTATTATGATATATTTTTTATATATAAAATTGATCATGGAAATATCATCTCTATTTTATTCTATTTTATTTTATTTTATTAATAAAAAGTAGAATCATAGAATTCGTTGGTCAATACGTGTTTCATATAATAGTATATCTCTCTTTAATTCTATTTATTCAGTGCATCGTTTATCATCATGGAGTTCTAAGGTCAACTCTGAGAAATCTAACTATACTCTATACTATGGATACTAGGTTGCTGGACGCTGCTCCAACAGGTAATGTCCAAATTTTGCGCCAATTGCTCGTCGAAAATCTTTTCATTATTTATTGTTAATTTTCCTTATCACACATCGACTAGAAACAAAGCAGTAAATACTGCTTATAAACTTAAACAATCATCAAATTAATGAGATCTTATTGGGTTAAGTTAGGCCTGAGTTTCTAACTTGGTATTAAAATTGGGCCTAATTTTTATGTGCTTGGACATAATTGTGTTCTACCACAGGCTCATCGTGGTGCTAATGTCCACCTTTGTCCGCCATGTGAAAAAAGGTTGTTAAGTATCCTTATCTCACATCAACTAGGAACAAAACAAGAAAATGTTACTTATAAGCTTAAGAAACCCTCAACTTAATGATATCTTATTGGATTGAGTTAGACTTAAGTTTTTAATTGGTTTTTACTTGTAACTAGATATAGATATATCTAAAGTAAATAAATATACATCAGTAGATATATATATTAATATATTATTAGATATATATTAACATTTATAATGTTGCATTGTCTTCTATCGAGAATCCATTGCATATTTGTTCCGTCACTGGCGGACATGCTGACTTTGTCAAGGAGATTTTGAAATTGAGACCTATATTTGCTCAAGAAATCAACCAAGATGGTTTTAGCCCCTTGCACTTGGCTTCTGCAAACGGGCACTTAGAGATAGTGAAGGAGTTGCTGATACTTAACCCTAGACTTTGCCGGATACAGGGAAGAAATAACTGGACTCCCCTTCATTATGCAGCGAGCAGAGGTAGAATGGACGTTATTAGAGAAATGCTTTTAGCTTGCCCAGAGAGTATTGAAGACTTGACTGTTCAAAAAGAAACTGCTTTACACCTTGCTGTAAAGAACTGTCAATTTATTGCAATTAGTTTCATGATGAAGCAGGTTCGTGAAATGAACAAGCATGAGGTCCTGAATTTCAAAATGAATGTGGGAATTCGATTCTTCACCTAGCAACATGGAGAAAACAACAGCAGGCAAGTACAATTTGTTTTAGAGAGTCTGGCTTATTATTGCTGTTAATTTAGTATGTGTGGAATAACAATGAGTTGTGATGTTTTAGTTTTTATTTTGATGTAAATTTAGTGTTTTTTATGATAGATTTTGATTTTATATATCTAATTTTATCAAGTTTTTTTTTCAATTGGATAAAATTAGTAACGATTTTTTATTTTCATTTTCATTTTTTTAAGAAATTACTACCAAAATATAGAGGCTGATTTATAAGTATTTAACAATAATATTTTTGATAATTTTTAATTTTTTTTTTTTTTTCATTTTTACTAAACATTTTTTAAGAGAATAAATCTAGTTTTAAACTTTTGTATTTACAAGTATTTGAAGAGAATGATTAAAAATATATAATTTGTAAATAATAACTAAAAAAATTCTTTGTTTTTAAGTTTTCGAAAAGAAGAAAAAAACATAAAGTATTAACAAACAACTTATAAGTGATTTTTTATTTTATTTTATGAAAATAACTAAGTAAAAATTATTACCAAACATATTAATAATTATTTTTACAAAAATAATAAATCATAAAATCAATTATTTAATCATAAACCATAAATTAAAATCATTATCAAACAAGTTCTTATTTGTTCTAAATATCCTAAGTTAGATTATGTATCATAAATATCTTATGTCACATTTAAGTTTAATAGGATACTCTTGGACTTGTTTTGTAAAAAAATTGATTTTCAAGTTTTGTTTTCTTTGTATTTAAAACTAGTTTTTTTATTTCTAATTGATTTAGAAAAAAACCTAACACTTATTTGATAAAATGTTTTGTTTTCTTCTTTTCATTTACTCCTTGAGTTTTACAGAAAAAAAAAGTAAAACTAACTAATTAAATAAAGGTGAATTTGGAATATGGTTTTTAAAACTTTTTTTATTTTTTAAGTTTCAAAAAACATAAAAAAAATGTGTAAAAATAGAACTGAATTCTAATTTGATTTTGAAATTGAAAATTGAATTAATTATACATATATTATTAAAACTTGAGTTAAAAAAAAAGAACTTGAAAATATAATTGGTTACAAAAGAATGCCTTAGTTATAACGGTTCTTTCTATCCTCTTAATCCCACTAATCGCTAAGATCATGTGAGATTAAGAAAAGAAAGATAGTTTCTTCTTCACTTATGTATGATTGGATCATATTTGTTTTCATTCTAGACTTCAGAGAGAATAGTACTATAAGATTCAAGATCCACTTATTTAGGCTAACTAATGTTTTAACTATTCCATTTATCTATCTATTTTCCTTAATTATTGTTTGAACAACAAAATCTTGGAACTTTTTCTTCACTAGATAGTGTATATAATTCTAACAGAAATGAAAAATCTCCCAGGTGATTGAGTGGCTACTCAGCATTAACGAAACTACTGCATCAAGTAGTGCTTCTTTGATTGTAAATGATGTGAACAACAGTGATCTGACTGCTCTTGATTTGCTCCTCATTTTCCCAAGTGAAGCAGGGGATAGAGAAATTGAATGTATACTTCGTAATGCTGGAGCTAAGAGGGCAAGAGAAGTAATCTTATCTCCTGTACATTCCCGTGAAACAGCGAACAATCAAACCTCAGCAAGTTGTGGACCAGCATCGGAGTCTCAATCAAATGACGAATTGAAGTACTTCGAGTTTAAAAAGGGAAGAGATTCTCCAGGTGATGTTCGTGATTCACTTCTGATTATAGCTGTATTAGTGGCTATAGCAACTTTTCAGGTCGGACTGAACCCTCCGAGTGGTGTTTGGCAGGATACCAACATACACGGGACAAATGATAGTAACAATCCAGTGCATCTAGCAGGGAGGTCCATTATGGGTTCGTATAATTCAGTTTTTTTTTATATATTTTGTGGTTCTCAACTCCATTGGGTTTTCAGTATCTCTTTTTATGATATATATCCTAACTTTCAATTTCCCTTTGCTACCTGAGCTTCAAATTTGCTTCATAGCCCTTTACACTACATACAACACTGCGATGGTTACTATTGCACCAGATAGCACAAAAGTCCTTCTCACTGCTTTTACTGCATCTTTACCGATTATGATACCCATTGTAAACAAGTGGATTAGAAAACCCATGGTGGTGTACATAAGATCGATGGTAAATCTGATAAGATTTTTCAGACGTGTAATAAGCAGTAAGAAATTAAATGGCATACAATGATTTAAGTGATTCAACTTTTCAATGTGAAAAGTCTACTCCACTGACGACGGCACACCGAAAAAAATCCACTAATAATCAAAAAGATATACAAACACTAATTTTCAGAGAGCTTCACAAATTATACCAAAATACATAATCAACCCACAAAATATCCATTCTAAATTACTGGTAATATATATAGCAAGATAAATTAACAAACTTGCTATGAAATCAAATATTACCGTACAAATGAGAGAAATACTACAAATGTCAACTGAAATGGACAGTTTTGTCCTTGGGCTGATTTCCTCTCCTATCTTAGTTGGTTATTGTTGGTTTTCTTCTTCTTTGCAGCTGCTGCTTTCTCTGATCAAAACAGATAGTTAAGGCAGAGGTGAAGGGTTTAAGAAAGAAGCAAAAAATGCGGAAGAAGAAGTGGAAGAACTGGATATGGATTCATTATTACTCCAAGTCTCTTTTTTTTCTTTCTCTGGTGGTTGTTGTCTGGTTTTTCTAGCTGCTGCACACACATATCTGCAGCAAGACAATAATATATATATATAGAAGGAAGCTGAGGGTTTCTAATGATTTATATGGGCTTTGGGCTAATAGGGTTTTGGGCCAAACAATTAACAAATCTCCACCTTGGCTCAAAACAGAAAACAAATTCTTCAAAATATGAAATTCCTCGGATTACCAAATAACCGTCATCTAAAGCCCCGAAGGGTGATCATCTTCTACAAATACCAATCAAGTCCAAGCAATGCTTGAACTTATTGAATGGAACTGGTTTGGTTAACATATCAGCTGGATTCTCTGTAGTGACTATCTTATTGACAACAATAGCACCCTGAGAGACAATGTCACGAATGAAGTGATATCTGACATCAATGTGTTTGGTTCTTTCATGATACATAGTATTCTTAGTCAAGTGTATCGCCCTCTGACTATCACAAAATACAACAGAAATATCCTGCTGTAAACCCAAAACACAAACCAAACCTCTAAGCCAAATGGCTTCTTTCACTGCTTCTGCTGCTGCCATATATTCCACCTCTGTCGTAGATAAAGCAACTGTAGACTGTAAAGTATCCTTCCAACTAATGGCATAATGAGAAAGAGTTAAGACATAACCTGTCAGAGATTTTCTTCTATCCAGATCACCAGCATAATCGAAGTCCACATAACCAATAACACTGCAACCAGTATTAGAACTCCCATCATATACCAAACCAAAATTAGATGTACCTCTCAAATACCGAAGTATCCATTTCACTGCTTGCCAATGACCCTTACCAGGATTACCCATATATCTGCTGACAACACTAACTGCATGTGAAATGTCTGGACGAGTACAAACTATAGCATACATCAAACTACCAACGGCACTAGCATATGGAACCTGAGACATGTACCGTTCTTCTTCTTCTGACTGTGGTGACAAATCCAAAGAAAGCCTAAAATGCGCAGCTAACAGCGTACTCACAGGTTTAGAATCTTTCATGCCAAAACGTTCAAGAACTTTTTCAATATAACTTTTCTGAGTCAAATAAAGCTTGCACGCTTGTCTATCCCTGTAAATTTCCATGCCCAAAATTTTCTTCGTTGCACCCAAATCTTTCATCTCAAATTCACCATTAAGTTGAGACTTTAATTTCTAAATCTCGGACTTATTCTTAGAAGCAATAAGCATGTCATCAACATAAATCAACAAATAAACTGATGAACCATCATGGAATCTTTTATGATAAACACAACTATCATAATCACTCCTAGAGTAACCATGATCAATCATAAAAGAATCAAATCACTTATACCACTGCATTGGAGATTGCTTCAGCCCATATAAAGACTTTTTCAATAAACAAACATAATCTTCCTTACCTGGAACAACAAACCCCTCTAGTTGATGCATATATATTTGTTCTTCAAGCTCACCATGTAAGAAGGCTGTCTTGACATCAAGCTGTTCTAATTACATGTCAAACAATGCAACCATAGCAAACAACACACGAATAGAGCTATGTTTCACAATAGGAGAAAATACTTCATTGAAGTCAATACATTTCTTCTGACAATAGCCCTTTGCAACAACACGTGCCTTGAACCTAGTTGTTTCAACCTCAGGTATACCTTCCTTTTTCTTGAAGACCCATTTGTTTCCAACAATCTTCTGGCCCTTAGGCGGTTTCACCAATTCCCAAGTATGATTCTTATGAAGTGATTCAATCTCTTCATTCATAGCAACCAACCACTGAACAGATTCATCACAAGTGACAGCTTCATGATAACTAGAAGGTTCATACACCTCAATAGACTCTGCCACAGACAATGCAAAAGAAACTAAGTCTGCATCTGCGTACTTCTGAGGGCGTCGTATCTCTCTTATTCCTTTACCCTTAGCGATACTATATGGTTGTTCATGTTGCTCTTCTGCTACATCATGAGCAGAATCATCTATCTCATCCCCAGATGGCTGATCTGAAGTGCCCTCTTGCACTTGACTAGGAGCTCCACTCTCAAGCTCCACCTGCTCACTAACACCGTGGTCTTTATCTGCAACAATAGACTCTTTTTTTCTTTTGCAACATAGAAAACTCATCAAACTTAACATCTCTGCTAATCAAAAATTTAGGTGACTTGGGTTCAACACACCATAATCTATAACCTTTCACCCCAGAAGGATACCCCAAAAATATGCATTTCAATGCCCTAGGCTCAAGTTTACCATCATTAACATGAGCATAAGTAGGACAACCAAAAACTTTCAAATCAGAATAATTAGCAGGAGTACCAAAGAATACCTCAAACGGAGTCTTCAACTCAATTGCAGTTGATGGAGACCGATTCACCAAATAGCAGGCATGGTTACAAGCTTCAGCCCAAAAGGATTTATCCAAGTCAGCTTGAAAGAGCATACATCGAGCTCCTATTCATACGTTCTGCTACTCCATTTTGTTGTGGTGTATGACGTACATTGCGGTGTCTCACTATGCTATTTCTTTCACATAACTCATTAAACTGACTGTCACAAAATTCCAAACCATTATCAGTTCTCAAATGCTTGATTTTCTTGCTTGTTTGATTTTCTATACAAGCCTTGAATTTTACAAATTTTGAGAATGCGTCATTCTTGTTCTTTAGAAAATACACCCAAACATGACGAGAGAAGTCATCAATAAAAGTCAACATATACCGGGCACCACCCTTAGACACAACACGAGAAGGACCCCAAAGATCTGAATGAATATAATCAACAGTACCTTTCGTTTTATGGATGGTTGTACTGAACTTGACCCTGCGATGCTTTCCATAGACACAATGCTCACAGAAATCAAGCTTCCCAGTTTTCTGACCACAAAGCAAATCTCGTTTGCTCAAAATAGACATCCCTGCCTCACTCATATGCCCAAGCCGCATATGCCATAATCGAGTAGTGTCTGAATCTTGATCTGACGAGGATGAAACTGATACACTGCCAATAACAGTGCTACCCTGAAGCATATAGAGACCACGCGACAATTGCCCTTTAATAACAACGAGAGCACCCTTACTAACTTTTAAAACTCCACCTTCAGCTACATACTTATAGCCTTGTGAATCAAGAGTACCCAAAGATATCAAATTCTTTTTTAAATCTGGAACATGGCGAACATCTTTCAAAGTCCTAACAATACCATCGTGCATCTTAATTTGGACAATACCAATACTAATAACCTTGAAGGACATATTGTTTCCCATCAAGACAACACCACCATCAATAGATTGAGAAGAAGCAAACCAATCTCTACTTGGGCACATATGGTAAGTGCAACCCGAATCAAGAATCCAAACATCTCCAGGAGAACCAATAGATACTGATAGAACATTTTCACCATTGGAACCAGAACTATCTGCAACACCAGCAACATCATTAGTACTAGAAGAAGTTGTGGCAGATTTTCCTTTACCTTTGAGTTTCGGACAATTTACTTTCCAGTGTTCTTCCTGACGGCAATAATTGCATTTATCTTTTCTTTTTCTAGATTTGGATCTAGACTTGCCTCTATTACTGCTTGTGCCTTTTTCTTGATTTCTACCTCTGACAAATAAACCACTGCTATTATCATTGTTGCTTGTAGACACATTTTTCTTCAACTCTCTGGAATTCAAAGCTGCTTTGACATCTTCCAAAGAAATAGTGTCTCGCCCATATAGCATAGTATCAACAAAATGTTCAAATGAATGAGGTAAAGAACATAATAGAACTAAGGCCTGATCCTCATCATCAATCTTAACACCACCATTTTTCAAATCACGAATAATTTTAGTAAATTCATCAAGATGATCATGCAAAGGTGTACCTTCTGACATTCTGAATGTATACAAATGTTGCTTCAAATATAACTGACTGGTCAAAGACTTGGTCATATACAAATTCTCTAATTTAAGCCATAATCCAGCAGGAGATTCCTCATCAGACAAGGATAACTGAATAGAACTAAGAGCATTTTCCATCAATGCATCTTTTTCTTCATCATTCAATTTTTCTGGCAATTTATCCTTACCTTCAAGTGTCTTAACGAGCCATTCTTTAACTAATACGGCCCGCATCTTCATACGCCAAAGACTAAAATCATTTCTACCATTGAATTTCTCAATTTCATATTTTGCCGCCATGACAGAAAACCCAATATTAAATAAACAGAAATACAACCCAGAAAATATGAAAACAATCAGATAACCAGAAGCTCAAAATAGATCCAAAAGAGCAAACTTGATCAGTTCCAATAAATAACAGAATAACCCAATGGCTCTGATACCAATTTGTTACGAATTAGCACTTGCGGAAGCAAAGATCGGGTCCAATTTTGGTTGCACAAATTAATAATAATGGGTAACGGCAAAAGTAATAAGCAGTAAGAAATTAAATGGCACACAATGATTTAAGTGGTTCAACTTTTCAATGTGAAAAGTCTACTCCACTAACGACGGCACACCGAGGAAAATCTACTAATAATCAAAAAGAGATACAAACACCAATTTCCAGAGAGCTTCACAAATTATACCAAAATACATAATCAACCCACAAAATATCCCCTCTAAATTACTGGTAATATATATAGCAAGATAAATTAATAAACTTGATATGAAATCAAATATTACCGTACAAATGAGAGAAATATTACAAATGGCAACTGAAATGAACAGTTGTGTCCTTGGGCTGATTTCCTCTCCTCTCTTAGTTGGTTACTATTGCTTTTCTTCTTCTTTGCAGCTGCTGCTTTCTCTGATCAAAACAGAGAGTTAAAGCAGAGGTGAAAGATTTAAGAAAGAAGCAAAAAATGCGAAAGAAGAAGTGGAAGAACTGGATATGGATTCATTATTACTTCAAGTCCCTTTTTTTTCTTTATCTTGTGGTTGTTGTCTGGTTTTTCTAGCTGTTGC
Source organism: Hippophae rhamnoides (assembly GCA_033030585.1). Lineage (NCBI taxonomy): Eukaryota > Viridiplantae > Streptophyta > Magnoliopsida > Rosales > Elaeagnaceae > Hippophae > Hippophae rhamnoides. The sequence continues at coordinate 52,366,436 of CM065432.1, forward strand.
ACACACATCTCACACACATCTCTACACCAAGACAATAATATATATATATAGAAGAAAGTAGAAGGTTTTTAATAATTTATATGTGCTTTGGTCTAATAGGATTTTGGGCCAAATAATTAACATATTTCCATGGATCACATACATTATTTCATCCATGCATGTGGTCAAGAGGACGGGGATGAAAATATTATATATATATATATATATATATATATATATATATATATATATATATATATATATATATATATATATATATATATTTAAGTTTTATCGTAGTTATATGGAAATAAATAAAAAATCCGATAGTTGTAGAAAAATTCGATTCAGTATTGTCAACGACATCGAGAATATATAGGGAAATTGAAGTTACCTCTTAAGACATAAATAGTTATGATTTTATTTTTCTGTCTTTTCTTTTTGGATAAGTTAAACTTATATATAGGGAAATTGAAGTTACCCAAGATATCGTTAAGAGCAAGAGGAAATAAAAAATAATAATAATATTTGAGTATTAATAATAATTTTATCCATTTTAACGATACTAAAAGATAATTAATTATAATAATAAAATAGATAACTTTTACTCTTTTAATTATAGGATAAGGTAGATAAAGTAAATATATAAAATTTTACTTTTATTATTATTTTTAATTACGTTTAAATTATTTAATGTAAAATAATAATATTTTAATAAAAATTAATAAAACAATTTCATTTATTCTATCAATTTTATATAACTAAATAATTAAATAACATATAAAAAATAATTTAATGTAAGGGATCCGGACCTCAACTTTTTTTATTTACTCACCAATTTATGTAGAAATTTGTTACCTTTATTAAATGGCAATAGAATGCTATTTATTACTGATATATAAGAAAATCCTTTCCCAGTACTGGTGTTGAAAGGTTATTCCTTTCCTTATTCATTATTATACTCTCATTTTAGAGCTACATCTGTTGCGAGATACCAAAAATTTTAAGTCAAAAAAACGCAATATAATATGTGGTTATATAACTTACTTTGTTAGTGTTAACTAAATATTTTAGTATTTTTATTTTTATAAAATATATTTAAATTTTAAATTATTATTTTATTACAATATTTAAAATAAAATAATAATTTAAATTTTCTCCATCATCTTTCTATTTTCTTTATGCCTACCTATTATATATATTTAAATTTTCTCCGTCATCTTTCTATTTTCTTAATCCCTACTTATTATATATATATATATAAAAAAGCAATTGATACAATATGAAACTGTAAAAAATAAATTTTTAGACACATTTATGTATTAAGGTTATTATTGAATGATAAAAATAATTATTAAAATAACAATTCTAAATCCGCATTAATGAAATCATGTGCAAGCTATGTCTTTAAGTTTAATTAAAAAATTCTCAAAAATTGATTTGAAAAATTATACAAAATAATACCCCTAAAATTTATAATAATAAAAATAATAACCTAATAATATTGGACGAATTTAATTAAACGACGTTTAATATTAAACATGTCTAAATAATCATACTTTAATTTGAATAAAATATAATTAAAAAACATTTTAAATGAAATGATGTATAAATTTTTTTTATTATTAAAAATATGAGTTATACATAAAATGTAGTTGTTTTTTAGTTTACAAGTTTTAGAGATATATATTTTTAAATTGTTTTTGTCATTTTTTTAAAATCAATGGGATAAAAAAATAATATTTTTAAACTATATTATTAAACGCCACAAATAATTTAATTTAAGATATGATATCACTCTTTAGCTATATGATTATATATATATATATATATATATAAATTAATAATATGATAATTTTTTAATTAATAAAATATTATATTTCATGAGGAATGATGTATATCAAATACCAAAATCCCTTAGAAAGAAATAAAATGAACTAATATTGATGATGATTCTAAACAACAAATCAAGTTTATTCTCACTTAAATAAAGTAGTAATATCAAATAATCTATGATAAAAGAGTTGTTATTAATTTATTTGTAATTTAAGTTAAATATATATATATATATATAGTATATAACTTATTTTTTTGTAATAAATTTAATTCTTAAATAATTAATTAATATTTAATTATTTATACTATTTAAAAACTCTTTTACATATATTTTGATTTTTCCTATTATTAAATGATCGAAAACATGTAATGAAAATAGCAAAAAATGTAAAAATATATTAAAAAATATAGAATTTAAAATCGATTTATTGTTTGAATCGACTTTAAATTTTAAAGTTTTTTATTTTAAATCGGTTCAAGTAACTCATTTAAAATGTATTGTCAGTGATTAGTGGTATTATTGTCATATTATAATCATTTTATACGAGGGATTTTTACTGTTAAAGGACAATGTTAATTAATGTTTCTGAAATAAAGAAATGGAAACTTATTTATAGAGGAGAATTATAGTTCAAATTTTGAAAAATTCTCCCTTTTATTTCCACTACACACATTATTTTATCCATGCATGTGGTCAGGAGGACATAGATGAAAATATTATATATATTCGTGTACACATTAATTTTATTTAAAAAAATCTCAATTAAGATTTAAGTTTTATCGTAGTGTTATGGACAAAAAAAAAATTCCGATAGTTGTAGAAAAATTCGATACAGTATTGTTAACGACATTGAGAAAATTATTATATTCATGAATCAGGAGCTATGTGAAAAGGGAAAAGCTGTAAATTATGTTTTGAATAAAATATTTATCACCCTACACAACAAATATGTAATATATTCATAGAACAATGGATTTAAATTATTAACTATATTACATTTTTTTGTTATGAACAAGAATTGAGCTGTAAACTGACATCAAGTTTAAAGGATATCAATTATCAATTATATTTAAATTTTAATTAAATTTATAAATAGATTCTTAAATTTTTAAAAGATATATTTTTAAAATTTTAAATTTTTTATTTATAAATATTTATTTTAATAACGAAGTTATATGTAAAATTTTAAAAATTTAAAATTTAAACATTATGTTTAAAAAATTTAAAAATATGTTTAGGTTTTAAAAGTTTGAGAAAATATACGTAAATTTAATAAAAAATTTATGGATTTTACCTAAATTATGAACCGCGCCTTTGGAAAACTTGCAAGCATGCCGGATACAAGGCATGGAAACAACGCGAAAATACAGGACCAGAGCAGGGTTCCAGATCCATACAAATATCAAAAGCTCGCTCTCTGCAAATTTTACGCATCATCTCAGCTGACATTGGCGGTGTGTTGGCTTTATTATTATTATTATTATTATTATTATTATTATTATTATTATTATTATTATTATTATTATTATTATTATTATTATTATTATTATTATTATTATTATTATTATTATGATTGGAGAGGGGAAATACATAACCAACTGGAATAAGATTGGTAGGGGAATAATAAATAGAAGCAAGAGATGAAGATGAGGAAGAAGAAGAAAAGTAGCGAGTGGCTTGCTGATGAACAACTAATGCAGGCATCGTGTTCATATTAAACATCATCACCACAAGTATAATTACTTCTTTCATTAATACTATTCCAACCATCTGTACCTAGCTACAGACTATGTACTGCACTTATATACTTAATCAATTATATTTATATTTAACCCCAACCTGTTTTGTATTTATAATGTACAAAATATATATCTAATATGAAAATATGCTAATCACGTATTTTTATTCAGTAATTAGTTTCATGTTATTTATCATATTCACGTTGCATTTTCTTTTCGATAACATTTAATAATATGTATGTATTTTGTTAAGTGTTATTGTCTCGTATTGATCAAGATAATAATACTAATTATAAATCTACTTAACTATTAATTCATTAATATCTCATTATATAAAATTTAAGATATATTATAAACATGTTGTCTAAGTTATAACTAACTTTTTAACATATATAAAATTTAAGATATATTATACTCCTTTACTTATATAATATTTTTTTAAAACATTTGAAATATACATACGTTATACGTGTGAGTCATCATCATCAATCATCATCCATAATATTATATTATTTTTAATAAAATTAGAATAGGGTGGATTTAATATTAAATATACATATATACTTGTCTTTTGAGAATTGATGAACTGAGACCTGTTTGCAGATATCCTACGGATAATATTAAAACCGACTCTTTTATGCCTCTTAAGGCTAATAAGTAGTCATGATTTTTTTCTTTTTCTTTTTTTCTGTCTTTTCTTTTGGGTTAAGTTAAACTTACAGGGAAATTGAAGTTACCCGAGATATCGTTAAGAGCAAGAGGAATTAAAAAAAAATTTACATACAATATTAATATAATAAAAGAATATATATATATTGATATTAATCTAATTTAAATTAATAATGGAATAATTTTTGGGGAATCAATAATAATTTTATCCATTTTAATGATACTAAAATATAATTAATTATAGTAATAAAGTAGATAATTTATAATCTTTTAATTATTGGTATAAAGTAGATAAATTAAATATATAAAATTTTACTTTTATCGTTATTAAATATTCTTATTTTAATTACTTTTTAATTATTTAATATAAAATAAAAATATTTTAACAAAAAATTAATAAAACAATATTATTTATTCTATCAATTTTATATAACTAAATAATTAAATAACATATAAAAAATAATTTAATGTAAGGGATCCGGACCTCAACTTTTTTTATTTACTCACCATTTTTATGTAGAAATTTGTTACCTTTATTGAATGGCAAAAGAATGCTGTTTATTACTGATATATAAGAAAATCCTTTTTTTCCAGTCCTGGCGTTGAAAGGTTATTCCTTTCCTTATTCATTAGTATACTCTCATTTTAGAGCTACATCTGTTGCAAGATACCAAAAAATTAAGAAAAAAAAACGCAATATAATGTGTGGTTATAAAACTTACTCGCTTTGTTAGTGTTAACTAACTTTATTTTTATAAAAGACATTTAAATTTTCTCCGTCATCTTTCTATTTTCTTAATGCCTACACATTTTATATATACAAGTATTTATAATAAAGTTTTACATATATACAAGTAATTAATACAATATCAAACTGTAAAAAATTAATTTTTTTATTAGATTGAGGTTATTATTGAATGATAAAAATAATAATTAAAATAACAATTTTAAACTATGTTTAATGAAATCATGTGCAAGCTATGTCTTAAGTTTAATAAAAATTCCTCAAAAATAGATTTAAACAAATTATATAAAATAATACCCCTAAAATTTATAATAACAAAAATAATATCTTAATAATATTAAACGTATTTAATTAAACGAAGTTCATTATTAAATATATCTAAATAGTCGCACTTTAATTTATACGGTATACAATTCGAAGGCGTTTAAAATGAAATAATTGTGCCAAATTATTTTTTTATTGTTAAAAATATTTAAGGTGCACATAAGATGTACTTGTTTTATGGTTATAAGTTTTAAAGATATTATTTTTTTATGTTTTCAATTAATTTTGTCATTTTTTTATCTTAAAAACAACAGAATAAAAAATGATAATTTTAAACTATGTAACTAAACGTCCCAAATAATCTAATTTAAGAGATTATATCACTTTTTTGCTATATGATTTTGTATATATACATATTGAAAAAATTTAATAATATGATAATTTTTTTAATTAATAAAATATTATATTTAATCAAGGAATGTTGTATATCAAATACCAAAATCCCTCAAAAACTAAAATAAACAAAGTGTCTAATTTGTAAAAATAGAGTGAAACTGGGTATATTTTTTTAAAAAATTTAAATCCTTATATTTTATTACAGTGACCCCTCTTCATGAATGGTGCCATAGCCTAATTAATACATTAGTATTTCAAATGTGACATCTTTTTAAAAAATTCAATATTTTAATTTAAATATTGGTATCTTTCTATCAATTTTTAATATTAACCAACAAAAATTATCTAAAATATCTTTTTGGCTTTTAGTGAATGATTTTGTTTTTTTCTTTATGGAAATTAATTGGAGTAGATAAAATGATTTTTTTTATTAAAGGTTAGTTTCAACACTTCCTAATAAAATTTATGAAAAGAATAGAAATTATTAAATTGTTGCCTTTAAAAAAAATCATATAAATAAGCATTAAAAACAATAACATTTCAAAATTTTAGTTAGGTCACGATGAAATATCTTTCATGGCTAATCGGTAAAGATAACAATGAAATATTTTTATGAACAATTAATTAAAAATATTTGTATTATTAATGCTATTGAAAAAAGAACTTTTGAGAATTAACAATTTTTTTTTTGCTTTTTTTAACTTTAATTATTGTCAAAAAGAAAAAAACCTTCATAAAATGTCAAGATAAAATTTTGGGTAAAAAATTTAATAATTATTTAAAAATGATCGAAAAAATATCAATATTTAAATTAAAATTCTAAAACAAAACATTTTAATAATACGTGATATTTGGAATATGTATATATTAACTAGGATATCGTAAGATATTGAACACAACCTTTTTCGCTGAGTTTATTTTAAAAACATAGCACTAAAATATTACATAATTTTTAAAACTTACCTATATTTTAATGTTTGAGATTTAAAGAAAAAAATATATTTCTTATTTTTTTTATAAATCTCAACCATTGAAATATAATAATGTAAAAAAATTAATTAATATTTTAATGACACTAACTAATAATAGAGAAATATTATATTATTAATATCTCTTACCCAATAAAATTATCTTTTAAAATGTTTTCTTCTATTATAACTAATTGTAATTAAAGGTTCCTCCACTTTTTATGTCGGAGACTGTTGCTTCACGATAATTTTTTTTTTCCCTATCTATTTGTATCCCCTGGACCTTTTTTTAAAATGACAAACAAGAATTTCATTCAAGGCAGCGTAAGCTTACGCAAATTTGCAAAATACATATTTCAAGAACATAAAATATCAAATTCGCCCAACCAAATCTTGCTAAGTTGTTATGGCCCCATGCATCTGCTAAGTTGCTATATAACCCTCCTCCTCGACGTTGGTTGTTGCACCTGCTACATTAATATATATATAACCCTTCAAAAGTTATAATCGATTGACACCCGTTTACAAGCTTAAGCATACCCATGTCCAACATCAATCCATCGAAGTAGCCAGTCAAACCAACAATAGAACAAAGAAACTTAATCTAATAACCCTCAAACCAAAACCTTCAAGGAAAACTCTTATTAGATCCATGCACCTATTAAAGAACACAAAACCAAGATATTGTAAATATTTGTAATCCTCAGCTCAAAAGAAGAAAGTACCAGAACAAAAATCGAAGGAACAAAAATGAAAATTGGGTTCGATGGAAACGAAAAGAGGAGAAAAGTGGAAAGTATAACGGCGGCCTGCTGGAAATAATTAATAACAAAAATAATAATTATGAGGTGGCCTGCTTGAAAATAGATTGTAAACATGCATTATACATGTCCTCGAAGCAACGCGCAAACTCAGGATCGTCAGTGCAGGGTTTCATTTCCGTGCAAATATCAAAAGCTTTGTCTCTGCAAATTTTACTCATCTCCGAAATTGACGGTGTGGGTGGTCCATTATTTTTGTTGGATAAGGGAAAAACTTGATCTTGATCTTCATCATGATGAGATTCAGGGGTATAATAGTAATTAGGAAATGGTGAAGAAGGAGAGGAGGAGGAGTAAGTGGCTCGCTCGACATCTAATATTTCTAAGGCTAGCACATCAATACTGCTAAACATCATCATGTGTATAACCACTACAATAAGTTCTTTCATTAGTAATATTAATTATGTTCTACTATCCATCCACTGCCAAACATGTACATGTATATATAATTAGCAATGACAATCACAATTATAATTTTTTAACATATTTTATTACGTGTAAAAATAACATTAAAAATAAAATATTGTTTACTTTAAACAAAATTGAAACGTGACATACAAAATAATTCAGTTGAGTACAAATGTGTGTAAAAATTCATATATACATTTACATTTCTCATAAATACGTTACATTCATTATTCAAAAATAAAGTTTTACATGGAGAACCATTCTAATTAAGATTTGATTTATCTAATGGGTTCTTTAAATTAAATAAATATTTTTCTCAAAAATATATGAGGATATATACTATTTATACATACATCAGTCTCATATAAATAAAATATCTATATTTATTTTTGAATGAATCAAAATTGTGTGCAGTGAATACCTTAATTTACTCTCTCTCTCTCTCTCTTTTCTTTTTTTTTTTTAGAATAGAAAACATGAAGTTAATTATATATATATATATATATACATTAGGTGCCTTTTCAAAATTGATGAACCATAATACTGTTTTAAATTAAAAAAACCAAATAACGTATATGCCGGTTAACATTATGGTATGGGTAATTTTATTTTCAAAACTCAAATAATTATTGTAATTATAATAATTCATTTTTTTAGAGAAAAAAAATTAAATTTCATTAATAAAAATAAATACATAATCTAATCTAGATCGAAATTCAATCATCTAAATATATTATTAAATAAAATTAATAAACTAATGGCATTTGTAGGCACATTAAGGAATTAATAATCACCATAGAACAAGTTATACTTACAAAAATAAAAAATAAAATGTATTTTTATTTAAAACAATGAAAACAATCATATTAGAAAAATAATTCCACCAAAGAAGTGCTCCTAATAAAGATATCCTCTCTAGTATAAAATAAAATAGATTGTTTGTGAGGTTTTGGAAGAGAAAGAGAAAATAACATCAATTATAATAATGACACTAAAATATAACTGATAATATGAATAAATAGACATTTTATATAATAATAATAATTTATAATCACAAAAATAACGGTAACAATATCATTATCTTATCTTAAGAGAAAATCGAGTCTTGCAATTATATAATAGAGCTATTTATTTAATTATAAATAATCTTACCTATAGCATAGGAGTCGGATGGAAATTTCATGGTTAAGCTCCGACTTATCTGAAGAAGAAAAGGACACTAACATATTGTGGAGAAAATTGCCTTTTGTTATTCACATTAAAGGTCATTATTTTATATTTACTTATTATAACATAAACATATTACCAAAAACATAAGAAAAAATCTCCGAATCATGCTATATATATAACCCGACTTTTAATGTACACGATTGTTCCCAATCTTTTATAAATGATGAATTGTTACTTCGTTAATGTTATAAAAAAGAAATCAACATCCAATGAAAATTCAACACATGCTCGAATTAATAAATACATGGTTAAAAGTAACATTTAAATAAAGTCTATATATCTTAAATTTGAGATTAATTTTAAATGTAATAATTTTATTGATAAATATAATTAAAATTTATAGTAGATAAATTTATCATTAGTCACACCCCTAAATTTTAAATTTAGGTTCCGTCTTTGGAATATAATACTGCTTTAAGAAGTGGCAGGGTGCATAGGTTTACCTTTTTCTTTTCTATTTAATTTTTTTCCCCTTATGGTTAAACGGTAAGGTAAATATTTTTTTTTATTTATTGTATAAGGGTTGTAAACTCGTTGGAGTCCATGTAAAATATGAGATTCAAACTTTCAACATGTTAGTTTATTTACAAACTTTTTTTAAAGGGAATTTAAATATATTTTTTTATTAAATAAAAGAAATATTATATAAATAAGATTGAAACTTAAGTTTAAATTAGAAATATGAGTCAAACCTAACAAAAAAAAAATTATTATTTAATTGACAAAATAATTGATTGAATGGTTGAGATATCACATAGATGAGTATTTATTTTAATAATATCACTCCATATTTAAATATTTTATAACTTTATTAGAATTACATGTATAAAAATTTAGTATATGGTGAAAATGATATATACAAATAACTAAATATAAGTAACTTTTAACATTTATTAAATATAAAATATAATATAATTATAAATAGAAAAGAAAAAGGTGAGAGAAATGTCTTACATAATAATATTTTTGTTACCTAGCTAGGAAAAATGTATTATTTTAAAAACCGTACGTAGTGTACATAATAACATCAATAAATAATAATAGTTACTGATCACATGATTCAATCCCACTGGCAACTGGTCTAGCTTCTTCGATCTGTGATCCCAATGATCCAATATATTATACCGTACTGATATATAATGCACAAAGGATTTCAATAACCAGCTTATAATTAATTTATAACAACGCCCCCTGTTACATGCATGCATAAATTGTGTTTATAATAATTATATAATTAATAAAGTAAAAAATATATATACAAGCAGTTAAATACCTTAAAAATCCATTAATTAATTAGACTAACTAAATGTACATCTAGCGGTACTTTAACCAACATTTACTTTTAAAATACGATGTGGCATTGGAAAGCTTACATGAGTCTTCAATGACATATAACGAGAGGGTGGCATATGAGCAAACTAACAATCACCAAAAACTCATCTCACTGACATATAACTTTTTGATACCACTTAAATCGGGTATAGTAACGTATATATTTTAAAAGTAATAAAATTATCTAAAATATACATATTTGATCAAAAAAGAAATAAATACATAAAAAATTGAAGGATATTTTAATCATTTAAAATTATTAATTTTATTTTTTTCTCCTTTTTTTCTCTTCTCTTCCTTATTCTCTCTCCGTCTTTTTATTGTTTAATTTTAGATTTAATATTTAGAGTTTAGAATTATGATTTAGGGTTTAATATTTAAGATTTAAAGTTTATATTTTATATTTTAAGATTTAAGATTTAAAGTTTAATGAAAAAATAAATGAGATAGAATTTTATATATTTCCCTCCTCTATGTGTGCAAAAGAAAAGAGAGAAACATTGTAAAATATTATATTGTATAGTAAAAAGAATATAAAAACTTAAACATTTTATATGCTCAAATAAATTTAAGCAACAACTCTACCACGAATGCATGAGGGGAACATTAAACCACCTGAAAACGTACATTTCATTATTAGCATAAGAATATTAAGCTTAATATGTTACAAAATCAACAAATAATGAAATAAATATGTATCGTTATCTCGTTCTCTTAACATAATAAGACAACATATATATTATTTTAAAATATATGTCATGTCATTTTTTTTATAAAATTATTTTAAAACCGAATATTATTAATTAATTTGAAATTTAAAAAAATTTATATTTACATATCTAAACATACCAAAATATGACTTGGAGATAGCGTGTCAAAATAATATGCATGTGACCCTAGCTAGCTAGCATAAAAATAAGTAAATATATAATTAGAGATATAAATTACCTGAAATAATAATAATAATAATAATAAATTAAGTTATAGTTAAATCTACTTTGTCGGGCAAGGAGGAAGAGTTTTACTGGCTATGCATTCATCGTAATTTTTTTTATAGCAAAGCTTAAACTGCTCGTAATCACTATAAAGCCATTTTTGGCAAACAGAAACAGCCAATTTTTTGCAAATTTTACTCTTTGGTACCATAGGTGGCTTATACTTAGGACTATCAATCTCAAGGTTACTTCTGTAAATTACAGTCTCATCATCATGAGAATCAAAGTTTATTGACGAAGATGAAGACCCAACAGCTAACATAATTATAACCGAAATCATCATCATCATCATCATTAAAACATTAAGTCCTCTCATTTCTTTTAATTTTCACCCGATATTGCTTTTCTTTTCTCTAGCTTTATTTCATCTACTGGTTAATTACTACTCCAACCAACCATTACATTTATACCTCAAATCATCCCTCGTGTGAACTAATTAATTATGTGGCTTTATTTAATTAAAAAATAATAATATTTTTATTTATTTTATTAGAATAGGAAATTAAGTAATTTTAGTAGTAGGATATCTACTCTCTTTTTTTTTATCTATGTCCCGTTAAATTATCTTAGGTCGGTATGTTTGTTTAACATAATTGTAATGTCTTATTTGGCTCTTTTTCATATATAATTCATTTATTATTATTATTATTATTAATTTCAGTTTTAACTCTTATGTTTAAAATTATGTAACTTTTGAAAATATATTCTACACATATTTTTCAAATTTATTTTTAAAAAAACAAAAAAAATAATACTTTTAAAATTTGTAATAATAAAAATAGTATCATTTATATTCAAATCATATATTTTCATAATGAAAAAAAGTCTAACACATCATTTTATTTTATATATAGTTTAATTAAATATCGTTCAATATTATTAGGATGTTATTTTTATTGTTATAAATTTTAAAAATGTTATTTTTTGTAATTTTTTTTTATTTTATGACATAACTATTTTGATAAATATATACAAATTTATTTATATTATAAAGTAAATGATAAGATTATGCGTGGGTCCTATATGTCTAAAGTTGAAGACTAAAAGATATTATACATTATTTAAAAATAATATTAATATTGAATGTATTATTAATACCTGAGCCTTACCATTTTTGAAGTTAGTTAAATTCATTTATATGATAAAAATGTTAAAATGGAACTTAATTCATGTATGAAAATGAGCTATTAATATTCTATCCATAAAAAAATAAAAAAATAAAATTAAAGAAAGAAAAGGAGTTATTATTCGATTTGCTTTAATCCTTGTTATTTTCGTTATATGAAAGATCATAATAACGACCTACGATTAAATGAAAGGCTTGTTGACAGTTGCTTTTGAATTAATAAATTTAATCTATATGAAATTCATGTATATCCTTTGCAATGGTGAATAAGTCATCAAGCATGCAGGAGGGATTACAATGTTTGCCTTTAAAAAATAAATAAATAAATTATAAAAAGGTTGCTTGTTTTAATCAACTACTCTTTGGTTTAAGATTTTTCTACACTAATACCTGAACAAATGTCGTTTTAGTTTTGCATTTGCTGGCGTCTCCATTATTTTTATTTTTTTCTAATGGACATCTCCCCAATTATATATATGATTTCATTTAAAATCTTTATAAAATATGCTCCATTTTTTAGATAACATGGTTCTCTCTGTTATACCAATTTTACATATATCTTATAAAAATATATTTAATTATTTTTTATAACTACAACGTATAAAATGAATCGTAAAAATACTCCAAAGATTTACATAGTTTCAATTATACCCACAATATTATGTATAATAATAAAATCATTTTAATCTATAACCGTCATTTAATTTTTAATATAATTATATCATGTATATTATACGTATAAATTTTTAAAATATTATAATAAAATCATGTATTTGGGTTGTCGTAGACATGTAAAAAATGTTTATAACTAGTTATAAACATGCACAATTTTAATGCACGTAAAATACATGTGATATCATTCTATTAAAAGGATAACCGTTAGTTATCAATTGAATGTGTTTTTAGCGTTATATATAACCTTATAGATATAATTATAATTACATAAAATTTTGAGACATTATTATAACTCATCAAGTATGTTTTAAACATAAAACTTAATTTATCCTAAAAAATATACTAAACTGCTGCCTTTTTTTTCAACTCGATATCTGAAATTTGTTGGATCGAAAATAAAATATTCAAGATTTAAAATTGTTTAAGGAGAAAACAGTTAATAAATAGTTTCATATTTAAAAATGTTTCTTGCTTTTTCAATTAATTAATTAATTAATTTAATAAATAGTTACACATGCAGATTTCCTCGCATTCGAGGATTGAAAGAGTATGAACACGTATCACTCCCGTGTTCACTTCAAAAATAATTGTACAATATATTTATAATTAATATATGTTTTATTTTGTCAAACTTAAGGAATTTATTTTACCCAAAATTAGTTTAAATATCACGAAAATTCACCAGGTGTCTGACTCCACCAACAAAGAACAATCTATGGGTAACAAATTGCAATCACGCCTTTACGTTGTTCGAAAGAGGCCTTGGTATAGTGATCGTGATTGGAAAAATCTTACTTTGCTAAGAATGTTTACTTACTTAATTTTTTCAGATTTGCGGATCCCACAAATTTTTTCTATATGTCAAAGATTTGGGCAAATGGCGAAAGATGCTTATTGACGATGAAATTTCCGCTATTGAAAGTTAACAACACTCGAAGTTGATCGACCTTCCATTTATGTTAGTAATGATGGCGCTGCTCGGTTTATAAGACAATCTATGATTGAATGGTGAAAATGTCCAGTTGGGGTTGATAAGCCTTATTTTCAAGGCTCGACTCAGTAGTGTGATCAGCTGGTACAAACAAAGAAATTTAAGTATTGGACTACAAAGATAGAGTCTTCATTCAAATGAAGGTTTGAGCACTATTCGACGGCATATTCATCGCCCAAACTCACGCCTATCTACCAAATTTTGATGTAAAGTCGATTTTGCATGGGACCAAACGGAAGAGGTGTATATAGATCAACTCTTTCCTCCGACATGAAGCTAAGGTCAATGAACCTAAAGGTATTTAACAAGCTCGACAAGAAAGGCATTATATGGACTAAAACAAGGCACCTAGAGCTTGGTATAATGGGTCGTATTAATGCCACTTTACAAGAATCCAGCGAATGTCCTTAATAACACACACTCTATCGAGCATGGGAAGATAATTATTGTGCATGTTTATACGTTGACGACCTTATTTATGTTAGTAACGATGAGTCACGCTTTGGAATATTTTAAGAACGCATGATGAATGGAATTTGGAAAATGTCGTATCTGGGGTCAATATGCACTATTTTCGTAGGCCAAGTAAAGGTGTAACTTTCACGCTGCGGATATTTATTTTCGATAAAAGAAATACTTAGGTCTTGGAAATTTTACGATGAGTTCCAAATGAAGGATCATAATCCGGAGAGCTGTATCCCAATTTGTCCAAACTCACAAGATACGTGGAACAGAAGCAACCAAGGTGAATGCCACTCTTTTACAAGCTACGAGAATTGCCGAATTCTATGCATTTAACGTCAACAAGACCAGATATTATGACGTGTACAAGCTATCACGACACGTATGGGGAGATCCAATCAGTTCATCTCTATCAAAGAAAGAGAAATTGCTAAAAGGTACCGTTGCATTGGAATATTTTATAAAATGGTGGAACAATCCAAGGTTGATTGGTTTTTCTACGCGACTACTACCGAGATATCAAGAAAATTTCAAAAAGTACTTCTGGTTTTGTTTTTACGATGCAGTTCGAAGAGTCAGATTACGGTCATCAAAGAAACAACAAATTGACTGTTAGATACCGTATTGCTTACGTAATTTGTCATGCAATGATATCCTCGTCAAGCTAATCCGTCGTAGAGATTGTCTTGTAAACACTTCAAAGTCAGTGGGTCCAACAATCCATTGTGATAACATTTCTTGAAGAATAAAAATTTCAAAAAATCCGACTTTGTACGGGAAGAGTAAGCATATTGATGCTTAGGATACCATTTTTACGAATCTATTGCAATGCATTGGGTGTTCAATTGATTTGTATTCTCAGAAAAGTTGCTAAAATTTGCAAAATATATTATAACTAAAGCCACTTAAGTCAAGCCGACTTTGTGAAATTTCGGCACGTTTAAGGGAGGGTGTTCAAAGGATGTCGTTTCGCGACTTAATAAAATCATAAAATTGCTTATTCTTAAACTCATCTTCCTGTAATTTGTATCATTTTATTTATATGTTAAGATTTATTATTTATTTATTTAAATTTGGTAGCTTAATTTGTACTAGTCTTTAGGGATTTAATTAGTTAAAAGGATTGTGATTTTGTGACCGTAGAAAGTGTTTTTTAATTGTCCTATTTTATAGGAGTTTAAATTAGTGGTTAGTTAATTTGTTATTTCTTTATCTATGTAATGCCTATTTATAGGCTAATTTCATCAATAAAAATTAAGAGTAACTTTTTCAACAATATTTTACTTCCTTTTTAACAGAGATCACCTTGGACCTCTAAGATGCAGTTGGTTGAAAATGACTTCATTTACAAAATCTATGCAATGCTAAAATTCTATAAATCAGAAGACCCTGTAATAGGTCGTACCGTAGTAGTCTATCAGAAGACTACAGATTCTCATATATTTCAATGTCCTTTAAACTTGAAAGTGTGAATATATATACAGAATTTTAATGGTTACAATAAAGCATTCGTATACAGCAAAATTCAACTGTTAATAGATATAAGTGGAACAAGCAATTACATGTGTTTCTAATCGAAGGGATCGATACGAGGGTCGTGCTCACTTGCCATTGCCATTCCAGTGCAGAGGCACGTTGGACACATAACCTGCCAGTGCCAAATGATGAACATCAAAATTAAAAAATCATTTGGATTCAATGGAAGGAAACGCCTCTAAGTTCAAAACATTACAACAAATCTACTAGACTTCTGTTTGCAATTTAGAAATACTTTAATTTCCCTAAATCTTTTCATTAACCCACTCCATGGCACAACTTATAAGAAGGGCAATATCTAATAAGTCGTGATCCACAATGAAGCCATAAGGGTTCATAGTAATAACCAAATCACATATTTTTTATTATGACTTAAAAAACATATGTTTGTTCGATGGAGGTTAAAAATGAAACAAATTAAGTAACTGGATTGTATAAAAAATGGAGGGCTCCTAATATTGCTTCTTTGGTTTTATCTCCAATATTCCCTGTTTAGAACACAACAACAAAAAAAATCCAGTTTTGCTCTCATTTTAAACATGACAATTTTTTCCTCTCAAGTTATACCCTCATTTAAAACATAAATACATATTATATTAGTAATTGGTAGGGAGAAAGGGATATTTAGTTCAGTAAATAAACATTTCTCAGCATAAGGAAGAGGAAAACAGAAAAGGAAACTATATGCAATGAACTACCAAATTAAATTTGAAAAATCCCACCTTTCCAGCTCCTGAACAATTTGCACATCTTTCAGTTTTAGGTGGAGGCAGAGGCTGATCTGCACCGCTAATTGTAGAAACAGGCTCTATAAGAACAAGGGCTCCTGTGCTTGAACAACGGGCACAAGCAAGATACCCTGTATGGTGAAAGCACAATCAACAATAGCTTGGAATAAAGTACTTATTCACCAAATTTCTTTAACAGTTTTATTAGAATTCAGATGATAAAACATGATCCCAGGTTTTTTCAGCCAAAAAATAATAATAATAATAATAATTCTGATCCCAGATCCCTACCAGTTCCAAGACAATATTTGCATCTTTTATGCTCCTGCTGTTTTACATTGTTAATTTCAACAACCATAAGTGCTGATATCACTCCAACTGTTCCTCCTGAGAATGATGCCACTATGGGATCAACCTGACTGCATGTCACAAACGGGACCGTTAATAAATGATGATAGAAACAATATTACATAATCACCAGTTAGTAGTTTCATGTCAAAATGAAGGACATGGAACTCAATTTTCTAACAACTGAAGCATCCATATCATTCAAAACATAAGGAATCTATTACGACCACTTGGTTACAGAATTACATGATGACAAGACCTGGTTACATAATTTACACAATCGATTCTTTGTAGATTAATAAAAAAATGTGTAGCAATATTGCTATAATCCTAATTGTTATTGTCACAATTATCTTACAATAATGACAACTTTATCAACAAAAGTGAAACCAATGTATAATTAATTATAAGAGTAAAATAGAAAATTCATACACTTTTGTTGTGGAATGTGGAAATAACAAAACTGAATGTGACAATATCATTACCCTAACAAATTTATGAATCAATATTTTGTAAATCAACAATTCTTTATACGCAAAAAATGCTTTAGTAATTCATGATGTAGTAAAGACAATAAAATAGCAGCATTCTGTTGCATAATAGAAACAATACATGCAAATTGTTCTCAAAACAAACATGATGATGATCAGGCACTGAATTATGAACTAAGGTAAAAGCTCTACCTCAGCTGCATTGGCAGATGCATATTTTGAATGAAATCTGCATATGATGTGCCTCCTACACCCAACTTAAGCTCCAACTGTGATATGAATCAAAAGGGAAGGACGGGAGAAAAGCTCAAAAAATAATATTTCATGACATCTTCAATACTATTCAGTATTGACCAAGAACAAAACTCATAAAACAGGTAAATTTTATGAATCATGGTAGAATTTATCACAACACGTTATTGAAGAATAACTTACTGCAGGCGCTAGAAGGCCACCGAATATGATGATCCCCGCAATCAGAGAAAAACAAGTAGCATAATACTGCTTAAGGTTTGCTGCACTCTGCAAGCATAACACATTATTCAATGGATGATCCATATAAACTTGCCATGAAAACGAGGACACTACTCTCAGGGAGAAAGCACACCAGAGGAGGCAAGAAGGGAATAAAAGATGGAAAATTGGGAAGTTCGTTTTCTTGTTCTTCCTCCAAATTTCCAAGCTCTGTAGTTTTGACTCTCTGTTGTATTCTGAGTCTGCGAACCTGCATTTATTTAACAGGAAGAAGCTGGAATCACAATTACATAATGAAACCGAAGAATCTTATTTGTTCACTAGAACATAAAGAACAACGCTATCTGTGTTTAAAGCTATCAATAGCAGGTCTCATTCAATAAATTAAAGCATTTCCACTGAATTCTCCATAATAAACAAATCCATCTTTTGCTTTGTTCAGTAATTAGTACCACTTGCTTACCTCCTCCATATGCAGAAAAATTTTGTTCCTACGACTTCGAATATTATCCAGAATCTCTTGCATTTCCATGTTGGCAAAGTCTTGTACCGTCTCTGGCCCTTCTATGATACAGAATCTGCACTCAGAATCGGAAAACGACAAATATATGTGTTAGCCTAACGAATATCTCGGCTCGGAGTTATTACCAATTCAACCATAACATCATCAACAGAGGAAATTTTATCTTTGAAACTCTTACGCTATCAGTCGTATGAACCGTCCATAAAGAGAGAACGAAACCCCAAGTTCAAGCACCCAATTTCTCAATTCCTAAAGGAGGGTTTTAAGAATTGACCAAAAAAAAAAAAAGAATGGAGCATTTTAAGAAAAGGGATCCTAACTGAGTGAAGTAAATTAAACTGGCTTGGATCAGAAATTAAATTATCCAAGTAAAAATCTCTTTTTCTCTTCTATTATTCTGAACTCTCAACAAGGAGAAAAAAAGAAGTAACGAACAGAAAATAATAATTACCCGGCAGCGTTTTTATCTGCGGATTCAGAGTCAATGGAGGGTGCAAAAGAAGAAGAAGAATCGGGATCGGTGGCCATGGCTCGCCATTTGGTATTCAATCTGGGTTTCACATCGTTAAATCTCAAGCTCGAACATTGAATTTTGTACGAAGACAACCGATTTACTGGGTGTGAAAGCGCCAAAACTCGAACTGAACAAAGCATCTCTCTCTGAAAATAACCTTCCAGTCTCTTTGATTCCAAAAACACAAAAGAGTAATTGTTTGTCTGAACAAAATATAAACTGACTACTAGTTCTTCTAAAGACTCGCTTCTCGGAGGTCTGCTCGGCCTAATGAGTGCGGTGACTGTTTACGCACTTCTGGAAAACAGTTATTTAATTGTGAAGAGGGCTATGCTTACATATAAAATATTATTTTGAACCAGTAATAGGGATTTTTAGTGGATCTTAGCTACAAGTTCTGTTTTCAGATTCCTTCACAAAATGTCAAAATCCAATTTGGTTTTCTGTCATTTTCTCTATAAGTTCTTGCTTTTTTTCTCGCCCTTCTAATTGGACATGTAGTGTGCTATTCTGAAGATTATCAGTTTAATGATTTTCTTTAATCCCTTCCAGTTTTGCTTGAATCGTATTTTATGGACAGTGATGACCGACTGTATAAATTGTTTTATCTTGATAACATAAAATCAAATCGTCAAATTACATAATATTAAATATTGTTTAATATTTAATAATTTGAATAACGAGTTTTATTATATAATAATAAAATAAATTTTTTTAATAGAAAAATGTATTAAATGAATAGAACGAATGTTATTTATGTAGTTATAATTTTTATTTTTATTTTTGTTTTTGTTTGTATTCCCCATCAATTTTGGCTGCCCTACTTTATCCATTTGCAATGTGTCTTTTCTTCCTTTTCCTATGGCTTCAAATTTTCTAAGTTTTTTCCGTTCTTTAATTTCGTTTTTAAGGGGAGTGGAAATTTTCCCGAGGGAATTATTCTAGTTATGACTTCCGGAAGGACACCTTACTTTCGTTATTTTTTATAATGTAAATAAAAATATTATAAAAATATATTTTTAATAATAAAATTATTTAAAATTAATAATTTTAAAATATAATTAATATTAAAAATAAAATAAATATTTTATATATTTTTATTATAATAATTTAATCATCTTAAATTTTTCTACTTTTATAAAAATTTGAACTTACTTAAATTACGTTAGCATGTGAGTTTTATTTTGACATGACCTAAAATTAAATTTTTATAATTTTTTTTCTAAATAATTAGGTTTAAAAAATTAAAATACTTTTTTATTGAATAATAACACGTTTTAATCACTCTATTTGAAATTAACTATATACTTATTTGAAAGTATTGCTTCAATAATAATATTTGTGTAAATGTATTTCATTTCTTCACCGTCTATAATATTAAATAAGATATATTTTTTAAAATTTATAAGATAAAATTATTGAAACACTTATAAATACAATTTTTAAAATACTCTAATGTTTAAATTAGTATCAAAATTGTGAGAGATATAGAAGTTTAAAGTATTACTTTATGATCTAAAAAAAATAAAAGTATTTGTAGGTATTTTTAGTTATGATATGAAATATGAGATTAGATTCAATATTAATTTAAGTGTTCAATAATATATATATATATATATATATATATATATATATATATATATATTAAAATTAATATAATGTTTATAGAATTTTTTAACTATCCTATTATCTTTCCATAATTATTTTTTTAATAAATAGAATATGTTTGTCAATCGTTTATCTCTTTTAAATTTATTTTTTTAAAAGATATAAAAATTAAATATTTCAATCTTCAAAATAAAATGCAAAACGTTCAAAAATTTAGAATACTAATCGATTTAAAATATGATTTTTCATCGTAACATTCATGAAACATATATTTAATTAAATTGATATAATTTTGTTCAAAAAATTCAATGAAAAACTAGACAATATTTATGAAATTATACAATATTTATGAAAAACTATACAATATTTATGAAAACAAAATAAGACAAGATATGATTCACTGAAAAAAAAAATTAAATAATAAAAATATAAAATTGGTTATGAACATGATTTCTATCATGATTTTCATACAACCACCTTAAACATATACAGTTTTGTTAAAGTTCAATTCCTATTGCTTTCGACTATTATCAAATATTACTTATTATCTTTATTTGTATTTTTATTTTGTTTTCTTTAAGTAATATGATGTTTTTGTACTATAGTTTAATTTCAGAGAAGAAAAATAATTCATATAATTTAATTTGAGAGAAGAAAAATAATTCATAGAATAATAATTTATAGAACAATAATTTAATTTGAGAGAAAAAAAATAATTCATACAACAATGAGAAATGATTATGATCACCAAATAAACCAGGTTGATTGAGATTAATGACATCTGTCCGCACATGTCGTTAATAATGAAGAGTAGTTTTAGGTTTTATTTTTATAAAAAAATATATATCAAGAATTATTAAAAAATGATAAAGATTTGTATGGAAACTACCCAAAAAAATTGATAAGGGATATATGAACTTACTTTAATTTGATGGAAATAAAACTTATTATTATTATATTATATAATCATTTTAGTTATTATTTTATAATTAATAATACGCATATAATTATTGATATGGTCTTAAAATTGTGCGTATACTGCAAAGCAATTACATAATATAATTTTTAGAGAAAAAAAAATAAGTGGCATGATATAGTTAGCTATGACATTGTAAACGGAAAATTTTCTGCAATTATTAGATATAAATATAAACTAAATAATTTCTATAACTTAAGGTTATGCTCCCATTTATTAGCATATTTTAATTTATTAAAACAAAAAATAATTGAACTTTTTTTCTTTTTGTGAAGAAATTGCATATATATAACTTATTATATTGTTTAACGATCCCTATTTTTTCCTTTAGAAAATTAAATTATTAATTTTTTCACCTAAATAAATTGAAAAGCACTTACTTTTAATATATCCATAATATTTGTATTTAAAGTTAATTATAAAATAATAATTAAAATGGTTACGTAATATAATAATAATAACAATAAAAACTTAAAAAATTATTTTCATGAAATTAAAATAAGTAATATGTCCCTTTATTATTGTTATTTTTTCAATTCCCTACAAATCCTTATCATTTTTAGTATTTTTTTAATAAAAATAAAAGCAAAAACTGTCCCTGCATATGTTATACATGTGATTTTTTTGTAGATCAAAAAATAAAATGATTGTAACAATAAGGATACCAAAAAAGGAAAAAAATTATATGAATTAGTTACATATATATGTGGAGTTTTTTAAAAAATTTAAGAATATAAAATTGATCGTTACATTAAATAGGTCCACTGTATACAACTAAATACTTTTATATATAATAATAATAATAAATGGATATGTTATCCATGTTATTTATGAATGAGATTTATATAAAAAAAATTATAGAGAAAATAAATATAAAAAAATAATAATATAGATATCAATAAGTTAAGAGGTTCTGTACATTATTATTATTATTATTATTATTATTATTATTATTATTATTATTATTATTATTATTATTATTATTATTATTATTATTATTATTATTATTATTATTATTATTATTATTTTTGCTAAACAACATTATTCTCTTTCTTTTCTTTGTCTAATATTTTACAGACTGACTTGCCACTTTTGGCACCTGGGAAGAACAGAGTGACAGCAAGGCATTTTGTCAGACATGATTACTAGTGTTGAAGACAACCATAAAAACCAAACTTCATCATGCTCGCCAGATTGTAAACACCAATTATGCATGTACGCATTACACAATATAGTAATGGTTGGAAAGCACTGAAATTCCAGTTTAAAAAAACCATCAACTGGTTTTGATAGTAGTATCTAAATACAAATGTTACCTTGGGTGTAAATGTGTTATATATATCTTGCTTTGGCTTAAAAGCTAAACCAAAAGCAATAGATTTCTTTTTTCACCAGCCCACCACCCATTCATAACTTCATATGCCCTTTCAAATTTTGACTAGCCACGCTCAAATAGGATGTAACTAATAAATTTTCAAGTAGCTCTAACAAAAAATATTTATTATTTTAAAAGTAATTTATGATTTGATACTCGATTCAATGTAACGTAAGATTAATGAAACTATTTTCTTGAAAAACACAATCACCCGATTCTTAATAAAGAGAGGAAGCAATATGATTTGGGTGGAATATACACAACATCTAGTAGATCTACTACCAAAAATGCATGCTTAATAGCCTAACTACACAGCTAATTGTTGTTGATGGGTGGTAGATTCATCTTCATTGAAGCAGTAGTGGAGCTTAAGTGCTATAGCCTTGCTTAGAGTTAAAGGAGGTTCTATTGAATGTAGAGAAGATTGATGTAACATTTCTCTCTGCAGGTAAGAACAGTAAGTGCAGAAGGTAGAAGGTGTCACATTTAATTGAAAGCCCAATCCAAACAAGAAGTCCACTTCTAGAAGGTTTATCTCTGCTGTGCTTATTCCTCCCACTTTACCATAGTATGCATTGTTGTAATTTCTATACAAAATGGGTAGAACCCAAGTCAGAACTTGTATTTATCAACGAATCACAGCTTTCAATAGTTAAACTAATACAACAGGATCAACTCCAAAGTTTACAGAATTACAGATTATATATTTTTATTTTATTTTTTATACTTTCGGGCTTGGTTTCTCAAGTTCAATAGAAATTGAATGTGAATATCAACTAGCAAAATTGGGGAGAAAGAGGAAGAAAAGTATGCCAAAAAGAGTAAATAAAAGAAAACGGGAAAGTTTGGGGGAAAGAACAGAGTTTGTTGCATAAAACAGAGTAATAGAGCATCTATATAGTTAGCAGCTAATGTCATACAATGAGTGTAAAATTTTAAGATCAGTTAACTTTTTTATTTTAAAAAGACAAAACATAATAGGAATTTGAAAGAAAAAAACAGTTTTGTAAAAATTATACTACAAAAATAATGAGCAACAACAACAGTAACACTAACATATTTTATTATAATTAATATTTATAAATATAATGTAACATGTTATTTGATATCAATTTTAGTTAAATTTTTATATTAAAAAAATACTATTTTTTTGGACCTCAAATGGTAAAAAAAATATATATGGAAATTGATTTAAAGCAAAGGGGTCAAGTGGGTAGGGTAATTTCTCCGCACAACACATGGCCTTAGATGGGCTGTGAAATATCTCACACTTGGGTTGTCTTGCTTGCATATCTTAATAGTAGTTTGATGAAATTTACAGCACAAGCATGCCTTGACGAGCAAGGCAAAGACAGCGACATCGCATCTTATGTAAAAGCTAGGTTGTCTGTTATCACAAGTTGACGCTGCTACCACGTGGCTTTCTTCTTTTTCTTAACGGTTGTTAATTACTTCCAATTGTTTTTTCATATGACTATGTTTTTTAGATCGATTAAAATTAATTACTCGATCTGACTAAAGAAATGGATCTTGGAGATTTTGAAGCGAAGAATTAAATTTTTGCTCAATTGTGAAAAAATAATATTGGAGAATCTTCAGCCAAAGAAACACTAAACTAAAGGATTGATACGAACAAAACATATTCTTCTCATGAGAGTACCTTAGAATAGATTATCAGAAAAATCAATTTCAACAATGGAGATAAGATTAGAGAAAGACCCAACTTGAGAAATGAGTCGGAAAACTTGAAACCGGTAAAAAAAAAACAGATCAGAAAATCATCTCAAAAATTAGAAGCTAAAATAAAGAAATTAGAAATGAACTTACCTATCATCCATGAACTTGGCAGAGATCAAAACACTGGTAATAAGCAAGCGATGAACATTGAAGGAGTTAATTGGCAAAGAGGGATGTTTTTGGGTGAAGCGATCAAGATAAACGTAGGCAACTACGAAGCAAGAAGGGCTACAATTGGCGTACTTGAAGATCCTCTGAAGATAATTGTGAATAGATATGGAAGGCCTGGTGAGACCATGAAATACAGAGATCTTCTGAGGCCTAATTAAGTCATTTGACTCGGCAACACGCTGAAGAATAGACGAAAGGAAGGAGATGACTCGGGGCATTACTTCTTGGCTCACAAGCTCACCCATTCCTTCTTCTTCTTCTTTTTTTTGTCTTTCTGGACAGCCACTCTATTGTCTCGCTGATTTTAGTCTAGAGGGTTGGTTAATGTCTTCCTCTATGAGTTGGTTTTTCGGTTAGCTGTTTCTTATAGATCACAACTCACAACACGTTGTTTCCTTTTGTAAAGATTTATTTTTTATTCTGTTTTTTTAATATTTTTTTCTTTTTTACCAAAATGATAAGGTTTGTTCACATTTTGAAGGAAGACCAGTAAAAGTTAAGGGTTGAAAATTTGGAGATTCGGAACAATGTTTTTAATGTTATGAAAAACTAGTTTTTATCGGTACACTTACACCGATCATGTTTAAATTATTACTCTAAAAATCTTTTTTAAATATATAAAAAAAAGTTTTTAATTATAAAAGGATGAAAAATTAATAATAAAAACTTTAGGTACGAAAAATATTCTTAAAATATAGTTATACATTTGTTTATTTAGTTAGGAGTAAATATAAAACAATAATTATTTTATTTATAAAAAATTAATTAATTTATTACTTTATTAAAAATATATACACAATAATAAATACTTTATAAGCAATGGATGTGATTTTTTGTAACAACAACACAATATTTCAATATAAGTGATTATTTATTTAACAATTAAATCAAATATAATAGAAATTAAATCAAATATAATAGAACGGAACATATGAACTTAACACGGTAAACAAACTTGATTAAACTAAATAAGTATTTGTATGAACTTTTATTTGATTAAAAGTAATATAGATTAGTTAACTATTTATTAATTAATATTAAATATAAAATGATCTTAGTACAAAAAAATATATAATTAGTTTAACACACTTACGATAAAATAATAATTGAATATTAATAATATAAATTTGATGTATAATAAAATTATCAAATATAAATTATACAACTATTATCTATTATAATAATATTTTAATATTTATTAGTGAACGTAACAAAAATAAATAAATTTAAAATTTGTTTAAAAACACAAGGGAAGAAGCATATAGAAAAAAATATAATTAAAAAAGGAGAAAACTATTAACATCGGATCTTTTGTGTATAAAAATATGAAATGCATCCCATTTTGTCATGACTATGGCTAAGGCTAGATCGAGCTTAAATACAATTTGATATTTTATTTAAAATAATTTATTAGACTCTAGTTTACATATATAGATATCTAATTTTATTTGTTCATAATAAAATTTAGTTAAATTAATTAACATAAAAGAATAAGTTTGATTACATGGTATAAACTCCTTTGTAATGAAATTTCATTTTTAACATACTTCAGTTATATAAACATATGTTCATTTTTCTTATAACATAAAAGAAAATATGTTTTTTTTACTAAGGAATTAAAAGTAAAACCACGTTTAATAATTGAATCGTTTTTGCATTAGAGTGTTAACTATAACTTATTTTGTAATGTTCAAGTATTAAAAAAAATAACTGAATCGTTTATGCTTTAGAGGGTTAACTATAACTTATTTTGTAATGTTCAAGTATTAGAAAGTTACTACTCTTATTCTACAACAAAACTAATATTTTCATAGGTTAAAGTGCATTGTTGGTCTCTAAACTTTAACTAAATTTATACATATATTTTCAAACTTTTAAAATATATGATTTGGTTCTCAAACTCTTAAAACTTCACACATAGGTCCCTAAATTTTTAAATCCTATAATTTAATCCAAAAAAAATTAAAATTTTACATATAGGTCATAGCTTTCCTACTAAAATAAATATTTGTAAAACAAAAACTTAAGATATGTGTGAAGTTTTAAAAGCTTAAAGACTAAATAATATGATTTAACATTTTAGGAATCTACGTGTAAAGTTTTAAATGCTTGGTGGACTTATGTGCGAATTTTGTTAAAGTTTAAAAACCAATGATGCACTTTAACTTTTTAATATAAAATTATAATTTATTTTGTCTTAAATTTATAAAATTTTATAATTATATTTCTTAAATTATTAAATTTTTTTGTTCAAAAAATTAAAAAAAAGTCATAATTTAAACTATAAATACAAGGTTAGTATTGAAAGAATTTATATAATCAAATGTAAATTTAATAACATTAATTATGAATATTTTTTAACATCTATTGTATTTTTTTAATGTAAAAAACATCTTAATTATTAATTACTATATTTTACTTATTTATTATTACATCTAGTAATATTTTTCTTCGTAAAAATAATGATTTTATTGAATAATTATATTAAGAAGTTTTATAAGATATATAATTATGAACAAAATAATAAAAATAACATGTTATATATTAAAAATATCTATTATAATTGTGTGTAGGCCTTAGATAAGTATGAATTATACATATAAAGTATTTTGGGTTTTTTGTACAAAAAAACTCATTCTTTGTTAAATGATACTTAAATTTTAGATTTTCAATATATTCAAAAGTGTTTATTTTAAATGAAAAATATTTTTTTAAAATTTCACTATAAATATAAATCAAGAAAATTAAAGAATATATAAAGGACTCGGGCATTTTTTGAAAAAATAGACAAAATAATTTGAGCCGAGGATCAAACATGAACTTCTCTTTTTTTTAGGTTGGTTGATTCAAATAGGTCTAAAACATATCAAAATCGATTTTGTTAGTTTGATTGGAGATTGACAAGTTATGAAAATTGAATAAATTGAACTCAATCAAACCTACATTATTAACATATAATGATTTTTAAAATACATTTTTAATTATTACTTTATATATTATAGTTATAATTTTTAATTTATTTAAAATTGTAAAATCTAATACTAATTAATAAGAAGTCTCGCTTAGACATTAAAATGTTCACTTTTAAACATGATTATTTGTGAGAAAAAATAATCATTTTATGCCTATTTTGTTAATCTCTATAAGTTAATTTCTATAATTATAATATTTTTAAGATTGAAAGTGACAAAAAGTAAATGTTATAAGTTTATTATAATTTTTTAAACACATTTTTTGTGGCAAAAGAATTATTTAAATTATTATAACATATTAAATTGTCAATTTAATTTTTTTTTATCTTTTTCGAGTGTTCATCAATATATTTTTTTACCAATTGATGTATTGAATTTGGTTAAAAATATTCAAATTAATAATTTTTTCTTACATTATTATATGCAGTACATATTCCTGATTAATAATATGAAATTTCACCTAAATTTACAACTCCATTTGATGTTCAGAAAGCAATTAAGCATATTCAAATTTCTTTAATTTTTTTATAATTACTCAGTAGGAAGTTTTTAATGATTAATTTTTAAAACAACTACAATTTTATATTTACATAATACCTATTATAACTATCTTATATATTCTTAATGATAAGAGATTAAGTAAATAGAACATGTGATTACAATAACTTTTAAGTTAAATTATATGGTATATATTTTATGATTCAATCAGATGAAGTTTTCATATCATATTATGATTGTAGTTTCAAAACCGTCAAGCCAACTTTCCTAAAACTAATCTTATAGGTTGGCTTGAAGATTGGTTTTTTGTGATCATAGATTAGTTAAGGTTTTGAGTTTTTCAAAACCATCGAGATAAAGTGACTTATAAAATGACTAAAAAAATAACCTAACCAACCTACGCCTAACCCTATAAAGGATTGTATTTAATATTTTTCTAAGTTATTTAAGTTTTTTTAATTCATTTTGAACATTTGTTTCTTTATTTTAGCTTTGTATTTTATTTTAAAAATTTTAAAAGTTTATTTTTTAGTTTGACTATAAAAAAATTTCTTTTGATACATTGTAGTGATACTCTTCCATACTATTTGAGAAAAAATGTAGTATATCATCCTTTTAAAAAAAATTATCAATAAATTTAAATAATTTATAATTAAGTTTAATTTTAAAAATAAATATAATACATCGGTTAGGGGCATGGATGAATTTCTCGATGACATTTTCGTTATTATGGAAACAATGTCTCTATTTTACACATTTCAACATCAAAATGTCATATTCATATATTTTGATCAAATTATCGAAAAATTATCGAAAATGGGTTAAATTGTTGCTTAAATATCGTTATCATTAAATTATCATCTAAATATATTTTTGGTTAAAATATATTAGATATTGTGGATATTGTCATTAAAATATCGAACAAAATATAAAAAAAATCACATTTTTATTTATTTTTCTCTTTTTTTATTCTTTCTAATCAATCATTTTAATTTCATTTTTTTTCTATTGTGTTTTTGTAGATAATAGTGTTTCATATCCAATCATTGAATCCCCGAGATAGAGTTTTTTTATGGTAATGAGTTTGGTATTTAATAATTGTTATTGTTTTAGTGGGATTGATATTCATTTATTGTTGTAGTCATTTGCATACATGTTTTATTTTTTATTATTTTCTATTAATATTATAATACGCTAGATTGCATAGAAGGATAAGGCTCATTATGTCCTCTCAATTTAAGTACATTTGAAAAACAAATAAATCAATGAAATTTAATTTTATGCTATCGAGATTTATCTATTTGTAATAGTTTATACAATTAGATTGTATACTTAATTATTTCAGAATTTTTAATTACTTATTCTACGATATTTATTAAAAAATAATATATATTTTAATTAAGTATTTAAAAATATATGTATTAAATAAAAAATTAATTTAAAATATAAGTAATTAATTATTTTCATATTTTATAATTTTTTATAAAAAAAAATTCATATTTTTGATAGAATTTCTGTAATTTTTATGATTTTTTTAAAATTTCCGTCGAAATGATAATATCTTCGATAATTTTGTAAAAATTATATATCAACGTTTCAAACCTTGGTCATAGAAAATTTTAAATCTAGAAGTTAAAAAAGCAACTGCTAGTGCGTGGGATAGCTACAAAACCCCTAGCCCATCTTTCTCTACATTTATTTTTCTTTTTCTTTTGATTTTGTTATGTGATAACTAAAGATGGAGCTCTTCTGTTGTAGAAATTTTCTATCTCTCGGTTAAGTTTATTTATTTGGCATTTATAGCTAAATCTTAATTTAGGTGAGTTTATTTCTCGCATAGATTTGTTCTAGTATATTTTAGGCATGTTATTGACTAAATATTTTTCATTCAAGGTCTAGATCTAGAATTTTTAGTTTTTTTTTTTAACTATTGGTACCTTAGAAGTCAAAAACATGAGAGTTAATTGAGTATATTGATTTAATGCATAAAAATACTGTTAAGAGTAATCCATATAAACAAATAAAAACCTATAAAAGAGGTTATTATTGTTAGTACTATCACCATAATAACAAAGAATGATGTTTTGTGTGCTAATATATATTTTTTTAAACTGTTATTTATTTGTGTCTTGTATTTGAATTCCACGATATCCTACCATTTCAATGAATTAATTTCAATCTTAAATAAATAAATAAATAAATAACTAGTAACTATATTTACAAGTACATTTTTCATTTTTCATTTTATTTTTACAATATTCATTCGTTTATTTACTTACGTGAAGAGAAAGGGGGTTAGTGGGATCTTAGAGGGGCGAAATAATATAATTTAAGTGTCGCTAGAGCTGGGATTTTAGTTACTAATGAAGATTAGGTTGTTGCACCAAGAGCCGGTATTATTGGGTTTTGATTAAATATTGTGGTGGTATTTGTGGATGAGAAAGGCACGTTAATTTCACAAGTATGTGGTTAAGTTTGAGGTGAGGTATTATTTAGTAAGGTAATATGCAACTTCTTCTTCTTCTTCTTCTTTTATCTTTCTTTTTTTTTTTAATCATGAGTCTAAAATAAATTCCAAAATGTTATCTATTATATGTTATAATCTTATTATTAAGAACACTTGAAATCATGAAATTATAATCATGAAAAATTGTTATATCAATTTAAATTATAATAAATTTATAGGTGAAGTTGATAGTTATGATTTATTAGTAGATATAACAGCTTCTTTATACCACCCAACTTAAATGTGCTGTTATTAGCTTTTTTAATTAATAAATATATTAATTTTTTTAATAAATAAATTGATGATAAATTTATTTAGATTCAAAATCTATATTCAATTTTTATCTATTTATAAATGATTTATATAAATATATGATTCATAACCTATATAAAATATTAAAATTTAATCCTGATAAATTTTTAGTCTAAAATTTTAATTTATATCAAATTGAATTAATGATATTATAATTAACAATTATATAATTAAAAGTTTGAAGACACTATTATAAATTTTATAACAGCTTAGTGACTAAATTATGATGCTTAAAATAGTTCGGAGATTAGATGAATTAAAAGTTCAAGTTTTGTTATATTTTATTATAATGCTATTAAATTAATTTAATAGAATTTAAAATTTTAGGTTAAATTTGTGAAATTTAAAAATATATGGTATTAAATTATATAAATTAAAAAATCATAAATTAAATTGTAATATTATAAATAAATTAAGGATTAAATAGATAGATAAATTTTTATAATTAAAATGAGTTAAGTTGAAAAATAACAAGGGTCGGGGAGTTTTGGGTGCTATATAGCAAAATAGATATTAATTGGAACTTAAACTTCATTATTATATGCTAATGACAGTCATTATGACTGAAAGGTTGGCCGGCGGCCATAAAGTTGGCCAATAACTTAACTTCTAAACGACGACAAAATGACTGAAGTAGATCTCAAATTTAGATTAAAATGAGTAAAATTTATTATTTTATGAATGTATTAATTAATATCTATAGAATTATTTAAGGATTTTAACTAACTTATACCCAAGCTGGCAATGTGAAAAAAAATATAGCGCACAAGCAATCTCACGTGGATTCATGCTTGTATCTTTGATCCGATATAGTTTGTAGGACTGAATTGAACTCGTCACATATTTTATATTTAGGCGGAAATAAAGTGTAATTATATTGAGATAATTATTTTTTGTTATTATTATTATATTAATAGTGTATGAATTATTTATTTTATTTGTATTATTTATAGGATAATGAGTTGTAAATTTTTTTTACATTAAGATATTTGTGTTAATTAATTTTTTACGTTATGAAAGATATCATTTAGTTTCTTATATTTTGCAAAACGTACCGAAGATTGATAAATTTTATTATTTATTTAATATTTTAATAATTTTAAGATAAATTTCATAGTAAAAATTCATTTTTATCTTATATTTATTTATTAATAAAATAAAATATTGAGAATATAATATTATTTTATTTCAAATATTAATAAAAAAGTATTTTTGATATTTTTTATAAAAATAAATGATAAAATTGATAATTTTTTAATTTAAAAGACTAAATGATTCATTTGAAGAGATGTATGAGACAATTTTTCTCAAAATTATAAATTTATAATTGAATATCATTATTATTAAATAAATAAAAGTATATTTATAAATTATTATTATATTAATAATAAAATAGTCCCAATATCGTGTCCCCAATAAAATACATATATGTTTTTAATAGACATATATGTATTTGCTATTCATATAAACCATTCAAGAATAACAAGAAAAAATGAAAAATGAGGTAAAGTAGAGCATATATTGATTTTCTAGCCGGTGAAACCTTATATATATATATAATTATGCAAATATTAAATAAATTTTAAGTTTAAAATTAATATTAATAAATGTCATTTTGACATATTTTTAATTAAAATATTTTTAAAAATGATAAATATGTAAAAGTAATATTCTCATTTATATTAAAAAATGAATTAATAAAGTAGTTAAAAAAGAAGTTATGATTTAAGAAAATATAAAAAATTTAGTTAATAAAATAAAGATTAAAAATAAAATAAATCAGATTCTTTTCTTATCCATTTTACAATTCCTCCATCTTATTTAACTGCTTCTCAATCTCTCTCTTGTGTCTCTCATGTTTAAAAGTAAAATTAATATTTTAGCAGAAGAAGTCAATAATTTATTGATTTTAATCTATATTCACTTTTTATTTCGGTGCAAAAGTAATTCAATTATTTAATATAATTTTATTTTTAATTTTAATAAAAATATATATATCTTCGTTTTCATATAATATTTAAAAATATATATTTATTTAAGTTATAAAAAAATATCTTAATAAAATTAAAAATAAAACTCTATATATAAATAAATTTACGTAATACAATTAAATTTTATATATTTTTTTAACTAAATTAGGTGATGAAAATAGTAACCAAGAGATATCAAATTTTTATTCTTTTATCATTTGTTTGTATTATATTACATTTTTATCTTTAAATTGTATTTTATTTATTTTTAAATATGTTCCTTTTTCCTTACCAAGACGTGGTATTTTTTATGTTATTTTATTTTCACTTAGTTATTTATTGAAATTGAAAGTTCTTTGATATTAAATCATACGTTAAGATAGTTCATAGACAGCAAACTAGTTAGGACACGTAATATTTATTATTTGAACAAATTTTTTTTATTATTATATTATTATATTTTTTAAAAGATATCATAATTTATTTTTTATTAAATAAAAAAATATTATATAGATGAAATTTAAATTTGTATCAATCCTATTTTTTTTTTAACAAACCTTATTTATATTTTTTAACGCACTTTTTATATAAAAAATAAAGAATCAAAATTAATTCATATTATGTTTATTCGTGCACGTTATATATAAATTTTTCTTGATATGGGTGAAATTATATTATCTAGATTGTAATTCATTCCTATGTTTTTAACAAATCTTAAGTACACTTTTTTTTATTTTATTTAGCAAATTATTTGGCTCTTGTGTACGATTGTATTTTAATATTCTTTCGCTAATGAAGTATGATTGCAGTAATTAATTCATTGTATTCCATGCACCATGATTGTGTAAAACAAATGTTGCTTCTTGGATACAGCTTGCTTCTTCTAATTAAGTTATATGTATATATATAATCAATTCAATTGCAACCAGCTGGTTTCATTTAATTTTATATCTCAAGATTTTTTTCTTAAATAAAATGCATGTTTATTTTTTTAAAAAAAAGCAAAACTTTTACAGACTACATTTTTCATAAAATTATATTTCCATGTTTGTTGCTATCTTTATTTCTATAAACTACAAAGTTACAGCCTGTTCCCTGGTGTGATACGTTATCAGGATTAAAAGTTAGAAATTTAATTTAAGAAGAGTTGAATATACGTTTAACAGTTGATTGTGATTAAAGATACAATATTTATAAGGATATATTTTATATTAATAAAACTTAAGATTGATATATATAATTTTTTTAAAAATAAATATTCATAAAAAATATAAAGATAAAATAATCTAATTAATAAAAAAATATTAATTTTACACGGCTAAAAGCACAACTTGTTAGATACTAAGAAAGAAAGAGTTAAGTCAACTAACAAAACAAGCCAAGGGGTATGAAAATAATATTACTTATTCTCATTTTCAAATATCCAAACATCACTAAATAATATTTAATTTCGAAAATAAATATATTGGCACTAAATAATTTGATTTTTTATTATAAATAATTTGCTTAAGTGTGCTTGTTACTCGTCAGGATAAAGTTGGCTTTCATCAATCTCAATATTACAGTCATTAATGATTAGTAGTCTCCAACAGTTACATCCGATTCGATTTTTATTAAAAAAATTTAATCGAATTAGATCGTTTATATTATTCGAATCGAATCGGATTGGACTGTTTAAAATGATTTTAAAAAATAACAATCGAACCAGATCGTTTGATTTATAAAATGATTCGGTCTGGTTTGGTTTCCGATTTAATTCAATTTTTTTTATAATTTAATGAAAAATAATCTAAAAATTTTAATATATTATTAAACTGATTCAATCCGATTCGAATGGTTTAAAATTAATACAAATCAAATCGAATTATTTGATTTATAAAATTATTTAATTTAATCCGATCGAGTTTTACTATTTGTTTCCATCCGATCTTATTTATGAACAACCATATTAACGAGAATGGGTAACATCAATAACGACAATGTAATATTTTAGGTAACAAGGCTATTTAAACCGATTGGTTTTCAGCACGAGTTAGACACGTCGTTCACTAATTCAACTGATATCTTAATTATTATTTTTAAAATAAAAGAATTAAAAGTAAGTTATCGATTACACCAGTCAGTATATAAAAACTTTTTTTCTACTTTACAAGATTCCGTCAAACAACGCTACAAGATTCACGACTCACGACTTAGGAAGGAGAGAAAATAAGGCATAGCAATAGGGATGTCACGGCACGTATGGGATCAGTACGCTAATGCCCGTATTCATTTTGGAAAATTTTTAAAAATAATAATGGATTATAAATAGATAATAATTTCTTAACAATTTAAGCATGTTTTATTTTTAACAGTAATTTAAAAAATATATTTAATTTTTTAAAAATAAAAATTTAACTATTAATTACACTACTAAATTATTCAAATTATGACATTAGTTTCTTTGATATTTTGCACGTATATTTTAAGTAAAGTAAAAAAATACAATAAATAAAATTTAATTTAATTAGTTTTAAAGTGTAATTCGTTTGATATTAAAAATATATTCTTCAATGTAAATATATGTTTTTAAATTAAAAATATAATATAAATATATGTTTAGTTTTTGTTAAAAATAAACGTAGATTTATAAAAAAGTGAGAAAAGAAAGAGTGTACGTAAATTTACTCTCTCAACTTGTCCAATATTGATTTTTTATATCTCAAAGGTATTAATAAGGATTTACCTAGTGACTTAGATTTAGGCCTGGGTACCCAATTATGTCTAGGGTGAATAGATAGGTAACTATTTTATCACGCGTGCGTGTGTTGTTACCATTGTCGATGTTCGACCGTGCGTGCGTTGAGTCTTAATTTTTCTACCTATGTTTCTCTCTATGTTTCTTTTTTTAATGTTACTCCTATATTTTTCACAAAATCTTTTTTCTAATGTTTACTCCCATGTTTTTCTCTATATATAATTTCATTTTTCACTTATAAATAGATACAATAATCTCAATAATTTAAATATAACAAAAACTAGTTCTCTATCTACATATCTCTCCCATTTTCCTTTATTCTTTGTTTCCACGCAACATAATGGTGTAAAATTTTAGTAAAATTTCAAGACAAAGTTAGATTTTGGATTATTTTATTATAGGGACGATAAGACTCATAACTGTTTGTACAATTTGAACAAAATTATAAAATATCTTAAAATTTACGACCTAATTCGTGATTCAATTCAACTAGTAACTTTCGTAAATTCGTTCATTCTTTCTAGGGACAATAAGACTCATAAATGCTTGTACAATTTGAACAAAACCATAAAATATCTTAAAATTTATAACCTAATTCGTGACTCAATTCAATCAGTAACTTTCGTAAATTCGTTACTTCTTTTATTACTTGTGAAACAATAATTTTGGACAAATATGTGTATTGAAATAATAATTCACATCTTATACCTAATCAATTATAATTATTTTAAAAATAAATAATTTGAAAACGTGAGAGTGAAAAACCAAATGCAATTTGTCTCTACCTCCAATTATTAACAAACAATTTAAAATTAATACAAATTTTAACTTAGCAAATCACCTTATATATGTGAAGAAAATCCCCTTATTCTAAACAAGTTCAATTAAAAAGGATTTAACTATATACAATACACCACACACTACAAAAAATTCTCAAGTTTCTTTCTTTCTGGGCTTTAATATAAAAAATAAATTGATATATATTTTTTATTATATAAGTCCAATCGGCCTTAAAAGTCCAATTTATTACCACTATTACAAAATTAGGCTTGATTTTAAATGTCAAGACTTAAAATTTAAAGTCAGTTCATGTGTTGAACCGACTTTAAATGTAAAGTCAGTTTACGTGTTAAATCGATTTTGATTTTTTAATTTTTTTTTTACATATTTTACTCATTAGAACCTGTATTCGATCACATGTCGTAGAAAAAAACTAAAATCTGTTTAATAAAATTTAAATAATACAAATAATTGATTGTAATTACATAAAAACCAAACATAACAAATATATACACATAAATATAATTATGAAATACTTATACAAAACCTACATAATAAAAATAATAACATACATAATACAAAAATCTATACATACAATATACAAAAAATAACACAAAGTGAACAATAAGTGTATAGAATTAATAGAAATATTTATAAGAGTAGATAAAGTGACAAAAAGAAAGAAATGAATAAAAAAGTGGTTTTTGTAAGTGAGAAAATTGGTATAATTTTTTTGAGTATTTCGTTAAAAAAAATGGATCTGAAAGATAATTTGGAGAAGAAAAAAACCCACTAAACAACGCTGGAATTGGTGGTCGTAGGTGACCGAAAAATGAGAAAGAGTGGAAGAGGAGTATCAATTTTGGGATTTTGAGTGTTGTTTACAGCGCTTCAAATAAAAAATGTTGTGTTTGATGGGAAAGAAAGAAGAAAAAAAAATATTCATGTGTGTAACGTCGGTTAACGTGTTGAACCAACGTTACGTTCACGTATAGCGTCGGTTCAACACGTTAACCGACGCTACGTAGTAGAGTCGATTGAAGTGTTGAACTGAGGCTACATGTGGATGTAGCATTGGTCCTACGTGTCAACCGAAAGTATCCACGTGTGTAGCATCAGTTGACACGTAGAATCGATGCTACGTCATACGTGCACCGTCAGTTCAACATGTCAACCAATGATAAAAGTTACGTGAATAACATCAGTTTTTCAATGAACTGATTTTAAATTCATTTTAAGTTGATTCATTGAAGAAATTGACTTTAAAACTTGACTTAAATGACATATTTTGTAGCAATGTAAGTAATATTTTATTAAAGAAATTTTGATAGCGAAATGAATCATAACAAAACATTTAAGTTATGGGACAAAGTTCTAGGCGTGTGGCTGGTTCCATATTTCAGCCCTTCTAAGAATAATTCTGGCAATGGCACGAGACACAATACATACCTCAAGCATAGTATACCAAGGCAATGCATGGGCTGAGCTAGTCACAATATATAACTTTATTTGACAAATGCACAAAGTATATACCTTTTAGGCAGTTTGTAATCAGATTTAGCCATAGCTCCGAATTGGATCGTTGCATCCTTTTGCAGCAGATTGCTTAGAACTAAAGAGGCCCCCTTTCTCAAGCTAGGTATTGTTGATGGTACTCCTCATCACAGTAGAACAAAAACACTCACTATAGAAGAACCCACTCAAAGAAACAACCTTAATCTCAAAACCCACAATAATGGTGAAAGATATCTCTCATCTTTTCTAGTCACTCTTTTAAGCTCTCAAATGATCTCTTTATAATTCTAGGTTACAAAAGAGTGCTTATATATTCTCCCAATTACATTTACAATAATGATAGTTTATTTTTAAGATTTTTCGTTAAAAATTTATAATGTTATCGCATCTTCAACCAGATACTATAACATTAAATTTGATGTAAAATTATTTGTATTAAATTTTATATCAAATTTGATGTAATGAATATTTTTATTATATTAACAATGTTTACATACCAATTTTTTTAAGAAAAAATTCAAGACTTTTTTTTATATATAATAAATTAAATATATAATATAAAATTAGTAAAAAATTACTAAACATAAATTTTAGTGTAATATTTTGTGTAATAAAATAAATATTATATTTTATAAAAGAATATATTTTTTAGTGTAAATTTAGCATTGTGGGTTAAAAATGAATAAAAAATTAATGTAATTTTTAAAATAAAATGTTATAAAATTTGATATAAAATAATGGAAAGGTTTAGAGATACTGTTAAGTGACATTCGACATTGATTGCACTTTTACCTTTAAAAAGGTGAATGCAAATATAGTGGGAAAAAAAAACTCATCTATATAACGATGATAAAGCCCCCAAAATCCAATATGCATGCAATGTGCATATACACATAATAATTTTAAAAATAAAATTACCTTTAATTCATGAATAAATCCCAAAAATATAATATAAATATGTGGTCAAGGAAAATTCAATATATCCTACAGACACATGGCAAGATAAATTAATTCTATCCCAACTAAGTACTGATTTTTCCTCAAACTAAGCCAAAAAAAATTTAAGGTTGAAAAAAGTTTATATTCCAGTTGAAAAAAGAAAAGAAAAAAAGCTTATATATCCTATAATATTGAAGCTTAATTTTATTTTTATTTGCCAACAAATTAAGAAGAATAAGAAATTTAGTTGGAAGATATCATCTATAGATCGGTAAGGTGGACTCTTGCTCCATATGATTACTATATGCCTTCATCGCATACGTTGTCGTCATCGAAAGTATTAAGCCTCACATTAGTCAAGAATAAGATATCAAAGTATTAAGCCTCACATTAGTCAAGAATAAGATATCACTGTCTTATAAGTTTGAATAATCTTTTAATTTATAAGTTGATTTTTAGGTTAAGAATTAAGCCTGAATTTTTAAATTGGTATCAGAGTTAGATTCTTGGTTTCTTCATTCATCGATATTTGTGCCGTAAATTCGGACTCTAGTCGATGTGGAGGAGATGTTAAGTCACACATTAACCAAGAATAAGGTAGCATGCTTATAAGTCTAGACAATTCTCTAACTCGTAAGTTAACTTTTGAATTCAGAGTTAAATTTGAATTTCTAAGTAAAAAAACGGCATAGATGAGATTGCCAGTTTATGATGAAATAACAGCTGAGATTGCTAGCTAAGAAGGAAAAAACACGATTGAAGTTTGAAGAAAATGTTGTGCATGTAATCCCTCTTGCGCTAATTATCTATGCTCTCATTCTTTGGTTACACTCCAAATTCAGGTAATTAATTAGCTAGCTAGGGACATAATTGATCTTATTAATTAATTATATATGATCGATGTTGAAAAAACAAAATTAATGAAACAATGAATGGTATTTAAATTTGCAGAAATAGACGTGGGAAACAATTTAGTAGCGGCAAGAATTGAAGGGCTGACCATAGAAGGAGAGATTGACAATGATAGTGATGGTACTCAAACTGGCATTATACCTATCGATCGTTGATATGGGAGATAACGATGCCAAATCAAACCCAACATCTCTACCCTTTTAAAAAATGAAAGAGGCTAATAGATTATATATAGGCCCCAATAATAAAAGAAAAGAAATTAACGATATTATTTATTAATACCGAATTATGACATTTTTTTAATAATTTTCTTGGATCGTCATTAATGAATCACTTGCATCTTTTTGTTTTGTTCACCCTTGTTAGGCTTTCTTGCTCACTACATTGTCTATTTGTCTTATTAAATTGAAAGAGAACAAAAGTCATAATTATCGTAGCATTAGATTTCCCATGAACGAGGGAAAAGAAAAAAAAACTATTTTAATTTAAATAATTGAGTATATTTTTATACTTATTTTAAAAATAATATTTAAATTTTAATACTATTATTATTAAAAAGTAATTCTATAAAAATAAATTATTATTTTTAATATTTTTTATTTAATTTTTCTTCGAGTTAAAATAAATTTTATTAATATATTTAAAAACAAAATAAAAATAAATAAATTTATCTTTATACCGTAACTTTTTAATAATAAAAAAAGATTAAAATTTCTTACAAATTATAAAGAATTTATTGTTTAATCTATATTTTAAAATATATGTTTTAATCAAAGTTACGAGAAATGTGCTAATAAAAGAAAGATAATATTGATTTATTACAAATTATAAAAATATTATAAAATACAAACTATTAAAAAATAAAGTAAAATTTAGTATAAAATTATTTAAAAAAATCAACAATAATAATATTGTAACATAAAATTATTTAAATATATATTTTTTATTTTTTAAAAAATAAAAATAATGTGAATAACTAAATATTAAAATAAATATTTTA
The DNA here is from genome assembly GCA_033030585.1 of Hippophae rhamnoides. NCBI lineage: Eukaryota > Viridiplantae > Streptophyta > Magnoliopsida > Rosales > Elaeagnaceae > Hippophae > Hippophae rhamnoides. Next base: position 52,407,695 of record CM065432.1, read on the forward strand.
TAAAAAAAATTAATTTTAATGTCATTTTATTATTGTTAAAGAATTGATTTTACATTACGTTTAATCAATTGATAGAAAAAAATAATATTTTAATAAAATAATTATTGAAATAATATTTTTTATTTATATTAATAGGTAATCCTTTTTAAAATTGAGAGATTAAAAAATGTATTTTTAAATATGAGATGCTAAATGTACATTAAATTTTAATTTAAGAGACTTATCTTACACTTCTTTTTTAACAATAATAAAACTAAACTGACATAAAATATACATATAAAAACTAAATGTTAATTTAATAATAAATAAACCATCCATATATTTTTAACTTTAATTTAGCAAGGCTACTTTTTGTTTGTAAGAATTTCAAGTCATCGTAAATTTTAATATCTAAATACATTGAGAGATGTAGCATGGATACAAATGTTGAGAAATAACGTAAATTTTCGATAAGTTAGATTTATGAGAAAGTAAGAATAGAAAAATAACACACAAAATTTGATAACGGAGTTCGGCCAATCTTTCTTACGTCTTCGAACTTGGTGCAGATCTTTTTACTGAAAGGAGAGAAATTACACAAGTTGTTTACAACAGCTGTGACAAATTTCTTAACCCATTACAAGAAAATTACTCTCGATTTTCTCTCACAAAGCACTTTTCTCTCTAGCTTTTCTCTCATTTGGAATGAACACTTTGGATGATTAATTCATTACAATTACACATCTATTTATAGGAAAATTCACTCCTTGAATTACTCTTTAAATTAATGGTTCCTTAAATTGCTCCTTGAATTAAGCTTCTTGTTTTGTTCCATGAATTGCTCCTTGTTTTACTCCATGTTTTGCTCCATGTTTTGCTCCTTAATTTGAGGAGCTTTATAACAATCTTGCACTTGAAGACTGATGTCAATCTGTCTTTAGCTGTGTCAATCGATACGTGTTTCTAGTCTTTGTTACTCTGTGACCAATGAAGTTGGCAACTTGATTTGTCGATAGTCGCCACGTTTGTTAACATATCTGCTTTGGATTTTTGCTTCGCTTGAATCTTACTCCCGGTATTAACACATCATCTTCCAATAGAGATCGATGAAATGATAACGAAGTCGATATGCTTTGTTACAGAATGAAATCTTTGAATTCTTCTCCCGAGTGTCTTGTAACTTTGACTTTGACTATCGTATGCGAACATTCTTCTCTTGTTTGAATCGGCTCGATTAACAAACCTTGAAGCCGTATCATCTCTTGACTAGCTTGGAGATTCTTGCTTACATACTCGGCCTCGTAGTGGATAGAGGTGACAATTTTCTATATTTGTGACATCCAACTAACGAACATTTGTAGTTCAATGATAAATATATAGCAGGTGGTGCTTCGGTGATCGACTTCACTCGAAAGTACGCGTCTACGTACCGCCTCGTACTTTTAATTCTCCTTTCTTAAAGTCTGAGCACTTTTACGTGGTGCCTCGGCAGGATACCTCGAAAATCTACTTATTCTTCCCGATGAGTTTTCCTGGATTTGACATAAATCTGCTAACAAGCTTTCCAGCTGCGTGGCCAATGTACGGTCTCGTGCGGACCGTTGCGTGCATCAAACTTCCAATGGTGCAGGCATAAGGAACCTTAGCCGTGAATTCTCTCTTAACACGTACGAGGTGATCCTTGGATAGGCAAAAATGACGGCCAGGGTATCTTGCTTGGTTTGGCATCGCCCGTGTTGAATCTTTTGCAAAACACGATTGATGTACTCGCACGAGATAAGCTATGAGGATCCTTTCTTCTTATTTCTTGTGATTTTCATTCCAATAATCTTCTTTCTTTGGACCCGAGTCTTTCATGTCAAATTCCTTTGACAATTGATCTTGACCTTTTAATATCATTCATATACGAACCTGCTACTAACGTATCATCGACGTAAAGTAGTAAAATGATATAAGCGGACCTATATCTCTTGAAGTAGCAACCTTGATCGACATTGCACTTACGGAAACCTTCGCTTGTGCGTAAAAGGCATCCAAATTTTTGTACCATTGTCTCGGGGCTTGTTTCGGGCCATACTGAACTCTTCTTAAGTCTGTGTGTGTTCTTCTTCCACTTCACGAGAAACCTTACATTTGGAACATGTATATCTCTTCATCTAAATCTCGTGAAGAAATGCGGTCTTCACGTCAAACATTTAAGATGAAGATCTTCGATGGCTACGACGCTTCAATGCGATATGATAGTATTAAGCTTCGCGATAGGAGCAAAAATGTCGGTATAGTCAACTCGCACCATACATTGAAACCGCACAACTAGGCGGGCTTTTTATCTCTTGGAACCATCGTCGCACCTCTTTCACCGGTACACCCCGTTTGTTGTGAAGTGCGCTTCTTTCCCACATGAGTAACTCGGTATATATAGTTCGTATCTCTGTTAGGCACGTGAGGTCGAGAAGACCTTACCAATACGGGAGTTGGAGTAAGAGGTTGTGGTGTGTTGGAATGCTTTGTGTATTGCTTTGTCCAAGTTCCTGCGGCGAGGACTTGTTACAATTGGTTTTGTTGCGGAAGTATACGGGACATCATCTGCGCAGAATACTAACTCATTCTGGCTGCAGTCGTTGGGCGTCTATTTTATGCATGTCCTTATACATCACCACTTTCGTTGAAAATCACATCTCTGCTACGGATAACTTTCTTCCTTTCGTCATCCCAAATGCGGTAGCCAAACTCATCCTTACCATAGCCTTGATGAATGTGCATTTCTTGGATTTGGGATCGAAAGCTTATTCTGCCTTGATCAACGATATGCACAAATGCTACCTGTGACCCAGAAAAATTTTAGATGTGATAGTTTCACCTCTTTTCCGGCTCCGTACCTCTACGGTATTACATGCTCCAATGGAACGGATGGGCCTCGATTGATCAGTAATTTCGTGTTGAGGCTTACGCCCGAGAATTGCTTCGATAGACACGATTGTATACGAATGCTTCGCTCTTTCTGTCAACGTTCGGTTCGTACGCTCAGTACACGGTGTGTTGAGGTGTGCACAGCGCGATTTCTTTCCATTCTAATCTCGTGCTCATGCATGAGAAATTTTTGAATACGGTGTCTTCGTATTCACCCCCATTATCGGTTTTGAGCTTTTTGATCTTTAAACCCGTCTCATTTTCCACCATAGCTTTCCATCTTGAAAGCCTCGAATATGAGACTTATGCTTTAGAAAGTAAACCCATTACCTTGAGAGTGATCATCGATAGAGAAGTCCGCAGTAGTGTTTCCCTTGCCCAATAGATGAGACGGTCGTTGGTCCCTGACATCGAGTGAATAAGCTACAGTCTTTCCTTAACTTTGGGATTATGACTTGTCGAAAGTGACTCTCTCTTTTGATTTCCCAAGTATGCAATCTTCGCACGTGTCTATCTCTGTGTTGTAGACCTGAAGTTTTCCACTTTGAGTGCATAATCTTCATCCTCTTACTCCTTCGTATGGCACAGTCTGGTGCCCGAGATTTGGTGTTTCATTGCTGTGCAACTATAATTGAACAACGTGCCTACTGTATCGTGTAAAAGTGCCAACTTTTCTTGCCTCGGCAGTGTCATTGCACCGCTGAAATCTTCCAATCATCGCACGTGGAAGATCGTGAGTGTAGCCTTGTGACTACTACATTAAGATTAAGTTCCTTATGAGATCGGGAATATGCGACATCGCCGGGTTCCCAAAACAGATCCGTTCAACTTAATCTTCTACACCTTTGCCAATAATAGCACGTGGTTGATCATCGCAAGATATACCTTTCCAAGGTTTCAGGGACATATTTCTCGAAGAATTCTTTTTGTGAAGTAGCGTGGAACGATGCTACTGAAGTCTAACACCCAAGATTCTTCCTTGCTCTCCGAAAGAGCATATCAATGCATCGTCTCCTTACGAGGTGGAAGTAACATTTACCTCTGCGCCTTCGCTTGTTTGTCCGGTGCCTTCTTGCATTGATTTTTGTAGTGCGGTTCTTCCACAATTCAACACTCGATAGTCTTGGCTATGGGAATTATTAGGATTCCTGGTTGGACCTCCGTCCTTTGATATACCTCGGTGATACGTTACGCCACGTCCGTTCCGCCTTTGGTTGAATTTCTTCTTGACTCTGTATGCAAGAAGTTGACGATTCGACATTTCTACGTCGGATCTCTTCACCGAGAACGGATCATGAACATCATCAATTTCAACTTATTGCTTCCTGACGAGCCATCTTCGCGGTAGTACAAGGTAGCATTCGAACTTACTAGTAAAGAAGATAAAAGTATTCATGTACTCGTACTTAACCATCGAATTCAATTTCCTTTGAACTCAATGGGTTGTGAATTTGTGTTGAGTTCGTTGAGATGTTGAGCTACCGATGCAACCGTTCATCCATGAAATTGAACAAGCGCCTCATCAGTGCACTTTGTTTGGTGATAACTTCTCATACATATTGGAGAGAGCCGCCAATAAGACCCAGTGATCTTTTCCTTTGCTATGTTGAAGGCAACATTACGGGATAAGCGTCAATCGAATAACTCAGGGGCTTGCACCAGAAGATTCCAATCTTAACTTCCTTCATGCTCTGGTTTCTTCCATGAGAGAGGTTGATATAGATTTCTTTGATACAAATAATCCTACTATCTGCGTTTTCCAAAACCGAAAATCTGTAGTGAATTTCTCGAGTTTCACCGCTTCCTTACGTACGGCCGTTACTCATTAAAATCGACTTCCTGCGGATCGTTTGACTATTTCTTGTAGAAAATTGGCCAATCACCACCATGATAACTCGAGTTGTTGGGAAATAAGCAAATTCCCAGATAAGTCGGTTGTGAAAGCAAGAATAGAAAAATAACACACAAAATTTGATAACGAGATTCGGCCCGATCTTGCTTCGTCTCGGGACCTACTTCGGATCTTTTCTTGAAAGGAGAGAAATTACCTGAGGTGTTTACAATACATGACTCACGACCCAATTACGAAAAATTACTCTCAATTTTCTCTCACAAAAGCTTTTCTCTCAATTGGAATGAACACTTTGGATGATTAATTCATTACAATTACACATCTATTTACAGGAAAATTCACTCCTTGAATTACTCTTTAAATTAATGGTTTCTTAAATTGCTCCTTGAATTAAGCTCCTTGTTTTGCTCCATGAATTGCTCCATGTTTTGCTCCTTGTTTTACTCCATGTTTTGCTCTTTAATTTGAGGAGCTTTATAACAACAAAGACATTTTTCCTTACATAAGGATCAACTTGAACGTCCATTTGATAAAAAAAAAGCTGTTGGAAAAAGCATCGGGGTTATAAATTGGATATATTGATAATTTTATTTTAAATTTATGTATTTTAATTACTTCATTGCTAATATTTTAATGATTTTACTTAGAAACCTAGTCCTAACTCTCAACCCAAAATCTAACTTATGAGTTAGAGTATTTCCCAGATTTATAAGCAGCATTGTTGCCTTACTTTTAGTCAATGTGTAACTTAACATTCCCTCTCCACATCGGCTAGAGTTCGGACTTACGGCACGAGGGTCGATGGGAGTACGAGGAAGACAATAGCCTAGCTCTGATACCAACTTAAAAACCTAGGCCTAACTCTGAACCCAAAAACCAGCTTATGAGTTAGAGGATTGCATATACTTATAAACAGCACTTTTGTCTTACTCTTAACACAACGTAATACTTAACAATTTTAATAACTTTATATATAATCTTATATTTAGATTCAATTAGTTTCAACTTAAATATCTTTTTAAAAGATGATATTTAAAAAAATCAAAATAATAAAAAATAATTAAAATCTCAAAAATTATATTACTAAAGTAATTAAAGTAAATAAATTTTAAAAAAATATAATTAATATATTTAATTAGTAAAACTAAAATTATTAAAATCTCATTATACTTAAAAAGCTAAAATTATATATCTATCAGTGTGAGCTTCATCTTGGATTTTCCTTTACCTCTGGGTTGATTTTCAGTATATTATTAAAAAATAAAAAATAAAAATTGCTTACATCCATCTTGTCATTTATAATCTATAACTTATTTAAATACACTCCAGTTTTAAAATATAAACTTTAAAAGCTTTTTTTTAATGAAAAAGAATGTGTACAATCACAATATAAATATTGAATTTACCTAATTAAAATGTGTACAATCACGATATAAATATTGAATTTACCTAATTTTGTAAGCGAGGCATTTTAAATTTTCTGATAGACTATAAAATTGTGGTTATGTTCGTCTTTTTCGATATGTTACCAATTACGATTAAATGAGCTTTACACTTTTGGTTAAATACATATATTCAAAGTGTTGAATTCAAGTAATTCATTATTTCTAATTTAATTTAATTATATTATAAATATAATTTTTTTTGTATAAATTTTTATTAAAAGTAATTATTTAAAATATAAATTAAAAAAAATAATTATCATTTAATTTATTGAGCCTTCATTCTTAAAGGAAATCTCTATTTTTGAATTTAAACTAGTTTTAAATATATGTTTAAAAATAATATTTTTGTACATGTATTTGAAAATATGAAAATCGTTAAAGTTTTAATAACTTTGACAATAAAAGAAAAATAGAATAATAAAAAATTATACTTTAATTTCAAAAAATTTCTTAAATTAAATAAATTTTATTTTTAAATATTTGATATTTTTAAGAACAAATTAATTAAAAGTTAAATAATAAAAATTGGTGTATTAAGTTCCAAATTACATGATCAGGCCCATGTATGTTGGATAAAGCCCAAATTAATCCGGAGATTGAGTAGAAATGGAAAAGGTTGAGTTAAATTCGTGATTCACATTCTCGTCTTGGCTTTTCCAAATTTCCGTTCTGATTCACAAAGTCCCCACATATTTTTCCATCTTTCGTTTCCCCTTTCATCGTTTCTGTCACTTTTCCCTCCTCTGAATTTTCGAAGGATCTCAAGCCGGTCTGTCCAATCCCGGTCTATTTCTTCGTAGATCAACTGCCGAACGCTGTCAGTCATGAATCCCGAATAGTAAGCATCCGATCTCTTTCTTCATGATTCATCAAATTCGTATATTTCAGCGATTTTTACGATTAGAAGTTTCATGAAATTTGTATATTTCCATTTGATTTCTTTTATTTCTGTCGTTGTTTAGTGGTTTGTCTCTTTTGAATTTTTAATCTCTTGTCAGATCCGTGACGGTATATAGCTAGACCCTTTAGGGCGTCTTCTCAATCTGTTTGGAGCTTTGAGTTTTATATTTTACTCCAAAAGTGATTCACAGATGTTGAATTTTGCTAAATTTAATCATCATAGGTTTAAGAATTCACTTATTGATTGACAGAATCTGATTTGATATCCGATTTCATTTGATTTAGATGCTCAAGTAATTGTTTCAAAGCGCTCGAATTTCGCTTTTGTAAATGGGGCGTTACTTCGTTTATATAGGGGTTTGCAACGCCTAGCTACCTTTGATTATAAAAAATATACACCATATTCACTTTATTTTTAGGTGGTATGTCCAAGATACGCATAAATTTAATTTCATGTACTTTTTTATCACATTTGTGTTTAAAGGATACATGCTGTCAATTAATAAAATAAAAATACTAAAAAACAAAAATTTACACATATGTTTCTGCCTATATTATTTATATCTTGCACGGTAGTGGCGAGTTGTATATTATCACAATAACGTCTTCTAGTTTTATATTGACCTGCAAGTTTTGTCCTTTTGAAAATTTGAGTAACTTTCACATAGTTCTCTATTCTGTCATCGTGCCCTTTAAAATATTTTTTTAATTTTTTTTTTTAACTTTTTTTCAATGGTTCCTTTTTATGAAGCTTTTACAGTTTTTTCGAGTAGTGTAACTCATCCAGTAAATTAGTAGCTGGTAATAATTGACTATTTTATCATGTTCTATTATACAGTGACTACTTGTTCAAGCTTTTGCTAATTGGAGACTCTGGCGTCGGAAAATCATGCCTTCTTCTGAGATTTGCTGTAAGCTTCCTGCGACTTGTGAAGTGCTCTAATAATTACGATAAATAAATATTCCTTTCACTTTTCTGTTTTTGTATAGTTCATGGCTTAATGATATGATCCATATAGTGAAATCGATGATCTGTTGATTTGGTTCGTTGAAATTTTCTGTCTTATGAGCTGTAGCAATGCAATTTTGATTTTTAGATTATTGTTAATCAAACTTATTGGTGCTTACAATGTCTTCTTATCTGCATAATGCAGGATGATTCTTATCTGGATAGCTATATCAGCACTATTGGAGTTGACTTTGTAGGTATCTTTTATGTGTGTTTAAAATATTTTTTTTTAAGAATAGGACCTAATATGTTTTGTTTGTCCCTTTCATGCAGAAAATACGAACTGTGGAGCAGGATGGAAAGACAATTAAACTTCAAATTGTAAGCCTTCCTCATCTCTTCATTTAGTTACTGTTGCTATTTTTTAATCATGTTCTCCTGTGCAAAATGATCATTATTGTCCAATAGATATAGATTCTGAACCACATTTTATTGCCATTTCATGCAGTGGGACACTGCTGGACAAGAACGTTTTAGAACAATCACCAGTAGCTACTACCGTGGTGCTCATGGCATTATAGTAAGTACTTTTCCCTGTAATTTTAACTGGTTCTTATGCTTTACCTGAGGTCTTATATGGTTATCCCATAATTTGCTTTGGCAGATAGTCTATGATGTGACAGACGAAGAAAGCTTCAACAATGTGAAACAGTGGCTGAATGAGATTGACCGTTATGCAAGTGATAATGTAAACAAGCTTCTGGTTGGAAATAAGTGTGATCTTGCTGAAAAAAGAGTTGTTTCTTATGATACAGCTAAGGTGAACATCTATACACCCTCTTTAGTAATTCATTTATTGTCATGAATTAATTACTGAGATCTCAAATGATTTTGGCACCTTGATGTCATTGGTTTCTGAAATAGGAATTTGCTGATGAGATTGGAATCCCATTCATGGAAACAAGTGCAAAAGATGCTACTAATGTAGAGCAAGCTTTCATGGCCATGGCTGCGGACATCAAGAATCGGTACTTTTTGTGGATATATTTGTTCTCTCTGGTTTTCTCTTTTAGAATACAGTAATTGTCTTAAAAAATGACTGGACAAACCGTGTATACTGGGAAGGTTAAAACCCATTAGCGAACGAGTTAATTTATTAAAATTGGTTGGTTATAATATTCAAGTGACAGAATTTCAATGATTTGAGATACCTTCCAAATTTGACAAGTTTCTTTGATAATTTGATGCAGGATGGCTAGTCAACCGATGAGCAATTCAAGGCCACCAACTGTACAAATCAAAGGTCAACCCGTCAATCAAAAGTCTGGTTGCTGCTCTTAGTTGGTTATTCTCCTTTTCATAGGGTAGTGGGCTTTAGGGGTTATTTAGCTTACTTAAGTAGAGCTCCTCTGGTTTTTTAGTGAATCATATGAGTCTTGTTGCGCTCATAAGTTCTACATAAGTCTTGTTGCTCATAAAACTAACATCAAATTCTTATTTGGATTATTGATTAAGAAATTGGATCAAAATTTATCATGTGTTGGTTATGTAATAAAATTGAAAGTTATTTTTAATCATTTATCATCACTTTAATAAACTTAATAAAATTGTTATTCTAGATATATCTTCACAAATTTGGTAACATGAATTGGTCCAATTTTTCAATGAACAAGTAAAATAAGGATTTAGACATTAATTTTATAAAAGGAACGTGACTTATGTAGTCTACTAAAAAAATTATAGGAATTATGCCTTTTATTACTTCAAGCATTATTGTTTACCTTCTTAAGATAGAGGGCTACCTCATGCCCACTGAAAACAATTTGATAATTTGGTTGCTAGTATATTCGAAGCTATTTTTAATTCCCATTCTTTGTATTCTTAACAGTAATGCACAAAGGATGTTTGCTTATCCCCAACATTGGTTATTTTTTCGGGTCTAATATGTCCGTATGACTTGGAGGGTTAAAATTGATGTGAATGCTAATATTTCTTTGCTTTAATTAAATGCATTTTTTTTTTAAATCCTTGAACTATTAGTATTTTTACAAATGCAGAATCATTAAGAGAAAATTCTGATCATACCTCATCTCATAACCTCACATGTCTGTGATTTTCCAGTTTTGAAATACCGAGTGCCATTCAATTATTATCATTTTATTCTTTAACTTGTTCTACTACTATTTTATCATGGTTATAATGACATTTGGGTGAGGCAGATCACCATGCAAGTATTGATATATTTTTTACAATATTCATCTTAAAATAAGACAAATAACTAACTTAAATTAGCTAAATAATTTTGCTTTCATAGTTTATCAGCGTTTAATTTGAAATAATGTGTTAGAATATTTTTAGTAGTAAAAAACTAAAAGTGTATAAGATGGATATAAAAATTTGTTTTTTTGTGGTTGTAAGTTTTAAATGTGTCGTTATTATCAAACTTTTGAAAAATAAGTCAATTAAGGATAATAAATATTATTCTTTATTGTTAAGTGATTAAAACTCGAAAAAACATGAGTCATTAAAGAAACATAAAAGTAAAATTTAATATGAAATTATTTATAAAAAAAATCAACAATAATAATATTCTAAAATAAAAATAAAGAAAATATTAAAAAAAATAGTGATAATAACGAAATGTTAAGATAATTTTTTGAGGCAAAAAAACATATATTATCTTCTTTTTTTATCATTATTAAAGTATTAATTTATTTTTTTTAATTCGAGGAAATAAACTTACATTAAAACTTATTAATTAAGAAACTTGTTCACATTTTTCTCTTTGGGCTCTCAAGTATATTAAAGTAAAAGGCAGGCACAAAGCCATATTTCCAATCAAGCATAGTACAATTACTACCTCTAACATATCTACAGCGGTATTCTTTTGTAGAAGTACTTGAACAAGGCTGTTATTTATGTTCATATTACTGCCATATCATTCGCCATATTTCTGTTCCTTATTCATGAAGGTAAGAACTAAGAATCTAATTTCTGTGAACTTCTTAAGAGTTTAAAGTGTGTTTAATCAAAATATTATTTTTAAATTACCGTGTGATCCTTTCTCTTTGCAACATCCAAACATTTTGATTCGTTTTTTAGATATATTCAAGTTTTTTTCTTTCTTATAATCACCAGAATATTATTATTATCTTAGAATAATTACATGAGCCCGTAAGTGTTATACTAAAAGAGATCACTAAAACCATGAGAGAACTGTTGAACAATGGAAATCTGTTCGGGAAAAAAGCGAGCAAATTACTAAGTGATGTGCAGGATCAATTACACGAGTTCTACATACTTACACAAGCTTGTATGAACTTTTTAAACAAATATTTTTTATTAAATATCTTTTTAAAAATCAAATGATATTTATAGCATGGTTGCTATTGAAAATTGTTACATTGATTAAAAATCATTACAACAAAAACTAGTTTATATGATATTAATCGTCATAATACAACAATTTTGTTGATTTCATCAAATAATTGTCATTTTTTTAATTATCATTAAAATTTTGATTACAGTCGGATAAAATTTTAAATTTTTAATAAACATCGTAACATCTTTTCGTAATTATCATAATTTTTATTTCAACCTTCATAATATGTTTTTATTAAATTGTAACAATCAAATCCATAAATTTGTTATGGGTATTAATAGATGCATTTTTCAGATATGATTTTTTATACTGTAAGTGTGATCGTGAAAATTTATAGGCTCAAAATAAACCATGATCATAGTGGCCAGTAATTAGCAATAATTAAAGGGTGATAATTTACCACATTATTAAGTAAATACTGTAATAAACGATATAGGCAAACATATAATTAACGAAGTAATTAATGTAAAGGGTGACAATGAACCTTTACTTCCTGATAAGCGATCAGTTAATGTAGCTTTTCACGGCTCGAATGGGCTAATTGATCGACCCAGAAAAAACTTTCTGGTTCCGACCTTGAGTACTGTGTAGAAAGTTAATTACTAATTTTGAATGATCATATTTGAACAATATTTATATTTGCTTTATTGTGACATAAATTTGTTGGCATGCAGGAGAAGGTACTAAGGGGCCAATCAGGTTGGCTAAATGTGCAATGAAAAGGAGTGGATGCATACGCCTAAGCACAACTTTTCATGGGCAGTGTCTAAATCCAAATATTTGCGACAAAAAAATGCAAGCAAGAGATCAGAGGATCTTGTGGAGTTTGCATGCAAATCTCTTTTGACCATCTATTTGAGATGCTATTGCATTTTCTCCTGCTAAATATGTTCAACTTCAATCAAAATCATTTTTAGAAACATTTTATGGATAATAAAAGAAAAGTTCTTTCATATGCCAAATTACTTACATAATTAATTTTTAATGAATTGAAAAACTGATTAAATTTATATAAAGTGACACTTTTTTTTCAAACAAGAGATAAAAGCAATGTTAAATATTAAAAAAATAGATACATAAAACTCATTAATATATATTACTACGTGTGAAAAGAAGAAAAATTATAAAAATGTGATACTTTTTTGCTTTGAAAGTGGTAATTTTATTGAAGTTATTGCTATTTCAATATAGTGATGAAAAATCACAAACCCTAACACCCCTTCTAACGTTTTCCTCTTCCCACTCAATTCTCCTAACCACCTCATCCTTACACCCATTTAGCCCTCTACCAGTCACTCCTTCCCCCAACCTCTGCTCGCTTTTATGTTTTTCACATTGTTAAGTCCCACATTGGTTAAGAGTAAGGTAGCAGTGTTGTTTATAAGTTTGGAAAATCTTCTAACTCACAAACTGGTTTTGGGTTCAGAGTTAGGCCTGGGTTTCTAAGTTGGTATCAAAGCTAGGCTCTTGACTTCTTCACCCCCATTGGTCCTTGTGCCGTAAATCCGGACCGTGCCGTAAATTTGGACTCTAGCCGATGTGGAGTGGGATGTTAAGTCCAACGTTGGCCAAGAGTAAGGCAAGTGTGCTGCTTATAAGTCTAGATAACCCTCTAACTCACAAGCTAGTTTTTGGGTTCAGAGTTAAGCCTGAATTTCTAAATCACACTGATTTACAAGGGTTCCCATCGGTCGTCGTTGTTGCTACCCTTGTTATCGCCCCTGAATCCAGTTCTTCCATTACCATCAATTTTTATAGTTTTCTCTGAGAGTTCTTTTTAGAACTACTTTTCTCCCTAGAGTAATCAAGTGGATATTTGTTATTTTCTTATCTATTTGGTTTTGTTTTTTGACAAGTTTGACATGAAAGATGATAAAGATCGCAATCCGGATCTATTTATGTTTTCTCTCGGAGGGATTGTAGCATCCTCTCTTCTTATTTGTGTCTCCATTTGTGGTTTTTTAACTTTAGTTTTTTTTTATTTTGTCTCTGTACTATTTTTGGGTAATTTGGACGGTAGTTTTTTTATTTATTTTTTTGATCAATTTTGGTAGTAAATGGTGAACTTTCCGTATTGTTAAGTTTACGATCTTTATAAATCATATGGAAACGTGAATTCACTTTTAATATGTCGTGCTTTACTTGCTGGTTCTTCTGTGAATATTAGATGATTGTATTTAGGTACGTAGAACTAGGTATAGGTTTGAGATAACAATCTCTTTAGAATGATTGTTATGTTATGTTCTAGTTTATGGTTACTACAATAATGTGGTGTATTTTATTCTTTTTAAGTTTGTTTACTACAATGCTAATAAAATCTTCTCTTTAAACCAAATATATATAGATGAATAATCATATAAGTATATGGTAACATGGTTAACCTGATATGTGTTGGGCAATCAGATTTTGAGGATTTTTTTTTTCTCATCATATGACCCATAAAGGTTGTCATTTTCGTTTTAAGGCTTCAGAAAAAAAATTCTCAATTTCGGACCCCTTTCAAGTTGATAACTCATTATAACAAATTTTATTAATGTTTTTATTTGTATACAAATTGTTTCAATATAATAATTTTTTATTTTTTTTTTATTTTATGAGTTGTTTGTTGATTTATTATATAAATGATATGTTATTTAAAGTTTTAACTTTGAATTTAAATTAAATATTTTTATGATAAATTATTATGAAACAATTATTATTTAAGATAAACAAAATTAATAAAACAATCATCTCATCCATCAATATACAATTCACCTATTCTCGAAACAAAAAATAAATAAATAAAAGTTTCTAAACCTGTCACCGTTTAGTAGGTATCTAATTTTGGAAAATGATTTAATGTGTGAAAATATAAACAACAAAAATGTCCCAAGTGTCTTCATGGGGTAACCAAAAAGTAAATATAGCTCAAAATTGATCGGAATTAGCAAGAAATGAACTCCAATTTTCTTTTTACCAATTTATGAATACATCTGCAATTGTTTGCTTAAATAGCAATGTACCCTTATAGCCATTTACAGCTCTAAATAGTTATTTCATTTTTTAATAAACTTTTACCGGAGAAATAAAGAAATATTGGAGATTATTTTTTAATAAAATAATAATTCAATAAATATTTTACCAATTTATTTTTGAGAAATTACAAAAAAAATAAACTTAAAATAATAAAAATAATACCCTGATAATATTAAACGAAATTGAATTGTATGATATTAAATATTGAATCATGATTGTAATTTAATTTAAACGTCATTTAAAGTTAAATTTATGATATTTTTGTAATTAAAAATTATAAGGATTCTATTTTTGTTATACTTCCTTTATTTTTTGTATGAATTCTTTTTTTTTGAGGTGTTTTTTTTTTCTTGGCGAGTTATCCTACTCCATTTTGTTATATATGTGAAAAAAAAGAGAGTCTAATTTTGTGATTTGTTTTAAACAATTCATTAATTTTATTTTTACCTTTTTCGAAAACCATTGATTTTAGGTTTTGGTTTTTACTTTTTATTAAATGTACATTGCATATCGTGAAAGGACACGAATAAATTCGTGACTAGCTACTTATTATTATTATTATTAGCATAGCTCAGTTGTTAATTAATATTAGCATATATCAATCATTAGAGACATTACAAGGAGTATGAGGCAAAAAAATGTCTATGGCTCAAATATATGATCGCCTCCCTCTAATTATCTTCATAACTATAATGCTTCTATTTAACATGGGTAAGCACCTAATCTCAAATTAATATAATATACTTAATCTCTCATAACATGTATAATTGCTTCGTGGAGAAGAAGTGAAATTAATTATTATTAGATAAAATAATAGTTAAATACATATATGATATTGATCATATATATGACTTGAAACTAGCTAGGGATATGTATTATTGACTATATACTGACATTATTGTTTTTAAATTTTAAAGGAAATTCTGATTTGAGGCCAAGAGGTTTATTCAAATGTTATTCCATGAGAAAGAGCTGCTGGCAGCTCCCAAGTAAAACATTTATTGGGCATTGCATGAACGTCAATACTTGCAATCGCAAATGTAGGCAAGAGAATGCTACTTGTGGATTATGTGAAGCTTTTATATTGCCCAATCTCAAATATTGCTCTTGCTATTATTGCCCATGAAAAATATTAATGCTAGGTGTACATCAAATTTGGAATAAATTAATTATATGAATGTATATTCTGTAAGAAATTAATTATAAGAAATGGTTTTATTGATGATGAATAAACGAATGTTTACGGCCTATTTATACAAAAGAAAAAAATAAAATTATAATAATTAAAAAACAAACACAATTAAGGAGGGGCATGTTCTTGGACAACCTGTTCCTCCACACCAATCTGTTGGTGGTTGTGAAAAACTCAAGAATTTGGTAAATATATCTACTAGTTGCTCTAATGTAGAGATATGATAAGTCTTTATCATTCCAACTTGAATCTTTTCTCTTACTAGATGACAATCGATTTCTATGTGTTTGGTTCATTCATGAAACACTCGATCTGATACAATGTGAAGGGTTGCTTGATTATCACGATATAACTTGGTTGGTTGGAAGTATTTGATACCCAAATAATCCAAAATGTATCGTAACCAGGTTACTTGGCAACAGGCTGCGACCATAGAGCGATATTATGCTTCTATACTTAATCGTGAGACGGTATTTTGTTTCTTAATCTTCCAATAAATTAGTGAGTTTCTAAGAAATATACAGTATCTTGTGGTTGATCATCGTGTGTTTGTGCATTTAGCCCGATCTGCATCAGAGAAAGCATTTAGTTGTAATGAACTAGTTGCTGAGAAAAAGAGACTTTGCCCTGGTGTGTTCTTGACATATCGTAACACTCGTTGAGTTGCTTCCAAATGTGGTTTATCCATATATTGATTGAGAATGTGCACGACATACACTAAGTCGGGTCTTGTGATGGTCAAGTATATTAATCTCCCAACAAGTCTTCGATAGGATTTAGGGTTACTCATGAATTCCCCTTCAACCTTACTGAGAGATAAATTTTGTTCCATAGGTGAATTGGCATATTTGACACCAAGATAACCCATGTTCTCCAATATTTCAAGTGTGTACTTGCGTTGTGATAGAAAAATTCCCTTCTTGGAACGTGAAACTTCTATGCCCAAAAAATACTTTAATTCACCAAGATCTTTTAGCTTGAATTGTCACATGAGATGATTCTTAGTTTCTTCAATGTCTTCTACCTTGTTTCCTGTTATGATTATATCATCTACATAGACAAGAAAAGAAGAGAAGGAATTACCATGGGTTTGGACGAATAATGAGTGATCATACTTGGATTGGTTAAAACCAGCTAGCTTAAGTGTTGTTGATAGCTTGATGACCATTGTCGTGAGGCTTGTTTGAGTCCATACAAATATTTGTGTAACTTATATACTTGTGTTTCCCCCTTTCGTCCGAATCCAGGTGGAAGGGACATGTAGACATCTTCATGAAGATCACCATAGAGAAAAAGCATTGTTGACATCGAGTTATCGAAGATGCCAATTTTGAATAGCAGCACCATCAAGAAGAAAACGAACAATGACAAATTTGGCTACTAGTGCAAAAGTGTCTTGGTAGTCAAAACCTTCAATTTGATTGTATCCTTTGGCCACTAACTGACTCTTGTATCGTTCCATAGAGCCATCAATATTATACTTGATTTTGTAGACCCATTTACAACCAATTGGTTTCTTGTTTGGAGGAAACTTTTGAAGCATCCAAGTGCCATTAGTTTAAAAAATATTCAGTTCTTATTTCATGGCAAACCGCCATTTTGGATCGTTGAAAGCTTCGGCAAAGGTGGTTGGTTCCTTGAGAGTGGAAATAGAAGTAGCAAAGGCATGATGTGCAAGTGATAATCGGTCATAAGTAAGTACATGAGATAGAGAATGAGAAGTACCTTTGTCATTAGATGATGCTGAGTTAGACAAAGGGAAGGATCGAGAAGGCAAGGAAGCTTCTACATGATACTTGTGAAGGTAGCTAGGAACATTGGTGGATCGATGAAGCCTATGTTTGACTAGTGTTGGAAGAGTCATGTGTGGTGGTGCAAAAGCTTATGATGATGTTTCAGGAGATGAATTTTGAATATGGAGAATGTTTGAGTCGATTGTTGGAAGGACAGATGGTGTATGATGAAGTGATGTATTTGGATTGGTTGATTGACGAATGTTAGACATGTCATCATAAATAGTATTTTCTGATGGAATGAATAGAGTTGGAATGTTGATAGTGAAAATGAAATAAGGGAACACATGTTCATGAAAGATATCATCACGAGACACTAAAGTCTTGTTTGTTTCCAGATTGTAGACACGATAACCTTTTATTCTAGATGGATACCCAATTAATATGCATCTATGTGATCTAGCATCAAACTTGGTGGGTCGATCATGATGTGCAGACACAAAACAAAGGGAACCAAAAACACGAAGATGTTCATACCTAGAAACTTTGTGAAAAAGGATTTCAAATGGTGCTTTTCCCTTGAGAACAAGTGTTAGAGTACGATTTATGAGGTATGTGGCTGTAAGAATGACATCTCCCTAGAATTTTTTGAGAAGGTTAACTTGGAAGAGTAATGCACGAGCCACATTGAGAAGGTGACAATGTTTACATTCAACAACACCATTTTTTAGGGGTAGAGACACAACTGGTATGATGCAGGATTCCTTTGCTAGAAAACAACTCGGTCATAGAGAATTCTGGTCCATTATCACTATGAATGATTTTAACTCTGGATGCAAATTGTGTTTCAACAAGGTTAATGAAGGTGGTGAGAAATGTACGTGTATTAGATTTGGTGTTTAAGAGATAGACTCATGTGCATCTTGAGTAGTCATCAACAATAGTGAGGACATAACGTACTCTATTAAGTGCTGGAATGTGATAGCCACCCCAAATATCAACATGAATTAGTTCAAAAGGTGCTTTTGTTTTGATGGAACTTAAAGGAAATGTATTACGAGTTTGCTTAGCTAGTGGACAAATAGAACAAAAAAGTATGTTGATGGAAAAAGAAAGCTCACGCAAACTGTTATTAGATAGATGACCAAGTCATTGATGCCATAGATGAGGGTTGGTTGGAGTAGTATTTGAAACAGAGAACATCCAACCTTCTTCGAAATAGTGAGGTAGTATAGTCCTTCTTTCTCAGTTATCATCCCAATCGTCTTCCCCGAGAATTTGTCCTAAACAAAACATATATTATTAGTGAAGGTGACATGACAAAGTCTAGTTTGAGTTAGTTTGGCTATTGAAACCAAGTTTAATTTCAAAGAGTGAACACATAAGACATTATGGAGTATGAAATTATTCAAAAAATGTACAATGTTGATATGTGATAACTGTATTTTATATAGTTATTTTCATCAATTTTAGTAATGATAATTGCTATGTTCTTTTAATATTTAGTTAATTTTTATTAAATAAATTAATATTTTCCTTTTATGTGCTAAAAATACATTTTTAATAAAATTAAATAATTTGTATCGAAAATGTACTTAATTTCATATTTCTGTCCACAAATTTTATTTCAGAAAATATAGTTTCTTAATTAAAATTTATAAAAATCGAAAATATAATTTAAATTAAATTTGGGCTTAATTATAATAATTTAAAGTTTAAAAATTTAATTTAAAATTAGCAAAGAACTTAAGCGTAATTTAAGAAAGTTCAAAATGTAATTTGGATTAAATTTGTGGGTCAAAATACAATTAATGGAAGTTTAATTTTCGCGCGGAGAGATGAAGTCCACGCGCGAATCACACTCGCCTAACGTGGACCGTCCGATCAAAGACGCGGCTCGGATTCACGCGTGTGAATCACACCGACAGCGAGTGGCTCGAACTCTGTGTTTTCACGCGGCTCGGTGCCCAGTGGGCCCCGCTGCCGCGCACCGGCGTGCGGTGGGACCCGCGTGTCGACGCACGTACGCGAGGGTGTTGTTCTGTGCGGCTGAACCACGTGCAATCGTTCTTCCAGCGAATTAAAGTCTTTCACGTGACCCAATTTCCCCTTGAACGAATCATAAGAGGACGCGTGGCACATATCGGTGAACGCAAAAGCGTAGAATCTCGCCCTCGTTCTAGCCGTTGCCTCACTTTCTCGGCGTCCCAATCCCGTGCTTCAGTTTCTGCGTGCGCCCGTTCCTTTCAACAAATGAGATGCGGCCACGTGTCCCACTATTTGTTTCAGCGAATCATACACTGACACGTGGCACGCACAATGAATAAAAAAAAATGCATAAACGGCTCCTTGTCTCGCGTGAATTAAAATAAGTTTTTGATTTTCGTGTGACCGCGGATTTTAAGGAGAATGTCGGGGTTTTATTTTCGATACAAATTTTAACGCGTGTATGATATTTTAATATTTTTGATGTATTTTTTTTAGTTGTAAATAGGTGATATTATGATAGAGTTAAGGAGTTTTTTTTTGTTTGGATTTTTACGTGGTGTTTGAAATTTGGACGGTGGAACACGCGAAGCCATTTTTTACATTTGTGTTCTACATATGCCAAATATTTACGATCCGAAATGTTTTAATTTTCTTTTTTCTTCTTCTAATTTTTCTGCATCTGTTATAATTTTTATTTTTATTTAATGAAGTAATTTAATTTTTCTAGGGTTGCATTTGATCTAAATTTATGAAGCTTTGATTTTAATTATTTTTTTTAAAGATTTATAAGATGTTCGATTTGTTCGTTCTATTTTGTGTTTAATGCTTTTTGATTATTTACGAATTTTATCAAAACGATTTGTGGCATAAAAATAAACTTGAGAAAGACATTTTTGTGTATATTGCTCGTAAATAGAATGACATGTACGATGAAGGATAGGAATATACCCTAATTGTATGTGTGGCCATTTGAAAACTTAGAACTTAATGAATCTTGGTGAATTTAATTCTCATAGAGATATAGTGAATTAATTTAACGAGATGTGTTTGTACGGAGCTCGGAAGAGATGTATGAATAAAAAAGAAGTTTTCGGTTGACAAATTAAATGTACTAAAAAATATAAATCCAAAGAAAATAATATGATTGGAGTGGATTAGTTTGGTGAAAAATTGCAATCCTAGAGTTCTCTTATTTTTTTTTGTTACCTTTTTCCATATCAACGATTATTTTGGATAAAATCAGAGAGATACAATTTTAGTACTCAACAAACTATAGTAACAAATCCTCGTGGGAACGATACTCTACTTACAAATCTTTATTACTTGTGACCGTGTATACTTGCACGATTTCTGTGTGTTGCAAAACACACAACAATATGTGTGACACGGGCAAGTGAATGGTCAGATAAATGTACATGCTGATTAGTGACTGGAATGTTGGAGCTCATAAAGTTTTGATAACAGACCATGTGATCAGTTGATCCTGTATCAAGAATCCAACGGGTTTTTGAATAGAATACATTTGCATATGATATATTACCTGAAGAAGTAGTCATTTGTCTTGAAGCTACTTTCCTGAAGATTAGTATGGTGAGCTTTTGGAAGGGAAACCATAACTTGCATCTTTCTTATCTTGAATTGACCTTTTCTTCTGACACATATTGATGTAATGTCCATTCAAACCATAGAAATCACATTTGAGGCATTTTCGGCAGTTTTCATAATCGTGTCCATTGAGACCACATAAATCACATTTAAGGTGACTTCGACAACTTTTATAATTGTGACCGATATTGTTGCATCGATTGCACTTGAGATGTGAGTTCATTTGTGGGTAATTTTTGTAAGGATATTGTGTATGAATTTCATTGGTAGTTTCAAACATGATTTTTGAGTGAAAAGTTCAAAAAAAATGAGATAAGATTTAGTGTGTTTTAGATAACAATGATTGTTTATGAAACAAATAATAAACCGAAATATGTTTTATTTTATAGAAAATGAGTCAAGGATTACAGAACTGAAAATTTTAGCCGCAGGACCGTTCGAAAAGTTGGTGAACCGGCGTCTAGAGTGGTTGGAACGATGGATGCAACGCTGGAGCACTGAACTAGATGAAGACCGAACCGGATGAACGACGCATTGTTTGCTTCATAGGCGCGTTGAATGATGTGTTGTTTGAGTCGTCTTCCTCAGCAACTGGCGGTGTAACTTCGGCGAGGGGCGTGGAACGTTGGTGAACTTAGATAAGGCGCGTGTGAGTGCGTGTGTTTATGTTTTGGCTTGAAATTAATTGCAGATTGCTCAGAATTTTCTGGATATTTTAATGTGATGAAATTAAAATTATTTTTGTGAATCGAAATTAGTTTTAGAAATAAACATAATTTGAAAGGAAGAAAAAGTTTCCATGTAAGCTGAATTTTCTGAGAATTACTTCCTAAACTCTGATACCATGTAAGAAATGGTTTTATTGATGATAAATAAACGAATATTTACAACCTATTTATACAAAAGAAAAGCAAAATTATAATAATTAAAAACAAACACAATTATGAAAGGGCACGTTCTTGAACAACCTGTTTCTCCCCACCAATCTGTTGGTGGCTGTTTCCAACTGATGTGTTGGTTGTCACCAGTTAGATCTCGAGTTCTTTAACATATTCTAGTTCACATTCAAAATGTAACTAACCATAGTTTTTTCATGAAGACAGGCTTGTGTTTCCTTTTGCTTCGTATTGTCATTTTATCTCATATATATATATATTCATATTTACTATTGATATTATTTCTTTTGAGATAATACATACAATTATTTCCTTTCAATTTTTATATGATCTAGTTATTCATGTTTATTCACTTTTAATTCAAATATTTTTTTTTATTATTATTAGAAAAATGTATACACTATATTTTTAACATGTAAAAATCATGTGTTTTTATGTTATATAAAAAAAACACGCATGTGTGTCACATAGAACGATAAATTTAAAATTTTATTTGTGAAAGTGGATTATATTATACCATTAAGCCTTATTTTTAATACATTTATGATACATATTTTTACATGTTTATGATCATCTAACTTTATATCAATTTTTAAGTAAATTAAAAAGATGAAACATTTCATATTTTTCTTTCCTAATATTTCTTAAGAGATATTTTTTTAAAATAACAATTATATTTATATACTCATACGTACTAATAATAAAGGTTTATAAAAGATATACATCATTTCTTTATTATTTCATATTTTAACATATTTCAATTTTAACTTATTGAATTGACATGTGTCAGTTAAATTAAAATTTTATGAAGAAGAAAAAAAAATCAAGCATAACCAAACCGCACTTACTCGTAAGCGGGATGTACCTGTACATTCCATCGGTCCAACCTAGGCCCTAGCCTCCTATGCAAAATTTTATCTCTTTGTCAACCGCTATAAATAAAAAGAGATAATAAAATAAATATAAACTAATCGTAGCCAACGAACGGCCCAATCCAGTAGAAGGTAATCCAACGACTACAAGCTATATTGCGATATGAGGTCCAATCTACTTGTAAGCTAGCTTATTCTTTTATACAATATTATGAAGTCTTCAGCCATCAAATCTTCTCCATTTACTAATAAAGAAATAGAATAAATAGAAAGAGGATCATTCTTATTTCTTTATATATTTTTTAAAAAATATAATAGAAAAATAAAATAAAACCATCGTAAATTTAAGATTCGTTTTAGTTGATTTTTTCCCAACTTTTCCTTACTATAAATTCTCGTTACAAAATGTAATTTTTATTTTTCATTATTATTTTTAATATGATATTTTAATTAATTTTTTTCGTTTTTTATTTCGTTCTATATTTATTCTCATTTTAATTTATCTCGATTAACATAACAATAAGAAATATGCTTAAGTACAACTACAATTAATTGTTTTTGTATACACAATGTCCTTTAATTTTACAATTTTCTTTTCCTCTTTTTGGTAGGCTTTTTTTGTTCTACATTCTTATTATGCTTTTATTGTACTTTATTTGGATAGTTTTCACATCTTGTATACTCGTAGTAGGAGATAGAGTAAAATGAATAATGATATATTATCATAATCTGGCTATATAAGTGGTTAGAAATTTTTTAGATATAATATATATATTTTTTAATATTAATAGTTAATTTCATCTTAATTTTTTATTCTTTTTTTATTTTATAAAAATAAAATGTTAAGATTATTTCATTAATTCTCTCCATTATAGTTGGTGAAAATATTTCCTTCTCTTTCCCATTAAGAAAGTCAATCCACCATTGAAAAGAGATTGCAATTAATTTTGTTTTTTAATTTTTAATCGATAAGTTTCTTAGAAGGGAGTTGACAATGTTCTTTCTACATCCGATTGTTAGATTCCTTTCACTTTTGAGTTTTTAGTGAAAACTAATGCTAAAAATCTCCATTTTTAGGACTTTATATATATATATATATATATATATATATATATATATATTATACTTATTGACTAGTAGTTTACTTCTTGAATTAAACATTTACAAGTAGCTAACGAACTCACTTCTAAAAATCACTTATAGAGATGCAAGAAATTATTTAAGCAGTTGGTACGGAAATAAAAGAACTCTAATATTTGTGCTGCATTTAAAACGCATTTTCAATAAATATATATATATATATATATTTATATAAACCATTTTTGATAAATTAAATTTATATGTCAGTTTTGTGATTTTATCTAAAGTTAACTAAACAAATACTATTTGATTGCCAATCAGCTTCTAGTATAAATGGTAAAAACTTGGCATTTCTACGGACGATCAAATCCCCCATCTACAAATATCTTTAGATGAAAAAAATACTATTTAATTTAAAATTTAATGATGATTACTTAGCTAGTCATCAACTGAACAAACAGCTTTTTCAAACTTAATTAGGTTTTTTTTGGCTAATTATATGGCCAGACTTGCACAAAAATTGATTAATTAATATATATATATATATATATATATATATATATATATATATATATATATATGCTCACTGACCTAATCTGATATAGTAGTACTTCGAGTTTGACTATTTGTACTTCACTGCCAGTCCACCAGTATTATTAAAATTTATTAATTAATTATTAACAAATCCAAAAAAGATGCATGTTACCTACCAAACCTTCTAAAATATTGGCAGTTAACCACTTAATTTGTAGAATCATTTCATTGATCGTTAAAAATATAGTTTTGAAAAGTCTCTCTTTTCTTCCTTGAAATAGACCCAACTTTTAAAATAATTTATTTTGATTTAGGGCAAGGATTGTTTTCTTCTTGTATAATAATATGAACAAACTATACATTTTTAATTGACTACACAAGGATATGTAAGTTTAATCCTGATATTAATTTATTTATGTATTTTTATGTAATGCTAATAAGTTTATGTATATATTAGATGACTTATCGATATGGAACTGAATTCACCATGTAAAGTTCAACCAACCATTTCCCCACTTTATGGTCTTAATAAGGAAAAATTAATGTTCTATTTTATGTTATAAAAGAGAATTTTTTTTTGAAGATATCTATCTAATTGATTTACAAATGTATTTAACAATTGTATTATAATATAATAATATATGTTATTTATAATTATTAAAGATTTGTTCGATAACGATTATGATTTTTTAAATTTTTTATTTTATAAAATTTTTTTCTAATAATTTTACAACCAAACATATTTAATTAGTAACAATTTCTTTTTTTAAAGAATCACTAACAAAATATGGAATGATTCATAAATCTTTAAATATGTATGTTTGTTTTTTTTTCATTTCATCAAATATTTTTTTAGAGAATAAATCAAGTCTTACTACTTTTTTATTTATAAGTATCTAAAAAAAATGATTAAAAACATAAAATTTGTAAATAGTAAGCTTATTTTTTAAGTTTTTGAAAAAAATTCAAAAAAATATGAAATATTATCGAACAACTTGTAAGTGATTTTTGATTTTTTTCTTGAAAATCACTAAGTAAAAATTATTATAAAATATATTAGTGATTATTTTTACAAAAAAAATCATAAATTATAAAATTTATTATTTAATCATAAATTATAAAATTTATTATGTACGTGTGAGTATGTAATTATTATTTTCAAAAAAATATTTATATATTTTAAATAATATATCAGTAGTATAGTTATTTAAAAAAAAATAAAAAATATGTGTATTTTCTTTCTAACTATAATAAAACAGAGTGTTTAAAGCAATTAAAGATGTCTTCAGAATTTTCCTAAATGAAAATGCTATAATTATACATGTGTGTTTAACACACCATGTAAATAAGACACGAAGTAAAACAATGTAAAACAGTATTTTTCGAAAAACTTGACAAAAAATGTTGGAAATTGGTCGGAAATGAAAAAAAAAGTGTACTAAAAAGAAATGTCCCGAAATTTTCAAAAATTTGAGGCATAGATTTTTTTAAAAAAAAAAAAGTCCTATTTTTAATTTTAGAAAAATGCGGTACTTATTATGTCCATAACTTTTATTGCAAATGTGTATAATATTATTAAAAGTAAAATTTATTTTCTCATCCCTTCTTTTAGTTTATGTTGTGTTTATGTTTAATTATTAAAAAAAAATCCTAAAAAAAGTTCACTAATGAAACGGATCCAAAGATAATTACTAATAAAGTTTCTTTACAAAAAAAAAAAAAGCGTTGGTCAACTTATCTAATACTTTTGGGTCTCGCACTTTCAATCTCTTCTGGATCAAATTAACTGGAAAATTAAAAGATAAGGTCCATGACATGAGTGGTGGGAGAACTTTCAAGCATTGCTGCATTTTATTTTCCTTTTTCTATAAAGTTTTTTTTCCCCCAAAATAACATTACGTACACTCTCATAGTTGAATCCCTAATTTTATATTTATAATGTCTTACAAAAATATTTTCATACTACTAGACTTTTAAGAACTATTTTAAGTCCAAGTAAAAACATAAAAAATCACTAAGTAAATTCTATTAATGTTATAACAATATTTTTATCTGTAAAAAAAATACTAATTTAGGTATAAAAAAATAATTACCCTTATATTAATATTTTTTTGCTAAAAAATAAGTAAAATCTTTTAAATATTCAAATTAGTTTTCATGTGTAATGTAATTATGAATAGAATAATTTTTTATATAACAAGTTACGATGCAATCATACCTTCATTATTAACTAAAATATTATAATCTATTTTTTAACACATTATAATAAGTATGGATTTATTTAAAATTTAATTTATTTTTTTAATTAATTTTATTTATAATTTTTTTAATATTTTAATATTTCATACATTTGGCAAAATATTCTATATATAATTTTAATTGAATTTTTAAAATAAATATAATTTTATAAATATAATGATTAAAAGACATTCATATTATATATAATTAATGTATATTAGAGTTATATATATCAATTTCTGAGATGACATACTAACCTAACACAAACTCAAAGTTTTCAAATGGATTTGAGTTTACTACTATTAAATTTGTGTAAAACTAATCAACTCGCTTACACTCATTTAATAACAATGTTGTGATGAGTTTACTCGAATTAATGTGTTATCCTTTTAATAATCCAATAATTAAATAGTTTAAAGAAAGTTAGCTTTATAATTTAATAAATATGTAAATATATAAACCTTGAAAACCTAAACGCTCATCCCACTCTCACTTAGTTTCTTTTATAAATTCTCTTAAGTTAGCTCTCTCGTACAATCACAATAATAAACGAGTTATCCTTTTCACCGATGTTGTCACCTTACTCTTTTATCCTTAATCTTCTTAATTCGAATCCCTAACCCATTTGAGACCACCTAACACCCAATCACACAAAGCCACGTATTCGAGGCCACCCAATTGTAAGGTCACTCAATCGAGGTCGCGTAAGGGCACTTTATCAAGTTGCTCACATTTCTCACCCAACCACATCCCCAAGTCTCAACCATCGTACTTAGAATAAAAATAATAAAAACTTGTCATGTTAACTTATTTTCTCATTCTCACTACTAAAATAATGATCTTTGGTTTCTATTCTTCTTTTTCCCGTGAATTTTAAGCAAATGTCTATTTTAAAGTTGTTACAAATAAATTAATGGTGTTACTTCTTTATAAGATGACATGGATGTTAAGTAGGAAAAAAATATAGTGTAATATTGAACAAGTTTGATTCAATCCTCTTCTTATCAATGTTGTCTTGTTTAGTTTATGACTCATGTATGTGATATTGTATGTGTTTAATAAAACTATTTAGATCTTTATGATTTTGGATTTATTTCCATATCTTGCGTTTTTTTATAAGTTTCATTTTTTTTCTTGACATGTTCCAGAACTATGACATATATCATACTACTTATTTGTTATTATTGATATTTGGTGGAATTGCTTAATCACTAACTTTTTCAAACAATATGAACACTAAATGGATATTTTTGGGAATATGGAATGGTCTCTATGACTACTATTTTAAATTTGATTAAATTTCAGGTTACCATAATGATTTAGCTACTAATGCTACAATAGAGATCATTATAGAAACAAACATTGAAAAGGCACTTGAGGTATGTTTTTCATTCAACTATGCAAGTTAGATGGTCTTTCTTACAATGTAATCATCAAAACATTTGCATGGGTGGACAATTTAAAGAAGCTCTTGAGTCATTTTGAAAATTACAGTCCACCAAATTTGATCGAAGGAAATTCCCATTTTGTCACCATGTTGAGCATAGCATCGAAAAATTCAAAATTGGAAATGAGTAGGCAAGTCCATTCCTAAGCTGTTGTAACAATAGAAGATTTTGAAAATTTGGTTAACATTAGAGTTTTTGTATTTTGTTTGTTGACAATATTAACTTTTATTTAGAGACTATTCTTCATAGTTATTATAAATATTAGAATTTAACTAGTGATGTTTTATTATGTTTTAGTGTATAAACTTTTAAATGTAATTACATTCTTAATTTTAATATACTTTTAATATTGTAATTTACGTTGAAAATAAGGTTAATTGAGATATATATGGTTACGATTTAAGCATAGTTAAAACAATAGATATATTATTATTATTTGGTCATGATCTTATAAAAGATAGAGGTCACAAACATATTCTTTGGCCTCGATCTTATAAAAGATCGAGACCAAATGTATGTCTATAGCCTCGATCTTTTAAAGATAGTGACCAAATGTATGTCTATGGTCTCGGCCTTTTAAAGAACGATATCAAATGTATGTCTAAGGCCGTGGTCTTTTAAAGATCATGATCAAATGTTATGTGTATAGCTTTGATTTTTTAAAGATCATGATCAAATGTTATGTCTATAGCCTTGATTTTTTATAAGACTGTGACTAAATGTATATCTATAGCTTCGATCTTTTAAAGATTGTGACCAAATGGTATCACTATGATTTCAATTAAAAACCAAGACAATAGGTAACAATTAATTGTCTCTCTCACTTAGATTTTATTTTTTATAATCATGACTATAAACTTACGATCACAATTAAAAATCAAGAATATATATATATTAATATTGTAGTAAGATCTCAACATAGATCATATATTTATTATTAAAGATAACGAAATAACATAATATGCATCACAATAATATTATTCTTAATTACTTAGTATAACCTTTTTAACTCTCCACAAAATATAGATATATTTTTTGGTATAACATAAAACATATATTATTTTTGTATATTTAAAAATATTAATATACATATATGTTTTCTACAATGTAAAAAATATATTTTAAATGTCGGTAAAAAGTGAAATATACAATAAATGAATTATATAAAAATTAAAAGATAATATCAAAATATATGCAAACGACGGAATTTTATATGTATTGACTATTCCATGCAAAATAATAATAACATGACTTGTCGATTATATATACGCACGATTGTTGCCTCAATCACAAATGAAGCAGCCCATCTCTTTGCCTCTCTCACACATTATCTTATATATTACTCATCATCAAATTAAAGCTTCTTCTTCCAGAACAGATATCATGGAATCTACCATGGGGTTGGGTGAGTTTAGCTTTGCCCCTAACTACCAACCCTACCAATATCCAATCTTGAGCCCTCTTACTTTTACCAATACTACTACCCCTTGCTGCTTAACGAACAACTGGACTGACTTGCCGTTCCAACTTAACGATTCCCAAGACATGATTGACTACAACTCTATCTATGACGCCGTCGATTACGGATGGTCTTCGTTTGGTTTAACGACAACCGACCCAGCTACCTTTAAACCCGATCCAGAATACCCGATTGAAGAGGCTCGAGTTACGGCAGTCGATCAGGGTATGAGGGCATCTGAAGCCCTTTTGACGGATAGTTTAATATTTGAAAACACTCCTTTCGCTTTGGATAACAATCATGAAAATGAAGCTTTGAGAAAACCAGAAAAGTGTGATCAAAATGATGGAAAGCGAAGACGGAGTATAGGAAGGCATTACAGAGGCGTGAGACAAAGACCGTGGGGAAAATTTGCGGCTGAGATTCGGGACCCTGCTAAAAATGGAGCCAGAGTTTGGCTTGGAACTTACGAGACAGCTGAGCTAGCGGCTTTGGCTTACGATCGTGCTGCTTTTCGGATACGTGGTTCAAAAGCTCTGCTGAATTTTCCCCATCGGATTGGTTCCGGTGAGCCTGAACCGGTTAGAGTCAGGGCTAAGCGCCGGGAACCAGTGCCTGTGTCAACAACCGTAGATGGTGACGCACTGAAGAAGAGAAAAGGCTTGGCGGCTGACGAAGCCAAGTCAGAAATGCAAGGGGAATTCGATGTATTTCAAATCGAATTTCTGGAGCTTTACGAGCAAACTATTGGTTAGCTAAGCAAAGAAAAAAATCTAATTGACATAAATTATGTATTGTCTCGTTTAAGTTAAAAAAAATAAATTTTATTGTTTTAATTAATAGTTATCTATTTATTATGTTATAATAAATAAAATTTTATAACTTCTTAAAACTTATAATTATAAAGATAAAATTTCTTATATTTTATTTATATATTTTTATCATATAAAAAACATTACCACAAAAATTTCACAAATAACTTCTAATTAAATAATATTCAATTTAAACTAAAAATCACTTTGAATAAAATGTAAAAAAAAAAGCAATAAAGAATCAAGAGATTTGGTTAATAAAATTCAAACGTGTAGTTATTTTAACTAATTATACGTGTTAAATGTTAAATTAGTATAATTATAACATGTTTAATAACGTAGAGGTAGTTTTTTATTATAAGTTTTAAAAATATTATTTTATGTAATTTTTTTAATAAAACACAAACCAATAAAATGATATATAGAGAAGCAACTTCTTCGTTTCAGAACAATTTATATTTATTATTATTGTTGTTGTTGGAAATGAATTTAAATAAAAAATATTTTTATTATTTTTATAACCATTATTTTAATAATTATATGCTTGTTATTTTATAACCATTATTTTCATAATTATGTATCCGTTATTTTATTACCGTTATTTTCATAATTATGTTACCATTATTTTATGACAGTTATTTTCATAATTATGTTACTGTTACACATAATTTTTCAACTATAAATAGATAGCAATAGCCCTCAATTTTAGAACACAATTTAACAACTCAAAAATAGTTCTATGGTTTTTCATATCAAAATCAAATAAAAGAAAATTCAAAATTGTTTTCTTAGATTTTCGAGCAACATAAATATTTGAGAGGTGTAGTATTCCAAACTTCATCAGTGCAGTGACGCTTTGAGACAAAAAATATTTTAGGCTAATTTATCCTGAGACGACGAAGTTGTGTTTACTTGCACAAGTTTGGGCAGAGCCACAAAACGTTTTAAAGAGAACGACCTAATTCGCTACTCAATCCAAGCAGTATATTTCAGTATATCGATAATAATGTTCCAACATTGTTTTCAAGTACTTGTTTCAACAATTTTAAGATGTTTTTTATTTACCATATCTACTGAAAATATTAACTACTAATCTTAACAAATCATTTCGTTTTGAGGAATTACATTTTAAAAAATAGAGACAAAAAATGTTATTTTTCTTAACCATGTAAAATGTCACTTTTGATCTTATTATTGAAAAATCAATACTGCCTAATTCTCATACTGAAGCTACAACAAAGGATTTAAACACGTGGATAGAAAATCATTTTCTATGCAAAAAAAAATATTCTTAATGGATTAGTTAATGACTTGTATGATTATTATAATTTTGATAAGTCTGCTAAGAAAAATTGGGATGCACTCCAAAAGAAGTATGACACTGAGGAAGTTGGAACAAAGAAGTATGCTGCCAGTAGATGCACGAAGTACCAAATGATTGATGGAAAATCTATGGAAGTTTAATCACACGAACTGTAAAAGATAGCACATGAAATAACTTTTGAATGTATGACATTAGATGAACAATTTCAAGTTACTGTTATTATAGATAAATTATCCCATATATGGAAAGATTTTAAGAATACACTTACACATAAAACTAAGGATTTTTCTTTAGAAAGTCTTATTACCCATTTAAGAATGGAAGAATAAGCCCGAAAACAAGATCAAAAAGATGAAATACTCGTTGTCTCAAACAACAGTACCAATATGAAATCCTCCTCTATAATTCTAAAACCTAAAAAAAGAAACATGAAAACTCATAATCACAATAATAACCATAACTACCAAAATAGAATAAAAAATTATCCTCCCCATAATGGACATCAACCTCCTTAAGAAATAACACATTCATGTGTTATAATTGCAACAAACCTAGCCATTTGGCGAAGAACTACCAAAACAGGAATCGTCCTACCCCGTAGGCCAACCTTACTAAAGATCAGCTTATTGCTATGATATCTAAAATCAATTTTGTTAGTGGATCTGAGGGATGGTGGGAGGACACGTCTGCTTCTCGCCATGTTTGCTATAATCAAGAACATGAGTAGCTTAAAACTAATTCCTAAACTATCTTTGAATGATGTTGAAAAATGTGACTTTTGTATTCAAGCTAAAATAACAAAAACTTCACATAAGTCAATAGTTAAAGAATCTGAACCTTTAAACTTAATACACTTTAACATATGTGAACTTGTTGAAATTTTAAAAAGAAATGAAAAACGCTATTTTATAACTTTTATTGATGATTTTTTAGATTATACTTATGTATATCTAAATAAAAGTGCAGCGTTTGATGTGTTTAAAATATTCATGACTAAAATTGAAAATCAATTTAGTAGGAAAATAAAAAGGTTTCGAAGTAATAGAGGCATTGAATATGGTTCCAATATTTTCAATGATTTTTATAAAACTCATGAAATCATTCTCGAAAAAAATGCACATTATTCTTCTTAAATGAATGGCAAAGCTGAAAGAAAGAAAAATAGAACTTTTATTGAATTAGTTATTGCAATTTTATTAAATTCTGGTGTTGCTTCCCATTGGTGGGGAAAATTTTTATTAACTTTTTGATATGTGCTATATAGAGTGCCTAAATCTACTAATAAAATTTTCCCATATGAAATTTTATTAACTTATTTTAAAAATTAGGGTTGTTTAGTCTATGTTAGGATCCGTGATCCTAAAAAAATAAACTTATTAAT
The DNA here is from genome assembly GCA_033030585.1 of Hippophae rhamnoides. Classification (NCBI taxonomy): domain Eukaryota; kingdom Viridiplantae; phylum Streptophyta; class Magnoliopsida; order Rosales; family Elaeagnaceae; genus Hippophae; species Hippophae rhamnoides. Next base: position 52,440,690 of record CM065432.1, read on the forward strand.
AGAGTATATGAATTCGTGTTTATAGGATATACTGTGAATAGTAAAGCTTATAAATTCTATGACTTAAATGATCATGTAGTTATAGAATCAAATGATGCTGACTTTTATGAATATAATTTTCCATTTAAATTGAAAAATAGTGGGGTCTCGTCTTCTAGTAGTTTACTTATTACTAAATCTAGTGAACAAAATGAAGAATTAAACACTAAAAATTAGGAGAAGTAAACGAGCTCAAACCCTTAAGGATTTTGGGACTGATTTTTATACTTATACCTAAGAGGAAGATCCTCAAACTCTTAATGAAGCTTTATCTTCTTTAGATGCCAACTTATGAGAAGAAGCCATAAATGATGAAATGGACTCTCTTGAGTATAATAGAACTTTGCATTTAGTTGACTTACCTCCTAGTTGCAAAACCATAGGATGTAAATGGATACTAAAGAATAAATTAAAACCTAATGGTACTATTGAAATGTACAAATCTTGTCTTGTATTCAAAGGGTATAGACAAAGAGAAAACATAGATTTCCTTGATACCTTTTCCCCAGTTACACGAATAACTTCCATACGTGTACTTTTCTCTCTTGGTGCTATCCATGGTTTAGTAGTGCACCAAATGGATGTTTAGACTGCCTTCTTAAATAATGATTTAGAATAATAGATTTATATGGACCAACCTGAGGGATTTATTGTCCCAAATTAAGAAAAATAAAGTTTGTAAACTAGATAAATCCTTTTAGGGTCTAAAATAAGCACCTAAGCAATGACATAAAAAATTTGATAATCTAGTTATTCCATATGAATTCAAAATGAATGAAATTGACAAAAATGCATTTATTATAAATCAAAAAATGACATTTGCACTATTATATGTTTATATGTGGATGGCATGATTATTTTTGGGTCAAATATTCATGTTAATGTGAAAATTTTGTTGTGTACTAACTTTGATATGAAGGACCTTGTTGAAGCGAATGTAATCCTTAGTATGAAGATTACTAAGTCAGAAAAAGGATATTCTTTAGATCAATCTCTTTATATTTAGAAGATCTTAAAGAAATATAATTACTTTAACTACAAACTTGCATGTACTCCTTATGATCCTAGTGTAAAGTTGTTCAAGAACACCGGAGACGGTGTTAGACAAAATGAGTATGCAAGCATCATTGGTAGCATACATTATGCTACTGACTACACTAGAGCAAACATAGTTTATGTTGTAGGACTACTATTTAGGTTTACCAGTAGACCTAGTATAGAGCATTGGAATGCTATTGAAATAGTCACGAGATACCTTAAGAGAACTATGAACCTTGGATTACATTATAAGAAGTTTCCTGCTTTTCTAGAAGGATACAATGATGCTAATTGGAACACACTATCATAAGACTCCAAAGCAACTAGTGGCTATATATTTAGCATTATTGGTGGATATGTTTATTGAAAGTCTAAGAAAAAAACAATATTGGATCAATCTATGATGGAGTGTGAAATGATAGCACTAGCTAATATTAGTGAAGAAACAGGCTGGTTAAGAAGTCTGTTAGTTGAGATCCCTTTATGGGAAAGACCGATACCAGCTGTCATGATCCACTGCGATAGTACTACGGCTATTGCAAAGATTCAGAACCGTTGTTACAACAACAAGAAACTACAAATACACAATATTGTTAGAGAATTTCTCTCTACAAGAGCTGTAAGAGTGGATCATGTATGTACTGTTGAATATTTGGTTGATCCTTTGACGAAAGGATTAACAAGAGAGAAGATTTTTAAAACCTCAAAAGGAATGAGACTGATGCCCTTAGAATGAAGATTCGTGATGGTAACCCAACTTATAGACTGGAGATCTCAAGAAATAACTTCAATGGGTAATAAAAAGTCATGAAATGATATGAGATGAATCATGCTATTATGAAGTCTCATTATATATTGTTAGAAGAATGAGCTACTGAAGCGATAGAGAATGATGAGTTAATTATTAAAACTTTTAATGAGTTCTATATTTTATGTGGAATAGAATACATAGCTACATGAGTACTCTTGATAGACTCGCCTATGTAAATGCAAAAGTATGGCCACTTCCTGTGTAAATTTTGGGCAAATTTTACTAAAGCATTCACTATGCTGGGATACATGTGCATGGCCATAAAACATGGGCTTTTCAAACTACACCTTGGAAAGATTGTGTATGTAATGTTGTTAGAGATAGAGTTCAAAACTACGTGTTATTCTAGTATATTCTAAAGTATCAATACTATGTAAAGGTTTAAGTCGATAGACATCTTTTACTTATGCCCAATCTTATACTTTTAATTGATCGGTTGCTTGATGAAACTATTTTTATGTAAAATTTAAGTGGAGGATTGTTGGAAATGAATTTAAATAAAAAATATTTGTATTATTTTTATGATCGTTATTTTCATAATTATATGTCCGTTATTTTATAACCGTTATTTTCATAATTATGTGTCTGTTATTTTATTACCTTTATTTTCATAATTATGTGACTGTTACTCATAATTTTTCAACTATAAATAGAGGGCAATAACCCTAAGTTTTATAACACAATTTAAAACTCAAAAACAGTTCTATGATTTTTCATAGCAAAATAAAAGAAAATAAAATTCATAATTGTTTTCTTAGATTTCCAAGCAACATAAAATATTTGAGAGGTGTAGTATTCTGGACTTTATCAGTGCAGTGAAGCTTCAAGACAGAAAAAATATTATGAGTTGTTTTATACTCGAGACGACGAGATTGTATTTACTTGCACAAGTTTGGGTAGAGCCGCAAAAGGTCTTAAAGTTCATGACCAAATTCGCGACTCAACCCAAACAGTATATTTCAATATATCGGTAATATTGTTCTAACACTATTTTCATGTACTTGTTTCAATAATTATATATATTTATTTATATACGATATTCCTCATTTTAATTAGTAATGTAAAACATATTATCTTATCTCATCTTATATCTTATTTAGTATCTCTAATAAGTTTATAGTGTAATATTGTCTCATTTTATTTAATTTAAGTTTATCTCATTTAAATTATAACTTTAATAAATATAACTTTAAACGTATATTGTATCATTTTTTTTACTAAACTTACATTATAAACTATCACTTATCATTTTTTTTATATTTTTACTTGTCTCTTTAATGAGCATTCGGGACAAATAATATATCTCAATTAATATCATTTTATTATAATATTATTTTATTAAAAATTAACTAAAATAATATGAGATGAATTTTAAAAATTAATAAATTGTCTCATGAATCTTATTCCAATTTATATCTCTAATTTTAATATAAATATTAATAATGTATTCTCGAAGTTATCAAGATATACCACTTATCCATGAATCTAACTTAAAAAAATATTTTAGAAAAATAATGAATTTAAACAATATTTTTAAGTTCATAACAACAAAAATATTATAATTAATACTAATTTAAATTTGTTTTTATTTGTATGAATTTTGTTAATATTATTTGTATGAATTTTGTTAATATTATTTGAAATAATTTATTTTTTTAAATCAAAATGTTAAGATTTTAACACAAGATAACATAGTGAAACAAGAATTATTTGTCATGACAATACAAATAAATCTTGAAAAACTATTTAAAATAACACTATATTTTTAAAATTTATAAAAATAAAAAAATTAACTTTGAATGGTATTAAATTGAATGGATTCAACATTAAATGAGTTTAAATAAACATAATTCAATTTGACGTTTAATATAAAATCATGTATCATATATTTTTAATAATAATATTGGTGGTAATTTCATACATAACAATCAAAGGGTGGTCATAAAAAATTATTCTTTAACTATTTCAAAGTACAATTAAACATATAATTAATTATATATGTTTACAAATAATAGATAAACAATCTATAATAAATAAATATATACTACAATACATAGTTATATAACCAAGTTATTACAGCTTAAACTTAATTTGACAAAAACCAATTATCAAATTTAATTTTTTTATATATATAATCACATATACATAACATAATATCTTACGTCTTATTAAAATTATTAAATCATAGTTAATTATTTTTTTCATATAACCATTAAAGTGAGATTTATATATTACTCACCTTTTATCTTATATTTATTAACTTAAGAATATTAGGATTGAAGATTACCCCTACTTAAAATATGGTTTATTATTAAGATTACCCCTACCACAAAATGTGGTTTATTATTATAACATTTTGTTTATCTAGTAGATTCTACTTAAAATATAGACAAAAATCAATATCAATAAGTAATAATATATAAAATTTGTTCATCTGATTTTACATAAAATATTTACAAAAATCAATATCAATAAATATTATTTTTTTCTTAAATCTTTGTAGAATTAGCAAAATATCGACAATACTTGACAGGAACGAATAATTAAAATCATAATTAAGTGTTATTTTATGTAGGGGTGAGCATCGGTTCGAAACCGCAAGTTTTAGGTCAATCCGAATCCGATCCGATCCGAAGCAAATTATAAATTATTCAATCCGAATTCGATCCGCTGTACATGCCAATTCGAACAAATCCAAAACCGCTAATTTTAAGTCAATCCGAATCCGATCCGACAATTATTCAATCAAAAAAGTATTCAATCCGAATCCACCTTAAATGCCAATCCGAATCCAATCCGTTTTACATACCAATCCGAATCCGCCAATTTTAAGTCAATCCGAAAATTATTCAATCTAGATCCGCTTTAAATTCCAATCCGATCGAATAGGGTGAAAATTTTAATTTAAATCTCTTAAAAAATTACATAAATAAGCAAATTATGAAATATCAATATAATCTGAACCGCTGTAAATGTTAATCCGAACAAATCCAAATTTGATATAATTTCAACATATAAAATGAAAAATTACATAAAATAAAATAAAATAAAACTAAAATAAAAATATTTTTCATACAAATTAAAAAGTAGACAACATGATTAAAAATAATTCAACAAAAATAATCAAAAAGAAAAAATTCAACATCAATTACATAATTTAACTCTAAAAAATTCAACATCAATTACATAATTTAACTCTAAAAAATTAAATATCAATTACATAATTTAACTCTAAAAAATTAAATATCAGAATGCAGAATGCAGAATGCAGAATGCAGAATGCATCAGTAGAGTCGAGTGCGAGCAGAAAGCGGGTCGAGTGCGAGAATCACGAGCGGGGTGCGAGAATGCACGAGCACGTGGCAGTGCGAGAATCGAATACGTGCAGTGCGAGAATGCGAGTCATGTGCAGAATGTAGAATACGATGGCGAGTCATGTAATGCGTAGAGTCTGAGAATGCGAGAATCAGCAGAGTCTGAGAATCTGTGGCGATGGCCCAGGACAACAAAGGTGCGACAACAGATCAACGAGCAGTAGATCGATGAGCAGCAGAACAGAGAGCAACAGAACTTGAGAAAGATGGAAGCAGTTGGAAAAAATATTAGGATGAAGACAGAGAGAAAGATGGAAGCAGTTGGAAAAAATATGGAGACAGAGAGAAAGATGGAAGCAGCTGGGCAAAGAGGAAGATGAAGTTGTAAAAATTATTAGGTTTCTTAAGAGATTTACGGCTATGTTTAATTAGTTTTAATAAGTTAGGCTAGATAATTAGGTTTATTAATTATTATATACTTATTTTAAAATAATATATAAATGTATCGGATCGGATCAGATTATTAGGATTTGAATATTTTCAATCCGAATCCGAATCCAAGCGGATTGATAAAATCAAATCCGAATCCGATCCGACTTCGGATCGAAACCATTCATTTTTTTCGGATTTGATCGGATTTTTCGGATTGTTCGGATTTTTTGCTCACCCCTAATTTTATGTGTTAAATATAATAAAACTATAATACGAACCACATAAATCTAAATTTAATTATCACTTTTTGATTATATTAATGCATAAAAATTGTGATGGCAAATTAGCCACTAAATAATGATAAGTGTATATATTTTTTAATAATTACATATTAAATTTTTTAAAATTAATTTAATATTGATATAAAAATTAATATTTTATAATATAATATATTATAAATAATAAATTACTTACATGCAACAATTTTAATATATATAACTAAAAGATATGTTTATTTATTATAATTTTATTGTATACTAATTAATACTTATGTACTTTTGCATAAAATTAGTAATTATTCTAAAGTTGTATCTTTTGATTTAATTATTATATACTCATAAAAAAATTTGTTTTTTCGGTTTACGATTTTTGCATGAATTAAAAAAAAACTTAATTAAGCTGCATTTCATTTTGTACATGAATTAATTTCATAAAAATAAAAGACATAATCCTGATCTCATAGCTAAGCAAAAATAAAATTTTTTATGTTTCTTTCTAATAATATAATAATATTTTAAATTATTGTGAGACTTAAAATATGAATTTTATATGAATTAAGACATGTTTAACAAAATGAACATATTAACGCAATACATAAATTCATATTTATAACACGAAATAGCAAGATTTGAACCTTAGTCGGGTTGTTATAATCGTAAGTTGTATCCTTCTACATTGTGATATTTTATTTAAATATTTAAAAAAATAAAACTTATTTAAACATTCAATAATTATTTAAATATAATTTAATTTATATATATTTCAACTTATCACAAAAGATAAAAAAAATGTATCTATAATTTGATGGTCTAACATATAATACTCCAAGTGTAAGTTATTTCTTTCTTTGTTATTATTCATATTTTGTAATGTAAAAATGTAAATGCACGAGTTTGAATTTTAATATTATAATTATGCTTATTTTTCTTCGCATGATTTAAAATCTAATTTTTCATATTTTTGATATGAAAAAACCAACTCAATTACGTATAGATAGGAAAAATTAATTTAAATTATTATATTAATTATAATTATAATATAATTATGATATATAAAAGTATTATATATAATTTTTAATTTTTAATCATTATTGGTATTGCATCGGATTAGTTACTTTATTTAGATAAAGATACGTATTAGTTTCTAACACTTTAGGGGCATATAGGTTTTAATTGTATACTTTTTTATAATCATATATTTAATTATAAAATTAAATCATATTTTACGTTATAAAAATTATAAAATTTTGTATAATTAATAGATGATATTTTTAAATTATATCGGATAATTAACTTAATTTCAATTTATTATTTTAAAATTATGTATATTTATTTTTTCTTTTATTTTAAATTAAAATTAATTTTTTATTTTTAAAATATAAGAAAAATTAAAAATAAATATTAATTTAAATAAATTTTTATAATAAAAATATTTTGATATGCAAAAAAATTATATAAAACAAACATACATATCATTTTAAATATTAAAATATTTATCAATAATTTTTTTACTATATTATATATATATATATATATTAATTATAATATAATATTATTTATTTTAATATAATTATTATTAACTTAACAAACATATGTTATTGGTATTATAATAGTCGTTCTGTAAAAATGTACGTATTGGGTGGGTACGTTTGAAAACCCAAAAAGAAAATAATAATAATAATAATAATAATAATAATAATAATAATAATAATAATAATAATAATTGGAGACGTAGGTTGTCAATAGCCGTCAGGGGTGGCAGCATCTGTAGGGCGTCATAAAATATAATAACGTGAAGTGATTGCAATAGAGTGGACTCTTTTAAAAGTTTAGTATTTTGTTCACAAATCACATGACATTCCTCAAGTCTCCAAACTAAGGAGGCGGTGACTGTCTATTAAATTTAAATTACTTTCTATTTCCTGGCTATACCCTTACTTTACGATACCAAATTTAATTTGTATTGGGATTTTTTATTTTCTTTTCTTATCGAATACGTATAAATTATTTATTTCCACTAGTTATTATTGAACCGATGAGAATAAAGCACGTGATGCGAAAAAAGTTATAATATATTTTAACTTGATAAAGTCAAAGTATCACAATTATATTTCATTTTTTAAAAAATAAATCATTTGAAATAATATTTTCATAATAAAAATTAGCAATTAAATATTATAGCTAATAATTTAAAACTCGAGTATTTGTAAAAATAAATTGCTATGATATCAGAAAAAATTGATCTGATAATAAGATTACCTAATCATTTTTTTTCCTTCAAAAATATAAGGAGTGCCAATAAATAAATGTTCGCATTATCGATAAACCTTTTGATTATATAACTTGATTTTATAAAAAAAAAACTCGTTGAAAAATCTACCCATAGAACATATTATTAGATGGCAATCTATACATTATCCACGTCAGTATTAGTATACATAATGACTTAGAATATGGGCATGGTAGAATTTTTTATTTTTAAAGAAAAATAAAGATTTCATTTAAAATTAGGTAATATTTTTAAATACAACGAAAATTCAATTGATAAATCAAGACTCACCAATAAATATACTAAATTATTTAAGAGAATACGTTTTGTAATACTTTCTCATCTTATTGTTTTATTAAATTAATTCTGATGTCCTAAAAAAACATAAAATTATAATATCTACTGAAACTCTTTAACATATTAAAAATAAAAATATTTTTTATCCAACAATTTAATTTATTTATAGTAAACATTATATCTTTACTATATTGAGAAAAATACATAAAAGAGGCTTTCAAAATAATGAGAAAATTACAAATAAAAAGTAGGGTGATAAACTTTAGAAACAGCTGGTGAGAATTTTCAAGATCATGCAAATAAGAGAAATGGCCATAGTTTGATGCAAAAAGTTTTCTCTCCCGGAGTGAGAAGCCCCACCTTTCTTTCTCCGATAATGATAAGTTTATAACATGAAACATGCATGATTCGAATTTTTTTTGAATCAATCAATAATTTTCATTTTGAAATATCCTTGGTACTACATGATTTGGACCAAACGATACGTTTCTTTATATGAAATCACTGTTATGAGAGATAAAAAAAAACTTATGTATTATTACATGATATATGAACAATTAATTATTGAAAAAAATCATTATTACTTAATTTCATTATATCGTTATACCAAGTCATTGTTGATGTCCTAGTTTTCATAACTCCAAGAATTTGAGCTGCTAAACAAAATTTTATTAAGTATGATTGTGGTGTTTGTAGCTTTATGTATGTTCTTACATTTTTTTATCTGTTCTCATTTTATTTATTTATAGATGTAATATAATTATACATGTGAATAAAGATTCAAATTATGTTTCATTATTAATATATATATATATATACATTATATATGTTTAAATTTAAAATGATATAATCAACTTGATTAACGTATAATTATTTATTTTAATATTGATTAATATTTTCAAAATTTAACAATAATTTTTACAATTTTCATAATCTTTAAGCATGGAACCTCAAGTTGCATGCTAACTTCTTTAAGCAAACTTTTTAATTTCTCTTAGATTTTTTTTTAAGAATGTTATATAAAATAATAACCTTAAAATTTATAATAATATGTTAATATATATCTAATAATATATTAATGTATATCTATTTACTTTGAACATATTTAATTTACTTATAACTCATATATAAATACACAATGTATATTCATTTAATCACAGAATAGAATACAATCATTAAGTATTTCTAAAATAATAAAAATAACATTTAATAATATTATAAGAGATTTAATTTAAACATAATTTAATATTAAATAATTTTAAATAATTATATTTCAATTTAAACGAACTTTAACTTACTAAGTTTCATGTAAAATGATATGCTATATTCTTTTACAAAAAAAAAATATAAATTATAAATAAAATTTGATATTTTTATGTTTATAAATTTTAAGGATGATATTTTTATTTTTTTTAAACAAAAAAATTCAAAAATGTGATATTCAATTTTCTATTATTTTAATGATCAATTTTCTATTATTTTAATATTCCAAGTACTACTATTCTACTAGTCTCAATTTACGACGAATTTACGATTAATGTTGTTGCAAAATATAAAAGCGAGTCTCCTATTTCATTTAAGTCGTTCAAAAAAAAAAAAATCATTTAAGTTGTCAGTTGAAAATTCATTTGAAATTGAGTCTCTAATATTGAATGCAAGATTAATACATATTTGTTTGTCTGCATATGTACGTGTAATTGTGTAGTAGGTGAATATTTGACTAGTATAATTCCAAATTTTTACCTGAGACCTAAGTTGAAAATTATGATGGAACCATAAAATGTTTCAAATTTTCAACACACATGCTTAAGTGAATGTCCTTTTTATTTTCATTTTGTTACTACTTTTAATTTTTAGTCCCGGTTGAGATGTATTAAATATTTTAATTTAGGTTTATTTATTAATTAATAATCGTTATTTTTAAAATACATTAATTTATGAAGATTATTGTTAATATTAATTAAAATATATATTAGTTATTTAAATTAAGTACCTGGTGTGTGAGGGCCGAAAATAAAGCCTAACAAATAATCCCAAACTTGTTCCAAAGTATCGATTCACCATTGAAAAAAGGTGATTTTGATATATAGCACAAATATACACCGAAGAAATTAGGGAACATAATGACATCGGGTTGGTACTATAAATAACAAGCAAGCCGCAATTTATTGATAACTTATTTATATTTTATTTTAATATCATAAATTAAATATTTTTTTTCAAAATATTATTGTTTTATCTAGAATTTTTTTTAAAATTAATTAAAATTAAAAAAAATAAAAATTTATTTTCAACGCAAGTTAAAAAATAAGAATCATTAACTTCACATCTTTAAAAAAAATTATATAAATAAGTATTAAAAATTAATAATATTTTTTAATTTTTATTTTAACGTAATGAAATATTTTATAATTGACATAAATAATATAGAAAACGTATAAATGATACAATTTTTATTGATAGACTTCACATATATTATTTTTTTTATTGTTATTTGTCTTAATTAAATTTATTAAAGATAAATTAGATATGTTAATTAATATTTTTTAATTATATTATTTTATTAAAAATTAAATAACACGATATAAAATAAACTTTAAAATTTAATAAATTATATAATAAATTTTATTAATATTTAATCTAAATTTATATTACTATTCAATTCAGTTATATAAAAAGACCCATTATAATGCAATGTTATTCTCTATGGACTCTGTTTTTCCACTGAATTAACTTTAGTTATTTTTTCTTATAATTAAAAAATCGTAGGAATTGATATTTTTAGGGTTAAAATCAGTAATATTAAAATAATTAGAGGCTTATCTCATAATTTAATGATCTGTAATTTTTAATTAAAAGTGAAAATATTGTTCTAATATATTGGACTCTCCAAAATGTTTTAGTACTTTTTTTCCATACCTGAAATTAACTCAAATGAGTACCATCTTCTTCATCTTGATATGCTTTCCTCTTGGTTTCTCCTTTAATTAACAGTACAAGTTTGAGATGTTTGACTACTGAATCACAAAAGCAACCACTGCAGCATACACGTGTTTGACTACTGAATCACAAAAGCAACCACTACAATATAAATATATATAATAATAATATTTTTCCTAAAAAGACAATCGCAATTATATAACATCACCAGCAAAATATATGATCCCGTCATAATTACTTAATTGTAAAGGTTAACTTTTCTTTTCCTTTTTTGACCTGGCATGGTTTTAAAACATTTTAAAGACTAAATTAACAATATGAGATACTCCTTTTCTTTATTTTATTTGTTAGATTTAAATCATATTTTATTAATCTAAGTTTTAAAAATAAATATATATTTTAAATATTATTTTTATTAAAAACTTAAATTCACCCCATTAAATACAAAAATAATAATTAATATTTAAAAAGAAGAAGAAGAAAAAAAGAACACAAACCAAGCACATAATTCTAATCTTGAGTGTTTGAATTTCTTAAAGTAATAAATACTTGTTTACATCTCTATCCATACCCATTCAAAACTTAATCTTGGAGAAATTATCCAATTACTTTCAAAATATATGATCTAAAATAATAGAATGCAAGTTATTACTACCTTTTAGAAATACAAATATCCAATATTTAATTATAAAAATAATGAATAACTTATTCTTTAACTTAAAGTTACTAAAAATTTAGAAACTAACAAAATAAATTAAGAAATCAGAGCTAAGTTGCACAATATATTATCATGTTTAGTAACGTTAGAGTTACATAGATTTATTCACATTAATTATAATGTTACGTGTGTTTAAATAACTAAAAAAATTAAAAAATCATTCATTTAAAAAATTAATCATATATCATATAATAAATAATATAAATATAAATATTAGTGTAAATTTATGTTACCAATCACTACACTTATACCCTTTATGGGTTTGTAAGACACATCTGTGTTAATAATTTATTAACAAGGTTTGAAATATCGATGATGATAAAGATATCGAGATATAATTTTTATAAAAATATTTAAAAATTTATTGTTATTAACGAAAACTTTAAAAAAATAACGAAAACTACGAGAATTTTATCAAAAATATGAATTACTTTTATAAAATTTTATAAAATATCAAAATAATCAATTACTTATATTTTAAACAAATTTTTATTCAATATATGTATTTTAAAATCATAAAATATTTATATTAATCAATTAATTAATTAAAATACTGTATAATGTAATTTATATTATTTTTTGCTAAATATTATAAAAAAGTATTTAAATTTTTTAAAATAATTAAATAAACTATTATAAATAAATAAATTTCGACAATATAAAAATAAATTTTATTGATTATTTGTTTTTAAAGTATAGCAAAAATGCTAAAAAGAGAAAGAATATATTATCTATTACAAACGTGAAAAAAAATTGAATTAAAATAATTATTATAAAAAAATGAAAAAGATATAAATATTTTTAACGATGATATTTATAATATATAGACATTTTAATGAAAAAAAAAGACTTTAAGTAACATTTTAAAGAAAATAATATTTTAATTATATTATTGATATTTTTACGATAACGTGGCCAAAAAAAATATAAATATTATATTTTAATATTTTAACGTAAAAATAGCAACATCATCAATAACATAATTTTGTATCCCTACCGACCTATTAATAAAGTGCACCTCGTTGCTCAAAGAGAACGCATGCACGGAAAAAGTTAGTCGTGATAAACATTTAAGCCACTCGGCACATAAATCCAAAACAATATTCAAAATCACGTTCCAGATTAGGTAAACATTATAATATAAATATGTTAATTATTATTATTATTATTATTATTATAACAATTTATTGATTTTATATTAAAATATAATTAATATTAATAATAAAATAAATATTTTATTATAAAAATATCAGTATACTTATATAATATCATGACCATAATAAACAATTCTAGTTTCGACGTCAGCAGTTACAATTCTGTGTGCACTTGCTTATTAGTATTTTTTATTATATTGATTAATATTATTGAAGATATTGTAATATTTTGTATTTTAGTTGTAAATTTATGTAAATTATTAGTTTATTTAATTTTAAATAATTAAAATCATAATATATTTTATTCACTCTAATTTTATACATTTTAAATATTACATGGTATCATAGATTGTATACAGAACTTTTTTAAGTTAATATTTACACAATGGTTGTTAGGTTCATTATTCATTTATCGGTGTTTTCTTTCACACTAAAACAAAAAACTTTATTACTGACAAATATTTTTGATGATAAAACCAAGTTTGTCAAAAATAAATATTCACATTACTTACAAATTTAAAGAACTTGACACTAAATTTACTAATAGAAATAATATTAATAAAACATTCTTTTACTGAAAATATATTTATTACCGATTATAATTAAGATAACAGAAGAATAAACAAACTAATACATTCAGTTACGAAATTTCGTCACTATAAATATTTTTTAAAATTTATAAATAATATTTTACTTTTAGACTTGGCGGTAAAATAATAAAAAAATTAAATTTAAAAATTTAAAAACCCGCTTAATCGATAAAAAAGAAAATACAAATTAATTTTTTCTCCTTATTTCCCTTTCATCCCCCAACCCACTGAATCAAACCTCCCTTTTTCAGCCCTAGCCACGACCCACGCAGAGAAGCAACAGGGCCCTGGAATGAAGACCAGCCACCAGAGAAGCATCACCAGTGTGCCATAGCCCATCGTGCATTCGCTTTCTCATAGGTTTTTTTTGGATTGCTACTCTTTCTACCATGCCTGGTACTCTACCATCGTTCACTCAATTTCTTCCAGATTTTTTCGAATGTGTATTTTGCTACTCTTGCTCTAGTTTTTGTGTTCTTTTATAAATCTCTGTATATTGTACTAATTTTAATTTATTTGTTATTCGGATTGGGAAATTTTCCACAAGTGAAGAACTAATTTTAATTTATGGTCATTCCTTTGAAGAGCTCTATGATCCTATGTCTGGCATTCAGACTTCTTTAAACTCTTTTGAAATCATCTCTGATCTCTCTGCTTATTAAATACAGGGACAGAGGCAAGTGTTCAAAATCGAAAGAGGTATTATTCTGCTTTCCAAGATTTCAAATGTTAAAGACTTCGTTCCTACGATGCAAGGCATGTCCCATCTTCTTTATAAAATTTCTTTATTGAGCTTTAATTTTGGCCTGTTCTTTTATATTGTGGGCTTTTTTACTTAAGATGCTTTCACTGTTGTGTAACTTAATTTAAATGTCAGTAACTGAAGTCGGACGTTTTAGTTGTTTTGATGTTTTGATATAGGTTACCTTTTTCTTGTGGAATTTTTCCTTGCCTTCCATCTGATGTTAATACTACTTGCAGTGCACTTCCGTTTGGAAGAGCAATAGTGATGCCAAATCTAAGAGCTCCAATCACAACCACAGCTGCAGCTGTGGTTTACCGATAGTTCATCTTAAAAGCACTGCCTGCTGGAAGTGACTTCAATCCTTTTGTGACACTTTATTTGACAGACATACCTAGTCTTGATGAGATCAAGCTTGCAAGTAAGCCAACGTCTAGCTAGCAATTTCTTTCGCTGGTCTTCGAATTATTTTTGGCTGAGGTATGAAGAATTAACAAGAATATAGGAATATATGTTTAGCATCTATAACTTCATTTAGTCTCAGATGCACTAATTAATTTATAGATGTACTAGTTGTCCTCTTCTTGCTCTTTACATGAAAATACAAATATAACCCTTAACTGGTCACATAATCTTACAATAATATACTGTAGTTGTTGGTATAAATAGTCCTCTTCCTGCTCTTTACATTATCGCTTATTGACTGCACTGACAAGAAGAAGTGGAGTTGTATACGCTGTGAAATTGTACCCTGCTGGTGCGACTACAAATTCTCAAGGTGGAGTTACTCATCTCTTTTGAAAATGCTTACCTGTCCTTGAAAAAATGATTGAACGTAATATTCTTGATGGTAATCTCACTATCTGAATCTTACTGCAAAAACTACTCCTTTAATTCTTCTGGTAGTTAGAGCAATTACTTTTAGACAGCGAGGTAAAAAAAAAAACAATTTTATTTGGTTCCATAATGCTTGGGATGTTATGTTTCTTTAGTTATTGGGTTCATAGATTTGTTTTCTTGCTCTCCGATCAACTTTATTTCATATAAATTTAATAAGTGAGTGTTTTTTTTTTCAATGAATTTTAAAGTTATCTTTTAGTTAGATAGTTTCTTTGTTATATATGGTCACTGTAAGGCACACTAGAGGACAAAAATAGTGTATTACAGTCGGTTAGAATCGTGTGATCAAATTATTTTTTGCAATCACCTAACACGCCTGTTCTTAAAATCGGCCAAAAACTCGTCTTTCACTAGTTAAAAATCGGAGAATTATAAGAGTTTTGTTTGTAGTTGTATTTTTTAGATGTGTCCCTAACTCTGTAATTTAGTCTTTCAAAGACAATCTTGTCTTTATGGCAGTGTATCAAAGACTTTAGGGATGTGAGCACATCTTCCTTAATTTATATGAATGTTACTTGCTTAATTACTAATGTGTTCAGAAAATTATGTATCCTGTTTTGTCTAAATTATGGCTTGATCTTTATTTTATTTTATTTATATTAGAAAAAATATTTATTAATTATATAGGATTAATAATTTTAATTTTTTTTATGAATAAAATATATTGTTTATTATTTTAATCAATCATATAATGATATTATTTTATTATTTTTAATTTCTCTGTATTGTTTTTTAAATATAATATTATAATTTTTTAATTTAGTTAATATATCAAATATTTTTGTGTTTATATTTAATTTATTAATAAATTTGATCATATGTTTTTATAACTTTTTTTTTGTTTTTAAATTGTTATATTAAATAATTATTTTTTTCATATCATAATTATTTGATTTGATTATTAATATTTAAAGAAGTTATTTTTATTGTATTTGTGTCTAATTTTTTGTTTTAAATTTTCTAGTTGATTTTATTTAATTTACATGTATTTAAAATCATTTATTTAAAATCATTTATTATTAAATTTGTTTTAAAACCCTTAAACATTTGTGTTTTTGTTCTAACTATTTGTATTTAATGCATAAATTTATTTAATTGGTGGAAAGATTATTAAATTTTTGGTGTTTAAATTGTTAATGTTAATATTAGAAATCGTACAAACTTAGTGGTGGTTCCTAAATAAGATATATTGAGTTCATATCTAAGAAATTTAGTATAATATTGAGTTTTTACTTATTTTTTTTTCATATTTTAAAATTAGTTGATTTATTGTATTATTGGTTTTCTTATTAGGTTATAGATATGATTTATGTTTTTTTATACTTAAAAATATCTTGTATTATTATTTTATTTTTGAATTTTATTTTTATACGTTATTTCTTGTTAGATTATTTTATTTAATTTTTTAAATTATAAATATATAAAAATTAAAAATAATCTATTCAATTCCTTTAAATTAGTTAGTTATTTATTTTATAAACTTTAATAAGAATCACGTCACTGAACAAACAAGAGTAGGATGATGAAATCAAATTAACGATGAGTTAATTAAGTAAAACTTTTTATATTCACACTAGCTCATCACACTTCATCAAATTTAAAAATAATTGAAGTATTATGTAAACTAGTGGTGAGCATCGGTTCGAAATCGTAAATTTTAGGTCAATTCGAATCCGATCCGATTCGAAGCAAATTATGAATTATTCAATCCGAATCCGATCTACTGTACATGTCAATCCGAACAAATCCGAAAACTGTTAATTTTAAGTCAATCCGAATCCGATCCGATCCGATCCAAAAATTATTTAAACAAAAAATTATTCAATCTGAAACTAATCCGTTGTACATATCAATCCGAACAAATCTGAATTTGTTAATTTTAAGTCAATCCGAATCCGATCCAATTCGAAAATTATTAAATCCGAAATTTTAATTTAAATCTATTAAAAAAATTACATATAATAAAAAAATCTAAAATAAAAATATTTTTCATACAAATTAAAAAAGTAAGTGACAACATGATTAAAAATAATTTAACAAAATAATCAAAAATAAAAAATTAAACATTAATTACATAATTTAACTCCAAAAAATTAAATAGCAATTACATAAATTAACTTCACTCTACGAATATTAATAACAACAACTCTTTTTTATAATCATTCAAGGTTTAAGTCAATACCATCGAGAATATCCGCACAATGAAAAATTAAAAAGTTAAAAATATACATAAATAATGAGCTAATAAACATAATAATATATATTTGATAACAAATAAATCTATATATATATTTGAAAGTTTTATGAAATATACACGATTCTGTAGCTTGATTTCATCAGTGACTCTTGATATTAATGATTGGAGATGAGCGAATCCAATTTGAGTGCAAATCAAAGATTGTACAGTTTTAGAAGATGGAACACCTGTATGGACTAATTGTACGACCTTTGCAGGTAGAGAATGCGGTCGGATGCTACGGTAGATACCGGTATAGCTAATACATCTCAAGCTATCAAAGAAAAAATCTTAAATCTTGAGGAATGAACATTCCACCAACTTAAAAGATCAAATTTCTCATCATCCATATCAACCAATGCTTCTTGTAAGTATTTTTCCACTTCAGATTTGTTTTCCATAGTATGAACTTCTTTTAAATGCTTTCTCTTACGAGAAGCATAGAGTTGGAATGCATATGCTTCTAAACCAAAACCTTCGTACCCGTTTCTAAAGGTTGAGAAGATTCTTCTATGTTTGAGGGAAAATACGCTTTATGATACTCTATGCATGCTCTTCCAAAGTTTTTTACCGCTTTTAGAACTCATTTGAAGCCTCAATCTCATCCCCGTTACACTGATTCTAACAAACTTAGATGTAAAGAACACTCTCTTATGCCTAGGATCAAGTAAAAGCAGACACAAATAACATCATATTCATTTTAGATATTCCTCCCAATATTTGTCAAACTTTACCTTCATCATCACTAGCCATCTTCATCATAATATAATCCTCGCATTTACTCCACATATCAAGTTGATCATGAATAAAACAAATACGATCAAGAAGAAATTAGAAGTCACGTATAAAGATCCGAAAACATTAATGTGGCTTAACAAAAAACTTTCAAAAATTGGACAAAATGTCTAGCATTATCCCGATCCATTATAGTCGAGCTTGTTTAATTTCACCTCGACAAAACTTTTGATAGTATCCCGAATCGGTGATCTCTAACCTTTCAAATGCTTTTTGAAAATAAGTTCATTAGAATCCAACATCAAATAAGTTGAATTCCACCTTGTCGTAACATCTAAACAAAGCGAGTTTTTGAGTAGAGAGTTTTTCCATTTAGTGACAACTCTTAAATTTTTGTAGTCTAATTGGTGATCCTCTCACGTATCTTACAACATCGAATCCTATTTATTGATATGTTATACTCTTTCAAACCACCTTCAACAATTAAATTGAGAATATGTGCACCACGTCGCATGTGCGAATGTTTTGATTTTAAAATTACATTACCCCAACCATTAACGCATTTTTCAAATAAGTAAGTGCGGTATCATTAGAACTTGCATTATCAGCGTAATACATAATATCCATCAATGCCCGTCTAACAAACATGCTTGATCGGCTTATAGTGTATCACGCTTTATGATTTGGAACTTACAAAAGTTCAAGATTCTCTTTGTAAATTCCAACCATTATCAACAAAATGACGATTAAACACATATAACATAAATTCGACAAGATGTCCATTATGTGATGGTAAGACATATTCTTTTACTAGTTCTATTCAACAACTCTTTTAATTTTACCGCTTTCAAGAACGTCTGAAATTCAAGCAATCTCTTGCAATAGTCCACAGAAGGGATTTTAAACAAAGGTTGTAACTCTTCAACAAACTCCTAAATCCTTCACCTCTACGATAATAAATGGCAATTCATCTTTTATTATCATCCTTACCAATTTTTTCTACTGCATCTTTCAAAGATTAAAACCTATGAGGTCTGAGACTTCCTTCCTTATGGAAAGCTAAAGTTTTTGTTTCTTAAGAACTCTGGGAAACTTATCACATCCAATGAAAATGTGTGTAAGCAAATTTGACGTGCGGTTGCTTGACACACATACTTATATTGTTTCTTACAATATTTGCATATATCTTTGCGATGTTGCCACTACCCCTTCTATAGTGAAATGAGCCCACGCTCACTTTACTAGATCTAGAGGAAACTTTTTACATTCTTCTTTAGAAGCAATGCATAGGTCGGGAATTGGAGTACTTACGAGAATCTTCTTGAGTTGGTTGTGTTGCCTTTCATCTTTGTTTTACTTCAATCACATAAAGTGTATCATTATCTTTATTTAAAACCATCTGTATAGTTGTAGAAAAAAATATTAGACATTTGCAATACATAATTGTAAAAATGTGCACATAGACGTGGGGTGATGTTGGACATGTTTAATTTCATGTGATTTAAAATATGTATTGAACATTTATATATAATATAACTAAAACTTTAATAATACGAATGAAATGTTCAATTAACATGCATCATTTATAAAACAATATTTTATGATATTGATTTTTATAATTATGTAAATAATCATGATGTACTACAACGATGAAATTTGTTCCACCAAGCCACGACATATCTCAATATTTTAAAAATTGTTATAGCAAAGCATGAAAAACAGCATTTTTGGGGATAAATAGCGTTTTTGGGGAAAAACAACGTTTTTGGCTTAAAACATAAAACAATGTTTTATGATATTGATTTTTATAATTATGTAAATAACCATGATGTACTACAATGATGAAATTTGTTCCACCAAGCCACGACATATCTCAATATTTTAAAAATTGTTATATGGCTCGATTAAAGCATACAAAAACAAGCGTTTTTTGGCGAAAAACATAAAACAATGTTTTATGATATTGATTTTATAATTATGTAAATAATCATGATGTACTTTACAATGATGAAATTTGTTCCACCAAGCCAGATAGATCTCAATATTTTAAAAGTAGTTTAAAAATTGTTATAGCTCAATTAAAGCATGAAAAAGCAGCGTTTTTGGCGAAAAAGCAGCGTTTTTGGCGAAAAACTTCTGCAAAAACCGCTTTAATGAGTTTGGTGTGCCTAGATATCAAAAAGTTATATGGAATCATAAAAAAATTCATCCAAAGCAATTTCCGCAACCATGAAAATTATGACCGTTGAAAGTTTTCTTATAATGTCGTCAAAAAATATAACCTTCTTGTTAAGGATGATGAAGAACAACGAGCAATGCGTAGCGGCCAATGTGTGTCAGTAACGTGTACAGCGGCCAGAAGAAGCAGCGGCCAGCGAAAGAAAGCGGCAGCTGAAAGCGGCCGCGGTAGAGGCAGCGGCAGAAGAAAGCAAGCAGCGAAGCAGCAACCGGCGACGGCAGCAGCAGTGACGAAGACGGCGTAGCGATACGTGCGGAAACGGTGGCGAGGAAAGCGAAACGGTGCGAAACGGAAAGCAGCCGGTACCGCAAAACGAAGCAGACACGATCAATAGAAGCGAGACGTGCAGTTAGCAATGACAGTGCAGTAGAAACGAAGCGGTTGTGAAGCGAGAAAAATGAAAGCGAAGTGGTGTGAAGTAGAGAAGCGACGGCGAAGACGCTTAACAATGGAGGCAGGGAGAGAGATGGAGGCGACGAAAAATATAGAGCGGGGGAGAAAGATGGAGGCGACGAGAAAAATATATTAGGTTAGATTTTGGAGATATACGGCAACTCTTTAGGTTAAGTTAAATAATTATATATATATATATATATTTAAATAATATATTAAATATATCGGATCGGATTAGATTATATGGATTTGAATATTTCTAATCCGAATCCGAATCCGAATCCGAGCGGATTGATAAAATCCAATCCGAATCCGATCCGATTTCGGATAGAAACCACTTAATTTGATCGGATTTTTCGGATTGATCGGATATTTTGCTCACCTCTAACGTAAACAATATAATTCCTGCCTAGTTTGTTAATAAAATTCATGTCGGAATGATGCCAAGTGTTACAAATATAATAATTTATTAATTAATGAGACAAAGAAGAAAATATTCACGTGCTATCCTTCATTGATATATAATTTATTTAAAAATATAAAAAAATTTAATGTTCAAATTTTAATTACAAATATATTACAATAATATCTAATTATTTAATATATATATATATATATATATAATTACAGTAAATGAAAAATAACGAATATCTCTTGGTGAAAAGGTCCATTAAGTACACAATTCAGTGCTCCAAATGTCAACCATGCACATAATGTAGCAAAGTGGCCGATAAAATGAACATTGCAACATTAAAGCCAATGAAAAGTTTAAGCAACTACAAGTAATTCTTAAAATTTATGGGTAATCTTAGATTATTATTTTAATTCAATATATGCATATACGATATATACATATTCTTTTAATAAAAAAATCTTATATTTTTTTTATAGAAATTTAAATTTATTAAATTGAATTTATATATTTAATAAGAATAATAATGATAGCATCATAACAATTTTTGTTATATTATAATAAAAATACATAAATATTTATTTGATCTCTAATACTAATTACTCCCAATATCATTATTATTATTAAATAAAATTAATATCAATAAAATAATCTTATTATAACAATAAATTTTACTAATCATATCAATGCATATAAAAAATTTGTAACTAAAATATCAATAGATTTAAACAAAAATGAATAATTTATTCTTGCCTGTTCGGCTGTTACATATGATACGTATTTATTCATTTCCTAAACAAATTAATGAGCTACTGTGCAGTAGGTAGGCCCGAGCAGACTAGCATGCAGTACTAAATGCAGATTCATGAAATGAAAATTTTAATTATCTTTCAACAATTATATTTTTCAATAAATAGACTTTATTAGGTAATCAGCACCTATTATCTCAAATAATCGATATTATTTTATAATTTATTATTAATCTATTAAGTTTTTTCCTTCATAATTGTACATAAAGTATGTAAGATATAAATACTATTATTGTACCGTACTTACACAGAATATTTTAATCTATAATATACAGATTGATGTGATATTTATGTTATTGTTTTAATAAAATAATGGATGGTTGTTATTGTAATTGCGTTATATGCTATTAGAATATCTGAATATCATATACCAACAATATTTTATAAACAATAAGTAATCTTCTTATTTAGTGTAAAAAATCTTAATAATATATAATTTAGTATTATATTAATTATAATGTTTCACTTGAAAGCATAATTTTAAAAATTATAATTTTTTTTTAAATTTTTTTATTATATAATATATTATAAATATTATGTAGGTAAATAGAGTTGTATTTTAAAGGTAATTCATGAAAAAATTGAACTTTACACCTCGAAAATCGAGTTAAAATAAAAGTCAACATCATAAACAAATAAACAATCATAAGAATCTATCGCATACTTAAAGAGTATCTAATTGACCGTCTATATAATATAAGCCTCGTTATTGTGGTCCAGTACTTGACAAAAATAAAATAAATTATTATTTTCAGTACATAATAAAATGTAATATATTAAATTGTTAATGGTCGGTGAATTATAAATTTTATTTGTAAAATTATAAATAAACTATTATAATATTATTAATAAATATAATTAAATTTAATAAAAATTATAATATTAATTATAATTGTGATATAATTATGATATATAAAAATATTTTAATAAAATGTTTCTTTTTTTTATCAAATTTATTTAAGATATTATTAAAAAAAATGTTAAGCATTTATTAATGTATTAAAAAGTGACATATTATGTGTATGATTTTTAAGTATATATTTAAAAGTGTAATAATATTTTTATTATTAATATCAATTATAATTTAATATTATTATTATTAAATTAATCCCTCTTAGAGGAAAAATTGAACCTAGCTGTTAGGTGGCTATTTTTGCTTAGTTGCCAGCGCATAGATGTTATAAATTAAAGTTATGGCAGTTATTATTCTGCTGATACAAATGGCCATCATATTATTGCACTGCTCGTGTCGTTTGAAATCGATTGACACACGTTAATTATATATATATATATATATTTATGTTGTCTGCTAATATATATTTATTATTTCCTTTGGAAGTTGTTGGTAACAGGATTACACATGTTCGGGTCACTTTTCAAAATTTTACTTTAATCACCTCTATTTAAACATTTCAATTTTTTTTTTTACAATTTTAACTTTTGAACAAACCTTCTATCAATATTATATAAAAAAATTAATTTACTATTTATAATTATTTTTTAAATTTATTATTGCATTATTTACAGGCATTTCAATAAATTATTTTAGTTAAAAATTATTCAATTAATTTAGTTGAAATATTTAAAATCATATACATGTTAGGTAAATTTATAATGACACTTAAATTATTTATTATATTTATTAATTTTTATATAAAATAATTGATTATTTTTACAAAACCGTATATATTTAATTGAAACAAAAAATATCAAAAATAATAAATTAATAAATTTAAATATAATATTAATAACTAAATAAAAGTTTACCATTAACTTTTTATGTCGATTATATGGATGATAGATGTTTAATAAATAAAATTTTCTAAAAGTAAAAAACAAAAATTAACAACAACAAAAAAAAGTTGACTGAAGTCATTAAAGGAATTTTTTTATATCACAATTTACGCATATTAGTGCATGTATTGTAAATTAAATAATATCTTATAATTGTTATAAAAAGATAAGTAATAGGAAGATAAATAAAAATAAAAATGATTGATTATACACTCACATGATACCATGCAATTAGTTGTATGCAGAGATTAATTTATTCCATCTTATAAATTATTTAATTGATTGACTCTTTGTGCGTTGCTTATAAAATGTGAAAATGTGTTTGGTACCGAAAAAAAAAATACACTAATTTTTGATGAAATTTATAAAATTAACTTAATAAAATGACATTTAAACTGTAAAAGATAGAGTTGTTTTTTTTTCTCTGAATCTTTACAATTAAAAAATTATCAATGATCAACAATGAACGATACTTGAACATTTACGAGTGATTGATCATTTTTTACTTGATACGTTTAGATTAATATTGAGTCATTATTGTATGTGTGTGGCATATATTATGTATTCAGTAATTGTTATATATATAATTAGTTTTTATTTTTTAAAATTTATTAATCATTAATGCAACTTGTACTTTCATCTAAATTTTGAGTTACTTTTCATGTACATGAAACAATGAAATGGTGTTGGTGGTGTTTTATAAAATTTAGTAATAGAATCATACTATATTTATTAAATGAATATTAAGTATTGAATTAAATTGAATGTGAAGTTGATAGCGTATATTACTTAACGGCCACTTACATTATGATAGGCGACAATTACATTCATATTCTTTCAAACACTGTAATCTCTTATTACTAAAAATTAATTAAAAAATACACTGTAATCATTTTTTATACAAGTGTTAATAATACTTAGTAAATAATACACTGTAATCATTTTTTATACAAGTGTTAATTATATAAAAAGGTAAATAGTTTTTTTTTTGAAATAATTATAACACATGTTCATCATTTTGTGCAAATTAAGGTACGTGCAATTAAATTTGTGCATTCTTATATATATATATATATAGAATCACTTGATGGGTATATTATTATCTATACTCATCAATAGCAAGAAGGCATGCATGAGAGATGAGACTGCGGGTAATGCAAAAAAAAAAAAAAAATGAAAAAGAAAAAAAGAAGAAGTATATATAAGCAATTTCTAGGAAGGAACTAACTAAGTTGATAAATGGCGACATTGTCTTTAGAGGAAAATTCAACTCTAGAATTCATTCGTCAATGTCTTCTTGGCGATGAAATTGAAACCTCCAACATTGATGATCAATATAATCATGCCTTTTCCATCACAAGTAGTAATACTACGTCTAGTACTTGGTATAATTATCTCCAAATACTCGAGATGGACTATTTATCACAACCTTACTCACCAACATATGATGGATCAGCCTCGTCCAATATCAACCGTCCAAGTCCCAGATCATCATCATTATCATCATCATCATCACCACCACCACCATTACAGCCAGACTCTCCAACACCGTCTGATGAAGTCACCAATATCAACCCAAGTCCGCAATCATCATCATTATCAATGTCACCTTCTTTTATTTGTAAATCTCCCTATAGGCTGCCAATTGAAGGAGGAGCCGGCCGTAGTAGTAGTGTTGATGCCCGACACTACCGAGGTGTACATCAGAGACCGTGGGGCAAGTATGCAGCGGAGATCCGAGACCCGGCCCAAAAGGGTAAGAGGATATGGCTAGGGACATATGACAATGAGGTTGATGCGGCTAAGGCCTATGATTGTGCTGCTTTCAAGATAAGAGGCCGTAAAGCCATTCTCAATTTCCCTTTACAAGCCGGCCAATCTGAGCCACCTGTCAGTATTGGCCTCAAGAGGAAGAAAATAATGACATAGTTATCTGGTCAGTTTCGATCGATATTCATAGCTAGGGTGGGTACCTAATCGTTTGTTAATTATTTAGGAAATTAAGCTTTCTTATATTATTAGTAGTAAGTAATTAATGCTATATATATGGTCAATAATATCCTGTATAAATCGAAAATGTTCAAAAGGTCAACCTCACGTTAATCTGGGAAATTAACGACATGTTTTTGCAAAAATTATATATCCTCAACTAAGCTTAATTATTTGGTGATTCTAAAAATTGAAATTAATCTCTACTACTACTCAACTTCTTAAATTTCTTTTAGGGTATAATATCACAGTAATCCATTAATTATTAATGGATTATAACATTTATATCCATAGGTTTTTTTTTTCAATTTGATGCGTTGTTTTTTTTTTAAAATGACACAATATAATTAATTATATGGTCAATTTTTAAGTTTTTGAAAAAAATATTTTTAACTACATTTTAAAAAATATTTAATATGAATAATTCTGAAAATATTTTATAAGAATATAAAAAGAAAATGATTATTTAGATATGTGATATCACTTTTAAAAATAAATAAACTAAATTATAAAAATAATAATAATATAACATAGAGGCGTTGGAGCATATGAAGTAACACAAATAGTGCCAACTTAGTTGTTTTGAATAGAGTGCAGCAGGTAGCAGGTAGGAAGGTGGATTACAAATAAAACTTGATATTGATTAATTGCAACAGAGCATTAAATGTGTATTAATTATTGTAACTACTAATTAATATACATTGAGATTTATTATTTTTATTTTTCTAAAAAAAATTAGAGGTTAAATGTTGAAATTAGGACAATATTTCAACTACTATTAATAACTCAAACGCATTTGGTACTTGAAAATTGTGGCAATGATAATTTGATAACTGGAAGGGCTTTTGTTTTTCTTTCTAAAGGGATAAATATGTACTTCGATCTTATGAAAGAAATCTACATTATGCAATCAAATACAGGTTTTTTTATTTTCTTTTTCATAATAATAAAATACGTACATAGTGTATGCAGCATTTTTGTAAGCTTTATATATTCCTAGTACTTGATCATCCCAGTAAAACTAAATGCTCATGTTTGATTCTCAAAAGAACTCCATATATATTGTGGGGTTAAAGATACACTATAATGTTCTTAAAAAAATACATACAACACTTTTAAAATGTTCATTGAACAAGCTTGTGGCCTTTTAATTTTTGTATAAAAGACAAAAACTTCAGCACCTTTGAAAAATGTTCATTTATGTTTTGCTCTATTTCACGAGGAGCCAAAATTTTGGGTTTTTTTGTTTTAATTGTTTTTTATGCATATGGAAATTATAAATTATTTCAATATTGATTTTAAAGTGATTCTGTGAATTTAAACTTGAAAAACAATAAAGAAAATAAATCCAATTTACTGTGGGTATTTATTTGCTTCATTAATTAACTTTTTATTTAAAATGATGTTTTTACTTCAAATCGAGACCATGAATCACTCGGAAATAAAAATTATGAGAATTTTGATAAAAAGAACGCTGGATTCTGTCGCTGGAATAGAAACCAGGTCCTGCGTGAGACATTAACAGTCTCGTCGAGTGTGTGATGAGTGCTCAAAAAGCACTAAAATAACCATGATTTTATGCACATTAATTGATTAAAAATATATATATTTATATGTTTTATCATATATTTATATAAAATTGTCTTTTTCGGAATCACGGGTATTATTATTGTTTTTCAGGTATTTTGGCTTAAAAACGCAATGTAAAGACTCAAAGAAGAATACTTGAAGCAATACATCACAAATATATTAATAAATAAGTGGGAAAAAGGTCAACAAACAATGAAAAATTGGACAAAATGGGTCGAAAAGGTCAAAAATGTCAAAAAGACGGAAATCGCGCGGCCGCAGTTTAACCGCGCCCGCTGTTGACACTTTCTTCACTAGCGCCGCAATATAAGGCTGGTTCACCACGCTGCGGTATGACAATGACAGGCGGCCAGCGTATGCCAATTACCGCGCCATGACCATGGCCAACGTTGCTTTCACCCCATTTTTCACGTGCATCACCACTGTGACGTCATCTTTGGCGTCATTGATGACCTCAAGATGTCCATTACACGTTTTTAATTTTTTAATATTTTTTTAACATTTTTTACTCATTTTTTCTCTCCATCCTCACCTATAAATACCCCTTCCATTCACTTCAAAAGACCTCAAGACCACACTTCTCTCTTCTTTCTTTCTCTCATTTCTTAGTTTTTGAGTTTTTCTTAGTTTCTTCCTTATTTTCTAAGCTTTTCTTAGTTTTTCTCTTAGTTTTTAGTTCAATTCTCTTAGGGTTAGAGTTCTTCTCTTTTGAGAGGAACTTGTAATGTTTTTGTAATAATTTAGATTTTTGATTCAATAAATGGAAGTGCAAATTCGCTTGGAGGTTTTCTAGCAACGGGAATAGCGTCGAAGTTCGTAAGGATTTTATTTTCTTTACAATTATTTTTATGCTTTATTCTTACATGTTATATTTAATTTGTCTGTGATTAAATTTAACTCTGCAATTGTTTATAATCATGATATAATAATAGCGTTGTTATGCTTTACAAATATTAAATAGGTGAAAATTTCTAAAATGAATTGATTTTATTTTTATTCAAGATTTTACATTAAGGATGTTAGAGAGAAATACATTATTTTTCATTACAAACTTAAATCTGAAAATTAGATTTTAAGGATTAGGTATCCTGTCTAATTTAGAGTAGCGCTCTTTTATTAGTTGGTACAATCGCCTAGGTAGTTAGAGTGAAGCTCTATTTCAAAAAGTTTTATAAGAATTATTATCTGAAAATGTATTGACAACATATTTTTCAAGAGTGGTTTTAAAACTTGAAAGTTAGTACTTGATAACTAAATTCTTAGGTTTAATTTGGACAACTTGAATAAAGTTTAAATCTGTCTAACTCACCAAAGGTGGCATTTAAATGGTTCATTTTCAATCTCTTAGAAAAAGGAATTAATTTAATTAACCAAATTAGTTATCAACCCCACCCATAGGTGTTAATTGATTTGTTTAGTTAACAAAGAATATCTAACCCCACCAAAGGTGGTATTCATACAAAAAAGGGAGAATCAATAAATATCAATTCATATCTTTAATAACCTAGATAATACGAGCAAGCATAATTAACTTAGTTATTATATCCATAAATACTCCACTATTTATAAAAGATAAAATTTGCATGAATGTTTATTGAATCTATGTTTAATTTTTTGTTATTAGATTAAAAACACAAAAATCCAAAATATCGTGACAGGATGTTTAGGATTTAATTTCGTTTTTAAAAGTTTGAATAATAAATTAAAAACCACATACATTCCTTCCTTAGATCGACCTTGGGAGTATACTTATCATTTTCTACGAAATGATTCGTGCACTTGCGAGAGTTTTATAAATATAAAACCAAAGTATTGGCAGGATTGGCGATGCCGGTTTTCGCTCATCAGTGTGATACAACATTTATTATGTATCAGACTTATATTTATATATATTCGGAGTTTTATTTTTTTTAAAATGCTTTGACTGGGAATTGAACATAGACTTCACTAGTTGTCATAAGTGAGACTTTCCGCTAGGCTGCAACGATTGTTGCATTATAACTAATATCTGACCTAATTTTAAATATGCATTTAGAATTTGATTTTAATAAAATTAAAAATTAAATTTTGAATATAATTTTAATTTATGTTTATCATATATATAATATTTATTATACATGTTATATTTATTTAAATAATTTTTGGGCACATTAAAATTTTATTTAAATACATTATGCTTAAATTATTTGTTTTGGGTATTTATATGTATAAATTTTGTAATTAATTATACATATAAAATTTAT
This sequence comes from Hippophae rhamnoides, assembly GCA_033030585.1. Taxonomy (NCBI): domain Eukaryota; kingdom Viridiplantae; phylum Streptophyta; class Magnoliopsida; order Rosales; family Elaeagnaceae; genus Hippophae; species Hippophae rhamnoides. The sequence continues at coordinate 52,470,652 of CM065432.1, forward strand.
TTAAATAATTTATGTATAATGAAATTAATTGTTAATGGATCTTATGGATTTAATTAATGCTTATATTATTTATTTTTATTTGTATAATTTATTGTCGTATAAATAATTTTAAGATAAATAATATTTGCACATTTGAAATAAAATTAATATTGCTTATGTTTTTATGTAATAATTGAGCATAAGGATTTAATTAATATTTAAGTGATTCATATAGTTTAATTAATTAGTGAGCAGCAACAACATCTTTATTTAATTAAAACTATAATAAAGTTTAATTATGATCACATTTAGAAAATAAACATTAATTCTAATTAATCATATGTAATATAATAAATCTTATTACACATAAATTTTTATTATATTTTTTGTGTGATTAATTAGTATATAATATCAAATTATATTTTCTAATTTACCCATAGGGATTAGGAAAAAGAATATAATTTGATAGTTTTATCATAATGTTAAGATGAATCTAATTGAATTAAACCTTTAGCGCACATGCAAGTTTTATGTCATTAGATTCATATTTTTCATGATTTACATTGGTAAAGAATGACTATAGTTTAGATCTCAAATTTTAATAAGCATATAATCTTTAATTGCATCTTCTCAACCTGTAAATTTCTCTGATATCCGTTGTGATATTCCTGATCTAAAAGGGGATAATTATAAAATATGGAAAGAAAGAATTCTCCTTCAATTAGGGAGGATGGATATTGATTATGCTATTAGGAAAAACTAACCACCTAAAATTACTCAAACTAGCACTCCAGAGAGTATCATGCTTTATGAACAATGGGAGCGATCTAATCGCCTTAGCATGATGTTCATTAAGACTAAAAATCTCTACTGGTATCCGTGGTTCCGTTGATGAGCATAACAATGTTCAAGACTTGCTAAAGGCCATTGATGATCAATTTGTCACTTCAAATAAGGCTTTAGCAAGCACCCTTATTATGAAGTTCTCTTCTTTAAGACTCACCAGTGTGAAAGGTGTGCGCGAGCACATTATGCAAATGAGGGACATTACGGCTCAACTTAAACATATCGAGGTTGAGATGTCACAATCCTTCCTGGTGCATTATATCCTTAACACTCTCCCACATCAGTACGGGCCATTCAAAATCTCGTACAATACACATAAGAATAAATGGTCAATCAATGAACTAATGATCATGTGTGTTCAAGAGGAAGGAAGGCTTATTATGGAATTTGGTGAAATTGCAATGTTGGCTACAACGTACCAGAAAGGAAAATCTCAATACAAGCATAAAGAAAAGGGGATAATTCCACCTCAGGCTGATATTAAGAAAGAATCCAATTGTTTCTTTTGTAAAAAGAAGGGACACATGAAGAAGGATTGTATCAGATTTCAGAAATGGCTTGAGAATAAAGGTAATCTAACCTCGTTTGTTTGATATGAATCTAATATGGTTAATATTAACACCTGGTGGATTGATTCTGGATCTACAATCCATGTTGCAAACTCCTTACAGGGTATGCGAAATCTAAGGAAGCTAGTGGGAAGTAAGCAATACATCTTATCCGGTAACAAGATGGGCTCACATGTTGAGGCTATAGGGACATGTACTTTGATTTTAAGTAGTGGTTTTATTTTAGAATTAGAAAAGACCTTTTATGTTCCAAGTTTCTCTAGAAACTTGATTTCAATTTCAAGACTTGTACCTTATGGTTATTATTTTCACTTTTCAGAAAACATCTTTTAGTTTATTTAATAAATCTGATTATGTTGGGAATGATATTTTGTCTGATGGTCTTTACTGTATTAATTTACGAAATAATGCCACTCATAACGCTATGCATGTTTAAGCTAGCACTAAAAGGTGTATTATTGATGATGACTTTTCTACGTTATGGCATAGGAGATTAGGACATATATCTATAGAAAGAATTAAAAGATTAGTGAAAGATGGGGTACTTAGTACTCTAGATTTTACTGATTTTGAGACATATGTGGACTGCATTAAGAGAAAGCAGACTAACAAGTCAAAGAAAGGTGCCAATACAAGTTCAAACATATTAGAAATCATACATACGGATATATGTTGCCCAGACATGGACATTCAAGGTTAGAAATATTTTATCACCTTTATTGATGATTTTTCTCGAAATATGTATCTCTATATGCTTCATAATAAGAGCGAAGCATTGGATGCCTTCAAGAGCTTTAAGGTTGAAGTAGAGAAACAATGTGGAAAGCAAATAGAGGTGGTGAATATTATGGTAGATACACTGAGAATGGACAAGCGCATGATCTGTTCGCTAAGTTTCTTTAAGAATATGGGATAGTTACCCAATACACTATACCTAGTTCACCAGACCAGAATGGTGTAGCAGAAAGGAGAAACCGAACACTATTGGACATGGTGTGGAGTATGCTTAGCAACTCTAATCTTCCTAAATCCTTGTGGATTGAAGCTTTAAAGACGGCTGTATATATATTAAACCGAGGTCTAACCAAGGTTGTCTCAAAGACGCCATTTGAATTATGGAAAGGTTGGAAACCGAGTTTGCAACATATGCGCATTTGGGGATGCCCGTCTGAGGTGAGGATTTATAATCCACAAGAGAAGAAGCTGGACCTAAGGACCATTAGTGGGTATTTCATTAGATATGCCGAACGGTCTAAGGGTTATAGATTTTACTATCCATCTCACAATACTAGGTTTGTAGAATCAAGAAATGCAAAATTTCTTAAGAATTACTTGATTAGTGGGAGCGATCGATCCCAGGGTATTGGTTCTAAGAAAGATCATTCAGATGCTCAATGTGCCACTTCAAGTAATGGGCTAATTGTTATTCTTAACAACATGCCTTGAGTACAAATGCGTGTTGAAGAACCAGTCTTGAAAGTATCACAAGCTGTTGATCCTGATCTAGTAGATGTTGAAGTTCAACAGATGCCTACAATTGTTGAACAACATGATCCTGCTCCTCAGGAGAATATTGATGCAACATTAAGAAGATCTACTAGCTTAAGGAAATCAGTGATTCCTAATGATTATGTTGTGTATCTACAAGAATGTGACTATAATGTTGGAGCTGGAAATGATCCTGAGACGTTTTCACAGGCCATGAGTTCTGAGGTTTCGAACTTATGGTACAATGCCATGAAAGAAGAGATGGTTTCTATGGCGTCTAACCGAGTCTGGGATCTCGTCAAGTTGCCTGATGGTGTGAAAGCCATCGGATGTAAATGGGTCTTCAAAATAAAGAAAGACTCACAAGGCAACATTGAGAGACATAAGGCAAGACTCGTTGCCAAAGGATTCACTCAAAGGGAAGGAATCGACTACACAAAGACATTTTCTCATGTATCTAAGAAAGATTCACTTCGTGTGGTCATGGCATTGGTTGCCCATTTTGATTTGGATTTGCATCAAATGAATGTGAAAACGACTTTCCTTAATGGTAACCTAGAGGAAGAGGTTTATATGAAATAACCTGAAGGATTCTTCTCTAGTGATGGTGAGCATTTAGTTTGTAAGCTTAATAAATCCATATATGGATTAAAACAAGCTTCCCATCAATGGTATTTAAAATTCTATAACGTCATCACTTCATTTGGTTTTGAAGAGAACGTCATGGATCAATGTATATACCAAAAGGTTAGTGGGAGTAAAAATTGTTTCTTGGTGCTATATATGGATGATATTTTGCTTGCAGCCAATGATAAGGGTTTGCTACATGAGTTAAAACAATTCCTCTCTAAAAATTTTGATATGAAGGATATGGGTGAGGCATCTTATATCATTGGCATTAAGATCCATAGAGATAGACTTTGAGGTGTCTTGGGTTTATCTTAGGAAACCTATATCAATAAAGTTTTAGAGAGATTTTGGATAAAAGATTGTTCACCAAGTGTTGCACCTATTGTGAAGGGTGATAAGTTCAATTTGGATCAATGCCCAAGGAATAATTTAGAAATAGAACAAATGAAAACCATTCCATATGCTTCAGCCGTTGGAAGCCTGATGTATGCTTAGGTTTGTACCAGACCTGACATTGCATTTGTTGTTGGGATGCTAGGAAGATATCAGAGTAACCCAGGTGTTGACCATCGGAAAGCTGCAAAGAAAGTAATGAGGTACCTACAAGGAACCAATGATTATATGCTCATGTATAGACGAACCGATGATCTGGAAGTAATTGGATACTCCGATGCGGACTTTACTAGTTGTGTTGATTCACGAAAATCAACATCTAGTTACATTTTCATGCTTGTTGGTGGAGATGTGTCTTCGAGGAGTGCAAAATAGTCCTTGACTGCTACTTCCACTATGAAGGCCGAGTTCGTATCATGTTTTGAGGCCACATTGCATGGTGTATGGTTGAAGAGTTTTATTTCCGAGCTTAGAGTAGTTGACTCTATTTTTAGGCCATTAAGATTGTACTGTGATAACTCAACTGTTGTTTTATGGCTAAGAACAACAAAAGTGGTAGTCGTAGTAAGCACATCGACATTAAATACTTGGCCATAAGAGAGCGTGTTAAGGGAAAGAAAGTGGTCATTGAGCATGTAAGCACTGAGTTGATGATTGCTGATCCTTTGACTAAAGGCATGCCACCAATGAAATTCAAGGATCATGTAGAGAAAATGAGAATTGGTTCCACTTTGTAAATGTATATATACAATTTATTAATGAAACTTTTATATATTGTGATATTTTCTCATATTCATGGGCACCTTAATTTATTTGAGAAAATATATATTTTATTGGACCAAGAATAAATATAGAATTTATTCATTAAGTTTCGTTACCACATAAAGTATAATACTTGAGAAACTAAATACATTGTAATACATGGAAGATAATACTCGCTCTTAGAGGACATATTGCTATGATTCATGTGTTTTGTTACTCAAGAGAATTTTACTTAATGTTTGCACCAAGTGGAAGAATGTAAATCAAAGTGGTGCAACGTAAAGTGAATCGTGGAATAGTTCGGTTTCTTCGGAACCGTACGTCAATTCTGAAACCAAATGATGTTCTTGATGGAAGAACCTTAATAAAGCATCGGGTCCTCTCACTATTAACTGCAAGAATTTAGATACACCATCAATACGCAGAGAATAAGTGTGAGAAACCAGTGAGAGCATCAAATTGAAAATCCATTGAAATTCCCATGTAAGTGTTGAAATTTGATCAATAACAGGATGTATGTTTTCAATTCATTTTTGTTTCCGCTGCATTTAAATTATGCGTTCATATGATTTTCTGAACGTTTCTAGATTGAATTGTGATATTACAAATCCAACCTAATACTTTAGATTAAATCATTTGAATTATTTTGTAGTTTAAGAATAACGTTTTCCTTACCACTAAGACGGTTGAAGAATTGTAAAATTAATTTTTAAATTAAATTTATCACATTACTTACACATAAATAAATGATTTTATTAATAAAAATCAAAATTTTTATTTTAATTATTATTTTCGCTATTTAATAACAACTCTAATATTATGATGTGTTGTTTTCTCTCTGTCGTATTTATTTTTAATTTTATTATATATTTTACTCTCATTTAAATAATAATATTTTAATTATATGTGTCAAATAATAACAATTTATTATAAATTTATGAACCATTTTAAAATAATAATAGAAGAAAAAAAATAATTTCTTATTCTAAAAATTTAATGTTGACTTTAACCTATCGTAATTGTAAACACCCTACCTTTTCTGTTCCATGTATACGATGTGCAAGATTGGCTGTTCCGTATATATATTTACACACATGAGAGGGCAGCCAATCATATTTTTGCTAATACCTGAGTATTAATACTTTAGGTAAATTAAAAAAAATCTTTAAAATTTATAACAAGAAAAATAATATCTTAATAATAATGAAAGTGTTTTAATTTTATGGTATTAAATATTAAACTAACTTAAATGACTACAATTCAAATTAAATGAAATTAATTTTACAAGTTAAAAATAAAATTGTGTACAAAAAATTTTTAATAAGAAAAATATATAAATAAATATAAATGTATTATTTTGTGGTTATAATTTTAGATTTTATTTTTACAAAAAAAATTACAAAAAATAATACAACTAAAACATATAACAACAAAAACAACTCAATAATATTAAATGATATTTAATTCAACGGTATTTAATATTAAACAAATCTAAATATCTATTTTTCAATTTGAATTGAGTCTAATTGATAACGTTCAAAATAAAATAATGTGTTAAATTTTTTTAATAATAAATATATGAGATAAACATAAAATGTAATACTTTTGTGACCACACGTTTTAAATGTATTATTTTTATTTTCCATTACAATAGTACTTTTTATTTTAAAAATTACAATTTTATTATAAAAAATGTTAATATACTTAATCATATATATATATATATATATATTTATTTATTTATTTATACCCATAAATTTGATATCTAGATATAAAATTATTATAGTATCACTTATTAACATGTATGAAATACAACGTGATACCTGAATTTAGCATTCAATATAAAGTATAATGATATTGCAACAATAACTTTTATTATTGTTACAATAAAATATATAAAATGTAAATTTTACTCTTAATATTAATTATACCTTAATTTTATTATTATTATATAAAATTATCATAATGAATTATTCTTAAAAAAATTAAAAACAATGCTCCTAAAATTTATAAAAACAAGAATTTTAACAGCTTTAAAAATGAAAGATGTAACAGCACAGGGAATTAACGTACACAATTATTAATGTATTACACGTGGAAGTAAAAAGACAATAATCTGGAATTAATTGTTGATTTAATTGATCCCTACTAATCTCTACCAAATAAATAAAAAAGGAAGAGGAAAGAGCACCATCGTCGTTGCAGAAATAAGTTAGAAAAAAAAATTTCGAACGAAATTTAATTAAACAATATTTAATATTAAATAAATTTATAATAAAAACATATATATTGAATATAATAAATATTATTTACATTGTTAAAATTATAAAAACATTTTTTTTACATAGCTCATGTTAAACGATGGTACATACTATAAAAAAAACACAACATTTAATCCGCGTACGAGCGAGAAAAAAGATAAAACCTTCCGAGATATTTGAATTTATCTTTTCCTAAGACGTCGGCGTAGAAAAAGAATTATATATGTATGATATGATCAATTATCCAAAATATTACCTAATTATTTATATTCCTGTATCTTAATGGTGTAGATTTATAAAGGAGTGGATATAGAAAATTACTCATCAATATCTCAACCATTGATACATACAAATATAAAACAACACTTAATAATTTATAACCAATGATCACATATATATATGGCTATAAAAAATTATCTAGTTTTTTGGCTAGTGTATAGAGTCGTTTACTAATTATCTTAATTTAGACCGTTGAGATGATAAAAAAAGAAGGAAAAAGTAGTTAATAGACATAATTGGAGGTCTCAAGTAGTTTTTTTTTTTCATCTTTTCAAGGATTAAAAAAGAGTAAAATACGAGAAGGTATCCATGCGAAGACTGAAGCTAGATATAGTCAAGATGATCAAATTGCCATTCAAGAATCTGAACTGTAAAAACCGTAAAGATTCAAGAAAGTCTTAATTCAAGAGCTGTTAGAAATTAAAATAGAATAATTATTCTGTTACATGTTGGTTAGTGTGATTGTACAGGTTACTTTATTTGATAAGTTGTTCAAAAGATTAATTTTTCTATAAATAGTAGCAATAGATTTTGCAGTACGTGCGTTACAGAGTTGTATTCACTTTTCATAAAAGAAAACGAATCTCTATAAACACACATACTGCCCAGTCTATTGCTGTTATTTATAAATACACAAACTAATTTTTTGAACAATTAATCAAATAAATTGACCTGTACAATCACACTAACAAATATATAGCAGACTAATTATTATATTTTAACCACCAACATCCCTTGAACCAAAACTTTCATAAATCTTCATGGTTTGTATAACTCAACTTCTTCTCAGATTCTTGAATGGCAACTTCATCATCTTTGATTATTATCTAACTTCAGTCTTCGCATATTGATCAGATACCTTCTCAAAATGTATCGCATGAAAGTCTTCAAATCACATCTCAAAGAAGGATACGTGATTCTGCACAGCAAATAACTCACAATTATGTGGTGCTGTGTGTTACTGTTGCCTAGGCCCGTAATTTGTAAAATGCCATGCAGAAACGAGGACTCTCTAGTTGACAAAAAAGAGAGAGAGAACTTTCAAGACAGTCACACTATTTATTTATATGGATTAAAATTTTAAAAGGGTAGCGTTAACTCGAATTATCTTATCACAATACTCGCATAGACCATCCCCTCTCCCGCCCCCCCTCCCTCTCTCTCACTTTTCTTCTTTCCATAATGAGAGCATCAACTTTCTTCAACCTGCAAATATTTATCCAAGCCAACGACCACTATGTGAAGAAATTATCAATCATATGATGTATGACATCTGCACCATCTATATGTACTGTTTCATCTTTGACCTAAAAAAAGTGAAAAATAAACACTCAGGAAAAAATATTATTTTTTATTTAATGAGAAAAAGAAGAAAAACAGATCATACTAAAGCAACTTTCATATACTCATGCAAGGGCATAAATGCCAAGCTGCCTGCATATGTGGGAGGGGGAGGAAGAGGACAGAATGACCTGAATAATACTATGAGCAGCAAATCTCTGTCTGCTGCTGTGAAAGCTAACATCTATTTTTTCCCATGAAACAAGTGATAAGCCTGTAACCAATTCCTCTGCAAAAAGAAGATGTACCACACTTTATAGTAAGCAAACATTTTATTATTTTAGGGAACTCAGAGAAAGCCAATTGAAGAAGCAATAAACTAAATAACTGTAAGACCAAAATAGAATAATATTAAAAGATATCAAACGGATTCATAAATTTAAAAGTAAGGTTAGAAAAATGGGAGGTGGTTTGGTCATCTTTAACAAATGAGCCTTTTGGCCAGATATCAAGTCGCATGCATAAAATATTCAGCATGGGATAATAGATCAGACATGCCGAACTAATGAATGAATCCCATTTGTGATATTATTAACCTAGATTAACAATCCCTGAGCCAAAAAATGCATTTTAAGCTTCAAATAAAGAATAATTTCTCATTTAAAACAAAAAAACACTAAATATGCAACTGAAAAAGGCGACACAGATGTGAAGGAAGCACCCAAAGAAAATAAAAGGAAAATGAAAAAAGGATAGCCAAATTCAAAGGTGTGTACAAAAAGAATCATGTCAGATTAAAATTTGGGTTAATTAGAAATACCTCCAGTTGGATTTCTTGAACAAGCAAAAAGCCCAACATGTTTGAAAAATAACAATCATTACCCTTATTGTCATTGTCATAAAATTTTCAAGATAGTTGTAACAAAAAAATAATAATAATAATAATCAACAAAAGTCAAAATTTTATGAATGATATTGTCATAAAACAATAGCTAAGAAAGTGTGATTGATTATTTTCTATATTGGACCTACGTTCTCGCAGTATTTGAAAACTTCAGGGGCTCTGTAGTAAATTTTCCTTAAATTAATTAGAAAAGCAAATAAAACCTGTGATCAAAATGCTCTAGAATTATAATAAAATCTCAAACCTTCGATCTTGTCTCCGCAATTATCCTTTATTGAAGTTATTTCAGACTGTTCAGAGTCATAATCCTTGCAGTGTTCTTCATGTACAACGTGTGGATACTTTTCATTAATAACATCCTCCCACTGACAAAAAGGGGGAAAAAACTGCTTGCTTTATTAATTTGCTAATATGTTAGTTAAAACATCGAAAATAAAAATTATAAGGATAATGAATAGGGATGGAAAAAAGATCCAACAAGTCATAGATATTTGTTCTATGTAATACACTCCAAATCAGATCAAAATGGATCAATTTTAGATCGAATCGGATCGTGATTCACGTACATGATTAACGGATCATATCAGACCATGATCCACTTATAAGAATAATGAATTAGATCAAAATTGATGATCTAAATTTAAATCTATTTAGAGCTAAAATAATCACATTAAATTTTCAACCTCCCTAATTTATACAACCATTTATTTGAAAAAATTTACATTATGAATAATCATTTTTAAAATTTTTCCCTTATATTTTTATAAATCTCTATCCCTTATATTTTTATAAATCTCTATCTATTATTGCGTAAAATTTATTAAATTTAAATTTAAATCATTCATAACTATTCATTTATTTTTATATTTATTCTATACTTAAACGATATTATTATTTTCTAATTGTGAGTAATTGATTCAAATTTTATTTTTTTTATTTGTAAATAATAAAAGGAAATTTGAGAATGAATGCGTAAATTATGCTATATTTAGAATTTTATATGAGATCAAGTTAACAATGTAAATTTTTTTTTGTTTATAAAAGTATTAATTTTTTTTGTAATTTATACGATTATAAAATTAATGAAAAATTAAAACAAAAGTTGAGGTATATTCATTATAAATAAGAAAATCTCTCTTAAAACGTTTTAGTTTTAGGGAAAAAAACTTGAAAATTTTAAATCGGGTCATAGATATCTATTGATCCACGGATCAACACATGATTCGATCCATCTAATTCATGGATCAAAATAAATCAAATCAGACTAAATCTTTTGAAGAACAGATTAGATCCAATCCATTACCATACCCAATAGTGGTACCTTTGGTAATTCACTATTACGTCTAATCGAAGATGTTCTCCAGCCTACAATATCTTTATACTATTTTGTTATAGAAAACAAAATATTAGCCAAAGAAAGGTTTAAGATAGATCTCCAGAAATATACAGCAATAATAATAACTATTCAAAAATTGAAAATAGGATACGGTCATATCCCACATTTGAATATACCACTCGACTTCTGAATGTACGCAATGCAGACCTGCACATGATTTAGTTGTCATCCTACATCTCAGATTTGGATCCACTAATGAAGCTCAAAAAGCAAGCGATAACTAAGATCATACGAATTTCTATAATATTTATAACAGAGAAAGAAGTCAGGTACACAAAAATGGGATACAAAACTTACATGAAATAGCAATCATCATAATCTGTTATCATACGTTTAAGCAGTGGAGGCTTCCCATCATCAAAGTCAGTAAGAAAAAGGTGCCGTCCTGTTCTCCTAAATATTAAATGAATAATACAGCTAGCAACTTTTTCGATAGCAGTCACACCAAAAAGAAATGGTACCTAGAGAAATGGTAAATTTATATAATGAAAAATAAAATAACATAGATAAAGAACAAAAAAACGCAAACAATTTCATTGATCGATGTACCCAGGAACAATTCAGAAACACTGGTAGGTGGCCTTTAAAGTGGGCCATATCATATGCTCATCCCCATTAGCTTACCACCCTATTTCTCTTTAAAATGATAAAGATTCAATATTTATTTCATTTCTCAGCTTAAAATGCAGATCCTAAATTTCCAAAATGATAATGATATAGTACAATTACTGAAATTTTTTATACTTAAACTGTTATAAGATACGATTACACACTGGATTTTAACCACACAATGTATCTTGATAGTCATGCCCCTTCTACCTGACTCCTTTGAGTAAATGACCCAAGTTTCAACCTTCAATGAAATAACTAAGTTGACCATGAAAATATTTGCAGGGAGTTGAAAGAAAGAGGCAGCTACTTAATTTTTATGGACACTAACAGGGCCAAAATGAAGAGTGAAGTAAGTGAGTTAGGTACAATCTGATACCTGCTTATTACCCCTTGAACCAAGGTGAGGTGTAGCGGTAGTAATGAAGTTCATGGCCTCCAAACCACCAATTGTGCCCCTTGAATCCATATATTTTTCCAAAGATGAATGATCTGTATTATCAATTTTGGGGGGTCTATATAGTCTCCCTATAGCATATCTTGCCACAAGACCTCCCACAGAATGTGCAACAAATGAAATCTTTCTTAAAGTTGGTTTTCTTTCAATTACTTCAAGGACCTAGAGTTGAAACATTCAGTTAAGGCCAAACAATTAGCAACAATAATGTGTCAAATCTCAAAATATAGAAAAGATCTAGTTAACTGCAAGATGAGGGTAAAATAGAAACCTCTTGTGCCAATCTATCGCCCATAACATCAACACCATCTAAAGTTAGCCTCGAGACATTTCGTTCACTACCTACAAAAAGGCTAAAAAATGTGATGCACAGCACAGACATTTTTCAGACTCGGTAAAATGCCATCAATTAAAAGATTCAAAACTGCAGTAGATTCACTCTTAGGCTAAAGATATATTAAAATGTTTCAAAATACAACAGGTGACACTAAGAATTAGAATTAGAAGACAAAACTGTGCCACGTTCTACTGTCAAGACAATATGCCCGCGGATCTAATTTTTAGAAGTATACCAGATAGACATAAATTTTAATAAAAATTCAGAACAGAAAGATCTTAGTAATATAGAGTAGGGAGAATGACGCTAGTGGTCTCAAACCTTTGGGTAGTAGAGCGCTTTAATCCCGTAGCTTTCAATTCGAATATTTTAGTCATAATTTTAAAAACATGTGCACATTAGTCATAAAGGGATGTACTTCAGTCCCAAAAATAGTGCACATAAATCTTATAGATTTGAACTTTTAGGACTAAAGTGAATATTTTTTTGAAGTTATGATATTAAAGTGCTCCAATTGAAAACAATGGGATTAAAAAAGTCTTTTTGTAAAAGCTAAGAACCTTCCGTGCCCCTCATCTTATAGAGTACTACTATGTACCCCAATTGGGACACATTTCTAGAATCTTTTAAAAGCTTCAAGGGACAGCTTTTCAATATAGATTCCCTAAAAAACTGTTTCTTAAACTTGATTGCATCATAACTGATTCAATGCATAAAAGAGAAGAAGACTACTTACAGTGAACGAACACATTGTTGGGAAGCACTTTCACAAATTGCTCTGCCGCAAACTTCCAATCAGTGGCACTGAAGGCGCAAATAATGAATCAGCACCATATAAACAAATAATTCCCAGTAAGAAATTATATATTGTTTGGTTGCTAGTAGAAAAGCAATGAGAAAAAGGAATTTAAAAAAACACAAATACTAAATCATATAATTTATACCGCTTGTTAATACAAAATCTAGCCAGCCCGCTCAAACTATATTAAGATTAGTTTGAGTGAAATTTCGAATCCCAATAAAATTGATAATCTATTTCTGAATCAGTATGTTGACAGTGCGCAACAACAGAAAACAGTTAATAGACACTTCACTGAATGAATGATTGTTACAATGACAGCTAGCTATTTATATACACTTTACATTTCCTTCACCAATCCTATCCTAGTCACTACTTAACTTAATATCACAAACTCTAACACTCCCCCTCAAGAACTCTAACACCCCCTCAAAACTTAAGGTCTATGCAACAATTGTTTAATTAACAATTATTTCTTTAAAACTTGTTCTCTAACAAAAGGACAATCGATCTCAATGCATTTCGTATGAACGTGTTGCATTGGATTGTGAACAATATGTAAAGCACTAATTCTATCACACATTAGTTTAGGCACACAATTCAATTTTACACCTAGCTCTTGCAACAAAGAAGTGATCCACAACACTTCAGCTGTTCCCCCTGCAAGAGCACAATACTCAGCTTCGGCTGAGGAGCAAGAAACAATACGTGGCTTGGATGATTTCCAAGAAACCAACTTTCAACCAAAAAATGTGCAATAACCGCTAACACTTCGCCTATCATCTGAGCAAGAAGCCCAATCAGAGTCAATATTACAAATCAAATCCAAATTGGAAGGTTTGAACAACATAAGTCCAGCATTCAAAGATCCTTTGAGGAAGTGCAGTACACGTTTAATAGCGACAAGATGAACATCTATTGGACAACTGAGAAACTGGCAAAGTTTGCTCACTGCAAATGCTATTTCTGGCAGAGAAATGACGCAATTCTAGAGGGCAATTACTAAGCTTCTGTAAACTGTCATATTAGCAAGAGGAGTACCATCCCTCTTGCTAAGAACACCACCAGATTTCATTGGAGAATAAACTGCCTTGGATTGACTCAAACCAGCTTTAACCAACAGGTCCCCAACATATTTGGATCGATTGAGATGAAGACCTGTACTAGAATGAACAAACTCAATGCCTAGAAAGAATTTCAAAGACCCAAGATCCTTTAGAGCAAATTTGTGATGAAGATCATGGACAAAACTGTTGCATGTCGGAGGAATTGGAGCCAAAAAGCACATCATCAACATAGATCAAAACAAACATCACAGAATCTGCAGTTCTTCCAACAAACAGGCTAGTGTCACTCTTAGTATTGACAAAACCCCAAGCCACCAAACATCACTGAAGCTTCATAAACGAAGCCCTCAAGGCCTGTTTCAAACCATACAAAGCTTTATGTAATCTACACACTTTGTTTGGTTGCAATGGATCCTAAACCAGGTGGTTGTCTCATGTAAACTGCCTCTTCTAAATCCCCATTTAAGAGGCATTATTTATGTTCAATTGTCTAATCTACCAGCCATAGAACAAGGCAATTGAAAGGATAATGTGTATTGTGGTCATTTTGATCACTGGACTGAAAGTCTCAGTGTAATCCAAACCAAGAGTTTGCAAGAAACCTTGAGCCACAAGATGAGCTTATTACTTGTCCAATGTGATATCTGATTTTTCCTTTGTACGAAAAACCCCAAGATTGCCAATGATCTTTGCATGTGGTGGAGGGTCTACAAGCAGCCAAGTTTTGTTTGGAACCAAGGCATTATACTCAAGTGTCAAGGCTTCTCTCCATTCAGGATGTAAACAGGCCTTAATCAACTGTTTAGGAGCCTTTAGTAAAGGTATTTTGTGTTTGGAATGGCTAGTCTTGGCACGAGTAAGTATATGATGCACATTAGAGGTAGCAGGAGGCAAAACAATGTTAATAGAAGGGTTATGCTCAATAGGTGAAAAGGAACCGGGAGAAGAAACAAGAGGAGACACTGAAGAACTATTTGGTATAGACTGGCAAAACTAATAGAGAAGGCATAGGAACATATGGAAGGGAAGACTCCAAACGAACAGAAGATTGAACCATAAAAGAAGAACTATGATTCAATGAAGAAACAACCTGAGGAGTACAAGAACACATAGGCAACCAATGAGGGATATGTACAGTGGATAAAGATGGTGAAAAACCAGAAGACAATGACAAATGAAAAGAATTTGCAAAAGGAAACTCGCTCTCAAAGAAAACAACATGCCTATTGGCAAAATTTTTGAGTGGTCATATCAAGATAGATGTAACCACGCTAATTAGGTGTATATCCCATAAAAGTGCAAATTGTTGAATGAGCTTGAAGCTTATTTTTAGCATAGGGATGTAGACATGGGAAACAAAGAGACCTAAAGACAAGCAAAAAAGCATAGTCAGGTTGTTGTAAGTACAAAAGTTCATAGGGAGAGGCAAAATTTAAAGCTTTTGTGGGTAACCTCTTCAACGTGAAAACAGTAGATCTAAAGGCATAGGATCAAAAATTGACAGGTATATTAGACTTGAACAAGAAACTCAAACCTGTATCAACTACCCTGTGATGCCTGCATTCAGCCAAGCCATTTTGCTCAAAAGAATGAGGACAAGTCACAGGATAATTGATACCACAGGATTCTAGCAACCTAGCAAGAGTTTTGAACTCAACTGCACCATCACTTTAGACCTGTTTTATATGCTTACCAAACTAGCATTCCACCATGTTTTTGAATTTCAAAAAAATGGATACTACCTGATCTCGAGAATACTAGAAGAAAATCCATTGAAAACATGAGAAATCATCCACAATCAACATGAAATATTTCTCATCTCCATTACCAATAACAGGTGAGGGACCCCACAAATCAAAATATTGTTTAACCTTTACATGACAAGAACTAAATGGCAATTTGTGTGACTTTGCTAATGTATAGGTTATGCAAGTTGATGTATAGGGCAAAGTGGAGGCAACACTTATTCCACAATTCTTAAGCACTCTATTTACAATAGGCTGAGAGACATGTCCCAATCTGTCGTGCCAAACTGAACTAGTAGTAAGAAAAGATGACTTGGAAATAGCTTGCACACCAACATTAGGAACAACCCCCAACACTTTGTACAGTCCTTTATCCATTGGTCTTTTGAGAAGCACTCTTTGTAGGCTTGTCCTTAACAAAAAAACAATCATCATGAATCTTAAAGAATACATCATTATCTGTACAAAGCTCATGTGCAAAAATAAGCGTTGTAGAGATTTCAGGTGCATGCACGACATGCTTCAGATGTAAATAATTAGAACTACTGTTGGAACAACAACAAAACCAGTGTTAGAAATAGAAACTTTACCCCATTGCTAACAAGGATACCATCTTATCCTGTATAGTCGAAAATGTTTGTGAGATTACCTACATCATCTGTCACATGGTGAGTAGCATCAATGTCAAGAACCCAAGCAATGTCTATGCTATTTTCATTCTGACCAAAAGGTAACAAATGCACAACCTCCATTTCCTCTACTAAAATTATCACCATGTCCACCAAAAATGAGATTCTTGAGAGCATAACATCAAGAGGCAACATGTCCAATTTTGTAACAAAAGTGACATTGCACATTTCTACTTGTACCTCTTCCTTGATTATTAGACCTCTCACGACCTCGAACACTAAGAGAATTATTGTTATTGTTAGAATTCCAACTTCTTTAACTTGCATATGAGTAATTCTTGCCTTTATTGTTATTATTCGAAACTGTGGTGATATTTGCTTGACATGCTTGACTTTCTTCAATTTTATCTTGCTAAAAAGTTAGGTTTTCATATGATAATAACTTGATTTTAACTTCTTCAAGTGAGATCTTCTCACCTCGAGTATTGAAGGAACAAGAACAAGGATTAAATTGAGGACCTAATTCACTACAGATTGTGACGATAAGATCTTCATCATCTACGAGTATGCTAATAGCCTCTAACTCATCAACAATTCCTTTGATCTTTTCAAAATAATCACTAAAAGGGAGAGAATCTTTATGTAGAGTTTACAGTTGAAGTTTTAACTCCATAGCTCGAGCTCTACTAGTATTAGCAAAATTAGACTTAAGACTATTCCACATATCAAAGTTTATATTTTCACAAATGGAACTATAAATCTAGCTCTTAATGACTCTATTAATGCGAGTCCAAAGAGTAAATTCAGGATTTATACATTAGTTCCTTCAAGAAACTTCGAAGGTTTCATTTTATCACCATTCACATAATCCTCAACACCATAAGCAGTAATTAAACTCATTACCTGCTCAAACTAGTGGAGGAAATTGCCTCGAACGAGTTTGATTCCTATGGATACATTAATAGGTGGAATCATTGAGGATAGATGAGCTAATTGTTTGGCAATCAACTCCTTTTCTCCTCAAGAAAATTGAGATACTTAATTTAGTGTCAAGTTCTTGATTATCCAGATCAATCTTGTTCAGTTGATCATTGATCATCTTAGTTTGAGATATTTGATCCATAGTTCTTAAGCAATTCTCGAAGAAAAATTGATCAATTCTTGAAAGAAGAGCAAGGCTCTGATACCATGCTCAATAACAGAAAACAATTAGGAGATATTTTAGTAAATGAAAGATACTTAACTGAATAAATGATTGTTACAATGACAGCTAGCTATTTATTTACACTTTACATTGCCTTTACCAATCCTATCCTAGTCACCGCATAATTTAATATCACAAACTCTAACAGACGGAAGAAAGAGTGATTTCATCATCTCTTAAAGAGTAATGACTAGCAATGTGGAGAATTAAAACCAAAGGTTTCCCCTTTTGAATTTTACATTTATACGTGAAATCCAAGACCTCGTATCAGGCACGAAACGAATAAAACCTTATCCAATACATTCCCAACCGGAAGAGGAAATTTTGGTTAACATGTCAAACATTACAACTTATACCTCCTAAAAAGAAGGAAAGCAGCAACAAATACTTCATTCCAGAAATAGATCGAGGTTCTATTAAAAGATATAAATGCAAAAATAAAAAACGACAGCGAAGAGCTGACCTCCCGAGGATTCCATTGACCATGATAACCAGATGATTAGCGGACGCTGAATCGGAATCCTTACAGCTCCAGATATCGCGACTTCCAGTAACCGACTCCGAATAGCAAACTCCGTTTTCTACAACGCCGTTGTCCATTCTAATTCAACACTATCTACCTCTCACTTTTCAAGCATTGATAAAATAACTAGAGTAATTTAGGAAGAAAAGAAAATCTCTAAAGAAAGAAATATAGTCAGTCGGTAGTATGTCTCTCGGAGATTTCCCGGGAAAATAGGAGTGAAAGCGTGAGAAAGAAGGGTAAAAAACGCTAGAAGTATGTGAGTTCTGACTGTTGTTCGGTCGCTGTTCCACTTTTCATAGAGATTAATTACCAGCTACCTTTGATTAATTACTTAAATTTCATGGCATCTTAATATTATTTAAAAAATTATTTTTTTTAATTTTTTAAATAATTATGAAACATATTAAAATATGAGTTTTTTGAATTTCATTCTATATGCATTTGAGTTTTTTGGACAACTATTCTATGTGATTTTCGTTGACACTTATAGGATAATCAATAGGTGTTTTGCAAATCAATTATTATATTTTTATAATTTTTTATTTAATTTTACAAACATATTTAAAACCTAATTGATATAATCACATTTAAATAAATAATAAAAATTTAATCATAAGTTTTTTAATTAATTAAAGATTTGTTATTGTAAAAATTCTTAATCAAAAAAGCAATGATTTTTGAATTTTGAAAATTTTTTTAAATACATTTTTTTAATAAGTTTTAAAAAAAATATAAAGAGTTTAGCTATATACACGTGCTCATGTAAATTGTTATAATTTTTACTATATACTTGAAATTATGTAATAGAATGATAAATAAAGACAAAAAAAATAATAGCAAGTTTTTTATTTAATCAAAGATGGTAAAAACTTTTTAACCAAAAGCTTCCATATATATCAAGATTAGTTACAATAAGCATTGTTAATTAAAATAAAACAAAAAGTATAAAAAAACAAATATGTAATTACTTTAATATAAAAGGATAATTTTGTTAAAAATTATTTTAAACATTGATTTAAATTTATATTTATAATATTACTAAGTTTTAATTATTTTATTGATTATTTTTTATAAATAAATGATATAATTAAAAATTATTTAAATACTTTATCGTATAAAAATGTATATACAAATTTAGATAAGAAAATACGAACAAACAAACACTATACTAACAAAAGAGTATCACATAACACCCGTAGTGAATGGAACACAAATTGTGATTGTATATACTCTTGTTTCTGCTTCATGCAAAAAATGGAGCAAAAACATTGCATCAAATGGTATAAAAAATCACACGGGTTAGCTCAAACATGCAAGTAATTAGAAGACAAATAAAAAGAACTAGATATATGGTGAAATATAACAAACTTTGTAAAATAACCTAAAAGTGAGTTTTAAAAACATATTAATGACCAGGAAAATGACGATTTGAGTGGCACAAACAAAGCTGACAAGAGCCACCTTGTAAGAAATGGATTTATTGATATGAATAAACGAATGTTTACAACCTATTTATACAAAAGAAAAGCAAATTTGTAATAATTAAAAATAAACACAATTACGAGAAAGACGTTCATTGGACAAATTTATCCTTCCCCACCAGTTCTGTTGGCTGGCCGCTAAATTCTGATCTCATATTCTTTAACATTCCCCCTCGGTTAGAATATATGTTAATTATTCCTAACTTGTTAAGTAAGCTCGAGAATCAGTAAAAACTCAAGGATTTGGTAAATATATCTCACGGCCGCTTCAATGTAGATACGATAAGTTTTGATCATTCCAAATTTGAATCTTTTCTCTTACTAGATGGCAATCGATCTCTACGTGTTTGGTCTGCTCATGAAACACCTGGATTTGATGCAATGTGAAGAGTCGCTGATTGTCACAATATAACTTGGTCAGGTCGAGAGTGTTCGATACCCAAATCATCCAAAATATATCGTAACCAGGTTACTTAGAATACGCCACGCTTAGCCGGTATTCTCGTCGCACTTGATCGTGAGATCGTATTTTGTTTCTTAGTCTTCCAAGAAATTAACGAAGTTTCAAGAAACATACAATATCCCTGGTACGATCGACCGTATCTCCGTGCATTTTGCCCAACAGATCACAAAAAGCATTTAGTTGTAATGAACTAGTCAATAGAAACAGACCTCGCTCAGCGTGTTCTCGACATATCGTGAGCACTGCCGAATGCCTCCAAACGTGGTTGTCGTGGTTTATCCATATATTGACCGAGAATGCTGCACGGCATACACTAAGCTCCGGCCTCGCGATGGTCAAGTATATTAATCTCCCAACAAGTCTTCGATAGACGCTGGATTACCGATGAATTCTCCTTCAACCTCGTCGAGTGGATAAATTTTGTTCCATAGGTGAATTGGCGTATTTGGCACCAAGATAACCCATATCCTCCAATATTTCAAGTGTATTATGCAGGTTGTGACAATTCCTTCATCGAACGTGAAACTTCTATGCCCAAAAAATACTTTAATTCACCGAGATCTTTAAGCTTGAATTGTCTCACGAGATGATTCTTAGTTTCTTCAATGTCTTGTATATTGTTTCCTGGTACATTATATCATCTACATAGACAAGAAGAGCCGAGAAGGAATTACCACGGGTTCTGGACGAATGTGAGCGATCATACTTGGATTGGTTAAAACCACTAGCTTAAGTGTCATTGGGATAGCTGATTTAACCATTGTCGTAGGCTTGTTTAAGTCCATACAAAGATTTATGTAGCTTACATACTGCGTTTCCCCCCTTTCGTCCGAATCCGTGTGGAAGTGGACACGTAGACATCTTCTAAGATCACCATGTAGAAAAGCATTGCTGACATCAAGTTGTCGAAGATGCCAATTTTGAATAGCAAGAACGGCAAGAAGCCGAACAAAGGACAAGTTTGGCTACCGGTGCAAAAGTTTCTCGGTAGTCAAAACCTTCAACTGATCGTATCCTTTAGCCACTAATCGAGCCTTGTATCGCTCCACGCAGCCATCAGATTATACTTGATTTTTTAGACCCATTTACAACCAACTCCGGTTTCTTGTTTCGAGGAAGCCGTCAAGGCCCAAGTGCCTATTAGTTTCAAGTGGCATCCAGCTTGCTTTCACGGCAAGCCGCCATTTTGGATCATTGAAAGCTTCAAAGAAAAGTTGGTTGGTTCCCCCGAGAATGGAAATAGAAGAGTGTAGGCAGCACGTGCGCAGATAATCGGGTCACAGTAAAGTACGAGATAAAGAATGCAGAAGTACCTTTGTCTTCGACGATGTTAAGGTGAGCGAGACGGCGGAAGGGACCGGTATGTAATAAGCTTCTACATGATATTTTCAAGGTAGCTAGAACATTGGCGGATCGACGGGCCTATGTGATCGGTGTTCGAGTAAGCATGTGTGGAGAAGTTGATGATGATGTTTCTCGAAGATGAATTCAAGATGAAGAGTTGTTGTCTCAGCCGATTGTTGGAAGGACACCATTGATGTATGATCAAGTGATATATTTGGATTGGTTGATTGACGAATGTCAGGTATGTCATCACAGATAGTATCTTCTCGATGGAGGAAATAGGGTCAAGTGGTTTGACAATGGCGAAGTGAAATAAGGAAATACATGTTCATGAAAGATAACATCTCGGAGACACTAAAGTCTTGCTTGCTTCCAGATAGACACGATAACCTTTTGATCCCGCATGGATACCCAATGAATATGCATTTACGTGATCTAGCATCAAACTTAAGTAGTCGATTATGACGTGCGCATAGACACAAAACAAAGAGAACCAAAACACGAAGATGTTCATACCTAGGAGTTTTGTGAAAAAGGACTTCAAATGGTGTTTACCCTCGAGAACGATGTCGAGTACGATTTACAGGTACGTGGTCAGAAGAATGGCATCTCCCCTGCACTGTTTATAAGATTGGCTTGGAAGAGCAAATGAAATGGATATCGGTAAGATGACGATGTTTGCGTCAGAACACCATTTTATCGAGTGGGTAGAGACACAACTAGTTTCACGGCGATTCCCTTGGTAGAAAACATCCGGTCATAGAAAATTCTGGTCCATTGTCACTACCACGAATGATTTTAACTCTGGATGAAAATTGTGTTTCAACAAGATTGACGGCGTGGTAAAGAGATGTGCGGTATCGATTTAGCATGTAAGAGATAGACCCACGTGCATCTTCGAAAGTAGTCATCAACAATAGTGAGAAAATAACGTGCTCCATTGGCTTGGAACGTGATAACCACCCCAAATATCGACATGAATCATTTCAAATGGTGCTTTTGTATCGATGGAACTTAAAGGAAATGGATTACGTGTTTGTTTAGCTAATGGACAAATAGAACAATCACTAATGGAACAAAAAGGTGTGTTGATGGAAAGAGAAATTACACGCAAACCGTTATTAGATAAATGACCAAGTCACGCCATGCTTAGATGAGGTGTCGAAGCGTTGTTTGAAACGGAGAAACATCCACTTTTTCTAAATAGTCGCAGTGTAGTTCCGCTTTCTCGCCTTCCCATCCCAATCGTTTTTCCCCGAAAGCATTTGTCCTAACAAAGCACACATCACGTAGCGAAGGTGACATGAAATAACGAGGTTTCGAGTTAGTTTAGCTAAAACTAAGTTTAATTTGAATGAGGGAACACACAAGCATTACGGAGTATGAAATTATTTGAGAAATGTACAAAGGCTAATACGTGTGACACGGGCAAGAGAATGATCAGGTAAATGTACATGTCGACATTAGGACTCGAACCGAGCTCATAAGGTTTTGGGGAATGCACTACGTGGATCGCTGTCTCTCGTATCAAAAATCCAACGGGTTTCCGAATGGAAAACAGTTTCACATAATGTGTTACCTCAAGAAGTAGTCACTTGACTTGCCACGCTACCCGATTTGACGGATTGGATCGAGGTTGTGCGAGCTCTTGATATCGTGGGAAGATGTAAGGTCATGGAATGGTGTTCGTGCCCGAGCACTTTCTTGAAAGTCGCATGATGAGCTTTGGAAGTGAAGCCATAACTTGTATTTCTCTTTATCTTGAATTGCTCCTTTCTTCCGACACACGTTGATGTCATGTCCATTCAAACCACAAAAATTACATTTGAGACGCTTTCAAGCTTTCAAAATTGTGTCCATCGAGACCACAAAAATCAAATTTGAGGTGACTTCCGGCAATTCTCGAATTATGGCCTATATTATTGCATCGATCGCACTGAGATGTGGATTCCTCAGCGGGTAATTTTTGTGAGAGTATATCAGGACGACTATCTCTGCAACAAGTGCGGCAGCTTCCGGCATCCTTCCCATGCTTTCAGGTGGAGACAAATTTCTTTTTTTCATCTTGAACAATAAGTGAATAGACCTTATTTAATCGTAGGTAATGGTTCCACGAGCAAGATTTGTCCACGTGCCGATGTGTAAACATTGTTAAGCCCCATGAGAAATTTTATGGTTCGGGCCGTTTTGTTGATATTCTCGTAGTTCCCTTCCCAAGATTCCCCTCCACAACGTGGGAAGAGACATATGGCATCACGACTATCCCATAAGCTTTTCAATTTTGTATAGTATTCTCCAACGCTTACACCTTCTCAGATGCAATCACGGATCTCTTGCTTCAACGTGGAATAGGTGCACCGTCATGCTGCGAAAAACGTTCCTTTAATTCTTCCCATAACTCATACGCAGATCACCATACATGACACTTTCTCGCAATTTTGGGTGATATAAGAGCCCAACAGGATCCATCCTTTGACAAGAATGTCATAGCCGAGTCCATTGTTTGATTTCTCTGCTTTCAAGGTTTGTGATGGCCTCGATTGTAGTCAATGAATCCTTCTTTGTTTTTCGTTATTAGTGGCCACGAAAGACTGCATTTACTCCAAATGTGATAGTTTTCTTGGTTTAAGGATCGAGTTACGAGAATCATGCCCGGTCTCGAGTGGTGTAAATATAATGAATGGTTAGGGTCATCATACCATTTTGGTAAAGTAGGTTGGTATTGGTAGTCAAAGACATTATTTGTTGAATAAATTCGAAATTACTGGATAGGTTTAAGTGCTTTTAGACAATAATGACTATTTATGAAATAAATAATGGATCAAATACGCTTTATCTTATAGAAAAGAGTTAAGGATTACGTAACCTGAAATTTCACCAAGAACCTGGCTTGAAAGGTGAACCTACGGTTGAATGGTCGGAACAATGGCCGGTGAATCTGCGTGGAACACCGAATCGATTTAAGACCGAACCTGACCGGATGTAAGGATCGAATCGGTGAACGACGTTGCCGTTTGCTTCAATGGGCGCCGCTAATCCACGGTCGTCGAGTCGCCTTTTCTTCGAAGAGCTTGGCGCGTGTTGGCGCGCGTGTCTCCGCGAGGCGCGTGGGAACGCCGCGAGTTTAAACAAGGCGCACAGCCGCAAGAATAGATATTTTGGCTTGATTTTAATTACAGATTCGCTTCTGGATCAATAATATGATGATGAAATTTAAATTATTTTGTGGATCAAATTGGTTTTGGAAAAAACAGATTGAAGAAAAATGGGAAAAAAATTTCTACGAAATGAATTTTACGTGATTGTTTCCTAAGCTCGATACCATGTAAGAAATGGATTTATTGACATTTAATAAACGAACGTATAACCTATTTATACAAAAGAAGAAATTTGTAATAATTAAAAATAAACACAATTA
Source organism: Hippophae rhamnoides (assembly GCA_033030585.1). Taxonomy (NCBI): domain Eukaryota; kingdom Viridiplantae; phylum Streptophyta; class Magnoliopsida; order Rosales; family Elaeagnaceae; genus Hippophae; species Hippophae rhamnoides. Next base: position 52,495,519 of record CM065432.1, read on the forward strand.
TGTATATGCATGCTCACGAACAGCCTATCCTTCCCCACCAACAGGTTGCATACGCTTTCCAATGCACAAGGCTTGCTGTCACCAGCTGGATCTCATATTCTTTAACACACCTGTTTAATTGCAACAATAAACTAGTTCTTGAGACGCATAATTAAAGTTGGTGGAACATGCAATAGTGTCTACCTCTTTGCATGTTGTAAGGGGTTTTAAAGCACATTTGTGGATGAATGAACAACTCTAAACTAATAACACGGGTTTTTTTTTTAAAGAAGTTGGTTCATAGTTAACTTCATTTGCAGAAAGGCGCTCCTCTTCTTGCTTGGTTTTAAGCAGGAGGGTGGGTTGGCTGGTTTCACACTTTGGTCAACGATAGGCACCGTTGCACTAAATAGATTCAAGCTTTTGTGTCTGCTGGTTTCCAGTGTACGAGTCATATATTCTTTATAAACATAAAAAAATAGCAATTTATGATGCCTTTCTCATAATTAATTAATATACAAGCTATATATAATTTACAATTTACAATACCTTTCTCACAACTGATATTAAAAAAAATCTTCAAAGCAAAAAGCCCCAAATTTCAAGGGTGATGATTAGTAAATGACATCTAAAAGACTACCTACTGCTACTGATCTACAAAGAGTTACTGCTACTGATCTATACAAAAAGTTTTTCAGTGAGGATTCCCCAAAGAAGCAATCACGTTACTGTACTTTAAGACTCAAAAACAAGCAGATATGTATGTCAGTGTTCAGTGTTCATTGGACTTCCACGCCATTATTGCAGAAAGTAGACTGTAACTTGTTATCAGATTCTTATTTGGCAATAGAACTTTTGTCATTGGTGAAACGTCATTCTCTTTGAGCCACATCTCTATTGCTCTACGATCATAGGTGTATCCATCAGCAGCAACACAAGGGTCATTCATGACTTCCTGTATCCAACCAAAATAACATGTGAAGAATATAGCAAAATAATGAGTAACTGAAAACGTAGAAGATTATGCGGTATTGACCTTTAGGATTGGACAAGTAAAATGGCTAGGTGGGACTTGGGCTGTTGAAGCTGATACTTTTGCCTTATCAGCAACCTCTTTCAATCTTTCAAGTACGGGAAGTACTTCATCGTTCAAATTGGGCCTGTCCTTGCGTCGAAGCTCCACACAACTCAAACCCAGTTCAGCTAGTTGCATACTCTCTTCAGTTGGCCAATTCCCAGCCTTCTGATCCAAAATAGCCATTAGATGACCTTCACTCATAGCTGTTTCCATCACATGAGCTAGTGCAATTGCTGGCTTTGCAGTCAGAAGCTGCAAAATCACAATTCCTAACGAATAAACATCAGATTTTGGAGAGATCAATCCAGTCCTTTGATACTCTGGGTCTATGTAGCAAAGAGTCCCAACAGGTCCGCTGTCCCTGTACATGGTAGATACAGAAGAAAGGTCTGACTCGAGCATTGCAGCAAGTCCAACATCACCAATCTTGCTCACAAGATTGTGATCCAGCAAGATGTTTGCCGGTTTCAGATCTCGATGAATAATTGGTTTTGGCTTTGAGCTGTGGAGGAAGGCAAGAGTAGAAGCTACTTCCCAAGCAATTCGGAACCTCTCAAACCATGGGATGGGAGGTGTATTATTTTTTTGCATCAACCGGTCTTCTAGGCTACCATTCTCCATGAATTCATAAACTAGGCAACCATGATCTGGACATGCACCCAGGAGAAGAAGCAAATGCGGATGATGAATTTTGCTCAGGATCTCCAGCTGCATTGAAAGATTATACTAGGTCTCAGTAGCATAGATTATGTTCTAACTGGAAGACAAAGATAACATATTTCCAGAATTGCTCTTTAAATTGCCACCCAACACTGTATTGAGAGAGGCAAAGATATTTACTACCTAAACTTTTGATTCAGTTTACTATGACTTTATTTTGATTCAACAACTCAAGCTTCACTATTTGATTAAAGAGAGAGGGGACATATAAGACCCTTGGATCATGAAGTTCGTATCGTTTAGTCTCTCATATTCTAAAAGATGTTTTTTAGTCATTTAGCTTTGAGAAAATGAGACAAATAATACTATTTTAATGATTATTCTATTAAAATATTATTTTATACTGTCAATTAATTAAAATGTAATAAAACACTAGTCATTAACAACAGTAAAAATGAATTTAATATGAAATTATTTAAAAAAATCAACAATAATAAATTACTTGTATACATATTTTTATTCTTTTAAAAATAAAAATCAATAAAATATAAAAATAAAAATAGTGATAATGACCAAATATCAAAATAAAAATGTTTTAAGAAAAAAATTCATATTAAATGACATTTTACCGTTGTTAAAGGATAAAGTTTTAATTGTGTTAAGAAAGAATAATATTTTAATAGAAAATTTATTAAAATAATATTATTTATCTTTAATTGATACATTTTATTAAAATTGAGTAACTAAAAAGCATCTTTTTTGAATCTCAATAACTAAATACTACTTACTAAGGCTTAATATGAAGAACTTGAAACAGCAAAAGTAACAAATTGAATTAAATCACAAAGTTCGTGTATTAAATTGAATCAATACAAATTCAGAGTAATGAATGAGTAAATGAAAAATGAACTACTTTTTTGGTCTTTTTTATAAATATTTTCATACCTCCTGTTGGAATTGCTTGGTTTTGTTACTCTCTTTAGAGTGGAGAACTTTCACTGCAGCAACTGTATGATGAAAGGTGCCCTTATAGATAGTTCCATACCCACCCATTCCAATTTTAAGATCCTTTGAGAAAGATGAGGTGGCAGCCACAATATTTTCCCATGTAAACTGCTGGTATTGCTGCAAAGCACCCACTAGGGCACTCTCAAGCTTCTCTTTCTCTTTACAATCATGCATGGCTTTCATCTCTGCTTCTCTCTTTAAAGAGGCTTCTCTCTCAGCAAATTCTTTCACAACCTGAGCTTCTTTTCTAGCAGCATCATGATTCATCTTTTCTAGTCTTGCTAATTCTTGGGCATTCTCCTCCATAAAACTTATTTCTTTGAGCCGTATGGATTCCTCCAGTCGGCGCTTATTAAGATCAATTATCTAATTGAAAAGGCAGTATTTAATGCTTTGTAGGGATCAATATATATTCTTGGTTACTAAAGTTATACTAAGTACGAAGATGAAAGAAGAAAAGGAGGGAAAAATAAGTATAAAGAGAGCTAAGCAATAAAAATCCTTAACTAAGATCAAAATCGAGATTGAAAGATGTTTTTTTTAACATATAGTCAGCTGATTGAATGAGAAACAAGGCATAGAAATTGACCTCATTACAAAACAACTGTTACCTTTCGAGATGCATCATTTGTTTCACTTTGTGCCATTGCATAAATTCCTTTGGCATGTCTGAGTTCAATTCTCAGCTTTTCTAGCTCGAAATCAATATTTGCATCACTGGCCTGAAATATTAAGATTAATTCTATATGACATGGTAACTTTAAGCACCTTATTTCATTAACATAAATTCTATATGACAGGAGAATAACAATTAAACTTTCAAACCAAAGCATATCTTAGACTAGCTACAGCTCAAGTTCTTTTTGTAAAAAATGTTTTAAGTAGTATTGCATGTAAACAATATCATCTACCAATAACTTGACTAAAATTTGTCCAAAAAGAATAGCCAAATACGTAAGAGGAAGAGAGAGAAGAAGCTAGGCCAGGAATGCCTATCCTTAACAAGTAATGTCTGTCATGCTCATATGTGGAAGTTTAAAATTGATGCATAATCCATTAAAAAATCCTAAGAAGTAAGAGCCAAGCAAAAGAAATCAGAATACAATACCAGGCTCTCAGTTGAAGAATAATCTGCAATCGCATCTGATGCAGAAGCTTGGTCATAGCTCCATGACTGATTATCCATTTCCAAGCTTCGATAACTAGAGGCCCGACTCAATGAATGCTCGACATCAGAGTGACAACTGCTCGTAGCAACCACCAATTCACCAATGTCCAGAGAATTAAATCTAGAATGATTGGTTGCAAATGCATTTTTCCTCGTTTTAATTAGCGTCTGATTCATTACTGCAAGAGCCTGAAATCGTTGCATTGGTAGAGAGGTCGTAGACATGTGAGAGCTTGAAGAAACTGATCCATGGTCTGCAGATTCCAGGAATACAAGTGATCATTAAATGCTTTATTTGCTGACACCATGGCAGCTGGAATTTTTTTACATGTATTATGGTTTGTATACGGCATAAAAGATTTAAAAAGATAAGATGCAGCCAAAACTTGATAAAAGTTACCTGTTTGCAAGCTGGATGAATAGATTGAATTACCAGAGATAGAACATGTATCACTATAGTCGTCTTTAGAGCTTCCAACTGTTTCAACATCAGGTGGACGAATAGATGATAATTTCCCGTTTGAAACAGAATAGACTGTACAAAAACTTGGAATGCATGCAGAGATTTTTGAAGACAGGCCTTTAAGTTTCCTGCAAGCATATGGTATTTAACAAAATATTTATAATGCAATTGCATATATGGTAAATTAGTAATGAAATACATGAATGAGACAAACTACTTTTACTACTAACTAAATTACTATTCCTTCTTTTAAATCCTAAAATGAGCTATTATTATAAACCAGCCCTTGGTTACATACATCATCAAGCACTGTGAAATTAAATACTTTTTAAGAATAATGACATTGAAAACAGAAGTTGAAATCATTACGAAGAGTAGAAAATCAATGGCTGTTAAACTCAAATGAATCTGCAAACCACGATGTGAGACACATACCTTGTAAACATGCCACGGGATGGAGCACCAATAACAAGCTTGTTAATAGCAGATTTAGAAATCTCTGCTGCTATTGCATGTGGCACATCATCGGATTCAATCACAACATCTTCTACTTGTACCTAAGTTAAAAATTATGCTGATTACGCTCTTGCTCCTCGGAATAATTTTGGATAAAAAGTAGGACAAACAAAATACCTTCCTATAAGAACACATTTTCTTGTAAGGGCAAAGCATTTGGTTTGTCGTCCATTCCACTTCCTTTATATAAGCAGCATTTATATTCTCTCCTACTTGAGAAACAGGACTCAGATTTAGCACTTGGATTACAATGATTTGGTATGATATATATGGTAAGATAAGCTTAACCGTTGCACAAAGATTGTTTTCTTTGACAAAAAGATTAATCCAAGGCACCATCTTAGCCAGTGGCTGATATAGCATTTAAACTCAGTAGGGTACCATAAAAAAAGTAAAAAATAGTACTACTTGTTTTTCAATTATTACTTACTTCTCGTTGAATAAAGATGCTATTGTATCTCATTTAAATGTAAATATGTTCAAATTATTGCATTCGTATAATTGTAATGAGATTTTGAGTGATAAAAGCCTAAAGATTGGGACATATTTTCATTTTATGCATGAATTTGTTTATAATTCTGTAAATATTACACCTAAATTTTTTTTTTTTTCAAGAAATGAAATGAGGTAATGTGTCCCTCCTTGTCCCACTATAGATCCACCCCTGATCTTAGCAATCAATGACGGAGGATTGTGAAACAGTACACCGACAGAAAACTAGGGCAAATTCATATTAAATACTTGCTGAACTATTTGATGCTAAGCCTTCTGTGCCTCCTAAGTTTGCACATGTATCAGAAATAGATAAGGCATAGCTTACTTGCTGTGGGAACTGCAGAGATCTTCGGACGAACATGTATCAACTTCACAAACACAATTCCCTCAGGAACAAACTTATCTAACGCCCAACTTACTATGTATTTACTCTTCTTGCTTCCGCTAATAGCAACAGCCACTTTCGAATAATGGCAGTAAGAATGCTCCAATTTGAGTTTGCTATCATTTTCAACAATTTTACTTCCATCCATTCCTCTGCACAATTTTAATATACTCAATTCTCTATAATAGAAATGGGGACTCATCAAAAGAGGGCACTAAAAAAAATTAAAACCCTTTCAAAATCCTAATTTCATGTTTAAGAAATACAACACAAATTTATTCCATTCTAAGCTAAGCTCTGGAAAATTCAAAGTCAAACTTACTGGAGTAAAAAATAAGAAATACATGAGACGTACACAACTGGGATTAAAGATGAAAGGGGAGACCGACGGATTGAGCTCAAGATAGACAATATTTCCCAGAAAATATTGATCGACCAATTTTAGCAAGATAAGGAGCATGAGATCTCAAAGCAAAAAAAAAAAGGAACTTAATCACTATTTAAACTCAAAAATTAAAGAAAAACCCAAATTTCATGAAATAATACTGGAACTTCAAACTATTGAAATGGGTCATAGAAGAAGAATCACTCAGACAACAAAAGAATCATCGCAGCAAATAAACAAAAAAAAAGGTCAAAGAAAAAGTATACGAGCAGACCAGCAGCTCAGAAATTCAAACTCGGCGTTCCAACAAGGTGTTGTACAGAAATTGATCAATATCCATGTTTGCAGAGCCATACCAAAAGCTCAAACTCCATTTTCACCATTTTTGAATGGTTCAACTAGCAGAGGCAGATGACGCGACAATTTATAGAGTGCAAACCCACAAGCACATTTACAATTCACCCATCTCTGAATATTTTACACAACACGGATATATTTTCAGGTTAGTCTAAGTAATGTTTCACTAATTTACAGTTATTAATAACTAATAATCCCGTGATGGGTTTTACCATTTTTTTACCACATCTGATATAAAGTAGAGGGTTGTCATTGAATCTTGACTTGTTTTGGCACTTTCTACAATTTTCAACTGTTTTGACCCGTCACAGAGACAAGTATGCAAACGTAGACTCATTCGGGTGGCTTAGAATTAATATAAGCATCGCAATAATTATAATTATATCAATTTTTTATTAATAATAATAAAATATATTTTTTAAACAACTATATCCCAAAAAAAACATTTTTTTAAATTTTATTTCTCTTTTATTTAAATAATTTTATTTTTAATCTCATAAAAAAATATTTATTTACATAACATATGAAATTTTATTTTTAATTTTTTTTAATAAAAATATATTGATTTATTTTACTACATATATAATATAAATATATATTTTTTAATGAATTAAAAAAATCATGTATAATTGAATCATTTATATACGAGACAATAAAACAAATTATATTTAATGCTATAAGAAAAAAATAGGTGATTGTATTTATAAATAAATAAATATATATATTATTATAAAAATATATATATTAACAAAAATATGATACTTAATTATAAAAATTAAAATAATTAATTATAAAAATTAAAGAGTTAAATAAAGATAATTTATAACTTATTTGTGTATTTAAATTTCAACATTGAGAATTGTTTCCATCCATTTTGCTACAGTAATCGTATACTTGCTCATTAATTTAAGTCATAACTGAAGTTAATTTTTTATATATATTGAAAACCGATTGTTGTATAAAAGTCAAATATTTAAGTTATTTTAATTGAATACATTTATTTTTTTCATAAGCTAACCTACATGCAATTACTAAAACATATTCAACATAAGTTAACTTAATAATAATTTGGATTAATTTATATTTCTTAAAAAGTGTGGCATGATTCATGAAAACTGTCGTTTCAATGGCCAGCGTTCAAAGCGTCTATACTAAATATAATTTGGATAAAAAAGTTAATCAAATTCCAAAAATTATAAATAGTTAATTATTACACGACTTAAAAATTATTATTTATATAATAATAATAATATATTAATGATATTTATATCCAATAATAATATTAAAATATAATTAATAATATTAATATTTTATATATTTTAATTATAATAATATAGTACTTCTTTTTCTTCTTCTGAACACTTCATTAGATTTGATATTTTGCTATCATATCATGTGTGGTCTTTTTTTGCTAATTTTCAGTTTTCGATCTTTGTTTCCTTGATAATTAAAAAATATATTTTGTTTCATCTAAATAAAAAAAAGACTATTTATAATAAATTATAATTAATATATTAAATAATTATAAATTAAAAAAAAACTTATTTTTTTAACCTATTATTATCCTATACCAAATTAAAGTCATAAACTGAACTACACGACAGGGCAAGACAACTGAATTGTCAGGTTACCTTAAAATTATAACTAAAAAATGGACGTCTAAATTTTTATTAAATTTTATTTTTTCAGTTTTTTTTTTAATTTCAGTCATTTAAATCAAATTAGTTTATGTATAATGCTATTGAAAAAAGAAGGGAAAAAAACAAATAAATATAAAAAATAATTATTTATTGTGATCATTTTTTAATAACAAATTATAAAATAATAATAATAATAATAATATAAGACCTAAACGTTAGGTTTGCAATAAATACGATCTTGTTGGTATTTTCCCTTAATGCATAAAAACTTTTTAAATAAATGTTGATAAATTCACGCACACATACAAATTGTATTACAAGAAAATTTACAAATGTTGGCTTTGCGTTTAACGCACTCATTTGTAATGTACTTCTCTTTTTTATGTTAGATTTTTTTTATTAAAAAAAATCTAAACCTTAACAAAAGTTGTGATACGTTGTAATTATTAAATCATCTATAATTTTAAGATATCATTAATCATAAGATAGCTGAAAAAATATTACTTATTCATTCAATACAGAGTGATTTAATCCTTAAGACTCCAATCATGTAGCTCATAATCCTACTATTGAACTACATCCTTTGCATTCAATGCAAATTAACTGGACTGTCCTCTTATCCGTCATTTTCATGTTAGGTTGCAATGTGCATTTTCTAGTCAAACCCACGTTTTTAACTCTATATACTCGGATAATACACCATGCATAAGAATCCAAATATTCAACCCCACATAGTCGTATAAAGTTCAAAAGAAGAGTGACGTAGTATCAGTTTGAATGTTATGCACTAGTGCCATTTTTATGGTATCTATGTCTACCAGTCTTGAAGATATTTCTCAAAATCTCCTGATCAGTACTCTCTTATTCTTTTTGTAATCAAAATCTACTTTTGAGTACTTCTCGATTTATTGTTTGCTTTCCCTGAGTCTCCCCTCATCCAATTCGAGTGAGTTAACTTTGAGGAAACCATGGCTGCTGGATTTGCAATTTCAAGCAAAACAGAAGGTTACAATGGCGGAACAACTGTTTGTGTTCTTCTATCTTGCATAGTTGCTGCAATGGGAGGCCTTATTTTTGGTTATGATATTGGTATCTCAGGTCAGTTTCCTAATTTCTTTTGCAAGTTTTTTTTTTCCTACATATTATGTACTTGTGCATATACAACAAGAGCAATTTGGTTTTGAAGGTGGAGTGACTTCAATGGAACCATTTCTAAACAAGTTCTTCCCAGAGGTATATAAAAAGATGAAAGAAGACACAAAGAGAAGCAACTACTGCAAATTTGATAGCCAACTATTAACCTCCTTCACATCCTCACTTTATATGGCTGGTCTCATAGCTTCTTTATTTGCTTCTTCATTCACTAGAGCCTTTGGACGTAAACCTTCTATTCTCTTAGGAGGAGCTTCATTTCTTGTTGGTTCTGCCTTAGGTGGCGCCGCTTTCAATGTTTATATGCTTATATTTGGTCGCATTTTGCTTGGTATTGGAGTTGGCTTTGCCAATCAGGTAATCTTTTTATAGATTACTACCACCCAAATTTTTTTTATTTATTGCAACAACAATAATACTATTGGCTATTGATCACTTCTTTGCAGGCTGTTCCCCTATATCTTTCAGAAATGGCACCACCTAAACACAGAGGAGCAACTAACATTGGCTTTCAATTATGTGTTGCTCTTGGGTTTGAAATTAACTTCCAAATCTCAATCTCCTTTTCTTTCTTACGTTCCCTTCTTTTTTTAGTCCAACATCCTGTAAAGCACTTTTGACTGGAAAAAAATCGATTTTGAACCTGAAAAAATTACTAAATCGCTTTCGAGGCTTAGAAAGCGTATTCTATGCTTCTTGATAAAAGTGTTTTCTTCTAAAACTATGGATCCGTTTGGAGCTACTTATCTTAGAAGTGGTTTTAAGAGAAGGGGTTTGAAAAAAAAGCATTTAACTGTTTGGGATGTAAATTTTATAAATGATTTTGTGTCACTTTAATAATTACTTTGAGTAATCAAAACTAATTTTCATAAAAATAAGTATTATTTAATTCTATTAAAATCATAAATAGTATTTTTTCAAACTTTTGAAAATATTTTTTATAGATATTGTCTAACACTTCTGAAAGTGCTTTAATATATTTAAAAATACTTTCATCCAAAAGTAGAAACATGTTCAAATATATTATACTGAAATGACTTTTAACAGAAACACAATAATATATTCTTTTTAAACTACTTTTGATGATTTTAACAGGGTCCTATCAGCAAATCTAATAAACTTTGGAACCCAGAAAATCAAAGCTGGCTGGGGTTGGAGAATATCTCTAGCCATGGCAGTAATACCAGCTTCAGTACTTACACTAGGAGCTCTATTCCTCCCTGAAACACCCAACAGCCTAATCCAGCGCAGCAACAACCACCAAAAGGCAAAGCTAATGCTGCAAAGAATCCGAGGCACAGAACATGTCCAAGCAGAACTAAACGATCTCATCAAAGCAAGTGAAATATCAAAAACCATAAACCAACCATACAAAAAAATTATACAGAAAAAGTATAGACCCCAACTTGTAATGGCAATAGCAATACCCTTCTTCCAACAAGTAACTGGTATAAACATTATTTCCTTCTATGCTCCAATTCTCTATAGAACAGTTGGGTTAAGTGAAAGTTTGTCACTTTTATGTTCAACTATAAGTACAGGAGTTGTTGGTACTTTCTCAACTTTCATATCAATGCTTGTAGTAGACAAACTTGGTCGAAGAGCTTTGTTTACAATTGGCGGTGTTCAAATGTTTGTTTCACAAATCATAGTTGGGAGCATTATGGCAACTCAACTTGGTGATCATGAAGCATTGAGCAAAGGCTATGCATTGTTAGTGTTGATTTTTATATGTATATATACTTGTGGATTTGCTTGGTCTTGGGGGCCTTTAGGATGGTTAGTTCCAAGTGAAATTTTTGCATTGGAGATTCGATCGATCGGACAAAGTATTACGGTTGCAGTGGGATTTCTGTTTACTTTTGTTATAGCTCAAACCTTTCTTCCTATGCTTTGTTACTTCAAGTCAGGAATTTTCTTCTTTTTTGGTGGATGGGTTACAGTGATGACTACTTTTGTGTATTTTTTGTTGCCAGAAACAACCAATATTCCAATTGAGCAGATGGATAGAGTTTGGAGAGAACATTGGTTTTGGAAGAGAATTGTGGAGGAAATAAGTGAAGATGGAAAGGTTGAAATTCCATAAGATTTAATGGAAATCAACACTTTTTAATTTATTGTATATGACGTTGATACCTCAAGTAATGTTTTTTTTATTATAATTATATGATTACAATATTCAGTATAATAATAGTGAGAACGAAATATTTATTTTTAATTTATTATATTGATAAACTAATTAAATTTCCTTGCTATCTTACTTTATCTACTTATTGAAAAGTCAAGGCTTAATATATACAAAAGTATAATATTATAAGTTTTTTTTATAATAAGTAATGTCATAAGTTGAAAGGTCTTGGTTGAGGTTATCACGTAAATTGTATGATTGTGCGTATGACTCCAACCATTCAACTTCCTTATTCAATCACATGTTCCCATAAACTCCAATAAAATAATTCTGCCAACACTAATAAATTGTCAACTAGTCAAGCAAGACTGCGCCTAATTTATTTCTTATTAGAACTCAAATCTTTTTTTTTTTTTTAACATTTTGTGTCGTTCAAACATTTTTAGCAATGCTTAGCCATTTTAAGTAGGGGATTTTCTTCTTTTACCGCTTTTTGTTGATTTGTTTTTTCCTTGAGACTAAGAATGTACCAATTGAGAAGATGATGGATAAAGTTTGGAAGGAGCGTTGGTATATGAAGAGATTTGCGGTGTAAGTCAGATAATTTGGAATTGGAAAAAAAAAAATTGTCTAGATTTTTTTTACTTTTCCTTTGATTTGACTGGCTGCTTCTTGGCTTTTTCTTTCGTTGGAACTTGGAAAACAATATATATATATTTTATCATTCACTGCGGTTAAAATAGGGATTTGATTACCTTAATTTTAATTTTAGTCATTTTTTATTGTTATGTTTTAAGTATTAATATAACTTTTATTTTATTAAAGATTTTTTACATTTATGCAATATATCATATTTTAATAAAAGATATCTGTAATATTTTTTTTTATCTTTTTAGCCCCTGTAATATTAACAATTTATTTTTTCATCATTTTTAACTCTTTAAATATATATTTTAATATTTTTTAGCTATTTTTTTATTTTTTATTTTTAATGTGTCAAAAAGCATTAAAATAGTTATTTAATGACCAAAAAATAGTGTGAAATTTTTTCAATGTTTTATGGACATAGAAAGAGACAAATATATTCAATTAAAAACACATGTATTATACATATAAATTTTTTCAAATAAAATGAAAAAATTCAATAAATTAGTATCTTTTTTTAAAATGTGTATATCACTAACTTAATATCTGAAAATAAAAAAATATCATAAAATAAGTAACATAAGATATTTGATATTTAAAAGGCTAACCTAAAAAAATAAATTTCATATTACTTGTAAATATTACACTATTATTTTTTTAATTAATTCATAAAAATATTTAAAAAATGTAAAATAAAAATCTTACTTTTTGAACTAAAAATAAAATAAAAAATATAGAAATGTTAATTCAAAAAATTTTAAGATAGTAAAATATTTTATATCCCAATTACACTACTTAATATCATTTAGATATTAAAATCTTATAAAAAAAATTTCCTTATTATATTAATCACACTCTACATATTTAAATATAAAAATATTTACATTAACCGTTACTCTTTAATATATATCATATCAAGATTCAAATCCAATCAAACCAAACCAACCTGATAAATTAATCTCAAGGTGTTTAATGTTTTACTAAAATAATAGGCAACAAATCTCGTCCGCGCAATTTAAATCACTCTAATATTAGAAAGAAAAAAAAAACACTCATCATTAATTACGCGCCAAATAAAAGTGCGTTCTTCCAATCGCTGATCTGATACTCATCATCAAGTAGGCAAACACGCAGGAAGAGAAACCGTTATATCAGTTAAGAACCCTCCAGAACAACCCAACTCATGCCTGATTACTTAGACCACGAATAGGTATAAACGCGTGTCAGAACACAATTGCTTGAAATACAACCTTAATTGAACGACTTACCGCACTGTATCCATGCGATTTTGAACTGTATTAAGAATTAATTTCTCTCTGTACTCCTAACGACTTTCCTAGCTATAATCCCTCTTTATCAAAAATAAAAAAATAAAAAAGAAATTTTCCAACTTTTCTTTTCATCATTTTGGTTTAGCTTTTCAGCTGGTTGGATCAGCAGCCCAACCAGAGAGGTAAAGATTCGATTCCCTTTTTATATTACGGTGATATTAGGGTTTCGGCTTTCCTTATTTTTTCCCCTCTAATTCTTGAAGATATTCTCGGTCGTGTTTTGGATGGAAACTAGTTTAGTCATGAAAGAACAGAGTGATAGAGCGATTTGATAGTTGAACGTAAGAATTAATGACTGATCATACTTGCTTGGTTAGGGAAAATGAAAGAAAAATGGAGTTGAAACTTCTGAAGTTGACAAGATTGCTATAGAAATCGAGTTAAAGAACGTGTTCTCTCACTTGACTAAAGAATCTAATTTAATAAACATAATACTAACCAGGCATCTAATTTTGTTCTGCCTTTTATATTCTTTTCATTTCGAGAACTTGATAGATTCATCGTACAGAATATAATTTGGTGAATTAAGACGTTTCTTATGGTGTTAATTACATTGTATGTGATATGATTAATAGACGTGTAAAAGCAACCTTATTCCAAAAACTTAACTTTTGTGAGAGTTATTTTTTCAACAACCTTTAACTTAGAGTTATTGTGTTCAAGTCCTGATAGCTTGAATTGTTGAATTATAAATGACATTTATGGTACGTATAGACAACGCTGAGAGGTGATAGATGTATAAAAATAATGTTGGATTTTATTCCAACAACTTAAGCTATTAGCTATTGAGAGGGTTCGTTTCTAAGAACTTCTAACAATGAATTTTATTTTTTTTTTAATTAAGAATTCAACTTTCATTAGTTTTACCTACAAATGCTTGTCAGTTTTCTTACTAGTTGATGTTTTAGCCGTTCTTGCCTGATTTGATAGAAGATTCAAAAACTACACTTTAAACTTTACGTAGAGATGTTAACGAGTATATTTCGGGACAGGCTTACTGGTATTTTTCTTTCAAATTCAATTGGTATCTGCTACTGGTCCAATGCCTTCAGCTGTCTTGCCTCATTGGCAGGATAAGGCTAGTGATTTCTTATCTTCCTCAGGTACCTTTTTCATAAGACTATATAGTTCATCTTTGATATCCTTATAGTAAGTAGTATTGTATATAACTAAAATTATTCAGGTACGAAGCTTAAAGAAGCCGGACAATCAGCTGGAACATTTGTGGGTGAGGCGGCCAAGGATACAAAAGGTAATGTTGTTGATGTGGCAGAACGAGTTGGTTCATTGTTCAAAAGTCAATGGGCACTCCTTCAGAAGCCATCTACAAGACATGTAGTGCAGGAGCGTCTTATGTCTGCTGCTGCTACCACTGGCTTATTGTTTAGGAGGGGAATTTCAGAGACAAAGGACAAGGTTGCTGTTGGAAAGATAAAAGTTGAAGAGGTAAATGTATTAAGAAATTGGTGAACTTATATTATTAAATTATCTTTTCATTACATAGTCTTCTTTAGTGAGTTCTGTTGGCTGGTTTTATCAGGCTTGTTTACATGTTTACGTGGTGGCTGATACGTTCCAATTGGGAATTTTCTTTCAGGTGGCAAAGAAGACTGCCCAAAAAAGTAAAACTATTTTGACTGATATTGAAAGATGGCAGAAGGTGTGGAATATTTGAGGATATTTTCTCTTTTGGAGATTAAATAAAAAGAAGTTGCTCAATTTGTTAATTTATTTCCTCTTTTTTTTCAGGGAGTTGCAAGTACCGACTGTAAGTTTCCTCTTAATTTCTTAACTTTTGTCACTGTGTTTTTCCTTTCTCTTTAGTACAAAGTGATTGAAGTCTTTAAAAAGACAAGTAATCGAGGAGAAACTTGGTGAGGATCAGATAGTATGATAGGATTGTGATGTTCCTCTGCTTAGTAGATTTGATAGTTTGATAGACTTACCATAAGAATTCAATGCAATAAATGTTTACTCCTTTACATTTACCAGTATTTGGAGTTCCAATTGAGATTTCTGTACAACGCCAACAGGCCAGCAAGCCTATTCCCCATATTTTGGTGAAATGTGCAGATTATCTCATATTATCAGGTAAATGAATTAAGACTTAAAAGGCATTCCCTTCTCAACAACATGCGTTGGCATAAATTTTGATACTACTGTGTTAATCTTTATTGAACATGTGATTGACTTCGTTTGTAATCTATTGCTTCTAGGATTCAATACACCATATCTCTTTAAATCCAAGGGAGATAAAAAGGTTATTAACCAATTGGTTTCAATGTATAACCAAGGTAACTTGATTATTTTCTTGAACATAGGGTTGTCTTTAGTGAATCAGGATGATATGTCAACTGATGCTTGTTGTGATTGCATCAGACTCAAATGCATCCTTACCAGATGGTATAAATCCAGTTGACGTGGCAGCTCTGATAAAATGTTACCTTGCTAGCCTCCCTGAGCCTCTGACGAAATTTGAGCTGTATGATGCGATCAAAGATTCTCACTCAAACATACCAGTCATAACAAATATAATGAGGCGACTTCCTAGTGTAAACTACATGACCTTGGAATTTATAACAGCATTATTACTGCATATTAGCCAGAAGTCACTTGTGAATAAGGCAAGAACTCTCTATTTTCACCTTCTCCCTCTCTCTTTCCTCTGGTACCCAATTCATTTTGATTCGTAAATATGGTAATGGTTTTGCCCTCTTCTGAAGTGGCTTGTGCTTAAAACAATTTATTTTGACTTTTGAGCTCCTCACTTGGTAACGTGTTGTTATGTCTGTTGAATATTGGCTCTAAAAGTAACAAATTAGTGGCATAATTTAGGAAAATTAGTGGCCTAATTTGTGGCATAATTTGTGGCATGATTTAAGGAAATTAGTGGCATAATTTAAGGAAATTGGTGGCCTAATTTAAGGCTTAAATTATGGCACAATTTAGGGAAAGTGAGCCTTTCTTCATCTATAAATAGGGAAGAGTTCATGCATTGAAGAATAAGGCAAAAATCAGAAAAAATCAGAGAGAGTATAAGCAAACTCAAAGAGAGAAAATACTTGCGAGTTTGGGGAAACACTTGAGAGATATTATTAGTGAAAAAATCCGTATCTGTATTCTGTATATTTCCTACTCAGTTCAAATAATATCTGCTGCCTCCCGTGGACCTAGGCGAATTGCCGAACCACGTAAATTCTGTGTGTTCATTTTATTGCTTTGATATATTCATATACCGCTATTTATTGCTTCCGCCCACAACAATGTCCATATTGATGCATTTAAATGAGCAATCAATTTAAATCTTACTTTTAATTGTTTAAGATGTCATAAATTAGTATATAGTAAGTAAGGATCTTTCCCACAGAGGATTTTTGAAAACTAAATCCTAATTATGAAAATGGGGGGTTTTTGGTTTTTGTAAACTGAAAATTAAATCTATTAACCAAAGACTAATAAGATAAAAACAAGCTTTAAAGATTACCATAAAGATTCGAATAAAATAACGATTGCATAATCATTATCTACCACTAGCATGTATTGTGAATCAATAAAAACATATTTTAATCTCCTATTCTTTGATTATACTAACTCAGAGAAATTCACAAGCTCGAAAGTCTCGATCTCTTCTTACCTATTCGTTGAATTAAACAAGCTCTTAACTCAAACTTTTTCTAATAGACAACCTAGAATATACTCTCTAAATTTAATCTAACAAAGACATTTAATTTCAATAAGCATATTGGATCAAGGTTAAACACATAAACTCGGTTTAATTATCTTGAGTATTAATTCTCGTTACAAGTAATTTATCACTAGTTATTTAAATTGATCAATCGATTATGTGCCCAATCAATTAAATTAATTAATGATGAATTAATCGAATAATTCAATTGTACACTTAAATAATTAAGAAAATTCATACAAATCTTAAAACAGAGAATTAATACGTAATCAAGAAGAATGAAAAATTAGAATATAATAGATTCTATTAATTAATTATAATTCATGTCTAGTGCTTTAAAACCACCCACAATCAGATCTAAAATTAACTACTCATAGAAAAATATTAAAATCAGAATAGTATTCATGATAACAATAAAAGAGGAGAAAAATATTGTAATTGATGTTCTTGAATATAATCTTCAACTATTTTAATTGCCTTTTGAATCTTCCTCTTAGTTATTGCTTTCGGGTAAATTATTTGGATCTTAAGAATTAATTAGCCTATTTATAATACTAGGTTTAGAAAGAAATAAGTGGGATAAAAAAATTCTAGAAGGTTGTGTACTACTATTCATTTACGACAAGCAGGTCGTGGTGTACTTTATTTCATGTTGTGGCTTGCAATCAACGTTGTTCCACTAATTAGACTTGAGAGGAGAGGACCGTGCTGTGGTGCACTTATAACCATGCTACGGTGCTCAATGTTTTTCCAGGATGTTCAGTTAACTTGGGAGGAGTGTGCCGCAAAACGATTTTAATTTTTTATTGTTGCACTTTGACTCCTTCTT
Organism: Hippophae rhamnoides; assembly: GCA_033030585.1. Lineage (NCBI taxonomy): Eukaryota > Viridiplantae > Streptophyta > Magnoliopsida > Rosales > Elaeagnaceae > Hippophae > Hippophae rhamnoides. The sequence goes on from CM065432.1 coordinate 52,513,423, forward strand.
GATATATTTTGTGTAAATATTATACAATCAAGTCTTCTAATATATGACAATTATGCTAGTAAAGTGCATATTCTTCTTATTCTTATTATTTGTATCTTTTAACTACTAATATTTTTGAAATACAGCAAAATATACCCAGTGATTCAAAAAACATATTTTGTAATATAATTAAGTAAAAATATAATATTAAAACTTAATTCTTCCATTAATTCCGATAAATCACAAGGTGAGCATGCTTTTCAAGCACTTATCACATACATCACATTGAGAGTCTCTCTTTTACAGCATTACAACAGAAAATTTTAGTAGTTCATTGCTTTATACTCATCTGGGAAGTGCTACTTCAAATGCAAACTAATAACTTTGTTGCTTCGGAATAGTGCATAAGTTGGAGGATAACTGGTGCTTACTAGATAAGCATGCTCAACAATATTTTTGAATATGCACAGATGGATGCCCGGACTCTTGCAATGGAAATTAGCCCTGTAATAATTTGGCAGGAGGGAAGGAGACCTGAAATTTATGAAGAATATTGGAGTAAACATTCGCCGAAAGATGATTCCAAGAACTCCAATTTTCCTACTACTTTTAGTGCATGGGACTTGCTTTCTGGTGAGATGATATGATCAGTTCCCTATGTTTGTGTTACGACTGTTGATGACAGGATTGCATATGAAAAGTAACTGGCTGGTCATCTAGGTCTTCATTAATTAGAAATCATTTATTCATAATTTGATTGTCGTTTGCCTGTGAACTGAGAACCTAATTCTATAAATGGTTATAATTTTGGAACAAAGAATTTAGCATGATGTTTTGAGGTTATTTTTGTTGTAGAGAAATTTAGGAAGTGCAAATGCATTATGATTTATGATAATTGCATTGCCTCTTTTATTTGGACAAGTCCGTCCTTAATCCATCTTCATTTCTTTTCCTACCTTCTTCTGTAATTGCAGATGAAGATGAAGCTGTTGAAGTGTCCTCTGCAGTTCCGCTGGATGATGGCACGCCTATAGACTTCGATGCTATTGAGGCTCTTCAGTGCCTAATAGAACATCACAATGCAATTTTTACAGATGCAAATGAAACAATCTGGAGATAATTTAGAACAGCTTGTTTCCTTATATAACATGGATCAATCATGTTGCGTTGTCTTCTACCAATTGGTATATTAAGCTTGTATCCTTTTTTTTTTAATCAAAATCAAGTGCACAAAAATGTCTATTTTAAAACTAGATGACTATTTCCTTTTAGTTGTTTGTGAAAACAAATAATCTGAGGTCTCAGATTTTCTCTTTAGGTCTAATCCATGATAACACATTTTCTTTGACATTGATGCTTACAAATGTAAATTTAGTTATAAAATAGCGGGTGGTTTGCATTCGGCTTAAGTAGAGATCTAGATAGGGTTAAGGTAGCAAAAGATCTGAATCAAATCTGTAGATGTTCTGTTCATAGAGCAGAGTCGCAACTAAAGCAACATATCAAAGAAATTTTAGCATAATTGATTCTGCATAATCCATATTAACAATAAATATAGTGCGAAACACAAATAATTCACTACTCTGATGAGCTTGGAAGTGGTTCCAGATAATCAAGCATGTCAGGTGGGAAGTCATCAAATAAACTGTTAAATGTTGCAACATCTTTAACCCCTCTCACCATGTTGTTTTTAACATTCCCTTCAAATCCAATAGATGGCAGTCTGTCAAACAATTCCTGGCAATTCCCAGATTGATTAGTCTCCTGTTGCTCCAACATCTCCAACAAAAATGGACTAAAAGGCTCAGCCTCCATTTTTGGTAAAAGTTGGTGGTCTAGATGTGACTGAGGGAGTTTAGAAAAAATGTTTTGTTGAGAAGAATCAATACATGTTGACACATGATGAATCTGTGTGGCCTCAAGCATGTTTAGGTCTGTTTCAGAATTTAGTAGGTTTGGCTTCACCAGATCAGGAAGTGACACCATTCTAAACTCTTCAGAATCCAAGTAATGATATTGAGATATATAACTAGAACATGATGATCCTTCCTCTTGAGTAATAGAACTGCATGTAGGTACCTGAAATAATATATAATTTTTAAAATAGAAGACAGTAGTAAAATAATTAGGAAAATATTAAACATTTTCCTATGTGATTGATGATTAGAGAGGGAAAAAAAATGTGTATATCCTAAGAAGGTTCTGTTTATTTCAGTTCTACCTTTGGTAACTGATGGAGATCAATATATTTGCCTTTGTTTTTCTGAGACTGTAATGAAGATGGTGCCTGCAAAATCCTTTCCAATCTTTTCCTCCTAGTACTCCAGAAATTCTTAACATCATTATCAGTTCTTCCAGGCAAATATGTTGCAATTTTAGCCCACTTGTTCCCAAATTGTGCCTGCAATTCTATCACCTGCCTCTCTTCTTCTGCTGAAAACTTGCACCCACTATATCCAACAAAAAAGAAAACTTGACATTCTTTTTCAAATATCTTAACAGATAAATTATTGGTTCGTCTTAATCAAGGTGATGTGGTTTTACAAGACCGATCAATACAGTAGAAAGGCAATGGTGAGAGACATAGTTACACATTTTATTTCTCCTCTAGAGCTCACACTATTCACTCTCTCTCTCTCCCTCTCTCTCTCTCCCTTTGTTAATTGGTCTGGATTAACATGTTAACTTAGTCCGAACCAACCAATATTCCTATTTTTAACACGAACGCACAGTATAGAAGAAAAGGCAAAACAACTACAACTTTTTTCACGATCCAAAACCTAATTGTATAATGCTTAGTGCTCTAAGGATTTACAGTGCACAGTTCTCTAAGCTTATTATACATAACTGTCAAAAGGACATTTTCACTTACACAAGCCGAATTATAACTTAATTCATTACCGAATTAGAAAACAATTAAAATTTAAACCGAATGCAAAAGGCAAAAAATACACAATATAAAGAAATGTAAATTCAGAGAATGTCTTACGTCTTTAAGTTGGGTCTAAGCTTATTAACCCATCTAAGACGACATGATTTGCCAGTACGGGGCAAGAGACCCTTGGATCGAATGGAGCTCCAATCTCTTGGACCATTTTGCTTGACATGATTTATAAGTACCTCATCTTCTTCTGTTGTCCATGGTCCTTTCTTTGTTATGTATGTTCCTTCTGTCCTTTGTCTTTCCATTTTTTCACATCAATCATTCAAACCCAATTAACTTAATTCTCACTCTGTTTCATATGGGAATTCATTCTAAGTTTCTAGAGAAAGCCAAATTATGTCATAAAAATTCACAACTTGAGAATTCGAAAAATAATAAAGTGTAGTAGGGTTATATTCTGTCCTTTGTGGTCCATGATACTATCATGGACTTGCGAGTAAGAACTCGTTTTGGCATGATTAAGATTCGATCAAATCATCAGCGACCATTTATATCAGGTTTTGTATTTTGTTTTTTATGTGGCTCGAAGGGATTGATCTTCTGATATATATATATATATTAAAATTGAAAACTACTAAATCATCTTTCCCACTCCTGTTAGTGTTGGTTTCGACAGTTGGTGGTGACACCCACTACCCCGCGTTTTCGCTTTGTTCAAATTAGTGGCAAAATTACATATATATCCTCGATTTATTATCTTTGACTCTTTGTTTACATTTTTATATTCTATTTGGTAAAGAAATTACATAATAAGGAAAAAAAATATTTAATTTGAAAATTGAATTAATTTGGTATATTTGTTCCTTAATGTTATGTAAATTGTTTATATTTTTATATTATATTTGGTAAAGAAATTACAAAATAAGGAAAAAAATATTTAATTTAAAAATTGAATTAATTTGGTATATTTGTTCCTTAATGCTATGTAAATTGAGAGTGCCAAATTGTGTCAATTTAATCGATTCATTTGATAAATAGTTCATATCGAATTAATCCATTAATATAAATTTTTTTAGTATGTTAAGTCATTTGGATTCGAGCTATCTCACGTTGTGTTATTATATCGTCAACTCAAGAAAAATAAAAAAATAAAAAGATTATTTTGATCAAATATGATTTATTAAATTCACTCGAGATGTGTCATGTTCAAGTCAACTTTAATGTATAAAATCATATTAAAATATTAATTTAATGAATTAATTTCAAGTTATTATATTACGTCTTATTTGACCCATTCAATAAACAAATTAAATAGTTTGTGTCATATCATGTTATATCATTTTGTATTTAGACTGATTTCGTGTTATATTATTATGCCATGGTATATATTAATATCCTTTCTTAACACGATTTTAAAATCATATTTTTATATAAGTAATGCAATATATATATATATGTGTGTGTGTGTATTTTATCAAAAATATAAGGTTTTTTTAATTGAGCTTTTTAGAATGTCTCAAGACTCCTTTCTAGATGTATCCTTTTTACTCTATATTTTTGAAACTAACATCATTTATACTATCAAATACTAACAAATTTTTCATATGTTCATGGTAGAAAAATAAAACAAAAGGTCAATTCGTAAGTAAGTTGGTATCTTAACTAAGCTTTATGTATGAAATATTACGTGGACAAACAAATTAATAATAAAATGATGATGTAGTCATTTTTGTCTCAACACAAGTCTCGTACTTATGTTTTGAATCTATTTGGAATACATGTACGTGTTCTATGTTAATTAGTTTACACAATGTGTCGTAATTAACATGATCTAGTAAACTATGCCATAAATTGAAAGACTCAAACAAATAAGCAAACAAATTAATCTTATTAAGATTATTAGCTTTTACAATCATTATATTAAGCTTAAATAGCTCATCAGATATATACAATTTTCCAACAAATATCTCATTTTTGGTCAAAATGACCTTATTAAATTCAAATATTATCTGAAAGTCATGTCTGCTTAACAATGAGTCAGGAACGATATTTTACAAATGCATGGCAAATAGAATACATCTTTTAATGTAAGTTCCTTCTCATAAGTCATCTTTAGTTTGACTTAACCTTGTCCTCAAATGACTAATGTGGTAGAATTTTTCATAAAGAGTTTCACTCCATCTTTCATTGGTTCAAAAGTAGTGAATAACTCTTTATCTAAGCATACATGTCTTGTTACACTAGTATCAATCCACCACTTTTTTGGGTTTGATCCCACCAAGTTCACCTCATAAATGACTGCATATAAGTCAATATAAGATATCACGAGTGATGTCATCAATCATATTTGTCTCACATTTTCTTTTTCTTTTTGGGAACTTGTAATGTGAGGCTTTATACCCTATCCTCTATTAGTTAAAACAAATCCCTCTAAAGCTTGACTTTTTAAAAGTTATTTCTTTAGGTCTCAATTTAAACCTTTTACCTAGCTTTTCCTTACCCTTATTCTTATTGTACTTAGAACTTTGATCACGTTCCATCACATTAGCCTTGAGTGTTGTTGAGATATACTTTCTTTTAGATGAATCCTTGTTATCTTTTTCCACTTTGAATTTTATCAGTAAATCTTTCAAAGACATTTTTCTTCGCTTGTGCTTAAGATATGTCTTGAACCTTATTAATGAAGGGAGCAATTTTTCAATAATAGCTGCAACTTGTTAAGTACCATCCCTTCATCATACATTTCTATTATAATATATTGGATTTCACATACTTAACTACATACAGGTTTAGGGTCTACCAACTTATAATCAAGAAAGCGACCAATAAAAAATTTCTTGATATCGACATTTTCAATTTCATACTTTTTGATCCAATGATTCTTACAAATCTTTAGTTGTCTTTTACTTATTGTACTCATTATACAAGAAACATGTTAGATTATTTATAACATAATACCGACATAGATAATCATAATGCTTCTATATTTTAATAGCACTAGTATATTGAAAATCTTGTTCACTCTCAGATTGATTTAGAGCTTTTTTAGTGAATAATCTTGCCAACTTCAAGGTAATAAAATAAAATACCATCTTACTCCTTTATCTCTTGAAGTTTAAGCCATTAAAATTCTTCTATTTTTCTATGATAACATGATTCATACGAACATAAATTGATAACATTAGAGTAACTTCGTGAGTCTCAATTTTTACTTTGTGATGATCTAATATTTTATCTCAAACGTTAGTGACATTCGTGAAGAAAAAACAAACCTTAAAAACATTTTTGATATCTTTTCTTAAAAATTATGATATTAACGCTTATTATATCTTACGTTACTAATAAGAGGTATTTGTGAATATATAATTAACATTAAGGGTATTAAAACATATTTTTAAAAAATTAAGGCAACACTTCAAAGATATTATTAATTTTTTTTCCAATTTTTATTATCCAGGTAACAAAATTTTAACATTTTTTTATCAAATAAACTCTACTCGATGAACAAAAGTCTTTACATGCAATTGATGTGTTAAAAAAATGTTAACTTTTACTGTTTAAATAATAAGATGATATTTTTCTGATAATTATGAAAAAAATTATAATATATTTATTGCACTTAAGTATTAAGAGTTAGATTTGAATAAATCATAAAATTTAGATGGCAGTGCTATTAATTTACCCTTTGTATAATAATAAAATAAATTATAATAAAAATAAATGTAATGTGATTTTGAAACAAGGGGTCTGATATCTATTCAGTCTTTTGAGGTGTACAAATCAATTATGAAATTAAATAAAATTTAAAAAATGAACTATATCATTTAGCTTTTTCTATCATTTACTTTAATAGTGATATATTAATATAATTAAATTGATATATTTATTATATATTTACGATTTAATTACTGTCACATAATTTTATTTATGCATATATTATTTTTCTTATAACATAATAACATTTAATTTGTTATGATAGTTAAAATAAAACTATATAAATAAATGGGAAATATATAATTCAAATAGTATATTTAATTACCTATTAATATAATACGACTCTCAATTATATTACGGTAAATTTAAGTTTGAAATATAATATTTTTATTATTTAATAATAAAACGTAGATTTAAATGCGTAAACAAAAGAGACCCAAGTTTAAGGCGCGACGGTCAACATTGTTTTTTAATAAATGTTGATGTTTAATCAAAATGAATAAAAATGTGGTGAAAGAAGATTTGAACCTATATTGGTAATTTTGTATCGTTTTTTTATGTTTAACTTTGAAAACATTTATACTAAGTACTTAAAATTGGAATTAGACCGTATTGTTTGCATCCAATCCAATTTTAAAATAAAATTAATCCGATTTGATTTATTAAAAGTTTTAAAAAATATTAAATTAGAGTGAAGGATTTTCACCTTATTAATTTAATTATTTTTCAAAATAAACAGATTAACCTTATTATTTTTGCATTGAACTCAATTAGTATTAAACATTTTTAAAAAATAATTAAATAAATCAAAATTATGATTTTTATAATATATAAAAATATGTGTAAAATACATAAATTTTAATTATTTTAACACAAAATAAAATTATATTATCTTTAACTTGAATAATTTTGATATCAATTTTTTTAGTATAATCTAAAAAAGACTTTAAATTTTATATTACATATTAATGTTTTTTAAATTTTGTATTTATTGTAGTTTAAAATTATTAAATTAATTTTAATTAATTAGATATATGATAATTTTTTTATTATAAATAACATCTAATTTCAATAATTTTATATTAATTAAATCAATTTTTATATATAGAGCTATATTAATTTATAAAATTTAATTAACGTAACTCAATAATTATCTAATATATATAGATTTTTTATTACGTTGAATTACTCTCCAGTAAATATAAGACGGGAATAAAAGGGTGGCGGATAACAAATGGGTTTAATAAGGATAAAACTCCAGAAACACCCTCTACAGCTTCCAGTAGCAGCTCAATCTGCTTCCCATCATTTCCATCGAAGTTTCAAGCTTTTCACTCAGATTGTGAGCCCAAATAAATGCAAACTTGTTAGCTCATCATCTTCTGCATCTTTTACTCGGAAATTAACAGTTAGAGCGCTATCCACTCGGTCAAAATCGCTCGTAAATATGGTCAAAGCGATTAGGGTTCATGAACATGGTGGACCTGAGGTTCCTTCTTTGCTATTTTCGTTCTAAAATTTCTCTTTTAAGCTCAGTGATTTTGGATTATAGCCTTATTCTTTTATATGATCATACCAACTTATTCTTGTTTTGCTCAATGTTAGATAGATAATCAATTCCACTAATATTAGTGTGCCTTTATCCTGTTTTTTCAATCTATTTTTTAGAATCCTTATACTGCATATTTTATGCTTTTTTTCTTTTGAATTCAAGCTGAGGTTCCATTTGTTTCTTGAGATTAATCTTTTTAATAATTTGTTGTCAAAATCCATAAGAATTATATTCATTTTAATTCTAAAAAGTTAGCCTAGTAGGTGGTAACACCCATAATTTTTATCAACTCTTTTACTATGTTATAGTATTGTATTTAATAAATGTGGATCAAATGTACGGTGACACTCATAATATTGTATTTAATCAATGTTGAACATTACAAGTCCAATGATTTTTTTCCCTTCCAATCGACTGAAGTTTTAATACCATTTCAAAGTCCATATAAACCATGGACATTTCATTCCCAAAAGTTAACCCAATGGGTGGTGAAACTAGAATCGTTATAAAATATATCATAGTATTACCTTTAATTAACGTGGGATATTACTTCTAATATAACACCAAAAGCTCTCTTTGACTCATAATTTGTAAGTTTTTTCAAAGTTCATGTGACATATTGTTTAGAGAGATTCTATTGTTATAGGATTTATAGAGAGAAGTATGAAATATGAATAATGATCAAATCCCTTATTTATCTCACCATGGAGCGTTATCGCGTTAATTTTTTACGAGATAGGGGACATACAAGGGTGAAATTGAATCCTATCCCTTACATGCTCTTCCCAAAGAGAGGGTAAACTTTGGTGAAGTCAAGACCCTTTCTTAGAACAGGCGACACGCCTCCTATCCCGCATCCTAAGTCGGAGGTCCATTTTGGTAAACTCAAGACCCTTTCTTAGGACGGGTGACACACCTCTTATCTCGCATCCCAAGTCAGAGGGTCCATTTTGGCCTTCTCACTCCTTACTTGAGGGGTTATCGTGTTAATTTTTTGAGACAGGAGACATGCAAGGTTGAAGTTGAATCCTACCTCTCACGTGCGCTTCCCAAAGAGGGGGTCTACTTTGGTGAACTCAAGACCCTCTCTTATTACGAACGACACGCCTTTTATCTCGCATCCCAAATGGGGGTTCATTTTCTTACTCCGTACTTGGGGTTATCGCGTTAATTTTTCGCAAGATAACATAATACATATGAATGATCCAGAAACAAACTTTATCGCCTATCATTATATTGTAGGTAGAGTTTTCATACATAGTATTTCTTTAAATATTTTCCATTCCAGCTTAACTTCTCCATAATACTATTGCTCTCTATCCGATAAGACTCCCCTGGAGTGATATCATATATTTGGTATGGATCTTCCCACGTTGTGTCGAACTTTCCATGAGTAGCTTTAACTTTGTTCCCCAATGCTCTCCATAAGATCCAATCCCTTATATTGAAGTTACTGTGTTTAACGAATCTATTGTATGACTTCTTAATTATTATTTTTTTGTGATTCAATTCGTATAAGTGCATTCTCTTTTTTCTCTTATGCTAACAAGAGGTCATCTCTTCTGAGGTAGTCGTTATCCTCTTGTGTTATTTCGGATCGAAGAGTAGATTCTCGTACTTTCGATGGGATGATCACTTTCATGCCATATACGAGTATAAAAATTCTTTCGATAGAGTGTCCCCTGAACGATGGTGTAATTTTTCACTTTCGTCATAATCTTGCACACATTCTCCTTATTCTTTGGTAGGTTATTATGAATGAAATATTCCAAGTACAGAGCTAGCCAAGAAGTGTGCGTTGAGGAACTGGTGCTCAACCTACTTTTATTCTTGTCATCCATTATGCTCGGCTCCGAAAAAATGGGGACGACCTTTCTCAATTCTGATTTTACCGTTGATGCCAAAGTGGTAAGAGAATCTACGTATGCATTTCCCCTCACGGTATTTGCTTGACCTTGAATGTTTCAAAAATTGTCTTTGTTTTTTTTCACCTCTTGCACGTAAAGCTTCATCCTTTCTTCCTTGGCCTCAGTCTCATCATTGACTTGGTTTACCACAAGTCGTGAGTCGCTATGGATCAACACACTTTTGACTCCCAAGGTCATCAATTGGCGTAAAGCCAAGAGCAATACTTCATATTCGACAACATTATTGGTTGCCTAGAAAGTGATGCTGAGACACTGCTCTATTAAACTCTTATCGGGAGTATGTCTTATCATTCCAATCCCCAATCCTCTTGAGTTGCTTGCCCCGTCCATGTATGCCTTCCATAGAGTTGGAGTAGGTACTTCCATCATCGACACAAGTACCATAGCTTATAGTTCAGGGGGGGCTCTTGATTCCATTCTATGATAAAATCGGTGAGTGTTTGTCCCTTTATTGCTTGAAAAGGCTTATATTGTATCTCAAACTCGCTTAATTCAATAACTATTTGAGAAAGACGATTAGATTGGTCTGGCTTTCCTAGGATATTCTTCAAGGGATATGACGTTAGTACAACTATCTTATGTGCTCCAAAGTAGTGTCTGAGCTTGCGTGCTGTCATTCTTACGGTAAATATTGCCTTATCAAGCGAAGGGAAAAACTGTTGTGCTCCTGTCAAGGAATGACTCACATAGTATACGGGATGTCTTCCTTTCCTATCGACCACCAGTACAATACTAGTAGTTTTGTTTATGAAAGCCATGTACATATGTAGCACCTCGCCCGTTGTAGGATTAGCTAAAAGAGGCACCTTCTCCAAGTAGTCTTTGATGGATTGGAAAGCTCACTCACAATCTACATCCCATACGTATTTCTTGTTTTTCTTCAACAATTGATAAAATGGTAGGTATTTCTCCGTACATATAGAAATGAAACGGCTTAATGCGGTTATGTGACCATGTAACTATTAGTCCTCCTTAATATAGCTTGGGGATCTCATGTTTATAAGAGCCAAAATTTTGTTAGGATTAGTTTCTATCCCCCTTGATGACACTAAATAATTTAAGGACTTGCACGAGGTTACTCCAAAGATACATTTCTTAGGGTTGAGTCGCATCTTATAGCCTTTTATTATGGAAAAAACCTCCGTCAAATGAGAGAGATGGTCCTTGGCTCACATTGTTTTAACCATCTTATCATCTATATACATTTACATTTTTTTGGCCTCTTCGATCCTCAAACATTCTATTGACCAGCCTTTGGTAGGTATAGGAGTGTGCAAAAAATCCGATCATCCGATCAATCCGATCAATCCGATCCGATCCGTTGATTTTTCATCCGATCCGATCCAATCCGATGGTCGGATCGGATGGAGATTTTTTCCATCCGTTAAGTGCGGATCGGATGGCGGATTTCATTACGATTCATCCGATCCGATCCGACCGAAATTAATTATATATATTTATTAAATTAAATATATAAAAATAATTAATATATATTTATTTAATTTTTTAATGTTTTTTTTAAATCAAATAATTTTATGTTATGATTTATGTAAAAATTTAAAAAAATTATTTAAAAATACAAAAAATAGAGTTAATTAAATTTATTTGTCGGATTGATCGGATTGATCGGATGTCATCCGAATAGTTTACGGATCGGATTGAGCGGATGTAAGAAGTGATCGGATCGGTTGCGGATTAGGATGTTTCAATCCGAGCGGATGGTCGGATCGGATGACAGTAAAATCAACGGTTTCGATCCGATGAACACCCCTAGGTAGGTAGCTCTTGTATTCTTCAATCTGAAAGGCATTCTTGTATAACAATAGGTCATCTCTTTCGTGATAAAAGTCGTTTTTTCATCTCTGGGATTTGGATTTGATGGTAGCTTGAGTATGCATCTACGAAGCTCATTGTTTCAAAACCAATAGTGGTGTCGACCAACTGATTGATGTTCGGTAGTGGGAAGCAATCCTTTAGTGTCGCAGTATTAAGGTTTGTAAAATCGACGCACATTCTATGCTCTTCCTCTGCTTTGTTTACCAACACCACATTCGATAGACAAGTTGGGTGACCAACCTCACGAACCCAACCTACACTTTTTAAGGAGTTGACCTTCTTCTTGATGATATCACTTTTGTCTTGAGAAAATTTATGTTTTCGTTGTTGAAATTGTTTCTGGGTGTGATCAATACATAAGTTATGAGAAATTATTTCAGGATCAAAGCCAGACATGTCCTCTGACTTCCATGCAAATGGGTCTACATTATCCTTCAAGAATTCAATGAGTGAAGCTCTTGACTTGTGGGCTAGCTTAGAACTGATTTTTACAGATTTATCCTCTCTTGGTCTCCCTATGTAGCATCATCTCCCAATTCGAGCGGTTCTTGTTCTTTGATTGCTACTTTGGCACGGGAGTCAATGCACCTTTCATGGTGGAATTATAATAGCTCATTGCCTTGTCTTGCTCTCCCCTTATATCTCTTACCATAAAACTGTAGGATTCTTGATGAGCTGATGATACGTAGAGGGAACTACTCTCATCTTATGTACCTATAGTCTACCCAAAATTGCGTTGTAGGATGTAGCGGTGTTCAACACCACAAAATTTGTAAGGATGTAGGGGTGTTCAACACCATAAAATTTGTAAGGATGATTGCTCCTTCCACAGAGATCGATAGGCGTATGGTCCTTATTGACATGGTGACATTGCCATTGAAACCCACCAAGGGCATCTGTTGTTGCGTTATCTCCTTGGGATCTATCCCCATATCCAACAGTGTGGATAAATATAACAAATCCATTGAGCTACTATTGTCCACCAAGATTATGCGCACCTCACATTGTGTGATTTTGACAGTGATAACCAATAGATTGTCATAGGGTGGTAGAACCTCTCTTCCTTCAAAGATAATAGAGTGGAATGGTCCTTCATGCTTCAGATTATATACTAGTTGGTTTGTGTCCCTTGCTTCTCCAGTGTATCTCTTTCTTGAGTTGTTGGAATAATTCGACATGGTTGGTCCTCTGTGGATGGTGTGAATTATGCGGACATCCCTTGAGGAGGCTAATTAGGTTTGTTCGTATCCCTGAGAGCAGGATTTGGGGAATCAGTTGACCTTGGCTAATGGGGTTATTTATTCCTCTACTTCCTTCATGTGGACCCATCTTTCTATCGATCACATCCTCTAGATATTCTTCCGATAATAGATGTTCGATTTCCCATTTGAGGCATCGGCAGTCTTTAGTCTAATGACCTGTATTCTTATAGAATGCCACCCCTTAGGTGTACTTCATTTCTCTTTTCATGTTGACGAACTTTTGGGTCTTCTCGTAGATTATCTCTAGAGATTGTGCGGTGGTCTTAGTTAATTCAAAGAATAGACCAGTGTCCCACTTGATACCCTTGCGAAAAGCTTCAATGACGATGAAGTCAGTAATTGTGAAATTTCCATTTTTTCCATCTTAAATCTCCTCATATAGGCTTCGATGGTCTCCTCCCCTTGGATGATTGAAAACAAATGGTGCAACTCTTTCTGTATTGGCTTATTCCATGCATAGTTAGTAACAAATGCTTTCACCAATGCGTCAAAACTTTTTATACTCTTAGGGGGTAACTCAACAAACCATTATTGCACTATCTCTTGGAATGTTGCTACAAACAACCTATAATACATGGCTTTTTTTATACTCCAAAAGGCTTATGACGGCCATGACCATCTTAAAGTGAATAACATAGGCCACTAAGTCTTGTTCCTTTATAGGTAGGACACTTGGGGGCAATAAATTTTAGTGGAGGTTTTGTTAACTCGAGAGTGTCTGAAAAGGGTGAGGTTGACAATTGATTACACACTGTTTTGATATTGCCTTAAGGCCTTGGCTTCTCTTGACCTTTAAATCGGTCATTTATTTTTGTCAACATTTTTTCCTCAATGTTCATGAGTTTTTGCTTAAAGACATCGCCTGGACAATTGGGTGGCCTCGGACATCCCACAATAGCAGCATTCCCTAGGCTTGAGCATCCTGAGAATTGATGTGGCGCATTTTGCGTCAAGTGTTCACGGGTTGGCGAGTTTGTGAATATGGGCTCTAGAGCGAGGTGGTGCCTCTGAGTAGTAGGTATGGGTTATCCCTCGATTACATCAGGTTGGCGAGGATGGGGATTTTGTGATGTACGACCCGATTTAGGTGGATGGATGACCCTTGTAGGGGGGATAGGGGTATGTAACAAACTTTCAGCTTTCGAATAATCATCCTGCATCAATCTAGACCCGAGTTTCTTGTTATCGCTTTGAGACTTAACGAATGCTTGTTGCAAATCTGTTATCTATCTTTGGAGGCTATCCAACATGGCATCCTTTTCACAAGATGTGCTCTCTAAGTTGTAGCCAACTAAACTTGAAATTTGTGGAATAGTTCCAACTGTGTCATTGCGGCCTGAAAGTTGCATGTTGTCGCTTACCAGAGGCAGAGTAACCATATTTCAAGTTGTTGTGAGACGCCTTAATTGGCGAGGATTGGCTAGCTAATCATTGGGATCGAATTCGGGATTTAGGCGAGTGAGATTATTAGTTTGTTGGGAACAAGATGGCAGGCTAGCCATATTAAGCGGACTGAATGTCCCTACAAGACGAGATATTTTTTTTGGGAAGGTAAGATGCAAGGTCTCAAATGCTAATTATAGACTACAAAGATTTGAGATCTCACGATGGACATTAATTGTTTGGAGAGATTTTAGTATTGTAGGATTTCTAGAGAGAAGTATGAGATGTGAATAATGATCAGATCCTCTATTCATCTTATCATGGAAGTATATATACACTTAAGAGGCAGGTGTCGAGGTTACATTAGTAGAAGCCTTATTTTGAACTGTTAGAATACATAGTAATTTCACACACAATCAGGTTTCCTTCCTCAGCTCGCCTTCCGCCTTCCTCAGCTCGCATAGTACACCCCTTATTGGAAGTCGAGCTCTTTGAGGAATACCATCACTTGTTTCGAATCACAAGGTTATGTTTTATAGGTTGTTAGTTGCGAGGTGCATTTGTATAACCAATCCAGGTAATCATATACGAGCTGCTTAAGGTCTAATTTTTAAGAAACCACATTTTTATTTATTTGATTCTCATACCAATGTGTGCTTAATGGGCATTTCTGCATAGCTGATTTTGCATGGGCCTTACGAATTTCTGAATTTAGAATTTCTGAATTTTAGGATTGTGAGGGAAGCATTACATTACTCGTTCTCGTTCCACTTTACTTTTTGCATCATGGGGATAATAATATAATATATAGGTTTTGAAATGGGAAGATGTGGAAATAGGAGAGCCCAATGATGGCGAGATACGTGTGAAAAACAAGGCCATTGGGTTGAACTTCATTGATATATACTTCCGCAAAGGGGTTTACAAGCCTGCTTCTTTTCCCTTTACGCCAGGTTTGCTTTTAACATTTAGTTCTCTTGCTGAGGCAAAAGTTATTTTTCAATTTCTTTCTTGAACTGTTGGAAATATTTTATTTCTGCAGCATTGGAGAATATTGCAGGCAATAACTGTTTGTCTGTTTCTAGTTGCCTTTATTGACAATGACTTGCTTTAACATATATCTACTTTTATTGCTATGATTGCCAATGACTTAATAAGTGCATAATAATGTTTCTTGGTGATGTGTATTATCAATACTCTGAAGAAGATTCAATGTGCATTTTGGTGCCTTTACTTTTCAATCCAACTTATTGGGTCTGTAGAAAACCTGCTTATGTGTGAAGTAATATATTTTAGGTATGGAGGCTGTTGGGGTGGTGACCGCAGTAGGCCCTGGACTAACAGGCCGGAAAGTTGGTGATCTTGTAGCTTATGCCGGTACTCCTATGGGGTCATATGCTGAAGAGCAGATCCTTCCTGCAGACAAGGTTGTACCTGTTCCTTGCTCTATTGATCCTATCGTTGGGGCTTCTATCATGCTTAAGGGCATGACAGCTCGGTTTCTGCTCCGCCGTTGCTTTAAGGTAGATTTATACTCATCGTATGACATGAGAACTCAAGAATTTGTAACTAAATCAGTCGAGAATGGTATTTTGAATCATGAAAGATATAATGAGGACTGAGGAGAATGACAAAATGAAAATTTGGATTATCAACAGTCTTGATTGTTTTTGTTAAGGGAATGGTACATGGTTGTGTTTCTATACAGGTTGAAGCTGGGCATACAGTACTTATTCATGCAGCAGCTGGTGGAGTTGGATCTCTATTATGCCAATGGGCTTATGCTCTTGGTGCCACTATCATTGGAACTGTCTCAACCAAGGAGAAAGCAGCTCAAGCCAAGGAAGATGGAGCTCATCATGTTATAATCTACAAGGAAGAAGATTTTGTTGCCCGTGTTAATGAGATAACATCTGGGAACGGGGTTGATGTTGTCTATGACTCTGTTGGAAAGGATACCTTTCAGGTGATGAGTGCTTTTACTTGACTTTTTCTTTAAAAGATGCTTCTCTCTTGCTAATTTTGTAGAAAAGTTACAATTAACCAGTTGGCATAGCTTACTAGAGCAACTGGCTGCAGTAGTCCTACTAGTTTCACCTTCTTCATCCATACTGTTCATTGATTTTGACGTTTTTAAAATTTTATATTAAAAGTATGCTGTTCTTAATTATTTTTTTAGTAGCTGATACATCTACAGGCTAGGACTAATCTTGGTAAATTGTCCAAATTAATCCTTTAGACACCAGGGTACAGCTCTAGTAGTTAATAATCCGAGTAAGAAGTAATCACACTTAACTTTTGGCTGACCTAATATGGGAATTGCTCAAAGTTAGAAGAAGCCTCATAAAGCCTGCACTTAGTGTTTCAGAGGTTTGGTAAATATGAAACTTGCAAGTTGTTTATTATTTTTATTTAGTTTGTGATCATAATGAAAATAACAGAGGATTTCAGACGGCGAAATTAAAAGTAATTTAATATAGGAATGCTGCAAATATTAACTTAAAGATGTATTTCAATTGATATGTTAGTGCTTTATAGGATGTGATGTTGTGATTGTGGAATGTTGGAATAATTGTAAGACCACTTTTTAGTAGAAGACTTGTTATAGTGATGCAAAATAATAATAATAATAATTAATTAAAGTAGGCTTTATCTGTTATTTTAATTTCATATTTATCATTTAGGATTTTATTGAATAGGGCATCACATTGTACCTTAAATCTCATACTTAAGAATGATTTGAATATTAGAACTCTACCTCAACTATGCTGTCAAATTATTTCCCTTTCTATTGTCAAAACCCAGACCTTTATTCATTTGTTATCTCTTCCCTTCTGTCTATTTCTCTCTCCTATCTTCGTACCCATTTGGATATTGAGTCTTTTAAATCCTGTAATTATATAATATATATACTTTAATTCTGTAATTTTTTAGATGAGTTCCATTAATCATATAATTTAAAAATATAAGTATGATTAATTAAGTAAATATTTTTAAATATTGAAATTTTTTTAAGAATGAAATGAGAATTATATATTTTATTAATAAAAAAAAACCTACAGTCCCCCTCTCCCCTTCTCGGTCTCTGCACTCTTTCTCTCTCACACATTCACTCTTTCTCTCTCCATTCCATCTCTCTCTTTTTCTCTCAATAATTCTCTCTTATTCATTTTTTCTCTCACAATTTTATTTTTTATTTTTTTAATAAAATAATGATGAGAGAAAGAAGGGAGGGAAATAATGTGACGGAAAGGGAGGAAGGAGAGAGAGTAGATAGGGAAGGAGAGAGAAAGAAAAAGGGGGAGGAAAAGTTTTTTTATTACTTTTTTAAATTTTTTTATTAATAAATATATAATTTTTATTTTATCGTTGAAAAATTCTAAATTTTAGAAATTTTGATTTAATTAATCGTAATTTTAAACTATAAAATTAATATAATTCATTTAAAAAGTTACGAGATTAAAGTATATAAATCACATGGGACTAAAATAACATGTGTTTATCCATTTTACATTATATTGATTAATGTACACCTCAAGAGATAAGAATCATTTTCCTATTCATTATGACTAAAACATGTCATCCTATCAAGTCTAAATTAGTAATGTAGCTGCCTTTCCTTGGGAAATATTTTTTTTATTTGAATATTTGTTATATCCAGGGATCATTGGACTGCTTAAAGCTCCGTGGGTACATGGTGAGTTTTGGACAGTCATCGGGTACTCCAGATCCAGTACCATTACCGTCTCTTGGAGTGAAATCCTTGTTCTTAACAAGGCCATCCCTCATGCAATACATGACCACTCGAGATGAGCTGTTAGAGACTGCAGGAGAGGTATTTGCTAATGTTGATTCTGGTGTGTTGCGGGCACGAGTAAACCACACATACCCTCTGTCTCAAGTTGCTCAGGCACAGGCGGACCTTGAAAGCCGAAAAACATCTGGATCAGTTGTGCTGATACCTTAGAGATGTGAACTGATAAGTATAAAAACTTCCAATCATCTTATTATGTTAAAAAGAAATAAATAGATAAGTTTGTCAAATGTCAAAGGTTATGTATATTATATGTAAAAAGATCTGCGCCTCTGTTCCATGTGGGTGAGGGCCTCGTATGAAATTGTGTAAAACTAGCTATCCATTGTACTACTTTGCAAGCAAAAAGAGACGTGTAATGTTTTTCAATAATTTTTGAGTTTGATTGAAGTTATTATCTTTCTTAGCATGATGTGAGATTATTTGTTCTTGATTCAAAGATTTTCTGTTATTATGTTGACATGCATGATTTGGAGAACCAAACAACTAGTTAAATGGTAAATGTGCTGAAGTGTACGCTGTACAAATGTTTGAACTTTGAAGAAAGCAGTCGAATAGTTGAGATTATGAGTTTGAAATGTTAAACTCATTTAGTTACGAATTTAAATGAAAAAATTTCATTGAACAAAGATATATTGAATTAATAAATATAAAAAGTAACAATTGATTTTTTAAAATAAAATAAAAGATAAAATTAAATTAAATTAATATTAAAATATTCTAATAAATACAAAATTTAAAGATAAAATAGTAACTTAAAAAACATACATAATATTATTGAAATTAAAGAGATGATCATTGATTTAATTTTAATTTTAAATTGTATTAATTTTGAATTTAAATTGTATTAATTTATAACAATTTATAATTAAACATATATTATTAAAAATATTAAATAGTGTATTTTATAAAAGAATATTACGTTTTAAAATTTTGAGTTTTTTTAGAGAAGTTATGATCATTTTATTGTAAAATTGTTAATATTTTATTAAGTATTTTTGAAATATAAATTATAATAATTTATAAAATATTATGATTCATTTTATATATTATTAAAAATCTTTAGAAGTATAATTTTTAAGGAATTTTAATGTTTGTAATTTCAAGTTTTATATATAAAATTATGCACATTTTACTAATAATTGTTTAGATTTAGAAGGACATTTTATACTTATTTTGAAATAAAATATAAACTATTTTAATTAACAAACTTTATGAATTACTTTAAATATCATTACAAATTTTTGAAGTCTAATTCTAATAATTTTTATAGTTTATGATTTCGAGTTTTTTTTATAAAAAATTATACATATTTTATTAATGATTATTCAAATTCAGAAGAACATTTGTTACTTATTTTCAAAATATAGATTACATTAATTTATAAAATTTTATGAATCATTTTATATATCATTAGAAAGTTTTAAAAGTTTAGTTTCTAATAAATTTTATAGTTTTTTATAAAAAGTTATACTCATTTTACTAATAATTATTCATATTCGATATAACATTTTAGACTCATTTTTAAAATATAAATTGTATTACATCAAAAAATATTATGAACAATTTCATATATTATTATAAAGTTCTAAAATATAGCTTATATTAAAATAAAAAAAAAATAAAAAATTACCATTTGTGATTTTGAGTTTTTTTTATAAAATTATACTTAATGCAACATAGCTTAGTTTAAAAGATTAAAAGTTAAAAATTAGAAATTAGTTATGAAACAAGTTATATCCAATTTTCAAGTTTTACTTTTAAAAACTGAAACTAGAAATTGGTTATCAAATAATTTCTTTTTCTTTCAAAATATAATGAAATTTAAAATTTCATTCTAAAACTCAAGAATTAGAAAGTAGAAATTGAAATAGTTATTGGACATGATCTAAATGGTTAAAATAATTTAATTGATTTCAATAAAAAAAAATTAAATAAATTATCCGATTCAACTCAGATAGCTTAGCTCAACTGATTTATAAATTAGATAAGATTAGTTGAGTTCAATCTCATTTGAAAATTAGATAGAGTTTAGTTGATTTAAAAATTAGATAAATTTAACTGAATTACAACTTATTTAAAAATTAGATAAATTCAAGTAAATTATAACTCATTTAAAAATTAGATAAATTTAACTAAATTATAACTTATTTGAAAATTAGATAGAGTTTAGTTGATTTAAAAATTAGATAAATTCAATTAAATTATAACTCATTTAAAAATTAGATAAATTTAATTAAATTATAACTCATTTAAAAATTAGATAAATTTAACTGAGCTACAATTCACTTAAGATGAGTTGAGTCCGACTTACTCATTTGACATATTAGTGTTAGAAAATTACACAAATTCATGATAAATCATATTTATGATAAAGCAAGAATAGAAAAATAACACACAAATTTAATAACGGAGTTTGATCAATCTTGCTTACGTTTTCGAACTTAGTGCATATCGTTTTACTGAAAGGAAATAAATTATACAAGATATTTACAATACTCATAACTCAATTATACTAAAAAAAATTACTCTCAATTTTCTCGCTAAAACTTTTTTTTTCTCTAAGTTTTTCTTTCAATTAGAATGAACATTTAAATTGATTAATTCATTACAATTATATATCTATTTATAGAAAAATTAACTTATTGAATTATTTCTTAAACTAAGGGTTTTGAATTAAGCATTAATTTACTCCTTAATTTATTTATTATTTTGTTAATTGAATTAAATACATTTATAATAATCTCCGACTATTAGTTGTTACTAACCCAATAGAATCACTTAGTTTTTCTATTTTTTTTAATAACTTTAACATATGCATCATAATTGACACACAAATCTCTATTTTCTTCGTGTAAATAAATGCATGTGATACTTCTCTCTGTACTCGTTTTACGCAATTACCTATAAGAAAATTGCATCATACATATTGCAAATAAATGCTTATTCGGAAGATTTAATTAGCAAATAAAAGGGACATAAGAGCAAGAGAAGAGCATTTGGTATTTGGATTTTGGAGGGTAACTAACCAGTTTGATTTGCGAATGGGATAGACGATGAGGGACCATTTTATGAAAGGTGATAGGAGGAAGCGGCCCGTGAGCTTCAATCTCTCTCGTAATTATTAACTTCTCTCTGCGTTTCAGTCCGTCAGTCCGTTGCGTAATAACAGAATTTAGCTTTTCGAACTCACTCCCTCATTCTCATTCTCATTCTCACCTTCGTTTTCCCTCTTTAATTATATAAGACAACGTCACTTCCTCACTCCTCAGCAACTAAAATACAGAGAAAACAAAGGCGCTGTTACGTTCTGAAGAAAGTTCATTGGAAAAGGTAGTGCTTGTTTTATCATTGTAATGTTATTCACTCTGTTTCCTCTTATTCTTATTGATTTGTTGGATCGTTACTCCTACTCAAAAGTACGTTACTAGTTTGTTTCCAGACTGTCATCAGCATTTCCTTGATTTCTCTTTGCCAACTCTTCATATTTTCGTATATATTTTCTTCCGCATTTCTCTTAATTTATTACCTTTGCATTAATGAGCTAAATGCTAATGTTTCTTTTTGCACTGTAACGTAATTATTTTTTTCGTCCTTTCTGTTACACAGCCGCAAAGTTCACCTACTTTTGCATTGAATTTCCTGGTTTCTCTCCTCGTAGTCCCGTACTGTTCATCTAAAAATCAATGGTCATTTTCACTTGTACCTATGGATCAGTTTTTGTTGAAAAATAACGTAAATTTTCGATAAGTTAGATTTATGAGAAAGTAAGAATAGAAAAATAATACACAAAATTTGATAACAGAGTTCGACCAATCTTGCTTGCGTCTTCGGACATACTGTAGATCTTTTTACTAAAAGTGGAAAAATTGCATATAGTGTTTACAACACTCACAACTCACAACCCAATTACACCCAAGAAAATTACTCTCAATTTTCTCTCACAAAATTTTTTCTCTTTAAGCTTTTCTCTCAATTGGAATGAACATTTTGGATGATTAATTCATTACAATTACACATCTATTTATAGGAAAATTTACTCCTTAAATTACTCATTAAATTAATATTTCTTTAAATTGCTCCTTAAATTAAGCTCATTGTTTTGCTCCATGAATTGCTCCATGTTTACTCCATGTTTTGCTACTTAATTTGCTCCTCAAATTAAGGAGCTTTATAACAATTTCCCACTTGAAGACTGATTTCAATCTGTCTTCACACCTTTATCAATGCAGTAACTTTTTTAGTCTTTATTACTCTAACAGACCAACTGAAGTTGAGCACAACTTCAGTTTGTCAATAGTCACCACCTTTGTTAACATATCTGCTGGATTTTTGCTTCCTTGAATCTTCTCCAGTATTAACACATCATCTTCACATAGAGATCTAATGAAGTGATAACGAAGTCCAATATGATTTGTTCTAGAATGAAATGCTGAATTCTTCGCCAAGTGTATTGCACTTTGACTATCACTATGCAGTACATTCTTCTCTTGTTTGAATCCCAGCTCAATTAACAAACCTTGAAGCCATATCATCTTTTTACTAGCTTTAGTTACTGCTACATACTTAGCTTCTGTAGTGGATAGAGTGACAATTTTCTGTATTTGTGACATCCAACTAACAGCTGTAGTTCCAACAGTAAATATATAACCGGTAGTGCTTCTTCGGTGATCAACTTCACCTCCAAAGTCTCCGCTTCACGTACTTGTACTTTTAACTCTCCTTTACTAAAGTATAAGCACTTTTCTCGTGGTGCCTCGCAGATACCTCAAAATCCACTGATCGCTTCCCAATGAGTTTTCCCTGGATTTGACATAAATCTGCTAACAACTCCCAATGCACGGCCAATGTTTGGTCTCGCATGCACTATTGCGTACATCAAACTTCCAATGGCTGAGGCATAAGGAACCTTAGCCATGAATTCTCTCTCTTCTTATGTCTGAGGGGACTGATTCTTGGATAGGCGAAAAAGACTGGCCAAGGGTGTGCTAACTGGCTTGGCATCGCCCATGTTGAATCTTTGTAAAACACGATTGATGTACTCTGCCTGAGATAACTGCAAGGATCCTTTCTTCTTATTTCTTGTGATTTGCATTCCAAGAATCTTCTTTGCTGGACCCAAGTCTTTCATGTCAAATTCCTTTGACAATTGCTGCTTCAACCTTTTAATATCATCCATATCTGAACCTGCTACTAACATATCATCAACATAAAGTAGTAAAATGATATAACTGGACCTATATCTCTTGAAGTAGCAACAATGATCAGCATTGCACTTTTGGAAACCTTCCTTGTGCATGAAGCTGTCAAACTTTCTGTACCATTATCTCGGGGCTTGTTTCAGGCCATACAAACTCTTCTTAAGTCTGCACACCATGTTCTTCTTCCCTCTTTCTGAGAAACCTTCTGGCTGGTACATGTATATCTCTTCATCTAAATCTCCATGAAGGAATGCAGTCTTCACATCCAACTGTTCAAGATGAAGATCTTCGATGGCTACAATACTCAATACTGATCTGATAGTATTAAGCTTCACAACGGGAGCAAAAATGTCAGTGTAGTCAACTCCTTCCTTCTGTTGAAACCCTTTGACAACTAGGCGGGCTTTTTATCTCTTGGAACCATCATGCTCCCCTTTCACCCGGGACACCCATTTGTTGTGAAGTGCCTTCTTTCCCATAGGTAACTCAGCTAGTTCCCATGTCTGGTTGGAGATGAGAGATTTCATTTCTTCTTTCATAGCAAGCTCCCACTTGTTGGAATCTCGAGTCTGACAAGCTTCATCATAGCATTCAGGCTCCTCTCCATCAGTCAGCAACATATAGTTCATGTATCTCCTGTTAGGCACATGAGGTCGAGAAGACCTTCTCAATACAGGAGCTAGAGTAAGAGGTTGTGGTGTGTCGGAATGCTGTGTACTGCTTTGTCCAACAAGTTCCTCTGGCTGAGGACTTGTTATAATTGGTTCTGTTGCGGAAGTATCTGGGACATCATCTGTATCTGCAAATACTGACTCATTCTGTTCTGAGTCATTGGCGTCTATTTTATACATGTCCTTATACATCACCCTTTTGTTGAAAATCACATCTCTCCTACGGATAACTTTCTTCTTTTCGTCATCCCAAATGCGGTAGCCAAACTCATCCTCACCATAGCCAATGAATGTGCATTTCTTGGATTTGGGATCAAGCTTATTCCTGCCTTGATCACTGATATGCACAAATGCTACACAACCGAAAACTTTTAGATGTGATAGTTTCACCTCTTTTCCGTTCCATACCTCCTATGGTATTCTATGCTCCAATGGAACAGATGGGCCTCGGTTGATCAAGTAAGCTGCCGTGTTGACTACTTCTGCCTAGAATTGCTTCGGTAGACCTGATTGTATACGAATGCTTCTGGCTCTTTCTATCAACGTTCGGTTCATACGCTCAGCTACACCATTGTGTTGAGGTATGCCTGGCACAGTTCTTTCCATTCTGATCCCGTGCTCATAGCAAAAATTTTTGAATCTGGTGTCTTCATATTCACCACCATTATCGGTTCTGAGATTTTTGATCTTTAAACCTATCTCATTTTCCACCATAGCTTTCCATCTTCTAAAAGCCTCAAATACTTCAGACTTATGCTTTAGAAAGTAAACCCATACCTTTCGAGAGTGATCATCAATGAAAGTCACGAAGTAGTATTTCCCACCAATAGATGAGACGGTCGTTGGTCCCCAAACATCAGAGTGAATAAGCTCTAGTCTTTCCTTCTTTGGGATTCTGCAACTTGTCTAAAAGCTGACTCTCTTTTGCTTTCCAAGTATGCAATCTTCGCACATGTCTATCTTCGTAGACTGTAGACCTGAAATTTTTCCCTTTGAGTGCATAATCTTCATCCCCTTCTCACTCATATGGCCTAGTCTCTGGTGCCACAGATTTGGTGTTTCATTGCTTGCTGCAACTGTAATTGAACAATGTGCCTCTGTTGTCATGTAAAGAGTGCCACTTTTCTTGCATCGAGCAACTATCATTGCACCCTTTGAAATCTTCCAATCATCACCATGGAAGATCGTAGTGTAGCCTTCACTGGCCAACTACCCCACTGAGATTAAGTTCCTTCTGAGATCGGGAATATGCCTGACATCCTTCAGTTCCCAAACAGATACGTTCAACTTAATCTTCACTACACCTTTGTCAATAATAGCACATGGTTGATCATCACCAAGATATACCTTTCCAAGGTTTCCGGGGACATATTTCTCGAAGAATTCTTTTTGTGAAGTAGCATGGAACGATGCTCCAGAGTCTAACACCCAAGATTCTTCCTTGCTCTCCAAAGAGCATATCAATGCATCGTCTCCTCCTGAGGTGGAAGTAACATTTGCTTCTGCCTTCACTTGTTTGTCCTTCGGTGCACTCTTGCACTGATTTTTGTAGTGCCCGGTTCTTCCACAATTCCAACACTCGATAGTCTTCGAGCTATGGGAATTATTAGGATTCCTGGATTTAGACCTCCTATCCTTTGATCTACCTTGGTAGTCTGTTCTGCCACGTCCACTCCCTTTGGTTGAATTTCGTCCTCTTGACTCTGTATGCAAAACTGAAGAAGTTGACGATTCACCTGACTCTCTACGTCATATCTCTTCACTGAGAACCAGATCACGAACATCGTCAAATTTCAACTTATTGCTTCCTGACGAGCTACTCACAACCGTGACAGTAGCATTCCAACTTTCTGGTAAAGAAGATAAAAGTATTAATACTCGTACTTCTTCATCGAATTGAATTTCCACTGAACTCAACTGGGTTGTGACTGTGTTGAGTTCATTGAGATGTTGAGCTACCGATGCGCCTTCATTCATTCGCAAATTGAACAAACGCCTCATCAATTGCACTTTGTTTGAGACTGATGGCTTCTCATACATATTAGAGAGAGCTGCCATAAGACCCACCGTGGTCTTTTCCTTTGCTATGTTGAAGGCAACATTACGGGATAGCGTCAATTGAATAACTCCGAGGGCTTGTCTGTCTAGAAGATTCCAATCTTCTTCCTTCATAGCTTCTGGTTTCTTTCCTGAGAGGGGTTGATATAGATTTCTTTGATACAGATAATCCTCTATTTGCATTTTCTAAAACCTAAAATCTGTGCCATCAAATTTCTCGAGTTTCACCCTTCCTTCATCTGCGGCCATTGCTCCCACTAAAATCTGACTTCCTCTGGATCGTTTCTGACTATTTCTGTAAATCATCGTGTATTAGAACACCTCCGTCAACGAACAAATACCGTCAACAAAATTTCACTATTCACGTAATTCACTATTTACGTAAATAGTAACTTGCAGAAAATTGACAGAAATCACCACCAATAACTCTGATACTAGTTGTTGGGAAATAACGCAAATTTCCGATAAGTCAGATTTATGAGAAAGCAAGAATAGAAAAATAACACACAAAATTTGATAACGGAGTTCGGCCAATCTTGCTTACGTCTCCGGACCGACTGTAGATCTTTTTACTGAAAGGGAAGAAATTACATAAGCTATTTACAACACTCACAACCCAATTACACCCAAGAAAATTACTCTCAATTTTCTCTCACAAAAGCTTTTATCTCTAAGCTTTTCTCTTAATTGGAATGAACACTTTGGATGATTAATTTATTACAATTACACATCTATTTATAGGAAAATTCACTCATTGAATTACTCCTTAAATTAATGATTCCTTAAATTAAGCTCCTTGTTTTGCTCAATGAATTGTTCTATGTTTTGATTCTTAAATTAAAGAGCTTTATAACAATTTCCAACGGTTTTATGAAATCTATAAGAAAACGATTTCATTTCTTACTTCAAATTCCTAATGTGATTGATCGATTCAACTTTTCATCTAGTAGATAATTGTTTGTGTTGATTTGACGAATTTTAATGTAATCCAATTGGTTAATCTTTATTTTCTTAAATCAGAATCATGGAACCAAGCTCGCATGGACAGGGCGATGCAGCTCAAGATTGTTATGTAAGTTCTCTTTAGTCTCTCACAACCACACCCAAGAGTCTCACTTTCGCACGCATGCATCCCCCCCTCGCAATCTACTTTTTTTCCCACCCCAAACCACTCCACGCGCTATTAGATGAAAAAAAAAGGAAAAGTCTAACGTTGAATGTTGCAGTTCGGCAACGTTCATGCACAGTTCCCACTCGCCCTCCATAAGGCGCGTGAAATGTTTCCCAGTTATGCTCGGCCAAAATAAACTACCAGCTTCATCATAACAAAATGAAAAGGATCTTATGTGATAATGTTGTTACAAGCAGCATGAATGTAACGACTAAGTCTAACAAGACCCCATTAACAAAATGCCGCAGTTATATTGACTATATACTCTTCGCTGTTGCTGTTCTTCATTTTCTTTTGCGTTAACTTTTGCTGAATAATGCCTGCTTTGGGAATAGATTTATGGTCACGAGAACTGAGGGTTCATATATGCTTTGAATATTAATGTATATATTTTCGTAAATGATAGAAGAGAAACAGAGATTAGAGAACTGAGAGTGCGTGTTTATTTCCCCCTGAATTAATGGCTTTATGGATGCTCTCTTTTTTTGGCACTAAGTCCTTATTTCGCAGGAGATGATGCACTTGGAAAACCAGGAAGAAAGAAAGCAAAACCCTGCTTTGGCCAAACATCTGCAGCCTGCACCTGCTACTACACCTATACCTCACTATAACCTGGGTGCTTATCCTGTTATATGGGCATATCATACATTTTATTACAAGTTTATTGTATAGTCTCTATCTTTCTTTCTATATACACTTTTTCGACTTCACCCACATCTACCACTAACATGCTAAATTGCTAATGCCTTTCAAATTTGCAAAGGTTTCAGATAATGTAAAGGTTGGTGCTTTCTATGAAATCAACTTCTCCAGGCTCCCTCCTAAGACCCCGGAACAGCTTAAGTCCATAAGGATAGTCATGGTAAATATCTACACGCCAGTCTTAATGAAAAAAACATAATCCTTTATTTTAGTATTTTTATTGATCTATCTTATTAGGTGTGTTCCAAAACCAGCTTATTAACAACTAAAATGCGGTTACGCAGGTGAATGAGAAAGCTGTGCTTAATGTGTCACTGAGGTTTCCAAGCATTCACTCTATCCGGATGCACATTAGTGACAGAGACTACGGAAAACGAGATGGGAAGAAGCTGCCTTCACTGGACGAGAAGTACGTAATGGGGTCAGAGATGGCGGCTGATGTGCTTTTCAGGAGAATCTCACCTCAGAAAATCGAAGAAAATAGGGATTTATTAAGCTTCTGGGCTGCACCCAAGGTATCCAAGGGACTTTCAACCCCAGAACGACGTGGTGTGGTCATGAGTAATGTTGCCTCTAAGAACGGTTCTTGCTGGTTTCAGCTGAGGTTCGCCGGTATGGTTCAGTGGGGAAAGCGTCGGCAAGTCCGGTTTTTGAATCCACACGAAGAGTGCAAACAGGGACTTTTATCCAGCATAGCCAATGAGGAAGAAGAAAATACAGAGCAGAAACGTCTCTCTAACGAGGAAGATCATTAAGAGAGAGAAATAGAAGAATGTGAAGAAGAATATATGAAAGCAGAGACATTTAAAGTAGAGAACTACAGCGGGATTAAGAGAGAACTCCGTGATAGGAACAAGAGCACACAAAAGCAAAAAAGAACGAAGGGTCCGAAGCCAAGTCAAAGCATAGTGGACTTCTGTAGTAAGAAAAAAAGGATCAAACAGTCCATAGAGATGGTCTGCAGCAAGGTCACGGTAACTGCTCTATGAAACTCTCGGGCCGTTCTTTGTTTTTGTTGTTCATTCCAGATTGGTTTCCTTGAGAATATATGGTTTATTAATTTTGGGTTTTAAGGTCTGTAGGTACAAGTTAGCAGAGGAGAACATGCTATAGATTATGAAGGCTAAAGGCGCTGTATTTGGGAACCCGATTCTTCGACCAGCGCTAAGATCCGAAGCAAGGAAGTTGATTGGTGACACGGGTTTGCTAGATCATCTGCTAAAGCACATGGCTGGAAAGGTGGCACCTGGTGGAACATTTAGGTTCCGTCGACGACATAATGCTGAAGGGGCCATGGAGTATTGGCTAGAGAGTGCCGATTTGATTAATGCTAGGAGGGACGCTGGGGTGCAGGATCCTTATTGGACACCCCCACATGGGTGGAAACCTGGTGATAACCCCACTCAGGATCCTCTTTGTGCCAGAGCACTTGAGGAACTCAGGGAAGAGATGGACATGATGAAAAGGTAATGACCTTTGGATTCTTTTATCAATTATATTGGTCTTCATGTATTGCCTAATTTCTTTTATCGTTGATGATCTTTGAGTGCCATTAATTTTAATTTGCTATTCTTCTATAGTTTGTGCCTTTTTTGGTCTCAGTTAGTTTTACCAATATTGTTTGCAATGCAGGGATGTTCAACAGCTTGTGATCAAGAGGCAAGAAGAGAATTTAGCCGTTGGAACTGCTGCAAGTTCCAAGGTGACAAATTTACAACTTGATGGTGAGGATTGGTTAATACCTCTGAAGGTAAATATATGTAGGAGATAAGTTTTGAGGCAATTATTTGATTTAATTTGTTTTCTTGATGTTAATGCATATGATGCCTGTGTTTTAAGTTTTAACTGAATTTTTGTAACACTCGGATGTAACAGGGAATGTACCTAGAACTGGCAAATAGAAAAGCAAATTTTGAAGACCAAATGATAGAAATTGCTTATTCTTTCAGTAAAATGGAGGTACCTGCCTGACCTGGGTAGTTTGATTTGCATGGATTCTTCCCTAAGCCATTAGTTATACGCAGAGTGAATTGCCCACATCACTTAAATAGGTTCCATAAAGTTACATGGGATAAAATCAAGAAATAAAAAGAAATAGAAGGATGAAGGGGACCAGATTCTATTTGTACTCTATCTGAGATACCTCTTGTCTATTCACACCCTTAAACCCCGCTAGACTATAGTACTTTCAACCCAAAAATTGATCGTTTTAAATGTGTATGAAGTATTAACATTCTTTTTGAAGGAGAGGAAAGATGGTATGAACAAATAAAAAAGAAGAGGAAACAAAATCAAATTTTAAATGGTAAATTTGTTTAGTTAAAATATTTTATTTGGTATCTTTATTAGTTAAAATATTTTTAAATCTCTTTATTAGTTAAAATATTTTTAAAGCTCTTTATTAGTTAAAAAAAAGTATTTTTGGAGTCCTTTTATTTCTAAAATAAAAGCACAAAATTAATTTTTTATTCTATTTTTTTGTTGTTAAATATAAGGAAATATTACATGTATCACATGTATATTTATATTTTTCAATAGTTATATACATAAAAAATTACTCAAATCTTTTTAAGAAATTTTTTTTTAAATTAAAAAAAAATTCATTATCTAATATCCAAAGTAACACATTAGTCACTGAAAATTTAATTTAAGTTTGATTGATTTTTTTTTTAAATTTAATTGATTTTTTAATTAAAAATGATCTCATTAGATACATGTCTATTGAAAAATAAAGACATGTCTTTATCATATGTGCTATTCCGTTATATTTAACAAAAACTTATATTAAAATTTAATTTTATCCTTATTTAATACATTTTTTTACAAACAAATGAACTTAAAAACATATTTTTTAAATAAATGGACTAAAAAAATCTCCAATGTCTAAATAAAGGGATCTACGTTACCATTTTTACATATATATATATAAAGCTATCAATGGGATAGAGTCTATTGAAATCCCTCTCCATTCATCGTCTATAATTTAAAATTTATCTCATATCTCTACTTAAAATACTTGCATGAATATCAAAAATCTAAGTTGGAGAACATAATCCTAAATAGAAAATGTGTATCTAAATAATATTTTAAATATTTTTTATTTTTTAGTAATATTTTTTATTTTTTAGTAATATTTTTTATTTTTATTTTAAAAAAATTATTAAAAAAATAAGTCAATAATAATTTTTTTGTAATAAAAACAATAAAATCTTAAATCAATAAATAATATTTATGTGAAAGGAAGAAAAATAAAATATATGTAACAACAAATATATAATTTTTTTATACTAAACAATATTGATAGAATCTTGTTATAAATTAATTTGAAATAATAACAATAAATTATAAAATAATTACAAGATTTTATATTTTTAGAATTTAAATAAATAGTTTAAATATTTTTTATAAAATAAAAATTATTAATATTTTAATAGAATAAAAATATGACTTAAAAATAAAATATATAATATATAATATCTTATTTAAAATTATTATAAGTTTAAGTATAATTAAATCTATAAAAATATTAAATTTTTATATATTTATTAAAATAAGGTATAAAATTTCAAAACTCATCATATTATAAAATATGTATCTTGTTTTTCTTTTATCGTTCATATTTTATTTTCCGACGAAAAATCCTCCAAAAGATTTGTCCTTAAAAAATTGACAACCCTTATTATATATCAACACTATTAAGTCCCACATTGGTTAAGAGTAAGGCAGCAGTGCTCCTTATAAGTCTAAGCAATCCTCTAACTCATAAGCTAGCTTTTGGGTTAAGAGTTAGGCCTGGGTTTCTAATGGGTTTCTAAGATGGTATCAGAGCCTCTCA
Organism: Hippophae rhamnoides; assembly: GCA_033030585.1. Lineage (NCBI taxonomy): Eukaryota > Viridiplantae > Streptophyta > Magnoliopsida > Rosales > Elaeagnaceae > Hippophae > Hippophae rhamnoides. Next base: position 52,545,413 of record CM065432.1, read on the forward strand.
TATACCTCTAAAATTTCTATCAAAATTCTGCCTCTCTTCGTCACTCAAACCTGGCTCACTCCAAACCCGGCTCACCTTAACTCGGCTCACTCTAAACCCGGCTCACCTCAAATCGGCTCACCTCCACTCGGCTTACTCCAACTCGGCTCTCCTCAACTCGGTTCTCCTCAACTCGGCTATCCTCAACTCGGCTCACTCCAACCCGGCTCACCTCAACCCAGTTCCAGGCTTGTTTTCAACTCATCTTTTCATTTTTAAGGATATCTCCTGTATACTGTTTCTATATATTTGCTTTATATTTCCTCCATTATTTCATTAAAATGGACCGAAATGATATCCCAAAACCAATCTCTACCACCCTTGATGATACTAACTACCTAGCTTAGGCACAAGCAATGAAAAGTTTCTTGAAAGGATGCAAGCTATGGCGTTTCATAACTGGTGATATCTCTATACCTATCCAAGAAACCACTGAAAACAACTCCTTATTTACTGATCGCCTTGAATACTGGGAGAGTAAACATCATCAAATTATTACCTGGTTCCGCAACACCACTTTACCCTCCATTCATGGTGAATTTGGGTGTTTTGACACTACCAAAGAAGTTTGGAAATTTCTTGAGGCTCGCTTTATTACAACAGATTTGGTCAACCAATATCAACTTTTAACAACTATTCATACCAAACGCCAAAGGGCTGATCAAACCATTAACCAATTTCTCTCTGAAATGCACACTATTTGGGATCAACTCGCTCTCTCTGAACCAACTTGGACGAACAAGATTGATGCTGAGATGTTTGCAACTTACCGTAATCACCAACGTCTTGTTATTTTTCTCATGGCTCTCCATGATCGATTTGAACCTGTTCGGGCTTCCTTACTCCATCGGAGTCCTTTTCCATCCTTAGATACTGCTGTGACCGAGCTTCACTCTGAAGAAACTCAGATGGGGGTTTTCAAAGTTCATCATACAAATTCTATTCTTGCCACCCCATTTTATCGCCCTAAAGGAGGTTTTAAAGAGGACTTCAAACATCAAGGCTGCACCTACTGTCACAACCCCAATCATGAGCTTCTTACATGTCCCATTCGGGTATGTATATATTGTCACAAGAAGGGTCCATGACACTTTAATAGAGATTTCTCACGGAATCCTTCTCAACATTCCTCACGGAATCCTTCTCAACATTCCTCACGGAATCCCTCTCAATATTCCTCACGGAATCCCTCTCGGAATCCCTCTCAACATACTTCAGGTAAAAATAGTAACTCATCTATTACCACTACTGCTTCTGAGGATAATCATGACAAATTTACTTTCTCTACTCAAGAACTTGAAGGTCTTCTTAAACATGTTCTCTCACAATCTAGTAATGCTTCTCCTACTGCCTTGTCTCTCACATCAGGTAAATCTTTATGGTATTTTGATTCTGCTTGTTGTAACCATATGACTCATGATACTCACATCTTCTCTCCCACACAATCTTCCATCTCCAAACCTTTAATTCAAACTGCCAATGGTTCACATATGCATGTTAATGCTGTAGGACAAGTTTCCACATCTTCTATATCACTTTCTGACACCTTTCATATTCCCAACCTTACTCTAAATCTTATCTCTGTTGGTCAATTATGTGAACTTGGTCTTACTATTACCTTTTCCTCTTCTGGTTGTCATGTGCAGGATCCACAGACAGGATAGATCCTTAGGATGGCCGTAAGGTTGGACGATTATTTGAACTTATCAACCTTCATCTACCCAATTCTCCTCACACTTACGTTGCTACTTCTACCGCTCCTATCAACCTATGGCATGCTCGTCTAGGCCATACGTCTATAGGACGTCTTCGTCCCTTAGCATCTTCTGGTAAATTAGGATCTATTTCTATTTCTCATAATGTAAATTGTTTTCCTTGTCAATTGGGAAAACAACCTGCTTTATGTTTTAATAAAAGTGATTCTACTTCTGTCTCCCCTTTTGACTTAATTCATTCTGATGTTTGGGGTCCATCCCCACATCCTACTTTGGGAGGATGTGTTTATTTTGTCATTTTTATTGATGATTATTCAAGATTCACATGGATTTTTCTCATGAAACATAGATCTGAATTACCCAAAAATTTATTATGATTTTGCCCAAATGGTTAAAACCCATTTTTTTTCAAAATATCAAAGTGCTTAGAGCTGATAATGCTATGGAATATAAAGAAACAAATTTTTTAAATTTTCTTCCACAAAATGTGACTCTTTCTCAATATTCTTGTCCTGGCACATCTCAACAAAATGGAAGAATTGAGCGAAAACAAAGACATATTCTTAATACTGTTCGTACTCTTCTCATTTCTAGTTCTTGTCCTGAACGCTTTTGGGGTGAAGCAGCTCTTACGGCTGTTTATACCATCAATCGTGTTCTCATGCCTATTATTCACAATTATCAGAGCTAGGCTCTTGGCTTCCTCGTACTGCCATCGGCCCTCGTGCCGTAAATTCGAACCATGCCGTAAATCCGGACTCTAGCCGATGTGGAGGGGGGATGTTAAGTCCCACATTGGTTAAGAGTAAGTCAGCAGTGCTCCTTATAAGTCTAGGCAATCCTCTAACTCATAAGTTAACTTTTGGATTAAGAGTTAGGTCTGGGTTTTTAAGAAATACTTTGAATCAATAGTCTTTCGGTAGTGATACAATATACTTCACCAAAAACTAATCAAGAATCCAGATTAGTTGATGCCGTCAAATATCATTTCCCTAATGAAATCTCATGAATTAATTTCTTATATATCAGCACTTTAATTGGATGTTATAACTCTCGTTCAATAATTAAATTTTATCTTCTAACTTATTTCATGTGATGCACATGTATATGTATATATGTTTCTACAACTTAAAAAATATGTTTTTAGAAAGAAGTTAAAAATAAAATAACTTAAATAAATGTATGATTTAAAAATAAAAAAAAACTCATCCAAAAGATACTTATGATAGATGTGCTTACAATTAATATTCATTTTTGCCGCTTCTGAAATCTGAAGTGTATTTGGAGATTCAAATATCTAGACTGTTAGAGATTATTGTTATAAAGCTCCTTAATTTAAGTAGCAAATTAAGGAGCAAAACATGGAACAAAACAAGGAGTAAAACATGGAGCAAAACATGGAACAAAACAAGGAGTAAAACATGGAGCTTAATTCAAGGAGCAATTCAAGGAACCATTAATTTAAGGAGTAATTCAAGGAGTGAATTTTCCTATAAATAGATGTGTAATTGTAATGAATTAATCATCCAAAGTGTTCATTCCAATTGAGAGAAAAGCTTAGAGAGAAAAGCTTTTGTGAGAGAAAATTGAGAGTAATTTTCTTGGGTGTAATTGGGTTGTGAGTTGTGAGTGTTGTAAACACCTTGTGTAATTTCTCCCCTTTCGGTAAAAGATCTCGGTCCAGGAGACGTAAGCAAGATTGGCGAACTCAGTTATCAAATTTTGTGTGTTATTTTTCTATTCTTGCTTTCATCATAATGCGGCTTATCGGGAATTTGCGTTATTTCCCAAGCGGTATCGAGCTATTGGTAGTGATTTCTCAATTTTCTAGAAATAATCGAAGCGATCCCGGAGGAAGTCGATTTTAGTGGGAGCGATAGCCGCGAGATGAAGGAAGGGTGAAACTCGAGAAATTTGATGGCTTGATTTCGGGTTTTGGAAAATGCGGATAGAGGATTATACGTATCAAAGAAATCTATATCAACCTCTCTCGGGGAAGAAGCCGGAGGCGAAGGAAGAAGATTGGAATCTTCTACAGACGAATGAAGCCACCGGAGTTATTCGATTGACGTTATCCCATAATGTTGCTTTCATACGCATGAAAAGGAAAAAGACCACTAGCGGCGAATGCTATGGCGACTCTACCTCCAATATGTATGAGAAGCCATCGGCCTCAGAACAAAGTGCACTTGATGGGCGCTTGTTCAATTTGCGAGATGACGGAAGGCAGCATTCGGTAGCTCAACATCTCAATGAACTCGACACGGTTACAACCCGGTTAAGTTCGGTGGAAATTGAATTCGATGAAGAAGTACGACGCATTGATACTTTTGTACTACACGGAAGGAAAATTTGGAATGCTGCGTCACTGTGTGAGTAGCTCATCGGAAGCAATAAGTTGAAATTTGACGATGTTCGTGATTTGGTTCTCGGTGAAGAGATCCGACGTAGAGAGGCAATTGAATCATCAACCTCTTCGGTTTACATACGAGTCAAGAGGAAGAAATTCAACCAAAGGAAATGGACGTGGTAGAGCCCGACTCTACGAGGTAGATCGAAAAGGCAGGAGGTCCAAATCCAAGAATCCTAATAATTCCCATAGCTCGAAGACTATCGAGTGTTGGAATTGTGGAAGAACCAGAACCTTCAAATCGGTGCAAGAATGCCTTAGAAGGAGCAAAAGTGAAGAGCGAGAGGTAAATGTTACTTCCACTCGGGAGAGATGATGCATTGATATGCTTTCTTTGGAGAAGCAGGACGAATCTTGGGTGTTAGACTACGGAGCATCGTTCCATGCTACTTCACAAAAGAATTCTTCGAGAAATATGTCCCCGGAAACCTTGGAAAGGTATATCTTGGTGATGATCAACCATGTGCTATTATTGGCAAGGTGTAGTGAAGATTAAGTTGAGCAGTTTGTTTGAGGCGAAGGATGTCGGGCATATTCCCGATCTCGGAGAAGGAACTTAATCTCGGTGGGGCGGTTGGCCAGTGGGAAGGCTTCACTACGATCTTCCATGGTGATGATTGGAAGATTTCAAAGGCAATGACGGTTGCTCGAGGCAAGAAAAGTGGCCTTTACATGGCATGAGAGGGCACGTTGTTCAATTACGGTTGCGGCAAGCAATGAAACACAAATCTATGGCACCGGAGACTAGGTCATATGAGTGAGAAGGGATGAAGATTATGCACTTCGAAGGGAAAACTTCCCGGTCTACGGTCTGCGGAGATAGACATTGTGCGAAGATTGCATACTTGGAAAGCAAAGAGAGTCGACTTTCGGACAAGTTGCGAGAATCCCGAAGAAGGAAAGGCTAGAGCTTATTCACTCGATGTTTGGGGACCAACGGCCGTCTCATCTATTGGTGGGAAACACTACTTCGTGACTTTCATTGATGATCACTCTCGGAAGGTATGGGTTTACTTTCTAAACGTAAGTCCCGAAGTATTTGAGGCTTTCGGAGAAGATGGAAAGCTATGGTGGAAAATGAGACGGGTTTAAAGATCAAAAACTCAGGAATAATGGTGGTGAATATGAAGACACGGATTCAAAAATTCTGCTATGAGCACGAGATCGAGAATGGAAAGAAAAGCATGCCGAATGCACGCCTCAAACCTGGGTGTAGGCGGCGTATGAGCCGAACGTTGAGAGAAAGAGCCGGAAGCATTCGTATACGGTCGAGTCTACCAAAGCAGTGCAGGCGGCCGGTCAACACGGCTTACTTGATCAACCGAGGCCCATCTGTTCCATTAGACATAGAATACCGGAGGAGGTATGGAGCGGAAAGAGGTGAAACTATCACATCTAAAAGTTTTCGGTTGTGTAGCATTTGTGCATATCGGTGATCAGCGGGAATAAACTTGATCCCAAATCCAAGAAATGCACGTTCATTGGCTATGGTGAGGATGAGTTTGGCTACGCATTTGGGATGACGAAAAGAAGAAAGTTATCGCGTAGCAGAGATGTGATTTTCAACGAAAGGGTGATGTATAAGAACATGCATAAAATGAGCGCGATGACTCGAGAATGAGTCGGTATTTGCGGATCAGAGATGATGTCCCGGAATACTTCCGCAACGGTACCAATTGTAACAAGTTCTCGACCAAAGGAACTTGTTGGACAAACGATTCATGACATTCAGGCACAGGACCTCTTACTCGGCTCACTCCCGTATTGAAGGTCTTCTCGACTCGTCTGTGCCTAACAGAGATACGTGAACTATATGTGATGGCCCGATGGAGGGAGATGCTATGATGAAGCTTGTCGGACTCGAGATTCAACAAGTGGGAGCTTCACATGAAAGAAGAAATGAAATCTCTCATCTCGACCAGGCATGGGAACTAATGAGTTACTATGGGAAAGAAAAGGCAACTTCCACTGACAAATGGGTGTACCGGGTGAAAGAGGGCACGTGATGGTTCCAAGAGATACAAAGCCCGCCCTAGTTGTCAAAGGGTTTCAACGGAAGGAAGGAGTTGACTATCGCGACATTTTTGCTCCCGTTGTGAAGCTCAATACTATCGAGATCGGTATTGAGTATTGTAGCCATTGAAAGATCTTCATCTTGAGCAGGTTGGATGTGAAGGCGCATTCCATTCGGAGATTTAGATGAAGAAGATTTACATGTACACGGAAGGTTTCTCGAAGGAAAGGAAGAACATGGTGTCTGAGGCTTAAGAAAGTTTGTATGAAGTGAAACAAGCCGAGACAATGGTACAAAAAAATTTGTGACTTATGAGGAAGGTTTCGGAAGTGCAATCTTTGATCATTGTTGCTACTTGAAGATATAGGTCGATTATATCATTTTACTACTTTATGTTGATGATATGTTAGTAGCGAGTTGATATGGATGATATTAAAAGGTTGAAAGACGTGAATTGTCGAGAATTTGACATGAAAGACTTGGGTCCAGAAAGAAGATTCTTGGAATGCAAATCACAAGAAATAAGAAGAAAGGATCCTTGTAGTTATCTCAGCGATAGTACATCAATCGTGTTTTGCAAAAGATTCAACATGGCGATGCTGCGAAGCCGGTTAAACGCCTTGGCCAGCGGTCATTTTCGCCTATCCGAGGATCAGTCCCTCGACGAGAAGAGAGAGAATTCATGGCTAAGGTTCCTTATGCCTCGGCCATTGGAAGTTTAATGTACTGTGCATAGTGCATGCGAGACAGGACATTGGCCGTGCGTGGGAGTTGTTAGTAGATTTATGTCGAATCCGGGAAAAACTCTGTTGGGAGACGGTCAGTGGATTTTGAGGTATCTGCGAGGCACGCGAGAAAAGTGTTTTACTTTAGTAAAGGAGAGTTAAAAAGTACAAGGATACGTAGATGTAGACTTTGGAGGTGAAGTTGATCGCGAAGAAGCACCCATTGTTATATATTCTTGTTGGAGCTACGGTACATTAGTTGGATGTCTGAAATACGAGAAAATTGTCACTTCTATCCTTCTACGGAGGCAGTATGTAGTAAGCGAAGCTAGTAAAGAGATGATATGGATTCAAGGTTTGTTAGCGAGTTGAGTTGACAAGAGAAGAATGTTACGCATGGTGATAAGTCAAAGTGCAATACACTTGGCGAAGAATTCGGCATTTCATTCTAGAACCAAACATATTGGACTTACGTTATCACTTCGTGGATCTCATTAGAAGATGATGTGTTAATGCTTTGGAGAAGATTGAGAAGCAAAAATCCGGCGGATATGTTAACAAAGGTGGTGATTATTGACAAAGCGAAGTTGTGCTCGACTTCGGTTAGTCTCAAATAACAAAGACTAGAAAAGTTCTTTGCATTGATCGAGGTGTGAAGATTGAAATCGATGCTTCCAGAGAATTGGAGATTATTGTTATAAAAGCTCCTTAATTTAAGTAGCAAACAAGGAGCAAAACATGGAACAAAACAAGAGGTAAAACATGGAGCAAAACATGGAACAAAACAAGAGTAAAACATGGAGCTTAATTCGAGGAGCAATTGAGGAACCATTAATTTAAGGAGTAATTCAAGGAGTGAATTTTCTATAAATAGATGTGTAATTGTAATGGATGTCATCCAAAGTGTTATTCGATTGAGAGAAAGGCAGAGAAAAGGCTTTTTTGAGAGAAAATTGAGAGTAATTTTCTTGGGTGTAAGTGGGTTGTGAGTTGTGAGTGTTGTAAGCTGTGTAATTTCTACTTCGGTAAAAGATCTCTGTAGTCAGGAGCGCGCGGGTAGAGCCGGCTTCCGTTATCAAATTTTGTGTGTTATTTTTTCACAACACTACAATAAATGCGACATCGGGAATTTGTGTTATTTCCCAAGAACAACATTAAAATATGAGAATTTAGTTATAAAACTCGTCAGTGGTTGTTAATGTAGGAACAAATGAAGAAACTGAAATCAAGCCAGTACGGACCAAACCAATCAGAATTAGAAGCTCTGCCACCAGTATTAATGGCCGGATCACCAACAATGCCATCAGACACTGAAAGAGACAAAAAAGAGTTGGGACAAAAGAGAAAATCGGGTATGATATCAGGTGAAAAGCAAGATGAGAATCATGGAGGGGGCAAAGCAACAGGTACAGCAATAGAGGACAGGGCTGCAAGAGTACAGAGACTGAAGAGCGGGTTCAGAATCTGCAAGCCACAAGGGACCTTCCCGTGGCCAAACATTGCTATTTCTCCTAAGCATGGGTTCCTTTTAGATTACCTTTTTTCACCTTCCTTGTCCACCTCCTCTATAACCCACTTCTCTCATGCATATGAGACCCATCCAGCCTCCCCTGTAAAGCCATTGGCTGAAAATAGTCCCGCTCGTAGAGCCGCTTTTTGTTCTGTCTCAAACCTCTATGATCCTTTTGCTCCAATAAAGACCCACCACAAATCCCAGAGTACTACCACCAGTATCAATAACTCTCTTGACCTGAATGAAGTCCCTAACGATGGAAAGGGAAATGACACTCTTTGTGGGACTCTTACGTATGAGAGAAAACATCAGATCAATATGGCAAATAATGCTGCCACATCTGTGAGTATTACTTGGTCCAAGTTCTCTTATTAATTAAATTTCTTTATTGCTCCATTAATTGAGAAGGGATTGACCCTTTTTTTATGTACCTAAACAATTTGAAGCTGAGAAAAACAAAGGAATGCCTAATCAAAGGGAAAATGTGATGAGATCCTGCGAACAGCAACAACATAAGAAATGCCCCTCCTCCAGTTGCTTACAATTTCCTGCAGAGCAGACTAGTTGGTTAGGTCTTTGATTGCTTTGTGATGTTAGGGAGGTACAGTTGAGTTATAGTCTAACATTAAGAAATAATATTAGATTTTATATACATTACACTAGCGCCTAGGTTACAAACTTATAAGGTTTTTAATTGTGGTTCTGTTTCTCTGAATTGGTGATTATAGTTTAAGGGGTTGCTTTGTGCTTTATAAAAAATAAAAAAAAAGAGATACAAATACAAGTATTGGAGTTTTCGGTGCTCTTGGAATTTGGAGAATAACATATATCAGTGGTAAATGGTAATGTTTCCTGAAGTACTAGTTTGCGTCCGGTCAATCGTATGCTAACGTATTACTGCATGTGCATAGATATCCTAAAAACAATTGAAGCAAAAAAGGAGAAAGTTGTTTCTCGTGACATAAGAAAGGAATCTATGGTAAGTAATATTGATAATGGAGAGTCTATTGAACATATGAAATTATATGCATGCATTGATACGATGGTTGTGAATCATTCAAAATCTCTGCAACAGATGCATCGGGTATGAGGAAGATATTAGATGTAAAGGACTTTGTGGAATTATGTACTGCTTCTTTTCTTCAAGCAACAATTATTACTTTATATGAAATGTTATATTTATTTCACTATAAAATTTGGTTTATAAATTTTACTATTCACGTTCAAGTAATTATCTACCATTATAATGATATTATTAAGGGATTTGAGTCACTCGAAAACTCTTCGTTACAAAGAATTCAAGATTTAATCGTTACGTAAATTTATCATTTTATTAATTTACGTATTATATTATAACAATTATTCTTTTTAATAATGATTGACTCTAATAATTTATTGTATTACATGTTAATATTGTATTGTTTTTTATAAATGGTATTTAAACATTCCACCTTAATTCAAGTCATCACTTATCTTTTTTACCTATAAATGTTAACTAATTAGTATTATATTTTTTATTTAATTATAATACTTATTTAAATTTTGAATTTATTATAAATGATTATTAATTAATATATATGTTTTGTTAAATATATTTATATAAACCCTAGTTAAAATAATGGCATTGAGTGCAGTTTTCTTGTGATAAGATACATAAAAAGAATACTGTATATTAACTAAAAATGTATCGTGAATTAATAGTAACTTATCAAATTCTTTTGTTTAGACTTTTTTATTTGTGCTCAAATATGTTAGTTTTTTTATAATAATTAATTCTAAATTTTTTATAATTTTCAGAAAATATAATATATAGAAAATAATAACTTGATATTTGTCAAAGAGAAATATGTTAATTTATCCTTATAATATTAATACGTCAAGTTAATTAATCAAATTATTAAATATATTATAGATAATACTTAATTAAAAAAATTATTTAATATATTAAATTTTTTATATAATAATTATTAAATTAACTTTGTGATTATAATTAATTACGTGAAATTAACCATGTGTTTAAAAGGTAAGTATTTATGATATTTGATATAGTCAGAGATAAAAAAATATTATAAAATGATACACGCATGAAAATAATTTATAAAAATTTAATTTTAAATGTTTTTTTTTGGATATAATTGTTAACTGTATATAAATATCACATTAAAAAAATATTAACTTTACCTAAATGTCTATGGGTACAGTTACAAATTTTTTAAGTATGGTTGTTAAGTGTACCTAAAACGTTTTAGATACTATTGTTAATTATACTTATATGTCTATAGATACAATTATAATATATTTAAGTTTAATAATTAACTGTAACTAAATATCTAAAGATATAATTATAAAATTTTTAGATATGGTTTTCAAATGCATCTAAAAATACTTTAAATATAATTGATATATCATTGTAGTTGTATTATTTACAATAATTATATATATTATTTTTTTCTTAAAAATATATTTACTTAAAATATTATAAATATAATTAACAATTATATTTAATTTTTTTTCCTTATAAGATATATATATATATATATATATATATATATATATATAAATGATTAGAATATATAAAAATATAACATTAATTAATTTTAATAACTCTAATTAATTTACAAGCTCTTTATTAAAAAGAATCATAAAAAAGCAAACATATATGTTAGATTAGGAGCTCTAATGCCCAAATTGTACTTTTATTATATAATTTTTCTAATTTTTTTATTGGATTTATCACTAGAAGTTAATGATTTAGTACCAAATTGAATCAAACTATCAAATTCGAATTCAAAATTGAATTAAAAATTAAAAAGTGAGTACTAGATTGAATATATTTATCCATAATTCTTTTTTTCCTCATTTGTAGTCGCATATCACATCTGAACGTACCCTTGTTTAATATTAATGTTTGCTTTTACGTCAATGAATATTTGAATTTGCTTAAATTTATTTCTCTTTTGAGCTTACTATTACCTGAAACACAAAATATTTAGTAAGGAATTAATGATGATGATTATTTAACATTAAGGTTAAGAGTGAACAAAAAATTTAATGACTTAGAAATTTGATTTTATCCATCGAATTAAATTAATAAATTTTATAATCGATTCAGATTTAGATTGAAAGTTATAAGCTCACTTTATATTCAAATTGTATTCGAATTGATAGATGTTATAATCCGTTATATCTAATTCGAATAAAATTATTATTAAATTATAAATAAATATATATTTTATTTTATAATATATTATTTTTAAATATTATATATAACAAAATTATATTATATTATTATTTTAACTTAATAAATAAATATAAATATTTATGCATATATTTTTTTTATTTTTTTGATGTTTTTAATTATAAATATAAATATATTTAAATCGAATTCAAATTAAACGAGAAAAAGCATTAAGTTTTTATTAGTTGAGTTTCAAGAAAGTGATGAAGTAGGTTAGTCTAATTGAATCTTTAGTTTGACTAATGGACATAAATCATAATCTAAAATTTAATCTTCTTATTTAGATATTAGTTAATAACTTATCATAACTCCATATGTAATTATAAAGAATGAAAAATTATAATATTATAAATAATTGTTTATTTTACTAAAAGTTTTCTTGACAAAAAAAAGAAGAAGAAGAAGGTGGTCAACAGTGACCATGTTTTTTTTTTTTCATTTGCTAATCTAAAGTAGGCGAGAAATGCCTACCGAGCGAGGCGAGTGATGGTGTTTGAAGTACAATTATTGAAAAGCACTCTATTTACAAAAGAGACTTCTCGTTATCAACGGTGGCTATGACTTAATTTGTTTAAAGTTTTGATAGTTTAATGATTATGTATAGTGAGTTTGCACACGTGACATATATGCAAATATTATTTAATAAATTATTTATTTTTGTGTGAGTATCGTTGACATTGTTTACTGCAAGCGTTTATTTTTGGATGTGCTACTTCCGGAAAATCCCTTTCAATACTTAATTCAATGTAGATGTCACAAATGCAAGATTTTTATTATTTTTATTTTTAGTTTTAATTTTAATGGATATAATTAATGACTAAGTAATTGTTGTTTCATCGATATTATGAAAAATTATTGAATAAATAAAAATTTAAAATTGTAATTGAAATAATTAATTCACATACCATACCAACTATCAATAATACATCCATGCAATTTAGCCTATAAGGTTGTTAACTGGGAAAAGAGGGGTCAGGAATTCCCTACTCATTCATCATTATAATTGATGATTTATAATTTATCTTTTGTTTTTATTTAAAAAAATTTGTAATAACATATTAATTGGGAATTCAAATAAAAACTACGGATCTAAATAATTTTTATTTATTTTTTATTTTTATTATAAATTAAAATTTGTAAAAAATAAACCAATAATAAATATTTTATATAAAAAAAATAAACAAATAATATTTATATGAAATTGAAAAATATAAAATGTATATAGCAATAAATACATAATCCCTTTTATATTAAAAAATATTGATAGAATATTATTACAACTAATTTGAAATAATAATAATAAATTATAAGATTTTAGCCTTTAGAATTTATATAAAAAAATATATTGATATTTTAATAAAATAAAAGTATAATTTAAAGATAAAATATAAAATGTATAATGTATCATTTATGATTAGTTTGAGTTTAAATACAATCAAATCTATAAATAAAATATAAAAATATTAATTTTTTATATATTTATTAAAATAATATATATAATTTTAAAAAGTTAGGTAACTAATACTATCTACTTTTTTATTCTAACTCATATTACAAAATATAAATTCTTTTGTTTCTTTATTATCTATTTTATTACTCTCATTGTTTCCTAAAATCAAATAATACTAGAAAGAAGATTGACAATACTATCATAACATAAATTGTCCTGAAAATGACGTGATATAGTAGCTAATTTTGAATAATGTAACTTTTGACATAAATTGCTTCACGTTGTCGTTTAAGTTGTTATGATTTACCCTTTTGCCCCTCTGATATTATTTTACTGTTCCAGCATCTTTCTAGTTTTCACCCTCCCACTAAACTTTTTATCTCCTTCCTTTGCTTTCTTACGGTAAGTGAGTATGGTTGTCGACCATGATAATAATGTTATATACTTCAATTTTTTCAATCTATAACTCTCATATGTCACTTATTTTGTGTCATATATTTTAATCTTGTTTCTTTCATCTCGGTATTGAGTGTTGTTTTCTCATATCTTTGTCTCTCACACGTTTTGAAGCAGACAACCTAGCATTCATGTGAGGAAGAAATTTCATCCTTGAATGGTGTTCGAATAAGAAGATAACGGTTTCTTGAACGTTATCATTTGGGAAATTAGCCCTTCTTTCGCTCTCTTTTTTTTTTCAATCAGAGGTACGTCTTTTGGTCCGAAAGTTAATAATTTCATATATATATATGAATCAAATATGTTTTGGTCAATGATATCATCATCTTCTTCTTCTTGCTTATGTTATGTTTATTTGCTGAAAAATCTGAAAAAGGTGGTCAATTGACTTCTGCGTTTGTGGTTGGTTTATTTTGTCCAGTTTTTCTTTTTACTCTTAATTATCTAAATTATGAAAGTAACTATGGTTTGTAAATCAGAATGGTGCAACGTTAAGTGAATCGTGGTGACGGTTCGATTTCGTTAAAATCGAACGAGATTCTTGATGGAAGAACCTTAATAAAGTATCGGGTTCTCTCACTATTAACTGCATAACAATTCAGATACACCATCAATATACGCAGTAAATAAGTATGAGAAACTAGTGAGAGCATCAAATTGAAAATCCATTGGAATTCTCGTGTAATTGCTGAAATTTGATCAATGGTAGGAGGTATGTTTTCAATCCAATTTTGTTTCCGCTGCATTTAAATTATGAGTTCATATGATTTTCTGAAAGTTTATGGATTGAATTGAGACTCTAACATTTGGTATCAGAGCCATTTGAAAACAACTATGTTTTGCTCTATTTCACGATAACTGAAATTTTGGGTTTTTTATTTTGATTGTTTTTGATGCATATGGAAATTATAAAGTGTTTCAATATTGATTTTTGAGTGATTCTGTAAAATTAAACTTGAAAAACAATGAATAAAATAAATCCAATTTGTTGTGGGTATTTATTTCCTTCATTAATTAACTTTTTATTTAAAATGATGTTTTTACTTAAAATTAAGATCATGAATCACTCGGAAATCGAATTCTGAGAATTTTGATAAAAAGAACGCTGGATTCCGTCGTAGGAATAGAAAGATATTTCTGTGTATCCGTTAAGGTTAATCGGGTCAAGTTGACCCGACTGAAGATTAAAGATGAAGTTTTTAAAAAAAAAAAACGCACGCGGTGTGGGGGACTCAAAACCGAGTCTTACACGAGGCTTTGATAGCCTCGTCCAGTGGGCTGCAACAAGTGTTACGTTTACTAATAATGTATCATACTTACATTTATAAAAGCTTAGTGTTTGATTAAAAAAAATTGCTTCATATGGGAATTGAACCCAATTTACACTGAGGGGTTTTGTAATGGTCTATCCACTTGACCACTAAGTATATTATGCTATTATATGTAAGAGCATAATTTTTATATAGATTTAGATTTTAGTTTTTATTAAAACAAAATAAATAAATATATATATAATATATAAAATAATTCTAAATATAATGCGATTAATTATTTAACTTAAGTTTGTGATATGTAGAATAATTATTATACATGTTATATTTATTTAAATAATTTTTGGACACATTCAAATTTTATTTAAATACATTATGTTTAAATTATTTGTTTTGGGTATTTATATGTATAAATTTTGTAATTAATTATATATATATAATTTAGCTAAATAATTTATGCATAATTAAATTAATTTTTAATGGCTCTTATGGATTTAATTGGTGTTTATATTATTTATTTTTGTTTATATAATTTATTATCATATATGCAATTTAAGATAAATAATATTTTGCACATTTGAAATTAAATTAATATTGCTTATGGTTTTATGTAATAATTGAGCATAAGGATTTAATTAATATTTAAGTGATTCATATAGTTTAATTAATTAGGGAGTAGCCACAACATCTTTAATTAATTAAAACTATAATAAAGTTTATTTAGGATCACATTTAGAAAATAAATATTAATTGTAATTAATCATATGTGATATAATAAATCTTATCCCACATGAATTTTTATTATATTTTTGTGTGATTAATTAGGATATAATATCAAATTATATTTTCTAATTTACCCACGGGAATTAGGAAAAGGAACATAATTTGATAGTTTGATCGTAAAGTTAGGATAGATTTAATTGAATTAAAACTTGCCTGTATGTCATTAGATTCATATTATTCATGATTTACATTGGTAAAGAATGACTATAGTTTAGGTCTCAAATTTTAATAAGCATATAATCTTTAATTGTATCTTCTCAACCTGTAAATTTCTTTGATATCCGTTGTGATATTCCCGATCTAAAAAGGGATAATTATAAAATATGAAAAGAAAGAATTCTCCTTCAATTAGGGTGGATGGATATTGATTATGCTATTAGGAAAAACGAATCACCTAAAATTACTCAAACTAGCACTGCAGAGAATATCATGCTTTATGAACAATGGGAACGATCTAATCGCCTTAGCATGGTATTCATTAAGACTAAAATCTCTACTAGTATTCGTGGTTCTGTTGATCAGCATACCAATGTTCAAGACTTGCTAAAGGCCATTGATGACCAATTCGTCACTTTAGATAAGGCTTTAGCAAGCACCCTTATTATGAAGTTCTCTTCTGTGAGACTCACCAGTGTGAAAGGTGTGTGTGAGCACAGTATGCAAATGAGGGACATTGTGACTCAACTTAAGCATCTCGAGGTTGAGATGTCAGAATCCTTCTTGGTGCACTATATCCTTAACATTCTCCCACATCAGTACGGGTCATTCAAAATCTCGTACAATACACATAAAGATAAATGATCAATCAATGAACTAATAACCATGTGTGTTCAAGAGGAAGGGAGGTTTGTTATGGAATTTGGTGAAAGTGTAATGTTGGCTACAACGTACCAGAAAGGAAAATCTCAATACAAGCATAAAGGAAAGGGGATAATTCCACCTCAGGTTGATATTAAGAAAGAATCCAAGTGTTTCTTTTGTAAAAAGAAAGGACACATGAAGAAGGATTGTATCAGATTCCATAAATGGCTTGAGAATAAAAGGTATGCGAAATCTAAGGAAGCCAGTGGGAAGTGAGAAATATATCTTATCCGGTAACAAGATGGGCTCACATGTGGAGGCTGTAGGGACATGCAGTTTGATTTTAAGTGGTGGTTTTATTTTAAAATTAGAAAAGACCTTTTATGTTCCAAGTTTCTCTAGAAACTTGATTTCAATTTCAAGACATGTACCTTATGGTTATTATTTTCACTTTTCAGAAAACATCTTTTAGTTTATTTAATAAATCTGATTGTGTTGGGAATGATATTTTGTCTGATGGTCTTTCCTGCATTAATTTACGAAATAATGCCACTCATAATGCTATGCATGTTCAAGCTGGCACTAAAATGTTTATTATTAACGATGACTCTTCTACGTTATGGCATAGGAGATTAGGACATATCTCCATAAAAAGAATTAAAAGATTAGTGAAAGATGGGGTACTTAGTACTCTAGATTTTACTGATTTTGAGACATGTGTGAACTACATTAAGGGAAAGCAGACTAACAAGTCAAAGAAAGGTGCCAATAGGAGTTCAAACATATTAGAAATCATACATACAGATATATGTTGTCCAGACATGGACATTCAAGGTCAGAAATATTTTATCACCTTTATTGATGATTTTTCTCGATATATGTATCTCTACATACTTCATAATAAGAGCGAAGCATTAGATGCCTTCAAGAGCTTTAAGGTTGAAGTAGAGAAACAATGTGGAAAACAAATAAAGATCGTGAGATCAGATAGAGGTGGTGAATATTATGGTAGATACACTAAGAATGGACAAGTACCTGGTCCGTTTGCTAAGTTTCTTTAAGAATATGGGATAGTTTCCTAATACACTATGCCTGGTTCACCGGACTAGAATGGTGTAGCAGAAAGAAGAAACCGAACACTATTGGATATGGTTAGGAGTATGCTTAGCAACTCCAATCTTCCTAAATCCTTGTGGATTGAAGCTTTAAAGACGGCTGTGTATATATTAAACCGAGTTCCAACCAAAGTTGTCTCAAAGACACCTTTGAATTATGGAAAGGTTGGAAACCGAGTTTGCAACATATGCGCATTTGGGGATGCCCGTCTGAAGTGAAGATTTATAATCCACAAGAGAAAAAGCTGGACCCAAGGACCATTAGTGGGTATTTCATTGGATATGCCGAACGGTCTAAAGGTTATAGATTTTACTGTCCATCTCACAACATTAGGTTTGTGGAATCAAGAAATGCAAAATTTCTTGAGAATTACTTTATTAGTGGGAGCGATCGATCCCAGGGCATTGGTTCTGAGAAAGATCATTCAGATGCTCAATGTACGACTTCAAGTAATGGATTGATCGTTATTGTTAACAACTCGCCTCGAGTACAAACGCGTGTTGAAGAACCAATCTTAGAAGTACCATAAGTTGTTGATCCTAATCTAGTAGATGTTGAAGTTCAACAGATGCCTACAACTGTTGAACAACCAATTGAACAACATGATCCTGCTTCTCAGGAGAATGTTGATGCAACATTAAGAAGATATACTAGAGTAAGGAAATCAGCGATTCCTAATGATTATGTTGTGTATCTACAAGAATGTGACTATAATGTTGGAGCCGAAAATGATCCTGAAACATTTTCACAGATCATGAGTTCTGAGGTTTCGAACTTATGGTACAATGCCATGAAAGAAGAGATGGATTCTATGGCGTTTAACCGAGTTTGGGATCTCATCAAGTTACCTGATGGTGTGAAAGCCATTGGATGTAAATGGGTCTTCAAAACAAAGAAAGACTCACAAGGAAACATTGTGAGACATAAGGCAAGACTCGTTGCCAAAGGATTCACTCAAAAGGAAGGAATCGACTACACGAAGACATTTTCTCCTGCATCTAAGAAAGATTCACTTCGTGTGGTCATGGCATTGGTTGCCCATTTTGATTTGGATTCGCAACAAATGGATGTGAAAACGGTTTTCCTTAATGGTAACCTAGATGAAGAGGTTTATATGAAACAACCTGAAGGATTATTCTCTAGTAATGGTGAGCATTTGGTTTGTAAGCTTAATAAATCCATATATGGATTAAAACAAGCTTCCCGTCAATGGTATTTGAAATTTCATAACGTCATCACTTCATTTGGTTTTGAAAAGAACGCCATGGATCAATGTATATACCAGAAGGTTAGTAGGAGTAAGATTTGTTTTTTGGTACTATATATGGATGATATTTTGCATAGGGGTTTGCTACATAAGGTAAAACAATTCCTTTCTAAAAATTTTGATATGAAGGATATGGGTGAGGCATCTTATGTCATTGGCATTAAGATCCATAAAGATAGACTTCGAGGTGTCTTGGGTTTATCTCAGGAAACCTATATCAATAAATTTTTAGAGAGATTTCGGATGAAGGATTGTTCACCAAGTGTTGCTTCCATTGTGAAGGGTGATAAGTTCAATTTGAACCAATTCCCAAAGAATGATTTTGAAAGAGAACAGATGAAAACCATTCCATATGCTTCAGTTGTTGGAAGCCTGATGTATGCTCAAGTTTGCACCAGACCTGACATTGCATTTGTTGTTGGGATGCTAGGGAGATATCAAAGTAATCCAGGTGTTGACCATTGGAAAGCTACAAAGAAAGTGATGAGGTACCTACAAGGAACCAAGGATTATATGCTCATATATAGATGAACCGATGAATTGGAAGTAATTGGCTACTCTGATGCAGACTTTGCTGGTTGTATTGATTCACGAAAATCAACATCTGGTTACATTTTCATGCTTGTCGATGGAGCTGTATCTTAGAGGAGTGCAAAACAATCCTTGACTGCTACTTCCACTATGGAGACCGAGTTTGTATCATGTTTTGAGGCCACATCGCATGGTGTATGGTTGAAGAGTTTCATGCTGTATTTATGGCTAAGAACAACAAAAGTGGTAGTCGTAGTAAGCACATCGACATTAAGTACTTGGCCATAAGAGAACATTTTAAGGAAAAGAAAGTGGTCATTGAGCACATAAGCACTGAGTTGATGATTGCTGATCCTTTGACTAAAGGCATGCCACCAATGAAATTCAAGGATCATGTAGAGAAAATGGAAATTAGTTCCACTTTGTAAATGTATATATACAATTAATTAATGAAACTATTATATATTGTGATATTTTCTCATATTCATGTGCACCTTAATTTATTTGAGAAAATATATATTGGACCAAGAATAAATATAGGATTTATTCATTAAGTTTAGTTACCACATAAAGTATAGTACTTGAGAAACTAAATACATTGTAATACATGGAAGATAATACTCGCTCTTAGAGGACCTATCGCTATGATTCATGTGTTTTGTTACTCAAGAGAATTTCGCTTAACGTTTGCACCAAGTGAGAGAATGTAAATCAGAGTGGTGCAACGTTAAGTGAACCGTGGTGACGGTTCGGTTTCGTTGGAACCGAACGAGGTTCTTGATGGAAGAACCTTAATAAAGTATCAGGTCCTCTCACTATTAACTGCATAACAATTCAGATACACCATCAATACGTAGAAAATAAGTGTGAGAAACCAGTGAAAGCATCAAACAGAAAATCCATTGGAATTCCCGTGTAAGTTCTGAAATTTGATCAATGTCAGAAAGTATGTTTTCAATCCAATTTTATTTCTGGTGCATTTAAATTATGAGTTCATATGATTTTATGAACGTTTCTGGATTGAATTGAGACTCTAACGTAGTTTGGTTGATGCCATAGTTAATATGTTTGTTTGATTGCGAAGAAAGTGCATAGGAAAGTAAAGGTCGATAGTTTCTTTTTTGAATTATTAGCTGGCTAGCACGTTTAAAAGGAATATTTCTGGAGTTTAGTATGTTTTATGATAATTGATTAACCATAGTCCATCATCAAAATTGCTAAGGTTATGAGAAATTAGTAGGATAATGTTATATTTTGATTTCAATATTATGTGATGAGTTGGAGTTTTAGCTTCTTTGAAGCTTTCTTTCATTTTAAGAATTATGTGGAAGAGTACATGAAATCTAAATGATTTTTGGGTTTTAGACTTCTTGATTTGAATGTTTAATTGAATATTGGTGTATGTATGGATTTACGTTATCCAAGACAAAAAAGAAGGGTAGAGAACATTCGGAAGTTTTAGTAAATGCAATACGATAGGTCGTTGAAAATTACAGTTCATTTTAAGTGTTCTCTTTAGAGAACACAAGAAACCAAAAATTCAAGGAGTTTCAAAGAGAAACTCAAATCTACAAGAAGATAAGTGGATATTTCAAATCTCTGTAAATTTCTTTTAAAGTTTATATCTGGATGAAACTATCTCCTTAGCATATATTATTGCTTAAGTTAAGATAAAATAGATATAAAGTGTTATATTTAACTATATCTTTAAATATATTTATATTTTTAAATATAATATATTATATTTATTTTTAATTTTATAAAAATAGCTTCGTTGATTATATAACATGTTATATTATTTATATTTTTTAATGTTAAATGATATAATATATTATATTCGCAATGAGAATTTTTTTATTTTAAATTTTAATTTAATTTTATATTTTAAAAATAATTTTTAATATGCATCTAACAATAAATTATTATATGTACTTGTTATTAAAATTTAAAAGAAAAAAGATTATTTAGAATTGGTTGAAAAATGTTATAAAATTAATCAAAATTAATATTTAACAGTTAAAATATGTTACATAATTTTTAATGAGATAATTTCCAAACTCATTAAAATTTCGATAAAATTTTCAATAAGTAGTCAAAATTATGGTTAGTTTAACATTGATGGCGTCGTAGAAGTAATGAAATATTAACTTGTTTATATTTTATTAAAACTATAAAATAAAAATATTTTAATCTATTAATTTAAAATTATAAATTTTAAAAAAACTATTGATAGTTTAAAAAATATTAATAATAAATCTAAATAGCGTCACTTGAGATATGTCGGTAGCATCATTAATTCATTATTAAGAAAACGGGCTGAGACTTATTGGGCTAAGCCCACATCAATCTAACTCTTAGACCTTAGTGCCAATCATATGGTACGGCCTTGGGTTATACGTCTATGTACCTGTATAAATATTTCAATACGCACAAATCGTTTACCTTAGTTCCTGAATCTGATATTCCGATTGTCTCTGGATTTTGGAGAAATAGTCTACTCGCTTTGTAGTTCGTTCTCATTTGGTAAATCTATCTCAAAATCTAATCCATGGAGTCTCTCCAGTCAAATCCTAACCCTCCTCAATTCGAAATGCCAAGTCATCCTCAACATCCATTTCTTCCTCCGTATGAAACCCTAGTCTCTTTCGATCAGGATCTTCCTCCTCCAGCCCTTCCAAAAACCCTAGCATCGGATTTTCAAGGTTTGTATCCATCCAAATCTCCAGATTCATTACATACCATGGATGCTGGAGATCAAAACTCCTCCCAAAGTTCACAAATTGCACCTGAAAATGGCCACTCTACTGCAGAAAAACCACCCGACGACTCGGCTGTTGGTGCAGACGGCGCAACTGCACCGAAGCCTGAATTTCCAAAGCCTTCAATTTCTGAAAATGGCTTGACGAACACTCATGGTGGTGTAGATAGAGATTTCTCCGGTGGTGAGGAGGAAACAAGCAGGCGCCGCCGCCGTAGTCGATGGGATCCACCACCGGAAATAGATGGCCAAAGTGGAGGCGGTGGTGAGTCAGGTAGTGGCTCGAGAAAGAGAAAGTCCCGATGGGCTGATGAGGAGCCGAAGCCGGTGATTCAGTTACCTGATTTTATGGGAGGTATTGAGTTTGATCCTGAAATCCAATCTTTGAATAGTAGGCTTCTCGAGATTAGTCGATTGTTGTCGTCGGGCTTACCTTTAGATGATCGCCCTGAAGGCGCTAGGTCTCCTTCCCCCGAACCCATATATGATAACATGGGAATCAGAATAAATACTAGAGAATATCGTGGGCGTGAGAGATTAAATAAAGAGAGACAGGAAATTATATCTCAGATTATAAAAAAGAATCCAGCTTTTAAGCCGCCGGCAGATTACAGACCACCCAAGCTTCAGAAGAAGCTTTACATACCAATGAAAGAATACCCTGGTTACAACTTTATTGGACTCATCATTGGCCCAAGGGGCAATACCCAAAAGAGAATGGAGAAAGAAACTGGTGCTAAAATTGTGATTCGTGGAAAAGGTTCAATAAAAGAAGGTAGGTTGCAGCAGAAAAGGGATATGAAACCTGACCCATTTGAGAATGAGGATTTGCATGTTTTGGTTGAAGCTGAGACGCAAGAATCACTTGATGCTGCTGCAGGCATGGTGGAGAAGCTCTTACAGCCTGTGGACGAGGTACTGAATGAGCACAAGAGGCAACAGCTCAAGGAACTTGCGGCTTTGAATGGAACAATAAGGGATGAAGAGTTTTGTAGATTGTGTGGTGAGCCAGGGCATCGTCAGTATGCTTGTCCTTCTCGGACTTCTACTTTTAAGAGTGATGTTCTTTGTAAGATATGTGGTGATGGTGGCCATCCTACGATTGATTGTCCAGTGAAGGGAACTACTGGAAAGAAAATGGATGACGAGTATCAAAACTTTTTGGCGGAGTTAGGTGGAACAATGCCTGAGTCGGGAACCAAACAAAGTAGTACTCTTGCAATTGGTTTCGGGGATTCAGGAAGCAATCCTCCTTGGGCTAACAATTCCAATAATGCTGGTAATGCTTCACATCCTGGTTTAGGGTCAACTACAATCAAACCTAAGGAATACGATGAGACCAATTTGTATATTGGATACTTGCCACCAACTTTTGATGATGATGCTTTAATAAGACTGTTTTCATCTTTTGGTGAAATTGTAATGGCGAAGGTTATCAAAGACCGAGTTACATGTTTGAGCAAGGGTTATGGTTTTGTAAAATATGCTGATGTTCAAATAGCAAACAACGTAATTGCAAGTATGAATGGTTACCGTCTGGAGGGCCGAACTATTGCAGTAAGGGTTGCTGGCAAGCCTCCGCAGCCTACTGTACCTCCTGGACCACCTGCGTCTACAATGCCAACATATCCTGTTTCAAGCCAGCCAATGGGTGCTTATCCCTCACAGCAATTTACTCCTGGTGGTCCCCTTGGCAGTGCACAACCTCCTAACTATCTGAGTACTCCAGCTCCATGGGGACCCCCAGTTCCTCCTCCTTATGTCACATATCCCCCTCCCCCTCCCCCTCCCCCTCCTGGTTCGAACATGCATACTCATCCTCCTCATGGTTCAAACATGTATCCTCCTCCCCCCATCCAGGGCCAGTTTATGGCCCCTTATGGTGTACAATATCTGCCACCACTGCCTCCTCCTAATGCTCCATCTCAGCCTGCGACTTCCAGTGAAGCACAACAAAGTTATCCACCTGGTGTGCCCTCTGAAAATAACACTTCACAGTCTGTTCCAAATACCTATTCAATGCCACCACCTGGTGCTCAACCTGCATATCCTGCATCTTCATATGGTTATGCACCTTATTACAGTGCAGTTCCTCCCCCTCCTCCTGCAGCAGCACCTTCCTCAAGTGCAGACCAAACTCAGAGCATTGGTGCTGTACCCTGGGCTACAAGTGCTCCTGTTCCAACCCCTTCTGCAGCAAAGAACTCATCCTTTGGTACAGATGTAGAGTATGAGAAATTCATGGCAGAGATGAAATGATCCCCAATTTTAGAGGTATGTGCATGTCAATGCATTGCATCTTTCAATAAGTTCAGAATGTCTGCCTGCTAAACTGTACTTTTTGTGCTTTTAATGATGTTAAAGTATAGTTTACTTTTTCTTCTGCAATTTTCAAGCTTACTGTTAACTTAATGAAGAACATCTTTAGATTCTTTCTGTTTTAGTGGATTCTTGCATTTAATTTTTGGGTAATGGGCATCAGAGGTCCTGTAGTTCGCACAAGTAAGGCTAGTAAGTCCTGTAGCCTTTTAGTAGACTACATAGGTCCTGTTGCTTTCATAAAATTAACAGTAGAGTCCTATTTTGACCATTGATTGAGAAATTATGCCAGATTTTGTCATGTGTTAGTCATCTAACCAAATTTTTAAGGTTATTTCTTAACCTTCACCCTTAATTTTTTAATGTTTATGAATTCACTTTCTCGTGTTTCTGTTACTGAAAAGATATTGTTTTTAAAAATAAATATTCTGCATATAATCATTCATGTATTTCATTATTTTTGTGATTTTTCATTCAAATTTTGATTGAAAAACTCCACAAGCAATGGTTCAAGCACCAGTACTTTATATTATGGCATTCTTAGTATGTCTTATATGAAATATGAACCTATTTGCTTAATATCTATGGTATTTGATCTTTTTTAGTATAGGGACAACTTTGGATGGGTATTGAATCTTGGTTTTTTCTTATTGTTTCATTTTACGTGATGCATCTTTATATGATGTATCTTATCTTTTCTAGTCCAATGTTGGAAAGATCACTTAGTACCTTGTATATATCAAGGGTCATTTTCAGAACACAGGCGATAAATTAATGCCGTCAATGTAAGTATAATTTGCCTAAGAAAGATCTAGAAAGAGTTGTTGAACTCTTATATTCTTGTTGTTTAACAGTAAATTTTATTCTTGCTTGTTAGCTCATGCCCTGCAGAATATTTGATATATTCCGTCTCCATTTGGGAAGTTATCGTATTATGGTGCTCTCTGATTGGAGAGGAGGGGAGCTGATAAACTATATAGTTTCATTTAACTAACTCTGACAGCCTTATCATGCAGTGATGTTCTTGAGCATGTCATCCTTAACATTTTTATGCCCTTGTGGGAGGCAATTTTATTGATTTTGAAATTTTAAACTACTTAATACATTGAATGGCTCTGCTCTGCTCTGCTGTATGCACCATATAGATATAATCATACCATTTTATTTTATCTTGTTATATCAGTATATAACCTTTCTTCCTTGGTATTATTGTATAATTTTGACAGGCCTGATGTTTCTTGGCGCTCTTGTGAACCTGATTTGTATACCTCTTGCCATGACTTTCTTGAAAGTTTGGGACTCACATCTTTAACCTTGTTGTACTGTGTTATGACCTGTGCAGAGACTTGGGCTGGAATTTGGTTAATACTGTCTTATATTCAAGGAGCTATGGTTAAACTTTTTCTGATGATTATTATTATGGCTTTTCTATTGGACTTATTTTGTTATTTGTGGTTGTCAGTTCTCTTTTACATAAATTCTGGTAGCTAATGTTTCCAATGTTTTTCATTGACTGGACTTGCAATCATCTGGTACTGACATTCGTTGTCGTGACATTTACTATGTGTACTGTTTACTTTTATGAATTGACTCTAAGCTTTTACCAACTACCTTGGTGCTGAAGCTGCTTCACAGATGCTTTTCTGTTCCAGTTAGAAGGTAATCATACCTGGATATTTTAAGTCATTTGAGGTAACACCCGTTGCACTCCACTCCATTACAATTTGATTTGATGGATCTATCAGTCTCTTTGGTAGTTATACAGTGCATTCATTTATTTGCACCGACTGGGTTTTTGACTTGTCAGAAGCTGTTTCCATTCTATGCTTTGTGTACCTCCATAGGAAGTTGGATGACCACTACTTAAGAGAAACCAATCCTTTATTCAGTGCATCTACTATCACACGTATTGTTGTTTCAAATTTGTGATATATGAAGAGATCTATTTTGGCCTGTCTATCTTAAGAAATGTGTAGAAGGTGATCCAAATGATCTTTTGGGTTCTTGGTTGATTTCAGGATGGAGGCTGGCTGGATTGTGTCAGTGTCAGAATGGGAAATTGATCCCTAAATAGAAAGAAATGGTAGTAGTTTGCTTTGCTATTTCATGATAGCTTTGTCACTTACACTTAATTTTTCTATGCTCGACTAGGACTTGCCAGCACCTTTGTTTTAAAACGTTTGCAATCATGTCATTAGCACAAGTTGATTGGTTAAAATTTCTAACAATATATTATTAACATATATCTTAACACGATTATTGGCATCAAGACCTTCTAAAACTTCATTTGCTGTCAGCCGTATGCAGGTTACCAGGATATTTGTAGCTATTCTTACATGAGCTGTGTTGCAGGAGATTTTTTTTTTGTTTTTTTTAACTCCGTTTTGTTTCTAACAAGGGAAATAATAGGCTTTCGTGCAGGTTACTAGGCTCACCATATGAAGAGATATGGAGGAGCAAATTTGCCCCCTAGAAAATGTTAACATTCAACGAATTTATACTATCATAAAATATCGATCATGTTGTTAAATTCTAAACCTTAATGGGTGAGTACTTATCACTAAATGATTAAAATTAAAGCTTAAAATTTAACTAAATTAATTTAAGTAGATGATCATAATGTCCTTTTGTAGCTCTCCTTGAGCGACACTGCTTACCTTACCAAAACTCAGTAATCTTTAGCTGCCATTGTAGTTAAAATTTGAAATCGTAGTTTTTTTTTGGGTAAAATTAAAATCATATAGTTGAGGTTGATATTTTTCTTTATTAGTCCTTTGAACTTACCATTTTGTCTGTTCACCAATAATGAGTTACTAACCGTTTCTGCAGTTTAAAAATTACTTGGTTCTGACCTGGTTGCTTACAGAGTTGGTGTGTTGGTAAAGCGCCATCAATCTACTTAATATGGTTGTAGCCTCACTTCAGTTAATACCTAATTGAAACGAGTGGTCTAATAAGTAACAATTTAGAGTTTTTCTATGTTATCGCATGTAGGTAAACGTTTTGTGAGAAACAATTACTAAGTTGCTTAAGTTTAGCATTATGTATCCTTACCATTATTAAGGTGCTTAACTTTGTTAACATTCTGTATCCTTCTCCTTGATATTACGCCAAGTTTTAGTTTGGTCATTCTTTTTAGTTTGGATTTTTTTCGTTCGACATCTTTCAGATGTATGCTAGTTTTTGATGGGAGGTGTGGCTGTGTAGTAGGTTAGTTTGTTGCTTTTGAATTGCACCTGTATAGATACCCAACGGGTTCCACTTGCCCTATTTTCTTCATATTTTAGTCCGTAACATGCACAAATTGTTTTCGGTCCTGGTTTGTGAAGGCATTTTGGTTTATTGTGCATTGTACAACATTAGTATTAGTAGTTTTTTTTTTCGTCCATTGCTTGTTTTGTCCTCTCATTTTACAGTGGATCAAGCATTTGAATCGTTTGGAAAGTTAAATGTATTTTTAAGTAGATTATCAACTGGGCATCATTTGTTGTACGTCTGGTGGGTAATTGTTGGATCTACGTGGTTATTTTTGATATTTTTTGTTAGGTACGTCAACGTGTATGAATATAAATTTGAAATGGATGCCATCATGTTACATTGTAATAATGGTTGGGATTGTCTGTGCATAAAAGTGTGAGGGGGCATGGGAGGTCTTAGAGCTTTTACAGGAGGGGTAATTTTGTTCTATTATTTTCAGTTGGAAGCGTTTGTCATATTTTTTTAAAAGTTGTTTTTTTAATTTTGAAAGTCTAAACTTACATGATGTATGTGTTCTCTCTTTAGGCTTAAATTTTGTATTTTTTTAAATTATAGAAAATGTTCTAGTTAAAACTAAGGCTATTGGTGCCTTTTTCTTGCATAATAAATAGGATGAAGTAGTAGATCATATGATAAGTGGTGTACAAAAATTGAACCTAATCGAATTAATTAGATTAAATTATTAAAAATTGTTAACTAAATTGGACCAAATAGTCTATAATTGTTGACTAAATTAGTTAAAATATTCTTAATAATCAAACGATATGGTACGGTCCTGTTTAAATAATATGAAAGATTTAATTTGATCAAATATTTTTTACTCAAAATTATATCGAATTGAATCTGGATAAGTGGGATATTAAGAGGAGGTTGATTATTGAAGTCCATATGAAAATTTTTGATTAAATAAAATGCCAACGGGTGAAACACTAACTATTTAAAATAAAAATTAAAGTTATATTTAAATATTATTTTTGATCTTTTTTTTTGTATTTTTGTATTTTTTGTATTTTTTATTATAAAAATTATAGAAAAAAAAATCAATAGTAAATGTTTTTACGAGAAAAAAATTTGAATCAATAAAAATAAATATATATATATATAATAATAATAAATATATAATTATTATATATTAAATAATATTAATAGAATTTGTTACATATAGTTAAAATAAATTATAAAATAATTATAATATTTTATATTTTTATAATTTAAATAATTTTTTAAAAATATGTTTTAATAAAATAAAAAATAATTTAAAGATGAAATATATAATATATAACATATTAATTATGACTAATTTGAATTTAAAGATAATTAAATCTATATGAAAAATATAAAATCTTATTTTTTTATATATTTAATAAAATATGATATTAATATTTTTGAAGAACGGATTACAGGATGCAGTCCGTCCTTGCAGTTAATTGGATATAGAGTTGTAATCTTGTGCACCATGCGTTCAAATCTTTGCAGTTAATTGACATTTGTGACAAATACTCGGTGATTTGGTTTAGAGTTGATAGATTTTTTTTATATAAAATTATAGTGATTGTTATAAAAATGTAACTTAATTTTAAATTGTTATAAAATTATAAAAAAAAAATTTGTCATTGTTACGTGAGTATAATTATTGTTTATATTTTGCCAAAAAAGTAATAAAAAAATTATAACAGTTTTTATTTAATATGATAAAAAAATTATGTGAGTCTTTAATTTTTTTTATTATAGTTTATTTAAATTATAACAGTTTTTATCTAATATAAATAAAAACTATCTTTGTTGTCTATACGTAATCACTTATTTTTATCATAATAAAATAATATGATTAAATTATTATAAAAAATAAATATAAGATTTAAATCTTATTTTTACAATAAATAAAAGAACTTAAAGTTTTTTCTTTAAAAAATTATTGCTTTCGTATATGCTCGGACAATTTGTGCTATTTGATCTTTCAAAATATAATTAAAAATTGAGGTAAACGATAATTAGAGTCCATGATGACTTGAAAAGTCTAATAAATATTATCAAATAAAATTTCTGGAAAAACCATTACACTGAATCTTGATGGGGCCATCTCAACAAGTAATAATTCATTAAGCTCTTTGTAAGCGACTATTTAAAAAAAAAAAACAGTGACTTTCATTAACGTAAAAATAGTAAGATAATCCATCATAGGAAAAAAAAATAATAATAAGTAAGATAATCTTATATTGTTAAAATCATTTGAAACTTACCTAAAACTGGTCAAATCAAAGCAAGGCTAAGACTTTGCCGGAGATACAATGTCCATGTATCGGAAATTTGATGGTACATGCTGGCAACTACATCAATGGTCTAATGGTCTTGCCGGAGTCCATACCAATCTCACATGTGACTTCGTCATTATTGTAAGGCTTTAAAATTAGTCGTAAGCTTTACCATAATTTTGTAAAATACTCTAACCTCTTACATACTTTTGAAAAATTGTTGTTAGACTAGTAGTAACCCTTGCAACATTCTGTAAAGTAATAATGAAAAACATCGAAAGTAACTGTCAAAGTAATAAAAAAATTAACAAAATAAAGATAACTTTATATTTAAAATGTGATTGAATTAAAAAAAATAAAAATTCATCGCGAGTCATGATTCATTTTTTTTCCTTATCTATTATATCCTTAAGAAGCAATATCTCGAACTAAACATACAAAACCTTAAACCTATTCACCAAAACACCAAAAAATAATAATAATATCAAGAGAAATCTCATAAAGATCATACTTAGTTATAAGCTTTGTCTAGCATAATAATAATAATAATAATAAAGATAATACTTAACTATAATAATAATAATAATAATAATAATAATAATAATAATAATAATAATAGTTTTGTCAATAGCAATAGTTACTATTGCTAGAATAAAATTTACATGTTTAAAAATACATCTTTCTAAGAGTAAGTACTATTATGAGAATATTATTTATTTTCCTATGATATCAATTTAAAAAATAAAAATGGTTAGCATATGTTATACTTGTGGAATTTTTCTAAATTTTTAAGTGTTTTTTTCCTTATAATTTTTTTATGTGAGGAACTTTTCGTTAGGTTTTTTTGGAATTTTTTTTTTTAAATTTATCTATCAAAATTTTATGTTAAATTATAACTGATATATCATTATATTATTGATAAATATAATAAAATTTATATAATTGTAAGGTTATTATAATATAATTGATTGCAGTGTATGTAAGTGGTAATCTTTATTCGCAATACTAAAAATACTACATATATGTAAAGATGAAAATTCCAACATCTATAGCTATATACCTCAGTGGATTCGTTGTATTTTTCTATGTAAGCCAACCAAGGTTCGATACTCCGGAAATTCCTTTTTTCTTTTCCCTTCAGAATTTTGCATTTTGTTTCGAGGAAAATCCATGGAAGGCAATGGTTCCTCCGGTCGTCAGAGGAAGGTAAGGACCTTCAATCCTATCAAAAAATATTGTTCATCTTAAACCGAGGCCCTCTGGCTTAACCAAAATTTTAATTCAGATTGTTTTGACATATTTATTTTTTTATTATCTTAAGTTCGTTCCAAGAGTCTCGTCTCGCCGGAAGCCCAACCTCACACCGCAAAGACGGTATTTCTCTGAAATTTAATTTTCCCTGAAGATCGTAATTTCTTTAAATTATTGAGACCTAAATTGAAAATTATTTTTGGCTTGGTTTAAAAAAATATGCAGAGAAGTGAGCGAAGCTGACGAAGAAGCTGCCGAGGCTAAGTCTCTTCTCCGTCAGTTCAATGTAAATCTATTTATCATATTTCCTGCTTTCCCTCTTTAGCTTGGCGATTCTAATACTCAATGCTTTAGATTTACGAATTCCTTTACCAGGTTTGAATAATCTTTAATCTATCTGTTTTTGTTTTATTCTATTTTCTATATTTTATATTCTACATTCATAACTCTTTTTGGTACTTGGATAATTGTTTTTGATTACTCATGACTGTTGTTGCAATAAAAATGTTTTAATTATACAGTGTTATTATTTTAAATAAAATTATGATTTTAATAATAATTATTTAAATTAAATAAATATCATTACCTTACTTATTAATGAAAATAGGTTAAGGATATGTTTGGAATGGGTATATTTTCAGGCTAAATTATAAATTAATTTTACCGTGTTTTGTTTTAGGACCACTCTCTAAAACTAATTATTTTGATTTTTTTTTTAATCAACTAATTTTCTTTCAAATTTTTCCCATGTTTTTAAGTAATTTTTTCAAAGGACTTTTTTTTTCATTTGTTTTTAATGGATTAACATCAACTATTTTAACCATTATGATCTTGTTATTTCATAAATTTTTAAATTTTTAATTTATTCAATTTTCTTGAATATTGTGGGGTTTTTTTTTTTTTTAATGAGTGTTTAATTCTTGTGAGTTTTCTATAGTTTTTATTTTATCTTTTGTTATTTCTTGACATAGAATGAGGTTCTGTTTTTTCTAGAATACATTCATTTGTATTATTATTATTATTATTATTATTATTATTATTATTTTAAATAACAACTCGACTAACACATTCATTCCAAACTCAGACCTCAAAAATCTAATAACTTCTCAATAAGGATAGATGTTATTGTGCTACACATGCTTGGCAGACATTCCATTGTATTTTATTCAAACGTTTTCTGTTAAGTTAACAATGATTGGCTCTCTCTTTTTTACAGGAGAATGTAACGAGACGAGGACTCAAAGCTGATAAGAAATGTAATTCCTTCCTAGATTTTGTTTTCATATCATTAAATTGGTTATTGCAAATTATATCGCACTGTTTATATTCTTGCTAAATTATTATATTTTATTATTGCTATTATTGAGTCTCTTTTCTTCTAGTTTCTTTTATAGAAGGCTTTGCAATTCACTCTCTTCATTCATTCACTAGTTTGTTTTTGTCCTCCCCCCCTCTTTCTCTTCCTCTCTCTTTTTCTTGTGCACTCGATGAAATTCTGACTAGAAAACTGCCACTTTTCAATGTTGACCGAACTTAAAAATAGTAGGGAAGAAAGAATAATTATAAATTGAAGTATTTTATTTTATTTATTGTCGAAACTTATCATGAAATTTATGAATCCCATCTCATGAATGAGCCGTGAATTTAACTGCTGTAAGTCTCATGCACCAATTATGATTTGACTAAAAAAAAATGAACTGCTACGTCTCAGTTGGGATTTAACCATGAATTGAGATATATAGCGTTATTATGTTTTGTTTAACAACCATTCTAATGTCTTCTGCAGCTTCAGTTCAAGTTGCATTTGGTCATGGGGATTCATCCTCAATTTACGTAAGGTCCTATGGGACTTCCCATGACGGAAATGATGGTAAAAAAAACAGCTTGGATTTGAACGGTTCTGACGATGATGGGAGAATTTGCTTGACTTTGCCTTCCAAAGAAGACAGGGAACGTGATTTGAAAGATTCTGATGACGGGAAAATTTGCTTGTCTTTGCCTTCTAAACTTGAGGAATGTTCTAATGATGCTACATCAAATCTGGTTGTCAAGAAAAAATATAGAGAGCCTTGGGTGAGAAGCATGCTCTCTCTGTCTCTCTCTGTCTCTCTCTCTCTCTCTACACTTCATAGACACACATTCAGTATATGGCTTTTATGCTGATGCAGGACTACCAAAATAGTTACTATCCCACTGTTCTTCCTTTAAGAAAATCTGGCTCTGGAGACCCAGGTACATGCTTAGGAAGAACCATCATAGTTTGGAAACTTCGTTTTATTTTATTCCATGAAGATATCAACAATATATACTAGTCTTTTATAAAGTTCATATATTTGACCATGATGTTTAGTGACCTCTATTTGAGAAACCCCCTAATGTTTATTATACCTAGTGCTATCAATTCAGCCCAGGGGCCTCAAATTTTGGTGCAAGCACATTTGTTGTTTAGTTCTTACATCATCAAACTCTCTGTTCTTCTCTTTTTGGTAATTAGATGCTTATACCATTTTTAGACTCAATGGAAGAGGTAAAAAGGGAAGCAATAAGACACATACTGTATGTTCATAAAAATTAAGTTAATTGTTATGTTGTTTCTGTCAATTCTACAATATATTAGCCTTGTTCATCACTTTCACTAATGCGCATTGTATTTTTTTTGTCGACATAATGGCGAATGTCAATTGCATGCTTTTATTACTTTTAGAACTCCTTGATAAGGCAGAATTTGGGGAGGCTGCTACAAATGCAGAGTATGATGAGAATGCTATTGCTCCTGCTTCTGAACTCGGGTTGATGGTGGGTAATTAGACCAGTAATAGTTCTTTGAAAGCACATAACACGAATAAAGAAGTTCTGGAAGTTTTCAACATATTGTTTGTATCTTATGGCAGGAAGAAAATGAAGGAAAGATGTTTTTCTTCCAGCTTCCTCATGTCCTTCCAGTGGTGAAACAATCGGGTAGTGCGAAGGGAAAGGATAAGGTTGGAAGTTCATCATCTTCGATGGGCATAGGTGCTTCAAGTAAACGTAGTAAGTTGGAAGAGTTGCCAGAGGGGTATATGGGGAAAATGCTGGTTTACAAGAAGGGAGCTATCAGGTTGAAGCTAGGAGACATTACCTATGATGTGAGTTTTAGTATTGTTTACTTTAAACAGACAATAGCAGAGAATATATGCACTTGCACACACACATATGTCATGTTTATGTCATTGGAGTAGAAGGTCCTAGGTTGGTTTGTTTATGCTTTGTTAAAAGTATTTTAAAAAGAAAATGCTTTTAGAAATAATTACTACTAATGAACTTTCCGAGTTGTGAAAGCACTTCCGGGATGCTTTTTAGTGTCAGAACCTTTTTTACTGGATCTTAGAAGCATAAATAAATATATTCAAAACTAGTTGTTAACCTTTGGTTGACTCTGCTGCAGATCATGGTTTATTATTACCAGAAAATGAATTCATCATATGCTTTCCCTTATCCAGCATGGTTCTGCCCCCCAAAACCTATGGAATTTTAATTTTATCTGACAAATTGCATATTCAAAAAGCAGAGATTATGTGTATTTCATTACTGAAGCTGCATCATAGATTAAACTCAAATAAACAAAATGATCTGTATTTCGGTGGCACATGTGCAGGTTTCTGCTGGTGTAGACTGCATGGCTGCTCAACATGCTGTGGTAATCAACACTAAGGAGAAACACTGCTGTGATCTTGGCGAGCTTGGAAAACGGGCTGTTGTGGCTCCTGATGTCGATTCACTGTTGCATAGTTTCATTGACTTGGATTAAAACACCTTGAAGAAATCCTTAGCAATATGAACACATTGAAATTAGTAAGAGAAATGTGCACTTGATGACCTAGTAAGTGCGTGTATAAAAGAAAGATACAGATATTGGGGTACATATGTAAGTAGAATCCTTAACAATGTTAGCTTAGCACCAAAATGTCTACTTACTAAGATTAACTTCCAAATTCCACTAGGTACCATTGGCTTGATTTTTCAAATCACATCTTAAACGTTTACCAGTTGTATATACTTGATTTAGTAGGTTTGCCCAGTTTCTTACTTCAATCTTCCCTTTTAAAGAAGGGAGATTAAATATATAAATTTCATACTTATTTTAAAAGTTATATTTAGTTTTTTTTAAATGTAATCTTATTATTATTAAAAAATAATAATACAAAAACAAAATTATAACAAAAAAATAAGCACGAGATTTCAGTCACTTTTAATAAAAGAAATGAATTTGAAGTTATAGCTTTATTATAAGATTTTGAATACAAAAATAAGTGGTTATTTTAATAATCATAATTATTTCGTATAGATTTTGAATAATTTAATAGTAAATCAAAATTGACGAGAGTTTTTTGATTGTTTAACTACAATTATTATTTTTAATATTTATTTAAAAATATACGATTTAAAAAATTAAAAAATTAACACAATATTTGTTCTATTATGATGTTCTATCGTTTAGTTATTTATCATTTATTTTCAAGTAAGATGAAAAAAATATACTTAAATAGAAAGTATTTAATTTAATTATTTATAGTAATCTATGTTAACATTAAAAATATATTTTACTATCTAATTATTTATATATATAAAATATAATATTAATATATATATATATATATTTAATTTTGATTAATCATGATTCTAAAATTACAACTATAATCATCTCAAGCATAATTGGTTGTTTTAAAAAAAAATTAAAATTTTACTCAACCATAATTTTAATTATCTCCACACAAAAACATCCATTCCTAACGTTGGGTGCATTATTAGTTTTGAATAGATATTTTACCATTTGCGACCAACGACACTGGTCCCGAATTTTTTTTTTGCTAAGTATAATATTCACATTCTTAACGTTAAAGAACTAGGATTTGAACTTTGATCCGTCGGTACAATACAAAGAAGGAAAAGAAAAAAAGAATAGCATTTGAACAGTAGCAACAACCACAAAAGAAGCATTTGAATACATTATCTATCTTCACCTGAAACTAAAGTTTGGTTAGACCATATCCTTGTGATAAAATAATGTAAATTTAACATTCACATGAAATGTAGTTCTTAACAAACCATAAAGTAAACTGTGCCTTCAAGGAACTTGAAGCCATAAAAATCATCTATTGTGTGTTTGTGGTTGGGGGGAGGGTTAAGCACCCATGTCAAGTCGTCAAATTAGCATCAAGCCTAGTGAGCACGAACAACTGCCACAATCAACAGCACCATAACCGAAAGCATGAATGATGTCCTCAGCTTCTTTGTGAAGAGATCGGTGGCTTCAGTTGACGTTTCTTCCTCCGGACCATGAAAAATTCCATTGACAAGCTTTGTGATTTTTCCAATTACGTCCATGACTTTGTCTTTAGTGTTGTCCAAAATCCAATGAACAAAATTTTTTGCTTCATCGGGAATCTTGGGAGCATCATCCAGACCCAGGGGAATGCTATTCTCAGCTGCCCAGAAATTTCAATCATTAAAACATGAGGAGTATAGTGTACCAGAAGATTTTTTATTTTGTTTTCTAGAGCAGAAGGCTACTTATCAATTATCATTGCATTTTCTTTCAATTCACAAAAATAAGATGAAATGCAACAAAGAAACAATAAACTAAAAGGCCAAAAAAGTAAGAATTCATATATAGAACTTTACGCAGTATGCAACCTCTGAAATAAAGCTGACTTGAAAAACAGATAGATAATTTGAAATTGAAATTCAGACAGACTATCATGCATAAAATTCAACACAATACCAACTTTTTTAGGTGGCTCCAAAGCTCAAGTTCAGTCCTGACTCCCCAACAAATGATGATTAATTTTCACAAGGGGGGAGGGGGGGGGGGGGGAGGGCATCATTCCAAAAATAATATCTAACAGGTTGACAAAAATAAAATGAATATGATGGTGGTGATATGAGGGAAGATATTGATAAAGATGACCTACAACACATGCCATATTATATTTTATAAATTTCAAATGGGTAACTTCATATTTAGATCTTAATTTCAGTTTGTCTCTCCAATTTCAGGACAATGGAATAGAAACACGAAACCACTTAAGTTATTAGGAAAATAATATCTTCACCAAAAGTTTCACAAGAACAAGTTCAACTATAACCAATGAAATACATATGAACCTGCAAGGTATGACTCTCTGATCTCCTTCACCGCCTCATTGTTCAGAACAGCATCCCAAACTGATTTATCTGATGATAATGAAACCACCATTCTCTACAGAAGAAATATACTTATGAAATGTCAAAATTAATATACTCATGATCGAGAGAGAGAGAGAGATGGACATTTTTTCATTTAAAAAGGACAAGGGAAAAAAACTCTAAAAAACTGTTATGCTATATATAACAATTCTCAGCAATGCTCTGCATATATAGATGGATTTAATTAATGTATCAGAAATGCACTTTGAATTATGGTGTTATGCTATATATAACAATTCTCAGCAATGCTCTGCATATATAGATGGATTTAATTAATGTATCAGAAATGCACTTTGAATTATGGTGACATTACTTTGTGAGCAAAGTTCCCACGTATCACAATTGACCTGTACGTACCATTTAAAATGAACCCGTCATTTAAGTTACAATAGGGTGCCAAAGTTATACATTATTGATAAGCAGTCCATCATCTTTCTTTTCAGAAAAACAAAATAACTGTTTTCAGATATCTGCTAAACATGTTCCACATTTTGAAGTCTTTACTAGCAAGGTGGGCATATATAACATCCTGTTAAACCACTGTATTCAATTTCTACCCCCTTCTCATTCCACGAGGCGTGAAACCGTGAAGATGATAAAATAACAAATAGTCAAAACCAAATTATCAGTTTGTACATAAATAAGCATAGTTTGAAGTTCAAACTAATCAGTTTTAATAAGCCCGATGTCATATTGAAAGCAAAAAATTTAAGAGTCTCAAGCATCTTTAGATATCTTCCATATCATTAACAAATTTCAGAAAGTTGTGAAATTCAGATCAGATCCTTTTTTCCACTAAATTTTAGCCAGCAAATAATAAATTTCACCTTTATAGCTTGGTCATTTTGCAACATATGGAAAGCATCATAAACTGTGTCAATCCCAATGGATCTTGAATTACAAAGATCAACAGATGGCTCTATCCAGTCTGACTCCGACCCACCTGAAGAAACTCTGTGCATTAAGCCATTTGGGCTTGTAATTAGTACTGCATCAGCTTTGCCAAGTTCAGAAACATACTTATCCCTTACAAACTGGGGGTAAGGAGTATTAAACCTACAAAGAGAAACAGTACCAAGACAGCGGAGTTTTAGACTAAGTGCAGAAGGAATTTCTATAAAGCAGTACTAAACCAAAATATAGGAGGCTCATTGCTATGCATCCTCTAAAGATACAACGAATTAGCTTTATGTGCTTTAAAGATCACTGTTATATATGACAGGGCAAGATGGGTTTGCCTTGCAAACTCTTTCAAAGATAAAGAAAAATCACCTTATGCTTCAGTTAAGTACCATCACTAACATGCAATACTATAGTGTTAACCTATGATTGAGCTGCAGTTATGCCTCTTTCATATCTATTAAGGCGTTAGGGGTCCTTTAGCTTAAGCTAGTGGAGGACATAATTCCCATTGCTTTTTAGTAAACTACATAGATGTTGCTTTCATAACACTAAAGTCATATTTTAACCATTGACTAAGAAATTGTTCCATGTTCTGTCATGTGCTGATCATGTGACCAAATTTATAATCATTTACCTTCCATGTCTTGATTGCAACCCTAATTACCTCAATAAAATTATTATTCTAAAAATACCCTTACAAATTTGGTCACGTAACCATCAAATGACAGAATCAAATCTAATTTCTCCATCAACAGTTAAAACAAGACTTAAATGAATTTTATGAAAGCAACTAAACCCATATGATCCATTAAAAAACTATGAGACTTATGGAATCCATTCGTGTAAGCTGTAGCACCCTTGGCAACTTTCACCCTAAATTTATAACACTACTATGGCTAAATTAGAACTTTCTAGAAATTCATAGCTAAAGTCATCGCGCAAAGAAAGGTGTACCTGGATCAGAAACAATTTCAGTTGGTGGTTCCAAATGTTAACAATATAACCTTTGGCACCTTTCAGCCTAAATTTATAACACTACTATGGCTAAATTAGAACTTTCTAGAAATTCATAGCTAAAGTCATCGGGCAATGAAAGGTGTAGCTGGATCAGAAACAATTTCAGTTGGTGGTTCCAAATGTTAACAACATACACCACAAGATACATCATATAATAAAGAGAATTAGAGATAACATATAAATAATTCTATGTTCTCCTTGCTGCAAAATTTCTGTGTTATTTTCCCAATTTAATTGATGGAATGTTTGATAAATTTAAAGAAAAAAAAATCATTGAACATTCATAAGATGAACTCTAAAAAGACTAGTACAAAGTAATGATAGTTTTTCCCCAATATTGTAACGAAAATTGGAACAACAGTGCATTAAAAGGTTTTTTACCACTCACATACTCACAGTAATAAAAAACAAATATAATCACCATTTCCTTATTCGCCCAATAATTTCAACAAAATTAAACAGAACCCAGAAAGCAGAAAACCAGAAACTAACACTAAGAACTCATCTGAAAACAAAAGGAAAAAAATATTACTGTTGAAGAGCAGAGACAGCGCTTTGAACTTCGTCGAGGGAAGGAACAGTCCCAAACGATCTTTCATCGTCACTCCCATCCACAGACAGCCAATCAAAGTCATCAGGGTTAGAAAAAAAGGGCCTGATTGATTTACAAGAAGTGGGGGACATAGGGTTGGGGATATTATTTGAAGCAAAGGGTGAAGAAGAAGAAGATGATGATGAAGAGAGAGTGACATTATTGGATGAAGTGGGTTTGTGGGTTTGGGTCGAAGTGGGAGCAGAAGTAGCAGCAGAGGAAGATAGAGGTTCTTGAAGAACTCCACCACCACTAACGTTAGTCCTTGTGACTGCCCTACCAACCGATCTCAGCATATTTCCACCGCCCATGCTTTTACCACCGAACATTGCTTGTAAAGTTAGCGACTTGGGAAAAAAAAATCCAAACTTGCTTCTCTTTGGACCCCGTGTGGCTATATTGGTGTATCTTTGGATGCTTTTTGTTTTTTTTTTTTTTTTTTGTCTCTCTTTTGTCAGCGATTGTTTCTGTACCTCGAGGAGATGTAATTTGGATAGGATAGGATCAGCATATTCCATTGGCTACGGTTTATTTCCTAGAAGTTTTTCATTTCTAAATTATAAAACAAAATAAAAAAATTAATATAATCTTTTTTATTAATTTTATTTTAATATAGATATTTTATTTGTATTTTTGTACATATGAGAGTAATTTAAAAAAAAAAGTGGTTATGTTAACTTTCTTTATAAAAAAAAAGGCAAAGAAAGAAGAAGAAGGTGAACTAATGCTTTTTCCGGATAGATTCATTAATATTTTTTCATTTTTGGATAGTGATTCCGAAAGAAAGTAAAATCGGTTTCTTTTTTTCTTACCTTAGCTAAGTGATAGATATTTGATTTTCACCTTTAATTATAGCTTGATTTAAAAAACATTCCACACGTTTCACATATTTTATTTTTTTTATATATATATCATAAAATATATCAATATACTCTAATATATAAGGGTGTAACTTGATTAGTTAAATGTAAGTATAAATTTTTTAAAATAATTTTCAAACTTAAAAATATACTCACATTTTTGAATTAAAATATATTCATAAATAAATAATATTATTTCATATAATATAAATGAAAAATACTTTCTTTTTCAATAATTTTTTATTAAATATCTATTATTATTATTATTATTATTTTCGTAATGCAATTAATTATCAATTATATTTAAATTATAACTTTTATATTTTATTAAAATATTAAAAAAAATTATTAATTTATATATATAAATAAGAAATTTTTTAATATAATTAAATTTAAATATTTATTAATAAAATTATTAATTATAAAACATATATTAAAAAATAAAGAGATCAAATATGAATTTTTAATATCAAAATATAGTAAATAATGTAGTTTAAAATTATGATTTAAAATAAACTATATAAGTTTTATTATTCAAACTATTAGATAAATTACACTAAAATTAAATTAAATTTATCGTTATGATATATTTATATTAAATCTATTAATGATATTTTATATTAACATAAAAAAATAAAATAAAATTTTTAATATATATATATATAGATAGATAGATATCTTATTACTTTATTTTTAATAACGTATTTTTTAAAATTAAATAGATCATTCTCGTATTTTTATATTTTTATATTTTTATCAAGTTTGTATGTATTTTATACCAAATTTTTAACATATTTTACATAATAATAAAAAAAAAGGTATTACATCCGTTTTTTACGTTAGTTTGAATAATAATTATCTCGGATTTTACTAATTATGGTAACTCGTATTGTGGGAGAGTTAATCACGACTTCTAACTTATCTATTTTAGATTGGGTGATTAAACTTTTACAGGCTTAGAATAAAGAGAAGTTATTTACGTGGAAGATCTTTGAAGGGAATTAATTGTGTTTTGCTGGGGAATTCGTAAGATCAAAAATAAAATTAACTTTCATAATGTTTTAAGATTGTTTGAAGAGCTGATAAAAATAATCAATTTTAACTAATTCATTTTCGTATTAGTTTTTGAAATTATCTTATTATAAACTTGTATTTTGTGCCTCCAATTGAACTTTTTAATTATAATCAATTATTATGTAAAAAAAAAAAAAGCTTAAAACTTAACTTGTTTGTATTACGTTACATATTTTTAAAAAGTATTAAATTTTTAACTGGTTGAATTTTGATGCTATTAAATATTTGTATTTAGAAGTTGATAATTCGTTGAATAAAATCATTTTTTTTTAATAATAAAATTTGTATTTAGAAGAATGTCATTCACGAATAAGTTCCTTCTTTTTAATTTCTTTTCCTAATCACACGTACGTACATTCATGTAAAAAGTTTGCTTGCAAACACTTTTATACGTAACAACTCCAAAATCAATTTACGTCAAAGTTTTTATTGAGTGTAGTATAACTAGTTTCATGTTAATTTGTATAAAAGATTATGAAAAAAGAAAGTTGCGGGAGAGTGAAGCTAATTAATTATAATAAACAATACTCAAACCACTTTGAAATCGAGTGCTAATTAGTGTGAGAATAATTCACAAGCGTGTACGCTAAATTAACATCTTCTCAATAAAAAAAATTAAAATTTACAAAATAATAAAAACTAAAATTGATATCTAAATTATCTAATCAACATTTTCTTTAGCAGAAAGTTCCTTATATATTTTTCTTATCATTTATATTATTTAATTCTTATATTATAAATAATATTATTTAATCTTTTAATTTAAAAAAAATTAGTAAATTAAAAACTATATATGTTATTTTTATATTTTTTTATTAAAATAATATTTTAATCCAAAATTATTAAAATAATATGTTTTCTTTTTCTTTCATATGTTTCCTCCAAAATTAAATAACATAACTTATAATATATAAATTAAATAATATAAATGCTTTAAATGTAACGATCGATACATATTGTCATATAAGTTTCACGTAACTTTGTTCTCTCCGTCAAGGTTACATTGTTTTATTTAGATTAAGAACATTTTTTTTATTAAATAAATAAAATATATTTTTTTAAGCAAACATTTATTACTATGTTTGTAAACATTTTCTTAATACAAAAAGCTTAGCATATCGTAGAAGCAAGGATATTCACGTCATAAATTCCACTTTAAAAATACATTATAATAATTATTAAATTATATTAATCGAGTAACGAGTGCGCAACCAATCGTGTTATGCCAACTATAGATTGTGCCGGCCGTTCGGCTCCACTCTTCGAACATGTTATATAAAATATCATTATATGTAAATGTTATTATCATTGTTATTTTTGTGCAAAAAATCTATTGTTCGACTTATGAATGAAAATTTTAATGGTATATAATTATAATTATTCT
This sequence comes from Hippophae rhamnoides, assembly GCA_033030585.1. NCBI lineage: Eukaryota > Viridiplantae > Streptophyta > Magnoliopsida > Rosales > Elaeagnaceae > Hippophae > Hippophae rhamnoides. The sequence goes on from CM065432.1 coordinate 52,588,635, forward strand.
TAAAATTTTGATAAAAAAAATAATAATCAATAAGGGGTAAAGCATGAATGTTTGTTGTAAAATCAAAACTATGATTAAATAAAACAAAATATATATTAATATTTTTTTATATACATATAATTACATAAAAATATATTTTTAATAATAAGACACATAATACTTAAAATAATTACATTGAATTTTATTTATTCTTATTTTTATGTTTTTTATTTTACATAAAAACATATACTAAATAGTTAAAAATAAAAATTAATATCAATATTTTAAATAATATATAGGATGAGAATTATGTTAATATTTAATTTTTTAAAAATTAAATATATATAAATAAATGTTAAAAAATAAAAAATATAACTAAATCATAGGAAATTACTACTTACTCATAAATAATAGTTATTAACCAAAATTGTTAAAAAATGTTTATGATTATTAACATAATCGTCCCGACTCGACTTTCCACTCACATTCCTAATTTGACTTGACAACATTTTATTTTTAAATGAATGTATTCTTTTTATTATAACATTTTATTTTTAAATGGATGTATTCTTTTTATTATAATATTTATACGTTGATTTAAATTTATAGTTTTAATATAATTAAATTGATCATAAAATAACTTATTAATTTATATATTTAAGTTATAAACACTTTGTAATTTACATATGTCATATGTATAACTATCATACTATTTTATGCGTAATTTAATTATTTATATATATATATATAAGTTTTTGTTTATTGTATTTCTTATTTTAAAAAATTAGAATATTAATAAGATTCATGGTACAATTTATGTTATCTTGTCTTATTTATTTTTTATGGGATGAAATGGTAATAAGTTGATATTAGTTGGGATATTTTATTTTTATCTAAATGAAAAAAGTAAAAATATAAAAAAAATATACGATAAATGATTATTTATTTTGTAAAAGTCTAATAAAAAATAATAAAATAATATATTTAAAATTAAACATATTAGAACTAAAATTTAAATGAGATGATATAATATTGTATATTGAGTCTATAATTGATACTAAATAAGACATGAGATAAAATTAGATAAATTATTTTACATCTCTAATATTAGTATCGTTCAAAGGGTGTCAAATGTAACGAATAAGCTATTGAGTAAAATTTAGAATAAATAACTCTAAATTTACTAATATTAGATCCAAACAAGTAAGCAAACTACTTGTATTATACTCAATATAACACTTTTCAAAGGCAACTCACAAATTGAAGAGAAATACAAATACTCAAAGAGAAAGCTCTCAACTTACACTCAAACTAAGAATACAAATACTTATTTGTTTTTGATGGAATGATTAAACTAAATGCAAGGTAGGCTATTTATAGTCCTCATCATGCAATCTACACCACACAAATATAAAAGTAAGAATAATCCTAGCCATACAAATCTTATCTACATACTTCTCTTTTCTACACCCTTCAACCACTTCATTTGTTTCTCTACGACATTCCCTTAGGTATTGATAGAACTCGCTTGAGCTATATTCTCCGCCATTGTTAGTGCGCAAGCAACAAATCTTCTTTCCAACTTCTCCTTCAGTTGACTCTTTAAACTCTTTAAACATTGATAATACGTCAAATTTTTCTTTCATAAAGAAAACCCACACATACCTTGAGAAGTCGTCAATGACTGTCACCATATATCGCATACCACCAATTGATGGTTGCTTAAAAGGATCGAATACATCAAAGTGAACTAACTCCAATGGTTCTTTTCCTTTAAACTTTTGCTTTAAACTTCGATTCCTCATATGGCAATTGGTGAGCTTTACCATATTGGCACCCTGCACAGACCGTGTCTGTACGCACGTCTAGTTGAGGAAGCCCTTTAAGCATTGACTTCTTCACCATCATATTTAGCTTGGAATAGCTAACGTGACCTAATCGTATATGCCATAGATCTGCTGTCTCATTTCTTCTTGTCTTATCTACACATGCAGATTCTACTGACATCACGTAGACTGATTCCAATCGTTGCCCCTCCATTGTCGGTGTTTCTGAGATTTTGAGATCACGATACACCTTCACGTCTCGGGGACCGAACAAGACATAGTGGCCTGATGATGTTAATTGAGCCACAGATAGCAAATTTTTCTTCATTCCTGGGACATGATAAACATCTTGAAGTTGTACTTGGTTAGTACTATATCGAGGCGTAACTATCGTCTTACCGATGTGGGCTATTGGTAACCTTGAGTTGTCAGCTGTCACCACTACACGACCTCCCTTGTACTCAGACATGCTTTCCAACTTATGTTTATCACCTGTCATATGATTTGAGCAGCCTGAATCTATGATCCAGTCATTCTTGTAGTCAATCTGTTTTGATGTTGTCACCGTAAGAGCCAATTCTTCTTCCTCTGTAGCGAATAATGCTTCGACATCCCAACCATCTTCGTTATGCTCCTTAGAACTAGAAGTAGTCGTATTGCTTTCGATAGGCTTTTTCTTACTCCAACAATCTTTTGCCATGTGACCCATCTTTCCGCAGTTGTAACATTCACCGTCAAATTTTCTATTGTTATTGCGGTTCTTCCAAGCTCCCCCTGGACGAAAGCCTCCCTTTCCTTGAGGAATTTTTCCTTTATCGCCATCATTTTTATATCCATTTCCATTGTACCGCTTGAAAGTGCCTTTGCTTTTGCTAGTGTAGAGCACTTCTTCTTCACCCTTCAGTTGGACTCCTCCCATTTGCTTAGCCATAGCTTCTTGACCGGCTAACAGATTCTCAAACTCAATAAGAGATGGTTGTGTTGGCCATCCTTGTATAGCGGTAACAAACCCTCGATATTCGGGTCTCAAACCATGAATAATTATTCTCTTTATCCTCGTTTCCCCAATAGGAGCTTTTGGATCTAACTCTGAAATTTCGCGGCATAATGACTTTACCTTGTGAAAGTATTGGGAAATCGTCATGTTGCGTTGTGCCATCGATAGTAACTCATTCTCCAGAAGTTGCAATCTTGTATCATTCTTCTTTAAAAAGAGCGTAACAAGAGTGGCACATGCTTCCTTTGGTGTTTTTGCATCTCGAATATGCTCCAACATTTCTTCTTCAATTGTGGTCTTCAAAGCAAACATCGCTTTGCCTGCTTTAATTTTCCACTTCCGCAAGATGCCATTTGCATCTTCCACTGTTGGTTATGTAACTTCATCACCGCCAACAACCTCACACAAGTCTTGACCTTGTAGATAAGACTCCATACATGTTGCCCATGTGTTATAGTTTTTGTTGTTGAGCTTCTTGATTCCTCCAACTACTTGAAGATCAACCATCGTGTCGGCAAGACTTTGACTATACCGAACAAGCTTGACTAATAAACTTGTAGAGTACCAAACTCCTCACAACTCAAGATAACTCCACTAAGAACGATCCCTGACCGTCCCGCTCTGATACCAATTGTTGAGTAAAATTTAGAATGAACAACTCTAAATTTACTAATATTAGATCCAAACAAATAAACAAACTACTTGTATTATACTCACTATAACACTTTTTAAAGGCAACTCACAAATTGAAGAGAAATACAAACACTCAAAGAGAAAGCTCTCAACTTACACTCAAACTAAGAATACAAAGACTTATTTGTTTTTGATGGAATGATTAAAACAAATGTAAGGTAGGCTATTTATAGTCCTCACTATGCAATCTACACCACACAAATATAAAATTAAGAATAATCCTAGCCATACAAATCTTATCTACACACTCCTCTTTTATACAACCTTCAACCAATTCAATTATTATTTTAGTGTTGATTTTCAACGTAAACACTACATCACCCACTAAATAAATATTCAACAACGTAAGACAAAAAAAGAGCAATATATCATGTAACTCATTTTTCCGTATATATATATATATATATATATATAATAGTAGATATGACCCGATGACAATTAATACATGCATATATCAGTAGTGAGGGAGAGGCTTCACTCTCCAAAGTAATAACTTCTGGATTGACTAGCTATAGGTCGTGCGGGCCTTTCAAGCATAGCTCTAAGAATTAGGCACAACATAGGCACGAAAAAAATCAACGCCTAAGAATCCAAGCACGACACACTAACTAATGTGTTATAGGCCAATACAGCATGTTAATTAACAAGCTTGATCGTACTATACAATAGAGCCTGCCCATTTTGACACTCACACCAATTACTTGAAAGTGTAGTCCTAACATATATCAAAATGTATAGGGTATAATCTGATTTTTAGTGGATGCATCACGATTAGATCTTTAATTCTATATAACTATATGAAAAAAGAAAGTTATTGTGTTAAGGCAATTACATCATTTTATTATTGTGTTAGGGCAATATTTTTCCTTTCATTTTTAGATTTTTTTTTAAGTAATTTAGACTATTAATTATTATTGTAACTTTCTCCTAATAGTCTAAATTACTTAAAAAAAATTCTAAAAATGAAAGTATTTTTTCTTTACGATTGAATAGAGAAGCCCGGAGATTGAAGAAAAATAGAGGAAGCGACTTTCTTACGGGGGGAACACGTGTCAAAATTAAGTGCATAATTCAAGTTTTTTAAAACTTTGTAATGTATGAACATGTGTCAAAATTGTTACAATTTAACAAGAAAGTGTGGAAAATAATAAAAAAAAATTTCCCGTTTTACTTTTATCATGATTTAATAAAGTAAATAAAATTTTGACTAAATTGTTAATTTTAAAAAAATAATAGGCTTATAATTGTAAAGTAGTTTAATAATTTCAATATTTATTTGATAAAGATTCTAATTGTTTTTTTTACTTAATGAATTTAAAAAAATCAAAATCACTCATAAATAGTTTAATAATTTTGTACTTTTTAATTTTTAAATTTAAAAAACGAAGAAATTTTTAAAAAATAATTAGTGAAAATAAAAAAAAATTAATTTAAAAATTTATACACATTTTAATAATATTTTTTAAAAAATATAAAATAAAAATAAAAAAATTATTATCATAAATATTTGATTAAAAAATCATTTAAAGAATTAAAAATCAAAATCATCATTAAAAAAAAACATTTAACGAGCCAACCTTGAACACCTATCTGATAGTGTTCAGAAAAATAAATGAATCGGGTCCGATCGTATGCGGATGAATTCATCATCGGAATGTATCCATCGTTGCGGATTGACAGAAGGGAGGGTTGCTGTACACCCTAAAATCTATTCGGTTCTACTTCTCTCTTTGAAGTCAGAAAGGTATTCTCTCTCAATTAGTTTTGCGCTATCACCGAACGAGGCTTTTGCGTCTCTCGTCTGTGACTAATATCTGTACGGTTTTGGGCTTCACCATTTCTGTTTGATGGGTAGAGAGCTTAGTGTGTTTTTTATGTTCAGTGTATTTGATTGGACCAAGTTTTCTCAGTTTCTGGGTTTAAACATATTTGGCCCTTGAGAAAGGCACTAGGGTTCAACTAATTACATTCTCCCGTGGGGAAAAAATGCCTTATATTGCAACTTGTAGTTTTTGATTAATTTAAAAAATTATTGTTGTCTTTTTAGAAGAGTTTGATTACTTTTTAACATGTTATCACACCGAACACTTTTGGGGAGCGATAGAAATATAAAATTATTGTTGGCTCCAACAGTGCTATCCTTTCACAAAGTAGTGACAATTTCTGCTTCTGTTGTGCACGGTTTAACGTTTCCCAAAGTAGTGAAAATTAAGCATCAGAATGATGGCAGTTACAGCTGAGTTGGAAATTTGAAGATCGTGGACTTTCATGCCTGTTGGATGTAGCTATTTAGTATTCATAAATAATTTATCGGTTGCAGGAGAAAGGAATTGTATTTGCATTGTCACACACTATTTATGGTTGGTACTTGTTTCTCATATGAAAGTCATTAGGAACCATACAACCCTATTACACTGTCTAATTTCTTATGTTGATTATATGAATGAAATCTCAGCCTACTGTTTGATGTTAATTTCTATCTTCATGGGGAATGCAATACATTAATAATAAGAAGGTGTTTTGATTAGCATAAATTATTAACACATATGTTACCTTCCATGTGTTTTACGTAGAGGTGAGTAAATAATTCGATCAATTTGAGTAAATAATTCGATCAATCTGTTTAAATTGAAAAATCCGATTTGATCTGTCGGATTCAGATTTGATTATAAATTTTATAATCAGGTTGGATTCGAATTGAAAATTATACAATCCGTTTAAATTTGAATTAACAGATTTTATAATCTGGTGTATAGATTTATTTATAATTTTTTTAATTTTTTTAGTTATGACTATAAATAATAATATTTTTTACAAAAATATAAATTTAAAACATAAATTTGTATATATCGTGTTTAATATATGATAATAATTAATTAATAAATTTCAATATCAATATGTCTTTATCCGATAAAAAAATCATATTTGTTCGGATTGATTATATCATCGGATCGGATTCGGATTGATTATATCATCGGATCGGATTTGGATTGACCAAAAATTGAAAGTTTCGATCCATTGTTCATCCCTAGTTTTACCGTATGTTCAAAGTTTAGATAAGTTCATCTCTCTTTTAAATTTGTTATGGGAGAGAGATGTTAAAAACGTTTTATTTTTACAGAATAGCAAAGATGGTTTTTGACGAGGAGCTCTCAAATATGTCTATGTTGTATATACTCTTCAGTCCTTTTGGAAGTTGATCCTTCAAACCAAGCTGTATATGGGCTTGTGGACAAATAGGTACATTATATCTTTTTTCATGGCCCATACGTTTAGTCTATTCTTTATGAAAGTGTGAGAATGTTAATTTTCTAGATACATTGATCTGACTCTTGTTCTATGTTAGCATCAAGAATGAACAAAAGAAGAAAGTTGATCACTAAATATCAAGAAGCTTAGTGGTGGGGACGGTATTTTTTTTATTTTATTTATCTTCTTAAAGATTTTGGTACTTTTAGCAACAAAAAAAAATTGTTTAAAGAAAGCAGATGCATATCATTAGGCTAAGATTAGCCATTTGGAATAAATGTATGTGCACAATTAAGTTTGGTGACATTCCAAAGCTTACTTTACTTGAACGACGAGGTCTAACTATCTAGAACTCTTCTTTTGGGCTATTTAGTTTGGCTGATTATGTCTTTAGAATCTTATATGCGATGAATTTCAATATAATCATTTGTTAATCCTCATCGCTGCATGAGCGTGTATTTAATTTGTGCCGAGGTTTTTAATTAATTTTTTCAGTACTGTTGTATAACGTAAAAGGGTAGTTGTCTCTGCTTACTTTTCTATCAGTCTAAAGATTCAAATATGCATCATCATGTTTTTATGGCATTTGAACCAAGTTGCTCATAATCAGATTGTTGTACAGCCAAAAATGGAGTGATGGAGAAGCATCCATAGCTCTTCAGTATTACTGTCTATACATCATTGCACTTGGTTTGATTCTAGCCAATTTCTTGAAGGATCCTTTTATTATTTTCATTAGTTATAGGTGACAGCATTACGTGAGAGGCAATTGCCGTACGTAGTATATACACATAGGTAAGTAACTAAGATCACCATGGTAACGCTTAATTTGCTTGTTGATTTTGTTGGGAAATAACGCAAATTCCCGATAAGCCAGATTTATGATAAAGCAAGGATAGAAAAATAACACAAAATTTGATAACGGAGTTCGGCCAATCTTGCTTACGCCTCCTGACGTCATAGATCTTTTTACCGAAAAGGAGAAATTACACAAGGTGTTTACAACACTCACAACTCACAACCCAATTACACCCAGAAAATTACTCTCAATTTTCTCTCACAAAAGTTTTCTCTCTAAGCTTTTCTCTCAATTGGAATGAACACTTTGGATGGTTAATTCATTACAATTACACATCTATTTATAGGAAAATTCACTCCTTGAATTACTCCCTTAAATTAATGGTTCCTTGAATTGCTCCTAATTAAGCTCTATGTTTTACTCCTTGTTTTGTTCCATGTTTTGCTCCATGTTTTACTCCTTGTTTTGTTCCATGTTTTGCCTTTAATTTGCTCCTTAGAATTAAGGAGCTTTATAACAATAATATCTAACAATCTCCCACTTCAAGACCGATTTCAACTGCCTTCACACCTCGATCAACGCAGCAGCTTTTTCTAGTCTTTGTTATTCTAAGAGACCAACCAAGTCGAGCACAACTTCATTTGTCAATAATCACCACCTTTGTTAACATATCCGATGGATTTTTGCTCCTCAATCTTCTCCGTATTAACACATCATCTTCTAATAGAGATCCGATGAAGTGATAACGAAGTCCAATATGTTTGGTTCTAGAATGAAATGTCAATTCTTTTCAGTTGTATTGCACTACTATCACTATGCAGAACATTCTTCTCTTGTTTGAATCCCAACTCGCTTAACAAACCTCAAGCCATATCATCTCTTTACTAGCTTCAAGCATCGCTACATACTCACTCATATGATAGAGTGACAATTTTCTCAGATTTGTGACATCCAACTAACAAATTTAGTTCCAACAAGAATATATAACTGCAAGTGGTGCTTCTTCTGATCAACTTCACCTCCAAAGTCCGCATCTACGTATCCTTGTACTTTTAACTCTCCTTTACTAAAGTACAAACACTTTTTCAGAAGGCCTCGCAGATACCTCAAAATCCACTGATCGCTTTCCCAATGAAGTTTTCCCCGGATTTGACATAATCGCTAACAACTCCCATCGCACGGGCCAATGTCCGGTCTTGCAGCAATATCAAGCAGACATCAAACTTCCAATGGTGAGGCATAAGGAACCTTAGCCATGAATTCTCTCTTCCTCTCGTCGAGTGGGACTGATCCTTGGATAGGCGAAAATGACTAGCCAAGGGTGTGCTAATCGGCTTGGCATCGCTCATGTTGAATCTATGCAAAACACGATTGATGTCTCTGCTCGAGATAACCTGCAGAGGATCCTTTCTTCTTATTTCTTGTGATTTGCATTCCAAGAATCTTTTTCATTGGACCCAAGTCTTTCATGTCAAACTCTTTGACAATTGATGCTTCAATCTTCTCCGATATCATCCATATCCGAACCTGCTACTAACATATCATCAATATAAAGTAGTAAAATGATATAACCTGGACCCTATATCTCTTGAAGTAGCAACAATGGTCAGCATTGCACTTCCTCGGAAACCTTCCTCGTGTACGGCTATCAAACTTTTCGTACCATTGTCTCGAGCTTGTTTCTGTGCCATACAAACTCTTCTTAAGTCTCGCACACCATGTTCTTCTTCCCTCTTTTCGAGAAACCTTCCTCGTCGGTACATGTATATCTCTTCATCTAAATCTCCATGAAGGAATGCATTTTCACATCCAACTGTTCAAGATGAAGATCTTCGATGGCTACAATGCACAATCGATCCGAGCAGTATTAAGCTTCACAAATGAGCAAAAATGTCGCCAGAGTCAACTCCTTCCTTCCGTTGAAAGCCTGACAACCAGCGGGCTTTGTATCTCTTGGAACCATCACGCCCTCTTTCACCCTGCGACACCCATTTGTCAGGAAGTTGTCTTCTTTCCCCCATAGGTAACTCACCTAGTTCCCGTACGGTCGAGATGAGAGATTTCATTTCTTCTTTCATAGCAAGCTCCCACTTGTTGGAATCTCGAGTCCGACAAGCTTCATCATAGCATTCGTGCTCCCTCCATCGCCCAAAGAACATATAGTTCATGATCTCCGTTAGGCACACGAGGTCGGTAAGACCTTCTCAATACAAGTGAGCCGAGTAAGAGGTTCGTGGCAGGTGTCGGAATGTCATGTGTCTTTGTCCAACAAGTTCCTCCGGGCCGAGGACTTATTACAATTGGTTCCGTTGGGGAAGTATCCGGGGACATCATCTCAGCATCCGCAAATACCGACTCATTCTCGGTTCCTCCGAGGCATCGCGTCTATTTTACGTGATGTCCTTATACATCACCCTTTCGTTGAAAATCACATCTCCTGCCACGGATAACTTTCTTTCTTTCATCATCCCAAATGCGGTAGCCAAACTCATCCTCACCATAGCCGATGAACGTGCATTTCTTGGATTCGTGGATCAAGCTTATTCCTACCTCGATCACCGATATGCACAAATGCTACACAAGAAAAACTTTTAGATGGATAGTTTCACCTCTTTTTCGCTCCATACCTCCCTTCCGGTATTCTACGCTCCAATGGAACAGATGGGCTCCGGCCGATCAAGTAAGTTGCCGTGTTGACCGGCTTCGCCCGAACCGGCTTCTAGACCCGACCGTATACGAATGCTTCGGCTCTTCTCAGCGTTCGGCTCATACGCCCGCCTACACCATCGTTGTCGAGGCGTTCCGCCGGCACGCTTCTTTCCATTCTGATCCCACGCTCATAGCAAAAATTTTGAATCGTGTCTTCATATTCACCACCATTATCCGACCGAGCTTTTTGATCTTCAAACCCGTCTCATTTTCCACCATAGCTTTCCATCTTCCGAAAGCCTCAAATACTTCGGGGACTTATGCTTTAGAAAGTAAACCCATACCTTCCGAGAACGATCATCGATGAAAGTCACGAAGTATTGTTTCCCCACCAATGGATGAGAGCGGTTGTTGGTCCCCAAACATCTGAGTGAATAAGCTCTAGCTTTTCCTTCTTGGGGTTCTACCACTTGTCGAAAGCCGACTCTCTTTGCTTTCCAAGTATACAATCTTCGCACACGTCCATCTCTACGTACTGTAGACCGAAGTTTTCCTTTTGAGGCATAATCTTCATCCCCTTCTCACTCACGTGGCCTTTAATCTCTCGTGCCACAGTTTGGTGTTCATTGCCATCGCTACAATTGCGATTGAACAACGTGTTTCCGTCATGTAAAGAGTGCCGCTTTTCTTGCCTCGAGCAACCGTCATCGCACCCTTTGAAATCTTCCAATCATCACCATGGAAGATCAGAACAGAAGCCTTCACTAGCCAACCGCCCCACCGAGATTAAGTTCCTTCGAGGTCAGAATACGCCCGACATCCTTCAGCCCTCCCAAACAGATCCGTTTTAACTTAATCTTCACTACACCTTCGCTAACAATAGCACATGGTTGATCATCACCAAGATATACCTTTCCAAGGTTTCCGGGGACATATTTCTCGAAGAATTCTTTTCCGTGGAAGAGTACGGAACGATGCTCCAGTAGTCTAAGCACCCAAGATTCTTCCTTGCTCTCCAAAGAGCATATCAATGCATCATCTCCTCCCGAGGTGGAAGTAACATTTGTCTCCGCCTTCACTTGTTTGTCCTTCGGTGCATTCTTGCACCGATTTTGTAGTGTCGGCTTCTTCCACAATTCCAACACTCGATAGTCTTCGAGCCATGGGAATTATTAGGATTCTCTAGATTGGACCTCCCCCGTCCTTTGATCTACCTCGGTAGTCGGCTCTACCACGTCCATTTCCTTTGGTTGAATTTCTTCCTCTTCGACTCGTATGCAAACCGAAGAGGTCAGACGATTCACCGTCTCTCTACGTCTGATCTATTTCACCGAGAACCAAATCACGAACATCGTCATTTCAACTTATCGGCTTCCCGACGAGCTACTCCACCGTGACAAGTAGCATTCCAGCCTTTCCGGTGAAGACAAAAGTATCAATGCCGTACTTCTTCATCGAATTCATTCCACCGAACTCAACTGGGTTGTAACCGTGTCGAGTTCTACCGAGATGTCGAGCTACCGATCGCCTTCCGTCATCCGCAAATTGAACAAGCGCCTCATCAAGTGCACTTTGTTCGAGGCCGACGGCTTCTCATACATATCGAGAGATTTCGCCATAAGACTCCGCCGCGTCTTTTCCTTTCTATGTTGAAAGCAACATTACCGGATAACGTCAATCGAATAACTCCGGTCATTCTGCCTGTAAGATTCCAATCTTCTTTCCTTCATAGCCTCCGCTTCTTCCCCGAGAGGTTGATATAGATTTCTTTGATACGTATAATCCTCTATCCTGCATTTTCCAAAACCCGAAAATCGTACATCAAATTTCTCGAGTTTCACCCTTCCTTCATCTGCGGCCATCAAGCCCCACTAAAATCCGACTTCCTCTGGATCAAGTTTCGACTATTTCTTGCGAGAAAATTGACGTAAATCACTACCAATAGCTCATACCAGTTGCTTGGGAAATAACGAAATTCCCATAGCCATTTATGATAAAGCAAGGATAGAAAAATAACACAAAATTTGATAAATCGAGTTCGGCCAATCTTGCTTACGTCTCCCCTGCAGATCTTTTTACTGAAAGGGGAGAAATTACACAAGGTGTTTACAACACTCACAACTCACAACCCAATTACACCCAAGAAAATTACTCTCAATTTTCTCTCACAAAAGCTTTTCTCTCTAAGCTTTTCTCTCACAAAAGCTTTTCTCTCTAAGCTTTTCTCTCATTTGGAATGAACACTTTGGATAGTTAATTCATTACAATTACACATCTATTTATAGGAAAATTCACTCCTTGAATTACTCCTTAAATTAATGGTTCCTTGAATTGCTCCTAGAATTAAGCTCCATGTTTTACTCTTTGTTTTGTTCCATGTTTTGCTCCATGTTTTACTCCTTGTTTTGTTCCATGTTTTGCTCCTTAATTTGCTCCTTAAATTAAGGAGCTTTATAACAATAATATCTAACAGATTTGCTCATATTTGAATTCACATTTCATTTTATTAAGATGTGTACTGACATCTTGTAGAAATACAATAAATTTTTATTGCAGTGGTAAGTTTTATATTTCCTGTTCGTGGACATCGCAAAGATATCTTCAAGGATTTTGTACTCTGGAGCATTCATCAAGTCTTATTTCAACGTAGGACTTGCATTTTTATAACTTTGCTTTTGTTATTCAGGGGTAGTGTCAATTGCTTTATTTTTTAGAGAAAAATGTTACGGGTCTTTTTTTTTTTTTGTGAGTAAAATTATTGCTTGTTCCTCTAATTTTTTAAAAAAAAGTGTTTATTAGTCCTTTACTTAAAAAAAAGAGCCACAAAAAATATTTTATTGATAAATTTTTTTAAAATATATATTAATGATGATATTTTCGTTGTTTATTCCATCATATCAAATAAAAAAAACTACAAATATAACTGATAAGCGTATTATCATCTTTTATCCCCATTTTATGATTGATATATTTTTGATAATTTTTTTTAAATAAATTTAAAATTATTAAATGTCTTTTTTTGGGGTCATTTTTATAAATAAAGGAATTAAAATAATAACCGGTGATAGTATGATCGTTGGTTACCCTTACTCTATGATTTATTTGTAATTTTTTAAAATAAATTCAAAATTATTAAATTTCTCTTTTTTATGCTATTTTTATAAGTGATTAAATGTATTTTTTTTAAATTTGGAGACTAAATAATAAACTTTTATATATGTATAAGAACCGATGTGGTTTTTCACCGCTTTTTTTAATAAATTGCATTGTATTGCAATGACATATTTTAAGTGTGTATTTAGAATACATTGATTCAATCTCTCCTAAAATAAATAGGGGTGTGGGTGTATAATATGTTACTTTAAAATAATTGTTATTTTTTTGTGGTAATATGAGTGTGATTAGAGATTGTGTGTTTCTAATACTTTATGTTAGAGAAAATGAAAATTTTATATTGATAAAATATATTACTATGGTAGAGATTATAAAAAATATGAGTTTTTTCATCTTATATTAATCTTTTGATATTGAAAGACTTGTGTCTTTTATGAATTTTATTATGGTATTAAAGCTTCAATCTATTCATGAGCATCCTAAAAAGTGTATGAGTTTTGTAAAAATGAAAATATAAGTGATCTAAATAGAAATATAATAAAATAAAGTAAGTTAAAAATACAAAGTATTTGGTAAAATTATCCAAACATTCAATTTAATAAAAAATGAAAATATGATATTGATAAAAGAAAATATTATGTTAGAACTTATAAAAAATGAGTTTCTTCACGTTAACCATTTAGATTTGAAAGTTCATGTGTGTTTTTTTTTTACTAACACTTTATTCTTGCTTTTATTGAATATTTTCACTTACCCAAATAAATAAAATTTGAGACGTGTGTTTAAGTCTAAAAATTTTTATTTAAAAGAAAATACAATCCAAAAGTTCAAGATATAAAATTTTGTCCCTTGTATTTTAAAATCAAGTTAATTCTTAGAAATTGAGGGCAATTAATTCCTAATTCTACGCAAAAATTTAAATATGCAGTATATATGAAAGGAAAATTGAAGTAGTCTAACAAGTGTTAGAAACTCAAGCCTAACTCAGCTCAATAAAATCTCATTAAGTTAAGTGTTGCTCAAGCTTATAAGCAGCATTGCTGCTTTGTTACTAGTTGATGTGTGATAAGGATACTTAACAGCCTTACTACACACGGCGGACAAAGGAGAACATTAGTACCATGTTGAGATATCTTATTGTGTTGAATTAGGCCTAATTTTTTAACAACAAGGATAAGAAAAAGAGTAATCCTATTGATATAACATATTTTACAAGGATAAGAAAAAGAGTAATCCTATTGATAGAACATATTTTACGTATTTTTATTTTAAAAAAATTTTAGAGTATTAAATTATAAGATAAAATATTTAATTATTAATTTTTAATATTTTTTGTACTCGAAATATCAATTTTCCAAGGAAAACTAGATGAATGAAAACAAAGTCGATGATTCATAGGACTACCACGGGTGCATGGTTTGTCGCTAAAAATCACCACCAAAGTTAATTGTAAAATAAAGTAGGAGAAGACGAAACTTATGATTAATACGTAGACTAGGCTCAGATGCGTATCCCACCTCCCACGAAACACATTAAAAGTGAACTTGAATTTCTAAAATAAAATTATGTTTGTCTTTGATTTTGAACGAAAGAGTTTCGAACTCCTTTAATGTTCCTACTATTTAAAGATAATACACATCAAAGGAACATCTTCTTTAACCTGCCCAAATTCACTGGTTTAAACTCAAAGTGTAACAATAATCTATCATGGCATGCATAATTCAAATCAAAGCAAATATAATATATATATATATATATATATATATATATATATATATATATATATATCTGAAAATACCGACTTCAAATTATTTTGGGTAATAGTTTATGCAAAATATGAAACTACACTACTTGAAAGCTACCGTAACCTTTAATTTATATATTGTTATAGTTTAATTATTTTGTTTAAAAAAATAACATAATAATTAGCTGGTGCACTTAGATTGTGTACAAATTTTTATTTTATTTTTTCAACTTTATTTAACAAATATGACTTTGATGTGAATAATTGTAGTTGAGAAAATTAGTAAATTTTTTTTTAATTTAAAATCTTATTTGGGTTCACTGTCACACAATAATCCAGCAATATATGACATGAATTTAATCCTAATTTTAATTACTCTTAATCCTTTTGGATTGTTATTTCTCATATTTACCTAATAACTGAATATTATTTGGTTAATTTCCCAAAAAAGAACGTTTTAGTTTTCCCATATATATTTTTAATATGTATTTATATTTATAATATCTTACTTTAGAATGTCTAAATCATTTGGTTGTCTGTTCTCTCACACCTAATTCATCACATAATTAACCTCACAAATACAATAATTAAGTTTGGCCAATATTCCTCTAAAAACTTTTCTTCATAGAGACGCATGACATGCAATGATGATAATATGAGACCCTTTTTATATTGTAATCTGTTTATTTACTGAAAATTTCACCACCAGGTTTCAAATGTGTCATTATTATTATCATTGATCACCCTGCCTGGATTCCTCTTAATTAAATTTTTTCTTTCTTTTTTAACTTTATTTTTAAGTTGTTTCATGATAATGAGTATCGATTAATGAAGACAAAAACAATTACGTTATGTACATCACTCAGATATGATACTATAATAATTTGTCGTTAATTTTCACAATATATACTATCATATACTAATTACTTCTACTTCTAATTAATATTTAGAAAAAATGAATTTCATTTTCTTGTTTTTTTTTTCCCCTTCCCAATTTGGATAAATTATACAAGTAGTACTTATACTTTTTGAACATTTTAAATTTTAAATTTTGATTTCGTTACTTTTTTTTTATTTTATTAATTTGATCTATTTACTTTTTCTTCCCTTATTTTTTTTTAATTTAATCCATTTAATTTTTAATTTCCATACTTTAACTAGTTACTATTTTACACTATTTAAAGTCATTTTTAAATAAATTAACAAATCATTAATTAATTAAATAAATAAAAAGACTCTCAAGTATTAAGTTTATAGAGAATCATATTACAATAAAACTAAAAATTAACAAAATCACGTTCTATTATTTTAATATGGAAAACTATCATAACACTCCTCCAAAACACAATATCTCTTTTTTATACTTAAATGGTTTGATGATAGAGTGATATTATTTAATAATATGTACTAAAACTGAGTTCAAGAAAGAGATAAATAGTGGAGGAGTATTGGAATAGCTATTAACTTGAGGTTGTATACACTGTTGATATGTCTAACTACTTAGTTAAATCTTGACTTAAGAGTGAGATCTCACATGCCCATTTCATCCACCTTCAAACCTTAATAATTTTGTTCTCCACTTAACGAGAAAGTGTTATCGAGTGAAAAATAGGGAAGAAAAAGACAAAGAAGCACACACTATGCTTTCAAGTGCAGACTTTATAAGTGAGAGCAATGTAGATATAATTAGGTGACTGACTGAAGTCAAACACAAGGATAAGTTTTTATTTATTTATTTATTTATTTATTTGTTTTTTATTTAATATGAACACAAGGAAAAAGGTAATTGTTAAAGTGTACAGTGTTCTTCTGCAGAAAGAATGAAAAGAATGTCCTAAAATATGGGTCCCATTTTTTGCTATCCATCCGTCATTTTCTCTCGCCATCACCTATATTCTCAAATACCGTTCAAATATATCAAAAATTGATGTTCAATGGGTCATCAATTCATCATTCTATCAGGCCCCACCACATTTTCGTATTTTTATAATAAGTAGAAATTACTGGAGAACTTTTTTTTTTAAATTTTCTAAAATTATAAAAATACAGAGTATTTAAGAAAAAAATTATTATTATTTATAACTTTTGTTTTTTTTTTATCAATTTTACTAAATTAAGAAAGTTATAAGACTTGGACTTTTTTATTTACTGTAACCAAAAAATGTCATAAATCATAAATATAATTTAAAAAAAAATATTTTTAAAGTATTTTAAAACGCCACAGATTTTCTAAATAATTCCTTAAAAATTTGAATATACAAATAAGAAATCATATTAAACCTATCCAATTCAAAAATTATTTAAAATAAAAAAAAATTATAATTAAAATTGTTATAGCCTCAACAAAAATAAATTGATGTAAATTATAGGTTTTTAAGCTAAGTGAGCATAATTTTATGCTTCAAAATAGCCTTAGTTTACTAAGAAATATCGATGATAAAATTGTGTACATCGTATCAACCAATTTGATAAATGGGTTATATTGAGTCAACTTATTAGTAAAAATATTTTTATCATATTAGATAATTTTGCATTCGGTTTTTCTTTTGAGTTATCATGTCATTGAATTCAAAAATAATAAAAATATTTTATTTTAATCAAATAAGATATTAAATTTATTTTAATAGAATCAATTTGTTTTCGAATCATGTTTAATAGATAAAATAATATTAAAATATTAATTTAATGTGTTTAGTTTTGAATTATCATGTAATATCTTAATTTACCCATTTAACAAATTATTAAAATTAATCATATCATATCGATTAATTTTGTATTCTGTTATCTTATCGGGTCAAAAATTGTCAAGACTTTTAGATTTTCAAATTCTCTTTACAATAGTTTTTTTTATATTACACTCATTATTATACTAAATTAATTCAAAAAATTACTATTGAATTTTGGGTTATTATAAAAATATTATCAAATTTTAATTTTTAACTTTCATACCACTAAGCTTCACAAATTTTATAAATATATTATCGATTTTTTTGTTACTTTCGTATAATTAAACTTTGTAAATGTAACAAAAATAACATAAATATATATATAATTTATTGTTAACTTATAAGAGTCGAAGATATTTTATAATATTTTATAAAGTTTAATTGTATGTGAGTAACAAAAAAAATTGTAATATTTTTACAACTTGAAAAGTTCGATAATAGAAAAATATATTTATTATTTTTAATCTACTGTGAAAATAGGCATTATTAAAGCATAGAATGATGAAGATATAATACACACACATATATATATATTTATGTATGTATGTACATATGTTTTAAATAAATATTTTTATCAATAATATTGACTTTTGAATAAATACAATTTAATGATATATGTATTTTTAAATATAATTAAATATTTTTCTTGATTTTATGAATCACTCGTTAATTTAAATTTTTATATTTATTAATGTTATACGTTTAAATAATTTCATCCAAAAATCATTATAATTTGTTAATATTATTTGTCTAAATCATTTTTCATTGTAATGGATTCAAATTATATATCACAAAAATATCACTAATATACTAAATATGATACAATCTCATTTGATTCTTTAGCATAATTATACTATACAATCAAAGTTTAACACTTCATTTGATATATATCATAAATTCATAATATTTATAATATTAATATTTTTTCGTCTATAATTATAGATAGTAAGAAATGAGTATAATTATTTTATATAAAGTATTGATATCATTTTGTCAATTAAGAATTTCATATAGGGAGTACAATTTATTCTCGTTATTTGATAAAATTTATCAATTAAAAATAAAATATATTATTTTAATAATTTTTATTAAATTAATTTTTTTACCAAATAATTAAAAATGTGATTCAAATATGAGTGTAATAAAGATATATGTTATGTCTAATATGAAAATATTTAAAAAAAAACCCATTAATTTTTTATAATTATTAAAATATATATTTAAATTTTTAAATAATAAATAATAAAAAATATTAAAATAAATATTTTCGTAGATTTAACATAAAAATATTATTTTAATATTAAAATATTAAAATAATATAATATAATTTAATTAATATTTTTTAAAATAATTAAATAATTAAAGGTGATTTTAAGATTATTTCTTTTCGTAAGTTAAATACATCATAAATCATAATTATATTATAATTATGATTAATGTAAAAAAAAATTATCAAATAAATTATATAAATCTATCTATATTATGTTATAATTATAATTAACGTAATAATTTTTTATTAAATATAATTATATTTATTAATAATATTACCTAATATTATTTATTTACGGTAAATAGATTTAAATATAGTGTAAGAAAGGTAAGTAATGTATCATATGTGACAGTATATTTACTCCTATCCTATGACTCCTCAAATTCAAATTAGATAGATAGTGATATATGTAAAACAAAAAGTATATACATATTGGTGTAAAATAATTAATATGTTACATAATTATAAGTTAATAAAAATGGATATTATTATTTTAATGTATAATAAAGTATTATTATAGCATAATAGAGTGATGATATCATTATTTCAGATATAAATATGAAAATCAATATTAAAAAATTGTACTAAAATATTAAATATAATATATATATATATATATATGAAATATTTCAGTGATACTCCCAAACATCTTTCATAAAGAAGTGCTCGCTGTTCAAATATATAGAAAAGAAAAAAAAAAATGTGATCGCTGTTCGCACCCGGTGTGACTCTGTGAGACTGTGACAATGCCCATTTCCTTAGGTTACAACTAAAATTTGATACTTTATATAAAGCATATTTACACCTAAAATTTGATAATATATAGTTGTTTATATTTTATTTTTTTAATAATTTATATATCATAATTATATTATAAATTACTATAATATTTTTTTATTAGATTCATCTATTACAAAATTTTGATAAATAAAATTTTTATTTTTTACACGATTATATGAACTTCTTTTTTCTAATTACATATGTTATTATTATTCTAAAAAATAAACATAAAAGAAAAATAAAATAATATATTTTATATTATCTATAACTTTATTTATAAGTAAGACTTATGCATGATCTTATCTTATGTCTTTTAATTTTTTTTTCTTCTCTCTCAATTAATGATTTTTTATTTTTATTTTTTAAAATAAATAATTATCATAAAAGAAATTAAAAAATAAAAATAAAAACTTATATAGTTCATCTTTTAAAAAAAAATTCTCACGATAACTTATAAATAATTTACATTACTTTAAATATTATGCTAAATTATTATTTATTTTATTAAATAAAATTGATCTGTTTTATTTTATAAGTTTATATATATTTTATGTGTTTTATTTTTTGGTTTACTATTTTTATTTTTAGTTTGTTCCTCTTTAGACACATGTTTTTTGAAGGATATTTTTACAAACAATATAGTTCTTATTATTTTTAATATTCTATGAATTTTATTTTAATATTTTTTCAATAATCTAGACACTATTTTGAAAATGTATTAATCATGTAAGTGTCATATAAGTGTCATAATTTATAATTTTATTTTATATAAATAAAAAATGTAAAAATTAATCAACTGGTACGTCATTAATATATTGCTTATATAATATTAATTTTTTTGAAAAAATATTTAAAAATATAAAATGTACTGCATGTGAGAATTAGTAACGATAAAATAGCAACTTTATCATTTTTTAATTATTTATGAATGCCTTACTCAGTAAAACTTAATCAAACTGTCAAATTTATCCTTTTATGATCATCTTTAATTAAATTGTATCATTTTTTAAAATAAAATATTTCTTATATATTTATAAAAAATATAATATTTTTGTGTAACTTTCTTAATAATAAAGTACTAGTAATTATCTAACCTCAATAAATAATTACGTGAATGTATTCAATCTTAATCTATTGATTGTAAATTTATAAAATGATAATGTTTTAATTCATTTTATTATAATTGTTCATTGTAAAGTGTATATATAATATTTTTTCTTTTTACCATATAGATACGTGTAATTGTTAAAATTAAATTATATTTTTAATAATTAATACGTAATAAAAAAACAATAATAATGTGTAATGATAAAATTTTGTATTATTTATCAATTAAAATTTCAAAACTTAAATATGTATCATCAAAAGATAATATATTTAAATATCTCCATAAAATCTTTCTAAAATCTTTTAAATTAAAATGTTTAAGGTTATTCTTAGGAGTGTGCATCGGATCAAAACTATTGATTTTATATTCATCTGATCCGATTGAATTGAAACATTCTAATATGTAATTGATTTGATCACTTTTCAAATACGATATAATCTAATCTGTAATTTATTTGAATTGGATCAGTTGAATCCGATCAATCCGTATTCGAATTAAATAAGTTAAATCTGATTAATTCGATCAATAAACTTAATTAACTCTATTTTTGAATAAAAAATTTAAATTGTTACATAATATAAAACTATTTGAGTTAAAAAAAATCTTAAAATATGACTAATATAATAATAACCAAAGAGGATATGACTAGTATATAAAATATAAATATATATTTAAGTATTTTCGATCAGATTGGATGAAATCGGATGATACATAGTAAAATTTATCATTCTATACTGACTTAATGGATTGAAAAAATTTCAATCTGATTGAATCTGATGGTCGTCGGATTGAAATCGTCAAAAAATTAACGAATTAGATTAATCGAATGATCGGATTTTTTGCACACCCCTAATTATCCTAATATTATTTTAAAAAAATTCTCATAATAATAATGTACCATCATGTTTTTAAAATGTACTACTATATTTTCAAATGTAATATGAATTGATTTTTATAGTAATGTATTTATTTCTATTAATATACTTTTAGTATTTATTTTATTTTAACATGTATTAATATTAAATATTAATCACTATTTATTTTTATGAATATAAATTTTATTTATATTAAGTTATAAATAGTAATAGAACTTAAGTAGGTTTACATGTAAAAATATTAACATATATCAAATTCATATTTGTAATTCATTTTGCTTCTTATAAAAGTTTGATTTAAATGAATAATATTTTCAACAACATTTATTACCCTTTTATAAGAAATTTTATTCTATAATATTACTTATAAAATTATCTCATATGTGATTTTGTGTATTACTTTTCTTGTATTTTTTAATTGACTATTTATTTTATAGGAATTAATATGCTTATTTTAAAATTGAATGAAAATAACCTAAATATAATTTATAATTTAAATATATGATATAAAACTAATATAAAAATATTATTGAACTAATTTTAATACAACAAATATAACGTATATAACATTGATATTAAAATTTATTTATAAATTATTATAATACGTAAAACAAGATATATACAAATTTAAATTTTTATAATAAATATTATTATTTATATTCATAACTAAAAAAATCAAAAATATATATGTACAATTATTAAATTATTATAAATATTTATATTTATTTTTTAAGTTAAAATAATAATATAATATAATTATGATATTCATAATATATAATAAAATATGTATTTATTTATAATTTAATAGTAATTTATATGGATAGTAAAAAATAAATTATAAAATATGTCAATTAGAATCAAATTCAAATAAGAAAAAAAATATAATTTTTAATCCAAATTCGATGTAACTATATAATTTATCAATTCAATCCGTTATAAAATCTAAGAAATTGAATCAAAATTTTTCATTTAAATAAATTGATCGAATTATTGAATTAGCTATAATATTAAACTATATAAATATTTGAAATTAAACTGTCACATAAATGTCAAGTGTTTAATACAAAATAGTTGGAATAATTTGTTTTAAGAGGAAAATGCGTTAAAATCTTTTGGAATATATTAATAATATTATTTATTTTATTTTTTTTTTCATTGATATCGTTTAATTTTTTTAATTTTATAAAATATGTTAATTAAAAATATAAATTATTATTTTAATATATTAAGTAAAAAATATTATTATTTTAAAATAATGTAATTTGGTGGAAAGTAAATTTAGAATGAATAAAAATGTCATTTAGGTTAGTTTTCATTGCTATAGAAGGAATAAAAAATGACAAAATTATCTTATTAAAATATTAGATATTAAAATTATATAAACATCATTATTTCTTCTCATTTGATTTTTTTTATTTGGAAAAAAAAATTAAAAAACACTTATTATAAGCAAATGGTTAAATACATAATATATTATTTTTATTATTATAAATTTTAAATAATATTACAAATAAATATGAAAAAAGAAAAGAAGCTGGCAAAGAACAACAATAGGGGGGAAATGGGAGAAAATCACGCGTTAATTAGCGTGGGAAGAAGGGTGATGGTGTGTGATTCCTGATGACAACCTCGGCCCTCACCATCATGCCGAATGTGATGATGGTCGACGATGGGGTCTATACTCCCTCACGCCAACTATCACAGCCTTAACATCTCTAGCCACGTGTCTTCTCTTCTTTCCAAACGCGTATAAGACAACGTTAATTTATTTTACCAACATTTCGATGATTATTTTAAACTATGGTTATTCATATAATTTGTTTCTCAAAAAGTAATAATAAACAATAAGATAAGATATAAAAATATTTATTTTAATTATCAAAAATTATTTAATATATATTAATATTTTTTTATAAATATAATTACCTAAAAAATATATTTTTAATAATAAAACAAACATACATGAAATAATTATAATGAATTTTAGTTATTTTTATTTTTATATATATTTTATTTTACTTAAAAATATTTACTAAATAATTAAAAAAAATAAAAATTAATATCAATATTTTAAATAATATAGAATTTTTTTTGTAAGAATTTAATTTTTAATCTAAATATATTTTTAAATAAATATTAAAATAACAACTACG
The DNA here is from genome assembly GCA_033030585.1 of Hippophae rhamnoides. NCBI lineage: Eukaryota > Viridiplantae > Streptophyta > Magnoliopsida > Rosales > Elaeagnaceae > Hippophae > Hippophae rhamnoides. The sequence goes on from CM065432.1 coordinate 52,612,597, forward strand.
ATTAAACGGTAATAAAAATAACAACGATTAATAACTAATAGTTATTATTTAAATGTAAATAAGATTGATGCGAGTGTTTATAGTTATTAAATCTTACAGTAAAGTTACTTTTAGAATATAATTTTAAATCTTATATTAAAGGTAATTTCAGAATATTAAAATTTTATAAATAATAAAATTTTCACAAATTTTGTATTAAAAAAAATAGGAATGAATTATAAGGAAATTGTGAATAAAATTTGAAAGGATTTAAAAAGAAAATAGTGATTTAAGAATCGTTACCATAACATTTCTTATATATATATTTTTATCAAAATAATATAAAAAATGGAGTTAATTCCCCCCCTTTTTCCCTTTTTCTTTTTTTCAATCAATAAACACATCCATAAATAAATCAAAGATATCATGACTAAGTTTCAAAAGCATTACAAGAAATTTTAAAAGCATGTAGAAGCAGATAGTCTCGCATGCGCATTACCATTTTTGTAATATTACGCTTCTAAAGCGACTGGACGTACTCACGTTATGTTTTTGTCCAAGGCTATAAAAAAACCGTCATAAATTATATAAATAATATTTTAAAATAATTTATGCCAAGGAAACTATAACTAAACCGTTATATATATATATATATATATAATCTGATATTCTAGTCATAGTTATTGATATATCAGTTGTTAAGTTATTTAAAAAAAATCTAAAATTTATAATAATAAAAATATTTTTACATTTAATTAAGTAATATTTAATATTAAATAATTATAATTTAATTTAAAAGACGTTAAATTTGATAATATTTAATATAAAATAATATGTGAATTTTTTTAAAATAATAAAAATATACTATATGAATATAAATGTATTATTTGTATTGTTATAAATTTAAATATTATTTTTTATATAAAAAAAACTTTAATGTTTGTAATTTACTTACCTTTTGCTTGAAAAAAAATACTTCCAATTACAAGTTTGGGAGTTTATGTTCCCCAGGTGGTAAAAAATAAAAAAAATAAAAAAGGGGAAGAAGAAAGAAACATCTAATGGCTAACGAGTGAAGGTAAGAGTTTTTTCTTTCTTTCTTTCAATAAAGAATAGTGGACTAAAGACAGAGTTCAGTGACTGGAAATGTGTTATTTAAGTAAATAAAATTTAAAATTAATATAGTTTTTTTTTTAAAAAACTAACCAATAGAATTTGAAAAAAAGAATAATTTAATGGAGAATTAATATACTCAAATATTAATAAATAATAAATTCTATCGACTATACAACTGTCCCTCTCACATAGAGGCTATATATAGAAGAGGTATGTTTCTTTTTTCCTTTGCTTTTTAAGCTGCAGGCAGTCTAGTTAGAGAATTTTTAACGTGAAATCATCTGGTTGTTCTCTTTTGTGCCTGGCTTTTAAACGGCCATTCATAATATAACACTATATGTTGGAACCAAAAATAATAATAACAGCAAATTTTGAAAATGGAGGAAATTTAACTTTTGGTAATCGACATTTTTGTTTCATATTAAATCAAGAGATGTGAGATTTTTTTTCCCCATAAATATTCGTAAATTTATTAGGAAATTGAACATTAATTTGTAATAATATTCACTTTGAAAATGAAGTCAGCATTGGGAAATGGCAAATTTATGAATGAAATAATAATCTCAAAAATAAATAAATAAAATAAAAATCCACTTTCAAGGTAGTGTTTGGACTATTTTCCGTATGGGAAAAAAAAAGGGTTTAATGTCCCCAATACGAGTATGTTTAAAAGAGTGTCCATAGTCCATACAATAAGATTCTAAGTATTCGTGGAACTTAATAGCAGACACAATAACACATTTATAGCCTAGCTAGTGGGAGTCACGTTTCAAAGCCTGATTGACGGCGAAGTATTGGAACCAAAGTAAGGAGTCCATACGAGCAGGCGAGTCATGAATTCAAATTCTACATTCTTGATTTTTTTTTAATATAGGGAAAATTATTATAAAAGCCCTTCAAGTTTTAGAAAACTATAAAAATATCCTCTAAAATTGAAAAATAGATAATTATACTCTTTCTATTATTATTATTTTATTATTGAATTTCATAACTTATATTAATTTTATTGCAAAGAACTTCCTTGAAAAATCAAAAAGGGGGTCGGGGGGGTGGGTGGAGTTCATGCAAATATCAGTTCGTCATAATTATATCTTGTTTTTTGTCCTATTGAACCTTAATTTTTATTTTAATATTTCGTTATACTTTATCATAAATTTCGCATTCGATGCAAACATAATCAATATGCTATAATAAACAATTATATTTAACTCGGAACGTACGTTGTAAACGTTATTAAATCATTAGTAAAGGTAATATTAAACTAAAGATTTCAGCAGCAAATTAAAAAAGAAAAAAAGAAAAGAAAAAGAATTAGTTGTAATTAATAACATCTTCGAAAATCACATAGGTGATGAAATAAAAAAGATGTCGGATGGAAGTATATATATATGCAAAAAACCAAGGTTGAAAAAAGAAAAGAGATAGAGAGGATGATTGTGTTTGAAGCTTTATTATATTATCTTAAAGATAATACTTTTTTTTTCCCAACATTAATGATACAAAGGAAGGCCTGCTTGCCTATCATGGTAAAGCTTTCTCAAAGTCAAATTCAGTAGAAAAGCAATTATTAGTATATTCGTATTAAGATTTATGTGTGATATTTTTTAATAACATAGATTTTCTTTAGATTATTCTTTAAAATTCCATACGCTTTTGTATATACAATCTTTCATTTTTGGACATATCTTTGAATTTGAATCAACCGATCCGTTCCACAGCTTTTTTTTCTTCATAATATTGTTTTTTTTAAAAGCATCATCATAGAGTGACAGGTGCATGCTGCAAAATCATCACAAACCACTTATTATGTGCCATATTCTTTGGCGTTCACTCCTCCATTTTTTTTTTCCTAATGATTGGATTATCAAAGGACGGAAAACATGATGCATATATATGTATATATATTTTATAATTGATAGAGAAAAATATAAGATTCGAGATTGGTTTTGTTTATACCTACAAGCTCATGATCAGTAATGGGTATAATAGGATCACAGGGTCACTGTAAAAAATAAAATAAAAAAATCTCAGTTATTTCTTGATTATTTTTGAATAAATATTATTTCTCATTTGAGGTTAAATATATTTATATTATTAATTTTGTAATGAGTTTTTAAATGATAAAAATATAAAATTTCAAAGGTATAGTTAAATTTTATAAGTAAATTTATTAATAATTATATAGTTATTACATTTAAAATTTTATTTATAAAGAAATTAGAAGAGACACGTGCTACTCCTAAATAATGTACAGATCTTCCTCTGTACAAGCTGTACATATGGTAAATTAATACGTACATGTTCTATCGTTTAGATATTATATATATTGCATGGTGTGTACATTATATAAGTTAAAAATGAAGTTAAGAAATCAGTTCGATTCTGTAATATTTATAAATATTATTTACTAATCCAACTAGAAAAATCATATTATAATTAAAAGAAATAAACATATATGTCAACTGTAAAGAAACTTGTAGCGTAAAAGTAAATATATTTGCAGTATAAAATTGCGAGTTTGAATTTATTTGAGTATAAAAATGTGCATAACAAATGAAAAATTAATTTAGAGTTCATTAAAAATATATTATTTAGATATTCTAGTCACCTAATTTTTATATTAGATAAATAAACTACTATATTTTTAAAATTAATACATTTAAGTTACATAATTTTATAATTATATGATTAAAATTTTAATTTTTTTTCGTAAAAAATATACATTTTAATCACGTAATTGTAAAATTATGTTATTAAAACATCGCAATAAAGCTACACAACTAAACTATTATGAGTGGATAAACTATATATATTTTGTGTATTTTGATTAGTTTTAACTATAAATTTTTAATTAGTGTATTTTAATACTTATATTTGAAAAGTTTAAAACGTTGTGTATGAAAAAATATTTAAATTTATAGTTTTGGAATATTTTAATACCCAAATTTTATTAAAATGTGATACTTTAATCCTTAAAATATAGATTAAAATGTATTTTTTTTATTATTTTGAAAGTAATATCTAAATGTAATAGTTAGAAGTTTAAAAACTAAAAAAATTCAAACATATAAGTTTAATAACTTTCGTATCACCACATCCTATAGTTTATACGGAAATTATATGTTTGCTGAGTGCCGACGTGTATATAATGGATATGGAACAGATAAGAATAAAAGATTGAGAGCCTACAAATAAGAGATGTTGATGATGAGTTCACCAATCAAATGGAAGATTTGGTACCTCAATCATCCTTTCGCAGTGATAAAATAATAATAATAATAATAATAATAATAATAATAATAATAATAATAATAATAATAATAAAAATATTAATGATTTAATTGAATGATTTAATCCTAGATAAAATTTTATTTTTAATTTCCTTTATAAACTAGAAATAATTTTTTTTAACAATATATATAAATAATATATATTTTTTACATGTTTAAAAATATGTTTTACATGTTTTTTTATAAGGTAAAAAAATATATTTTTAAAATGTAATAGATGAAATCAATTATATAACTGTGCCGTATAAAACGAGAAGGATTAATATCCTTGATCAGTTGTATAAAACAAATATGATCATATACGGCCAATATTCATTATAGATAATTAAGATAATTAGGTATGTAATATCATTTGAAATATATATATATATATATGTTTGTTGAATCCCCTTTGTTATGTAAACTATATATATGCTTATTTTTTTACGTGTAATATTTCACAAATTAATCACAATAAATATATTAAGCTTTTTTATATATCATTATTTCTTCCATGCTCCTGCACTAAAATTTATTTATGGTATTAGATAATTAGGATCAAATTAAGAAATGGTAATGAATTGGATAATTTTTCTGTATAAGGTTTTTTTATTTTTTATTTTTTATGATGGTAAGTCAAATATATTTCTCGTTAAATCATATGTAGTTGACATTTTCAGCAGGTTTATGAAGAGTCAAAACAAAAAGGTTAAATATTCCTATCAAAGCCACAGCTGGTAGAGGTATTGAATTGAAACGATCTCCATCTTCCTATGCTTTTTTTTTTCATTTCTGTTTTGACATCACCTTATATATAAAAAAAAGGACTGGTTTAATGGGTCATGGAGTTAAATTAGTTGTTATCTATGGTTCTTACTTCTTGGGAGGACCTTTGTTTTTTTATATACATTTACATTATTTTTCTCACTTTTAAGCACTTATATTATTCTTCTATAAACAAAAAAGCACTTATATTATTCTTCTATAAACAAAAAAGCACTTATATTATTGAAAGAAAGAAGCATTTATACATATTATTAGAAAAAGATTGATATATACAATTCTATTTTAAAATTTTATAAAAGGTAATTTAGTCTTTAAAACATTTGAAGAGGTGAATTTGAAGGACTTATTTTTTTTTCCCCTAACAATGCAATACACTTTAAAATACACTAACTAAATATTTTAAACTAAGAGAATGATAATTCAAACTATAGCATCTAATAAAATATAATACAATACATTTACCACCTATTGGGATGGGGTGATGGGCGATGGGCTCGGGGAGGACTTAATTAAGTTTTAAAAAATGGAATTCAGAGATTCTATTTTTATAGTAAAAATAATACTTATATTATTTACTCATTTTTTTTAGTTATAAATTAGTATTATTATTATTATTATTAAAAAGTTTTTCCCGAAAAAATAAATGATATTTTTTTACAATTCTTTCGATTAATTAACACTTATTAAATTAAAACAATCTTTACTTAATATAACTAGGAAAATTAAATAAAAAAAATTAACACTACATTTATGCAATTGTTTTTTTAATAATAATAAGATAAAACTGTTACAAAAATAAATATACGTTTTTTTTCTTGTACCAAAATTTTTTCTTTAAAAACCTGACAATTAATGAAACTTCAGGAGAGACGAGTGTTTTTTAAACAGGGATTTCATAATAAGGTGGGAAATTTAGATAACTTTCTTGGATCTTGAGAGATAGAGAGTAGCATTTCACAAATTTATCAATTTGTTAGACAAAGATAAAGCAAACTAAGGAATGATGAAAAGTGGGATGCAAAAGAAAAGGAAAAAAGAAATACAAGAAAACCAAAAGTATTAGTGGACATCAGACAAAGGTAGAATACACAGGTAAGAGAAAATAAAATATAGACAAAGAGACAAAAAAAGAAAGATATATGTATGTATGTAATTAGATTGTAGAGGAGATATAGAAATACTGCAATGGAAGGAAGCTCTAGTTGTAGCAGTACTAGTTTCCTTTACTTTCTTGAAAGAAGCCTACCAAGAACAAACCACTAAACCATAGTAATCATCATGAAACACCATCTGTACCCAGCACTCCAGAAAAGCAATCCTCTCCCTCATCAAAACCAACCTTGCCTTAAATTTACCTCTGTTAACACCACTACCTTCTCATTGTATCCTCCCAAATCCCAAAGACCATGAAACTTTCTTCTTTTCCTTTCTTTCTCACATTTTTATTCTTTCTCCGAATATCCAGAGTTGTCTCTGAAAACACCACCACTACTACTTCTCTGCCTTTCCAACTCATTGCACTTCTTTCACTCAAATCTTCTCTCAAAGACCCTCTTTCTACCTTCCATGATTGGGACCCTTCTACCACCTTCTCCAACTCTAATTTCCAAGACCCAATTTGGTGTTCTTGGTCTGGCATCAAATGCCACCCCAAAACTTCACATGTCACCTCTCTTGATCTCTCTCAGCGCAATCTTTCAGGCACAATTCCATCTTCAATAAGCTACTTGTCTAGCTTAACCCACTTGAATTTAAGCTCTAACTCTTTTGATGGGCCTCTACAATCTTCCCTTTTCAATCTAACTGAACTTAGGGTCCTTGACATTAACCACAACTTCTTTAACTCTATTTTCCCACCTGGGATTTCCAAGCTCAAGTTTTTAAAAGTGTTCAATGCTTGCAGCAACAGCTTCACTGGCCCTTTGCCTCAAGAATTCATCAACCTGAGTTTCCTTGAGCAGCTCAATCTCTGTGGTAGCTACTTCCAAGGCACTGTTCCTTTTAGTTATGGAACTTTTCCAAGTCTAAAGCTTCTTAATTTGGCTGGAAATTCACTAGAAGGACCCCTACCACCTCAACTTGGCTATTTGAAGCAGATTGAGCGTCTTGAAATTGGGTACAACCAATTTTCAGGTGGGATACCAGTAGAATTTTCGTTGCTATCGAATCTCACATACTTAGACATCTCCTCTGCTAATCTTTCTGGGTTTCTCACGCCAGAGCTTGGCAATTTAACGAAGCTAGACACGTTGCTACTCTTCAAGAATAGATTTTCAGGAACAATTCCTGAGAGCTTAGGGAATTTAGTGTCTCTAAAAGTGCTTGATTTATCAGATAATAAGCTTTCAGGAACTATACCAAAAGTACTAGGTTCGTTGAAAGAGCTAACAAGGTTGAGTTTAATGAGCAATAATATCAGCGGTGAAATACCAGAAGGAATTCAGGACCTTGAGGACCTTGACACTTTGCTTCTATGGAACAATTCGTTAACTGGGATTGTCCCTCAGAAACTTGGGTCGACTGGGAAACTAACAAAGGTGGATCTGTCCTCAAATTCACTCACCGGGTCAATTCCCCCAAATATTTGTCGAGGCAAGACGCTAATGAAGCTCATTCTCTTCTCGAATAGGTTAGTTAACCAAATTCCCATATCCTTAGCAAACTGTTCTTCCTTAATAAGATTTCGACTCCAAAACAACAACCTTAATGGATCGATTCCGGAAGGTTTTGGGTCCTTACCAAACTTGACATTTGTGGATATGAGCAACAACAATTTCACGGGTCCAATCCCTAAAGATTTGGGCAATGCCGTGAAGCTAGAGTATTTTAACATCTCTGAAAACCCATTAAACTCAAATCTCCCGGAGAACATTTGGAACGGCATCGACCTACAAGTTTTCTCAGCTAGTTCATGTGGACTCAAGGGAAAAATCCCAGAATTCATAGGCTGTAAAAGCATTTACAAAATTGAGCTCCAACACAATTCGTTCAACGGCACTATTCCGTCGGACATTGGAAACTGTTTAAAACTTCTTTCGTTCAACCTAAGTCGGAATTCGCTTACCGGAATCATTCCTATGGACATTTCGAGACTGCCTTCGATCACAGACGTGGACCTTTCACACAATTTTCTCACAGGAACAATCCCTTCAAACTTCGGCCTCTGTAGCACATTGGAAACCTTCAACGTCTCGTTTAACTCATTAAAGGGTTCAATACCTACCTCTGGTTCTATTTTTCCCAATCTTCACCCATCGTCGTTTTCGGGCAATGAAGGTCTCTGCGGTGTCATTTTGGCCAAACCCTGCGGCGTTGACAATCTCAACAACGCTGGTGCGGTTGAGGTGCACCCAAAGCAACCCAAGCGAACCGCTGGTGCAATCGTGTGGATTATGGCTGCAGCGTTTGGAATTGGGCTCTTTGTTCTAATTGCTGGCACCAGGTGTTTCCAATCTAACTACAGCCGTCGATTCAACGAAGACCGTTCGATAGGACCGTGGAAGTTGACTGCATTTCAACGGTTGAATTTCACGGCTGATGATGTACTTGAGTGTTTGTCCATGAGCGATAAGATCATTGGGATGGGATCTGCAGGAACGGTTTATAAAGCGGAGTTGCCAGGTGGAGAGATCATAGCGGTGAAGAAGTTGTGGGGTAAGCAAAAGGAGAATATCCAACGGAAGAGAGGGGTTTTGGCTGAAGTCGAGGTTTTGGGGAACGTGAAGCACAGAAATATAGTGAGATTGCTAGGGTGCTGCAGCAATAGGGAGTGTACGATGTTGCTTTATGAGTATATGCCCAATGGGAATTTAGATGAACTAATACATTCCAAAAATAAAGGTCAGAATTTGGGTGCTGATTGGGTCACAAGGTATAAGATAGCACTTGGTGTGGCTCAGGGGATATGTTATCTTCACCATGATTGTGATCCGGTGATCGTTCATCGCGATCTCAAGCCGAGTAATATTTTATTGGACACTGAGATGGAAGCAAGGGTGGCGGATTTTGGGGTGGCCAAACTAATTCAGAGCAATGAATCCATGTCTGTTATTGCAGGGTCTTATGGCTACATTGCGCCAGGTACGTTGTGTGTTTTATTTTCTTTTTCTTTGGTCCTTTCCTTCCAAAATTATGTTGGTCCACTGCGATTAGGCGTATGTTAGCTGTAACATATAGGCACTTGTATGGTTTTGTTTTTTTAAGTGATGGTGTAAAAAAAAATCATGATGATCAAACTAACTAAATTTGTTGAATTTTTAACTATTAGATGAATTGAAATAAAAGTTCTATATATAATCTCTCAGGCATTGATAGAATGAAGTTGTCTAGCTTCTTCCACTCTAATTTGATTCGAATAGAACATAACAAAAATTATATATTTTAGTACACATGAGTTACTATTTTATTAGTTATTGGCATCTATTAACATAGATATTACTTTTTTTTTTTGCTTAAAACTTAAATAATTATTGTAATATAAACACAAAATAACTTTATTTTATTTAAAATATAAATAAATTATTAAAAAGTTAAAATAAAATGATATAAAACTCAATATTTTTATATGATATATTCATCCATTGAATCCGAATCAATTTGTAGTTAAAATTGACCTAAAGCTTACCGCTTCCAGCACACCCCTGTTGTTACTACTGTTGGCATGTTGGTTTAAGTTCATTTTGTTGGGTGACGAAATCTGAAATGCTGCTGAATGTGCACTTAATTTAGGTTGCGTACACATTAGCATATGCCAAATTTAGCAAGTTACATGACAAAAAAGGTTTAAAGAAAAAATAAATTGATAGTTGTCGTACTTAGAAACCAAATGCAATGTTTGTTTTTATTTGGCTTACTAATTAATTAGGGTAATATAATATGGAAATTAATATTACAGAAGCTATTAATTAAGATTTGAGACCCACCTCATATAATTAGTAGTGGGATTTAGCCAGATATTCCGTAATGCTTAGTATCTTATCCTTACATCAAAAAGGCAAAAATTAAAAGTTTTATTGGCGTTAAATAAATTTTGGTGTCAAAGGATGGTTGGTTAATAATCAATACCACAGTAAGTAGAAAAGGAACGCACTATTTAGGAAGGTTATTTTTTCAAAGCTTGAATTGATGATACGGTGTCGTGAGCAACACTAGTCTTTACTTTTACTTTAATTGATTACTTCTTTCTTTCTCGCATCGCAATTTTTCAAAGCATTTTCGGTGCATGCATGCCATCCACTGACTACAATTGCTTTCTCTCCCATACTTAAAGATTTTGTCTCCATTGCTGATTTTTAGAGTACAAAATACAAATATTATGACAACTAAATATTTTACTTAAAAAATCAGAGCAATTTAATTTATATTTATTACTTTTATATCCCATTTTTTTCGTTCATTTCACAGCACACATTCTAAAGTAAATTATTGACAATAAAAAATAGTCATATGTATAAGAGACCTGGTATCATTCCATATATATATATATATCGTTTTTAAAAAAAATTAATGGTTTTAAGATTTCTAAATATAGAAATATTGTTGTTCATGTATTAGTAAAAATTGTTCTAGCTAGTAAGTAATATGGGTACCAAAATTTTAAGTTCACACTACCTAATTAATTACCACGGTATTGATAAATTTGTATTATTTTTGGCAGAATATGCATATACACTTCAAGTGGATGAGAAGAGTGACATTTATAGCTACGGAGTGGTTATGATGGAGATTTTGACTGGTAAAAGATCAGTGGAGTCGGAGTTTGGGGATGGTAATAGCATAGTGGATTGGGTGAGGTGTAAGATAAAGAACAAAGATGGGATGAATGATATATTGGACAAGAATGCAGGGGCAGATTGTAATTCAGTCAGGGAGGAAATGATGCAAATGCTTAGAATTGCTTTGCTTTGCACCAGCCGTAATCCCGGCGACCGACCGTCGATGAGGGATGTGGTTTTAATGCTTCAAGAAGCCAAGCCAAAGAGGAAATTGCCTGATACTACTAGTCATGTCTTAGCCAATGGTGTCTTTAATCAGGATGACATTGATATTCCTTTGCCACAAAAACCAGCTGTTGTGGAATATGATAAATTAGCTTTAACGGGTTTTTAATTACCTGTTTTCTTTTCTTCTTTTGGGTTTATTTCTATTTTGCAAATGGTGGGTGATTGGTATAGGAGGGGTTATTTCTTACATTTTATCGTCAATTGGCATTGCTTAATTTACTTATGTGTGCCACATTTATATATTTTCTTTGGTTACAATTTTGTTTAATTGATGCAAACTAGGATATAAATGTTAGCTTACTTTCACAAAAAAAATGATAAAATATGGTTAGTAATTAATTCTTTTAAGAATTTAACGTGAGTTAATAATTATGTTTTCATATGTTATGTTGAAATAACAATGACATGGGCCAGCGTGGGGTGGGGGTAGTGCTGCTATCCCATTCTCTATTTAAATATTACTGGGCGCGGTATTCTCTAATAAAAAAATAAATTAAAATCAATAAATATTTAATTGCCTAATAACAGTAACATTTTTAAGTATATTTGTTTGTTATATAATTAAATATAATAAATTTAAATTTAGAGGAAAAATTATTTATATAAATTTATTTTAACAATTATTTTATAATAATTATCTCATATATCATAATTTTTTAATTATTATATTGATTTATTGACAAATATATTATTTTAATCACAATGTATTTAATTTAACTCTAAAATTTTACAAACATATAATATTTAAAAATAAATAATAATAAAAAAAAAGGATCTAAGGATAGGCAGGACAAGACCAAGAGGGTAATTCACAAAACTACTCATTTTTCACTGGACATTCTTTAATGATGTCAAAAAATATGAGTTGTTCACTTATTTCTATTCCTACTAAAAAATATCAAAGTATATAATTGTTATCAAAATCTAATTAATGTATATATAAATTTATAATGTATGATTTGATAACTAAATTTTTAAAATTATATATATATGTTCTTAAACTTTTAAATCTTATAATTTAATTAATTATCTATAAAATTTTAAAAGTTTGATAACAAAATCATATATTTTAAAAATTTAAAAACTTATAGGTATTTTGTTAAAGTTTGAAGACTAATAATATATTTTAATTTTAAAAAAATTAACTACCCTAATAGTCTTAAGACTTCTAAAACCAATTATATATCCCAGAAGATCATCCATTTGGATTTTGATTGATTCTTACTCTAATGATAAATTTTATCATTGATTCTTACTCTAGTGATAAATATTATCGAAGGCCAATCAAGTAAAAAAAAAAAAACCCATCATTTAGGGTAAATAAATAGATTGAATGGCGTCCTAAGGGGAAATAAAGCAGGGGAGGATACAAAGGAAGAAAAAATTCCCATTTTTCAATTTCAATCTACTTAAATACAAACCAGGAAAAAAGAAAAGTCATCATTCAATTATTCAAACCAAACATAGTAATGACTATTAATTTTTTCGATTTAATTTCATTATTGTTATGGTTCTTAGAGAGTTCGTGAGTTTTTAGTTATTTAAAGAAAAACATTTTCGTTAAATTTTAGTGCAAATTAACTACAAGTTACAATTTTAATTACGTTAACAAAAAGCAAACATGAATGATATACTGGGTCAGAGACTCAATTGATTGCGAATAAATTTAATAAAATATTTTAACAAAAGTTTCGTTTATATAGAAATATTTTAATAAAATTAATGAATTATGAGAAGATATACAAATTTGATATTATTTTTATTTCGAGAAAATATCGTATCAAGTCAAAAAAAAAATATTTAAGAGTATTTGGATAACTCAAAGTATAGGCTTAAAAATCGTAAAAAATTCAAACTATAATTTAAGTTTTATTTTAAAATGTAATTATATATAAGTGTAACTACGTTTCATTACGAGCTTTTCGTCGCAAATTTTCAGCCAAATATTAGGCAGGTAAACTTTCTTTTTTTTTTTTTAGTTAGACATTTAATTTGGACTAAAATCTCTATTTCTTTAAGCATGCATGAATGTAAGGTTATAGCTTATAAAGAGTAATATAAATATGCAAATTACATGTGTAATTATGCATTTATCTTGGACTTATATTTATGTGGTGGTACAAACTAATATATAATTTTTTATACAAATTTCAATAGTAAAAAAAGAAAAGAAAAAATAGGAATAATTTTATTTCAATAATGTCATGTTATTTGTTTGTACCATTGATCCTGAAATAATAAATAATTTGTGTTAATAATTCAATTCTTATTTTTTTAATTTTAAAATTATTTATATTTGATAACTCATTTCAACGTTTATTTTAAATTTTTTTATTCAAATTTAAATTTAACCAAAATTTAAAATATTCAACTTTATATTTTAATTCATATATTTTAAATAGTAATATTATTTGTACTATTGGATACAAACTTCACTGACCTGTCAATTTTGAATTTCCTGTTACACACATGTTTTCTAATGTTATTAGATCAAGTTGAAACAATAAATATTTATAATGTATCTACTTTATTTTTTAGGGGAGATATTATTTAGATATAATTTTAATAGAGATACATAAAGTTTTCTATTTTTTTTAATATTTAAAACTAATAACTCAAATATAATCAATCATATTCAATCTTTGATTAAAATATTCAAAGTTTATTTTAATGAAAATTTATCAAACAATAAATTAAAAATTAATTTTATAGCTTAAAATTTGAAAATGAGTAGCAAACATTCATGCAATGCAACATTAAGTTTTTAATATCTACGGTTAAAATCGATACTTGAAATGATAAAAATAAATATTTTTATAATTTAAAATTTGAAAATTTAATTACAAATATTTATTAGATATTAAATACTAAAAGAATCATCAAAAATTACTTTAAAAATTAAGAATTAAGAATAAGAACATTTCTCGTTTTCAAGTCTAAGAGTCATTACATTTCATCCCCACCATCATAGACCAACTTCTAAACTCATCTTATAATGTTTCATTTATTTAATAAAAAAAAAGATATTATACTTTACCATTTCATTTTAAAAAAAAATTAACTAGGTATTTTTTTATGTTTGAATTTGTTTTGTTTCGATATTTAGATCTTATATTTTTTCTTTAATATATTTTTGTAGTTAAAAATATGAATATTTGAGGAAATAAATGGTTACATTGGATTGAATATATATTAATTAAAAATAATCACATATTTGAAGAATTAAAAGAATAAAAAAAGAAGCTATAACTATGTTATTGACTTAATTTTTTGAGTACTTTTTGTTTAAACGAGTGAAATATAAAAGTTTCAAAAAAAGTCCAAAAATTTGTATTCAATTACAAATACAAAACTTAAAAGAAAATACAATTAATATATTAAAAAATAAATAAAAAACCACATTAAGGTAAAGGAAACAATAAATAATTTGTGGTATTAAATGTGACAAATAAAAAAATGACCACACAACTTATAAATAGCCAAAAAATAATTTTTATATATAGAGTACATAAAATAAATTAAAAGGGTTATTCAAATATAAAATAAAATAATGTAAACGGGAAGAGAAGGATGTTAGGATAAATTTTGATGAAATGGATAAAAAAAATTAATTTTAAGCTTGTCATCAAGCTTCTTTTAGTCATGCCAATTGCTTTGTAGTCAATGACATACGATTATTATGAGCACTTCATAGAGTGAGTTCGAGATCACTATCAATTACAAACGTGTGGCCGTTCTATGGTGAGAATAGTTGCTTAATAATTAATTTTTTTTTTTAAAAAAATCTCTGTTGTATTTCTTAGTTTCGTTAGGTTTGTTTATTACATTTAGAATAAGAAATTGAATAAAAGTTAAATATTTCAACAATTTTTATTAAACCTTTTAATAAATCATGGCTTAACTAGTATTATGATATATATTATTAATAAAACTTGATAATACTATCACAATTTATATTATTATTGTTATCATAAAAATAATTAATTAATGACATTATTATCTAATAAACACCAAAATATAATTATTTATAAAGATATAATAGATAATTCATATATCTTTCAATAACATAATTATTTTTGATAATATTATTAACATAAAATATATAAATATACACGTAGTTACATATCCGAATAACATTTAAATTGTGTTTCCACGAAGTATTAATGTTCTCTATAATTAGTTACCTAAATATACGGGATATCATGCCAAAATAAAATCCCTCAAATTAATTTCGTTCTTGTATTTTTATTATGTATTATATTGCATATTATTTAATGTAGATAAGTAATTAATTCCCATCCATCTTATTTCATTTTGGTGGAAACCAATTTATCATTGAAAAGGTCGTACATGCCTAAACAAGTTAACCTCTAGCATCATGAAGAGCAGTATTCAAAAGATTTTTAGGAACTCAAACGACCCAAAAAATACATCAAACTGTTAAAATGCTCATAATTATCAAAATAATTAAACTAAACCAATAACTGTATAATACTATTAAAATGGCACAAAAATATGATGAAACAATTTGACCTTTTTTTCTTATTCAGTATCAATCAGGAACAGATGAAAATCCAACCTGACTGAGCTCTTCTGGTGCGGGTAGATTAAGATCAATTTTCAAATTATGATCTGTAAATTTAGGCGATGATGAAATATTATTAATGGTCACATTAGAAAAATGAACTTTCTTATGACCACCTAAAGCTTGCCCAGATCCAAACAACCTGAAACAAAATGGACACTCAAATGTTTTCCTTTCAACGACTGAACTGCTACCACCACTCTCTTCCTGATCTTTATCATTAGATTGGTTTTCAAAGCTTTGATTTTTGATTTTCTTGTGACTAGCTCTGTGCCCTCCTAGAGCTTGATATGATTTGAACATTTTGTTACATGTCTCACATTTGAAGTGCTTATTGGACTTAGTCGTCCGTATTCGAATCCGAGACTTATGGTTAGAAACTAGCTCGTATTCTTCCTCATCATCATCATCATCATGATTGTGATTTTCAACAAGTTTGTTATGGATGAAGTTGTTATTTCCTTTATCCCATTTATCTCTAGAAAGCATAATAAGACACCTAGCAACTTCTTCTACTTGAGAAAAAATCATATCATTAGATAATATGGAACTTACCTGATGAGTATCGATAAGTGCCGCTCTACCAATTGCTTTACGGCGTCGTTCAGATCTTCTTCGAGTAAAGTTGTTTGGATTTGAATTTATCTCATTCTCAGTATTAACGACCTTATCATATTGGATGGTCGAGTCTTGAGAATGTACTTCTCCGTTTGACGATGTCATGAACTGGGTTTGAAGCTTATCATGAACGTCTGTGTAGGTTTTGGAAAAGTTATTAAGTGAAGAAGAATATGATGAAGAAGGAGTTGGTGATTTGGCTCTGATGAACTGTTTTCGTTGTGGCTTTGGAGGAATAGGAAGTTTGGCTAGATGAGATCTCATATGCCCACCCATAGCTTTTCCATTCGAGAATTGCTTATTGCAGATCTTGCAGATTCTACTTTCCATCAAGAGGCTAGAATGGAATTTTTCAGAAGCAGATTTTTTTTCCCCTCACACTATCTCTCTCCGTTATATATGTGTTTAAGTAGAGTAAGGAAACATAAAAGGGGTATATCACAAGCAAAGGTAGAAAATGATAGGATATACATTGTGTTATGGGTGTCCTCTGAAAGGGCAATACATTGTGTTGTTGGTGTCCTTTGAAATGGCAGCCCAAATGTATATATAGGGAGTCTTCACCATGTCATGATCTATGACTAATAAATATGCTCATATCTCGATATATATGAATCATTAAAACTTCTTATTTTCTTCTCTCTCTTTTCTTATTATTTATTTTATGTTGGATAAATACAATCTATTTTAAATATACACTAACTCAATAAAAGATAGGAATTTGAACCCATATTTAAAAGAAAATAAAATATATCTTTTACCACGTACTACCGGGTGGTTCACAATTAAGATTTTTCTTAATCTCACATAAAAAAAAAACAAAATAACCACATGGTAAAAATGGTATTATGGAGTTCTGAGTCTTTCACCACACATCATGTTCCTTTAATCCCCTTCTCCATTTTTGATAGACATTTCAGTTGTTTAAAGAATACAAATAACAAGAGTAACGTTTAACTATTTCATTAGTACTTAAATTATAAGTAAAGTTTAAATTTTAAATGATATGCTTAAAATTTCAATAATTAAATTATTTGTGTTAAAAGTTTAAGTATTAATTTATGTATAAAAATTTAAAAATTTGAATACTAAATAATATATTTTAAAGAATGTTTGAATTTAACCCAACTTTGAGAACTAATTAATGATAAGGTTTAGCATAAAACTAAGGATACATATGAAATTGTTTATCATTTTGGATGAAAGTGGTTTTTATATCAAAATATTTCTTAAAATGTTTAGCATTTAATAGATATATAAAAATAATGTAGATTGAATTTTTATTAGAGTTGTTGATTAAAAACTTCTAATAATACTTCTTTTTAAAAGTGTTTTTAAAATTTTGAGAATCATAATTAATATTTTTAGAAAACAAAAATAATACTTACATTTTTGAGAAAAATTATTCACTAGACATGTTTCATTCCTAAAACAATTTACTAAAATAACACCCAAAATCACTCTTAATATTTTCTTCCAAATACTTAAAAATTTATCTTAAAATTACTTTTAATCAGAAATTCATTTTTAATTGATTATCTTAAAATCACTTATTAAAAAAAATCCAAATGTGCCCAAATATTATTATAAGGTAAATAAACAGTGCACATTGAAAAAAAAAGGTAAGCTAAAATGTACCGCTAGCTTGAAAAAACCATGGGGCAATAGTGCCCTAAAGCCCATATCTATGGTTTACAGTTGTGATTTGATAGATGAAATAAAATTCCTTCACTCAAAGCAATACCATACGGTTAAAAATAAGCAGCAGTAAAAAAAATTCACCTATAAATAAAATTATGTTATATAATTAATTTTTTTATATTAATTTATACATGGAAAGATATCTAAATATAAAGATTATTTAAATATATATACAAGGCATTCACATTCAAAAAAGATGATTCATGGATGCTTCTCGTGTATGTTGTCATGGTTGTTAGAAGCTCTAAAGATATTTATGTTTTTAAATATATATATTTAAAAGTAACGAAAGATAAAAAAAAACAAAAGTAATTTAAAAATATTTAATTATATGATATAATTTTTTTTATATATAAAATTTTATTTTTAAAACTTTAATGTTTTATTTTTTGCATTATATTGTCCGTAATATTTTTTTATAATATAAATGGTATTTTAAAAAAGTTAAAATGAAAGCATGAAAAGTAGTCACCGCTAAATCTACCTAAATAAGGCTTTATGTATCATCCGTCAAAAGCTAAATTCAATGGCACAAAATAGCATTCCTTAATTAGAGATTGCTAATTAATAACGGTGATAATTGAGATAATCCTTTTCGTAGAATGTTTCAATCACACAATGACACGTTAATTATCAATTTGATATCTTTTATCATAATTTTATATAGATTTATAAATTAAAAATAAAGATATATATTTTAATTATAGATAATTAAAATTATAATTATTCGTAAAGATTTGATGATTTTTTTTCCGAAAATAACTATAACGCGTGAAATATAAATAATTATTGCAATATTAAAAATGTGGTTAATCGAAATCGAACATATATTAGTATTATTATTTTATATACATATAATTACATAGAAAAATATAATTTTAATAATAAAACATACAATACTTTGTATAATTAGATTAGATTTTATATATTCTTAATTTATATTTTTTATTTTACTTAAAAACATGTGTTAAATAGTTAAAAAATGAAAATTAACTAAAATATTTTAAATAATATGATAAAGTAAGAATTAAGTTAACATTTAATTTTTTTTTAAATTAAATATATTTTTAAATAAATGTTAAAAATAAAAAGTATGGTTAAACAACGAGTAAATTACTACTAACTAATAACCAATGATTATTAGTCAAATGTATTTGAAATTGGTGCATGATGGTCATGGTTATTAGTATAACCGTCCACACTAGTTCTCGTACCTATTCATAATAAGAAGTGATGCATTACAATATTATTGGTGAGTATAATCGAACCTGTATAATTATATTCAATAAAAAACTATCACGTTGATTATAATTGTAATATAATTATAATATATAAAATTATTTTTTAAATGATATTTTGATAGAGAATATAATTAACATGAGTAAATTTGAAAATTTTATTATTTTAATTTTTAATAAAGAATGATTAATGACTTAATATATATTTGGACTGAAACTTTTAAAGGTTTCTTAAAATAATATCTATAAAATTTATAATAATAAAAATAGTATACTTATTTTAAATTGATTAACATATAGATTAGTATTAAAATATACTATTTTGTTATTATAAATTTCATAGACTATGATTTTTTTTCAAAGTTATTTCAACTTAGAAAAGTATAGATTTAGTGAGTGTGATTTCTTTACATGTTATAAGTGGTAGGTAGCTAATAAACTAAATCTTTTCAAATCAAATAACTATTTAGATATTATGCAAAATAAATTTTGTTGTGATTAGATGTTTTTATATGAATAGAGCATTTATATATACCATAATTATATTACAATAACAATTAACATTATAATTTCTTATAGAATACATTTATATAGGCATAGTTATATTTACCAATAATACTCAATCATAACATTTATGATTTATTAATAACTTATAATAAATAGACCTTTTCATGTAAATAATAATAATAATTGAAGTTTGAGAACGATTAGTAGTTCTTGAGATGACTCATAACATGCCTAAAAATGTTAGGCTTGATATTTTTGTACTATCCATGTTTTGATAAAAGATATAAAATGATCATGTTTTAAAAGAATTTTCATTTAATGCATATTTGGCATTATTTAGTTGGAAAAGACGCCATCTTAATGACATGAGGTACTCATTTAATAGATTTACGATGATGTATCAGTTCATAACGCATGAATAATGACTTGGTCTTTGGGGCCAACTGACCTAGTTCTATTAGAAGACTACAAGTGAGTTTAGTAAGTTACGATTTGATTATTATTGCCTCATGAGTACAACCAGTTCTATTGTTACCGAGAGTTAATCTTAAGTATCTTAGGAAAAACGACTTAGGAGTAACAACTTAGTGATTATTTGCAATCTTGTCGCCTGTGTCTACCTTGACACATCTCGAACAAAGCAATCTCCATTATAATGATGACACATGTTTCTTATGTATCTATATATATAGCTTACTTATAACTTGAATAAAGGATTTGAATATTATCTCTCTCTACTATCTCTATAGAAATCCTATTACAGTAATAATTCTCTAAATAATTGACAACCACCTTAGTTAATCCTAATACCTTGATGTTAAGAGCGGTGTGAACATGACAATTTACAGCTTGAACATTCTTATCTTGCCCTTCTAACGAGGTAGACAATGAGGGTAATTGATTTACCTTATCACTTAAAGATGGCGATGCAGACTCTCTTACTCTTGGAAATGGTGTTTGGGGTGTAGGAAAAATATGACTATGTTTCTATTAAATCATTAAGGTCGACCTTTGAGTAATCTAAAATCTATAACTATATAGATTGATTTTATAACTAATGAGTTCATTGTGGACTCAGAATCAAAATTTATTGCTAAGGAAATCCAAGATTCATAAAACCCAATGATATAATCAAGCATATAAAGAAGCAAAAAAAAAAAAAAAAACAAGTACATTTATATAGCATGCCAACCATAAGAAAAGTTCAAAGGTAGATATAAATATATATTATTTAACATAGAAATAAATGCTACTTATACACATTTCAAAACATGCAACAGATGTACAAAGTGCATTAACAAAAAAAGACAACAATTGCATAGAAATTCAAAGTCTTAGTGCAAATTACAAGAAAAATATTTATCATGAGGTGGCTTTCTTGACCTGTCTATGAACACCGCCTCCTTAAGTTATTTCCTTTGAATGAGGTGAAGGAATCAGAGTGTTGGTGGGAGGTGTTTTGTGCTTACTACTTTGAAAAGCTTGCATCAGGGTGTAGTAGGGAACAATCATATCAAGTTTCTCTGCATGTGTCTTCAAGCTGCTAATCATAAAGCTTACCTTGCTTCGATAGGCCTTGGTACACTCCATTTTGAGAATTTCGACAAAGTTAGAAAGTGAGCCTATTTGTTCCTTCAACGAGCTCATCTAGTCTTTTAGGGAACTTGTGAGAGCCTTAGCTTCTTTGGAATACTCTTCACAATTGGCTCCCCTCAAGCCTTTGTCGTAAGTAAAGTTGTCCACTTTTTCAAATTTTTATATTTTTCTAAGACATGTTCTTTAAATCTCAAAATTTTGGCCTTATTCTCAAGTAAAAAGGCATCGTTGTCCTCCATGAACTTTTGGTACTTTTATATTAGCAAAAGACCTTCTTGCACCTTGTGCTTGTAAGCTATGAGAGATAGCTCACCTTTTTTGGCCAATACTAAAACCTAATACACAATATACCAAGTGTTAGAAAGCAATGAAGTGAAATCCACGAGGTAAATAAAGCGATGTGAAAAAGTTTTAATAAATATGAACTTACCTTTAAGAGTTGATAAACCATCAACTCCCCATTAGAGGCATGTGTCTCTTTCCAAGCATCTCTACCTTAGCCCATTATGCATCACTCGCAAAGTGGCTATATAGATCTCTCATCAATTCAGGTTGCTAAAGATGCCCTTATCAAAGTAGGTGATCGGGATGTTTAATATCACGACGTCTATCAAAATGACTTCATAAAATTCAAAATCATCTAGGTTAGAGGTTAATCACAATATAGGGTGGTAGAGCATACGAGATTGGAATACAAGTTAGGTTGATTGGGGCTAGGGATATTTCCTTAGCAGGTATATCATCTTGACGAATTATATCCTTAATTAGTGGAGGAGAATTTTGACCAGTTCTTTACGTAATAGGCTTGAGGTTGCGAGCCCCAGACATGTCGATTAGGTCTTCAAAGTCTACCTTTTTATAGTCCATACCTACAAAATTAAACGAACACTATCAGTGTATAGTGCAGACTTCTAAACCTTTTGTACCCCGCCATCAATAACGACCTGGTTGCCTATTGGAGTAATCCCTCCATACATTAGAATTCCTAAAACGATCTACTTTTAGGATGTACTTATAAATCTCATCATTGATATTTGGGAGCTCGATCCTTCAAATTTTCACTTTGCCACTAGGTCCTAACCTATTAAGGAATTCGTTGGCACGGGGTTGAATTGTGTTGAAATTATTGGTCTATGTAGTGCAGACTGGGAACTCTACTTTACCACCCAAAATGTCACTGGTGATGTAGAAATACTTGTTTTTGAACTCACTACACTGTATGGAAGTTTTAAAACCAATTTATGGCCAAAAAGTGCTGAAATATATGCCCTTCTTTTTTTCGAGGCCTTTCTTCTTTAGGCTATACATACATCATATTTTGTTGTTTTTCAGATCTATCCCTTGTTACCCATCAATGAAGAAGAGGCATATAAGTGTTTTCCATTCGTTAGGATTGACTTGGGTTGCGTTGATGTCAAAAGTATTCAATGGACATGCTACTATTCTTGAGAATTAACATCTAAGTCCTAGTTTGAATCCTATGGATTGAATACTTCACCACCCAACATAAGGATCATCTATATCGCAAAGATGAGAGGGAACTTGAATTATCCCAACTTAGGGTGGGATATTGTAGTCTCTCTTTATCTAGACCACGTTATGAGCGTCCAACTTATTGAGGATTTTTCAATTTGGTGCTTGTCTTAGGTCTTGTGTATGGGCTTACCCTTTGAGTAGTGATTTTTCTTTTTACGATGTACCCATACCTTCATCATTATTATTATTATAGGTACTAGGCCTTGTGATGATAAGGTTGAAGATGGGAATGAACGTGATGCAATATGAGGAGCCAAGATGCCCTCTCTTCCAGAGGTGCTACAAGTTTCCTTACCACGGTTTGTCGTGGTGTCTAGAGATCGTTTGGGTTGGTCACGACCTGAGTGTGAACTAGTAAACTCTTTGGGGTGCTCCCAGGTATCCCAATCCTAATGGGATCACTTTTTGTGCGACCTTAAGGAGGATCATTGGAGGTCATTTGGCGACCTATATTTTTGCCCTTATTGAAATACATACTAAAAACCAAAATAAGTAGAGTGTAAAAAATTCCCTAAAAATGGTCTGATTATTTGGAAAACGAGCTGAATGAAAAAGGTGGAAGGGCTTGAAAATGTTTGAGCGGATTGAAATATAAACTAAGTCGTGAGAAAATCGGTTGAAAACATTAGAAACAATTTGGAATTTCTTCGATCGGGCTCAATTTATTTGATTGAAAATAGGACTAAGTTAAAGGAAATGTGGTAATTGGTAAAAAGTTTTAACTATTTATACAGGGGTCCATACAATTGTAAGGAGCGTTATGAAAAATTGAATAGTCAATGAGGTCATTTTGAGTGAAAGATGAAAGGTTCTAACTGATTCTTAAATATTCTCTTAATTCTCAAAATTAAAAGAATAAGGGAGTTAATATTTAGTATTATTCAAGTAGTAAAAATGCGATTCTAACGACTTGACATATTCATCTGATGGACATATGACGATGTATCAATTAGAAGATTGTGGGTGCCTTTGGCGAGCTACCACTTGATTATCGTGACCTCGTAAATACGACCAATTCTGTTGTTATCTAGAGTAAACCTTAAGCGACTTAGGAAAAATAACCTAAGAGTAGTGACCTAGTGATTATTTGTAGTCTTACCACTTGGGTCTTCTCTTGCACATCTAGAAGAGAGTATCCTTTATCATAACGATGAAACCTGTCTTTTATATATCTATATATACCTCACTTGTAACTTAAATAACTGATCTAAATATTATATATCTTTAAAAAATTTAATACATTAACAATTTTCTAAACAATACTTATAATGTTTAAAAAGTTTTTAGTTAGTATCCATAATGTTTAAAAAGTTTTATTTTAATCATTTTTAAATAATAACGAGCAAAAACTTATTTGACTCTATTTAAATAGGGGTAAAATGGTCAACCGACTACATTCTTTCAATTTTTGTTGTTTATTTTATTTTTGTATTATTTATTTTTATTATAGTTAGCTTAAATGATAAACATAATTTTTTTTTGCCTAAGATTTGCTTTTACACTTAACGTGGTTGGAGAGCATAAAATAGGCAAAAATGAGATGGGTTGACTATTTTATCCATATTTAAATAGTAAATAATGTTTTTTATTCAAAAAGAATAAAATATGAACTTTTTAAATATTATAGATATTAAATAAAAATCCTTTTAAAATATGATTAATTTTTAATTTTTTTTATCAAAACATAGTATCAAAAAATATCGATCCTTAAAATTTTTGTTAATATCATCGATATATTTGCTATATTTTCTCCCTTGGAACGATATCAGTGTAAAACAAAAAAAATTAAATTTGTTAAAATATTGCGATATACAGGATATTGTAGGTTTATGAACAACTTATGTGTAGCTAAATTCATTTAATTTAAATTTATATTATTTAACTAGGTTTTTTTAAAATGAGTTAAATTGAGTTTATGATACACTTAATTTACCCTTATAAAAAAATTAAAAAATATTTATAATTTTATTTATAAATATAAATTAATATAAACATTGTATTTTTATAATATTATTCTATAATGATATTATAATAATTATAAAAATATTTTTATTAATAAAAACAAGAGTTAATTCATTTGAATTTACGAGGAATTTTTCGAAAAAATTATAAAAATAATACATTTAAAGTTGTGATTATAAAAATAACATCTCTTATGACTATTTCATATATTTTATTTTTATAAAAATTTGAAAAATTATTTAATTTTAAATATTATCTAATTGGATGTCATTAAATTAAACAACGATCGTATAGACACATTTAATATTAAAAATTATTCAATTGAATATTGTTCAATATTATTGAGTGATATTTTTATTATAAATTTTAAGAACGTTATTTTTTTAATTTTTTAACTTTTTTTTAAGTTTACTAGAGCTCATTGTATTAAAGGAGGTAAGTTGAATTGAGTTGTTTATTTGATAGGACATAGAATATAAAGATACATAAATTTGTATAATTTATGCATTTATATTACTTAGATTTTACCACGTATCAATTTTATTTAAAAAATAAATAATTTTTTAATTTTTATAACAATTATGAGAAATGATAGGATATAAATGGTATGAATATAAAAATGTATATTAGTATTTCGATTTATACCACTATATCTATCAGAGAAATGTAGGCTAATCTCTAGATAAAAATTTCCAATTTTTAATATGAACTTTAGTTTGTTTTGAATTTTCATGGCCGTGGCTTTGTACCCACGTATAAAAAGATGTTTTGAATCACAATTATTCCTAAATGGCTACTTTTAACGGCTATATTTGATATTTGGAGGTTTCTCCTGATTCAAATTCGTTGACTAGAAAGTTTAGGGAGAGAGAGTGAACTAACTAAAAAAGATGGAAGAATATTGATGTAGAGTAGAGAAAAAGCTATTGGAATAAGAATTGGGATATTGAGAATTGAGAAACCGATATAGTAGAAGAAGAAGAAGAAGAAGCAGAACAACGGCCTGAACGATGCCGTTAAAGATTGAAAAGCCAAACCAAAACCCTAGCCCCTCCACCATAAGATTGAAGAAAAGGTCACCAAGCTGGTCTGACCTCTGGCTCAAGAGTCCCAAGTCCTTGAACCATGTCTTCTACACAATGCAAATCCCTTCACTCTCTTCCCCCAAATACCCAAACCACAAAGCCCTTCTCTTCAATTTCCCTAATCTCGATCGAACCCTCCTCTTGTCCGACGAACTCTTCCTCCAAATCCTCGCCAAGCTGCCTCATTCCCAATGTAAATCTACCTCTCTAGTTTGCAAGCGCTGGCTAAGTCTTCAAGGTCGTCTGGTTCGGTCTCTTAAGGTATTGAACTGGAACTTTCTTCAATCGGGTCGTTTAGTTTCCAGATTCCCGAATCTGACTCACGTCAATTTGCTTTCTGGGTCTTTGATTTCGGACCAAAGTTTGAACATTTTGCTGAGCCACAGAATGTTTTCGGTGAATATTGGTTCTCATGTTTCGTCAAATCCGCAACTTTTCCAAGTAGATTTACTTCCAACAGAGGTTATTGATAAAGGGCTACAAGTGTTGGCTAGAGGGTGTCCAAACCTTCGCAGACTAATGGTGTTCGGGGCAAGTGAGATGGGTTTGTTGAATATAGCTGAGGAATGCCCGACTATGCTAAATTTGGAATTGCACAAGTGTAATGACAACGTTTTGCGTGGTATTGCGGCGTGTGCAAATTTGCAGGTGCTGAAATTGGTTTGTAATGTGGATGGATTTTATGGTTCTGTGGTTTCGGATATTGGGTTAACGATTTTGGCTCAAGGTTGTGAGAAGCTGGTTAAGCTTGAGCTGAGTGGCTGTGAAGGGAGCTTTGATGGGATCAAAACTATTGGGCTGTGCTGTCAGATGTTGGAAGAATTGGTTCTTTGTGATCATAGGATGGAAGGTGGTTGGTTGGCAGGTCTATCGTACTGTGAGAATTTGAAAACTTTGAGGTTTCGATCATGTGAAAGAATTGATACCAGTCCTGGCTTGGATGAGTATCTGGGTTATTGTCCTACCCTTGAGAGGTTACACTTGCAGAAGTGTCAATTGCGGAACAAGAAGAGTTTGAGAGCTTTGTTTTTGGTGTCTGAAGCTACAAAGGAGCTTGTTATTCAGGATTGTTGGGGATTGGTGGATGATATGTTTAGTCTTGCAAGCTCTTGCAGGTAGATTCTTCTCTTTTTGCTCCATTTACTTGCCCTTGCCTATTCTTTCTAACAAGCTACTCATAAAGGAACAATGATGAGATAGTTAGGAACTGCAATTTTACTAACGTAGAAACTACAATTATTTATCATGGAATGAGGTTAATATGGTACAAAAAGGTCTTAATGTTATGTTTAGTGGATACAGCTAAAAGAGGTTAAAATACCCTGCAACAATGTTGGTGTACATATGTTAAATTTAGGTCTTAATCCTGTGTTCCATTATTAACTAACTGCATTAGTCTTTTAATGGCAGCTACTGATGTTAGTTTTGCGGTTGGACAAGAAACAACTGTTATTTATCTTTTTCAAAAGGCAGTGAATTATACATGAAATGCTGTAGTTGAGTGGAAAAGTCCCTGCTAGTTTGGTTGCTTATCAGTTCAGTGGGATTCTACATAGTATATTCCGGAGGTTAAAATCTTAAAAAAAAAAACAATGCTTACATTTTGTTAAACTCGTGTGAATCTAGAGTACTCTTGTATGATTTCATTTAGCTGCACTTGTTTGATAAGCTACTACTGATTGGCATGATAACTAGAAGATCGTTTGATGAGTTTATGTAGTTGGCATTGGATGTTGTATTATCAGTAGATAATGAGTATCCTTGCTGTTATCACAGGAGGGTGAAGTCCCTGTCATTAGAAGGATGCTCATTGCTGACAACAGCAGGTCTTGAGTCCGTAATCCTTTCCTGGAAGGACCTTCAAAGCCTTAGAATAGTTTCATGTAAGAATATAAAGGATCACGATATCTCTCCTGCATTAGCTACCTTGTTCTCTGCTCTTAAGGACTTAAAATGGAGACCAGATACCAAATCTCTTCTTCCATCAAGTGTTGTGAGAAAAAAAGGTGGTAGATTTTTCAAGAGAATGCGAGATCCAAAATTTCTATTTGTAAAGTAAACTAAAAGTCGAAACCTACATCTTAGCTTTATGCTATATGATGTGATGATCAAGATCAGTGGCATCCATAAGTGAATCACTTGGACTCTGCAAAAGGGTCTTATCCTGAAGACTAGCAACACATTATAGTCATTAGATGGTTCACAGATGTTGATGAAAGAACATTGTTGGTCCTTTTCTTCTATTGGTGACACTCAGGAAAACTGTCAAGTTTAGTTTGTTTGGGGGATTGGCCTGGATTTGGGTTGGGGAATAGTTCTGATTTTCAAGCCTAAACGATGTAATTTTATTTCATGGTGTAAAAAAAGGATCTAGTTAGAGCTCATTAGTCATTACTCTTCAAAATCTTCCAGCTTTATGGATAATGTATTGTCTTGTACTCTTTAAAAACTCTAGTTTTATTCTTTTGGTTTTTCTATTATGGATTTTTGCATACGCTAGTTGTTGTTAACCGTTGAAGTAACTTAGTTGGACCATCCTTAACGGGAAAAAATAAAAATAAAAACTTAGGTGGATCATGTTCAACCAGAACATAAAGGAAAAATAATCTTTTATTTATGAATGTATGTCCTCTAAGTAGTAACATTTGTCGATTCCCGTTACACTTTTTCAATTTCATAAAAGTTATGAACTAAAATAAACTTGTTTCACCCGGTTTTAATGCCTCAATTGTATCCAATAATGGAAACGATAGTTTAATTTTAAAATTTTTGAGTTGAATATATATATTCATGTTATTTATAAAATTCATAGTATTTTTATTAAGTTATAATTATTTATTTTAATAAATTGTAAAATTACAAATATTTATTTTTCGTAATAACGTAACTTTAGTATCTAATCTATAAATTATATTATTAAAATATTTATTTTAAAAAATTACAAAAACTCTAGTAATTCAATAATTACAAATCTAATGTACTCATTATAAAAATTATATAACATTAGAGATCTTTTATTTTAAGCCAATAGATAAGAGAACTTTTTGGGTCTTTGAAGCAAACAATAACATTATTGGAATAATAATATATTAGTAGAGTATTACTAGTAATACTTTTAAGTATATTTTTATTTTTATTTTTACCCTTTTTTATATTTTTAGTGTAAAAAGAAGTAAAATTTATATGTATTATTTTATAGAATATTACAAGTAAAAGTTAGAATTTAATTAAGAGTGTTACTATCAATATTTGACGTTACTAATCTTAACCTGCACAAGTAAGGTGAGATAGGAAAATAATAGTCAAATTACTCGTATTCAACTTGGAATAAAAATAATTCTTTTTTTCATTTTTATATGAATAAAGTAGATTTTTTTCCACCGTATAATATAAAGGTGGTGAAGAAATTTTGATACAGAAATAATTTTTTTAGATTAAATAATATTTGATATGCAAATGGATAGGTCATATCGAGTAATAGAAACAGAATTTTCCAGATATTATCGGCATATCTAACAGAAGTACAAATGATTCAGTATCATGTTGGTAACAACACTTGGTGAAAAAATATATAAGTTATGCTTCCTGGAAAATATATAATTTTGTTTCCATATAAGGTGCCACAACACAATAAATTTTTTAAGTAAAATTTGTTCATTAATTTTTTCATATGTTTAAATGTATTGTTATTTTTTATTATTATAGATAAATAAAAAAAATAAGTTAATTTTTTATTTGTCAACCAATACATGAATACGATATTATTAATGATAAACCACTATATATTAAAAAGACATAAATATAATTAATTCAATGGTCGTTATTATTTTCAAAATTATTTATTCATATTATCTAATAAATATATTTTTTCATAATAATAAATACATATATATTGTTATTTTATTTTTATATTAATTATTTTATTAGTGTTATATAAAATTATTATTGGTTAATATTAACCGTGATAATAATATTTTAAATTTAAATGATAGTAAAAATTATACTTATCTATGGGAAAATATTATTGTTATTTTACACATCTCGATATCAAAATATGATATCTATATTTTTTTAGTTAAATGGTTACAAAATTATTGAAAATTTTGATAAATTATCTTTCAATGTCTTTTTTTTTTACTAAAATATCATAACTATTGTGTATATTATCGTAAAAATGTCGACATAAATCATCAAAATATCATTAAAATATTTGAAATTTTATTTTATTTTATCAAGATTTAATTGTTTAAAATAATTAATATAATTAGATATTTTAGTTAATTATTTCGAATTTTTTAACTACTTATTCTATAATATTTTATAAAAAAATATATTATATTATATAATATTTTAATTAATTTATTAATTTATTGATTAATATAAGTATTATAAATGTTTAAAAATATATGTATTAATTAAAAATTAGTTTAAAATATAAATAATTGATTGTTTTCATGTTTTATGAAGTTTATTTTTTTCATATTTTTTATAAAATTTTCTTAATTTTTTTGTTTTTTTTTATATTTTTATATACAATCATAATATTTTTGATATTTTGATATTAATATTTTAAATCTTGAGAATTACTATGGTAGTGGGTATTCGGTAGACAAATTAGGTAATTTAATTTATGGTGTGTGATTTTTTATTTTATGTAATTAAATATGCTTACAGCTTACGCGACATTATTGAAAGATGAAGCACTGACTTGATGAGAGAAATGGAGGAGGTAGTTGCAATGGCGATTAGAGTCAGGAATTGTAACGAAGAAGATGACATCGACCTCCTCCGCCATAGCAAGCAAGAAAGAGGAGACACGAAGAAATAAAAAGTGGTTGCGTGATGGAGTCCAATCGCAAATTTCAGCGAAGAAGAGAGCAACAATCCTAAGAATAAGAAAGACATTCTTCCTGTCAGATTCTCTTCTCTTAACCTTTCGTTCAAATACGACCTCGTCAAGGTAAATTTCTTCACTCCCCTCTCTCTTTGTGTTTGTTGATTAATCCTAGGGATAAAAATTCGATATTTAAGTTGTTTATTTAATTTTAATTGGTGAAGGTAGGTGTGATTGGGTGATAATGCCGATCATTTTTATGGGCTCTCCAGGTTTCTGCTTTGTAGAATGTTGACTGTTACGAAGGTTCGTATTCTCTTTTTCTGTTGCATGAATTTCGATTTTTGATTGTATTAATAATATTCGCATTCAATCACGGTCATGACTGATTAGAATGGATGATTATATATTTCAGATTCCAAATCATGTAGCTATTAAGTTTGCTCTTGAGCTTAAGAAGCTGCTGGTCGATAATAGTCTTTTGGATGTGTATGCTATCTTCGCCCTTCTCTTCCCTTTTTTATTATCCGTCGCAATACGTCTCAATATTAAATTAAATTTCTTAAATTATAGACATCTTATGCTTGTATCTTTATATCGTCGTGCAGCCTTCAGTATGATTTGGAGGCTAATTTGTTTAAGGTAAGTCATAACTTGCTTAAGAATAAAACACTTTGACAACCCCTTCTCTATCCTGGAATCGGATTTTGGTATCATTATATTATTCTTTCAACTGTATTTTTAGCGTGTAATGGGCATATGGGAATCTATACTGTAGTTCATGACTCTCTAGATATTCAACGTTTTACCAAAAAAGAAAATAGATATCAGATATTCAACGTAGTTACAGAAGATTCTTTTATGACTCTTTCAGCTTATAGAGCTCAGAGGATTTGGGGAAGAGTATGTAAATCGTTACAAGATGATGACAAGGTCAGTGTGTTTTCCTCTAGAAACTACATAATATCTGTGTGAAAGCAGAATTGATCTCATCCCCTGATTTTTAGTTGAACTTTCACTTAGCATTTGTTTGGTGTTTCTTAGCGGGGATATCTTCATGCTGGTTGGCTGAGTTATAGAATGTTGACCATAATATCTATATTGACTGTTAAAGTGATCTTGGTAACTGGATTCTGTATTATCTCGGTTTGTGTTAAACTTGCATTCATGGTTGTCAATAAGTAGAAACTAATTAAGGCTGGATAAATATTATAATCTTAATGCAAAAGAAAGAAAATAAAAGATGAGGGCAGATTTTGCTTCTATGTGCTAATTTTTTCATTCTCTAATTTCGCAGATTTCACCATCAAAGAGTGCCGTTGGTCATTGTATGTGGGACGGCCTGTATTGGGGAGTCTACTGTTGCTCTACAACTTGCATAGAAGCTAAATCTTCATGAAACAGTGCTTTCTTTCTTGCGTATTAACTCTTTTTAGATTGCCTATTTATATATTCTTTTTCTGTTGACAGACAGACATGGTATATGAGTTGTTGCGGACATCAACAGAGTATGTATTATATTATGTATTTTTGCTCCTCTAGTTTGGATTAAACCTCATTACATTTTGGGCAAGACTAACTTATGGGTGACACCCAATTCTTAGTGTGCACATGATTGGCAGTCCTCCAGTTTGTGTTGTTAGAAGATGAGTGGAATCAACATTCTAGGTTATGTAGTCATATTTGGATGTGCTGTGTCTCAAGAATTATCTGTCATCTTTGTAGAGCGTCTCACATTTTTCATTGTTCTCTTCCTCTCTTTATATTTATTACAGTGCCCCTATAAAGTTCACTCTTGTATGGGTTCGAGAGGTTGGATCCTCTGAAGAATTTAATTACTGAATTTTGTAGGGAATACAGAATTGTACGTAAAGGTATCAACTCTTCTACTTAGCTGTTGAATTACATACTACTAGATTGCCTATAGATTCTTGAGTTTGTATGACTTTCTGTAAACATGTCCTTGAACTTTCTTTTCATGCCAAGGAAGTTTTTCTGATTTTTTTTAGTGTATTGGTCAATGACATGCTGTCTGTAATTTGTGTTCCTAGGTTTGGCTGGTGACTTGAAGAAAGCTATGAAAGATGGAAAATCAATAATAACAGAAGTATGGTTAATCTCTGTCTGTTTTATATATAACAGGAAGTTGTGCCTTACCATATGTCTTTTCATAATGGAAGGGAATACATTTGGATCCAAGTATATATCTTATGGACGATGCAAATAAATTACCTTCCAATGGACAAGAAAAAATTGACAATGCAAAGCCTTCATCCAGCTCATCAGATAATGCTAAACGACAAACGGAGTCAAATTTGTCAAGTTATTATGGAAGTGAGAGTGAACTTAACAAGTGTAGTGAGCATGTCAATTTAGAAGGAATGTCAAACAATATGGTAACCAAAGTCTCAGATCATCTGGAAGCAATCTGTATAACGAGAAGTGCTCTTGACTGTAAAGGTTAGATCTACTCTTAAAATCTGCTAACAGGTGGTATGTTATTTCAACCTTTCAATTTTAAACATGTTTATATCCTACATCATGCATATAACCATAAATTTTATCAAAAAAGTGAAGAATTAGGCCTATCAATCATTGGAATTTCTATTACTTCTCTGCAATGCAGGTGAAACAGTTAAAGACCCAGATGCAGATAAGAGTACTTTTGTTAAGAAAAAAAAGTCTGGCACAAATCCTATAATTGTACCTATAGTTCTGAGAATGGCCGAATTGACCACAAGGTATGATCAGGTCCTCTAAATATTATTCACGATATAGATCAATATTAGTCCTTCATCTTAATTCAAGATGATGCCATAAGTTTGATAATATTACTGAAACCCTCTCTTACATGAAACTACTGGTATGTGTTGGGTTTCTCACACACACATAAGTAGAACATTGTGTTTATTAGCGTCATCAAGATAACCTCTTGATGATATCTGGTGGTTTTTAAAAGTAATATCCATTTATGGTATCACCTTAGGTCATTCCAATTGGTAAGGTAGTTTATAATCTCATTATTGATCCTGAAGATGGACATGGTTGATTTACTCTCGAACTATGTTATAAAAGTTGGAACATAATTTTTTTTTCATTATCCAGTCTGGGAGACTTGCTTTATAATCTATGCCTAGTTTGTTTGCCCCAATTTTTTTCCTACTCAGTCTTGCACCTTTGAACGGAATTCTTTTTATGGCAGGCACTACTTGAGGAGTGGATTTCAAGTCGTTCATGTAAGGATAAATGTCTTAAGGAGGTTCTCGTGGTTTTTACCTTATCATTCTTAGCTATCTAGCATATTCAAATTTTGGAGTAAACTTTTGATTAAGGAATCACTAGTTACTGTATCACAGAAAAAAAATTTGATTCGTACCAGCATATTTGACTTCTATCTATGAGATTCAGAATTTTTTCTCTTATAAATATCAAGATTTTACCCCTTAACCTTGGCTTTTCTGGTTTCAATTTTTTGTAGTTTTCAACCAAGCTATTTTTTTACTCTTTTATATAATAGTTTTCAAAATTCAAAGTTCAGTCTTCAGCGCCTGTTGACCAAGGTCTTTCAATTAGACTTAAAAAAGAAAATTTCATTTTTAGCCACTTTTTTTTTTAACATCAAAACTATATTCTAATAGTACAAGTCTTCTCGCTTCCTTTTCACAGGATGATGATAAGCTAATAACCCATTTGAAAACAATGCAAGACTATCAATGCTCTTTCGATTCCCAGGTATGCATCTTTATGCTTGTGGATGGCAATGACAGTTTACTTCAATGATTCAGCTCATTTATTTAAATGACACACTTTACTATCATAAGCTAAGGTGACTTCAAACTAGAACCATTTAATTTTTGTTGAATTTTATAACGAGTTCAAATTCCTTAGATAATTTCATGACTAAGTGGAAAGTTGTTGATGGGAGCTGCTAAATCACATGAGTTAACAAAACATTTATGTTCATTTACAAAAGTGCTTACATTATATTTGAGACATAATTAAGTGGGAGGGACGAATAAAAGCTACAAGTCTTGTGAATGCTGTTGTAAATTCATTTAAATCATTTGGTTGTACTCTTTGACTTTGAGTCCTTGTTAGTACTCTCATTTCCCTTTGAACAGGGTTTGACAGCTGTCAATATATCCGCAACCACATTTCCACAAACATTGGATTGGTTGCATGGGCATCTTCTTCAGGTATTCCTACTTTGTTCAGTTTCTTTTGTCATTTTCTCTCACTTTTATGCTGTCCCCTTAAAGAACTTGTCAATTTTTCTTTTCTTGTTTTTGAGGCTCTCTCTCTACCAGCTTGGGTGTTTACTTGCTTTCTGCTCATTAATGTCACTTGTCCAGTGCATTGAGCAAGTTGTTTCATCAGTGCCGAATGAAAATGGTAAGCAGGTTGGAAAGGATTGGAATTAGATTACGTGCAGATGCTAGCCGAAGGAAGGTAATAGTCAATGTCTTTTAATTTTGATCTGCAAGTTTTATAGTCCTATTTCTGCAGTAACAAGCGTACAGTTATATGCATCATGTTTTTGTACACACACTCTCTTATTTAGGGCAAAGGCATAAAGCTGAAATTGCATATCTGAAGTTTTCACAGAAAGTCGTACCATACAAGGTAATGTGCTTTTGAATTTTATTTTCGGTAAATTTTCTTTGATTGCATGTGTTGTTAAAAGATTACATAGGGCGATTCAGCAAGAAAATTACAGAATTTTGTTCATGAAATTTCATGCTATAGTTAAGGTTCAGAGTCCTAATATGGAAGGAAGTACGCTTATAATAATCCCTTCAGAAATGAGCATCAAGAACTTCTAGAAAGTTCAGAAAGCAATAGCACGAAAAATCAAAACGGTCAACAGCCTCTGTTGAGGGCCCTGCAGAAGCCTCTAGTAAAAGTATCAAAAACTAGTGATGTTCGTGTCATCTCCAAAGATTATTATCTGCTTTCTGAGCTATGTTTTAGCATTTCGTAACATCGCCTGCACTTTTCCATTATTGTATCACATCATATCAGCGTGACCAAAGGACCAGATTTTGAAGCGTTCACTTGGACAACCAAGCTGATAGGACGATAAGGAGGTCCCACGGAGACGTACATAATTCAAGTTCCATAAGAAAAGGTTTCATAAACAACTGTTGCTTTGAGATGTAAAATATATAATTTAAGGACACTCGTATTTAAGCACTTTCACTTTGTGTGTGCGAATCATTTGGAAAACTGGAAAGTTACGTTATATATAAATAAATTTTGAAAGCAATATTTAGCTTTTGCAGGGTGAAAGCTGAACGTAGTAATAATTATCGGTAATAAGCTTTTTGTTTACTGGAGCTAATAGAAACTTGATATTTCAACGACGTAAAAAGTGTAGATTCGAAGAGATCATACTTTACGTAGTAGGTATTACATTTGAGTTGAAAACGATTCCTAATTAAACACAATTTCATCTCAACTTTTCCATTTTATGGTTTCTATATGCCCTTGAATTTCAAGCACTGTGGTCTTACTAGGGTAAGATTATTTCATTTTTTTATTATTATTTTATGTTTAAATCACACCAAGTATAACGATTAAGATAATTTTTTTCATTCTTAAGAAAAAAAAAAAGAAAAGAAAAGAGTAACATTATATGCAACTTTTTGTTACCAAAAGAAGTAGGATAACGAGTGTGAACAATAAAGTACATTAAATCTCGTCGTCCCAAAGATCTTCAAGTGTCCTGTACGGACTTGTAGTTTCATTTACTAGAAATTCCCCCCTCATAATCTTCTTTTCCTCCAATTTATCGATATAGAGGAGATCTTCATCGTCCAATTTCAAAGAAAGAGTCTCAATGTTCTCTTTCAACCTATCTTTATTAAAGCTTTTCACAATTACACTTGTTCCCTTTGATAATCCCCACTTCAGCGCAACCTAATAAGTAAAATCAGTAAAAAATAATTTCAATTAGCTTTTTTTTTTATTTATTTATTTTTAATCACACAAATTGTACTATAAAATTAAAATATTTTACAATAAAATAGATATAGATGATGATTACCTGAGCAGGAGTAGCGTTGCGTTTGAAAGCAATGGATTGGATAATTGGGCTATCCACTACTGCTGTTGACCCCCATGAATTACCGGGCCCACCAAGCGGTGAATAGGCACTTACATGGATTTTGTGATCTACGCATAGCTCGCGAAGTTTAGCTTGCCTCCACAAGGGATGCATTTCCACCTACCCATCCCATGTTAAAATAATAATAATTATTATTATTATTATATTAGGCTCGATTACATTTTTCTTTTTCTCCTTTTGTGCTTTTTCGAAATTATTTTTAAATCTTAATTTTAATTGTTTATTTTATATTCTTGTAATTCAAAATTATTAATTAAAAAAAATTAATCCTCTCATTTTTTGAATTTTCACACTTTAATTTTTTTAATAATTTGATCACTTTATTTTTTAATTTTTCACATATTTATTTTAAAATTTGAGACCAATTTAATATTAAACTTTAAAAATATTAAAAAGTAAAGGATTAAAGTGTAAAAATTAAAAAAAATAAATATACTAAATTGTAAAGAAAAAGTAAGATAATCAAAATATAAAAAATTTTGAAATAAAAGAACCAAATCATACGGAAAAAAAATAAGAGAACCAAAGCGTAAAAAAATAACATGTGGATCACTTTTAAGGTTCATCCATCCTTGAAAAAACAACATTTTTTATAAACTTGTAACAATAAAAATAGTATCATTATGTCATGATTATATATTTTTATTTTAAAAAAAATCCAAGTTCATCATTAGTTATACTATAATCATTTAAATTCATTTAATGTTAATTATTATCTAATTGGATCCTGTTTAATATTTTTATGGTGATATTTTATATAATTTTTATTTTTGTTTTTATTTTTAGGTTATGGACAACACTTTTTATTATTTGAAAAACTTAATAATAACCTTTTAAACATGTTTGTTACGTAGTATTAAAGATTATAATTATATAATTTTTATACAATTATGTGTTTAGTTATGGAGTAAAAACCTATTAAACAAAATAAAAATTATACCATTATTTAAAAATTTATTAACATCAATAGATGTTGATCTAAATCATATTTGATATTTTATCTAATTTTTGTTTAAAATTTTAATTTTAATATTATTTATCTTAATTTTTTCTTTCATCTTAAATGAAAATAATTTTTTTAAAATATAAAAATAAATTAAATATTAGTTTAAACAAATTATTTTGATAAGTAATAAAACTATATAAAAGAAATTAAATACTATTATATATATATAAATTATTTTATTAAAATATTTATTATTAATTTTATCATATTATAAACATTATATAAATAATTATAATATAATTTAATCTAATATAATTATAGTTAATGTATTAAATAAGCGTTTATGGCGTTATTGTTCATGTTGCAAGAATGAAAGGTATTCTCAACTATTCAGAAAAGAAAAAAAGAAAAAAAAACATAATATTCTTTCGGAGGTATTTTGGATTTGTTATTTAAGGTTTTCATTGAAATTTTATACTAGTAATTAAATCACCCTTAAAAATCAAAATGTTGAATGAAATCTTTTCCTTCCTATAAAATATATATTGCTCCAAATATTCTTCGTACATATTCATGCAGTCTGGTAGACAAAGTCAAAGGATTTGACCAAGATTCCTTAATTTAAAATTAGCCGTCCAAGTTTAACTAATACTATATAGTCAAACCTCTCTAGGTGATAACTCTAAGAAGTGCATGGGGGTTCTATTTTGTCTAAGAGTTCTTTGGTTGTAACTAAAGGCTGGTCATTTCTTAAACTAATTTAAACAAATAAAGGGTGTTAGTTTGTACAATAAAATAACATATTAAACTTAATTTTAATTCATAGGTTAAATAGTTTTTTGAAATTAAGAATTTATGTTTAATAATTTTTATGGTGATAGATTAACTTATTACTTTTTAAAAAATTAAGTTCAAATTATTAATTTTATATTTTTTTTTCTAAAAAATTTCTGTTTTTTAAATTTTTATTTAAAAAACTACCTTGACAATTATTTTAACTTGTTAAAACTTTCTTTTTTAAATGTTGTTGAAATTATTATTAATTTTTACAAAACTTAAAAATTGACTATATATTTTTACCTACGGTGACATTTTTAAAAAAAGTTAAATTAAAATATACTAAAAAAAAGCTATTAATCTTAACTGTTATAATTATAATACATAGCCAGCTTATTTGTCTCTAGCTAAACTTAATAATAATAGTAATATGGCAACATAAAGGCCTTGATGAAGCCAGCCTTCAAGTTTGGAGAATATATATCTTACATAACATGAATGGTCATCAATATTCATGTACAAAGTTTAATATCAACAAAAAAAAAATCGATTTTATATTTGGTCTCTCGCCTTTGAAACCTATCATTTCGTTATTAACTATCAAAATTAAAGATAAATAAGTTTCAGTTATGCTTTCATCTGATTGTCTTAGTTTTGGTTTAAGCAATATATATATAATATTATTCCAAAATCAAAATAATAGATATTGGTATTTTTTTTGTTAAGAAAAACAAAAAAAAAAATCAATTTCAAAGTTTGTTAACT
Source organism: Hippophae rhamnoides (assembly GCA_033030585.1). NCBI lineage: Eukaryota > Viridiplantae > Streptophyta > Magnoliopsida > Rosales > Elaeagnaceae > Hippophae > Hippophae rhamnoides. Next base: position 52,652,026 of record CM065432.1, read on the forward strand.
AACCTGATTTACGGCAGGACGAACAGAGGCAAAATCAAAGAGGGTCTGAATCTTTTTACTGGAAAAGTTGCTGACACCAATGCACCTACACAACCCCAATTCCAGACACTTTTCCATGCCAGCCCAAGTGGTCTCAAGCTCTAATCTCTCAAAGTCATCTTCATTTGGAACTGCATAACAAGCCCATGGCTTCAACTTCACTGGCCAATGCACTAAATACATGTCCAAGTATTCCATGCCTAAGTTCCTGTCACATTAGTTAATTTTCCCATTTCAATTTTCAGGCTCGATATCACTAAAACAAATCATTAAATCCATTTTAATTCTAATTTTATGATGTCATGACGTCACTTGTGAACACATTTCAAGTTAAAACGAACATAAGTGTTCTTAATTCTTTATGTTCCACATTTTAAGTTAAAACGAATACAAGTGTTCTTAATTCTTAATGTTTTGATTAATGGGTACACAATCTGTCAACAGCTTTGCTTTCTAGTACAGTTTGTAAATAGTTTTGATATTTTTATAGAGGTTCTTGATTCAAATGTATACCTTGAATTGCATGCATAAAAATAATTAAGGGGGACATGTTAAAACTTTAAAGAGAGATTCTGTTAAAACTTTAAAGATCGTATGAAAGCCAAGAAGATATAGCTAGCCACATGTATTTTATATATTTATGTCCACTTGGGAAGTGATTTATTTCATAATGATATGTAGAAATAGCAATTTGCTTACTTTAGAGTTTGCTTCAATGCTGAAACAGGGTCATGATGGTCGCTTCCCCAAAGCTTAGATGTCACAAATATATCTTCCCTCTCTACTACCCCTTCTGAAATTGCTTCTGTTAAAGCGTTTCCTACTGCTGCCTCTGAACCATATATCTTTGCTGTGTCAAAATGCCTATAACCCATCTGTACGTATTTATTCCACACACACACACACACAACAACAACAACCCCAATTAATTTATTAGCTACTTTGGGTTCTTTTTATTACTACTCAACAAAGCTAGGAAATAAAATATAGAAATTTTAAAGCTGTGCTTAAAAAATATTTGTACCTCAAGGGCCATATTAATGGCTGATTCAGTAGTCCCTCTATCATTTTGGGAGGAATAAGTACCTAAACCAATCACCGGCATTGTTATCCCACAGTTCAAAAGCACCTGATTGCTCCTCCTCATCTCTCTCTCTCTCTCTCTCTCTCTCTCTCTCTCTCTCTTGTCTATTTCTTAATTTCCTTCTCTAGTTCTCGGTGTTTGGAACACAATGCAAATAGAGCCAAATGTTTCAGCTATTTATAGTGATATACTCACTGTACATATAGCTTAAAAGTCAACAGAGATAACTGTTTCGTGACCTCAGCAGCCTTTTTTTGAATACCCGAGTATTGAAAAGTGTATTTTTAGTAAAGATATAAAATCATAATTTCATATTTATTCATGTATTATTTTTATATAATACACTAATTAACTTCTCATTTTTATCCATTAAAATCTTACAGTACAACGGATCCATTGTGGTAAAACATATTGATCTTAACCCTTAATTTTCATTAAAATAAAGAAAAAATTATAAGAAATAAGGTCTGAATTAATACTAATATTATTGATAATAATCATACAACAAGTTGTACATATATTTGTATATAAGATTTTGTCCAACCGAGTAGCATAAATATTTATATACTTAAGACGTAATATTGTGAAGATCTTGTTGGTATTATGAGAGAAGTGAAAGGCCGGTGTTAAAATAAAATTATTGAATCAACCATGCAAATCAAAGCATGGGATCTTCCATGTGTTTAGGGATTTTCTCAAATTGGTACAAATTCATCATCTAAATGCTTTTTTTTTTGTTTTGTTTTGCTTTGTTTTTGTTTTTTTTAATACAAAAGCAAATATCTTTTTGCAACTTATTAGAGAGTTTTTTTTTCATAGATTCATTGTTTTATAACTCATTTTTTTTTATTCTTTTCAATCTCAACTGTATAGTTTAATAATGACATGAATTTAAAACTATTATAGGAAGTATTGTTTGAAATATTTATATATGAGACACATTTTAGACACCATAACCTCGTGAATTTAAATAATCATCTTAATTAAATAATTTGAAATTAATGTTGAAGTTCTTATCATAATTTAAAATTTGAAATTAATCGATAAAAAAAAATATATAATAACTTATATTTACCGTTATATATAAGTAAATTAATATTCAAATATATTTAATTAAATTTATCGATTAAAATTATTTATTTTAGATGCTAATTCTTCGTATGTTATTTAAAAATATACGATTTAAAGATAAAAGTATTAACCATATTAATATTAAAAATAAGTGTAATACTAAAGACACTTCTTAATATATGCTCTTTTATATTATTTGTATGAAATATGTTGTACTATTTTAAACAAAATTAATTTTTTTTAAACTAACAACATTAATCATGCATCAATTAGGATTTGAAACTCAAATCTTAAAAATGTTACAATATTCTAATTAAAGAACATGCACAAGTCCTTCTAATAATAGAGGAGTTGTCAAATTGATTGTTACATCTTACAAATAAGCAATATGTTCAAGTTTTTTTTTTCTTCATTTGTATAATTAGCTCAGCAACACCTATTGTATGCTTTATTGTTTGGACAAAAAAAGAAAGAAAAAAAAGTTTTAAATTACATGCCAATGTGCTAGAAAGTTAATCTTCTCATTAAATGAATAATACATCTTTCAAAAAAACTGCAATGTGATATGTTAATTTTGATAATAAAAAATATATATATACATTAACAATGAATATACTATTCTTGAAGAAGTCAACGACTTGGTAACATATATTCACATCTCCCATGTTCATAATATAAGTCAACTACTAGTCGGTACATACCACTCCCAGCTGTTAGGTCTACTCAAAATTTATAAGCAACTGCCACCTCCCTCTTAATCTAGATACGTAGCCATTAAATTGATCAAAAATAGATACTCTACAATTAATTATCAAAAAATATATTATTAAATAATATATAATTTTTTTTATTAGGTTTGTTGACTCAACAAGTAATTTTTTTTAAAAAAAATATTTGATAAGAAAATTTGTCAATGCCTTGTTATTTAATCTGTATAATTTAGTCAATCATTAGTTTCTTTAAATTCTATTATATATCCTTTACGAATTTTGCTATCTTAAAGTTGAATGTGCTTTAAAGTCAAATGAAATTAAGCACATATATAATTTACTAGATATGATCGTCTGAGATAGAAAATCAAGTACATGCATGTTGCTACATGTTATAATTAGTTAACAACATTTTGAATATATTTATTATATGTTTACTTCATTGCCTATTTTTAAGATTTTATTTATTTATTTATTTATTTATTGTTCCTTTGGTTATGATGTTCTATAAGTCCGGGCTCTCGTTGAATCAAAATTACACCGAAAAACGTTGCATAATTTGTTGGATATATATTGTTAAGGATATATAGTATGTTGGAATGGATTTGCAAGAAAGCTCAAAGAAGGTGAATGAATTGTGTATATATATATATATATATATATATATAATATTGGATTATTTTTATTTATAAATTAAATAAAAAGGTTTTAGTTTTGCACCGTCTTAAATAAGTGTGGGACTCGGTATGTTAAGCAATCCTGTCATGTGAGGGAGGATTTCCTCATGTTACTCTGGATCTTTAGGCATATCCATCTCTTATATTTCCCATTTATTATTATTATTATTTATTTCTTTCTTTCTCTCTCTAATCTTTAACTTAAATGCAAGTACCATAGGACGTACCTGACAGGCATGTTTCTTCAATGTTGGAATTCCGTGATAAATTATTAATGCAGGTCATAAGAATTAGTTGATATTATACATATATATATATATATATATATTAAATGTCATAATAGGCCCTTAAGAACGTTTATCAAATGTATGTTCTATTATGTCATGCTAATAGTAATTTAAAAATGTTACAATCAAATAATATAATAACAAATATGCATTTCAGAAATATATCATGTGTAGCAGAGTTAGAAATATATTTTGAGGGTTGTTGGAGTGTAATTTTTTTATAAAAAATAAAAAATATACCATGATATAAATCATATAAGAGGTTAAGAGTTATATAGATAATTTTCAATCAAAAACAAAATCTTCATGTCATATTACATGAGAGAAATAGAGTCAAAACATTATAACTTATAACAAAAATTATATAAAATAAATAAAAAGATAATAATATTAATATTACACAGTTAAAAACTAAAACTAAAATAAAAGTATTAAAATATAAAGAATAAGATATTATTTAAGATTTTAAGCTTGATAATATATTTTAAAATATATATATTGTTAAATATAAAATACTAACAAATACACTTTTTTTTTTGTTTGTCCTTATTTCATTGATTTTCTTGAAGTGAAAAAATAAACAAGTTTTATAGTGATAAAAATGAATGAAAAACTATAGGCAAATATTAAAATTTTGGTATTAAATTTTTTAAATAAAATAAAAAGTTATTGAAATAAAATATGATATAATATTATATTATATAAAACTAAAATGTGGACTTAAATAAAATATAATTTTTTTTATGACATGAATGACAAAAACCTTAAAAACTTTAGTTTGAAGTTTCTAATAATATTTTTATTTTACTTTAATTCTTATAATTTTTAACACTAGTATTATGTTATCATGAAATAAATTTAAATATATGAAATATCTTTTAAATTACACCATATTATTGACTTAAGAAATATCTCTATATAATATAAACTATTGTAAATGTACGTGTATAATTAATTAATGTTAATATATAAATAAAATACCCATGTTCAATCATTTTAGTTACTTTTATGTGTAACTAATTTCATGTAATTAACTAATTAATGTTTGATAAATATGTAAGAAAAATAAAATTTTACTTACAATTTATTTATGTCATTTTAATGACATATCTATTAAACATTGTTGAAATATACAACCATATATTAAAACACATGCATAACCTTATGTAGCTGTTTAAATGTTCTTACATTGTATATTACAATATTATTATTTATTATAAGGTAATGTCATAAGAATATTTTATTAATGATAAATTTATTTAATAATGGTGACACTATAATGTAATTAATATTATAGATAAAATAGATATTTTATGTATTTTTTATTGTAACAATAACAAAAATTATTATATCAATATTATTATCTTTATTATAATATCACAGGGAATATAATTGTTGAATATTTGTGCGTAAAAAATATCTTCATGTTATTATTATATATCAGAATTTATGAGACATTTAAAAAAAGTCTTATTTTTTTAACCAAAAATTATCTATCCCATCCGGTTTTATTGTACTACAACTTGTGTAAAAAATAAATGATAGTACCAAAATGTAATTAAAAACTTTGATCCGGTATGTAACAGGACCACCACTTCTGTGTTTTACCCCTCAAGAAGACAGAAAAGCTTAAAATAACAAGAATATTTTTTAAAAAATAGATTAATACTTTGATTTGAAATTTCCACTAAAAAGTGTAGTGCAAGGTATGGAATTGTCTGGTCTTGAATGGAATAGCGACCCCATTGTATGAGAGAGTGGGGATTGGCTTTTTCCTTATTGATAAAATCATACCGCATTTGGACTTTCTCATTTCATGAACGTCAACATGGCTTTTTCCTTATTGATAAAATCATACCTCAAATTGTACATTTGTTAAATATAATTTGAATTTCTTAATTTTATTTTGACTAAATTTAGTGATATGTATTCATTTATTTTCTCCAATAAATTTATTATATGTTTCATTTATTACAATTTTTAATGATTATCTACATGTAGGGAGTTTACATACATTAATAAGTGTGCTTGTTTTATTAAATTTGTAAATCTTGTGAGCTATTAGGACTTTGATTTGATTGTGCGGTTAGAGATACTTGTATGATTACTACCTTTAATTTTTTAATGTAACTTTTTTTTATTCATTTTGAGTTGTTTTTTTCTATATGAAATATCAAAGTTTTTCTCGTTTTTGTCTATTTCTTCCTTTCTTATGTGTCATGTTTCTTTTTTTTTAAGAAATTTGTAATAAAATTGGTTTTATATAACCTTTTTGAGTCATGATTTTTAGTTCAAAATCAATTTTGTTAATTATTGTCATATTATCTTCCTATTTATTTGTTTAAAGTTTTTCAACGTAATGTTTTCCAAGTTCTTCGTCAGTCAATGTTAATAAATTAATTAATTTTTCTATATTTTTATTTTTAGAGTCCATAAATTATTATTCTAATTTTTTTTCTATATTCCATAAAAATATGATTATAATTTTTTCTTTATCTTTAAATTTATCTTTTTTCATTCATAAACATCAATGCATCTAATATTTTAGATGGTTCTTCTTTTAATCCTTTAAATGGATCAAGCTTATGATTCATGATTACTTTATTTATATGTATATTATTTATATTTATTATTAATACTGTAAATTTTTCATGTATATCTTGTTATAATTTTTATTAAATTATCTTATTTCATTTATGAATTTTTTTGTGTTTATTTTATGTCTTGTAAGAAGTTAGTGTTTAATTCTTATACTATATCTATTTCTTCTTCTAAAAAACTAAAAGCTTTTGTTATTTTTAGTTGATTTTTTGATACATGTGTCTTCCATTAAATTTTAATTCTATATCTTGTAATTTATCTTTAAATATCTTATTTATATTTTCTTCCTAATATTACATAATATACTAATGTTTTCATTATTTAAGATTTTTATTTAAGTTCTATAACTTCTTTTATTAGTTAGAATTTTATCTTTCTTGAACTATAAGCGTAAATCTTTGTACATTATTAATTTTTACTATATATATATTTTTTAATATCTAAGTATCAATCTTATGGTACTTGAAATTCCATTAAATTCTAATTCTATATATTGTAATTTATCTTTAAATATCTTATTTATATTTTCTTCCTAATATTACATAATATACTAATGCTTTCATTATTTGAGATTTTTCTTTAAGTTCTATAACTTCTTTTATTGGTTAGAATTTTATCTTGCTTGACAAATCTTTATACATTATTAATTTTTACTATATTAATTTTTTAATATCTAAGTGTCAATCTTATGATATTTGAAAGTCTATTAGTATTTATTAATTTTATTATTTATCCCAGTTTCTAACTATAAATTCATTTTATCCACGTAATAAACTATTATGATTACTTGTTAATGAATACTCTACTATGTAGTGTATTGAAAATAAATGATTTTTCTCTTTAAGTTCACGTATCTTTTCTCATATTCTTAAACTAAACTTAATATTTGATTTAGATTCATATCATGAATATTAATAACAAATCCAGAATATACTGTAAATTTTAATTTTTAATATCTTAAGTTACTTTGAATAATTCCTAATAAAGTTTTTTTCTTATTTTCTTATTTAATAATATTAATTTTATTAATGTATTAATTTTTTTTAAAATAAGTTTTTATAATATTGGTGTTTTGAAATTTAAAAAGGAACTAATAACCCCTGTAAGTGCTTTTAAAAAACTCCAACAATTCAAGGTGTATTGCCGCAGCCGCTTAATCAATAAATAATTAAATATCTATAAAAAAAAGAAATGATTTGATTAAATAGATTAATTTTTTTTTAAGTTTTTTTAATCAAAATATATGTTTATATTTTATAATATAAATAAATATATATATATTTTTAACACGAAAATAAACATATTTTTTTTATTAAAAAAGATTAAAAATAAAATTATATTAAATAATTAGATAAAATATTAGTAATTAAACATCTTCAATTTAGTCCAGAAAAAGTCTTACATTGAACTGTCATGAAAATTCTCTTTATCAAAAGGCTCACTCCTCATTAGAAATTAAATTAATTATAAGATGAATATGATTATTTTTAATATTTTATTGAAAAATATAATTACTTAATATTTGATAAAAATAAAAAAATAATATTAAAATATGTTAAATAAATAATGAATATTATCTCTTAATAATTGATAAGAAAAATGATTTTATGTGCAAATTTTTTCTCTAATGGCAAAAGGGTGAAGGATAATAATATTACCTTTTGAAAAAAAAATATTATGAATAGTTAACATATTTAATTTCATAATTTAAAATCATACATTTTTGTCCATGATAATGAAGTAAATTTTTTATACTAAAATGCTTTATTTTCATAAAATAAATAGATTAAATCGACCACTCACAGATAAATAAATTAAATTGATCAATTTTACATAACAAATAAACCCTTATAATATTTATTTTATTTGAAAAATGTTCCAAATGTTTTATTTAGTATGTCAATTTGTCATGTTTTTGGAAACCCGACTGAATAATTAGTAAAACAATTACTGAATAAGTAAAATTAGTACAAATACATCTAGAATTAAAAATACATCCGATCCTCTTAGTTTTTTTTAATAATTAATAAAAAATTCATCAAATAGGAAGTAAAATTACAATCTAAACCAACGTCTAACCTACCAAATATATTATATATCTAGAAACGAGATCAAAAGCACCAAATTGTTGTGGCGTGAATACACAAGAGCATTCCATAATATAGTTTTATATTAAAATTCACCATAACGTTTTACTATAGTAATCGAAATAATTATCTTTAATAACAGTAGAAATTAAAACTTGATTTAAATGATTTACCTGATAAATAATAAAATTATCTTACAGGCATTTTAACATGAATCTTAATCATAAAAACAAATAAAACAATACAAATAACTTCATTTTAACTCCAAAATAAAACACAATGCCTACAAATCTTTAAATATGGTTGAACAAACAGAGTAACAATGATAAAACGAAGAAAATCTTGAAAGATTAATAGAAACTAAAGCTAAGAAATAGAGGGATGCGACTGAAGAAGAAACTAAGCGACGAAGATGGTTGGGTGATTAAGGCACTGAAAGATAAAGATGGCTTAGCAACGAGGGCATTGAACGATGAAGATGTTGAGTGATGAAGGGAGACGGTGAACTTGGGATGAAAAGGGGAAGATGGATTTGAAATTCTAAAAATGAATAGCATAAATCGACTCTCAAAACGGACTAACTTCAATGGTTGGGACTCCCGTTAAGTTCAAAAAAGTTTAGACTTAAAAAAAGTCGTGAATCTATTGAAAAACAAAAATTAATCGAGTGTAAGATAGTAATTTTCTTTAGTTCCTTCAACAAATTTAACGCAAGCTCTAAGAACGTTGGCGACACAAATTTGAGTTTGACAAGTTGAAGGTATATATATATTTACAATCAAATTAGAGGTATTTTAAGAGATAAAATACACCTAAGTCTGTTAGTTACGTTGGTTAAAATAAATAGCAAAAATCTATTTTATAAATAAGATATAAAAAAATCCGTTATTTTTATAAAAATAAATTGATATAATTTTTAAATTTATTAAATTTATTCCTAATAAATAAGAAATTAAAATACAATAATGTAATTTTATCAAAACAATTATAATGACTTCAAAATGTCATTAGTATAAAGTAATTTCGCACACAAGTAATCAAAACATGAGGGTAGACATAAAACATTACGAAACGATATAAACTGCTTGACTCATAACAGCAACAATTTAATGTTTTACATCTCCATTTTTATTACGAAAAGTATCATCAGGTTTTAGGCACAAAGCAGACCTGAGGAAGACGCTTTGGAAGAACTGGTCGAACTTGTGTCCTGAAGAGAAGAAAGCTGAGTTTCCCAACAGAGTAATACATAAATCCACCACTCGAGTGTGTCACAAACGATCCAAAACTCTTCCCCGCAATGCAGTGCCATGCCGGTCCATATAGTCCGTCAAATTCCTATAAGTTAAACAACACCCGAATAAACATTTTAAAAAAATAATTAAAACTTTTTTTTTTTTAAATATGATACTTGTAAAGAAATTTATACCTTCTTGAGAGACATAGCCAAGTGGGTGGGATTGGGTTTCTTGTCAGCCGGGATTGAGTCGAGGAGTGTTCTGGTGTATCGCAGCACACGTTCTTGCATTACAGCCGGCATATCCGCCGATCTCGGCCGTATGTTCAAATCAACCGCTAGGGCTGCCAACTTCGCCTCGTTCACCGGAGCTCTTACTATCATAGCGTTAGCCGGAGGTGCTAACGTGCGGTGAGGATGACTCAGTACCACCCGCTCCTTTTGCTTTGCTGCTCCTTCCCATCTCCTTTCGCCCTTCTTCCGTTCTAAGCTCTCCATGCGTCACCGTGTCAGAGACAGAGGTACAGGGAGCAAGTGAAATAATACTTGAGGACAATCAAAATAATTGTTTGAAAGAAATTGCAACGTTTTTAACTTTGACTGTTTTTGACTGTAGCCTCGAAGCAGACAAATAAAGCTTCGAGGTTCTCATTTCCTGTCTGCCTTATGTGCATCGACTACAATGTATCTTTGCCGTTCGTTTAATGGACCCCGGCAATCCCCATCGTCCACAGCTGAGATCCCTCTTGTTTTAACACTCCTTAATTGATTCTATTCATAAATAATGGAATCTTCTGGATTAGAATGCAAATAATGGAATCAAAAATAACAAATGTGACCTGGTAGTTTTAATTAGCAATTTTTGTTTGCTAAAAAGAACCGTTGCTTACTGTATGTATATGATGAATAGAGTGACCATCTCAATCATTTTATTGGATTAAAAAGTTGTGGTGAAGTTTGAATGCCGTTAGTAAATTTAAGTTCAAAATTACAGTTACATCTTTTCTTTCTTCTCCATTTTAGCAAAAACAATACTCCTTTTAATCCTAAAAACAGCAAAATAGAAAGAAAAAAAAATTAACAAATTGTGCCACAAATATCACAAAATTATTGAATCATCTCAAGTTAAATTTGGCATACCAAAGTGACAGACAACAAACAAAAGCAAAATATGCTCTTAATATGGAGAGAGAATAAAACAAATGTTTAGCCTCATTCATGAACTCTATGTTTTTTATGTCTCTGGACTGACTAACTAAAAGAGGTATCAAATGAAAAAGGCCGTAATGTGTGTGATCCATATATTTATACAAAGATTTGCAAGACAAATGGAGACAAAAGGGACTTCAAAGATTTATGAAGAAAATGTCCTAGAGTGCATGCATTTCCAAATGCGTATGTTCCTTGTCACTGTTAGTGGAGGATGGAGCAGCTGAAGCCTCTTTCTCATCAGTAGTAGACTTCATCTCTTGGACAGGGGGAGCGTTGACGATGGTCATTTGCACCATAGCATTATCTGAGAGACGCCCTTTCATCTCCCTATGCTCTTGACACAAGGCACACCAGTGCAGGCAGCAGTGCACCATGCATGGATCACATGGCGAGTTCTACGTGTTAGCAACAACAATTTGAGCCAAAATTCAATCCAATAAACTAAAAGTATGTTTGTAGGTAAACCACTTGAGATAAAAGTGGTTTAAAAATAAGCTTTTAGAGAATCAAGGAGACTTCTTAAAAAAGCATCTCTGATATTTTAAATGTTGTTCTCAACTACATTATAAACACTTTTTGATGCCAAACACATGAGAAAGCACTTGTAACTCCAAAAGCCCTTTCTATCTGTCCATCCAAACACACACTGATACTTAAAACAATGTTAAAGAGCTAGATCCTATTCCTACCACTGTATAAAATAGGTAAGGGTGGTATGAGACATGAACCTAAGCAGGACAGTCAGGATGAACCCTCCTGCAATAGTGGTCACAGGTCACCCTATGGCCATGGTTAACCACACAGGGTGGAGGTAGATGTGTACTCTCCAGGTTACACTATTACCCTTTAATTTCACGGTTAAAAAAAAAAGCCATTCAAACATTTCAAATTTCATTTTTGGATGAAAGTTAACGAGACGTGTTCAAAATTTGTGCATAATTGGCACTTTGAATATAATCATGCTACGCAAGTCCATCATTGGCTTGTAGATGAAGCATGCTTGCAAGGAAGAACACAAACAGATAATCAGGTATAACCAAAATTTACAAGGCAACAGTTTATTTTTGATCCTTTTAGTAAGAGGTTTCACCTTGGACCCCATATTTGTGCATGTAACAATGTTGTATATGTATAAAACTCTGTTTTACAAAGTTGAATATATATACAACATTGTTGCGTATATATTGAGAGAAATAACAAGAGTGAAAAAAATTTGACAATATAGAAATGAGATTCAGAAAAATATATGTAAACAAAAAAAGCCTAAAATAATATAGCTTAAACATAAACTTTGAAAAAAAAAAGTGTTAAATAAGAGGGATCAAAAATGAAATCAATACATAAATAAGGGTCATCTAGGGACTAGGATACTTATTCAATTTTCAACCATGGTAGTTCTTCCACGTCCAATACTTTCTTTGGAAATCATTTAAGAGAATGGAAAAAAGAAGAAAAAGAATGAACCACAAAGGACACAATAGAGTGAAGAAACTTGGATGATATGGAATAAGATAAATATTTTTAATTTCCTTAGTTTGAAATAAAGAATTTCAAATTACCTTTAGATGATATTTCTTCTGTAGTGACTGCCTAGCAAGACCTGTGTAAATGCCACACATCCACCATGCAAATAATAGCCCCTCACAGATTAGGAAGGAAGTTCTTGGGTCAACACCGTGGAAAATTGCAGTAGCTGCTGCAAGAGCAATGCCACCTTCCACACAAACAGCATGACATGCACAAGGATAGGTCCATGGAGTATCTTCTCTTAAGCTTTCGACATTATGCCCAAACAGAACACAAGGGCAAAATAGTCCTGTCCAACCTGTAAATGTAGGAAAAACAGAACTATGTTTCAGCTTCGTATATATTCAGCTAAATATGCAAAGTAGGCCATACCACCATGAAGTCTAAGATATGTAATCTCGAATCTACACTTACAGCTTTCTCTGTCTTCAAAACAGCCAAAGATCCCAGTTGTCCAAGGTTCGTCAGCAGGGGGTTGATAGCTTTCAGGCAGAGGTTGCCCACATTCATTGCACTTGCGTACAGCCAACTATTTGATATTATTCACAATCATTAGTTGAATCAAAGTAATTTAATTTAAATACTAAGAGTGACCAAAAGTATAAAAGCTTAAAATGATATACCAGGCCAGATAAATAATAATTCTAAAATGACATATATCAGAAATTTTCACATTAAAATTTCAAATGAATTACAATCTACCGAAAGTATCTATCATTTAACAATAAACCACTAATCATCTCAGTTTTTTTAAAACTAACAAGACACCTTAGTGTATACAGGTAATTGGGTATACAATCTGAAATTTGCTTTGTACCCAACAGACCACAGAATAAACTGCTAGTTCTGTAAGCAGCACCTGGATCAAGGAAATTCTAGTCCGCAGGTCTGTTAAACTACAGTACAATTAACTTATAAAATAAACTACTTCAGAAGACTGGGCACACAAGGCATGAGCCGCATGCATCAGTTCATTGAATTATGATCTTTTCAGAAAGTTAACGTTAATTAATATTAAGCAAAGAATCAGCAACGGGATCCCTGCAAATCACCCTGTTTTTCAAATCCATACCTGAGTTGGGCACTGAAGCATGGCCCGTGAATAATGAGGCCCCAATAAGCCAATGAAACATGCCACACAAATTCTTTCTACACTCTAATTGGGGTTTAAAACTTGAAGCAGCAAAAATGCTACTAAAGTTGAAATCTATTAATTATTATACCATCTTAATAAAAACAGAAGAAGTAATTCACGATGACTAACATAGGGCTGCTACCTTTCTAAAAATTAATTAGATAGATCAAGATTGGAATCAAATTTGCTCTGGAAACACATTACATCACTTGTCCTATAACACTTCCATGTAAATCTTATTCTAGTCCCCTTATAAACACCCACCACCAAAGTAAGAGATGTTAGTCCACTGTAGTCTACCAAACTAACTTGGAAGCCTAAAGTACATTCACACAGTAAGAACAATTAACCTGCAATCCGCTAGCAAAAGACCAGTGCAATTTGCCACATATTCAAGTGCATTATCAGTGTTAAGTCCCACATTGGCTAAGAGTAAAGCAACAATGCTCCTTATAAGTCTAGGCAATCCTCTAACTCACAAGCTAGCTTTTGGGTTAAGAGTTAGCGCAGGTTTAAGATGGTATCGGTAGCTCTTGGCTTATCCCATGACCGTCGTCAGAATCCGGACCGTCAGAATCCGACTCTGGCCGATGTGGAGGGGATGTTAAGTCGCGTTGGCCAAAGAAAGCACAATCTTTATAAGTCTAGGCAATCCTCTAACTCACAAGCTAGCTTTTGGGTTAAGAGTTAGGCCTGGGTTTCTAAGAATCAGATCATAGAGTAAATCATAATTTAACAGCAGAAGATTTCGCAATAGTTTGAAGAGAAATATTAACGGAGAGGGGAAGAGAATGTGTGTAAGAAAAACCTGAGGAACCTCAATGGGCTGATTAAGCTCCCCAGGTGTAATATCTTGAAGAGGCGCTTGATCTTTTTTTAGCTTCACATAACGAGATTGAGCAGCCACATCCGCCATATTGATTGTGTTTTTTAATTTATAACTCCTTAAATGATAAATCAACAGCCAGCACCAAGCTCAGTTCGATTGAAGATGCAACTGCGATAAAGTTTAAAGAAAAAATAACGAATCATTTCACAATATATGCACCCTAATTAAGACTTACATAAAACCCTACTCAGCAAAACCAAAATAAACCCAAAGATCCAAACTCTATTTCTCCTAAATTTTCAACATCCAACTATGTACCTCATAAGCAATGATCCAGACAATGACGAAACAAAAGTTCACAATTAAAGGTTCGTTCGAATATGGAATGCTAACCTCTGACGTAACGCAAAGCCAAAAAGTATACTCTCTGCTAAGTCTCTAGCAATTAAAACAAAATACAGGAGAAGAAAAAAGACCGACAGTGTAAACGAGAGGTGGAGTACATCTAAGGCAACGAAGATAAATCTGGAGGAACGAAAGACAACTTCACCGACGAACAGCTTGCCGTAGATTTTGGGGACTTTTCATAGACGTCGTTTAGATTTAATTAACGGAATCAACATTTGTCTTAAGCTTTTCAGGTATGACTCTCGTTAATCCCATAGAGGTAGATACTAAGTCATATTCTGATCATGGCCATTAATGCTCCTTTACCAACCGCATCCCTACCCTTAATTAAATAATGATATTTATCATGTAAATAATTTTAAAAATATAAAAATAATTTTATATATTTTTATTATGATAAAAATAAAAATAAAAATAATTATAATTATAATAATATCATTTTTTAATGTGACAATTATTTTATTTTTGTCTTCTACGAGGATGTTTGTTTTGTATACTGAATTAGTGTAAAATAAGTTATTATTATTCTCTTATTTATTTTCTAAAATTATAGTGAAAAAGGCATAAAATACCCACGAATTCAATAGTCATTTCTATTAATTTTTTTAGGTTTTATTCAAATTCATAAGATATATTATCACTGACTTGTATATTTTTTATATTAATCATTATTATTTTTAAAATACATTTAAATAAATGAATATTTTGAGTACAATTCTTTATATTTCTTAAACATAAAAAAGATAATAAGTTTAATACTTTCTCTCGTCTCTAATCTAATTGATGTTCATTTATATATGGTAATTAAATGTTTAATAAATTCATTTTTCTTAAAAGATTTGTAATAAAATAATCATAATATATTTATTATGTTATATCATTTGTTTGTAAAATTTCAATAATAATCAAATATAATTACATGTTTATCGTGTATAGATATAATTATATATGTTTAATTTTTTTTGCATTTGTTAAAACAAAATTTTCAATTTTATTATAATTAATATTGTTTTGATTTAACTAATCATCTAGTTGTAAAAATGATATATCATATTCTTTTGATGTTTATTTTAATAATCATCCCTTCATAGTTTAAAAGATCAATAAATGTATGTTTTAAAATAAATATTTAAAAAATATAAATAATTTAAATTTTTAGAAAAACTAGTGTCAAATATTCTTTTTGATAAGTAGTACAAATTATAAAAATTACTTTATAAATATAATAACGTATTTCATCAAATCATATTAAAAATACATAATTTTTTATGTCACGTGTAAAATTAAGGTGTTTGATTGTGTATTTCATCATTTAGCTATAAACAAAAACAAAAAATATTATTCTTGGGAGGGTAAAAAAACAAAAAAGTGTAATTAAGCCTCATATATAAATGCTTCTCATTTGTAATTTAGCTCAAGTTTTTGTAAAACTCATCATATGTAAGTATGCTTATAATGCTTTAACCTTTACGCAGATCAAGTGAAATATAATTTTTTTATGGGAGAACTTTGCAGTGAAAACTAAAAAGTCATGTTCCATTTTTATTTTGGTTAATTTTGTGATAACCTAATAGGTAAATATTACTTAGGCATGTAAATTCGGTCAGGGTTTTGAGTTTGGGTCGAGCTCGGGTTGGATATTATAAAACCTTATATATTTTGGTCCGAGTTAAATTTTTGGTTTTGGAATTAAAGTAAGTCAAAAGTTTGGTTTTAAGATATTCATATATTATAACGTATTATTTTTATAAACTTTAAATTAATATTTAAATTTAAATGATGTAAAAAAATTATAAAATAATATCATAAAATATTCAAATATACATATTTGGGTTGGACTCATTAAACTTCAAGTGATCATATCATATTGAACCAAACTAAATTTATATGTTTAATAATATTTTCTCTCTATAACACCAATCATAGTTAAATAGCATCATTTAGTTTTATCTTTGATAACCATTTCCATTTATAATTTATAATTTTGAAATTGAATTTTCAATTTCAATTTTTTTTTTTTTGAAAAAAAGTAAAATTTATCTCAAAACCAATTTGTAGTTGCAACATGTTAAGTTTTAAAAATTCTATATCAAACTTATTTTTGAATAATTTTTATTAAATTTTGACTCCGAGTAACGTTGAGTATAGTTTTATTAGTTTTTAGTATATATGTTAAGCAGATTGTCTCATTTAATGTCTCCAATAGACTTATGATGTAATATTATCTAATCTTATTTAAATATAATCTTATCTTATTTAGATTATATCTCTAGTGAGCTTAACTTTAACTATATATTATATCATTCTTTTTTATTAAACTTACATTATAAATAATCATGTATTATATTTTTTGATTATTTTTATATTATTACTTATCTCATTTAAGTTCAAAGATAATTAACATATCTTAATTAATACAATTTTATTTCATTAAAAATTAAATAAAATAAGATAAGATAAACTTTAAAAATTAATGGATTATATCATAAATCACATTTACATCTCTAATTGTGTCCAGAATTAAAGAATAGAAATTTGATTCATAAACTAACTTTTTTGAATTTTAAAATTTGATTAAATAATAAAACTAAATTTTTAAATTTAAAAAATAAAAATTAAAAATGATTCATTAAACATGCGTCATTCAAAAAATTTAAAATTTTAAAACCGAGAATTATGAATTGAAATGGTTTTTAATCATGAAATAAAAACTAAAACTTCAATTTTTAGAGAAAAATGTAATAACTTCTCAAGTTTCGTACTGATTAACGAATAATAAAATATTTATTTGACAATTTCAGGTATCTAAAACATACATTACTAATTATAAAGTTTTTAACCTTGGAATTTTGTAAGTATATATTATTACTCTTACGTGAATATAATTGTTTGTTTTGTCCAAAAAAAAAGTTAAATATTAAGCATCATTCTCTCCCTCCTTTCCCTAGTCCTTAACCTCTTGTATACAAATCCTTTCCACTTCTTCGAACAAAAGAGCTCTCTCGTCATCCTTTCTTCTTTGTCGAAAAGGGAGTTTCTTCTATTCGGAAGAAATCTCCCTTGGACATATTTCCCCCTTCTTTTCTTTCTTTTTGGTTTTTTACCTTTTTTTCTTTTTATACGGTGGTTAAATTCTTGATCACGAAACTTAATGGTTTATATCGCTTTTTAGTTGTGTGTACTCTTATTATGGGTTTGTCACGTAATGCATATCGCTAAGAGTCTATCATGAATTTGTTGTAATGTCTTCATTGAAAAGAAAAATAATAGTGTTTAACATCAAATAAATTGCTTAAAACTCTTGCATGGTTTTGGAGGACTTGATTATAGTATTTGTTAGTTTGTATCTTTTTTATTGATATTGTATTCATAACAGGATATCCCTCAATATTTTTTATTATAGTATTTGTTAATTTATATATTTTTTTTATTGATAATGAGAATATCTCTCGATGTTTTTTATTAACTTCACGTAAAGTTTAACTTTAAATTAGTTATATTATTTAGACTCTTTATATTTTTTGAAGTATTTATGTCTAAATAATATGACATGAATTTAATTTGATATAAATTAAAAAAAATATTGATGTGTACCATACATAAATATGTATTTAAAATTTAATACTCTCATGTCCTAAAATAATTAAAGTAAGATAGTAAATTAGTACCAATCTAGATAGTAATCTTCTAGAGAGAATTAGTATCTTAGGACTACACTATTCTTATTTTAGTATTTTTTTATCTCTATTTTCAATTTAAATACATAAAATACTTATATTTTTAAATCGATTAAGAATATATATTATTAATTTAAATATGAGTATTTTATGTATCATAATTGAAAATAATGATAAAAAATAACAAAATATAAAATAAGGGATAGTTTAAAAGTATCAATTCCTTGGGTGATTTTTATTTATTAATGAAATAACATTTGTTGGGGGGGAATATATTCCAGAAACACTCATGTTTAGAGTTAAAACCATCAAGAAGCATAGTATATAAAATCCAATCAAAGCAGAGTGAATAAAAACCATTCAATTTTGATTACAAACATTGATCGTTGCACATATATGTGTTTCCAAATACCATTGTTTACTCGAAAACTTGTTAGTACTTGACTAATTATGAGGGCCAATTTCTATACCAACCAGCCCAAGCAGAGACCAATCCACTGATGCCAAGAGTAACAACATGGTTACAAAATGGATTTGGTTCAATTTCAGCTAAAGCAATTATTAAATCTGCTATGTTAGCTGACATTGCCATTAACCTCATCACTCTATCAACTCTAATCTTCTTTATTTTTTCACTATTAGTCACCTCTTTACTAGATTCTCCCTTATTATTCAAACTAGTAACAAGTAATTGTTTTTCTTCCTTTACCCCTTCTTTCAACACTATGAAATCAGATATGATAAAAAAGATGTACCCAAAAGACTCACCAAAAGCTGATATAAAGCTCATCTTTTTTGCTAATTTGGGGTCTAAGGTCCCAATTCTTGATAACCAAAGCAAATGGTCAAAGAAGAAATAGACCATCTCTCCAGCATTAGAAAGAACAGCTAGGAACTTGAAAGCAGGAGATGTGCCAGGACTTCGTCTAACGGCGTTAAATCCTGTAAGAAACCGGCCACTGCGAAAGGCTTTTCGACTAAGCCCTGAGGCAACTTCCAACTGCTTGAACTTTTGAGCCATGTTTGGATTGGTAGCTTCGATATGCCAGTGCACAAGCTTGGAAACGTATTGGAAGGTCTTGACAAGCTTGTCAATGCCATCTCTCTTTGCTAAATAGATGACCAATTTGTCCACTGTATCATTCATGGCTTAAACTAGGTCTTATGTTGATGATGATAACACTGTTGGTACATTGAGTTTTAGTAGAACGTTTTAGCATAACAAAAGGTGAAGGAGAGCCACAGAATTAGCTTTATTTTGGATAATAGGCTAGTGACTAGTTGTGGTTTTTTGTGTTACTATTTGCATATTGAATCACTCTGCACCACTGGCTAGAGTCTAGAGTATTACTTTATCTACCTATAAAAATGAAAAAAAGTAACTATTACTAGGCATGTATATTGATTTCGAGGGTGAAAACAAAACATTAAAACAAGAAATTTTCGTATAAATTTAAAGTTAAACGAATTATCATTCTTAAATTTTAATTAAATTTATATATATATATATTTAAATTTTTAAAACATGAATTATCAAATTTTTAAAATTTTATAATTTTCCTAAATTTTTAAATAACATAATCTATAATTCAAATTTTTATAAATTAACACATAAATCTTAAAGTTATTAACAAATATTATTTTAATAAATGTATTTGGGTGTGATATTTTAAAAGCTTGTCGATTAAATAATAGGATTTAAAAATTTTAGAATTTATGTGTAAAATTTTTAAAAAAAATTAAAATCAAATTATACTTTTTAAAAATTTAATAACATATATATATATATATATATATAAATGTAATTAAATTTTAAAAATTAATAATACATTTTAATATAAATTTAAAATTCCTAAAAACAATAATACATGTTAGTATAAATTTAAAATTTAATATTTATTTAAAAAATATATTATACTACGTCATGTTTACTACACAAAATAAAATATCATTTTTATGTAAGGTTCTAGAACACATGAGATCTCTGAGCTTTTGAAAAAATACAATTCATTTTTTATTAGATGTATTGAATATCCCTTATTTTAAAGGTGGAGCTAAGTTTATTTTAATTCAATTTTTTTTCAATTTGATTATTATTTAAATGTATAAAATTCATACGATATCATTTATAAGGGAAAAAAATTCAATATAAAAATGTTTATTTTTTATTTAAAAATCAATAACTCTTAGTTATTTTCATTAATGATAAATTTATCTCTTAATGATATATAATGTTTACTTGTATAAATTGTAATAAAATTGAAACAATTAACCTTAAATGAAATTATGTGTAACTTTAAAATAAGTAAGGAACTCACAATTAATCTTTTAAAAAATTAGGTATTAAAGTGTAACTTTTTAATACACCTGGTAAAACCTTGATTTTCAATTTGTTTATACAACTTTTAATATGTTAGTGTAATATTTTATAGAGCTCTTCATAAATGAACAGATTTCACCATATTATTTCTCTAAATGTATACATTTTATTTTGTGATTTCATTACCTTAAAAAAGAAAAAAAAATGATTGAAGCAAACGTCGGATGGTAATTATGTTGGCGTGTGCAGTGGAAGTGGAAGACAACAAAGTTAGTGGAGTTAGGAAATGGCGGTGATGTTGTTGGTGAGAGCGTAAATTAGGGAAGTAGAAACGGTGGTAGGGTTAGAATTATATTACGTTTTCTTAGTATCATGGGAAGAGTTATTTGTCAATACAATCTGAACTATTACAATTAACGCGATAGTTGACATGGTATCGGAAGCGGGGTTATTGGTTGTCGCCGTGAAAGAATAAGTTACTGTAGGCGGTTGTCGCTTATGCTCGGCAATGATTGTGTTAATCTGTGCATGCATGGTGATTATTTGGCCGGGATTTGGGGTGGCCGTTCCATTTGCTCGTTGGAGTCATCACGGTTCCTACATTCCATTTGGTACCTTCTTGTGGGGCATTCATATTGTTCTTGACCTACGATTACATGCATAAAACAAAAAAAGACAATTTGCGGTGATCGGATTGATGATAAAGATGGTTCAGTATTGATGAAAAAGCGAAAGTGATAGAAGGAAAAATGCACGCATTAGTTCAGAAAAAAAAAAAAAAAAAAAAAACGTTTCTTTTCTTTACTGTGAACCTTTTTTGGTTCAGATTGAAATTCAAAAATTGTTCGTTGATCCTCCCGTCAAAAGGAGGAAAGCTCTTCCCGAGGTTCTTTGTTGGAAAGCTTGATCGAAGAAAGCCCTCTTAAGCCTTGATCGAAGAGGCGTGAAACGCGTTCGAAGAATTGAGAAAGCAGTGAAGAAGAGCTTAAGCGATCGAAGAAGGCTGGCTGCGAACTTCGAAGGACGGTGCTAAGGAGCCTTGAGAGAGGAAGCTCTTGAGGGAAATCGGAGGAAGGCTGGCGAGAAATCGGAGGAAGGCTGAGAAATCGAGAAGGAAGAATCAGGAGGAAATTAGAGGAAGAATCGGAGAAGCTGGCGTGAAGAGGAAAGGGGAAAAACATTAGGGTTAGTAATTGCGTGATTTGGAAAAAAAAAAAATTAGGGTTGGAATGTTGTATATATAGTGGTGTGTGAAGTGTAAAAAAAAAAAAAAAAAAAAAAAAAAAAAAAGGAAAAAGCGGAAGAAAAAAAATTTTAGATCTGCATGTGGAATCAGATTTAACCCTGCAATTCATTTTGGAAGATTTGTGGCGAAAATGTGAGGAAGTTAACGAGCTGGTCGACTCACGACCTCCTTGGCAGAATCGTGTTGCTCACTATTAGTATCAGTTGGGAGGATCATATGCCTTATGGTCTAGGGTGGTGGAGATGTATATCTGCGGAAGACAAGCGGGATATATTAATGGAGATTTTCCTCGACCTCTTGACCTACCATTTAGGAGATGGTAATGGCCTTGAAAATGCCATTGTCGAAGGATGGTTAATCAATTCGATGGACATAAACGCCGGTGCAAATTTTGCTCAGATTCAATGCGAAAGCAGGTTTGGGATTACTGCTATTTCTAACTTGTGATGGGACGGACACGTCTCAGTATATGAGCTTCGCGCGAGTTACAAATGCGAAACAGCGGGTGGATCAATTGAAAAATACTATAATGACGCCCGAGGGTTATGGCGTGAAATTGATTTCCGTCCTAATCAATGGGTGTGCGAATGATATACAAAAATACAACTCCATCGTACGAGGAAGATCGAGTGTATACCTTTCTTGATGGAGCATTGATAGATTGGATAAAACTTCGAAGTGATGTAGCTTGGTCAGAGCCATTCCCTACGGGTGGAGCAAACTGTGGATTCATCCGTCGGGAAGAAGTCGACGACGGTAGTAATGATCACGAGGTGCGAGATACTACACCGGAGCCGGTTATGGCTTACTGAGGATCGAGGAGTGTCCGTCTTGCAAAACCCGACAGGGAACCTTTTTGGGTAGCAAGAAATCCACAGAGAATACATCGTCTGTGACGTGAAATGTGGTCATTGTGGAAACTCTAAATATCTATGTGAAAGCGCGAAACTACATGGGTATCGGAGAATGGTGGAATGATCTTGACAAAGAAAAAGAGGAAGCCCGTGGGAAAGGCTATTTGTGGCTACCAATACTACATCATTATCCCTTATTCCTCGGTAGAATCTTCCCGAATCCGGGTATTTCAAGTAAAGCATTTCATACTCGTAGTGATAATGAGGATTGGATTTTAGACTCTGGGCTACGGATCGTATGACATTTGACCCAACGATCTCTCAAAACAACCGACCAAGACGGAATCGTGTTGCCAATGCAAATGGGGTCAGCACCCGATTCTAGGAGCTGGAAGCAGGTGACACTTATCTCTGCATTATCATTATCTAATACTTTACTTGTACCTCTCTGTCCAAACCGACTAATGTACGTAAGTCGAGTCAGCTGCGGAATCTTAAGCGTAGTACTAATGTATTCTACTTTTTCCTTCTGAGGATATTCTCGCTGAGGAGATCATTGGGCGTGGTACTAGGCGAGGAGGGTTATATTACGTGGATGACCTCGGCTCTGGAAGAAGCGATCATATCTGAAACATTGTTGGTAACGAGGAGCAATGATTTGGCTATGTCATCGTAGATTTGGGCATCCATCTTTTCGGGTATTTAAAACGCTTTCTTTCACAGGTTTATTTTCAAATATCACACATTCGGATTTCAAATGTGATACTTGTATCTAGCAAAAAGCCATAGGGCGTCTTATCACTATGGCGTGAATAAAAGTGTGACTCCTTTTGCTTTAGTACATTCGATGTTTAGGGACCTTCCCAGGTCATTCGTCGTCGTCATCGTTGGTTTGTTATTTTTGTTGATGATTGTACCACGAATGACATGGCTTACCTTCTCGAGCATAAAGATGAAGTATTTGCTACATTTCACTTGTTTCACGCGCTGGTTCGGACACTGATTTTCTGAAAAAAATTAAGATACTTGATGCGATAATGGAGGGAGTATGTTAATCAATTTCGGACGTCTTAGAACAACCGTGGTATTCTCAGCTGAAACCTCGTATTCCGCAGAGCAACCTTGAGAATGGGGGTGCGGAGAGGAAGAATCGGCATATTTTAGAAAGCAGCTCGGGCCTTACTAATCGGTGCCGCGTATGCCTAATAAATCTTTGAGTGATGCCATTCTTACTTGATTGTATCTCTTTTGAATCGTATGCCCCAAAAACCTTACAATTTCGGACTCAATTAAAGGTGTTATCGATCATCTTCCACTTGCCTACTATTTTGATGCTTCCGCCCCGAATTTTTGGATGTGTTGCTTTTGTTCACCTCCTGTAGAAATCAACGAACTAAGTTGGATCCATTGTCTTTGTCATTTGTGTATTCTTGGGGTATGGTGTACAAAAAAAGGGTTATCGATCTTTATGATCCAATTACTAAAAGAACCTATATTACCGTGGATGTCACTTTCCTCGAATCCAGAATATTTTTTTCCCGTCGCTGGGTCTCCCGATTCCCTTTCTTCGGGAGGAGAGTTATGGTGAAAAACGAAATTGGCTTGATGTTGAAATATTAGATACTAGTCGCAATACTCGGATCGTGCCATAATATGGAGGAGATAGTATCTGAGCCAGGAGCTTGAACTTCGAAGCCCGGAAGTAATGATTGAACCCAGGAAGATGAAGTGATTGATGTACGCCAAATCAGCTACTACAGTACCCGATGATCCTCCTGTGAATACTCACGAGGTAAGTCATCTGTCGCACCTTTACACCTTGTCTTTATAGATACATCTGTTGGTTATGTTTTACCTTTCGAGACCTGTCGAGCAAACCTCCAATCGATACTCCCGAGAAAGAAAGAAACGGCAGATCCAAGTATCAATAGCAAATTATGTATCTCTTCGAGTTATCGGAACCTATCGGGGCATTTACCACGAGCAACTGCTCGCCGTGCCAAATTCCAAGTAGCATTGAAGAAGCCTTATACGATCCAAAATGGGCTCCTTATTTATAAAGAGAATTTGAGGCATTGCGAAAGAACAACTGTGGGTGTTAAGCGAGTTGCCTCGGGAGGAAGGCTGGTAGGATGCGAGTGGATTTTCTCGTTAAGTATAAAGCGGATGGGTTAGTTGATCGATACGAGGCGAGGACTTGTAGCAAGGATATGCAAACACGGGATAGATTATCAAGAAACCTTCGCTGTGGCTAAACTAAAAACCATGAGTCTTGTTATCTCTTGCGGCAAATTTAGATTGGCCATTGCACCAACTTGACGTAAAAATGCCTTCGTGGTGATCTTGAAGAAGAGATTTATATGGATATCCCTTGAGGATATCTTTGTTACATCGAGAGAAAAAGAAAGCATGTAGATTACAACGAGCATTGTATGGGCTAAAACAATCACTGAAACGTGGTTTGGTAGGTTGAGTTCGAAATGATGAAGAAATATGGGTTCAATGAAAGCAATTTCCGTCATACTTTCTTTTCCTAAAACATCGATTGGGGAAGATAACGGCCGCTATAGTCTATGTAGACGACATGATCATTACGGGGGATGATAAAGAAGAAATCTACGCTTGAGAAAAAACTATCAAAGGAGTTTGAAATGAAGGATTTGGGGGACTCGAGTACTTCTTAGGTATTGAGGTAGCAAGATCAAACAAGGCATATGCCTTTCCCAGAAGAAATACCACTGCAGACCCTGCGGAGGCGGAACTACTTGGGATTGTAAACTGTCGATATTCCAATGGTTCAAAATCAGTAAACTCGGGGGAATATGTGGACCAAGTACCCGGATAAACGAGATATCAACGGTTAGTAGGTAAACTCGTATATTTATCTCATACTCGACTTTGATATTGCTTGTCTTTGTGAGTGTCGTAAGTCGGTTCGTCTTGTTGCCAGTGAAGACCGTATGGATGCGGTTAAATGCGAATGCTTCGTTACTTAAAATCCTCTCACGGGAAAGGACTTATGTTTTCAAAGAATGGTCGATTGGAAGTCCTTGGATATCTGATTCGGACGGGCGGGGAATGTGAAAGGATAGGAAATCTCTAACTGAGTCTTTACTTTTGTGGGGAAATCTTGTTACATGGAGAAGCGAAAGCGAAAGGTAGTTGCCTATCCGATCTTGGAAAATTTGAATTTCGAGAATGGTCGAGGAATATGTGAGACTCGCTTTGGTTGAAAAAAACTTAGCCGAGATTGGTGTAGCCCTACCTTTGAAATGAACTTATTTTGTGATAACAAAGCGGCCATTCATCTCGCCAATCGATTCAATGATACGAACGCGTTGAAAGTGGATCAAACTTTATCAAGCAGAATCTTGAAGAAAAGATTATTAAGCTTAGTTGTTAAATCGAGAAGATCGATTGGGTGATATCTATAAAATGCACGTATGCCGAGGAACTTACAATGTACACGCAGAAGTTAGGCGTAAGAGTGATATATCGCCGACTTGAGGAGGAAATGTTAGGCGTGTGCGATGGAAGTGGAAGGCAACAAAGTTAGTGGAGTTAGGAAATGGCGACAATGTTGTTGGTGAGCAATAAATTAGGGAAGTAGAACAGCTGGTAGGGTTAGAATTATATTCTGTTTTCTTAGTATACATAGGAAGAGTTATTTGTACAAGAAAATACAGAAATACAGAAACTATTACAATTAACACCAATAGTTGACAAATTAAAGTACTGAAAATAATGAAACTATTTTTCCATGAGATATTATTTTTCAGGCCGGGAAGAAATTCTTGGTTTTGAACGCACTGGCATAGGGTTGGGAATCTCCATTTCATTTTTTTTTATATTTTTATTTAAAATTTTTATGGAGATATTTTGAAATTTTTAGTAAGAAACAAGACTCTTAAATAAAAAATAAGATATAAATGATATTTTAAATATTTTTTTTAATAATTTTTAGTTTATTATAAAAATTATTAAAAAATTAATAATAAATATTTATAATAGATAGAAAAAATTTCAAAGTAATAATTAATAAAAATATATAATTTTTTACGCTAAATAACATTAATATAATATTGTTATAAAATAATTTGAAATAATAAAAATAAATTAAATTTTTAAAATTTAAATAAATATTTTAAAATAAAATAAAAATTAAATTAATAAAAAATATAAATATATAAATTTAAGAACAGAACAATAAATACAATATTTATAACATCTCATATCATAATATATATATATATATATACATTTTTATTCTCAATTTTTTATTTTAATATCTGTTATCTCATATCACCTAATCTTTATGTCAATTTGCCGCGGTAAAATTGACAACCCTATTATTTCATTTTGTTCTAATTATCCGCTGAGGTGCCGTTCCAGAACAATCCAAAGTTGAATTTCCTTCTAGAACGTTCTCATTCTGGGACGTTCCACGCTATTCCACTCGCCTACTATAAAGAGCGCCCTTCGTTTCCTTTGTTAGAGTCGAGATCATTTAGTTGGTAAAAAATCTAACTCTTTACAGTTCTTCCTTCTCATATTCGAGTAATATTTAGCTATTTTTTTCAATCTTCTGAGCATCCATGGCGGCCTCACTTGCTTTTAAACGTCTCTTTTCCTCTAACATTTTTCCCAAGTCTTATTTTGGTTCAATTAGCCCAATTGCCTCTATCCCTTCGTCTTCTAGGTTCTTTAACACTAACGCGGTACGTAACTACGAAGACGACGTCGGCGTTGATGATCGTCGAGTCGATGTTGATCGCCGATCCGCTCGTTCTGTCTCTCGCCTTCGTAATGATGATTTTCTCTTAGGTAGTCGTTTTCTACTTCATAATTTATTGGGTTTTTGAAGTTTCGTTTTCCTTTAGAAAAAATTAACATCCATTAACTTGTATTCCTAATCTAATACATCGAGATCATCAATTTATAATAAATAGCATGCTTCTTTAGCTGACTTAACGGCTTGGACAAACAGAGTATGAGAATTTTCTGTGTGGCTGCTTCTAAAAGAGAGGATGTATAATACATTGTAAATGGCTTAAATGAACAAATGAGCGCATAATCTGCAGAGATATATATATAAATTTGTTATCATGTGTTTGATTATTGCTACTCTTGAATCCTTATTTTTAACTTTGAATTTATAGATGTTTTCGATCCGTTCTTGCCCACAAGGAGTCTAAGCCAAGTGCTGAACTTAATGGACCAGTTCACGGGTAGCTCAGGTTCAAATAGCGTAGGGACAGGGCTGCGCCGTGGTTGGGAAGCAAGAGAGACTGATGACGCTCTGCATCTGAGAATTGACATGCCAGGGCTCGGCAAAGAAGACGTAAAAGTATCTGTGGAGCATAATACTCTGACTATCAAAGGTGAAGGTGGCAAAGAAGAAGGTAATGAGGAGAGTGGAAGGAGGTACTCAAGTAGGATTGATCTGCCGGAAAGGTTGTACAAGATTGATCAGGTCAATGCTGTGATGAAGAACGGTGTCCTTAAAGTGGTGGTGCCTAAGATGAAAGAAGACGAAAGGAAGGACGTTCTCAGCGTTAAAGTAGAGTAGACAGCGACTTCTTCTTTCTGAAGATGTTTGGTCGACCTTTTCTTTTCATTTCGGTGTCTCCATAGATCAATAGGGGAACATAATGGGAATGTTTGTGTCAATGTAAACGGGTTACGGTGATGTTTTCTTTTTTGGACTCTCGTTTATGAAATGAATGGCTTCGGAGGAAGTTGAAAAAAAAATGGTAGATTGACTTGTTGAATAAAATACTGTATTTATATTTAGCATGATAAAAATAATAAGGTTAATAATTACAATATATATATTAAATTATTAAAATAATTTTAAATTATATTTAATATTAAATAGATGAACTGATTAATAGTTAAAAGACATAAATTAAAAAAGTATATATATATATATATATATATATATATATATATATATATATATATATATATATATATATATTATAATAATTTTAAACTTGATTAATTTAAGCTTGTGATTGGCTTTAGATTTAAAGTTTGTGTAATTAATAAGAGGCTTTTAAAAAAACTAACCTGTAGTCAGGGATGAAAATGTGTATTTTGGGTGTGTTCGGTGATAATATTGTTTTTTACATATTTTGATGATACATAAATAAATATATGTTTTTAATACATACTATATTATATTAAAATAAATATAAATATTTTATTAAGATACTAAAAGTAAAATTATGAATTATTTACGTGTAAAAGTGGAAAAAATTATAAGAATGTAAATTTACATACTATTATTAATTTTTTTCTTTCTTTTAATTTCATTTCGGTGTCTTTGTGAATTAGAAGGTGTGTTGCCCCAAGGGCTTGAAAGTGTTATGGCGTTTGGGCCTGGGCATCGACAAGACTATATTAGATTAGAGTGTAACCGTGCAAAGTCCATGGTGTTGTTTTCTTGGTCATATCTTATGGTTGTTATTATTGGGCTCTCGTTTTCGAAATAAAAGGGTTTCAAATGAAGTTAAAAACCATTGTAGACAATTTAGTTGCTAAATTCTTGATTTCAATCTTTTGTGAATGATTATCCTACGAATAGATCTCCTTCCTTATTAAATGAATAAGCTTTCCAAGTTTTAACTCCTAAAAAAAAAGACATGAATTAATAAAAAAAATTAATATAATAAATTAAATTTAATAGGTAAAAAATTATTATTTTATTTTAATGGTTTAAAATTAAATTTAAATATTAGAATAATTATTTAAGTAAAGTTTTTTTAATAAATTTTATATTTTATAAAAAAAATTGTATATTTTTTTATATTTTTAGATATCTTATTTGTATGTATTATATTTAGACTAAAATTGTATATTTTATAATATCAAAAATAAAAATTACATGAGTTAAAAAATTATAAAATCAGTAACCTCGGATCACACAAACAGTTCTTTCAATTGAAGTACGTATATTTACTGTTATTCAGCGTTAGAGTAATGTTTACGTCATCCATATGCTCTATCCATGTGGTATAAAGCACCCATGAAGAAATTTCTTTGCACCTTCTTTCTTGTACGATGTCCGATAGAGATACGCATACATACAGCCAACTCCAATCACATCGATGTTACTTGATTGAAATAATAATATATGATATAATTTTCATTATTATCATGGTATAAATTATTTAAATATTTATTATTTACATTAATTATTATTAATATTTTATTATTATTGTAATAATTTATGTTATATTAATGAAAGTCTTTTCATCTATATTTTTTTAAAATAATAATATTTAATATAACTTAAATTTATGATTCAAAATATAAGTATCATTTTGTCAAATTGAATTTTTTTTTCATTTTAAATATTTATTAAAAATGAGACGTGAAAAATTTTATTTGCAAAAAAATTATAACTATTTTTTATTATCAACAAGTTGAATGGGCATTAAATAATGTTAATATTGAAGAAACTTTTTCGTAGTTATTTTTTATTTCCCTTCTTTTTTTCTTTTTTAATGAATTTTTCGTAATTATATGCTTGCAATGATGAAATGCTTAAAAACATATTTCTGTCACCGCTTCCGTACTTCCAAGGTGGCAAGATATGTCCTGAGTGGTTGGAGTACAAGCGCTGCACTTTTGGAATAATTCCTCTTCTTCTTTTTTTCGTATCGGGGGATAGAACTGACTGATTATGTCGTAATTATTTTATATTAATTTTAAATTTATTTAATTAACAATTATTAATTATGTATCAATTTTATATTATTTAATATTTATTTAAAAATATTTTTAAAAAATAAATATTTTTTTTATTTTTATTATATTATATTATATTATATTATGAAAAATATTGATTTAATTTTTTTTATTTTTAATTATTTAGTATATTTTTTTTAAATAAAAATAAATAATATTTTTTTTTACATTATTTTATGTTATAAGAATTATTTTTGTGTTGTATTTTATTGATTATAAGTATTTTTATTAAAAGTTATTTATTTTTTTATGAATAATTATAATTATAATTATTTATTATTAAAATTTACAGTTTTAATTACCGTCCGTCCATCTAATTATTTCATCTCAATCATTGAATGACCATTTTGTCCTTAATTATTTTCATCCGAACGAATGCTATATAATCCGAGTGCTTTAATAGCACGAGTTGCACGGCTAGTTCTGATTTTATTGTAATATTAATTATTACTGAAAAATAAAAAAAAATTAAAAAAATTATGTGATAATATGATATTTTATATTGATATATTTTAAAATTAAATATCTTATAAAATAATATAATTATTAAAAGAGTATAATTTATAAATAATAATTATATATATATATAACTATTCATTCGATATATTTTTTATTCTTAAATAGACCAATTGTATCACACATTGTTATAAGAGAATTAAATAATAAAGTGAGAGATAAATCTATACCATAAAAATTTAACATACCAATGTTTTTAGACGGGGACAAAAAGCATTTTTCTTAACCCATCGGCATAATTGATGAATGACGAAAATTTTAACGAATCCAAAACCAGTAGTCTCACGTAATTAATGACATATTTAGTTGGTATAAATAAAAGTGATAATGGAATTTATTTCGTACGTTTTTATTTTTATTTTTGTTATATAGTAATAATTAAATGAAATTCAATAACAATTCCATTATCTTTTTATTGATTCTTATTTTATTTTTATATTTATTTTTAATTCAATTTTATCTTTAATAACAAATATCTCTTAATGGTATATTTACCAAAAAATTAAAAGGAAAAATAAAATCTATTCCCATTTATTTTTTAACAATATAACACTATTTAACAATCATTTTTTAATTAGGTTTCTTAACTAATTTCTTACCTTTATTTTCATATTAATTTTTTTGATATTTAATATTTTTATTAATTTTTTAAAATTATATTTAATTAAATTAATATTTTAATTTTAATTTCTTATTATTTTTTAATAAAACATCAAATAAAAAATATATTTTACATTTTTTTTAAAACATTTTGATTCATATTTATTATCGTATCAAATGTAAGATTCTATGTTAATTAAATAATATTGTTAGAATTTATTTATGAATTATTTAATTTTATTTTTATTAAAAAAATATTACGTCATCATTTTTATATTTTATATTTTTATTTTTTTTAATTATAATTTATTCAAGTTAAAAAATAAAAATATTATTTTGTTTTTGTTTTTGTATGGTTATATCTTAATAAATTAAATATAAATAAATATAAATATAAAATTTAAATATTATTTTTATAACAAGTATAAAATTTGGTAGTGTTTATTTATTTATTTAATAGAAAACCTGATTCAAGTACACTGTTAACGATTTAGATGTATGGCTTGCTTCTTTGTGTCTCAGGCGCGTTGTTCTTGCCTCTTTTTTTTTTTTTCTTTTAGTTTTGTTTTACTCAAAATAATTGTAGGGGAGATTTGATCAAGCTTGTTGAAAGGCATGTATCGCTCTATTTTTCTCATTGTTCGAAGTAAAAGTTTCCAACTACAATAAATTTGTTTTATTTAAAATAAAAAAAATTAGCTTCATTATAGTAACAATTTATAACCCCCCACTCAAATATGCTATTATAAATGCAATTTATAATTGACAAAAAAATATTGACCAAGAAAGGAGTATCGCATAAAAATGAGTTTCTTCTCCTTTTTGACATTATTTATTGCAAAATAGACTTCATTAAAATCATATAAAATAAACTTCAATTCATTTAGGTATATGTTATTTTGAAAAATAAGATTTTTTTTTTGTTTTGTTAATAAGGGAAAAAAAATGAAGAATATTTTAAATAATATATATATATTTCCCCTTTCTATCAGCTTCTCTTGACTTTTACTTTTCGCTTTTCAAATCATCTAGAGTCAAATCTAAGGCGAGACCCATTGGAGATAAAAGCGCAAAGAATATATAAAATAGAAAATAATGGATAGTTATAGGTGGGACTTGGGATGAATCATGATGTCAAAACTTTAAATATTAACTTAATGATATATATATATATATATATGTTTCAAGAACGTGTGATTATATTTTTTTTATTCAAAATATAATACGGTGTAATAATGCACAAGTTTATATATTTTAAACTGCAAATATCAATGTTTTGGAACTTCCATGTTTTGAGGAAGATGATATATATTATATATACACTTTGGATAAAAAAGACAGAACGATGTCAATGGTAGAGATGGCAATCTAGTTGCCGGCTGCGGATGGCGGATTGTGTCATAAACGGATCGGGCATTATTCATAATGGTGAATAAAAGAAAAGAGATTGGTTCTTGTAAAAATTGGGTATTTTTTTTATACCAATAATTAGAAATTTACTTATTTTTTTTTAAATAATTTATTGATAATTCATAATATATATTATTTATCGTAAATATTATTAAATAATTTATTTTATTAATATTTTTTAATTTTAGATTAAAATGTACTATTTGTCTTTAAATTTGAACTAAATTTAAACATAGTTTATCAAATTTTTAAAACATATAATTTGATTTTAGATGTTTCAAAATTAATATATAATTCTTTAAATTTTTAAATCTTATAATATAATTTTTAAAATTTTAAAATTTACACATAAATTCTAACTTAATTGATTATTAAAATACATATTTATGAATCAAAATTGTAGAATTTATGCGTGGAGTTTTAAAAATTTATCAACTAAATCAAATAATTTAAAATTAAGAGATATATGTTTAAAGTTTTAAAAGTTTAAAAAACAAATAATTCGTTTTAAAATTTTGCTATTTATATGTAAATTTAGTTAGAATCTATTTTAGCTTTAAATTTATTAATTTTATCATTAAAATATTTGAGTGATGATTTTTTTTAATCCAATAAGACTTATTAAGAATATTCTTTTTATTCAAAATAGTTATTAAAAAGTAAATACCACGTATAAGGTTGTAAATGAATTGTTTTGTAAGTATTAAGTATTATTGTGGTTTTATAAAGTTATTTCTATTTAAGTAATTTAATTTTTGTTAATTATTATTATTATTTCAAATAATTATACAATTTAATCATATGTGATTTATATAATGTATTAGTGATCTCTATTATCTTTATGTAATTTTTAGTTACATAAAGTATAATATTATATTGAAAAAAAACTGATAAACAAATATTACTTAAATCAAATAATTTTTAATTTCATAAAATATAATATTATATTTTCATGTAAATTGAATCCTTTGAATTAAATATTTTAGATAATTCAAGTTTTTTATATTTATAAAAAGTTATAGAAATCTAATAAATTTATATTACTTGATTAATAAATAAGAAAACATGTATTTTCTTTTGTTAAATATATCACATTATGATACCTTTTTACTTGTTTATAGTCATGAGAGGCACTCTATATATTATTTTATTTAATAATGGAATATATTCTTTATTAATTTATTCGGTTATTGTTGGTTTAAGGGATATGTAGGGGAACAAGTATATAAAATTAGCATACAGTAATGAGCCATTTAAAGGATTTATTCATTAGTTATATATATTAGAGCCGATTGGTATAATTTTTTGAGGTACATTTTATTTAAGTTATGTTAATCTCAATATAATATAATCAAAAAATTAAAATAACAAATAAATTTTTTTTCTGATTCCTTGTCTTAAGGTCTATTTATGTTTTACTCGGTGCAGATTAAGTGGAGAATCTCAATTGATTACAAGCAATATATAATACTTCAAAAAGAAAAGAAAAATATAGAGATAATATAGTGGGGTAATGATATTTATTAGGATAATAAAAGTCAATAAAATGTTAATTTTTTTAAAAAATTAATTATAATTAAATATTATTATAATTAAATAAAATTATCATTAATAAATTATTTTTATAATGTACCCCAGCTGTCAGTCTATCACTAGCAAAACCATCCAGAATTGCCTTAGCTTTCATATTTTAAGTACTTTGTGATTCACATTAAATGATGCGTCTCATTTATGAATCGTAATAAAAGTAGGGATTTAAATATAATATTTTATATATTATAAATGTAAAATGTTAATATTATACATTTTTATATTTATATTTGAATTAAAATTATTTATATTATACCACATATTAATATTATTTAAAATTAATTTATCATATATTTTAATACAAATAATTACTATAATGTCTAAT
The DNA here is from genome assembly GCA_033030585.1 of Hippophae rhamnoides. Taxonomy (NCBI): domain Eukaryota; kingdom Viridiplantae; phylum Streptophyta; class Magnoliopsida; order Rosales; family Elaeagnaceae; genus Hippophae; species Hippophae rhamnoides. The sequence goes on from CM065432.1 coordinate 52,687,223, forward strand.
TTTTTTTTTTCCTTTCTTTTGGTTACTTGTTTGTCAACTAGGCATTAATTGTTGAGGATGTCAAATGAGAAGAAATAACGCTGCCCAAATATAAATAGGATGTTGATTGCTGGCCTGGTTTTATTACGTTTCAGTTTGGTCCGATAAAATTGACGTTGGCCACCCTTCGACTTACTTTTAAGCATACCAGACGCGTGTGATGAGTCTGATCATGACTACGATCTAATTATAGAAAAAAGTGCATCTGACGTATTTTATTCTCAAAATTTTAATACATTTGTTATTTGCCTTAAATTCGTATTTTTTTTATGTTTATGAATATTTAATCATTTTAAATCAATTTAATTATTATAAAATTTAATTTAATCGAATTTAAATATTTAAAATTATCAAAATATTTAAATATTCAATAATAAAATGATATAAATTTAAAAATTCTAAAAAATATATAATTAATATATTTAATTTATAGAAATAAATTATCATGATGCCCCTGATTATATATTATGTGTTATTTTTTAGCATGTTGCATCTCCATGGGACGTGATACTTAGTATGATACCATGTCATAATACAAAATTTACAAGGTAAGGTAATTGGTATAACCCATGAAAATATAAGATGCAATCGATGATACAACTTACTTGAGTTTTTAAGTAAGTTTTAGCTTACATATGGTTCGAATTTGAGTTCAAATTTAAATCGAATCAATAATATAAAATTTTAAAAAATTAAAAGCGGGTATAATTTAATAAGACTTATAAAATCAGTTTAAATGAAATCCTTTTGATTGAATTAGATTGATATCGATTGAATTTTATGTTTTTTTACACACTTTTTTTTTTAAACATTTGGTTTTAATAATTGAAGAATTGATTAAGATTTAAACCTTAAAAGATTTTGAATTTTGTCCAAACAATAAATGAAAAAATGATATACTTAATTTTAAATTTCAAATAATATAGAAACTAATACAAATATTTATTATTTAATTTAATATAAATTTTAACATATATTACATATATAAATAATATAAATATGAAAACTGGAAGGTAGATGTTTATGATCTCCTAGAGAAAAAATTATTAAAATTGTTATATTTTTTATAGTTTTATTAAATAAAATTATTGTATTAAAATAAAAAATATATATATATATATATGATATAATATAAGTATGATTTGGATTAATTTGCAAGGTGCATAACAATGTTCCACTAATATCAAATAATTGAAAAATGTTTTACATCTCGATCATTACAGCACATTATTATTCTGCGTAATTTTAACACCATACTCAAAAAATTTCAGCAGGATTTATCTGGATCAACTATATACGTATCGGAGAAGCTCCGTAATTACAATTTTATATGCACTCATTTAGTCATATAAATAAATATATATATATATATATATACGCATATAAACTATATATAATGGCCCACTTTGAAAATCTGATTATTATTTTCTCAAACAACAAGCCTACTTTTTCATAAACCTACCTCAGATAACACATTTTCTATATATTTTCTTTGATAATACAAGTTCTAAGCGTGTTATATTTTGTAGGTAAATTTTAAATAATATATAATAATATTATTATTTAGAATAATTAGACAGGCATTCTAATATTGAAACAATATTATTGTAATTTTAATATATACTAATATCCATTATAATACCCAAAAAAAATACTTTTTTTATAACATAAATAATCATAATTAAATAATAGATAATTATTAATTAAAATAATAAAATTTATTTTTCTTTCTACCTACAACTAACTACCTCCATCAAAGGTTGAGAATTATGTCATTTCAATTAGTATATATCAATATTACACAAAATAAAGACAATTTTCAAGTAGGATCACGTGAACTCGAGACTAGCATGAACTATTTTTTCAAAAGACAAATGATTCACCAACTTTTTTTATTATTTAATTTTTGAGTGTGAAATAATTCGATAAATATATTTTTGAAATAAGGCTACGAATACAACATGATAAGACATAAACACTACATAAATTTAAAGAAAATTAAGTATATATTTTGTTAAAAAAAGTCAAAAGATATATTATAAAATTTACAATTACATAACTTACTTATTTTAAAATTTTATATCAATTTTATATGTATGTTATATCAATAATTAATAAACACATAAAGTAAAACATATTTTATTCGAATTTTTCTAATTTTTTTAGCATTTGGTTGTTCAAGGGTAGAATTAGGGGGATTGGAACGGTGTAGGATCCCTTTAATTTGATAAATTTTTGTTACTAATATATAATTATTAGTATTTTTTTAGGATAAAATAAGATATTTAGTTATTTATATTGCAATAAAATTATTGTTATTATATATAAGTAAATAAAAATAAAATAATTAATATAAAATTTTATATTTTAAAAATATTATATTTATCTATCATATAAAATAGAATTTTATTTATTATTAAATAATTTATGATATAAATTTTAATTTATCTCAATCTCATATCAAATAAATTATTACTCGGCACAAACTTTGATTGCATGAAAAAAAAATGTAGTAGCACAGAAGGATTGATCTTAAAATAATGAAAATTTCACACCTCACCCTAGCAATGTTTTTTTTTTCTTTTTTTCCTGAAATAATTATCAATAATTTATAATGTTAATTTTTAAAATGATATTTATTAGTATTATTCACGTTAAGACGACACTAAACACACGCATTGCCAAACATACGATTCATACAACCGACATCTAGGAATGAAATAAACAAGGGGCAATTTCGTGAAATTCAAACCCCATAGAAACATCCAAAGTGGTAATGCAGGGCATTTTAGAAATTCCGCACATTAAAATATTATTACCGTCAAGCTTAAGAATCTTCAAGTAGCTAACCGTTGCTTATAGCGTTTGCCTCCAAAGCTAGTACGAAACGTATGCCAGTGTGTTTTCGTTTATTGAGCAACAGAAGGCAAAATAAACTCTCTCAGAAAGAGAAAAAGTACAGAATCTAAGAGGCGACTCGACAATTGAGCTTAAACGTAATATAGCGTAATTAAGGGTCACAGCTAAAAGCCAGAGGTACTTGTATTTATGATTTGTATGTTGTTGTAAATTTGTGATTTCAAATTGGGTGCAGTTATAAATCAAATTTCTTGACTGTTTTGTTTTTACGAGTTCTTATTGCGTCTGCTGATTGAGTTGTGATGGAGCCGGAGTTCTGGTGATTTTTTCAGTGACTTTCTGTTATAGTCATTTTCATCAGTTATTAAATCTATCTTATCCGTCTTGTTCTCGCGGAGAATTTTTGTAAAGTTTTGATAATTGGGAGGAAAATTCGAAAAATGGGGTTTCTTAAACATCGTTCTTCTTCTTTTCCCATTTTTTTAGCTTTCAGAGGCATAGAATCACGGGTTTCATTCTGTTATTGCAGAATTATGTTGGATCAAATTACCTTTTTTTCTCGGTAAAATTAATTATTTTTTCTCCATTAGAAACCCAGTTCGAGATCGAGATCGAGATGTATGATTCGTGGTTAATTTCTTAAGTTAGATTTTGTGTGGTTTTACTGAAATTTTTTGCTTAGGATTTGTGGATGTTCTTTCCCTCTCTGCTTCTAATTTGCTAAATACTTGTTAGAATTTGTTATTCTGCTATCGTTTGACGAATTCAAAGCCTAAGATTTTCCTTCCGAAAAAAGAAAGAAGCAATTATTCTTCTGAGCTCAGTGCAATTGTTCTGTGGCGAGCAAGTCGTGAAGTTGTCGGGAAATCTAGAAAACTTTAAATTTTTTGTTCAAATAATTTGGAGTTATGTATCTACTACATCAAATTTATAGAAATCCGACAAATTTCCTAAAACAATGTTTGTTCTCCTTAAAATGAATTTTTGGCTAGTTCTAGTGAATTTGCTTGCGGTTTTGAAATCTTATGCATTTCTTCGTTATGTTGTTTCCAGTTCGGATATCCAATCACCATCTCGAGAAGTGAAATTACTTAATTTTCTTCATTCTAGAGTAAAAATCATATATGGGTTCGTTATCATTACCGCTACCTGATATTGGGAGAAATTACAAGAAGCCACCAGGAATTGGATATATAGAGTACATGAAGAAATCATCAATTTCGTTTAAAACCCATCAAGCCGTCGTTCTGATTGTTACTTTCTTAGCATATACTAGCTACCATGCTGCTCGGAAAACTACGAGTGTGGTCAAGAGTACTCTTGATCCCCAATCCTCAGATTTGGGGTTGAAGCATGTTCCATGGAAGATAAATTACCTTCAGGAACCACCTAAAAGCAGGATTTCATGGGTGCTCGGCGATGGCTGGGCGCCTTTTAATGGAACAGATGGGACTGCTCTTCTTGGTGAACTTGATGTGGCTTTCCTTTTAGTATATGCCATGGGAATGTACTTCTCTGGGCATTTGGGTGATCGAATGAATTTAAGGATATTTTTGACTATAGGAATGGTAGGAACTGGTGTATTCACTTCCCTTTTTGGTGTTGGTTATTGGACAAATACTCATAGCTTTTACTACTTCCTTATAATGCAAATGATTGCTGGTTTGTTTCAATCAACTGGATGGCCTTCAGTAGTTGCAGTAGTTGGTAATTGGTTTGGGAAGAAGAAGAGAGGGCTAATCATGGGTATATGGAATGCTCATACTTCTATTGGGAATATTACTGGTTCTTTGGTTGCATCTGCTCTCTTGAGATATGGATGGGGCTGGTCTTTTGTTGTGCCTGGTCTCTTAATTGCCTTTGTTGGTTTAGTGGTTTTTCTCTTTTTGCCTGTTAGTCCTCTATCTGTTGGAGCTATTAGGGAAGAAGATGATTTGCATTCTCCTAAAAAAAGTGTGGAGGGTCTAACAGAACCATTGTTGACATCAGAGGAAGAAGGTCATGGGAAAGCTGTAGGGTTCATTCAAGCATGGAAAATACCCGGAGTTGCTCCTTTTGCTCTCTGCCTCTTCTTTGCCAAATTGGTGGCTTATACATTTCTATATTGGCTTCCCTTCTACATTAGTCACACAGGTAACTGAATTTAGCTTTTTTTCTAAATGTGACTTACCGTTCATGTAACTATGTTCTATTAAGAAGTTTATGTGCATCACTTCTATCAAGAAGTTCTTTAGAACCTTAGAATCAGCAAGAGATGATCACATGGAACTTCTTAACGGAACCCTTTGATTTTATTTTATTTTTTATTATTTTTTATCTATCTTTTTAGTTCTTTGTTCAAATATCATAAAACTACTATCCATTCCACTAACTCCATGGAATCGCTTGTTGCAGCTATTGATGGGAAGTATTTGTCCAGTGAAACAGCTGGAACCTTGTCAACGTTATTTGATGTTGGTGGAGTTCTTGGAGGAATCCTAGCAGGTCATATTTCGGATCGCCTAGATGCAAGAGCAATAACAGCAGCAAGTTTCATGTATTGTGCCATTCCTGCACTTTTTTTCTACCGAAGCTATGGACATACTTCTTTGACCCTAAACATTTCCCTTATGTTTATATGTGGCGTGTTCGTAAATGGGCCATATGCTCTTATAACAACAGCAGTCTCGGCTGATCTGGGAACACATAGCTCACTGAAAGGGAATTCGCGGGCACTGGCAACTGTGACAGCAATTATAGATGGCACAGGATCTGTTGGTGCCGCAATAGGACCCCTAATGACTGGCTACATTTCTGCTAAAAGCTGGAGTTTGGTTTTCACAATGCTAATGGCATCAGCTCTAGTTGCAGGGCTGTTTCTGACTAGGCTAGTTGTGGCAGAGGTTGCTGCAAAAATTGAGGAATCCAGGTCACAAGGAGAGCCTAGATCTTCTTCTGCATCACTTGAAGTGTAATTGTGTGTGTGTGTATATATATATGGGATTATGAGATTAGATTGCTTGCATTAAATCCATTAGCGTTTGTAGACTATACATTCCAGCCACTGCTTGATAAATGACAAGTGGATCCTCACGAGGATTAGAGAAAGGAGAAGATGTTTTGGGTCTTGTCCATTACTTGTGCATTGGAAAAATGTTTGTATTTCATGTGTGTACAATTTTGAATCAGAAGGAATGAAAAATTTAGAATTCCATAAAACGCAATATTGTTTTTTTGTGTTTTGTGGTTTTAGAGAACTGTTCAAGACCAACTATGTTGTGTGAGGAACAGTTGACGCACTTTTGTGATGTAGTATCAATTCAAGTGATCCCTGCTGATTTTCCCCTTTTCTTTAATTTCTCTGAAACGCTTAATCTTGAAAGATAAGAAATGGCTCAAACTTCAAACAGACTGGCTTCATTCTAGGAATGCTCGGGTAGAATAGAGCCGATAGAGATTTGAGTGTAGTTGGCGGGACTTGGAGAAGACATGCAATATACGAAAAGATGCTTTCTTTTTCTACTTTCGCTGATGCAAGAACCACATGAATGGAGCAAGTGGATTATGTCTGGGGCCACAGCAAATGCTATCCACTGTAATATTAGCAAAAATGTTTTTTACACGTAAATTCACGTACACAATTTTATTAATTATCTTTTAATATTTAATTAATAACTTATAAGTTATTTAAATCTATAATATTACTCATTAAATTATTATCATAATTACGTATCTTATTTTAATGTAAAAATTATTTATTATTTTTAAAATAAATAATGATGTGATATTTTAATAAAATAAAATATAAAAATAATGAAGCTATTTTTTTTTAAAAAAAGCATAATTATTCAACGTTAAGTAAAAAAACAATTAATGTGAATTGAATAACGCAATAAAACAAGTAATTGATTCATAAATAGTAATGAATAACGCACACATTAACGTACCATGTCTATTCCAATCGGCATTTTAAAATATTATAATATCCACATGATTTGTTAAGTGGATGCCTTGTAAAGAGGCATCATGAAGTACTAGGGTATAGGAACGAACGACCTTTTTCTCGGAAGAAAGTGCAATATTTGTAGTCATTGGATTAGACCCATAATCTCTTTGGACCCCAGGAATAGTTTAATCAACATCCTGACATACTCGTGGTTGTAAATTTTGCGGTACAATTTTAAGGATTTAATATTTCCTTGAGTTTACCATGGATAATAATTATCTTCTTCCTTTTATTGTTGACTTTTAGAAAAAGTAATTCTAAAAAAAAATTAATATTATTTTTTTTAATTAATAATTCTTTATTATATTAATTATAATTGTATTAAAATTTAATAACATTAAAAAAAACACTTTTAACTTTTATTACATTTATTATCTTGTGATTGTTCTTCTATTTAAATTGTATATTGCCTATAAAAATAATAATAATAATAATAATAAATAAAATGTTGTATGTTCCCACGTAAGTTGTGAACCTTTTCACTTGCAATTAACCCTTAGCACAGTGGTAAATAAAAGTGACTAGATCTAAAAATTGTGGTTTCCAATTTCGTTAAAAGCAAATTTGTTCAGCTTCTCAATGAATTTGTAAAAGCAGAGACTTAAAAATCCCCTTCCCAAATTTAATTTCCATGTTTAGATTGCATAGAGGGTAGCAAAGTTTTTTTTAAATAATTAATTAATTTATATAATTTATAAGTTATTAACTATTAGTTTCGTTATTATAAAAAATACTTATTTTATTTTCATAATTAAAAATAAGTATTTTTTTGTCTATCAAAAATAACATTTGTAGTCTCATAAAGATTACTAATTAACTTTAATAAATAACATAATTAAACATACCTAATCTAAAAATTACAAAGTTCAAAATATCCATTTACACCTAATACCAAAACTAATGGGATATTTTTCCATATTAAATTATGCTTGACTATGGAAAAAATAAATAAAAAATACTTCACCATACCTACTGTGACCTTTTTTTTTGGCTGTTATTAATCCCTCTGCTGTGTATAAGCATGACAACATGTATACTATGGCCATTGCTATGTCTAGTTTTCATATCCTCTTTCAATTATGTGTATCACTTTTCTTTTGCTTTTTTAATTTCTTTTATAAAGCTTAGTACATGATGGATTTGATCACTTCCCCAAGAAATTAGACTGTTATTTAACTTCAAAATACCATCCTATTAAAAGAGAAGAAAATAATAAGATAGAATTTGTATCTATCGTGATCACAAAGCTCGAATGCACTATCATCTGGCTAAAGAGTTTGGCTTTGGTTGTGTAATTTTGAATTCCAATTGTGAATTAACGGGGGCCATGGTCAATCACTCGACACTTTCTCTTCTCCATTAGTTGGTGAGCTTTATGCAACGTGGAACGGATTAAATTTCAATCCTGATATGGAATGTGTGGACACGATAGATATAAACTGATATGTAATTTTGGAAAGGAAGTTAATGCTGTTCATCTTTTCTAAAAATTTATTTAAATATAAACTACATATTATTAAAATAATAGTTTTTGAATTAAGAAACATAAACAAATTTAAATTTAAAAAATTTCAAATACAACTAAATTTTAATAATTTTAAAGTGATAAACTTCATGTGATGTTTAGTTGAAATGAATGTAAATGAATCAGAATTGATTCTGTGTGTTTGGTTGGGTAGAATTGGGGACGGAATGAAATCAATTACTAAACGAGAAGGAATCACGATTTCTTCTCCCCTTTAGGAATCATCATTTCATTCCCATCTAAACTTTTTTTTTCCAATTTTACACACACTCAAAATATAACCCTAAACCCAAACTCTAAACCCAAAATCCCAAATATTTAAACCCAAAATCCCAAATCTCTAAACCCTAAATCCCAAAACCTAAAACCCTAAACTTTAAACCCCAAATCCTAAATCCCTAAACCCTAAATCTCAAACCTCAAAACCCTATACCTTATTTAAAAAAATAATAATTTTAATAATATATTTCTTTTTAATTAAGTAATAATTATTTAGAAAATAATAATTTCAATAATATATTTTATCTGACGAAAAAATAGTAATTAAATAACATTATTTGAATTTTACTGAATGTAGGGGTATTAAGGTAATTTACAGCCTTTTTTATTCCATTCCAGTGGAAAACCAAACACTGTAATCCTGATTCCGAGTTTGATTCCAATGGTCAACCAAACAACATTGTTTCATTTCCATTCCATTCAATTTCGATTTCGATTCCGATTTCCATTCTATTCCAAACGCCACCTTATATACATGTGAGGGAAATATCTACGGAAGTATGTCTATTGTTTTGCTCTCTCTTTTTTTAACCAACCATGATTGTTAGATCCAACTTTGTGAATAACGGCAAATCCTGAGCCTATTTTTTTAAAAAAATAATAAATAAAATAAATAAATAGAAAAGGCAAAAACAGCAAATTTTCTCCAATTATTTCAATTATGTGGTCTAAATAAGTTTCTCTCTTAAAAATAGAGGTACCGTAGTTAACAGAAGCCCATGGATAGTTGAACAACAGATAGCCTGATAGCTCGTATTCATTGGAGAGCTCTCTCAAATCTAAAATGCAATATTCCAGGAACCAGGATCGGGCATGTACATTGGAGTGGACGTACTTGGATTCTCTCATTATTTTTATTTACTTTTCATCTCAATTCATATTTCATATTCAATGCAAGTAAATTTTAAATGCAAGATCCCACGGAAAAACCAAAGTTTTATGAGACAAATGGTAGGAATGAATAGTAATCCTAGTTCTTCTTCAAAAAAGTACTTACTAGCTTTCACACAAAACCAAACCCTCTACATGTTGAAATGCTCCACCTGTTCTCCATGTCACCTATAATCATGCTCCACATAAAACTCGAGCATCCCACAGATCGTTCCTGTGCTATACACGTAGTGTACCTACCTTAAAAGCTTTATTTGCTATAAAACCAGCTAGCATCCCATAATCTCTTCGTAACCCTCCCTTACTACACCAGCCTGAGTTATGAAATTTTAAATCTAATTCTTAACATTTAACTGGCATTAGTTTAGCGGCACAAAAACGTTCTCTAAAAGGTCTTGTCCCTTGGTTCTCATTCAGACCACCTTTAGATCGTAACCAAAGTTAAGAGCTAAATCCTAAAGTCCAACACATTATAGAATACAATTTCTTTCTTCTTTGATAAAAGAACCAAGCTTAAACGGAGATTGCCATATTCAACCCAATAAAAAATACCTATAAAGTTTCTTGACCACCTACAAAAAAAGAACTGCTTATATTTTGGGTCAATGAAAGAGTAATCATATTTGTCTATTTGATGACTTATAGATAATATGAGCAATTTCTTCTCATAGAAAGAGAGAGGGGAAAAAAGAGAAGAAGAAGATGACGACTACTAGTGATTTTCTCTCTTTTCTAGATGTAAAATGACTTTCTTATCTGTTCACCATTATATTCCTTGAAATAAGCATGCAACAAAATTATCAACTAAATATAGATATCCCAGATGATTCTCGTTACTAAATGTAAAATTAAGACAATGGAGGAGAACAAACAACTTCAATTTCAAACAGCTTTCACTTTTTACATCCTTTTAACTTTTGGCCTCTATCAAAACGATGTACTCTCAAAGTCCAAATTTATGAATGCAAAAGACATACAGAACAATGTCCAAAGTTGGAATTCATTTGAAGCCCAAAATATCTAGTACATATTGTAAAATTGAATTGATCACAAAATAACATGTTAGCTTATACATAATTATACATGTGTACATAAATGAGCATACATTATGACAGTGTGTGCATATAACATAGGTATTATATATATACGTCATGTACAACTAACATGTTATTTTAGGATCAATTCGATTATGTATAATTTGTAATGTACATGCTATTTAAGGCGGACTGTGTCATAATTATAATGGGGAAGTTTATAATTAAAATTTATCGAACATAATCAGACAACCTAAGTCTTACTAATAGCATCAATTGATAAAAAGTAAGTCTTGACAAAAAATTCTTGGAAGTAATTTTGACAATTTACAAAAGAAGGTTAAAAAAGAAATCTTCAAAGCAAGTTAAATTCTAAGGGAAATTGTTACTGACATAGCACCTGAGTAAACCTTCGGATGCCTAGAAGAGGCCTCCATTATCAAGGTTTTCAGGTAAACTCCCTCATGTCAATCTAAAAAACTAGCTAGAAGGTTAAGCTTAGTTCTACATATACGAAATCAAAATTCGGAAGATTTTGGTTCTCCAGCTGGTAGCTTACCTTGAAAATAGCCTCCTTGCATTGGGATTGTACTTTATGCGAGTATCTAAGGGTTACTCAATATTAAAAAAAATTCTAGCTAGCAATGATGCAATTATTGGAGTAAATTGCTAATCAACATCCCTCCTGCCCAAAGCTTAAAACTGTACTTCAAGAAGCCTAGCATTTTTTTTACTAACAAATATATCAAAGGTTTTGAGTATCGGGACACTTATACAGACACAAATAGTTATGTTCTGCGCATCCCAAACAAATCTCTCTAGAATGTTCAAGAGTAACAGAGAAGAACCATAAGGACCTAATAGGCAACCATAACACAATAACAATTATCTAATTCAAAAACATCAACTGGAGAACTCGTCTTTAATTGTTCTTTATTAACAATATAAATCAAATCTTTTCTTGAGGGCAAGTTCATCAGAAATAATCTATAATCTTTCAGAATTATTGTTCCTATGCTTAATCCTTCCTTTAATTCTCTTAATCAGTAAAAAATTCTTGATCTTACAATCAATAGAACAAAAATTTCCAAAATAAAACCTGGATTATTGATGGCGTCGAGAAGCAACTAGTCATCGTCCTTCCCTTTCTTGGGCTTGCGATACTTCTCCTCTACTTGCTTAGCCATGATGAGAGCTGTATTAGCTAGCTTCTTAATGTTAGGAACGTCGTAGTTTTGAGCGATGTATACTCCACAGACTGTCCCTGATATAAAGGAGAAGCAACTCCTTATGATCCCCATCCAAATCTTCAACCACAAAGCTTACGACCCTAACTTCAATTAGTGGAGAATTAGGGCTTGGGATTTGATACAGATGCTCTATTGGGACTTTTATGTTGAATGACTTGGGGTTCGAAATTTCTCGCTGCTTCGGAATCCAGATAGCCGTGGGGGATTGTGATGATCGTGCTCTCTTCTTTTTTTTTCTTCCTTTTAATACAAAATGCTCTTTTGTCAGTTGTATTCGCGAAAAACGTGGGATTATCCTGAAGAATGAGATTCTATGATTTCATATTTATAATTTGTATGTTGCTAAAATAAAACAAAGTTGAAAATCTATGTGTAATATATATTAAATATAGTGTAAAGTTATAAATGTAACTATATCATTTATTTGGATGGTTGTTAAATAAAAAATAAAAAATATTTTATAACTAAATATAATTTGAGTTTAAAAATATAATGAGATGTAATGTAATTACAAACCAACGTCATAAAGTCATTTTCTTACTAAAATTATCTAACATAAAAGTTTTTCAATAACTATAGTAACAAAACAGGATAAAAATTTATTGCTAACTATTTTATACATCTATAGTATACAGGATAAGTTGCAACAAAATCCTTTAAATTATGTAATTTGTGTCGTTTAATCCCTCATATTAGATGTGATGTTATTTAGTCCTTTAGTTTTGTAAAACGATAGATTAATGATAAATTATATTATTTTAATTATTTTTTTATTTAAAATATTATTATTTTATATCAAGTAATTAAAACACAATTAAAATACTAGTATTTAATAATGATAAAATTAAAATTTATATGAAATATTTTTTTAATAATAATAAAATTAAAAAAAATATTTAAATATATATATTTTAGTTTTTAATGAAAATAAATATTTTGATAAATATTTTTATAATAATCGTGACTTTATCATCGTTAAATGTTATTATTTTAATTATATTTAATCACTTAATAAAAAAATTATTAAAATAATATAATTTTTTTAATCCAACTTTTTTACAAGTTTAATGGACTACGTGATAATGTTTTTAACTTAAAATACCAAACGATATAAATAATTTAATATAAAAGATTTATGTGATATTTTTTTCTATTTTATATAAATTTTAAGTCACACTTAAAATAATTTTAAAAGTAAGATCATTAATATTATCATATTTTTTAATAATAACATATATTATTTTAATATTTTATTAAAAAAATTAAAAACTAAACCCTCCAATGTTTTTTTATAATATTAAAAAATTTACTTTCTTTACATATATGAAATCTCATCTTTTATATATATAATTCTTTTAGGAAAAAATGCATGCAAAATTTAAATATGTTTTAAAATTTAGCGAGTTTGATTAACAATTATTAGTTTCAAACAATAATCATTATAATTTATTCACGATAAAACTGTTTTTATTTTGTTTTTTTGTTTTGATACCCTAACCATTTCTATTCTTTCCCTTTTTTTTTTGTTAAAGATTTAAAAAAAATACTTTATTTTCTACCGGAGAGAGACTCTATTCTACAAATTTGTCTTCGTTTGATTTTTGTTTTATCATCTTTAATTATTTATTTTTAACTAACTTTAACAAGTATATCTTATTGTGTAATAATTTATTTATCTAGATATGTATATGTGATCATTGTAGTGTTTATATTTATTTTGTTTGTATTTTATTTTCAATTATAATATTCATTTAAATATGTTGTGTGCTTAAAGTTTTAAATATTACAATATAATATTAAGATATTATTTTTTCTAAAAAAACATTAAAGATATCAATTAAAATATCAAAGTAGATAGATACATAGCCTTATATAAAATATTATGTTTATAAAACTAATATTTCATTCAATAAAATATTAGTTTTATTAAATTAAAATTTTATATATTTTTTTAACAATTATTAAGATATTATTTTATATACATATATTCTTTTACTTACTAAAATTTTAAAATAATTGATATATAGTTGAAAAAAATCTTGCGATACTTAGTAAAAGTAATGGAAAAAATTATATTAAAATGCTTTTAATTAACGTATTTAAATGTTTTATTATTAAAAATAATTTACTTGATATATTTTTTAAAAAATATTTGATTATAAATTATCCAAATTTTTATTATATATATGTTGTGGAAACAAGAAAAAAAAATGAAACAAATAGGGTATATTGTATTTTTGTTCATACCACTATTAAAGTTTTAATCTAATTTTCAATGTTTAGTAAGTGTAACAAATAAAAAAAATTGTAATTTTTGTTAGTTTAGTTATTAGAATCATATAATTTTTTATTTTTTTATATGAACTTATTATCCCTAATTTGTAATTTTTGTTGGTTTACAATTAAACTGATGCCAAGAATAAAAAATATAACATTTAAACAAACGACATAAGGGACAAATGTATTATACTTAACCAAATTAGGGATAGTAAGTTCTATATTTTGAAACATCTAAACAAAATAGGTCAGACGAGATAAAAGTTAGGAACAAAAATATTAATACTTTTATATCAAATAAAATTAATGTGTTTTAAATATGTTATTTGAAAAGAAAAAATATTATAGGTATTTTTTATTCAAATAAAAGTGTTATTTAGTTATCTAATTTTAAAAAAATTATTTATTAATCTTTTAATTTATAAAAAAAATACTTATTTGTCATTTTTTTTATAAAAAAACATTTATTAATCATTTTATTTATAAAAATTGAATAATAAAAAGACTTTTATTAATAAAAAATTTAAACAGACAATGATAAGAGTATTTTTATCATTTATGCCCAACTTCTCAAACAAAAAAAAATTAAAAAAATATAATTAGTACAAATATTATTGTCTTTTATTTTATCCTATCATTTAAATACCTCCAATAATTTTACTTTTTTTAAAAATAAATTTAAAATTATTAAATATTTTTTATACTCTTTTTATAGATAAAATAATTAAATATTATTTTTTAAAAATTAATAAACTAAATAATATATTTTATATAAATAAAAGATCCTATGTTAACTTCCATCTTATTTGAAATAATAGAAAGTGAGTTATCCTAGCATATTTTATTGACATATAAAATTTATTTTTTTCCTCACATGTTATTATTATATGTTTTTTTTAATGACCGGATGGTTATAACATTTAAACTAATTTTTATAGATGAAAAAAATACATTTTTAAAAAAATTATAAATAAAATTAATTAAATAATTATCATATAAAAATGAAATAAGAAAAAGAAACGTATTTAACACAAGCAAAAATATTATGCGAAGCGACCTAACACCATTGACAACCCTATGAAAATGATTTTACTGTAGCAGTTTTGCTTTCCCGGAAAAATATTGACTTGTGAGTAAAATTATTTCTGAAGCGAACATTTCTCTCTCTTTAGAATTAAGAAGCAAATCAACATTGTTAAAACCTCTCCCACCGACGTTGCCTCATCTCCATCTCATTCCGAATCCGGTTCCCGATTTGCTCAATCTTTCATATTTTACGTGTTTGTTTATCTCAAATTTACTTTCATATTCAGGGATTTCATTTATCATCTGTTTCTCTATCTAGTCTTTTGTTTTCTCAAGTTCAACATTCTAGGGTCGTGCATCTTCAATCGGTATCGATATTATAGGAAATTATTTACCATGTTTTCCACAAGAACGAAATTATTATGTTAAGGCTGTACAGCAATTTGATCATTTTCTGTGATCGTCTTCACGAATTCGTTTACTTGCAGAAGCAAGACTTTTGTTTTCCTTTTAATATTCTCCTCAATTTTGGAGGATAACGTTTTTCGTGGCAACTAATATGAGAGAATTATTGCCAGTACATTAAATTTAAATATTTCTGTGCAGGCTAGATTTCAATTACAGGAGCTACTTTTGCTGATTTCTGCATAAAGATTGGTGGGGTGTTCACTGAATCAAAGCCTCTGCCTATTTAGCATTATGAATGCCTAAAATTATGTTCAATCTCGGTGGAAGATCACACTAATTCCGTTTTGATGACTCTTATTGCTGGACAATACTGAAGAGGTGGAGTTTGTCCAAATGGGTCTAAGTTATATAGGCGTCTCGGCAATCTGTACAATATTAAGCTTTGTGGGTTTACAGTTGTGGACTAAATCTTCAGTAATCGGGCTAAATTCAGAGGGACTAATTCGTGAGGACTATATTCATGGGGGAAACGTTGGCCGTGTGTTTGAATTGCTTTTGGGATCTTATGGGACTATTACGCTGCTTGCAAGTTTTGTGCTCAATGTATTTGTTCTACTCGTTCTAGTCCTTAAGGTAAGCTTAGATCCTGAAACCTGTTGTGGTGTTGCTGGTTTCCTTGTATGTATGTATGAATGTACGTATATAGTGATCTAACGTTTGACTATTTTACATTTGTGTAACATTTATATAATAGGTTTATCTGATATGATCGTTCATGCGTTGGTTTCAGTTGGCTTTAGATTTAATCTCTATCTACTGAAGCCAATGCTCGTAAAGGAATTCATAGGGCTTCTTAAGAGGGTTGTTTGTTGGAATCATAGATAAATAGACCTTGAAGATGGGCTAAGAGGCATAGTATAGTTATCTGTGTCAAACTGATAATGGTCTACTCCTGCTAGAATGATTGGATAACTGCTCTGACAACATTTTTTTGTTTACAATAATCAGCTTCTACTTTTCACATGCAGACTATCTTCTTTGCACAATTGTATCCTTCTGAAACCCATAAGCTTGTGGAACGACTAATCAATTATGTTATCTATAAGGTAAGCTTTTTAATTGATTGGTTGCTTCGCTAGCACTTTCCTAGGTGAAAGGGTTGGTATTGGTGTAGTGTTTATATAGGTTGGGCATTCAAAGTGGTACTTTGGCAACCTTTGGGTCTGCATTATCTTGAAAAGTTTTTTATTTTAATTTTCATATTATGATTATGATTAATTATAACTGTTATGTGGTTTCATGAATCATGAACAGGGGACTTTTCTTCCCCTGGTTGTTCCACCAACAATATATCATGCAGGTCTCTGGTCAATCTGGTTAGTTGTTATTTGTTGTTTAAAGGTAATGTGATATAATGTTTTACAAAAGAACGCTTATTTTTGTATTCAGTATTAATGGATGGACTAGCTTATTTCTTAACTTGTATTGTATAGATGTTCCAAGCTTTGGCTAGGGACCGCCTTGAACGATTGAATGCTTCTCCTTCTGCTACACCGTGGATGTATTTTCGTGTGTATTCAGTATTGTTGTTGGTCTTCTTTGTTGACATTTTATGGTATTGTCTTTATTTCCTCTTGCTTGTAGAAAATTGCTTCTAGTTTTGTATGTATTTCTTGATGTAATTTTGTGAACCGAGACTCTAGAATAGGTATCTTTCAATTTATGCCATTCAATTTTTTATTAGCTACATTCCAAGCAAATGACAAGTTCATTGTGGTTGTCCTAGTCTGGTGGGTAAGGCTTATCTCCCATCCTTCAATTCATAGGTTTGAACCACAACCAAACACCGTTTGATCTAAAAATGACTAGTTATCCGAGAACTAATGCAGAAAATGCTACTTCCAATATTTGAAATATATGGTTAGTGGAATCATATTTAATTAGGTGGCTACTTTTTCAGTCATTATATTGTCTATTGCTTAACTAGTCCACAACTGCTACTCACAAATCTGGAAGTAGATTATTAGTAGAATCCTATTCCTTTGGAAAGATCACTGAAGACATGGGGTTTTCTCTTTAAATATGTTCCTTGTTTATCATGTATACAAGTTCCATTTATATATTTATTTATTTTTTGAATGAATACAACTTACATGACCTAAATTGCATCTTGTGCCTTTTATTGGCTGCATACAGGGTACAGTTGTGTTTTCTAGTATATAGAACGATGGGGTTACCTGTGTTCCTGTTATTGTTATTTGAGCCTCTCAGTATTGCTTTTGAGACATTACAGGTAAAGATATTGGAGAACCTGCTGTTAACTTTCATGATGGTTTGATTACCTAATAAACTTCTTGTATTTTCATCTGAAAGCTAAGAACTCAAGTTGACAGGATTATTCAGTATTTTAAATTTGTGTTCAGGCTATTTTGGCACATGGATTTCAATTGCTTGACATATGGCTTAATCATTCAGCGTATAGCAGCTCTGATTGTGGAAGATTCAATTTTTTTGACACATCAGCTGCAGGTTTCCAATATTTCTCGCGTTATTCTATATTCTGACTGAATTATTGGGTGTTTCGCATGCCTTTTAGTTTTAATGATTTCCTCTGGATTTTAATTAAATACACACTTCATGAAATTTCTTCTGACATATTTAAAAGTACTGAGACCTTTCTATTAAATTCATAATCTGGAAAATAAATTACTCATATTGGCTTCATTATTCAGTTACTCATTCTGCATCTTTTGTCATATTGTAACGGGAGAAACTTTTTGTATGAAACAGAGTATAGCAACTACATGATGATGCTTCCTGTTTATTGTGAATGCTTAGTTAGTGGTTTAAATTCTTCGTCTCTGGGCTTTTACAATTGAAATTAAAAATCAACATGATGCTGAGAAAATGAAACGTGTCTCTACTTCATTTGGTGTAACTGGTATATATATTAGTTTCTTCTTGTCATGGAAGGTGCTTTCTGATGTTTTCATTTTGCAAATTTAACGGGTCATGTTTGTTGTGTGATTGCATGTTGACTTTCCATTGCTGAATGTGCTCTTTCTTAGTACGTATATTCCTTGTATAGTCAGACTAATGTTTTATCTCTTTCAATGTGGTATGACTCAGCTGGTTCAATATTGGAATGGAAAGGCATGCTTACTCGGGATTTGGGTTTCTTTTTGGATATGGCAACCTTGTTAATGGCTCTTGGTCATTATGTGCATATATGGTGGCTACATGGCATGGCATTCCAACTGGTTGAAGCGATCCTCTTCCTAAATATACGTGTAAATAATTGTGTGATTACTTTATGCTACATTTCACTATGAACTGCTTATTAGTTAATTGCGGCATGTGAGAACTCAATCATTCTACTTCATGGTTCTTTCATTTTGGGCAGGCCTTGCTAAGTGCAATTATAAAGCGTGTGAGAGGATTTATGAAGTTGAGGAAAGCCTTAGGTGCTCTTCATGCAGCACTTCCAGATGCAACACCCGAAGAGCTGCAAGAATATAATGATGAATGTGCTATTTGTAGGGTATGCTTAGTATGCTGGTGCTCTATTAACTTTTTTTGCTGGATAACTTAAAATAATAACATGATGAAATTATAGGAACCCATGGCTAAGGCAAAGAAGCTACATTGTAGTCACCTTTTTCATCTTGCATGCTTGAGATCCTGGTATGATTTGTACTATTTGTTGTTTGACAGCCTTTGCTCTATGTTATGTTCCCCTTTATCCATCTTTTTTTCCTTGATTGTGTTTTTGTTTTTCTTATACATGCTGATGCTTGTTACGTGCTGAAAATCACTTGATGGCAGGTTGGATCAACGTTTAAATGAGTCGTATTCATGTCCAACATGTCGAAAGCCACTTTTTGCTGGTAGGCCTGAAGAAAACGTGGTTGATCCACCTGGTGTTGAAATTTCAAGTGATGAGCAGCTTGCAAGGCAGTTGAGTTTGGGTCTTGATCTACAAAACATTTCTGGAAATGCCCTGCCAGCAGAAGTATTCCCCAATCATATACATGTACCAACAGAAGGCAGTCCTTGGAGGTTCACTTCCTTATCTAGTCACAGTGTAGTTTCTCTTGCCTGACTTAACATACAGACTCTTTATGCATGTGTAGAAAGTAGTTTCACAAAATGGCATTATATTTCAGGGATATATGCTTTGGTCACTTTGGATTGTTGTAGCTCTTACAAGAAATAAACGAATGGTACCAGTAACTTAGAAAAATTCAGCTGTCATCAAATTTGTTGAATATTTGCTAGAAGTATTATAGAAATTTTAGAGATATGTAAGTCTTCCAAACAATCGAAATTTGGTAGTTAATTCTAAGTAGCTGTGACATTTTAATGACAGGAATATATATTGTATTTACGCATTGAAGTTCAACGTCAAATTAGTTATAAAAAAATAGAAACACAATGTTTTAAAAAGGGCCTCAACTCTAGGGAGTCAACTAACGAAAAGTTGCTCCTAGGAATATTCTTTAAATTTCCTTGTAAATCTCCAAAATGTTCTACAAATAACTGAGTTGACAAAAATTCTTCTAACAGAATCACTTTTCAAGGATTCCATCCAAATTTGCAAGATGTGAACATTTTTCTATGTTCCATTTATAAGTTTTTTTCCTTGTTTTGTTCGACAGGAGTGCTGGACTGGATTCAAGTTGGTTACCTCCTTGGTCAAACCAGGGAGTTGATGGTGCTGGTCCCTCTAATGGTGCTAGATCAGCTGGACTTGGGAGAGTTCAGATGATGATGAGGCATCTTGCATCAGTAGGGGAAAGTTATGCCCAAACTGCTCTTGAAGATACTGCATGGAACCTTTTCCCCATAGATTCTGCTCAGGCCACTGCATCTGGTTTACTTATTCCTGCTACGGGTGAAAGGTTCCCTGGAGCAACTGGTTTACATAGGAGGACTACCTCCCGCTCTGCAAATGATGACTTTGCTAACATGCTTGCAATGGCAGAGACAGTACGGGAGGTTTTGCCTCATGTCCCGGATGACATAATTTTCCAGGTATACTTTGTTTTCATTGTTCATTTAATCCTTAAGGGTATTTTTCGCGTTGGCCTTGAGTTATGTGATTGCTGTCTGGCAAATTACCACAGTTACTGTAAACTATTATAGTCTGAGGCTTGAAATCCTCATACGTGGTATTACTGGTACTATGCTGTTTTAGTTGAAGGTAAAGCCGTCATGCTTCTTGAAGAATGTTCTCTCTTTTTCCTTGGAATAACATTTTTTAAAAGTTTGTTATGCCTCAACTGTTTAATTGATATAAGCTTTGTTGGTTTTGTCTGTGTGAGTAAAGTTTTCCCATTTGGGTTCATTTACAGTGCAACATTTCTTATTATGCAGGATTTGCAGAGAACTAGTTCTGTTGCCGTTACTGTGAATAATCTGCTCCAAATTTGACGAGCCATTGTGATCTCTTTTTGTAGTAAGTGCTCACAACATGAAGCAGAAGCATATTTATTTAATTACTGCAAGGTTCTTCTCTCGTTTTATTTTATTTTCTTCTTTTTTTGGTTCGTATGTATAATGTTCATGCCAATGTATATAGGGCAGTTTGATGAATCAGTCATATAGAGGAAGTAAAAATGTAAGAGTAATAGCTCTTTTGTTCTCCATGGCCACTGTGCCCTGTGATAAAAATAAAATAAGTTTACTCCTGTATGATTTACAAATGTATAGGTTTATTTGCAATGTGTATTTGGTTTTGACAATTGCTTCCATTAGCCATTAAAGTTTACAGCACAACCAAATCCAGCAAATATATACTCAACTTTTCAGCAATTGGATATGTATTAACTATTAATCGTGTTATTTCTTTTGATTTTTTTTTTTTAAATATTTTTTGGTTTTGTGAGATTTGTTTATGATTTTGGATGCCAAATTTAATGACAGATCAAAGATAAAAAGAATCTTCCATTCGGAGCTTAAGTAGAAATTGGGGGTGGGTAAATCTATCTGGTTTAGGAAGAAATAAAGTGGGATTTATTTTTGTAATATGTTTTTTTTTTTATCAATAAGAGTGTTATCTCTCTTTTATCTCTTATTGGGTATTTAATTTTTTCAAAAGAACAAATTAAATGCGAAAATTAATTTCATTGGTTTGAAATATTACGTCACCAGTGATTAATAATTGTAATTAATAATTAAGAGCCTAAATATCCTTGACGAGGCGAAACATGTAATTGGTGTTAAGCCTACCAAGAATGCCGAACTCTTATGAGACATGAGACTCTGGTGGTCTTGGGTTGGGGGTCGTTCGGGAGCGTTAATCACTTGAATAGGCAGCAGTCAAGCAAATTGAGGATCACTTCAAGGAACAACTTTTCCATGAATAAGTCCTTATAGATGGAGTGCATAAACTTTATGCATTTAGTTGCGTATAGAAGATTAGACGTTAATCTGAGTACTAATAATCTCCTTTTATCATGGTATGCCTAACATACATGAACTTAATTCAATAATTCTTACCCTTGAAGGGATCGATATTGGTTCATTCTTGGTAAGTATTGTCTCATTAAAATTTGATAATTAAGATGAATCGTTAATTAATGATACTGTAAAATTTTGGTCGGTCAGAAAGCGGGTAATAATAGCAACAAACACGAAGCCACAAGCATGAGAACTAATTCAAAGGAAATCAGGATTCGAATGTTTTCGATAGAGACAAACCAATAAAGCTTTGAAATTCTGAACTTAGTTTTGCTTTCCTCTACTCGTAGTACGTAGTTTTCATTTTAGGACCTAAATTTCATATTTGTTTAACCCAATTCCAAAGACGTGTTTGGGATTTAATAATTTGAGTAATTATTAATCCCCTGGTGTTTCCAAACCACCTTCATTCTTTGGTTTTATTGATCCCATCGATATAATTGTTTCGAGTTGACCAGTAACTGATTGTTACCTATTATACTCTTTTTGTTGTTTCACTTTAGAGTAACATATATATATATATATTAAACTAATTAGTAATTACGTACTGTGTTGGTTGTTTAGTTTTTTTTTATTATTATTATTATTTTTATTTATGTCACATATCATCATACTAAATGAAAGAAGAGAAATGGTCTGGTCCAAATTCTCTTCCGCTACCAAAGGAAGCGTTCACCCCTGTTTATGCATGTTCTTTCTTTTTCTCCGACAAACGGTATAGTCTCCTTTGAAGTTCAAAGCATATATATATATATTACTAATTTTTCCCTTGATTTGTCATTTGTGAGAGTGTAAGGGGTGTTCTAAGTATCATTCTCTACTTAATCACTCTTGTGACTACGAGGTCTGTCACTAATTATATCAAAGAATAGAAAGTTGTAGTAATTTCTCATACAGTTTTTTAAGCTTTTATTCAAATCCCAATTTCAGTTGGTTTTCTAATATCTCCTTATGTCTTCTATTAATATTTGTTCTTTTATCATCCTTCTGATGTCTCTGTTCATGCAATATGGATGTAGAGCTCGCTTTATTGGATCTGGCCATCAAGAGGTGATTATAATTAGTCTCTTTGAAAAGTGAATACATTAGTCAATCACACATTGATTACAATCTGTCTACTTATTTCTACAATGCTGTTAATTATTTACTTTCAGCAGGCTTTGTTTTTTGTTGAACAAACCAATAACCAAGAAGAAATGGGTCCCGTTGTACAAGGAAGAAAGGGAGAAAAAATTAATAACATTAATGGTGATAAAGGACACACTGGTGCCACGATTACAAGTACCATTAGTCAAAGAAACTTAAAAGTAAGAGTTCTTCAGGTCTGTTTTAATTCTGATACTAATAATATTAGATAACGATATTTTTTTTATTATAAAATGTTTATTTTATTTTTATTATTAATTATACTTTTAGTGTTAGCGTTGTTATTATTATCCATACAATTATCATTAATAAATTAATACTAAAATCACGTAAATTTATATATTTTTTTTACATCTAAGTTATTTAGATTTTAACACGTGTTAATATAATATTGATAAATCATTTCTCTTAATTTTTTAAATAATTTTGATAGGTAATTTAAAGATTATGGGGGTAAAATTAAGTAATATTTGTATTTTTTTTTAAATGCAATTAATGGGCATTATTAACATATGTTCCTCTCATGTGTTGTGTGTGTACGTAGGAATTAGCAAGGAGATGGATGTTGGTTAAAGAAGCAAAAGGACAAGAATATGGTGATCATGTAGTGGTCACAGATTATGAGCCTCCACATCAAACACCGCCAATTCACAATAGAATTAATTAAATTAATAATTTACCCGCTCATATATATTTTTTTTAATCATTATCTACTATTAACTTTAACTACCTTTTTTTGTCCTACTACTTAATCAGTACTTTCGGCTCCATACATCGGCTTCTTCTTAAGTTGAGCAATTCATTATTATTATTGTTGTTTTTGATAGTTATATTTCGATTGTGCAAACATTAACCAATGATTTCCTATATAAATCTAATTAATACACTAAACACCACTAACGGTGTTGGGATATATGTTTATTGTAAGCATTAAATTTACATGACTTAGATCTTTTCGTGTGTGTTAAATTGTAACTTTAATTATCGATCTTAGTGTATCATTATTTAATGTTATAATCTGTCCGTAATAATATTTTTATATATTTATTATCATTTTTAACAAGTATTGTTTCTATTCATCAAATTATTTTTTTTAATATTTTTAGAATACTAAAATATATGCCATTTTATAAAAGATATAGATTTATAATATCAAATCTATTCTTATTTATGTTTTGTTTTATTCATAACTCTCTATAAAGATATATGTCTATAACGTGTATTGATTTTTAACTCTATTATCATATTAAAAATTATTAAAAAAATAATTTTTTAAAATTTGAATGATATTTTTATATATTTATTATGAATCATGTAACATTATTTTTAAAAAAATTGTAATAGAAAAATAAAAAAGATTTACATAGTACAATTAATAGGATACAAATTGAATTGATGAATTAGCATGTAATATGTAAAAACTAATAAATAAAATAAAACATAAAAAAAGTTTAATAACTAATTAAGTAAGAGAAGGAAAATGTCGAATTTCCTCAAATTCAAAACAACCAGAAAACTTCACCATGAACCAACCCATCAAACACATGCCAATTACAATCCCTATAGTCACAGCCTTACATAATAGTATAGATGTAATGCCATTTCCTGCTCTTTTTACACCCGTCTTCTCAAGATCATCTTCAAACCTACATTTTTCTTCATCAACTTTCTCTTCAACCAAACAATCCAAAAACTCTATTGGTTTTTCCGTATCCTTTTCAACCAAATTTCCTTTATACTCAACCAGTGCTTTGTCTTCAGCAAAACCCTCCCAATCAAAAACTATTTCTGGGTCCACATTAGCAGTGACCTCATAATCATCATCAACATTATCATCGTCTTTAAAACACGAATCCGTACAAGAACACGAAGAGTCATCATCAGTATTATGGTCGGGAATCGAAAAATTGAAATTACCATCCCACCCCCGAAAGACTGCTTCCATGTGCTCGAGTTTATGGTAAAAGTGTTGAAAATGATGAGACTTGCTACTTGGGTGAGATGAGATCTCTGCATACAATAAATTTTTAACAAACACTAAACTCTGCTCAAACTCATTCGAGACTAGTAGTCGATTTGGATGATCTTCCGGAAGAGACAATATCTCATTGAGTTGGGTTTCAACTTCTTCCAGTTTCTTCTGGAAAATTGCTTTCTTCTTTGTCATAATTTTTTTCTTTCTTTCTAAAATTGAAAAGGACGGAAAAGCTTGCGGTTACAATGTTTATAAATTGAGGAGGTTCTCCAAAATGGTAATAATGGTGGGTGACGGTTACCGGCTTACTTGCAACGTATGGGTATTTTTCTAGTTCGTATTGATTTTTCAGTTATTATTGAGAATTTGGGACGGGTTTATGCGATTAAATATAATTTTGCTTCTTATAAATCAACCATTAAAAAAAATCATTTTGTATAACTTAAATATTACTCAATTGATTAAATTTTTATTATATTAAAAAATATTTATAATTTCATTTTTAGTTATTATATGTTTTTTTTGTTATTAGAAAAATATGTGAATATTTTAAATATACATAAAAATATATATTTTTTATATCATAATAATAAAAATAATATATATAATATCTTAAAGAGTTGAAATGAATTTCCATCTATAGAATTGTGCTATTTAATTAAATTTTATTTATACTAATTATATTTACAATAAGCTATTATTATAAAACAATAATTAATAATTAATATATAAATTATCTATTAATTAAGACATATTTATTTTTTATTAATATATTATTATGTATCACAACTTATTGTTATATAATAAATTATTGTAAACTTTTTCTTTTGTTTACACTTCTATTGTTTTGACATTAGTCTCTCTCCTTCTTTAATCTTTAAGTCGAAGCTAGGAGTTTAAGCTATGGGTGGTAATAACACTATTGTCACTTCAATCACATTCAAGGGAGAGTAAAGATAAGTGATGTTTTACTACACTCTCTCACGTGTAAAGGCATATATATGTTCTTTCACAAATGCTTGTGATTTATATATTTATTTATTGATATAAATGGCGTAAAATTTATTTATTTATTATAAAAATAATATTTAAATTTTATATTTAATTTTTGTAATAGTTTATTCATATTGTTATTAAAAAATATTGCATAAGAATAAATTATTATTTTTTGCATTTTTTTAAATAAAATGTAACTAAAAATATAAAAAAAAAATTAAATAAAAATAAAAAATAATTGTTTGTTCGATGCGTAAAGAATCAAGATAGAAACATGCTATAAATGAGATAACATCTAAGAAAGGCGTGATCGTAAATGTTCTTTGATAGTTTCTTTCGATTCCTCGCTTTTAAAGGTTATTCAAAAGTAAAGAGACGTCAAAGATGATGACTTGACATTCAGAGAATCAATATGATGATGGAATGCTATGTCATCCTTCTTATTCTTCAAATTGAAAAGTAGTAGATAATTTATGTCTTAATTTACATCTGATCTATACAATCTTCGTCTTTCCATTGCTGTTGATGAAATTAATCCGCATAGTTCCCTTAGTAGTAGTTATAGCTATTGGCCTATAATTATGGTGACATACAACCTTCCTTCATGGTTGTGTATGAAAAGAAAATTCACAATGCTAGCATTATTGATATCAGGATCGAAACAACCCGGAGTTAATATCAATGTGTATTTGCAGTCTATGATAGATGACTTAAAGATGTTGTGAAATGATGGTGTAAATGTTTATGACGCACGTAAAGAAGAATACTTTAAATTGACGGGGGTTATTTTATGGATAAATAATGATTTTTCTGTATATTAAAACTTATCAAGACATGCAATAAAAGGTTATATATGATGCCCTATTTGAGTGATGATACTTCTATAATTCATCTTGTTCATGGATGAAAGATGTCTTATAGAAGGCATAGAAGATTTTTGTCATCTGGAAATAAGTATAGATACTAAAAGAAACCTTTCGATGTTGAATATGATCATGATCCTCCATTAAGACTTTTGCAAGGTATTGAGATGTTAAGGGGATTAAATGGTATGACATTCAAACAATATGGAAATATGAAGAAAAAAAAATAGTCACTGATGGAGGAAAATGAAAGAGGTCAACTAATAAAATGGGTGAAAATGAAAATGTTACTTAATTGATAGAACATGGTTGTTGAAATAAAAATCAATATTTTGAGAATTACCTTACTGAAAAAACATACACACTCGTCATATCTTAGATGTTATACATATTAAGAAAATGTATGTGAGAGCTTGATAGATACATTACTTAATATACCTAGAAAAATAAATGATAAAATTAAAGCAAGATTGGATTTAAGGAAATTGGGTATACGACTTGAATTGACACCAAGGCTAGAAAATGATAAAAATCGAACATACTTGTCACCAATGTCATATATAATGTTAAAAAAGAGAATGATATGTTTTGTAAATGTTTGACGGGTGTTAAAGTACCTGATGGTTACTCATCCAACTTAAGAAATTTTGTGTCTATAATCGATAAAAAACTTTATGGACTAAAATCACATGACTGTCATATTTTAATGCAATAGTTATTGCCAATTACTATTAGGTTACTTCTTCCAAAAAAAATTTGGTTGTCAATAATTTGTCTTTGTTCATTCTTCAATACAATATGCAAGAAATTTATATCAATTGATGAGTTAAACTCTTCATAAAAAGATATTGTGGAGAATTTGAATCTACTTGAGAAATATTTTCCTCTTTTTTTTTTACATAATGATTCACTTGTGTGTTCATTTAGTTCGAGAAATTCAATTGTGTGGTTCAACTTACTTAAGGTAGATGTATCATTTTGAGAGATACATGCAAGTCCTTAAAAGATATGTAAATAATAGAAATCGTCTTGAAAAATGCATGGTGGAACATTACATTGCTGAAGAGGCTATTAAATTTTGTTCTAAATACTTTAGTGGTTGTACTAAAATTGGAAATCATACGCACAAGTTGTTCTTAGAATGTGACATGTTCCAATTAAGTAACCCTATGTTTGGTGGAAGTAAGAAATTATTCACTGATCATACTTGATGGAAAAAAGTACACCGAATCATTTTGATAAATAACAATGAGGCATAACCGTACATAAAGTAAGAAATGACAATGCATGTTGGGTTCACTTTTTCATATAAAATAAAATATTTATTTATTTAATTATTAATGATACCTAATTGATATATCTTTCATAATATCACATAATGCATTTGAACTTACTGAAGACCAATCTTCGTTATAAAAAAATAGGAGAAAAATGATTGTATGATAAGCATAAACGAGAATTTATTAATTGATTTCACAACCATGTAAGTGTCACATACAAGAATTCATAAGATTGCATTCTATATAATGTTTTACAACTTTGTTTTACACACATTTCATGTTTTTATATGCATAGATTCGAATTTAACTCAACAAACCCAATCATAAAATAATAGAAACTTTAAAATGACTTACACATGGTCCAAAATTCGATGTTAAATCGTAGTCTAGTTTCACAATTAATAGTTCTAGGTTTATAACATAAGTAAGGGACAAAAGTCCAAGTAAACCAGAATAGTGGAGCGAAGATTGTTGCACAAACTTGACAATTTGCTAGTTTGAAATATGGTAATCATGTACTTTATGATAGAACGTTTTATGGTATAATTCAATAAATTTGGAAACTCGATTATGAGATCTTCCATAAAATAGTATTCTTGTGTGATTCGATCGAAGACACTAAAAATATTAGATATAAGATAGATAATTTTGAATTTACCCTTGTAAACTTATCCAAGATATGTCACATTGATGATCTTTTTATGTTAACACTTCACACAAAACAAGTATTTTACGTGAGCAATCAAATTGATACAAAATGGTGTGTTATGTTAACGCATCCATAAAAATAGTTATACTATTACGATGCTTTAGAAGATGATGACATGCTTGATACATTATCAAATATTAGTCTTTTCTCAAAAAAAATTGCTTAATGTATGTGATGATCTAATTGATGACGATGATTCTTAATCATGGATTCGAAGTAATTGTGAAGAAATATATATATATAATCGATAACCTAGTTAAGCATAATGTATGAAATTATGAATTAATTTTTATTTTATCATTGTTTGTAGATATTTTATGGATCCTAGGGTGTCACAAATTATTGATCCAAATGATCCATTGAGGTATTTTAAAAGAAGAGGTTGGACTAATTTATACTTGACGCTCAACTTAATCCATATGATAGAATACCTATTAAATTCGATGCAACTGTTAATTCATTGGGAGAAAATGAATAATATTTGAAATCTTATATCAGTAGACTTGTCGAGTCAAGTATACCAATCAATATAAATAATTGGAGTAAAGTTAAAAAAATGTGAAAAATCATTTATGTAAGTCTTTTGTTTTATAATTAAGTACATATTATATCATTTTTGTATTATATCTCATCTAAAATGTGTTTTATACATAATCATTTTAAAGTCTTTGGTAATTGGGTTAATAAGTGCCACAAAATTGCAAATAAGGCATGAAAGTAATACAAAACTTCTAAATTGGAAAGAAATTATGTGTTTCTATACTTGTAACCACTTAATGAAAAAGAACTATATAAAACCCCTGAAGATCACCTGTGAATTGAACCGCAGGTATGGAAATAATTTGTGAATTATAAACGTACGGATGAATTTCAAATAATTAGAGAAAAACACCAAAATATACAACTGTAGAATATTTTTTCTAATTGTACTAGGAGGTCATCAAATCTTAAAGTTAGATAAAGAATAGTAATATTAGGTTGTTAATTTATAACTATTTTATATTTATGTTCCTCTAACTTAAGTTAATAAATTTATTTAATTTATATACGTAAAAAACTGAATTGGGTAGACTAGTTACCCGATCTGAATTGTATATAGAAAGAAAGACACCAAAAATGAAGAAATAAAAACTAATGAATAAATGAGGAGAAAAACAACTCCATAAGTTGGTTAGTAATTTAACTTAACACAAATCCTTATTATGATTTTTGCGTATTCATGTAATAATATATAATATTATTTATTATTTGTAGATAATGATTCAAGAACAAATAAATATGGGTGAATTAATTGAGAAACCAGACAAATACGTTATGTATTATGCATTTAGACTTGATTATCCTGGGCAGGTTAGGGAATTAAGGAAACCAATATGATGGTTACATAAAGTTTTTCAATATTCCAAAATAAAGGTCTGAGATGGTCAGTAAAGATAAATTGAAGAAGAATTGAACTCCTTTAAGGCTATTATAAAGAAATTTCAAAGCTATCAAGTTGGGGCATCACAACACATGTCAAGCATATCACCATACTACAATTAAGACATACCCTATTAACCAAGCATACCATCTATGATAGGTATGTCACCCATGAAATATCATAGCCAACCTATGTCCTTTATTGGATATAGTTAATCCTATTAGACTCACATATATTCCAAAAATGCCAATGTAATCATATGGTAGTTCAATGTCTCCAATGCAATTTATGTATTCTTACCATCAATTACAATAATATTTTGATGAGAATGTTTTTCAATAAGTACCCCACATGAGACTCATTTTTCATTTGATAAATCATTCTTGGTAAGATTTAAAACTTATGTAGATGATATATTATTTTTACTTTTAATTATATATTTTATTTATTGTATATAACGCTTAAATATTTTACTAAATATTAAATGTCTGTTAAAAGATCCACAATTTAAGGACTATGTTATTATTGAAACGATAAAACAATTGAGCAATGATTGAAAGATTCACAATCAATATTTACCAAATCATTAGCTAATAGCAATCATTGTCCATTAGCAATGCCTTTTGATGTTACCATAATCCAAGAAGTTGTTGAGCAATACGTGGCTTGACTATCAAACCAAGTTGTGTTAAATTTTGATATGGTACTTTTTATTTTTATTTAAGATAAAGCTTTTTTACTAATTGTATTTTATTATTATTTTTTTATTGTTACTAATATAATAGCTTTTGTTCAGTCTATTATACCAAAATTGGTAAGTACTATAAATTTAAGAGATGCAAACGAAGTATCTCGTGGCAAATTATTACGCACCAAGTCATTCAAGAATAAGTCGTGAAAAAGTATAATTATGAGTATGTTGTATACTTCAGTAAAAATCTTAGTTCTTTGACGACTATTATTACAAACAAAAATAGTATGAATTATGGATTGACTTTTCATGATAAATCATCACGCACCGAATATTATGAATGATAAAGCCGTGCATAATAGTTAAGCTTTTCGTGGAAAAATCTATCTACAAATTAGGGTTGTTAATGGTGTGACGTGGGACAAATAACCCTACCTTGTTTCATATCTTTAATTTATAATTTATTCTCTATTTTTAGTTTTTAATTTTTTTTTACTATTACTTAAAATCCTTAAAGGACATTTTTTCAACAAGTGAATTAAAACCCCTAAGAACACGAATATACATGATATTTTTAATTTTTAGTAATTTATTACTTTTATTATAAAAAAAGTTAAATGCATAAGTTAATAATAAATATCTTAAGATAAAAATAAAATGAAAATTTTGAGTTAATACATAATAAAAACTAAAAAATATTTATATAATAAAGAGAAAAATAAAACATATTATTTATACTAAACAATTTTAATATAATGTTATTATAAATTAGTTTTAAATGATATGAATAAATTATAAAATAATACATGACTTTAAATTTAAAATTTTAAATAAATAACTTAAATAATTTTGATAAAATAAAGGGAGAGATGTTTTAAAATAATAAAAACATAATATAAAAATCAAATATAATATAGTAATATACGTTATATTAATAGTAATTAAAATTAATTAAGTTTTAATATAATTAAATTTATACAAAAATTTAAAAAAACTATAAATAATTTATCATAGCTATTAAAAAAAGTATATAAATTTAAAGAATAGAATCGATATTATATATATTTCTCCAACACGTTTCTCATTTTCAATTTATCATCCCCTATCTTTGCGTCTAAAAACATAATCTCAAAAATGTTTTGTCCCTTAAAAAAATAGACAAAAGTTTTAGTAAACAATAATTTTTTAATCTAAGAGGTTGTAATTTTCATTTCAATAGTTACTTTGTAATTTATTGAGTTTAATTTATATAACATTAATTAATAATGTTTTCATAAATACTAGGAATAAAACAATTTGTTAAGAACTTGTATTTGTCTTTGAATTTTTAATACTTACATTATTAATAATATTTAATGAAGATAGAATAAATATAGATCTTGCTAGAAGAAAAAAAAATCATGATTCTCTACATGAATGTATACGTTCGTAAATATATAGGAATTATAAATAATTCGATACATATAAATTAATTATATAGATAGACTCAATGTAACATCATAATTATATATATTGGTAATTATCTCTTTAAATTAATTAAAAATAATTATTGATTTTTTGATCATACTTACATTATGATTAACGCTTATAGATTAGCCTATTAGATTTTTTATTAACTTAAAATCAATTTTTATTTACTATATAAGATACACTAAATTACACCAAACATAAGTATATCATTCTTTTTGGTTTTTATTACACCACTATACCCCTCTAAAAATATCATTAAAATATTACATGTATTTTATTCATATCAATAATTATTTTTTATTTTATTTATATTATTTAATTAATAAAAAAATTTATTTATACAATAATGTTTGTCATCATTTAAAGACATCACAATTATTCACTATCAAAAAGTTTCACGTATTAATAATATGTTTATAATAATTTAAATTATTAAATTATATATTTAAAATAGTTATTTGTGATGATATTATATGGATAAATTAATTTTTTTATAAATTAAATGATATAATAAAATAAAAAATATAATAATTTAATAATTGTTTTTAAAGTTTAACGTTAAATATAGTATAATATAAAATATATATACATCATTAAAGTGAAATTCTAGTCATTAGTGTATCATTTAAGTTTCAACCCTTTGAACTTGACCAAGCTCAGCCTTTTCTTGGCCCCTTTTAGGGGAAGATTGAATGTACAACGTGTGGTCAGTATCTATTAAAAATCACGGGATAGAGGTCCCCACCTACTTCCACATGAACCCCAATTTGAACAAAATGACAACCAACCGTAACCGACAAGTACGACCCACTAATCACGGAAAGCGACAACAGGTTCTAAGAACTTTTTAAGCTGCTTAAAAGCGGTTGTTTTATTACTTCTGAATCAAGATACATTAAATACCATAAATTAGATGATTAATACACGTATTAGTTTTATCTACTATTATAAATATACCCCATTTTTATCCACTATTATCTTTATATATTTTTTAAATAAATTCTATTCATTAAAAATAAAAATATACTAATAATATTTAAATTAAAAAATAAAATCATATCAAATTATAATATATTTGTAGTTTAATAAGTAAATATTTTTGAACATTTTTATTTAACTTTTGTTTTTTTTCAAACTAAACATGATTCTGATAATGGATAATGTAAAAAAATTAATATTAAAATTTGATATTAATTTGGTGTAATTTTTAAATTCAAAGAAAACTTTAAATAATAATATTAGATTCATATTTAATTAAATATGAATTTTTTGATAAAATATAACAAACTATTTTTTAATATTATAATATATTAAATTAAAATAAATTAATAAATTAATTGATATTGTTTAAATTTATTAAAATGTATACTGAAAATTTAATTTATAGTATAATTGTTTTATAATTAAGAATATGTATCAACTGAGATAAAATCATTTATTTTTGGGTACATCAAACGTACCGAATCCCCCAAAAGTAAGTACTTTTTATAAATAAATAAAAATATTATGTGAGAAGAAATTATTTACAACACGGGTAGATAGATTTTGAAGAGTTAAAGACTTTTATATTAAAAGTAGATTATGAAGTGCTAAATTTTATGTCTATAACTCTATTAATACTCATGTATGATAATTAACAGTAATGTTGCATATTACTATTCAATTTAAATAATTAAAATTTAAAAGAAAAAAAAATCAAAATTAAATCAAACAGTGAAATTAAAAATCATTATAGTATAATTGTGTAATACACTACTTTAAAAATCATGTTACGTAATATTTTTCAATAATTAATAAAAATAAATATGTTGGTGCCATGCAAATTCATTGGCACTTAATTTCCAGTAACATGTAAATTTTTTATAGGTTATTATTAAGTAATTCTACTAACAAATTGATTGAATTAATGAATTATTTAATTTATTTTTTAAAAAGTTGATATATAGAAAATGGTTTTAAGATTCATTCACTGAATTGAATTAATTTTAGAGCATTAATTTTAGAGCACTACGTTATATCAGAAATATATTTTTTTATTAAATATAATTATATATATATATATATTTATATATTTATATTTAAAAATGATATTATGTTATATTATTAATATTTAATTATGTGAAAAAGTTTTAATTAATATATTATTTAGTTCATTATAATTATTTAATATTTTTGTTTACAAAATGGATTTTTATGTCCATTTTTTAATAAAAAAATGAGTAATTTAAAAACAAATTGAATGTATGAAATAGTATTTTATTTTATAAATATAATAAAAATTATTCAGAGAGCACATGTGTCATTTAAAGAAGTTTATTTCATCTCCAACTATTTTTTGTATGTTCCTTTCAAATTTTCTTTATGTTTAATTCTATTATATTAAATTTTGCTATAACCAATTCTATTATATTGGATTAATTTTTTTCTTTTTCCAACTACTCTCTCTTTCAAATGGTTTTTAATGAGAAACTAATAAAAAATTCAAAATAGTTTTAGTGTTTGGTTACATTCAATACTAATAATAATATTTATTATTAAAATATTTAAAAACTATATCATATTTTAATTATTACTTCAAAAATTATTATAAAATATTTTGTATAGTTAAAATTCAAGAACACTTAATTTAATACAAATAATATGTATAATTATATTTGAATAAGAAATCTCAACTAAGCC
This sequence comes from Hippophae rhamnoides, assembly GCA_033030585.1. NCBI lineage: Eukaryota > Viridiplantae > Streptophyta > Magnoliopsida > Rosales > Elaeagnaceae > Hippophae > Hippophae rhamnoides. Next base: position 52,722,487 of record CM065432.1, read on the forward strand.
TATGATAAATTATAAGGTTATTAATTAAAAAAATATGAGATTATTAAGAATAATAATAGATAATACAAATAAAATTATTTATATAAATTTTTAAAAGTAATATTTTTATAAATTTTAACAATATATACTATGAATTAATAATGATTTTTTAGTTTTTAAGTTCTAAGCTTTAGAAACGTAGATCTAATTCAACTTAATAAAATCTCATTGAGTTAAAAGTTACTAAAGTTTATAAGTAATATTTCTGTTAAACCTTAACCGATATAAGATTGAAGAAAACTTAACAACCACTTCTACACGGGTAAATGTAGTATCACAAAAACACGGTGAGATTGTTAAGAACAAAGTTCAAGTCACCGATCAAACCAGTCTTGACTCTGATACAATGTTAAAAACTCAGACTTAACTCGAACTCTTAATCGACCTAGGATGAAGTGAAACTTAACACTTGGAAATAATAGAATTTGTTTTTTAAATAAATATATTTATTATAATATATTTTTTTTTATTTTTTAAAAACATATATTAAATGTGTCATTTAATATATAAAAGGAATTCAAAATATATTTTAAAATGTTAACTTTTGAGTGACGAATTTTTTATTTAATTTAATTTAATTTAATTTGTCATATATAGCTTTTCCTTTTCGTCACACATTCGCACAAATACATAACTTAAATGGTGGACCCTCTGAACAACGTGGTCACGTCAGCCTAGACTCAGTAATAGGTGTCACTCACGCCCTTTGGCTGCAAAATTTCTCCTTGCCACGTGTTGTCGAATCACGGGGGCCCATACCTGGCTCTTCCAATAATTTATTATATTTATACCACCAACCAAGTGCGACTTACAAGAAAGGAAAAACCAAATATTTTCTGATTTTTTTAATTTTCAAAATATATTTAATTATATTCAAAATAAGTAATGATATTATTATAATTTTAATAATAATAATAATAATAATAATTTATTAAAATAAATTTATTTAATGTACTAATATATAAATAATAAAAAAATAAATAAATATTTTCAATGACTTTATAATAATAATATTTTACAGTAACATTATTATTACCCTAATACAATTACATAAAATTTAATTTAATTTTTAATATTAATTATATGTTATTATAATTAATTTTTATTAAATTTATTAATAATAAAATATTTTTATGATATTAATAATTTATATTATATTATATTATTTTATTTGATAAAAATTTAAAAAGGTGACATCGAAATTGGAAATATGTCAGTGAGAAAAAAAGAACACGCTCTTTAGACGTTACATCAAATATACTCGGCTATTTCTTACGAGTTAAATGTACGCGCTCCCATTGGTTCTTTGATGGATGCATCTTGGAAACTTCAGAGTAGTACTAAATTAATATAAATTTGGTACTTATTATAATATATTGTTATTGTAAAAATATAATATATTAACGATAATTTTATTAAATAAAAATTTATTTAAATATAATTAATATTAAATAAAAATTAAATATTAAATTTAATTTATTATGATAATATTAAAAATTATTAGAATAATATCATAATATATAAATTTTTATATATTTTATATTTAAATTATTTATGTAATAATATATATTAAAATTACTTTTAAAAATAAAGAATATATTTGCTTTTGCTTTTGCTAAAAAAATTTATTAATTTTTATGATTAAATGATGATTTGATGTTACATATAAAAGAAAATAAAATTAATTCTATTAATTTTTTTTTAAAAAAATATAAGTATTTAATATTTGATTGTGATTGGTGGTTTATAAATAATAACTCTTATTTTTATATATAATTAGGTATTTTGGATACAGAAGAGTATTTATCACGTCTATAAATAACCCAACTTATTTCTAAGGCTTTTCTTCTTTTTCTTTCTTTTTATCCTTCGCTCATTGGTAAATATTATCGTTTTATTTTCTTCTATTCTATTCGATTTTTGTTAATTTGTTTCTTTCTTGGCTCTGGATTGTCTTTCTCGTTCTATCGTCTCTGCCGTTCTCTGGAAGGTGTTTTTTTGTTTTGTTTTGTTTGGTTTTATAGGTGATTACTACTGTCTGAGCATCTCTTGTTTTTTCTCTTTATTTTATTTTCTTATAATGTCTGTTTGGCCGCCGGGAAATCTTTGAGCTTCCCGAAGTTGTGGTTGACTAGTAGCTTATTCTAGCTTTCTATAGCTTTTTCTTGGCGGCTAAAAGAGTCATTTTTACTTCTCGGTTAACATCGTCATTGTTTTTGGTGGCTCTTGCTCATTTCTTTTTTCTTTTGAAGGTTTTGTGTTCGGAGCCGGCGTTTCCAAGATTTCTCTGCGTTTCGAGTAGAAGCTTCTCATTTTGGTACGTCGGTTTTTGTCTTTTGACGTCATCCTTCTTAAGTTTAATTGACTAAAGGTTTCAGATTTGGCACGCAATGCAGTTTGAATTGTTGTATTTCAGCAAGTCGGTCGTCTAGGGTAATACCTAAAATTCGTTTTATCGAGAGTTTATTTGTTTTTAAGACTTTCAATAAAGCATGAATTAGAACATCTTCAAACTTAGCACCATTTTCGTGCAAAAATTCCACTAAATTTTTATTCATTAATAATTATATTATTTTGTAAAATAAAATATTCTTTTTATTTTTATTTTCAATTAATTCTTTAATAATTATTATATTCAATTAATTAATTAATTAATTATATATATTTTGATTCATCGAATCGGTGCATGGTTGAAGTTGTCCTAAACAGTCTAAACCCTTGAAAGTCTACCCTTTTAACGTTCCAAAGTTCCAAAAGAGTTTAATTAGCAATCTGGTGTTTATTCGTTGCTCTTTATTGTTAAGTGTCTGTTCTGATTCTCTTAAAATACTTCTGACGAAAAAAAAAAAGTATTGGGGCCAAACAAGAAAAAATGTCTATTAGTTGCATTTTTAGTGTTTGATAAAGTACATTTTGTACTTGTTAAAACCATGTTTTTTTTTGGCTTCTCTAGAAATCACTTTTAGCAGCAAACACAAATTTTAATTTTAATTAGTCATTTTATTATCTTGTTTTTTATTTATTCAGCTTGATCCAAAAAATTTAAAATTATTTGTACAAATGTTTAACATGATTTAACTAATTTTAGAGTAAAATTGTTTGTCGTATTCAAAGCTACAATATCTTAGCCAATCTTGATTGCAATTCGAAATTTGATATTAATTTTTTTTTTTGTAAGTAAAGCTAATCTTTATTTTTTTATTACCAAACAACTAGCACGTTGCTGTAATAAAAAAACCAAAATAACATACATGGTTACTTATCGCATATTATTCTCACTTAAAATATAATATGATAAATTTTAAGAGCCTTGTATTTAAATCCCTATGGTTAAATAATTTAAATATTGTAACTACATACGGGAGAAATAGATAATAAAAACATTTTCCATGATACAATATTGAAAACTTATAAAAACACGAAACATTTTACTTTTTAATATATTTTTAAAGCCCAAAATTTCATTGTTTTAGAATTTAAACTTTATTTTTCTTTAAAAAAGTATTGACTAAGTTTTACATTTAAGTTGGACCCAAAAGTATACTTAACTATATAAATATTCAAAGTAGATTGTAATATTTTATATATTAATAAACGATCAATTTGTTACCTTAACTTCCGTGATCCGATTGAGTTATTCCTCCAAATATTAGTTAGCTAATTTAGTACTTTAACTTATTAAGTTTGACCAATTTGATACATTAATTAGTTTCTCCAATTTGGTACTAACATCTTCAAATTGACCATTTTATATAGGGTACTTAGAGTATCAAATTAATGTTTGATAAACTAAAACAACGGGGAGTCACAAAAATAAGAGTATCATAATTAATAATTATTATTTTATTAATATCAAGGCTGAAATTAGTAATAAAGAGATAAATTTATTACCTAATTGTCTCCTTGTACTTTTTCTGAGCAATCTGATGTGATGTAGTCTTTGTTTCATCTGATGGTCTTTTTTGTTTGTGTGTGGGTATTATGCATGTCATAAGTAAATCGTGTTGGTTATAGCCCAACTTACTGGTCAAATGTATATTCGTATCCCAATCGTGTAAGCTCATCTAAACCAGAAAAGATGAGTCAATAAATCTTTAAAATAATATCTCTACTTGTTGAAATCTTGACATTCGTATCCCAATCGTGTAAGCTCATTTAAAATAATAGTCTATCAATGAGTGGCTGAAAGTTTTCTTACTTGTGACTTTCTTATTATTTATGACTTGGAAAACTCTAGTAACGGATTTTGTCCTTCGTAATACTGAAGTTATATTATGCAATAGTGTTTACCAAACTCTTTTCTTCTTATTAAGTCATCTGCATGTTTCAGATGATGATATGTATTATAGACGATGGGAAAATTATGGCATTTTGGCATACTTATTTATTACATGCATTCTTTTGAGTCTATTAATCCTGTAAGCTGTTTACAACCTACCAACTTATCCATTTACTTGGTATAATGGGGTTATCCAGCCTTGCATTTACCAATAGTCTAATTCATCACCTCCTTTAAAGCCTTACTAGTTGGATTGGGACTTTTTTATATTATTTATTTGGTACTCTCGTGAAGGATTATTTCTTGCAAAATTATCCTCCTTTTGAAGGTACTCACATTTTCATGTGTGTTCATGTATTCAATCACGTATTTGGGTGTGGAAATGAGAAACTGGTAGGGAAAATTTCCCATATGATTGCTAGTGCTTTTGGTTAAAATATCAGTTTCTGAATATGACCAGTCCTGTGCAGTTTTATGTATCTTTTACAAGTTATAGTAGTCGCATCTTTTTTACGGAGAATCAAAAGATATCTGTCACTCACTCATCCAAAATAAATTTTTTGGTGTGTTAAAATGTCTCATATCGATTGGACATGAAGTATCAAATTCATATATAAATGAGGGCAATACTCCATCTCATAACCTGTGTTTTGAGATGGAGTTAGACCCAAATTTAACATAGTATCAGAGCAGTCAAACTCATCCCGTGTCACGCAGTTGTAAGCCTATCACTGTCCATTGATGAACTAACGATGTGAGGGGCAGTGTTAAAATATCCCACGTCGATTGGGCAAGAAGTATCAAACACATATAAATGAGGGCAATCCTCCATCTCATAACCTGTGTTTTGAGATGGAGTTAGGTCCAAATTTAACATGGTGATTGGATGATATAAAGGGAATTACAATTTGAAAATATTTGCTTTTCTACTTTGGCTATTTTTAATGAAAGACGTTGTCAAATTAAAGCCTATTTTATGTTATTGTATGTTTAAATATATTCACTCAGATTGTCTTGGGATGCTCAATGCTGTGTCTTTCAGTTCTTATTTTTGTTTATTGCTATATTACTAGGAGGCTTAAATTTTAACAATTATTGTTGAAAGCTAAAGCATCCCTCCATTTTCCAAACTCAATTTTGCAGATAGTGATCTATTCCCCCGCTGTTTGGGATATGAGGAGTTATAACCAGTATGAGCCGTTGCTCTGTTTATTCATATTCTGACATTTTATATTCTTAGATTCGCTCATGTGTTTTTTCTGGATCTTAGATTTCAGGAGATATTTGCTTGATGGACCTTTTGCCAAGTAGCAGGGACAAGTAAACATTAAAGCGGTGGTTTCTTATTGATAAGAGAGTTGGGTGAATACATTTGCAATCAAAATATAGCTTGTATTTGTCTGGCCTGTTCTGTTATCAAAAGCAAAGTCGAAAAAATTAACCATACTTTCTAGATTGGTCCCGTTTGACTCCTCAGACTGCTTGCACCACACTGAAAGTTCAATTTATTTCTACATTATTAATAACGTTGCAAATCTGGATTTTATGGATCTGAAATCAAACCATAGTGCTCCTGTTCTAACTGATCCTGCATCCATGAGCAAGTCAATACTTCGGGTTCACTCCAGTATGTTGCCATGCTCGCCTCCAGGTGTGGCATTTTCTCCAGGCCTGTTCCTTACAATACCTAGAAAGAAAAATGGAATTCTTGATGATGTTCGGTATGGCTCTTGGTTAGATGCCATGAAATCTTCATCACCTTCTCAGAAGAAGTTGACAAAAGATGTAAATCATGATGTTACTTCAATTTCATCTGATGTTGCTTATGACACCTGGATGGTATTACTTACTGCTGCCTGTCCTATTTGGTTTTATGTTTAACATTGAGATTTGAGAAGGTTGCTTATGGGTTTCCCAATCTTGTAGGTTAAGTACCCATCGGCACTCAATTCCTTTGAGGATATAACCAATAATGCAAAGGGCAAGAGAATAGCATTGTTTTTGGATTATGATGGCACTCTTTCACCTATTGTAGATAACCCTGATTGCGCTTTCATGTCCGATACTGTAAGAGTTTTCCCAGATAATTATTTCTTTCCCACTTGTCCATCATTTTCTCATCAAGAGTCTAAATCATTTTCAGATGCGTGACACTGTAAAAAAGGTGGCAAAGTGTTTTCCGACAGCAATAATTAGTGGAAGAAGCCGTGACAAGGTAATTGCTTTAGGTTGCTTTAACCGTTAATATTCACGCATCCTCCTTTGGAACTATGTTTGTTTACATATACAACCTTGTTTATTGTAATCAATTTTTATATTTTTGTCTTGATTAGAACTTGTTTTTGGTCATTCAGGTATATGAATTTGTAGGACTAACAGAACTGTATTATGCGGGTAGCCATGGGATGGACATCATGGGCCCTGTTAGTCATTCTGTATCAGCTGACCAACCAAACACTTCTAGCTCTACTGACGTGCAGGTAAGTCAGGGAACAATCTTTCGTCTGTCATAATGTTGTATGAGTTTCTTATTTCCTATGAGAAAAATGTAGTCATTTTTTTTCCTTCTTTTTGGGTGGATACAGGGCAAGGAAGTTAACCTTTTTCAGCCCGCCGCTGAGTTTTTACCTATGATCAATGAGGTGTGTACTTCTCAAGTGTTATACGTCACTCCGTGCACGAGTGAACAATAGTTCAGTTTTTTAGTTTTCTAGTTTGATATGGCGTGCTGCTGTCTACTTGAGCAGGTTTATAGATCCCTTGTTGAGAGTGTCAAAGGAATTGAAGGAGCTAAGGTGGAGAACAATAAGTTTTGTGTCTCTGTACATTACCGTAACGTAGATGAGAAGGTGTTGCACCAATTGATTTCTTTTGTTTTCTATTTCTGATGACATTTTCTTTTTAGTTTTCTTAGCTGACACTTTTCCCTTCTTCAAACTTATTTATTATTACAGCATTGGATCATGATTGCACGATGTGTAAATGACATTCTAAAAGGCTATCCACGTTTACGATTGACTCACGGGCGGAAGGTATTCATTAGAACTGCACACATTTCTTGTTCTAGTATTACAATTTGCTCGTTTTACCTCTGCATTTTAAATTCTTATTCTTCCACTTTTGTATAAACCTCTCGCATTTAGGTTTTAGAGGTCCGACCTGTGATAAACTGGGATAAAGGAAAGGCTGTCACATTCTTACTAGAATCACTTGGTATAAGCTTGTCCTGAATATTTTGATAGTTTGTCATTAGTTTATTTTTGTCAACTAAGTTGTTTACGTAACAAAGTTATTTTCCATAGGGCTAAGTGGTTCACATGATGTGCTACCTATATATGTTGGGGATGACCGCACAGATGAAGACGCATTCAAGGTTAACTTGGATCTTTACTCTGATAAAGCAACTTGTTACTTTTGGGTCTCTGATTGTGTAACAAAATGAATGATGATTTTAACTGTAAATTTATCAGGTCTTGAGAGAGGGAAAGCAAGGTTATGGTATTTTAGTCTCTTGTGCGCCTAAGGAAAGCAATGCATTTTTCTCTCTTAAGGACCCATCAGAGGTAAAAAAAAAAAAAAAATTGTTGATCATTGTTTCTTCAACTTGAATTTTCAGTAAAACTTGATATTATATGATTGTTGTTTATGTAGGTCATGGAGTTTCTCAAGGCATTAGTGGTATGGAAAAATTCATGTGCTCTATAGAGAAGCGTATGTATAAAACACTTAACGAATATAATACCTTTTTTATTTTGCTTCTTTTATTAATCATACAAAGAGCTCAGGAGCAAAGTTGCATAGAAGATCCTTGATTCGAGGAGATGTTGATCGCTAGTGCTTTTCAGCCCAAAAGCTCACCCTTGTCTTCAATGTAGATTCTCTTTGGCACTAACGGCGTCTCCGCTTATTTTTGTTTTTCCATTGTAGGCTTAAGTTGTCCATTAAATCCGAATGTATCACTGCATCAGTTCCTTTTCTTCATTCTTTTAATTTTGGTTTTGGTAAAATCCATTTCAGAGGATATATCTGGATTTCTAATCATTTTTTGTATGTCTTGAAATGCGTGGTTGGCCTTCTTGCTTCCATGGAAGCCAGTTAAATTTACGAAACTAAAATTAATTAGCCACAACCATAATAATTTTAACACTATAAATTAATCAACCATACAACGTGTGAGCTTCAACATCAAATCAATGGACATGATTGAGAGTTCAATAATACTTAATTTGTTTGTTTGCTTCCTTTATTTATTTATTTATTTTTTGTATAAATTTTTTCTCTTTTCGCTTGGGGCAAAATGAACACAGAAATGTGCATAAACGTGGAGAGCCTTATAACATTTCGATCACAGAGCGAAAAGTATGGTCAATGATTATATATTTGTTTTAAACCGCACTTTTATAATTAAAAAATGTCAATTTTTTTTCAAAGATAATGTGACTTTAAATTAAAAAGAAAATTTTATTGGTATACAACTAATTGAAATACGATCACAATTTAGTCTGTTTTAAGCGTATATTTAATTGTATTTTAATACTATTATACTTTATATTTTAGTGTCACAAAGTGTAAGTTTATTTGCGTGGTGCACATATTTTATTTATTTCATATATAAAAAACATAATTTTTTACGTATTTAAAAATATAGTTTATATATGCTTTTTTATAAAGTAAAAAACTTATATTTTAATAGAGGTTAAAAACAAAAAATAAATAGATCATATAAAGAATTAAGGGTAACAATAATTTATAGGTTTAATTCTTTATAAATAGAGTATTATTTTTAATCTCTTAATTTTCTTACTATATAAATAAATATATATTTTTTAATTTTGTAAATTATATATTTTTTATTAAGAATTAAAAGTGAAATGAGTTTGTTGTAATGGTTTTTTTTCATCCCTTTTAAATGGATTCCAAGTATCATCGAACCAGATAATAATAATAATAATAATAATAATAATAATAATAATAATAATAATAATAATAATAATAATAATAATAATAAACTTGGCAAAGTCTAAGTGCATTATTGTCATATCTCTCGTGGCACATTTGTTGAATAGATTTTGAAGTTTGTAATTGTAAAGAGTATAGAGAGATAAGAAAAAAGAATAATTTAATGTTGTATTTATGTGTTTAGAATGTACATAAAAAACCCTATTTATAGGATTGTAACAAGTGTAGTACAAGTGTAATATAAGTGAAATAGTGGAAGTGCAGTACAAGTGTAGTACAAGTGAAATAGTGAAAGTGTAGTACAAGTAAAATAATACAACTGTATTACAAGTGAAATAATACAAGTGTAGTACAAGTGAATTACAATATCAAATATAACTTAACATCCCCCTCAAACTCAAGGAGGAAGAGAAACAATCAACTTGAGTTTGGAAACTAATTCTTGAAATCTGCCTGATAGATGAGATTTGGTGAAGATGTCAACTGTTTGATCTGTGGAGTATATTGATTTGAGACAAACAATGTCTTGAAGAACATGTTGACGAACAAAATGACAATCAATCTCGATATGTTTTGTTCGTTCATGAAATACATTATTGTGAGCAATCTGAATAGCACTCTGATTGTCACAATATAAGATAGTTTCAGTTGATTGGAGAACACCCATATCAGTAAGTAACCTACGGAACCAAAGAAGTTCTTGAGTGGTGTCAGCAAGAGCACGATATTCAGCTTCAGTGCTAGATCAAGGAGTGAGAGATTGTTTCTTGCTTCGCCAAGATATAAGAAAGTTTCCAAGAAAGAAACAATATCCAGTGGTAGAGCGACGATCATTTAGGTCACCTGCCCAATCAGCATCAGAGTAGGCGGAAAGAAAAAGATTAGACTTGTTGGATAAGTGGAGACCGTGAAACATGGTGCCTTTGATGTAGCGGAGAATGCGAAGAACCACAGTATAATGGGTAGATCGTGGAGCATACATGAATTGACTAACCAGATGAACATCATAGGCAATGTCAGGACGAGTGACTGTGAGATAAACAAGGCTGCCTACTAGTTGTCTGTATAATGTGGCATCTGAGAGAATAGTACCATCTAATGGAGTAAGTTTGACATTGGTTTCTAGAGGTGTTGATGCAGTTTTGCAATCAATAAGGCCAGCCCGATTAAGAATATCAGAAGAGTACTTTGCTTGAGAGAGATAATATCCTTGAGAATCAGATGAGATTTCTAGGCCCAAGAAGTAGTGGAGACGACCAAGGTCTTTTATTTCAAATTGATGGCTCAGAAACTGCTTGAGATCAATAATTCCATTAGAGTTATTCCCGGTTATGATCATATTATCTACATAAAGGAGTAGAAGTGTTACACCAATGGGAGTCTTCCGAATAAAGAGACCGGAGTCATAAGAACTGGAAGTGAAACCAAAGTCAGCAAGTGTAGAGCTGAATTTGGCAAACCAAGCTCGAGGAGCTTGTTTGAGGCCATAGAGAGATAAGAAAAAAGAATGATTTAATGTTGTATTGGTATGTTTAGAATGTACATAGAGAATCCTATTTATAGGATTGTAACAAGTGTAGTACAAGTGAAATAGTGGAAGTGTAGTACAAGTGTAGTATAAGTGTAGTACAAGTGAAATAGTGGAAGTGTAGTACAAGTGAAATAGTGGAAGTGTAGTACAAGCTTAGTACAAGTGAAATAGTGGAAGTGTAGTACAAGTGAAATAGTACAAGTGTAGTACAAGTGAAATAGTGGAAGTGTAGTACAAGTGTAGTATAAGTGTAGTACAAGTGAAATAGTGGAAGTGTAGTACAAGCTTAGTACAAGTGAAATAGTGGAACTGTAGTACAAGTGAAATAGTGGAAGTGTACTACAAGTGAAATAGTGGAAGTGTAGTACAAGTGAAATAATACAAGTGTAGTACAAGTGAAATAATACAAGTGTAGTACAAGTGAAATAATACAAGTGTAGTACAAGTGAAGTATAAGTGAATTACAATATCAAATATAACTTAAGAGTATGGAAGCTAACTTAAATTTAAAACTATTTTTCATAAAATAAATATTTTTCTTAAAAATACTAATAATAGTTATTAAATTTTTATAATTACTTTCGTATATTTAACATAATTTTTTAAAAAAATATAAGAGAATATGTAATTTATACGAGTACACCAAATGATTTAAGATCACTTAAAATTAGGGAATTTATTATGTTATGTTTATGTGTTGTGTTCTGTTTATATGTGTTGTAAAAATCTATAGCCTAATTTCTTTCAAGAGAAATGGTTGATATAGATTTATAAGTACAACAAAAATAAGATTTCTGATCGATGTGGGACTTTAGGTTCCTTAACACTCTTATTCCATATTGGTAGGAAAGATGTGTTTGAGTATCGACGAGGGGTGAGTTTCAGAGATGCTTAAGAGACAAGAATACAACTTTGATACTATGTAAAAATTTATAGTTTAACTTCATTCAAAAGAGCTATTGAAGAAAAAAGATTGTCATATACTTATACTTATAACGGAAACAAAATCTTTAATGGATATTAGACTTTAAGTTCTTCAACATGTCTATTGACAATATATTAAATAAATTATTTATAATATGATATTAAAAAAATAAAATTTATAAAATATTCAATAATAAATTCAAATTTAATGGTATTCGTGTTTATTTTGCATGAGGAATTCTCAGCCTAATTACGTGTTAACCATGTATAAGTGTCGTTTGGGTGGGGGCTACGCAGCACAGGTTACTAATAATTAATTCCGATTATATATAATTGTATTCGAAAATGCCTAATTTTTCTGAGAAAATAGCTAAAAAATGATGAATAAGAGACAAAGAAAGATTAGAAAAATATTACAAAATTCAAAGATGGAAGAAAATTATGGTAAATGGATTCGTAGGGAGTGTTTGGGAGAGAGATGGGGGAGATGGTTTTTGCATGCGGAAGCTTTTTCTATTAAAAAAATAATAAAAAAGATAGATAGATATTGATTGGTATTTTAATAATTTTAATTTAATTAATAAATTTATATATTTTAATAAAAAATAGAACTTTAATATTACATAAAAAATATGTACTCAATAATAATTTTAAAAGAGAATAACAAGATGAGACTTTTATTTTTTTTTAATTCTCACTTCTTTTTCATGATAATTAGTCATGATCATCGTATCAACAACTTCAAATCTCTTAGACAACTTTATAACGAGCTATTATGAGACACTAATAAATAGAAAATAAATATAGAGAATACTTTTTAAGTTATTTTACTTATTTGTTAGCCAATTTTATACAAGTATGTACCATATATTAGTGTTACAATATTTATCATTATAAGACTAACTGATAATTGTTGTATATCTTTAACTTCTTCTTTTTTTTTGTTATCGATGAAGTTTCCTTTTTCTTTTTATGTATTATATTTTTTTTTAATAATATAAAAAATTTATGTTTATTGAATATTCAAAAATATGGTACATACATATATTTTTTATAATGTCAAATACATATATTTTTAGAAATTAAAAGGTGAATATAAAGCCCTAGAGGTTTTCTTTTCTGAATCAGAACGCTAGAGAATTAGAATTTTCAGAAACTTCAAGTACCAAATGCCTAAATTATTCTTTTAATTGATGGTTGTTATTTGTTAGTAAAATAGAGTAAGTATTCTATCCTCTTTTTTTTCTTTGATTTTTAATTTTAATTTTTTATTTAAATTACATAGCACTTAAAATTTTATATGATGAAATAAGGACAAATAATGAGAAAAAAAAAACAAATAAATAATCCTAACTCTAGTAAATATACTTCCATTAAGGACTCATATTATACTAGTAGGATTAAATTATTAACATGGAATAACAAAATTGTGGCTAAAAATAATAAACAGGAGTAAATAAATAATTTAATTTATTTATTTAAATTAAAAAATATTAATTAATTCCTTAAATTTAGATTGATATTTTAATGGATAGATTTTATAATAAAATATGATTTTTTTAAAAGTATAGATGTGTTTAAATTTAGATTGATATATATTTTATAATTTATTACAATCTAATTTAAATTATTACTGTTAAAAAAAAGAATAAATTTATTATCTTATAATAAAGTGGTGTATGTTTATTTGAATTATTAGTAAGTACTTATTTGATAATAATTTCAATCCTTAATTTTTCATATCAAATTTTAAATTTTTTGAAATTTATTAGGTAAAGGAATATAAAATAAATATAATGCTTATCATACTTTGAATAAAAAACACATACATGAAGGATGCATGGTAAGAGAACAGGTATCATCACAACTCTAAAAATCAATAAATCTTTTGGAGTGTTTGCGTGAGATTAGTTAGATACTTTTAATAATTTATTTTTAATATCTTCTTTTTAAATTTTAAAAACCGGTTTTGAAATATGTCGAAATTTTGTAATTCAAAAAAATATCTTTTAGAATTGAATTTATATATTTTTTCTTAACATTAAAAATTAATAACCTAATATCAAAAGTAAGTTTAAAAGTAAATTTTAAAACTTAAAAAAGCTAAAAATTGATAATAAGGAATTGATTATCAATAAGTATATTCAATTTTTAATTTTATTTTTCAAATTGAAATTAAAAATGTGTTATCAAACAATTTTTATTATTTTCATAAATTTTAAAATTAAAAATTCAATATTAAGTTAAAAAATTAAAAATTAAAAAAATTAAAAAACCTAAATTAATAAAAATTACATCTATCTCATATAAAATAGAACCCAATTAATATAACATATGCACATATGCAATTGTTTATTAAAAATATTAAGAAAATTTCAACCCAAATGCAATGAAAAAGCCACAAATATGAACATCATTAAAATTATTGAAAGCAAGAATTAATTTTAATAATATATTTTATTGAGAAAAATAATTTTTAAGCATTATAGAAAAGGAATAATATATTTTTGTTTGTTAGAGATTTTAACTTTATAGATTTATAAATTATAATGTACGTTAATATAAAGATTAACAAATGAATAAATATTTTAAATATTATTTTTTATTAATAATTTTAAATTTACTGTAAAGTGAAAATAAAAAATATATTTTTAAAAATAATAAGAGAAAAAACAATTCCTAGTCTATATCTATATCCATTTATATTTAAAAATTTAAATTATATCTTATAAAATTATTCAATAATAATAATAATAATTTTTATTTATTAAATAATTTAATTAAAATTATTTTTTAACAATTAAGTACTATATTATTATTTAATAATTAAAATATTGATAATTATTTAAATTATAATTATTTATCTTAATATTTTTTGATTAATTATTTTATTTTTTGATTAATTAAATAATATAAATTAGATAATATATATAGAGAATTATTTATATTATAACTATTTTTTTAATAAAAAGTTATTTACTTTTTTATGTCAAATAATTTTTATATTATTTGAATATGTGATTAAGAGGGAAGAATGGTGAGTTAATAATTATTTTATATTAATAAATTAATAAATTATGAATAATTAAAATATAAATAATTATTTAATTTATAATTATTTATTTTTTATATAATATTATTTATCTTAAATAATGTAAAAGATTTTAACTTATCTTTTATTAATTAAATTATATAAATTAAATTGCTCATCTTCTTTGTACTGTTTATTTATCTTAACAAAGTAAACGGTTACGGGACTCCCAAGCCACTATTTTTCACGAAACAGAGCGAGTAGACTGTTAAATAAACATAACGCTAGGCTTCCTACAAAACTAAGAAGCTAACCAAGAAAAGAGAAACGAAGATTATCTTCTCTCCCACTAGGATAAACATCCTCTCATTCTTTGTCTATAATCTCTATTCATATATTCCTTTTAGGTTTTGATAAATGTAGAGAGGCAAACATCGTCGATAGATCCCTGGAAAATTTATCATTTGTTTCTAGTTTTATATGGCTCTCTTTGGATGCTCTGTTTTCTCTTTGTTTTGTTTGATCCTCATTATCCTCCTCTCAACTCGCTCTTTTGCTGCCGACTCTACTGTTTCCTATGAGTTCCGAGTCTCCTACATCACCGTCTCCCCTCTGGGTATTCCTCAAAAGGTTGGTGCCTCAACACTTAATGAACGTTTCAATCATTAATCTCTTACAACTTTTTTTTCTTCATTTGGCTTCTCTGGTTTTTACCGTGGGGAGTTGAAACGCACTCTTTTCGGATTTATTTTGGCATTGGAATTTTTTTTTTGGGATTGCCAGTTTAATGTTTTCAATGTTTATTTGGTTTGCTTCTCGATACCAATTTTATTTTTATTTAGTTTTCTGGGTTTATGTGTTCGTTGTTCATTAATGTTCTATGTTTCTGAAGTACTTCTAGATAAACAGTATTACCAACACTCTTAATTACAATTGGATTCGCAATTCTTCAAATGACATGTGTGAACTTTACTTTATTACATACTCTTTTTACATTTTTTAAGAAAAATTAATGCATAAAAAGAAGTAAAGGTTATATATGTCACTTTAAGAATGATGCAAGTGAAAATGAGGGAGTCTTGCTATCACCGCTCACTTCTAGATTCATATGGGTTGCTGAGTTCTGATTTTTGTGGCTATTTTTTTCCTGTATTTTGCTGCAAAGGTTTTGAGTATGTTTGCAAAGATAGTGGAGATTTAATCTTATTGGAGAAATTGATGTCTATAATCTAAACATCTTGTTAATATGCTTGCTTCGCAAGTTTTTTGAGATTTTTCAACGTAATATGCATTTGTATATCTCTAGGTATAATTTTTGGTTGGTTACTTGAGTCGAATATAGGGTTTGTAGTTCTATCGGTTGCCGCGACAAAGGAGATATCTGAGTGGTATGTGACAGATGAATATGTATTTAACCAAATAGTTGATTGGAATTTTGCTCTGAATGTAGGTTATAGCAGTTAATGGGAAGTTTCCGGGTCCTCTTGTTAATGTTACTACTAATAACATTGTTATTGTCAATGTTTTTAATGAATTGGATGAGGATCTCCTAATGACTTGGTAAGCTTGAGCCGATCCTAGACTCATTTTGATTATAAAAAACAAATGTTTTGAGTAAATTGTTATGTTATTTAATTTGCAGGTCTGGCATACAAGTGAGACGTAATTCATGGCAAGATGGAGTTCTTGGAACCAATTGTCCTATTCCTCCAAACTGGAACTGGACTTACCAATTTCAAGTTAAGGATCAGATTGGGAGCTTTTTCTACTTCCCTTCTCTAAATATGCAGAGAGCATCTGGTGGTTTTGGATCCTTTTTTATCAATAATAGGATCATTATTCCAATTCCTTTCACACAACCAGATGGTGATATTGATATTTTCATAGGTGACTGGTATACTAAAAATCATACGGTAGGTTTTTTATTTTTATTTTTTTTTTCCTGTGAACAGTTAAGTTCGATTTTTGAGATCAACTCCATATTGCAATCTTACTTACTTTGTCTTCTAGGCATTAAGGACAGAACTTGATACTGGAAAAGATATTGGTATGCCTAATGGAGTTGTGATAAATGGAAAAGGGCCGTATTGTTACAACACTACTCTTGTACCTGATGGAATTGAGTATGAAACCATCAGTGTTGCTCCTGGTATGAAAAATAAGATTTCTTCAATGTTCTTTGGTCTTGTTTATTTTTTTAGGTGAAAATATTTCATCAATTATTTTTATATAGTAGAGTTTTCATGTTCAATAAAGCACGCATACAAAAGGCATATGAACCAGTTAATTTGTGAAAATCGTTCACTGCTTTGTTAGAATGAAGTCATGTTCAGTTTTTGTTCTTATTTTGATTACAATGCCGTATCTTTCTGTATTATTGGTTTGATAATAATATGGCATCTTTGATCATGGTTTGTAATAACTGTCTGCAGGCAAGACATACCGGCTTCGTGTGCATAATGTTGGAGTTTCAACAAGTTTGAACTTTAGAATTCAGAGCCATAACATGCTTTTAGCAGAAACTGAGGGATATTATACAATGCAACAAAACTATACAGACTTTGATATTCACGTTGGTCAATCCTATACTTTCTTAGTTACCATGAATCAGAATGCCAGTAGTGATTACTACATTGTAGCGAGTGCAAGGTTTGTGAATGAATCAATTTGGCAAAGAGTGACTGGGGTTGCCATCTTGCACTATTCTAATTCGAAAGGACCAGCCAATGGTCCTCTGCCTGACCCTCCAAACGATGTTTATGAAAAATTTAGATCAATGAATCAGGCGATAAGTGTCAGGTTTGTTCATACCACTTTCGAGCGTTTGTATCTTTAACTCATGACGGCTCCTCATGTTTTGGTACTGAATAATATTTAAACTCTGCTCGAACTTAGGCAAAATGGATCTGCGAGTGGAGCTCGCCCTAATCTACAGGGTTCATATCACTATGGTTCAATTAATATTACTGATACATATGTGCTGAAGATTGTGCCTCCAGTATCAATTGGGGGGAAATTACGTGCTACGCTTAACGGGATATCATTTGTTAACCCTAGTACTCCAATCAGGCTTGTCGATCAATACAAGGTTAAGGGATCTTATAAAATTGATTTCCCTAATAAGCCACTTAACAAAACTCTTAGACAAGACACATCTCTAATCGATGCTACCTATAAGGGATTTATTGAGGTAGTCTTGCAAAACAACGACACCATTATGCAGAGTTTTCATTTAGACGGATATTCATTTTTTGTGGTTGGGTAAGATTGTAATTCAATTTTTATTTTTCTATTTGCCACATATTATTGTCTTTTGTTGATTTCTGTGGAAACTTGTTTGTTGAATGCAGGATGGATTATAGTGACTGGTCAGAACAAAGGAGAGAGATATATAACAAGTGGGATGCAATTTATCGCAGCACTGTTCAGGTTTTTATTAATCTCTTTTCATTTCTTTTCGTGTATAATACTATATGTCATGATCTATATTATGTGTAGGTTTTTCCTGGGGCATGGACAGCAATCCTTATATCTCTAGACAATGCTGGAGTTTGGAATCTGAGGGCAGAAAACCTGGACAGGTGGTATCTAGGCCAAGAAACATATTTAAGAATTGTTAATCCTGAGGAAAATGGTGAAACAGAACTAACTGCACCAGATAACGTTTTATACTGTGGTGCCTTGGCAAAAATGCAGAAGTACGTATCAGACTCTATTTTCCTTCATTTCTCTAAAACTTATCATTGTTAATGAAGTTATTAATGTCAACATTTATTTACACTTACAGGCCACAGAAGCCTGCTTCCGCAGCAGTGTCAATTTCCAGAGAAAACTCGAGGCTCTTGTTAACTCTGTTTATGGCACTCTCTGCTTTGACATTTTCGTTCAGTTAATAATAAGGTCTATTGGCTGGTCACAATTTAGGTAGTGGCTGCTCGTTATTGGTATAAGTTGTTTTTTTGGCGATTTTTTAGTTAGTTTGGTGTTTGCAAGATAAATATGTCCTTCAAGCGAGCAAAATGAGTAAAAACAAACTGTGTGATTATATTATAATTGTTAGTGTTGCAATAGAGTTTCTTGTTGTTTTTAAGCATCAATTAATATTCTTTATGCACCAAAAATTTTAGATAGCCTCGTAGTTGTCAAGTGTGAAACCCATTTTACTATACCATTATATGTTTCTATCAAGTTCACTGAAGCATCTAATGACAACTTTTAGTGTACTTGTTTTCTTATTTCACGTTTTGTTGATTTATAGAGGTTTTGATGTGAGATGGAGGAATTATTATGTACATTGCTTGCATCTATGCGCATATTCTCAAATAAACATGAAATCGAAACACATGACATTAAAATCTTTGCTCCAAATAATCTTCGTACTACAACAAAAACTAAGTTTTGTAACAGTTATTAACTGTCATAGTAGGCTTATATTGACTGCTATCACTTTACTGGTTGTCGGGAAAAAATTGACCTACATTAATTGCGTTTTCATAACTTTTAGTAGTTCTTTTCAAAATATTAAGAATCGTTACAATATGTTTTAGTAATCATCAAAATTTCTTTTTCCAACCATCATAATGAGTTTTTGTTTAAATATATCGGCCAAATCTTGAAATTTGTTTTGACTGTTAGTAATCGCCATAAAAGATTATTTTTTTTCAAATATGCTTTTTTTATATTATGAGTGTTATTTGTTAAAGAATTGGCACTTGCGGAAGCGAATGTCGGGTATAATTTTAGTTGCATAAATTAATAATAACGGGTAACAATAAAAGTAATAATCAGTAAGAAATTAAATGGCACATAATGATTTAAGTGGTTCAACTTTTCAATGTGAAAAGTCAATTTCAGCTGACAATGACGACACCAGGAAAAAATCACTAATAACCAAAGCGAGATCTAAACACCAATTACGAGCTTATGAATTATACCAAATTAAAATCGCAAAATATCATACAATTTACTAGTAATATATATAGCAAGATAAATTAACAAACTTGCTTTATTAAATCAAATATTAGTACAAATGAGAGAAACACTACAAATGAATGGCGGTGAAATAGACGGTTTGTCCTTGAGCATTCTCTGTTGATCTTTGTTCTTTATTCTACGATTTCTATATTTCTTCTTTTAGCTCTCGAATTGGGCTGCTTGCTTTCTGTTGTTTTCAACTTCTTCTTTGAGAAATAGTGAGAAGAAGGCATGAGCATAACAACATAGAAGAAAATGACGGTGAGAGAAATTTGGATTTATGATTTATTCTTCTCTAATATAATTCTTGCTTCTTGTACTATTCACGTACCTATTTAGAGTATATTGGGTTTTGGGTATAATATTATTTTTGGGCCATTATTAACAAATCTCGCTTGGCCTCAAAAGCAAAACAAATTCTTCAAATGAAATTCCTCGGATTACCCAAAAAATAACGTCGTCAAGCGAAAGAAGGGTGATCATCTTTTGCAAATACCAATCAAGTCAAATGATGCTTGAACTTATTAAATGGAACGGTTTGGTTAACATATTTGGATTCTGCTGTGGTGCTATCTTATTAACAACAATAGCACCGCTGGGAGGCATGATGTCCGCGAGCAGAAATGATATCGACATCAATGTGTTTGGTTCTTTCATGATACATAGTATTCTTAGTCAAGTGTATCGCATTCTACGGCTATCACAAAATACAACGAAGTATCTGTTGTAAACCTAAATCTGAAACCAAACCTCTAAGCGAATGGCTTCTTTAACCTGCTGTTCAGTATATTCTGCCTCTGTCGTGAACAAAGCAAGCTAATGGTAAAGTAGCCTTCCGACTAATGGCCTGATGAGAAAGAGTGAAAACATAACATCGGAGATCTTCTTCTATCCGGATCACCACGGCATGTCGGAATCGCGTAAGCGATAACACTTCTGACGGTATTAGAACTTCCATCATATACCAAACCAAAATTAGATGTCGCTCTCAAATACGAGTATCCATTTCAACGCTTGCTTCAATGACCGCTTATCGGGATTACCCGTATATCTGTTAACCATAGCGCACGTGGAAATGTACGGGCCGAGTACAAATCATGGCGTACATCTGCCAACGGCAACGCATATGGAACTTGAGACATGTACCATTCTTCTTCTTATTTGTGGTGACAAATCGAAAAAGCCTGAAATGCTGACTAGCAGCGTCTTTCACGGAGTTAGAATCTTTCATGCCAAAGCGTTGAGAACTTTTTCAATATAACTTTTCCACGAGTCAAATAAAGCTTGCCGACATTGCCTATCACGTAAATTTCCATACCCCAAAAATTTTCTTATTTGCACCCAAATATTTCATCTCAAATTCACCATTAAGTTGAGACTTTAATTCTGAATCTCGAACTTATTCTTAAAACTTGACCAGCGTGTCATCAAATGACATAAAGCAACAAATAAGTGATGAACGTCATGGAATCTTTTATGATAAACACAATATCGTAATCACTCTAAAGTAACCATGATCAATCATAAAAGAATCAAACCGCTTATACCGTTGCCTTGGAGATTGCTTGACCATTATAAAAACTTTTTCAATAAATAAACATGATCTTCCTTACCTGGAATAACAAAACCATAGTTGATGCATATATATTTGTTCTTCCAAGCTCGCATGTAAGAATCTTTGTCTTAACATCAAGTTGTTCTAATTCCATGTAAACAATGCAACCGTAGCAAGCGGCACACGAATAGAGCTATGTTTCTAACGGAGAAAATACTTCATTGAAGTCAATACCTTTCTTCGACAATAGCCACACCATGACAACCGTGCCTTGAACCTAGTTGCTTGACCTCGAGGTATACCTTCCTTTTCTTGAAGACCCGTTTGTTTCCAACAATCTTACGCCATTGACGGTTTCATCAATTCCCAGTATGATTCTTGTGAAGTGATTCAATCTCGCACCATTCATAGCAACCAACCAGCAGCAGTTCATCACTGGTGACAACTTCATGATAACTAGAAGGTTCATACACCTCGATAGACTTTGCCACAAACAATGCAAAGAAAGCTGAAGTCTGCATCTGCGTACCTGCGAGGGCGTCGTATCTCTCTTATTCCTTTACCCTTAGCAATACTATATGGTTGTTCGTGTTTACTCTTACCATCATCGTGAAAGCCAGAATCATCTATCTCATCCCGGATGGTTGATCTGAAGTGCCACTATTGCAGCTTGACTAGGAGTTCAACTCTCAAGCTCGCTTTCTTCCATTGCTGCAAGTAGTTTTTATACTGACAGATAATAGGCTCTTTTTTCTTTTTGCAACACGCAGAAAACTCATCAAACTTAACATGCTTTGCTAATAAAAAATTTAGGTGACTTGGGTTCAATACTGCATAATCCCTATAACCTTTCACCCCGAAGGATACCCGAAAATATGCATTTCAATGCCCTGAGCTCAAGTTTACCATCGTTAACATGAGTATAGCGGAGACAACCAAAAACTTTTAAATCGAATAATTAGCGGGGTATCAAAGAATACCTCGAAGCGAGTCTTGACTTAATTTTAGTTGATGGAGCCAGGTCACCAAATAGCGGCGTGGTTACAAGCTTCGGCCCAAAAGGATTTATCCAAGTCGACTTGAAAGAAGCGTACGAGCTCTTTCTAGGAAGTCCTATTCATACGTTACGCTACTCCATTTCTTTGTGGTGTATGACCTGCGGTCGCGGTGTCTCGCTATGCCATTTCTTTCCATGAGAACTTCATTAAAGCGACTATGACAAAATTCCAAACCATTATCAATTCTCGAATGCTTGATTTTCTTGCTTGTTTGATTTTCTATACAAGCCTTGAATTTTACAAATTTTGAGAATCGTCATTCTTGTTCTTTAGAAAAATACACCCGTACATGACGAGAGAAGTCATCAATAAAAGTCAACATATCGGGCACCACCGCTTAGACCACAACGAGAGAAGGACCGAATCTGAATGAATATAATCGACAATACATTTCATTTTATGGATGGGCTGTCTTGTGAACTTGACCTGCGATGCTTTCCGTAAACACAATGCTCACGAGAAATCAAGCTTCCCGGTTTTCGACCCACAAACCAATCCCGTTTGCTCAAAATAGACATCCATACCTCACTCGTATGTCCGAGCGCGTATGCCATAATCTAGTAGTGTATGCGAGGATCTTGACACGATGAGGATGAAAGCGATACCTTTGCCAATAACGGTGCTACCCTGAAGCATATAGAGACCATGCGACAATTTCCCTTTAATAACAATGAGAGCACCACCTTAACTTTTAAAACTCCACCTTGACTACATACTTATAGCCTTGTGAATCAAGAGTACCCAAAGATATCAAATTCTTTTCGAATCACGGAACATAGGCGAACATCTTTCAAAGTCTAACAATACCATCGTACATCTTAATTCGGACAATACCAATACAGTAACCTTCAGCGTGACATATTGTTTCCCACGTGAGAAACACACCACAGTGATAGGCGTGAAGCAAACCCAATGTCTCTCTTGGGGGCACGTATGGTAAGTGCAACCAGAATCGAGAATCAAACATCTCCGGGAGAATCAATAGATCTTGATAGAACATTTTCACCATCGGAACGAACTATACGCAACACCAGAACATCGATAGTACCCGAGAGACGTTGTGGCCGATTTCCTTACCTGAGTTTCGGACAATTTACTTTCCAGGTGCCATGCTACGACGACAATAATTGCATTTATCTTTTCTTTTTCTAGATTTGGATCTAGACTTGCCTCTATTCTTGCTTGTGCCTTTTTCTTGATTTCTCTTGTGACAAATAAACCACTGCTTTATTATCATTGTTACTTGTAGACACCTTTTTCTTGACTATCTCGGAATTCAAAGGCCTTTGACATCTTCCAAAGAAATAGTGTCTCGCCATATAGCATAGTATCAGCAAAATGTTCAAATCAATGAGGTAAAGAACATAATAGAACTAAGGCCTAATCCTGTCGTCAATCTTAACACCACCGTTTTTTTGATCCACGAATAATTTTAGTAAATTCATCGAAGATGATCGTGCAAGAGTATACAACCGACGTTAGAATGTATACAAGCGCTACTTGAATATAGCAGCTAATCGAACTTGATGCGTATACAAATTCTCCAATTTAAGCCATAACCAGAGGGAGATTCCTCGTCGCGACCTCGCGTAATACCTCGTGACGAGGATAAGCCCGAATTGAACTTCAAGCATTTCCATCAATGCATCTTTTTCTTAATCAGTCAATTTTTAAGCAATTTATCCTTACCTTTAAGTGTCTTAACAAGCCTTTGCTTAACTATCATTTCGCGTCTTCACATGCGTGAAATCATTTCTACCATTGAATTTCTCAATTTCATATTTTCTTGTGATAGAAAACCAATATTAAATAAGCAATCTGACCGAGAAAATATGAAACCAATCAGATAACGAGGCTAAAAATAAATCCAAAGAAGCGAAACTTGATCGGGTTCGATAAATAAGCAGAATAACCCGATAGCTTTCGATACCAATTTGTTAAAGAATTGGCACTTGCGAGCGAATGTCATAGGGTATAATTTTGGTTGCTTAAATTAATAATAATGGTAACAACAAAAGTAATAATCGGTAAGAAATTAAATGGCACTGCTGATTTAAGTGGTTCAACTTTTCAATGTAAAAAGTCTACTCATTTGACGGCCAGCCATGAGGAAAAAAATTCGCTAATAACCAAAGCGGAGATACAAACACCACTTTACGTTGAGCTTATTAAATTATACCAAATTCCAAAATCAACTCACAAAATATCCTACAATTCTTCGATAATATATATAGCAAGATAAATTAACAAACTTGCTATTAAATCAAATATTCTGAGGTACAAATGAGAGAAACACTACAAATGGCGGTGAAATGAATGATTTGTCCTTGGGGTGATTTCTCTCTTTGATGATGGGCTCACTATTCTCGTTTCTATATTTCTTCTTTTAGCTCTCCAAATTGGTACATTGCTTTCTATTTGTTTTCAATTTATGCCGAGAAATAGTGAGGAAAGAGACACTTGTGAACAACAATGAAGAAAAATGACACAGAGAAATTTGGATTTATGATTTATTCTTCTCTCGATGTCATTTCTTTGCTTCTTGTGGCTATTCACGTACCTGTTGGTTTTCTTCTTGTATGCAGATGCTATTTTTTTGCTTTTTCTCTGGTGGCTTCAATCTTCCTTACGCAGAAACAAACATATATATATATATATATATATAGAAGTCAGCTAGGGTTTAAAAGTATATTGTATTTTGTGACTAATATTGTTTTGTGACATTATTAACATTATTAATAGTTAGTAATAGTTGTTGTATTTTTGTCACGAACACTATCTCATTAGCTTCCAATCTAGTTCGTCGTTCAAACTCAAGCATGTTGAGCTCGATCTCCACTGTATTCGAGATGGGGTTATGAGTAGTACTTAATTGTTAATAATATACCTTCCACTCAGCAGCCTGCAGACTTGTTCACTAAATGGCTCTGCTGTTTCATGTTCTTGAGGGAAGAAGAGAAGAAGTGTGTGGGCTAGAACTAAAGAAGCTGCTGTGTAAATCTAGTTAGTTACAAAGCTCACTTTCCAATTTTACATACAAGGCACATCATAATAAAATTTAGCCAAATAAATACAAATCAACAATCTGTCTTGATTAACGAGTCATTAAAACTTAAAAAACTAATTAACAACTAGTTTAATTATTATGTACAGGAACTAGAGAAAATGGCTTCTCTAGCTTATTGTTTCCTTTTGATCACTTAAATTTCGTAATGCATGCATCAGTATATACCATATAATATATTTTTGAAATTTAATTAACTAATATCGTACATTATTCACTTCATGTAATGTTCAATTTTGCAGCAAGATAAGGGTTGACTAACGATGAGGCATTATTAATTACTTAGCTTTCCAAATGTCTGACGTCCACTATGTTTGTATTGCTTGGTCCTTGCTGAAATATGATTGGTGGAGCATTAGTAATTGAAGAGTAGCTAACTATTTCCTTAGAAAGTGCATCATCTTCATGGCTAAGTTGAGAAGCTACAAATTTGTCCAACACTCGCCAATCAGTAAGTTGTTGATGATCATATTGATGGGTAGTGTGTTGATCAATTTGATCTGAACGGTTGATATTTGAAGTGGACTCAACAAGAAGAGGAAGCTGCTCGGGTGGAAGTACAAATTTGTAGCTGCTGTGCAAATTGTCATCAAGTTCCCTCTTGCAGGGATATAAAGGGAGATTATGATAATTACCCAAGTTATTACAACCAGGAGGAGGGTTTTGGTAGTCTGAAGGCAGGAAGGAGACTTGGTCGTCTTGATACCAAATGTGTGACTCATCATATTCCTTCATTTTGCTCACTGTTGTTATTCTCTTCTTGAATGCCCTACATACCACCCATCCTTCTTCCTGCATCTGCATCAATTCATGTACATCTATCAATATGCTATTATTATTTTTATATGAAATAGTTATTTATATTATTTAAGTTATTTTTTTTAAATATATTAATTGTATTTTTGAACCAAAAATATATATATTTTTACGTTTATATATATATATATATATATATGTGTGTGTGTTTGTGTAGGCGCGCGTGCACGTAATTGCAAAGCACGTAGAGAATTAAAAGCAAAACTTTATTTGTTTATTTCTACTCTTTGTTTTTCAACAATTATATATCAAATCTATCTTCTTAAATTTCTTGATATTACAACAAACTTGGAAACCAATATTACATTAATAATAAGGGTAGAATATAATTTCATAAACTTAGAAGTGTTTTCTGAAACAAAACAATAATCACGTGTAATATTAAGAAAATCGCAGGAGATTGTCGTGTAAATTTAAATAATAATAAAAATAGAGTTATTACACAATTAACATACTTTTTTAATTTTTTTTCATAAAAATTAGATTAAAAGCATCGTCATTTGATCTCTTTATTTTGTTAAAAATATCAATTAAAAAAAATTATATTATTTTAATGATTTTTATTAAAATATTATTTTTTTATTAATTGATTAATTGCGATTAAAACACGAATTTTTAACAACGTTAAAGTCATAATTAATATAAAATAAAATTCACAAAATATTCATTTTTTAATATTTGTTAATTTCCATTCTTTTATTTTAATATTTTATTATTTTTAATTTTTTTAAAAATAAAATACATATTTAAATAAATTTTTGTTTAAATTTTATTATTTTTTAAAACTATCCCATATTAAATTTTATATTTATTCTTATTAAATACTCCTACTTTAATTACTTGATGAAAAATAATAATATTTTAAATAAAAAATTATTAAAATAATATAATTTGTTTTTAATTGACTTTTTTTTCGAATTTAAGGGATTAAATAAGAATGTTTTTAATATGAGAGATTAAACGATATAAATGACATAATTTAAGTGACACTTCATATTTTTTAAAATGACATTTAGATCTTGTACTTATTTTGTTAACCATTTAGTCAATTATTATTAAAAAGTAACTATAAATACAAATAATTTTTTTTTTGAATTCTTTTAATTATAACTTATTTAACTTAAAACATTATCTTTATCTAATATAGTTGAAAAAAAAAGATTTTCCAATTTTTATCTAATATAGTTGAAAAAAAAAGATTTTCCAATTTTTAATAATAATATGAATAAATTACCACAAAAATAAATACAGAATCTAAATATTATTTTAACAATTAGATGATATTTTTCTCTCATAAAAAAACTAAAAAAGTATATAATATAAAGTACTAAAGAAGGGAGATTAACTTGCCTGAGGAGTCTCATTGATTTCGTCAATTTGAAGACGATACTCATGCATAATCCAGTCAGATTTTTGACCATTTGGGGCTCGACCTTTGTAAAAAACTAAGGTCTTCCTCATTCCAATTAAATCGTGCTTAGAATAAATAGCCTTATCTCTTCCAGTTGCTTTCCAAAATCCCACAGTTGTGGCTCTATTAGTGCGAGTTCCAGTTGGATATTTCTTATCTTTATGGCTAAAGAAATACCATTCATCTCTCTCCTCTGTGCCTATTCTGCATATTTCTTTCCAAATACCATAAACTAAGTAATATAATTACTATTAAATATATATTTATATATGATGCAAATATATATGACCTATGAACATTAAAGGATAGATTTATTAATTATACCTTGAAGATCCCAAGGCTCAATTCTATAGAGGTCAACGTCTTTGATAACATCAAGGTCAATCCTTCTAGAAGCAATCTTTCTTCTTAGGTAGTAATCAACAAGTTCTTCATCAGTTGGATGGAAACGAAAACCAGGAGGAACAAGTGATAAATTATCCATGTTATTATATTCTTATTCACCTCAGTTTATCTAGCCCTGAAATTTAATATTCACCATGTTAATCAGCTTGATCTCATATGGGATATAGAAATACATACAAATATATAAAATATTAGCAAACAATTCTTATTGGTACGCTAAACTGGAACTAGTAAGTTTCAAGTTCAAATCATTTAATATAATCTGTTATTTTGCTTCACATAGTAAAACACAAATTTAGAGAATGTTAAATTGAGAAGGAAATACCCTTTATAATTGAGGGTGCAGTACACTAGTTATTACAACTTGAACACGCTTAGGTTTTCCAGCTATTTTTTGAGCCACTTAGTGCGATACTTATTTAAAAAAACTGACTGCATCGTGTAATAAATTTATAAATGTATTCTTGACCCATATTTTATTAGTTTAAATTTTTTGGAAAATTCAATTACAAACTATTTTTGAAGCGATATTAGAATTGAAGTTCATATTTTCAAATACCATTAATACTAATCGTTAAATTATAAGCGTTTAATATGCATATTAAATAGAATCAATGTTTATGAGAAGTAATAAATATATAAAATTAATATTAATTTATTCTTGACCCAAAATCTAAGCTTTATATATAGTTGGTTTACAATATCTTTTAAGACAGTATCAAATCAATATCAAATCAAGAAGTAAGTTAACATAAAGTAAATATCATATCATAAAAGTGATGCAACCCCTTAATGAAACAATAAACTTAAACATATCTTAAGTGCACATTCACTTTCTAAACTTTGGTACTTGAATTTTTTTTAACAATTCAGTCCCTAAACTTTTTTTAATTTAGATCTTAAATTTTCATTTAATCTATAAATTAAAAATGTTGATTTGTCAATTAAATAATTTACAACTTAAGTGTAAAAATTAAAAATTTTAAGGACTGAAATGTTGAATTTTTTTTTAGAAATTAAGTGTAAAAATTAAAAAAAGTTAGAGATAGAATTATTGAAAAAAAGTCTGAATACCTAAATTTACACTTGAACAAAGTGAGATTTATTGTGCACTTAAACTTGAATAATATTTGGGTTAAGTTCATACTATGTATTTTTGATAAGCTGTTGATTTGAATACGGAAGAAACATACATGTATTCATTAAATCTATAAAATAAGAAGATCATATATATGTAGTAAAACATAAACCTTGTTAATTTTCAATCCTTTACTCTCAGCTAAGCAGGCCATGTACAGAGAGTCAGCTATGTGTAATGCAATCTGAACATGGCAATCACATGCTTAACACACTCATTTGAATTATATACATATAGCGGTTCTTAAAGATGGTCAATTCAATTATGTGCCCAATAAAAGTCAATATATACATATGGCATTTCTAAGACAAGTGATCAATAAGATATTAATGCTTCCTCGCCATTTATATATATATATATAGAAGCATTTTAAACTATAAATTGAATTTTACTGCAACTATGCTGCTGGTATTAATTGATGAAGAAAAGTAACATGAACTGGTCCCTTAATGTAATAACAAATGCATGATTCAAGTAGATTAGGCGAGTTCGAATCCAGTTAAATTAATATAAACAATTGTGTAATATGTTATTTCAAAAAAGGTGACATGAAATCAAATTTCTACCAAATGTTAAATCTTTAATTATATCAGACAAAAAAAGAATTTTTGAAGTAGAGAAAGTGGTTGTATATAGCAAAGGTAATATATACGTATATATCCTATACTTGTCTTTTAAGCATATCTTGAGACACATGAAATTTAAGTGTTTCTGGAAAATCGTCAAACTCTTTTCTTTATCCTTCTTCACATACAACTAGTGAGACCATAGAGCTAGCAAGCTGTGAATCACATATATCAAATTAGTTAATTATAAGAAAACCCTCAAAATAAAATATCAAGATCGGAAATTGAAGAAGATATCTTAAAGAAAAAGTATAAAAATGAAGATTAGAAACGATAATTAAAAACCTCGACGCTCCAGCTCTTATAATTAGAAGAGATCTGGTTCTTTCTCTGAATTCAGTACACCAAATTAAGACCTCTGAAAGCGTAAAAGTAATAGGCGAAGCAGCTCCCAGATCATAAATAAAGAACAATTAAAGCATGGAACAACAAATGGCCAAAAAACACAACTTGGTTATAAATAGATGTTGCATGAATCCTTTGGAATTGGAAGCAAAACTGCTTGTAATCGCACCAGACTTCTTGTATGACTTTCTACTTGTCTTGTCGGATCGGATCCCAAGAAATAGTAAAGCTCATCTGCAAAGGAAAAAAAAGTTCGAATAATTAAAAGAAAGATCATACAACAACTAGGGTTATATAGTAATCGTAAAACCCTTTAACATTTTTTTTAAATAATAATACTTTATTAGTTAGTTTGAGCGTGAAATTCACATATCTCATTTTTGATATTTCACACAAATATCAAAAAGTAAATGTATGCATTTTTTATACAATAATACACATTTTAATAATTTTTACTCACTGTTTATTGTATATTGTGGTATATATAGTGAGATATTGAAATTAAGACAAATTGCAATCGTTAGTTTGAGAAGTTCTCACTGTTTGTCAATATCGGAGTAAGCTGGATTGGTGGGAAAGATTTGTGTATAAAAATAGGGTGGCGCAATATATGGCTCTAATTAATGGAACAAGGAAAAGAAGCCTAGCTTGTTCACTTACTCCACCAACCGCAACTGATAAAGACCCAAATGAGATTCAAAGATTATAGAGAAAGACAAGGTCTCTATTACAAAGATCTATCTCTCTCTCTCTCTCTCTCTCTCTCTCTCTCTCTATATATATATATATATATATATATATATATATATATATATATATATATATATCGAATGTAGAGACTAGAGAGAAGCAAACGGTGGATCTGAGAGAAGATACAACCAACTAACGGTGCAGATCAATCACTAGTTTTAAAATCTTCCATAAGACCCCAAAGAGAGTGCAACTAAATTAAGTAAAGGACTTATGAATTAGCCATCTAGCAGATATTAGGGTGCAAATTGTTGTGTTGTATTCGTGTGTTACTTGGTATATAAAAAATTACTTTATATTTTTATAGTCTTATTTATTTATTATAATAAATAACAAGTAAGGACATAAAAAAATTACAAAAAATAACACATTTAAAACTTATAATAATAAAAATATCATTTAAATAATATTAAGCGAGTTTAAATTAGAGAAAATTTAATATTAAATCAATCTAAATAATCGTATTTCAATTTAAAATGATTTCAATTAGATGATTTTAAAAGTAAAATAATGTGTTAGATTTTTTTTAGTAGTAAAAATATATAAACTTGACATAAAGAATAATATTTACGTGATTATAAGTTTTAAAATTATTATTTTTATTATTTGTCTATAAAATTATTAAAAAATTATAACTAAATTTTTTATTTGTATTGTATAGTTAAATAATATGATGAATAATTTTTTTTATTTATAGTCTATGGTAAATAATTTGATATCAGAGATTACGGCGCCTATTACCGCTCTTCATTTATGTAGGTTGAAATTACACAAGTTCAAACTAAACTATATAATAAAAAAATATTAATCAAAATTAAGAAAGTAATACTTAGAGGTTGACATAATGGGACACTAAAAATTGTGATATAGACAACCTCAACTAAACAATAGTATCTTTTTATAATTAATTTGAATGCCACATTAAAAATATTCTAATAAAAAATATAAATCACTTAAATTTATATTTATATTAGTTATACCATGATAAGTAATTAATTTTTTTAAAAATAAACAATTATTTTAATTTTTAAAATAATTTAAACAATGTGAGCCTTTAATTTGATATCCTTCTCAATATCTGAAATGTAGACGTGGCCCCTAGAGCCGGCCGACCTACAATATGTCCCTACTATTTACTAACTCGCATGTTTTTGAAATCTTGACCTTATAAAATTTAGATGATGCTCATGATGTTGTTTGTTTAAATTGGTGACCCTCTGTCTAATATATGATGACCTATATATGATGTCGTGGGATCAATATATTTTCACACTGTAGTAGCTATTGGCTCATTAGATCATGGCTATCATTTATTCCACCATAGTTTCGACAGAGTCACCAGTTTTTTCTTCACTTCTGTATCATGTATGAAAACAGAATATAATTAAGCCAGAGTCTGTTTTATATATATATATATATATATCAGTTTTTGTTTTTTGATTTAGGAGTATCAATAAATAATAAACAAACAATTATAAATATTCATAAATAATAAATATGAATTATAAATATTCATATTCATAAATAATAAATATGAATTATAGGACAGAAGTAGTGGATCGAGTTTACCAATCCAACTATCCAAGCGTGAATATCTTTTTGTGCTACAAGTTAACTAGTTAGGTAAGGATTCAAAACACAATTATAATTACTATCAGTAAATAACTAATGATTTAAGGATTAAAGTATATAACTAAATTAGTTAATAATATTTCTATGCAACAAATACAAATTATCAAGGATGGATACATTTGCTAATAATAACGGTTTTTATATAAATATTTTTGAACCGAATTATAAAATATGTATGTAAAACGGTACAAAAATCGTTACGATTTTAGAACGATTCTTTACCCACGTGTAATGGTCCGGGACGATTATTAAAAAATACAAGAAAAAAATTATTTTTCAAACATTTTTAAAATTTTTCTTAATAAATCATAATTATTAATTGATATATAAATTAATTAAATAAATACAATTAATTTTAAATACAATTATCAATATAATTGTATTTATTTTTAAAATTTATCGAATAAAAATCAAACAAATAATACAAATAATCGGAGATAAATGGAACTACCGTTTTTTTAATAATTCTTTTTTAATATTAAATTTCAAAAGTTGAGTCGACCTTTACCGAGCTCAAGCCCCGTTTCAACAGCACCCGGTTTTGCTCGAGAAAGCATGAGTTAAGTTCTGTTCATGGATGAATTGTAGAACATTAATTTTCAATTAATATTTTATATCCATGCATTTACAGCCTCAATATTTCAATATAAGTATATATTAATAATATCACCTTTAAATTGTCAAGCATACAACTAACTCATACAAAAAATTTCATTCCGTTTTTCATATTGAGAAATTAGCTTTTTGTTAAAAAATTTGGATAAAATGATATAATCACAAATTCTCACTCTCAAAATCTTCCTTAGCAATATATCAAATTACAGAGCAATAGATAATACACGACACAAGAATTATAGTGGGAACTCTAAATTAGAGAAAAACTACTTTCGTTGCCAAAAGATAACCAGAGAAAAATTCACTATGTGAAAAATTGTTACAACCACACTCTCAGTAATTTTCTCACACACCCAAAAGACAAAAGGAAGTACAAGAAATTTTCCTACAAAATTCTCTCACTTAACTTCCGTTCTTTTCTCTATTTTTGGGATAATTATCAATGAAGACATATTTATAGCCTTCAAGTTCTCATTTTATATACCAAACATTTTTTCATTCAACAAAATTAGGCTAATTAACTTTCTTTTTCTTTATTCAAACAAGGTTAGGCACCTACATCTTTGACAATATGGTAAGCCACCTTACATGAATTTTCTTCTAAATTAAACAACTTATATTTTGACTAATAAACCTAATATTATTTTTAATCAATCGTAACACTCTTAACTACAAAACTTCTCAATTTATTACTTTATATTAATGTATTCGTATTCTTGAAACGAAGAATTCGTACCACATGACCATGGATGTGAAATAATTTTTTTCCTAAAACCATAGATCAACGCCCATTGACGTGGCACATTCTGGCTGGATTTTGCTAAGGCCTCACTGAATTAACCAGTGGATACTCGGATAGTATCCGTCGAGAGAGAGTTGAAACAGTTCTCCAAAAGAGATGAAATAAGCCGGCTGAGAAGCTTCAAAGAGTCGGCTAAAGGCTCTTGATGAGCTAGTCGTTTTGAATCAACAAAAGCATGGCAATTGAAGTGGAATATGGGACCCATATAGAGGGAATGATAGCACTGGGGCTCTCTTTACGTGGCGGCTTGCGGTCGGGCGTGGGCTACCCATTATCACGTGGTCTAACACGTGCCGTGCCGTGCCGTGCCGATCATTGTTGATTGCTCTAGTAACGTAATAAATAATTTATCTAATCAAACTGTAATTACTGTTTATAAATCATGTATATATTACTATCTCAACTAACTCTTATTTAATATGATTTCAGTTATAATTATTAATAATATTATATTATATTATTTATAAATTATGATACATTTTAAATTTAAAATACATACCATTTTTTTCTATTATACAAGTCCAATTGTTTTCAATCTTGATGATAAAGACTTGGTGTCTACGTGGAAGAAGAGTGACGTGTCACCGTATGTGTAGCTGAAAATGACTGCAACCAATAGAAATGCGTATTCTCTAATACACCTAGGGTCCCACCATCAATCTCATCATTCCTTCTATCCTCTTCCCTAAAGCTTTCATCTCTATCCCATCCAGACTCCGAACAACTGTATTGCGAGCCAATATGTTCTTCTCTTATTAGATCATCAAATTTCATAATTTTATTAATTATGACTAAATTACTTTTTAGTGTATCTCAAAATTTGAGTAAATTGTTGTTCTAATTATATTATTGTATACGAAAAATAATAACTAAATGCTACATAAATGGTTTATATATGAAACATAAATCCATCAACATTGACATGTAGTAGTAACTTATGAACTAGTGTGAAGTAGCATTTTTTCAATTAAAATTATCATTCATTTTTTTCAATTAAAACTATCATTTATTTTGGATATTAATTCACATTTCTAGAACTTAGACGAATAGTATAATATAAACATAGGGGTACCAGATGCAGATTGGGAATGATAAATATAGAAATATCTAATATAATTTAAAGTAACAACCAGTAGTATGGAATACTCAATGTCAGATCATGAATACAGGGGTAGGCCAAATGAGACAGAGAGAAATTGTACAATCATTTTTTATTAATTGTTATATAGAAATTGAACTAGAGATCATAACAGCATACCAGCCTTTTCTAATACTCTTCCAAGAAATGTAGACAAGAGAAAATGCCAAAACGAATCTATGCATATACATGATTTGTTCTACCAAAAAGTTGTTCAAGGTAAAATAATACTATAGTATACTTAAATTTATGTCCTTAAAAACATTTTATCAGCAAATAGTGTGATATTTTTTAATAATTATGTGGACACTTAAATAATTAATTAACTTTTTTGATGCACCTAATTTTACGATTTCATGACATCTTTTTATCATAAATTTATATTTTTTTAACAAATTATATCTTTTTGTGACAAAATTATAATGTTAGTAATGAATTTATTTATTGTAGTGTAAGAAAAGTTACATAGAGAGTTGGTATTTTTGTTTGAACACTTAAACCTTTTATTTTATTGTATTTAGAAGCCTATTAATGTCCACATATAGTTATATAACTTATGTTAAACTTGTGTAACAGTCCTCGAGTTTGTGCAGTAAAAAATTTGACTGTTCAACTTCAAGATTCTTAAAGTTAAGGTCAGGTTATCACTTTTTGAGTCTAAGACATGAATTATTTTGAATGAGTCTCACATAAATGCAACTTCACAATTGCTTCCTAGCAATAAGGTTACTAAACCGAGACGTTCATCCTATCACAAGGTTCCATGTAATCTAGGCATTATACCGTACACTTGTTCATTCAAATGTACAAATCACATATGTTGATAGCAAATAGTACAACAATGTACCAAGATTTAATCAACTTCTAATTCCTCTTGTCTAGTCTCTTCATACCATCTTCAAATAAACAACTTGATACTAAGAGCCAACTTTTTCTTGCACCTCTGGTGTATATATGCTTGTTTCTCCTCAACACACTTATACTTAAGCTAACACATGTGTTAACTTATTCTCAAAATAACCAATAAATTGTTTTATACAAGCAAGTTACATTCAATCAAACTCACATGTTGCTCATATAAACAACTCTTTTGATATGAAACTCACATATGATGTCTTCATCTTAGAACATTGTTTCCACTTTAGTGCCACGAAGCGTGCAGATCCTTAGTGCTTAATCCTACCTTTAACCAACGCACATCCTCACTCGACATCACTGTCATGAGTGTTGTCATATTCACAATGTACCTAATTTAGAACAATATTGCTTTACTAGCATGTTGCTACTTATCGATGCACCATCATTTGTGCAAGATTGCCCACATGATGTGTCGCGTTCCTATAAAGCTTTCTTCCCATAACCATATTGAGTAAATCGACGACGTGGACATTTCCTCTTGTGTAACCTCCCGCTTGGGAATCATGCATAGTATGGAATCTTCTATCTTACCGATATTGTCCCTAAGACTTCCTATTCTAAGGAGACATTGGCGCATCCTTATGGCATAAACAATGCCAGGCCCAAGAGCATTCTATAACTCACTTAGTACACCATGCCCATAGATGCTAGATGGTGGAGAGCTTGATACCATATCTCTTCCTAAATAACTCTTAAAGCCTTTTTTTCCATTTTTAAGGAAGAAATATCACTTTACACTATCAGACACAAATCTAAAATAATTCAATAATAATTATTTTACTAATTTCAAAGTGTCACTCATGCGGATCATGAAAACTTGCATGCAAATACTTTCAAATTGAGTACCTCATTAAAGTCTATATAGTTTCACCTTTATATTTTTGTTTAATAGTAAATAAGAAATAAAATTTTAAATGAAAATATAGTTTCGTAAATATTCTTGTTCTATGGATCTTTGGTGAGTTGCGTCTGATGATTGAAATATACTAAAAGAGGCAGATAATATTGTTAATATAACGCATAAATCGCATTGGTCCAGCAATATTAGTATTGACTTTAGCGGTAAACTTGCCCTTCTTTTACAAATTGGAGATGATTACTCACCAAAATCGGAATAATTACATTAATATGTAGAGGATATAATTAATATGATTGCACATGGATCGGTTTATATGTCAAACTCCAAATTATAATACCAATTATAACTGTGATCAACATGATAAATGAAATTAGAACAAACAATGGTAAAAGTAAGAAAGTTAAAATGATAATTAGGATTAAAACATTTTAATATATATATATATATATTCGCTGGTTGCTCAGATTACTAACTAATAAAATTTTATAAAAGAAAAGTTACAGAAAACCAGCATTAATAATACCCAACCAAAAAAAAATGGACAAAAGTTATACACATAGAAACAACAGATTGCCAGTTCTGACTTCTGAGATGGAGGCTTATGTTTTTAGTCAACAACTAGCGGCCAAAAATTATTTGTACTCATCTTTAATTGATTACTCATATATGTAATTATGTTTAATAATGCTTACTGTTGCATTAATTCCTGAAATTTAGGGATAAGTCGACATAAAACATTTTAAGATTCTGTGT
The DNA here is from genome assembly GCA_033030585.1 of Hippophae rhamnoides. Taxonomy (NCBI): domain Eukaryota; kingdom Viridiplantae; phylum Streptophyta; class Magnoliopsida; order Rosales; family Elaeagnaceae; genus Hippophae; species Hippophae rhamnoides. Next base: position 52,760,109 of record CM065432.1, read on the forward strand.
CTTAAAGAAGGTGTTCAAAAAGTTGAAGAAATTATTATAATTATATATAATAAAGAAGGATTTCATTCAATAAAATGTAAGCTTACTACAAGCAATCCCTAAATAACATCAAAAATGAAAATTGCACTTCTAAACTTTGCAAATTAAAAGCTACTATAACCCGAAAATTGTGGGTGAATGTTGAGCTCTTCAATGTTAGCTGCAACAATTTATATAATTATAATCCTTGAAGAAGAATATGTTGAAAAAAAGCACGTAAATATGCGCTAGTACTCTACTACAAAATTCATAATACAGAACAAAACTTACAAAAAGATTTACGACAATGAACAACTACAACCAAGAAATATTAGAAAATCTATTATCCTCGGACGAATTCAATAAAAAAAAATAAAAAAAAAAACAAGATAACGAAAAAAGCTGGAAAACCAAACCCAGCAAAGGGTCTAAGAGATTTAAAATTTCTTCAAAATGGAAGTGAAGGTAGAAGAAAGGTAGAAACTGAAAATGAAATTTAAAAAAAAAACTCCAAATAAGAGCTCTGATGAAGTTGATTAAAGAAAATCAAAGAAGAATCGAAAGAAAACATAAAATGAAAATGGACTAGAGAGGAAAAGTTGGACAGAAGAAAAACAACTCTTAGACTGTTATTGAAACAAAAGAAAACAAACCAGCTGGAAAAGTAGAGGCAGAAGGTTAGAAGCAACAGAGTAGAGGAAGGAACGAAGGAAAAAGGGTTGAAACCCTAACGGAGCACCCAAACGACTGCCAAAATGACATGTTACTCCTGTACGAACAAGTTCTGCAAACAAAGTTAAGTTATCTGAATAAATTAATTAATCACTTAATATTCTGGTGGTAAGATAGAGATAAATTAATCTCTATTTTAAGTCCCTTATTTAAAATCATATAAATTGTATTTTTATTCGTACACAAAATTTAATCCATCTAATCCAATCATATTAATCTATCTTTTGGATTTTAAAAAATAAAAAAATATTACCTTTTCTAATGAAAGGAAAAAAAAATGTTAAAAAATGTAAATGCTAAATTAACCTAATTCACCGATTACCAATATACACAACTACGTTAACCATAGTTAAAAAAATAAATTCAAAGTTCCTTGAATTTAATCCCAATTTGTGATTAATATAATTATTTTTAAAAAATAAATAGAAGAATTTAATTTTAAGATGTTTCTATGTTACAAAAAATACTACTTATAAATCTAATATTTTTTTCTAACACAAACTTAATTAAAGATATAAATTATATTTTATCCATATTTATTAATTTTAAAAAATATATTATATCATCTGGTCATTCTCACATGCATATGCCTGTGTTTGTAAGAAAATTATCAATGCAAAAATTAGTATAAAATTTATGGGAATTTTCTAGCAGGAGCACCAATTATTAAAAATATGGGTAATAATTTAAAATAAACTCATAGACTATTTTATAATATAGTTTAAATTGTGAGAATTTTAAGATAAATATTTCTTAATATTAACGCATGATAATGAAAAAAATCAATTTGTAAAAAAATTCATATACATACATATATATATATATATATATATAACTTAAATTTTACTATTACATGCATATATAAAAGATTTATTCGAGGGTGTAATCAAAGAAAATTAAAAAAAGAAAAATTATGAGCATTATTTCAAAATATATTATGAAATATGAATAATTTGAAATGTATTGTGAATATTATAACATATTTTTATTGTGATTTTGAAAAAAATAAAATCGACATTAACCATATAGAGATTAAACCACGTTATTTCTTCCCGCCACATAGCCTAACACTACCATTATCAGCCACCTCACGTGGACTCCTTGCTTAGCCGGTTTCACATGCATTATTATTATTAGAAAAAAAATAAGAATAATACTTTTAAAATTTATAAATACAAAAATAGCATATATTTTGATCAAATTATATATTTTAACTATTATAAAAATCATATATATTATTTTATATTAAATATAATTTAATTAAATAATATTTAAATTAAATTATAATAAATATTAAACGTTGTGTTATTTTTATTATAAAAATTTTTTCTCACAATTCAACACAATGCATCCATTCAAAACTAAATAGGGAAAACAATTAGAAAAAGATTTGTAAGCGACAGCCTGCAGCCCATAAAGAGATTGTGGGCTACTGAGACGGGTGGGCTTCTAATTTATTTTATTTTTTAAAGAAGGCTTTTAAATAGGCCAACATTTTTTCTTTCTAAATTTGTCTATCAATTTTTACAATTTTTCATGAAACACCATAAATAAGTTGTTCATAGCAAAAGGAAACAAAATTAAATAAGATTCATTAAAATATTCTAAACCAATTACAAGACATTTTTAAATGGAGTAACAATTTATGTAGTTTCATCATGTCATTTGAAATGGAAAGAGAGTGAATTGCACGTTCAAATCTATTCTTTAGTTGGTTTTAAAATATCTTACTATATTTAGTATTATATTCTTAATAATATTATAGATATAAAATGTGTTATTTTTTTATGAGATTAGTGTATTATTCATTTAATTTTTTAATTAAAGATTTATAATATTATTATGATTTCACAGCTAAGTTAAGATTTATATATATATATATATATGAGCTATTATTCTATCAAAATATCAAAGAGTTTTTGAAGCCACAAAACCGAAAGCCACACTAGAATCCAACATCAATTAAATTAAAGCCACATTAGAGACCTGCGTTGGATAGAGAGCTTGAAACCACATCCAGCCAACATCATTGTGGTATATGAATTAAGATATAGCCATCAGAGTCCTCATATGACACCATTGGAGGTACTCTATTAATCAGTGTGTGAAGCTTGAGAAGAATTAATTTGTGCTTTGCTCAACTGGTAACTTGGCTCACTCGTTATCGTTTTGCATTTAAAGAGAATATTTAGGTGTATTTGAGGTTTTGATTTTATGAGTGATTTTCTTTTGGATATCCTTGTTTGTATTCTTTTTTTATTATTATTGAATTTTTTTTATGTGTTGTCGTGAATAAAATAGGCTTTTTATATTAAAATATTAAAACATTTAAATCTTCGTGTTTCATTTATTTATTTATTTGTCTATTATTTTGACATAATCCATTACTTTTTATTTATGTAATCTAAATTAATTCATAGCTTCAGCTTTCACACTCACCAATTTATAACAAATTAGTATTAGAATTTTAGGTTCATTTTTTTTTTATGGACAAATCAAGTTTGTTCATTTGTTTTTTTATGTACAAATCAAGTTTGTTAATTTGAATTTTTTCATTGTGTTTTTGGTTATTTGATTTATTTTTAATTTTTTGGATTATACTTTTGTTGATTTAATTTGGGTTTTTTTTTATTATGACGATAAAATATAAAATTGAGAAATTTAATGGTAAGAATGATTTTAGTCTTTAATGTTTGAATATATGTGCTCCTTTAGTTAAAAAAATGACTCGCTAAGACACTTAAATGTAATGATAAATTATAAAAAAATTGATTGATAAAGAAAAAAATACTTTAAGTTCAATTCAGTTGTCCTTGTTTAATGAAATTTTGCATGAGTTTGGTGATAATAAATCTGTTGCTAATTTGTGGTTTAATTTGAAGAGTTTATATATAATCAAGTCTTTAACCAATTGTTTATTTTTGAAATAGTATTTGTACACATTCAAAATTTCATAAGGTATTTTTTTGTGTGATTACTTTGATAAATATATTAAAATTATTTGTAATCTGAGAAAATTTGGTGTTAAAATTGATGATAAGGATCAAGACTTAGTGTTTTTATGTTCTTTACTTTTTTTCCTTTGAACATTTTTGTCAATACCGTGATATACGAACGAGACACTATTTTTTTGGATGACATTAAAACAACTTTGAATTTCAAATAATTGAAGAATAAGGTGCATGTAAGTAATAATAATAATAATAATAATAATAATAATAATAATAATAATAATAGTTTATTTTTCAAGCCTAAAACTCAAACAATGATTGAGGTAAATCTATATCTAAGAAAAATGATAAATGTAACTATTGTCGTCAAGAAACATACTAAAAATCAAATTATCCTAATCTCAAAGATAAAGATAAGTATATCACAACGTCTTCTGCTCTAAATAATGTTGTTGGTATAACATATAGTTCTAATTTTATGAAAATGTAATATCATTATCTACTGGTTCTCTTAGAGACATTTGGATTATTGATTCGAGTTGTACTTACCCTTTGTGTCCTAATAAGGATTGGTTTTTCACTTATCAATCTATTGATAGGGATGTTGTTTTGATAAAAAAATAATGTGTCTATAAGATTGTTAGTATTGGTACAATTTGAATTAAGATGTGTAATTATATTGTTAGAACTTTGAAAAATGTTCGTTATGTGTTAGATTTGAAAAGAAACTTAATGTATTTAAGTACTCTTGACTCACAAGACTATTGGTATTTAGCCAAAGATGGAGTATTAAGAATTTGTAATGATACTCTTATTGTTATGAAAGGACAGTTTCTTACTGACATCTATGAGCTTTAAGGTAGCACATTTATTAATGATGTTTCAATTTTGTCCTCATGTTATTCGATCTCATATAGTGATCATTTTTATCTTATGAGTGAGTCATGAATTAATACCTTGAAAATGTGTGGTTTGTTTGGTCAGAAATTCAAATATGTTAGGATTAATAATGATTTAAAATTTTGAAAAAAGTTAATTTCTTAAGTTCTTTAAAGGAATTGATATAATAAAACATCACATTATATATAGTACACCACGTAAACATGTAGTTGCATAATATTTATGTTTGATTCTTTTGGAAAGATCATGTTGTATGCTATTTCAAACTATTGAAAGAACATGTTCTTCATCGATTGTATTTGTATTAAATATTTTGTTTTTAAAGAGAATTATATCTTAAAAGTTAAAGACAATGATGTTAATGGGCAACTTTGTAACGAGTTAGATTATTTTGTTACTTATTTAATAGAGTAACAAATATAACATTTATATTATATTATTTTTAGTAAAAGGTAATTATAGAGTTTTTATTGACTTTTTATTTTTTTCTTTTTGTTATGAAATTTCATACACTAGTGATATTAAAATATTGTTATGGGTTATGGTTTATACTTGTAATAAGTATATTTTGTTGTTTTATGGGTAATTTTTATAAGTATTCTTTGATAGATGTAAAATAAAATTTAATTAATACTTTAAATTTGGGCTTAATTTTATATAGGAGTTCTATCACTAGTTGACTGATGCGGGTGTAAAAATAAGTTGTAAATCACGTTACTTGAAATTTTCAACGTTTGCATTATTTTTAGAGGAAAACTTTCATATATAATATATATATATATATATATTCAAGTCATGCACAATTACATTTTCCTATAAAAAAAAAGTGGTTTTTTTTTATCCCCTTTAAGTAGACTTGTCATTCAAATGGCTCCATTTCCTATTTTAACTTTTGATTAATGCTAAGCAACAGCCTAGTGCCACCATGATTCATGGGTACATAGTGTACGGTTTGTAATAATGGCAAAGTCAAACCAGAAAAAATACACAGGGCATTTGCTTATATAAAAAATACACACAAAATATCGTATATGAGTTTTAATTATCATACTTCTTTTTTTTTCAAACTTAATTTTATTTTTTATTAAATAAAAAAAATATTACAGGTATAACATTTGATCTCACATCTATAATAGTTGGAATAGTTTATCATACTATTTTAACTACAAATCTCACCAACTAGCTACTTCTTTTTTAGTAAAAATAATTAGCATAATTCTTTGTCTATATATTTTAAAAATTAATTTTAGTAATTGATGGATGAAATAGATGCAGGCAGCGGCATGTAACTGTAAAAAAAATAAAAAAAAAAACTTGCAGTACCCACGAATTCAAGCTTTAATGTGTTTTTTCTTTAAATTATAATGAAAAAAATATAGTAAAAATATAAAATTAACCAATACAAAAAAATAATAATTTAAATAAAAAAAATACCAGAGATAAATAAACGTTTGTGTTGCTTTTTTGATAATAATTAATTCATCCTAATTTTTGTCTTCTATAAGCCCGGCCTTTGATTTTCCACAAACTAGAAAAACAAATTAAAATTAGATGTTGTTAGAGAAGAAAAAAGAAAAAGAGAGAGAGAGAGAGAGTATTTTAAGGATGATAATAATGTAATGTTAATATGTAAAATAAGTTTTACCATTTTTGGCTAAATTCTTTAAAACTTAGTGCATATTAACTCTACAAAAGTTTACAAGTAAATAAAAAGTTATCCGGCCAAAAGAAAAAAAAAGTGCTCTAAAATATTTAAAATACTTACTTTGTGTATACAACAAACATCCATTAGAATTAGGAACTTGTGCTATTATACTACAAAATCTATCTGATTCTTAATAATGTACATGCATGTTAACAAAACATTAACAATTATAAAAGAATGGCTACTTTAATTATTTTTTCTTCTCAATTTTCTTTTTATATGTTTTATTTTTCCTCAAGTAAACCACTATGCTTCTTTTACAAATTAATTTATTCATGCATTAGATCCTTTATATATAATTTTTTTTTTTTAACCACACAAACCATAAGGCCATAACATAAAGTGATCTATCAAAAATAGAAGAGTACTGGTGACCGACCTGTTTTGAAAGGAACGAGTTATGGGCGTGATGAGGAGTTATTGGATGGTTATGATAGGGATGGTGATGATCATGACGGCAATGTTGGAGAGGGTAACTTCACATAATTACAAGGATGCCTTAACGAAGAGTATTTTGTTCTTTGAAGGCCAAAGGTCTGGCAAGCTTCCATCTTCACAGAGACTCACTTGGAGGAAAGACTCTGGCCTTCGTGATGGTTTTGAGATTGGTGTGAGTTTTATTACTCTTCTTTTATCAAATTTGTTTAAATATTGTTTTTATCATTGTGTTGATGAACTTTTATCATATTTTTTTTTTATCATAGTTAATCCTACTCTAGGCTAGAGAGCAATGGAAGGAAATTTCCAATGTCACTATTTAAATCTATCTCATTTTGAGAGAAATTGTGACAAATTATATACTATGATAGCTTCAGATAATACTAAAACTCGATATCTATTTAGGTTGGAACACTTTCATTACCAATTCAACTTAGTGGTTATGTGTTATAATTTTGATGTAAGTTGTTTTTTTTTTTTGAGTAATAATAGTGCCACCTAAAAAAAAATTATTTATAAAAAAGGAGAATAGCGTATGGCCTCTAACTTCTCTTAAAAATAAACTTTATAGGAAGCTGGAGAGCCATGGTTAGGCCATTTACAAATTAAACCGTACCTTAATAAGAAACACAGTACTAAGAGAATTGCTAATATCTTTAAATATTTGTACATATTTTTGCATGTATATTATTTATGTTATATCATGTGTTAAAATTATTTTAAAAATTGAAAAAATAATTTTGTGTAATAATACATACAAATTTATGTGTTATTGAACTAATTAATTACTTTCCAAAAAATATTTTATCAACAATTCAAGATGGAAAAAATTGGGTATTATAATATTAATAAATTTATTTATTAACATAATGAGTATGTTGCATTCAGGTTGATTTGGTAGGGGGTTATTACGATGCAGGAGACAATGTGAAGTACAATTTTCCAATGGCATTCACAACAACAATGCTAGCCTGGAGTGTCTTAGAGTTTAAAAAGGGCATGGATACAGATCTCCCTCATGCCTTAGACTCAATTCGTTGGGCCACTGACTATTTACTTAAATCCACAAGCATTCCTAGCTTGGTATTTGCCCAAGTTGGTGATCCACATGCTGATCATCATTGTTGGGAGAGACCTGAAGACATGGACACCCCTAGAACTCCCTACGCTGTCAGCAAAACATTCCCCGGCTCTGAAGTGTCTGCTGAAATTGCTGCAGCACTCACAGCATCTTCCATGGTGTTCAGGGCAGATAATAATAAAGAACGAGACTATTCTGCCAAGCTTCTCAAACGAGCCAAAATGGTTTTTTATTTCGCAGATAAAAACAGAGGATCTTATAATTATAGTCTTGGACAATGGGTTTGTCCCTTTTATTGTGACTTTAGTGGTTACCAGGACGAATTGGTTTGGGCTGCAATATGGTTGTTTAAGGCAACAAAGGAACCTATGTACTGGAACTATGTGAAGCAGAATGTACACAATCTTGATAATAATTTTGGGGAGTTTGGATGGGATTCAAAGCATGCAGGCATTAATGTGCTTGTTTCCAAGGTACAAAATCTTCATTTTTTAGGTTATGACTCATGAGTTTGAACAGATTCAATTATGTTTTTTTTTATATTATCAATTTCATGTCACGAAATACATCAAGTATAATTTTATCTTAAAAAAAACAAGAATTAAGTTATGATGGTTATAATATATTTTTAATTTGGTTGTAGATGTTGATGTCTAGTAGCCCCTCTTCTCCCTTTGTTACCAACGCAGACAAATTCGTATGCTCTGTTTTGCCTGAGTCACCTACCAGATCCGTCTCTTACTCTTCAGGTACCCTTTTTCTTTCTTTTTTTTTGGAGCAAATATATGGTAGTTTTGAACTTGTGAAGCACTTAAGCATTTAATATATGAATGAGAATATAGGTGGTCTTTTATTCAAACCTGGGTCGAGTAACTTGCAGCATGCGACAACCTTGTCATTTCTTCTACTGGTTTATGCTAAAACTCTGCATCGATCGTCTAGGACTATTGATTGTAACAACGTTGTTGCCAATCCAAGTAGACTTGTTGAAATTGCTAAGAACCAGGTCAGTTTTCCCTACAAATCACATATATATAATAACAAGATGATCAAGTATTTTTTTTTTTAATAAATTAAATTGTTAATATTGAGATTAATTAATTAATTAAAAATATATATAAATGATGCAGGTGGATTATATATTAGGAAGCAATCCGATGAAGATGTCGTATATGGTTGGATATGGGAACAAATTTCCAATGAAAATACATCATCGAGGCTCATCTTTACCATCAATGGATCATCACCCAGAACTCATAGATTGCAATTCTGGGAAACTATATGCTGAGAGCAACAACCCCAACCCTAATTTACTAATTGGGGCTGTTGTTGGTGGACCTAATTTTAACGATTCTTATTCTGACTCTCGCTTTAATTTTGAACACTCTGAGCCCACTCTTTACATCAATGCACCTTTTGTCGGCGTATTGGCTTTCTTCAAATCACCTCCGAAACTAGCTTTATGGGCATTAGGCACACCTTAACTACTAGATTTAGAACATAAAATATTTCTACTTTAATTTTACATAAACAGATGACCATTTAATTTCTTACTTTCATTTGTGAGTAACTAACAATGTTACCGGTTAACAACTATTGCCTTGCAGACTTGGATAGCTGTATGTACTACAGTGATAATTATTAAATATCATTATTGTCTATTTATTAATGTCATAAAGTACAATGTTTTGTAATTTTTTCATTGAAAATAAAATAATTATTCATTTTCCTATTTTTAAATAATCATAAAAAATAGGACATACCCTATTTTTAACAAAATATTTTTCCCTTATTTGTATAATCTTTTCCCTCCTATACAACGAATTGTATAACTTAATATAAAATAAACATATTTATACAATATAAAAATTATAAATTATGTCTAAAATAATTTTGGACAAAAATATCATTTTATTTATAAATAACATATATTATTCTTGATATTTAATTTTAAATTTTTTTAAAAAAATTAAGCTAAACATTTAAAAAAAAAATAGATATGTATGATATTAAAAAGTATAATTAACTATATATATCATATCAATGTTTATTTATTTATCATTACATCACAAAATTCAAAAATATTATATAACAAAACAAAGATAATTTAAAAAAAAATTGCAATTTATATGCAAAGCATGTATCTTTAACTAGTATTAAAAAAATTACTCAATTTTTCTAAAATATGATATAGAAATCAACCATGCGATCATTTATGCGTTGATGTTTAACAGATAAAATAGAGAAAAAAATAATACATCAAGATGGAAAAAAAAGGACTTCTAGTTCTAGATTATCATTGAATCACCTTTTGGGCTCTTGTATTCTTTAATGATGAGCCTATTAATATTTTATTAAAAAAAATTGGTCAAATTACCGACCTGTATTTATGTGGGTTGGATTTTTTTAAAAAAATTTGGTATATTGGTCGGTTCGGCCCATGAGTATCTATCGTAAATGATCCAATTGGCCCAATAATGTTTTAAACCCAACCCATTTGGGTTATCCACCTTACCACAGAGACAAAACATATTTTACAAATTGCAACTAGACAAAACATATTTTACAACTTGCACTATCTTAATTCTTAATCACACTCTAACACTCATTACATAAGACATCAAGCAAAGCATGATCTTCACAGCTGAACCGTATATAATTACTATTCTCACAGTACTTAATCTTAAGAATATTACCTTACAATATATAGATAGACACTCTTTTTTCTAGTATTAATTACAAGTTAAAAACCAAATCAAATTAACTAAGCATGACATAAAGCATATCTATTTATCAAAGCCAAAGCATTGCTAGTCAAATGGGCAATATTCACAATGCGGCTTTTGACCAGAGTCTTCAAGTTACCATTCATTCCATTTCCTTCAAACCCATCCATACATGTGCTTTCATCAGTTAAAGCAGCACTTACCCAAGTTTGTATGTCACTTATCATCAGACCAAAGTCATCAGATTCTTTAAACTCGTTCATTTCACCGATAGATCTACTAAGCTCATACACTGAATCACTAAACTCTTCCAAACAATCCCTCATAGCAGCAACCTCTTTGGGCTTCAGATCATGACTTTGAGAAAGCTTTAACATCATGTAACAAGTTGATTTAGTTGAAAAAAGTGTCACATTAAGTGCTGCACCAGCAATAAGTTTGGGACTTGTTTGGATAGAGCTTGCGTGGGTTGAGAGTGAATCGAAGCAAAGCTTTGGGTATGTCGTTGCACCACAAGATGTTTTGATAAACTCTGTATTGGTTTTTGGTATTGCTACTCTGGCGGCTGAGTTTAAGGTTATGAAGTCATTACTGAGAAGAGCAACGAGCGAAAAAAATGTGGTAAGAAAATGTTTAGAATACGATGAGGATTCCATTTCTCTTTTAATTTGGAGTTAATTAAGAGAATGAGAGTTTCGAAGAAATGACTACAAATTTATAGAAACCCAATTGAAGAAACAAAATAAAAGTTGGATGGCTTGAAATAGAATGGGGTCCCTCAAGAAGAGAAAAAGATAGAGAAATGAGGGGTCCAAATGCAGAGTAGAATGATATCAGCCTTCTTATCTCCATTTTACTGAAGATATTTTGAGATGTTAGATGATGATATTCATGTTTGATACCTTCTTATCTCCGTCCGTTTTGGTAAACAGATAAATTTATAATTTTTTTTTTTACCAAAAACACTTATATCTTGCAATGTTATAGAATTATCTAAAAAAAAATGAATTATTTTTTTTATTTTTAAAAATAATTCTAACACGTATTATATAAACTATATATTCTAAAATCATTCTGATAAGGATACGATTGATTTGATAAAAAAAATTTATATTTCTTTAACATTAACTGATAGTAAAATCCTACTTTTCTTTCAAAAGGGCGGCGCTAAGGAACCCCAATCAAACTTGTTCATATCATTAAATGCATATAACAATTGAAAACAACCGAATACGACGTTTTTAGCCCGGCTTGCATGCCAGCCTAGTCGGTAAACCCCTAGTTGGGCACTTGCTTTGTCGCTTTGTCACTAATTAATTTAAACTATTATTAAAATTTTAAAGAATAAATTAAATAATTAAATTCAAATTCTCAAACTCAAAATTAAGTAGTTAAAAAATAAAAACAATAAATTATAAGAAAAAAATTATAAAGACCAAATTTAAAGGAAAATAATAAATAATTGAAGTTGTAAAATAGAAAATTTTAACATACATTTCTATAGTTAAGTTTAAAATTATATGTGAATAATGCTTTTTTTTTTGTAGTTTCTGTTTTGTTATTTTTGCTGGACAACAATTTCTGGAAAAAAAGGGGTTGCTTTAGCTTCCCTAAACGTTGTAGGGTCTTCTATAAAATAAAAATAAAAAATTCAATGATTGCCTGGAGATTTGCTTTAATCTTTATCATGTTTTTTTTTTTTTGGTCTAATTTTTAAATCAACGTAATATAATTTAGGGCTCCTTTTTTAATGCAATTAATTTTTTGTTTTTACTATCAAATTCAAGTTTTTCAATTTGAGTTTGATATTGTTTGCACATAATTAATAACGTAATTTGAGGAACCTCTTCTACGTTGCCAGCTTTCTTTTAGCCGTGATTCTTTTTGATGAGTCATGGTTTAATTGTTCATGGCCCTTCATTTTCCCGTAAAACATTTTCTTCTTGTTTACGGGACATGATCTCTGACTTTTGTAATTTGACTAACTCATCAACCTTTATGGATAACACATCTCATTTTCCAATTTTTTTTTTATAAATTAATAACATTTTAATATTTAGTAATGACTTAAAAAAACATTGTTATAATATTATTAATATTTTACAAAATTTTAAAAAATAAAGATTTGTTTTATTAAAAAAAATTAAGCGTAGGATTCGTAATATAAGAAAAACATTATCTCCGATCTCATATATCAAACATTGTACAATAATTTTTTCAGTGAAATTAAAGATAAAAATTAGTTATAAATTTTTTTAAATAGTTAGAATTATGCAAAAGAAAAATGTCAAAAAAAAATTAACAAAAATGTGAAAATCACTACAAAGTAAACCAAAAAAGGATTATACTTATAATATTGTAGGGTAACACAATTAAAAAACTTGTTAACAATTAAAAAATATAAATATTAATAATATATAAATTTATATTAATTCTGTACTGAAATCATTCATATCGTGGAATCGAGAAATAATTGTTTTCTATTTTCTAAAATAATCTTGATACATGTCCTATATCCATGATTTGAAAACAAATTTATATTTTCTTAAGATAGCCCAGTAGTAAAATCCAACTTTTCTTTCAAAAGAGCGGCGCTGAAGAACACCAATCAAACTTGTTCTTATCATTAAATGCATATGACAATTGAAAACAACCGAAGACGACGTCTTCTGCCCTGGTTGGACACTTGCTTAGTTGCTTTGGGCACTATATATTTATAGATTGAAGACTCGTCGTGTCTGCGTGCTGCTGTGTTTAGATGAGATGGAAATATTTTCTCAGTAATTCACGACTTCACGTTATGGCTCTTATCTATATCCATTTCTGCTCCAATGATTTAATTAGTACTAACACCATGAAAATTAAAAGAAATAAATTAAATCCAAATTAAAGAATAGTAGTAATATGAACATTATTCTAAAAATGGTGTTACATAACATTTTCTTCCTAAAATTTATAGGCTAAACAACAGAGAAATAAATTATACATTTCTTATTATTATTAAGTCCTGTTAATTATAACATTTTCTTTCTAAAATTAGTTTTTTCCTTAAAATTTAATCCTTTTATTTTTTACTTTTTTTATATTTTATTTTCTTATTTTTATAACTTTGAAGATTCAATTCAAGTTCTTAAATTTTAAACTAAATGTATGAAAATTTAAAAGTAAATAAATTAAATTATAAGAAAAAATTTTAAATGTCAAATCTTAAGAAAAACAAATTATGACATATATAGATACTCTTCTAGTTGCTTTAGCTTTCCTCAAACATTGTGGGGTCTTCTTCTATAAAGTAAAAAATAAAATAAAAAAACGTTGTGGGGGGTCTTAATTCCGGAAAATAGGAGCCCAATTTGTTCCTTCATAATATATCTCTTTTATATATATATATATATAATTTTTAAATCAACGAAATATATAATATATGGATATTTTTAATGTAAATTATTTTTTTTTATGTTAAAAAATAATGCACAGAAGGTAATTTTAGAACCTTCTGCATTATTTTTTCTTATAAGCCTAATTCTTTTGGATAAGTCATGGTTTACTTTTTTCATATTTTATTGTTAGTTTGGTTATTTATGGTCCTTCACTTTAATTAACAAATGAATAAGAAAACCAAAAAATTAATTTAAAATACAATAAAATAAAACACTAGTATAACTTTGAAAAACTGCTGTCAAAAGCACTCTTTAATTAAGTTTATATCTATCTAATTTAAATTAAAATAATTGAAATATTAAAAACTAATAGAATCAAAGTAAGAACTGATCAAAAACAGTAATCAACTAACTGTTGATGATGAAGAAACATGAAATGATGAACAGCCAAAGGAGAGAGAAAAGTGAATCATCTTTGCTCCACAAAACACGAGTCATCTGCTAATTTTTACCGCTGGATATTGACAATTAATGTACTACCTAATTTCAATTTATTATAAACTCCAAAATCATGTGACTAAGTTACCCCACTAATCAGTGACCACTGTACTATGAAAATATTATCCCAATGCCTTTTTTTATTCGTCATAATTGATATTGGAAATGCTTGGGTTCGGTATCTTGGAGCCTGAAGTATCTCAGTTAATATATAATTATTATTAAAAAAATTCAGTTTTAATATTAATATCCTCTGTATCATTTTTAAATAATAATTATTATTTTTTTCTCAAAATAGTTTTTTTTTCCTTTCAATTAAGGATTTAAAAATAAAAATTAGTTAAGAGTTGAAAAAATTAAATAAAAAGACTAACTTTTAGAAAAAAATATTCATTAATTTACCATTTTATCGGTTAAAGTATGTAGTTTAGGTAGGATTCGTTTATCATATTTTTATAAGTTTCTAATTTTAACATATTTTTTTCTCTAAATGTTAGATTTGGACTCTTATTATTAAAAAAATTAATGAATCTTATATAATGGATTCTTTATAAAAAAAATCAATAAGTAAAAATTACAACAATTTAATATATCATTATCAATTAATCATAAAAATATTTTTATCAGATTTTAATAAATTTGTTAGAATGTTATGATTTTTTTTAATACTTATTTATGTGATATTTTTTAAGGAGAAAATTTAATAATTTTTTTTTGTATAAAATATTGAATTCAATCTCAAGAAGAAGAAAAAAAAACAAAATTTTGTTTTATATCATTTTTAAAAAACAAATTGATTAAAAGGTTTAAAAAAAAGGTATCTTAGAAAGATAAAATCGATTCCAATAACATAATATATTTAAATGAAACTTTTTAATAATATAAGTTATTTTTCCAAATGATTAATTGCTTACCAGCTGAATCTGCAGTACCCATGCCATCGCGTACACACTGTCTTACTCTCACACCACCTGTGTCTTCTCCATAATACGTTCTGTAGTTCGTTCTTCCATATAATAACTCTACGAAATATTTGTGCCGGTATATTTTTATTTTTGTTGTACAAATATTATTCAAAGAAAATCTTATATATTATATTATTATATGATATAAGTTGTTAGTAATAGTAATTGGTTTAAAATCTATAATTTTTACAATTTTTTATTTTATTTTTTCAAAAATAAAATGTTAAAAATGTTTCATCACATATTAATTAATGGCATGTCTCATAAGGATGATCAAACTAATTCTCTCAGTGAGATACACGAGTAATGAATTATTTTCAACTAGTATAATGTTTTATTTTTTTTTGTCCTCCCTTCTTTAGGCGTTTCATTGAGTTAATTAATTATTTTATAATCGACCAAATTACTTTTGTCAATTGCAAATCCTTTTTAGTAAAATCGGATAAAAGCTTGACATTTTCGATTATTTTTAATACGAATCAAAAGATTTTTAAATTCAAACTTTTCATCTTTTGTCTTGAAATTCAAATATTTCCATCATCAAATATAATTTGATAAAGCAACATCGAGAAAATGGGGGAGGGTGACTTTTAAATAGTTAGTTATAAATAATGTTGATTATTCTAAAAAAACATTAATTTCATCATCACATATTTATACATGCATGTTGAACCCAGAATATTTCTAACATTTTACACAATGATCACTTAGAACCCAGAAAAAACTGCACAATACACATACATGTTGAAAAGAGAGGTATATCATACATATGCTAATATATATATATATAGCATCACTTAGCATCAGGATCGATCTTGAGACTTCAAATTTACATCGTTGGCAAACATGACTGAGCTGTTAGCCGAATGGTTCATGACTTCATCTTAATTACTAATACTAGTTTTCGGCTAATTTATTGCACAATGCTAGAGCATTACTAGTAACTTGTGCAAGGTTAACAACCCTTGTCCTTATGGAGGTTTTAATTTGGCCATTCAAAGACTTGCCACCGAACCCATCAAGACAAGTATTCTCATCAGTAATTGCAGCACTAACCCAAGTTTGTGCATTGCTCATGTGAAACAGAAAATCTTCACCTTTGTATTTCCCAATGTTTTTCATCTCTTGAACCGATTGGCTAAGCCTGTCCATGGTATCGTTAATCTCTTCGATACAATCTTTAATACCTGCATATTCTCTGGACTTGAGTCCCTTATATTTTGCCAAATTTGATACGAATGACTTAGTTGAACGAGCCCTGTCTAGACTCACAGATAAGGCAACTAGGGTCATTTGGAGAGGACTTGTTTGGATTGCATTGGCATAGCTTGAGAGAGATTGAAAACAAACTGCAGGATATGTTGTAGTACTGCATGAAGTTTTTATGAAATTTGTGGATGCAGATTTGACAATTCCAGCTGCTGCTGCTGTATAGAAGAGGAATAAAACTAGGCAAATAGAGGAAGTCTTAGCCATCTATGCTCTGTAGCAGGGTCAAGTAAGCAAGAGCTATGATAAAACTAATAACTGCTTTAGAATTTGGATTGTAAAGTATAGTCAGTGTCTTCGATACTTATAGAGAGAGAGAGAGAGAGAGCTTGGGAAGATGCAATAATTTGACAGTTTGTTTATAAAAAAAAAAAATTGGATGAGTTTTCATGTGTTTTATTGTAAAAGTTATATTTTATTAATTATAATTTTATCAACAAAATTGATACTCATGTTATTATATTTCATCTGTATAAGTGTTTGGATACAAAAAGATAAAAGATAGAGAAATGTTTGTCTATGGTAAGAATAGTAACTTTAAGAATATATGAATTTATTTTCATATTTACACACGTTATTTTATATTATAATACATGTTAATATTATTGATACAAAATAAATCAATTCTATGATTTTAAAAAATGATACAAAATAAAAAAGTATTGGTGAAAAAATAAATTATATTTGCATTATTTTGTGGTAGGAAATATGGGCACATGTGTTCCGACTCTCGAGCAATAATTTAAGTGCTAGTTTTGACATTTTGCAGCCGAATACATAATTGGAGATTTTTTTATATAATAAGGCAGGTACATGTGATAAAATATGTTTATTAAATCATTTATTTTTATAATAATAATAATAAAATATATATATATATATATATATATATATATCTAAGAATTCGGGACAACTACTCTTAAGGTCTTACTAACAAGCATAAATATGCAATAAGATTTTCTTCATTTTTATTGTGTTACTAATTATCTAGACAAAAGTTGTTAAATTTTTAAACAAAGTGACATAAAAAGGGTAATGTTATTATTACAATTAATTTTGTTAGGTATGAAATATCAATTTTATTAGTATTATTAATTATAAATTAGTGTGAATATTAATGAATAAAATTATTATTAAAGAATTGTTATTGTGTTAATAACAATTTAAATTATGATATTATTAATATTTAAATTAAAATTATTTATTTGTGGTAATAATATTTGTGAAACATATAATAAAAATCGGTGAATTATTAAATCATGATTAAAATAGTTATTAATTTTATTTTAAAGAATTTTTGGTTATTAATTAAAAGGTTTGAGTTTTCTCAAAATTTAAGGTTCTAGTAATCGTGATTAGCGGGAATTATTGATAATGTAGGACCTGTTTAGCACTTTAATTAATAATAATTAATTAATCGGGTGCAAGTTGCTTAGAAAAGTACATGTCCAGCCGGCCGTATGTGGCGCACACCAGAATCAACTCGATCACGTCTGCAGACTCCATCAATTATGCAGCAATAAAATTTGATGCCTTAACTTCCGCTACCTGCTATTTTGAATTATTAAGTATAAATATCAAGAGAATTGATATTTTTAAAATAAATGTAAGTAATTAAATATTTTATTTAAAATTATTTTAAAAGTAAAAATATAATTCTCTTATTAGTAAAATTTACTTCAATAATAGTTTTATTGAATATATTAGTACATGATAAAATAAATTTATCTTATTTATTTATTTTATAAAAATTATGAAATAAAAGATTATTAATAAAATGAGCTTATATATATATATTTTCTTTTTTAGGTTGATTGTTCTTTTCCTTTCCATTTTGGCAGAGAGAAGAGTTAAAAGAGTCTAGGAATACGCTTTCATATGTGATAAATAGTAGCGATATTATTATAATATAAAATATTATTATTGTAAAAATATTTTATTAAATATAATTTTATTTAATAATAATGATATTAAGGTTTTCTTAATAATATTAAAGATAAGATAACAAAAAAAAAGTTATTATCCATAATAAACTCTGAAACTTATTAGTTTTTTTTAAGCCAATTTAATTTATAGAGGAAGGGAAGAGCTAGAGTGGGAATTAACATTTACTTTGGACATGAAAAAGGAAGCAGAAAGATCCATTTAAAAAAACAAAAAAAAAGACATGTGAAACCTGTAAAAGTGGAAAGTAGAAGGTAATGTGAAAGCAACCTCACCTAGAAACATAAAGGCTAAAAGCTTAATTTTCAAAATGATTTGCGGGGAAAAAATGTTTCATATTTACAATGAAAAAAAAGTACATAATCGATTGAAGTAATCTAACTTTTTAACAAAATTATATATTATATATTTTATTACATTAAAATTAAATATATTTATAACTAATTAAAAATTTCTTAACAAATTTGTAACCAACTACCAACATTTTAAATAAGTTTGCAAAAAATCAAACACATAAAAGAAAATACTTATTGAATGTATGTGTTATAATTTTATTAAAAAATTAAATAATAATTATTAATTTAATATTATTTTATCATTATTAACTAAATATTTTTTTTAAATATTTTTACAACTTACTACATAAGTTATGAATATATAATGTAATTAACTGAAATGTTAACATTCTTCGTATTTTTTAATTTTGAACAATAAAAATATTAATATATATACCATAAGTTTAGAATAGTATGATATTTTTGGTTATTTTATTTTTTTAAATGAGATGTATTAATCATATTTTTTAAAATTAATATATTTTAATCATTTTATTATTTTTTAGTGATTTCTTCAAACATCTACTTATTTTAGTTTTTCTTAATCATTTTTTTGTTAAAAAAAATTAAATTATATCGAATTTAACCTGCTAACATAGAAGATATTTAAAAAATAATATCTCAAATATTGAAAAAAGTGGAAGAACATGATTAAAATAAATAAAATGTATACAAATATAATATTAATAAAACTAAAATATATCAATTTAAAATAAAATAATTAATATATTCAGTTTATAAATATAATATATATATATATATATATATATAACATCTCATATTTCTCGTTCAACAATGATTATTATTTTTATTGGTTATTAATTTTCAGCTATTTGTTTTATTGTTTTGTCAAATATTAATCATTTGAGAGTATTTTTAATTATGCATCAAAATATTAAATTTGATATAAAATTGTTTCAATTCATTACTAAATTTTGTACTAAATTCAATGTAACTAATAATATTACAATAAATTTGGTAAGAAATTATTAATCGTGCTAACATTGTTTACACACTAATTTTTTTTTAAGACAAATTTTAATTTTGTATTACATATAAATAATAAATTAAAAGTAAATATATGATATAAAATTAATAAAAAAATATTAAACAGAACTTTCAACACAATATTTTACTTAATTTTTAGTGTAACAAAATAATATTTTATTTTATAAAAAATATAATATTTAATAGTATAGATTAAAAAATAATAATAAAATAATATAATTTTTAAAGTAAAATGTTATTAAGGGTAGAGACGATCTAAGTAGCGAATCTAACCAGACCATTCCCTGAAAAAACAAAGAGGCAAGTCAAAGTGCTGTGCATTTAACGGCTGCTATTTTTTTTATTTATTTTTGCCTTTTGGTTTGCCGTTGATTTTTTTTTTTTTTTTCAAAACCTTTGGAACATTGTTGATCTCACGTCATTATCTGGTTCTTTTGTTCTATGTTCCGTGTCGTGTGAATTGTCTGCCTGTCTAAAATTTGAAGAAAAAATGATATTTGAACCCGGGAGAAGAAGTCTACGTTAATATATATCATGTAAAATAATTTATATCCTGTGTCATACTTTGAGTGATTAGATATCTTAAATATCATTTTAATAACTGATCGATAAATAATTTGTATTTAAATTTTTAATTATTTAAAAATAAGATAATTAAGTAAATAAAATTCTAACATTTAAATATAAGTCTATCTCTATGTATATGAGTCATCAATAAATATATTCTCTTTTATAAATAATCATAATTATTCATTGTAACAAAAAAAAACTTCTAAGATAACTTTGTAACTTCTTCTCGATCATAAACATTGAGATTTATGTTCTCTTACTAAATATTTATATACATCTCTTTACATCATAAGAATACATCATAAGAAGATAAATTACTCTCTTTTTTTCTCCTCGTTAACTAGATTTACTTAAGCATTAAAGAGCAAAAAGCCACCACATCACATGGGATCCTAACAGTGTGTTTTCTCTTCTTAAGTATACAAAAAGCGAGATGAGCACTAATCATTGATGTCAACAAAAATCAACATCAACGTCTGGTGTCGTCTGTGGGAACAAGTGTACTATGCTAGTTAAACCACAATTAAGAAAAAGATCTACATTGTTGTCCAACATTGTAAACTAGGTGATCTTTGAAAAAATATCTTGAAAAAGTTCAAAAGAAAATTGTTTCATAAGAAGTTTATTCTACATGGTCTCCAAAGGTTGCACATTTCTATCATTTCAAGATGAACCAATGTCTTGACTTCAAAAGTGAGTTTTTGAAAAGGAAAATTAGGTCTCATCTTATGTTCAACAAGTTACGCAGACACATGTACAAGTTGTTAGAACCAAAACTCTATCTCTCACAAAAGATAGAGAAAAATAGTATACATTTCTTTTTGCCGCACCAGTAGGGTCACTTAACATATACACCTACCAACGACAGAGATATAGTTGGATATGGAATATCCACCACTCAAGGAATGACTGGACAAAATGTGTCGAACACACAATGATTGAACAAACTCGATGGTGTTGCCCAAGCATTGCCAATAAACCCTTCAAAGGCCACAACAAACTAAACCTAAAGACATCCATGTGGCATCTTTTAATCCCCACAATACAACAGATATGATCCATAGCCACACAAGCTTAGATCAAAGATTTGATCCTTCCCAATGAGGTCTAAGCTCACAACTGAGGCAGACAAGTTCAGTACATATATTCCATGAACTAACATGTATGCATCATAGCCACTGCCACCAAATAGTGGCTCAATTTTTGACACCTCCAAAATGTGAAGCATCCTAGGCAGTTGACTATGAAAGCCCAGTTGGCCGAACATAGTGGCACAACCAGAAAAAAGAACCACCTTTCACTTTTCTGTCCAATCGAGTGTTTATTGTCTGAATCTCAAAGTTGTCTCAAAAAGATCACGTGATGAATAGCCATCCCTTAAAATTTCACGTTGAATGGACACTTGGGTGGCAAGTAAGCTCCCTTATGCACCATCAGCTCAAATAGGCATCAAATAGGTCAATTATGCAAAAAAAACTGGTCAAAAATGGTCTAGTTCACCAAATAAACCTAGAAACCAATTCAAGGACAATTCACCCACTTTTTGGTTAGTTCTTAAAGAAATAAAATCGGTTATGAAATCCTCTCGACAAGACGATTCCGATAACTATACATTTGACATTTTTCGATATACCTTAAAAAATGTGCAAAAATATGAGTATGGAAAGACCATTCATCTATCCAATTCAATTAAGATTGTTAGAGAAAATAACCATTTATTGTTCTATTCATCGGATGCATCCAAATAATATATGGAGAAACATTATCTACTCCTTCGGTTATCATCATTATAATGCTCTCAAAGAATGACCAATCGTTCTCCAAAAAAGAATTAAATAAAGAACTATTTACAACACTCAAAATGATAAGGATAACATCTCAAGCCATCCTGGAAACGTCTTATAAGGCTATAGGTCACTAGTTCACTTCCCATCATGGAGAATATCCACATGGCATCTTCCAATGCCCATAATGAACAGGATCCAACTAGTACTCATGCATAGTTCGACCAATGACGTGACCTACCAAGATAGGAACCAAACCTATGGCACACCAGACAGAGTTCACCCATGAAGTGCAAAGTAATCCAACCATGGATACCTAAGAAGTGTCCTTTTCTGGGTCAATTATGACCATCTTTTATCCATTGCCATCAATTTAAGGATCACACATAGGGACACTTTATCCAATCTAGTCATATTAAACAAGTGGCTTTAGTAGCTAATAACCACTTTAGAAATCATCATCCATGATGGTACTTAAAACCATTGGAATACATGAAAAACTACAAGGGTTGGTGTCATGTGTCCACCTTAACATCATAAAGAACACACTCCATACTATATTAGAATGCCTCCACAGTCCATAGGATCGGTAACCATTTTTCATCAACGAAGACTCCTTATAGCATTTTCCAATGCCCAAAGTGCCATAATGTCCATTCACAGGATGCATAGTCCTAACAGTTGCCTCATAGTTTACATGGTCTAAATTGATAATTCAAAGATCTACAATCTCACAAATAGATAAGACCATAGTCAAGTTCAAAAATAAACCTTAGGTTAGAACCAAGGACATACATGATATGTCTGGAACATTTACGCAACGAAATAAAGTGTGCAACTTAAAATTGCATCCTACCAACAAAATGGATCGTGAGGTGTACAACTATCACTTATCGTCTAAGGGTGAACACCTCCACATGAATTATTTCAGAAGAAATTGTGTGAGAATATCCCAAGAATGCACTCTAAAAATGTGTCTAAGTCTCTTATGAGAACACATAACCATAATCAACTAAGTCTAGACACAGACTCAATGAAGTGACACTAAATATTTTTTTATCTTTTTATTATTATATATAAATATCTATTATATTGACTCTTTTATTCGTGTAAAGTATATACAAATTACATTACTTTTAAAATTTTATTTTACTTGCATAAAAAAAATTAATGTAATAAAAAACTTTTTGGTAAAAGTGGGAAAGTATTCAAAAGATTTTTAATTAATGTATTAATATTTTTATGTTATGTATTATTAAAAGATTTCGTTTTGAGACCTTAATTTAAGTATTGATATTTTTTAATCGTTTTAAATAGTGATTTTCTTTTTTATGTCAAAAGATAAATTAGATAAAGACATTTATGAAAATTTAAAGAAAAAAAATTAATAGAAAAAGTAGTTAAGATAATACTTTTCGCAAGGTAAATAAATTAATGGTATATTTTTTATTTTAAAATTTTATGTCATTTTGTTAAATTTTTTGAACTTGTATAATTAGTTATAATAAAAATGTATTAACACCAACAAATAAACAATAAATTTAAACTATTATAATTAATATTTATATAAGATTCGATAACATACTTAATACATTGATTTATATGCCTTATGTTATTAAAAGTTTTATCTTAATACCCGATTTAATTATTAATAATTCTTTTAATCATTACATTATTATTTTTTTACTATTCTTAAATTTTTATAAATATCGTTGTTAAACTTGACAAAAAAATATTAATACTTAAATTATGACACTAAAATTAAAATATTTTAATAATATTTCATATAAAAAACATCTATATTGTGGTAATAAAGTAAAATATTTTAATGTTATAAAATATAAAAATATTAATATATTAAATTTTGTACCTTATAAAAAAAACCATAAAATTGTTCCCAAATAATACCGGCGGGGTATTCATTTATTTATGAGTAAAGTTATTTATCCCGATTATATATGCTTTCGAAGTACCCAATTTTCACTTTCATTTTTTAATGTCTTGAAAAATTAAAAATAAAATTTATAGAAAAAATAGTGTGGATCAGGGTAAGTTCCGGATGGGTTGGAATAGAGCTTTTTTTCCTTTAATTTATAGATAATGATATTATTATAATAATTATTATTATGTTATTATTATAAAAATATTTATTTTATTTTTAATATTAATTGTATATTATTAATTTTAAATAAACTTATCAATAATAAAATATTTACATTAATAATTTATATTATAATAATATCAGTAGCCTAATTTATTATTGCCTTAGCCCGCTACCTAAAGCGTAATCATGACCCATGGCCAGTAAATGCTTTTACAGATCCTAAATAATAAAAGTTTGAAAAATTATTTAAAATAACTTCAAAAATTTATGATGATGATGATGATAATAATATTAAAATTTATTTAATATTGAAATAATTTAAGTAATTATTATTCAATTTAAATAACATATAACATTCAAACGAATGAATTGAATAATAGTAAAAAAATAAACTAAATAAAAATATTATTATTTTTATAGTTATAAATTTTAGATATTTTTATTAATTTTAAAAAAATAGATATTGTTTTATCTTTTATTTTTTCTTTAAAAAAATATTATTTTATTAATAAAAGTTGAAACTTAATTATTTGGATGAATAATTAATGAGAGAATAAAGGAAATATAAAGTATAGAGGGGGAAAAGGTAAGGAAATACTTTCTCGCAAGGGAAAACTAACAATTATAGTTATGTTTATAATTATATGCTGATATATATATATCCCTCAGAGTACGCAGGCTGAATCATACTATGAAGGAGACTAAGCAGCAGATCAAGTAATGGAATATGCCACTATGTTTACGCGGACTTGTTAACAAACGTTAACTAACTATTATGATTAAAAATATTAATATGTTCTGACTGTCAGCTAATTAGCATGTGATGAGATTTTAAAATTTGTTATACTCAAGAGAGAACAAGGGACTGGTTATGTGGTTGTAGTTTTTATGGTTCTACAAATACAATATTTGAACAGGGAAACAAATATGGTATAAAACCATAAGAAAATGAATACATTGGCCCTGTCCGAAAGTCTAAAAAGTCCAACTCGAGCAGTTTGAAATGGACTCAAGGATGAAATTCTATTTGATCAAAGATCAAGCAAAACACAAATACTATTTTATCTTATATACAAGTGGTTTTAAGTTTTTACTTTCTAACCAAATATTAATTCTCCTGACAGTAATATTAACTTTCCAAGGGATTTAAAGGGCTCATTAGAAGAATGTAAGTGCGTAACTCTATTTCCTCATCAATCCTATAATAGACATCTATATTCTATATATAATAAAATACATGAAAGAAATATATCAAAATCAACTATCTATGATATTTTGCAGTAAAATCCTCTCCTAAAAAAATAGGAAGTAGACCCGCCTTCAGTAGAAAACTATTTTGAATTCGGGACTAATCCTACATCAAATCAAATTTACTTAACATATTATCTCCTAGTGTTATGATTGATTAAAAATAATATTAGATTTATTAATTAAAATAGGAGCTGCGTAATTTAGAAAAAAATTCATGGAAGGTGGCTTACAATATTGTCAAAGATAAAGGTGACTAACCTTGTTTGAATAAAGAATAGTAAAATTAAGTAGCCTAATTTTGTTGAATGAAGAAATGTTTTGCATATGAAATGAGAACTTGAAGGCTATAAATATGACTTCATTTCTTCATTGATAATAATCCCAAAAATAGAGAAAAGCTTGTATGAGAAGTTTTTAAGTGAGGGAATTTTGTGGGAAAATTCTCTTGGGCTTGTAATTGCTCTTGTCTTTTGGGTGTGTGAGAAAATTAATGAGAGTGTGGTTGTAACAATTTTCCACATAATGAATTTTTCTCTGGTTGTCTTTTGACAACGAAAGTGGTTTTTCTCTAATTTGGAGTTTCCACTATAATTCTCGTGTTGTGTATTATCTATTTCTCTGTTATTTGATATTCTGCTAAGAAAGATCTTGGGAGGGAAAATTTGTGATTATACTATTTTATTCAAATTTCCTAACAACTGGTATCAGAGCCAATTTCAAAGAAAGAAGGAGAAATGTCAGGAGTCAAGATTGACATTGAGAAATTTGATGGGAGAATCAATTTTGGCTTGTGGCAAGTACAAGTCAAAGATTTGTTGATCCAATATGGGTTACACAAGGCATTAAAGGGGAAACCAACCCTTGTTACTGGTATTGAGTCCAGTAAAACCAATATAAGTGATGAAGATTGGGAAGATCTTGATCTAAGAACTGCAAGTGCAATTCGACTTTGTTTGGCCAAAAATATTCTTGCAAATGTGCATGGAATATCTATGGCCAAAGAACTCTGGGAAAAGCTTGAAGAATTGTATCAGGCAAAAGGCGTTTCAAATCGGGTGTATTTGAAATAGCAGTTTCATACTTTGCGTATGAATGAAGGAACTATTATGTCTGACCATCTAATTGTTCTCAATGGTATTGTCTCTGAACTGGAAACCATTGGAGTTAAACTTGATGATGAAGATATAGCTTTAAGGCTCATCTGGTCTCTTCCATCTTCTTATGATCACATGAAACCTATCTTGATTCATGGAAAGGAGAAAATAATTTTTCCAGAAGTTACTAGCAAGTTGTTTTCTGAAGAAAAAAGGCTGAGTGGTGAAAGAAATGTTTCGTCTGAAAACTCAGCATTGGTATCTGACAACCAAAGAAAAACAATTTCATGAAAAATAAGATAGTGTGCCGGGGGTGTGGACAATCTGGGCACCTCAAAAGAAATTGTCTCTCAAAAGAAATTGTCCAAAAGGTGGACCTGATCCTACAAGAAGCTCAAATACCGACGGTGACGCTAATAATATATCTGTTTTCAAAGACTATGGTGATGCTCTTTGAAAAGAGCGTGTACATCCTCATGGCATGCCTCTAGTCTCTAAATATTGCCATGAAAGAGGGTGTGTTACTGGTAGGGGGTCCACAAGTTTGCACACGGGCATTGGCTTGGTATAGATGCAAGGTGTGTGGTGGAAAAGATGTCGATGGCTGATGAACTCTCGGGAAAACCAAGTGTAAGAGTTGCACCATAAATTTCAGCAAGTTTTTTTTTCTTTTTTCGACATGAGCCGATGTGAAATTCTTAGAATTGGTGATTAATTCTAAGTGGGTGTACTCTTTATGGTGGAGTATGATAATTCTCGGTGTAGAGAATTATGACTGTTGGAATAGACAGTGTTGTAGTGGTAACCATGTTTATTTTTAATCAAGGTGGAGATTGTTATGATTGATTAAAAATAATATTAGGTTTATTAGTCAAAATAGGAGGTGCCTAATTTAGAAGAAAATTCATGGAAGGTGGCTTACCATATTGTCAAAGATGGAAGTGCCTAACCTTGTTTGAATAAAGAATAGGAAAATTAGGTAGCCTAATTTTGTTGAATGAAAAAATGTTTGGCATATGAAAGGAGAACTTGAAGGCTATAAATATGGCTTCATTTCTTCATTGATAATAATCCCAAAAATAGAGAAAAGCTTGTATGAGAAGTTTTTAAGTGAGGGAATTTTGTGGGAAAATTCTCTTGGGCTTGTAATTGCTCTTGTCTTTTGGGTGTGTGAAAAAATTACTGAGAGTATGGTTGTAACAATTTTCCACATAATGAATTTTTCTCTGGTTGTCTTTTGATAACGAAAGTGGTTTTTCTCTAATTTGGAGTTTCCACTATAATTCTTATGTTGTGTATTATATATTTCTCTGTTATTTGATATTCTGCTAAGAAAGATCTTGAGAGGGAGAATTTGTGATTATACCATTTTATCCAAATTTCCTAACACCTACTAAGCAAGATGATCAAAGCCATTAGTTATTTGTCATGGAATAGCTGGTTTAGAGACATCTGGTGATTCCATGGAGCTCTTCACAACTTGATCATAGTTTATAGAAGCCAGCTGAGATATATTCTGAGAACGCAAGAAGCAAGTTTTCATTGTGTGTGTCAATCAACAAGTATGATATTAGAACATCTAAAATCCCAGAGAGAGATTGTAAAATCTCCCTGAAGTGAGGCCTCATTAGCGAGTACGGATGGCATAAAGTACTGAGTAGTGATAGAAAGTATATCTCCTTGCAGAAACTTACCTTAAATGAGAAATTACTAAAAGAGTACTGCACCTCATGGGCAGGAGCATTGAAGTCTGCCAAACTACCAAATTCATCTCCCTGGTTAACAGAAACTTAAAGGTAAGAAACATATATAATAACCAAACAAAGTTGTAACAGTATCAATAGAGTATTCTATACAACTAAGAAAAGAAAACATAATGGGTAATTATCATCATTGCCCTTGAACACAATTACTTAGGTTAGATCAATCATCCTTGGCTTACATATTAATTTCGTAAAAGATCAGGATAGCTATTAATTTAAGTTGAAAATCTTACAGCAGTTATTTTCATAAGTTCAAATGTATGCATGCATCATGTATCCATGTAAATCTCAAGATATAGTTAATTTTGACTACACTGTTCCGCAGGTCAATGAATTCTCGCATACATGCACTTGACATATCCCTTTTATTTGGATATGATATCGTTACTGATCCAGTTCATTGGCACATGCTTACACATGCAGCTCTATGTTCATAGAGACAAACAGTGAATTTAAAAAAACATGCTCGCATACTCGTTCCTATAATATATAATATATTATACCCTAATGACAGTACCTTCTCTTCCAAGGGCATTTTCCTAGTTCTTTTACAATAGACTCTAATGCTCTGCAGAGAAGAATGTTGACAGGGATACTTACATCTTCATCATGTATATATGAGTCACTGCTGCATGTGTCAGTCATATCATCGAAGTCACTACCTCCGTTAACATGTTCATCTTCTGTATTCCATATGTACCTGCTCTCAAAATAACTCGTGTCAAGTATATCTGCTGATGGTATGAACATAACCTGCAGTCAACAAAGTTCTCTGTGAGTATTGCAAAGATTCCAACAATCATTTCAAACACTAGTGTATTCTTTAAAACACCTTTTGTCGCTCAAGAGTAGACCAGTTAATATCCCTGAAAAAAGTATGCTGCTTTACCTGCCACGAAAGTCAGCAGTATTCTCTGTAAGTTATGGCCATATGGCTAAGAAATAAGGGCTTTTAATTGAGAGCTTACCTCCCTTGCATCTGTTGCTCCTAGCCTTTGAACTGGAGTTTCAGTCAGCAACCTAAGATGAAATATACTGAAACTGTAAGCGAATGGAGTATGATAAAACATAAACTTTTCCTACACATGATAAAGGACTGAGATGAAAGGCTTTGCTCTTTTGAGTAAAATTATATATCCAGAAAATGCCTAGGCTTATACTAATAACTCCTCTTACATGCTAATCAAATCATAAGCTTCGTAGCTCATCTCCTCAGGTACCTTGGGCCACGATATATCCCTGTTAATTATGTTGTTGAAAATTCGCTGCAATAAAGAGCAAAGGACAAAATAGTTACTGAATAAAGTTGTGTGTTGTGCTTATCATAATAACTGGAGTCAAAAGTTTATTGCCAGCCTGAGTTATTAGGATGAGAAGAGTTCATTGACCTACTATATTTAACAAATTAAGTTCAAATTTCATTTAAGTTGTCCTATAAGAAAAATATACAAAAATAATCTCTGGAAATGCAACAAGGATTAGAAAACCAATTCTCAGGACACTACTGGTTTTATGAAAGCCTTAAACCTTATTGCAATTAGTGGGGTTATTGTCACATCCCATTTTGTTGTTTCCACAACATATATATTACTAATTTTAGAAATTGTCGATAATACATCTAATAAATTTTAATTAGTATAGAATAAATATATTAACGACAAAAGGGCATTTTTGATAATTTTTAAACTTAACAATAAATAAAATGTGGAAACAACAAAATGTAATGCGGCAATAATCCCACCTTTCCTTAAACTCTACTCTTCCCAAAACTTCATTATGTTTGTAAACATATGCTTTATCACTATATGTTTGGTAAAAGCACCAACTGGCAACTATAGAATATATTGTACACGAGCTTTCTGTGAGGACCTTTTTTCTTTTTTCTTTTTTTTTTCAAAATGAAAGTTTTACAAGTCACAGCTCACTCTCTTTTTTGCTCATGAAACGTGCCACCCACACTGGAAAAGAAAATGGTATTGGAGAAAAAGAATGGAAGAAAACTGAAGGATGCCATCAATATTTGAATAAAATAAATATAAAGTGTACAGGAATCAATAAAGAAAAGGTTGGATGCATGAGAATGAAAAGAAAACAAAAACTGTTGTTATAGTCTGGAAGCCAATAGATAGCCTACCTGTGGATGTTCTGCATTAAAAGGTGGGATCCAACGAGCATCTCATAAAGGATAACGCCCACAGACCACCAATCAGCAGTGGCACCTTTACAAGAAATGTGGAAGATAAGACAATCTTAAGGAGAAAAAATCATGTTAACCACTGGCCTGATCAGCAAAAATATTACGAACCGTGTCCAGTGCCAAGAAGTATTTCAGGTGCCAAATAATCAGGAGTGCCAACAACAGAATGTTTTTGGCGCTGCTCTCGTTTCAGTGACTTCTTCACTTTTCCATCATCATCTCCAAGAAAAGTAGCAACCCTAACCGAAGGACGTGAGAAGTTGTATGTGCTGTTGATTAGACCAACCTTGGAGATCCCAAAATCTGTTAACTGTTACCAGAAGATAGTAGGAACTTGTGAGCCATGACTTCAATAAAGAGTGGTGGCGCATGATAAGTTGCTATGCTTAAAACTAAGTATGCCAAAATTGTCTATAAATGATGCATACATCCAACAGGAGCAATAAAGGACTCAAACTGCAGTATTTACCTTGATATGACCATCGTGACCAATCACTAAGTTGTCAGGCTTTAAATCTCTGTGAATGATATTTACAGAATGCAAATACTCCAAAGCAAGTACCTTAAACAAAATATGTTATATAAAGAAATAAAGATAGGGAACTGAATTCTAATAAATAAATAAATAAAAAAGAATGAGGATGTTAGCAGGCCCTTACAACTTCTGCAATATATACCCGAGCAACATCTCCATCTAAACTGCCAACATTTCTCAATAAAGAATAAAGATCTCCACCATTTAAGTATTCCATTACAAGATAAAGATTTTCCCTGCATGTGAATGAGTAGAAAAAGCGGACCTGTACATGATTAGACCAAATAATTATTAGAAAGGTACATCAAATGTAATAAATTTTTAACTGTTTATACATTCAAATCTGCTTACCACAAAAGGATTGCGAACCGATATAAGAATGTTACGTTCAGCCAAAATGCTTTCAACTGCATTTTTACGGATCATATCAGCCTTCTTTAATACCTGAAAATTTATAGCATTAAGTAGGTGAGAATAAAGACTACAGTTTTAGATTATCTATATTTTTTCTCGTTTTTCATGAAACTGTCTTCAATTGTCCATATAGAATTAAACAAAATAGTGGTCAGATTTGTCCTAAATATTAAAACTTCATAAAAGTCAACCCCATTAATCAGTTCATTTCAAATTCGTAGAGTCTAGCGAGCAATCCATAATGCTGGCATAAGATCAAGTTTATTGCCTGCTATGGCCTTCTTAGGGACATGGGATCAACTATTTTTACCTTAATAGCAAATAAGTCTCCAGTTGCTCTTTTTCTGGCAAGAAAGACTCGTCCAAACGCTCCCCTACTTATTGGTTTTATTATTTCAAAATCTTCTATGGATGTTCGGTCCTTGGTACAAGCATTAATAGGGGTGACACGCAGACTACGGACTGTGTCTTCTTCTGCTGAACTCTCCTCATCAAGCATTCCACTCGATGAGTCTACCCTTTCATCTTCAATTTGTCTACAAAGATGCACATACTTTTCCCTGTAATTTCAGATTCATAAATGAAATTATTGACTACCACTAAATCTTAAGCAAGTAACCAAATAGCTCTTAATGATATGAACAAGATCTTGATGAGAAATTCTCATACAGCTTCTATCAAGAAGATCTTTTGATTAAACGTATTTTTTAAACAAACAAATATATACAGTGGTAATTTGTTCCTTCACTCCCCAGTATATATATATATTAAAAAAAAAGTGAGAGAGAGTGTGTGTTTGCTCACTCACTGCAGTAATCTCTCAATACGTCTCCCAAAAGTCTCAACAATAAGAGCATCCACCTTCCTGTCCTGGATGACATATTTTAAATCTCCTATCTTCTTGAGTATGTACTCCAAAGCAGTGTAGTCATAGCTGTTTATATTTGCAACAGAACAAGCAATATCCAGTAGTTTTTGTATCTGCCATTACATTATCCTATTAAAACTGTCAATCATAACATGAGTTCTCACTAAAACTCCAGAGCATTAGCACCCAAAAATCAAAGTTTTTATGCAATGAATACTCATTTTGAGGACCAAAGTAATAAATGAAAGTACCATTATCCATTTCATATTAATGAAAACTGCACCTTAGGAAGATATCATCTAAAATTGCAGTCAAATTGACAGCACATGAAATAGAAAACTCGAGCATAACATACTTGAACAAAAGATGAAGGTGGAGGAATGTTACAGCAGGAAAACTCTAGATCAATCAAATCAAATGGTGGCTAGATTACATCCTATAAAAAAGTGATGGAGGCTACTATGAAGCCCTGCACCAGGCTACTGAATTTTTTCAAATCATGCTTTATGAAATATAAGTGATAACTATAAAAATCTACGGGGACAAATTTTCACTTTACAAGGTCATAAGATGGAATTCTCAATCAAATGAGAAAAAAATTCAATTAGAGAGAGTTAAAACTCCTCAGATTAAGAGCAAATCAGAGCTAAGAGAACATGAAGATATTGATGAGTGAGTGGAGAGACCAACAACTTAATCAATAGATTAAGTGACGATAACATTTCAAACAAGAATAAAGAAGCAGTTGAAAGTATTTCAATATTAACTCTGATTTCCACAGTGTTCTTTACTATTTTTTCAACCAAAAGGGGAGAAAAACAAATACAATGACCTGTAACAAACCTGCTCATAGCTCTCAAGCTCTGATATAATTCGACATCCACTCAGTAGCATTTCAATCTGGCTAGTTCGTAGTGTTAATAGTGGTGACCTTGGAGTCAAGCTTCCAGCTGAAGAGGCTTTATTGCTTGAATCATGCATCAAAGTGGAACTTGTATCACTAGACACATCAGGCAAAACATTAAGGTCATCTATGAGGAAAACATTATCAGCATCAGGAACACATTCAAACACATCCTCGGAGCATGGATGAGACCAGTTGTTTTGCTTCGGGTACAACTCATCCAACTCTTCATGTGTACTAGATGTCAATACCCTTGCAGCATCAAAACTTCCTTGTGGAAGATCACTACCTTTGGGTGTGCTACAAGGAGTCCAATATTCCATAATTTTTTCCAGGGTTTCTGCAACTCTCTCAAGCCTTTCATTATCAGTTAAACCCTTCAAGTCACACCTATCAGCAATTGTACATATTCGAGAGTGCTCTTCTACAAGTACAGTCGGTATTTCAACCTCACAAATACGACATATCATCAAAGTCACAATTAGCATTTGGGTGATAACCACAGATTCCTAAAGACTGAATTCTTCCAGATGCCTCAGAGTATTCAGGATGGCCTGATGGTGTATCCATAGACTCAACATGGTAGTCACCAGTTTTAGCTTCATCTTTGCTAGCCAAAGGATCTGATTTCTCACTTGACTGTGTATCAGTAGCATCTGTTCCTTTCCTGCTTTTTTCAGAAACGTGTGGTAGTTTCTTCCAAGAAGACATCCTGTAGCTTCCAGGAGATGAATCAAATTTTTTGGCAGTGTTGAGCCCAGTGCCAACAGTTCCATGACCCTGTTCCTGTATGTGTGATTGCTTCATATGTTTCTCCTTCCCATCAATCCCATCGGGTGCACCACATATGTTCTGTCGTACAGCTTCCAAGATTTGTTCTGGATAAACTCCTAGATCACTGAGCTGGTGAAGACCCAAAATGCGTTCTTCCTCATAGCCACTCTCTTTTTGGAATTGCACAAGCCTTGTACACCGAGTGAGGATGAATAGAAGGCGAGTATGGGCTTGCTTTAGAACGCCCATCTGCAGCTCTTGACGCCTATCATCCAAACTTTGAACAATTCCTTCACACTTCAACCAGAATTCAGCAGGTGGCATCTTTGCACAAAGCCGAGCAACAACCAATAGATCCTCCAAACCCTCTCTCCATTCAGGGTGAGGCACCGATGTCTTTTCGAGTATCCCCACCAAATCACCGGCAAATGCACCTAAATCAGAGTTAACCTCTTGCTTCAATTTGTCAAATTTTGCCATGATAGCAACCATAATTTCCTATATAATTCCAGAAAAATATATTAGCAATTTAACAGAAACTGAAGTAGCTTGCTAGAGCATAAAGAACAAACGGTATACCTCCATATGCCCGAAAGCATGGGACTTCCAAACTGGAAAAGGCCGAACACCTTTGGAGTTGAGTTCATGAGAGAAGCTCTTGATATTGGCTCCTCCTTTCTTACAACCACTCGTGACACGCAGTATTGCCTGAAATCGCGGCGAATGCATTTCCATTGTAAAAGTTGCACGGTTGCCCTAATTCATAATAATTCAACATCGTTACTTCGCATCCTGTTCAGGCTCATAGAGGCACCAACATTTTCTCTAATTGACCGAACAAAACCACACACAAGGTATATGCAAAGAAAACAAGTATCAACCATAAGCAACTTATGTACCTCGAACACCGGATTACACGGTGATGGGTTTTTTTGTTGTAGTCCCACATCGCTCAGAGAAGTAATCAATGTGCTGGTTATAAGTCTGGGTAGCCATTTTCTTGATAAGCGCGTTTTGAGGGAAATATTGGGCTGCCCAGCTTTCAATCTTGGGGTCACGATGTGCCCGCTCCCTACTCGGCTCCGTGACCGTTGGTTACTTGGCGCAGGTAGGCAGTCGGCGGAGGTGAGCACGGCTCTCCCGTCCGATGCGAGGGGGAGTGTTGGAGTCCCACATCACTCAGAGAAGCCAACAATGTGCTGGTTATAAGTCTGGACAGTCCCTCTCCTGATAAGCGCGTTTTGAGGGAAATATTGGGCTGCCCAGCTTTCAATTTTTTTAAGGAATTCGAATGAATTTGATCCCTTTTCCCTGCAACAACAAAATAATAATAATAATAAT
Organism: Hippophae rhamnoides; assembly: GCA_033030585.1. Taxonomy (NCBI): domain Eukaryota; kingdom Viridiplantae; phylum Streptophyta; class Magnoliopsida; order Rosales; family Elaeagnaceae; genus Hippophae; species Hippophae rhamnoides. Next base: position 52,795,658 of record CM065432.1, read on the forward strand.
AATGATGATGATGTTGAAATCACACGTTCGATTGAGTGTTAGTTTTTCATTGTACTAATTCTATGACAACACTTCTTTTTTGAAAGCTCTTTTGGAGCGAGTTAAGCCATAGATTTTTTCATGATATCATAACTAGGTGACTTGATCGGTACCCGATTGGTTGTAGAGGATGGACTCTATGTCGGTGTGAGGAGGAGGCATTCCATATCCCCGGTCGAAAATCGATGTGAGGGGAGTGTTGAAATCCCACATCGTTAGATTTCCGCTGTACTCATAAGTCTATAACAATTCTTTCTCTTTGAGACTCAGTCGATATGAGACTTCAATACTCTCTCACACATTGATTTCCGACTGAAAATATGAAGCGCCTCCCCCTCATACCGGTGCAGGGTCCATCCCCTATAACCAGTCGAGTAACGACCGAGTCACTTGCCTCTGATACCATAAAAAAATCCATGAACTAACTCCCTTCAAAAGAGTTATCAAAGAAGAAAAGTTGTCATAAACTTATGAATATAACGAAAATCCAACACTAAGTCGATGTAGTATTTCAACAGATGATACGGCTATTAGAGTCATGGTTGAAGAAATTAATGTTTGAAGAAATAATCAGAGGAAGAAATAAACGTTTCATTAATCTAATTTCTTGATTTGTATCGGATATTTACATTGTTTATATAGACAAATACTAATTACTATTTCTGACCAATGATTGAATTGTATGATTCTGACTTGATTGGTAAGTAGCGAGTGTATATTGGAAAAAATGTTTGGCGTCGGTGCGGTGATTGTTGAATTGTGTTTGCGATGTCTTTGTTGAATTCAACACTCCGAGTTGGTGCGTAGATGTCTTTCATGCCACTTATGCATAAACCTACGTGAATACTCGATATGAGGCTGCTTTAGTGAGGATGTCGGCCAATTGATCTTGACTTGATTTTTGGCAATTCCGATGAATTTTCTTCTAACTTTTCTTTAATAAAAAATCTCGGCTTGACGTATTTTGTACGATCGTGTTGAAGCGGATTATCATGATATCACGTCTTGCTTTATTGTCACAAAATAACTTAATTGATTCTTTCGCGAGGATATGTCAAATCTTTTAAGAGAGATTGTAACCTGAGGAGCATGGCTTGATGCCATTCCTACGTATTGACTCTGTGACGAGCAGTACAAACGTGTTGTTCTTCTTCTCCGTATTTACAAGATTTCCCTCTGGTGAAGTAGCGATGTAGATCGTCATCATTTATTGATCGACCCGATCAATGACGTCGGTATATCTTCAATTACGAAAACTACGAGTTAGTGAAACGATACTCCTTTTCGAGAGCTGATTTTAAATATCTCAAAATCACGAATAAGCGCATTCGTATGTTGTTACTCGAGGATTATGCATAAATTGGTGACAATACTTAAAAAGCATAGGCAAGTACGGTCTTGTGTGTGCAAATACATCGACCTTCCAAAGCGCTTTGGTATCTTTCTTTGTTTGTTGGAACTTGATCAACCTTGATCTATAACTTTAATCCTTCCTACTTGGTGTATTAGGTGGTTGACATCTTTTAGGTTTCTTTTAATAAATCTAAGGCATACTTTCTTTGAGATAAGAAGATTCATACATTGATCGAGAAACCTCGATCCGAGAAAATATTTTAAGGAACCAAGGTCTTTCATTTGAATTCTTTGGATAAGTAAGTTTGTAGCGCTTTCCTTTCTTGAGATCATTTCATTCTTGTCGTATCATATCATCGACATATACAATAAGTGCGGTGATCTTACCATACCCCCTTTTAGAAATAAAGTATGGTGCGAATTGCTTTGCTTGTAGCCAAATGCAGCCGTTGACCTTGTGAAACTGCGAACCGTACTCTTGAGGATTGTTTCAATCATCTGATGATTTTTTTAATTTGCACACCTTTTCTCCGTGGATTGTGGATTTCTTGATTCACTGGTGGTAAATCCATGTAGACTTAACTTCAATTAAATCTCCATTGTAGAAAGGCATTTTTACATCAAGCGTTGATATAATGGCCAATCTAAATTTGCGGACTAGAATGCAAGACCCGGAAACGTGTTAATTTTGGCCTACGAGGTGCAAATGTTTACGTATAGTCATCATTATGTTTGAGTGTATCCTTTTACTTACCAATCTTGCTTTATATCGTTCAATCGTACCATACTTGCTTGATATTTTCTTGAAAAAAATACATCGACATCCAAACAATTTTCTTTGTTGGTGACGATCGACAAACTCGAGTTACTATTTATTTCTAAAGATTTTAGTTCTTCATTCGCAGCATCTTTCCATTTTTGAGTCGGCTAAAAGCTTCACACTGCTTGTTAGGAATAGATACGGCAATGAGATAATTGATTCCTGAATGATAATCGTTTGATTTTGACAAAGCGATGTTTAGACATATAGTTACTTTCGTGGGATATTTGACTTTACTAGAAATCTCGAGGTTAAAATGGCTTTAGGAATACCTCTGTTGGGGCGTGATGGAAGTATTTTTTAACGGTTGGTTCAATAGTTGGAACATCTCTGCATAAGCGATTGGTTAGGTATATCGGCCGGTTGTGGAGAAGGAATCTCGTGCTCATTTAGTGGTAGTAAGGAACTTCCTTGATGATCTTGAAGTTGATGAGAACTTGATTCCATTTCCGCCGAGTCTTGTCTATATTGAGAGTTATTACCATCTGAATTCAAGTTATTTGTATTTTCCTCACATATAATTTGTCTTTCTTAAATAAGAAGCAATTTATATGTAAGTCTAATTCGACATGGTTGTACTGCACTGAAATTCGGGTGTAGAGGAGAAATACATTGTATCTTCGTGAAAAATAACATCCGTAGTAATCATTTGTTTTGTAGGAGGATGGTAACAGGATACCTTTTTGTTGTATGGCGTATCCGTAAAAACACAACGTATTGCTCGTGGATCAACTTGCCTACGTTGTTGTTTATGTAGGTGTACAAATGCCCACCTGACGAAGACACGGGGAGGTAGATTGGGAACATTTGGTCACAGCAATTGCTTCGATGATGGCTTGTAGTGGTGTTTGGAAGTTAATGGGGCTGGAAAGGTAGATTGATTAAATATGCGGCGAAGTAATTGCTTATACGATAAGATAATGACATATTAGCGTCGATCAATGAGGCACGAATGACTTCGACATGAGTGTCGATTTTCCTTTCGACTCCGTTTTGTTGAGGTGTATCAACCACGAAGTAGTTTGATGAATAATGCCTACGATTGAAGATATTCTTGAAGCTGAACTTTTATATTCTCATCCATTATCAACCTTAGAACTTGGATCTGTGTTTTATATTAGTACGAACCATTTTATGAAATTTTCTAAATAAGAAGTTTACCTCACTTTTAGATTTCATTAAAACGGACCCAGTCGTTCTACTAAAATCATCGATAAATGTAACAACCAACGTGATCCTCCCAACGTAGAGACTTTGGAAGGACCCATTACATCGAGAATGTATAAGCCATAAACGGAGATGGACTTTTATTTAAGGTTACGGGGAAATGAGGAACGATGACTTTTTATAGTTCTGAGACCAGGCGCTTTAAAGTAGAAAGATCTAAGCTCGAAAATAAACTTGGAAATAATTTTTTCAAATATCGAAAAGAAGCGTAGACGATCTCACATGCCATAGCCATATATTTGATTCATCCTTGTTAGATCGATTCTTTACCAATGCATGTTTTGTTGAATCCAAGTCCAAATAATACGGGTTTCATTGCCTAACACCACGACAATCGTTTGCTTTGTTTGAATGTCCTTGAACACACGAAAGTCGGGCGAAAAATAACAAAACAAGATAAAGCGGTGGTTATTTGAGAAAATAGATATAAGGTTATACTCACAAGAGGGAACAACTAATCTTGAGTCTAAATTCAAAGTACTAGTGAGAGACAAAGATCTTTCCCCGATAGTGGGGTTGTGTTACCATTAGCGGTCTGGCTTGATTTTGTGTGAAGATGGTTTTGAGATTTGTCTAGAATCGAATGTCGTATGATCGATTGCACACAGAATCAATTATCCATGTATTATTAAAAACATGAGAAAAAACTTTAAGCATCTTACCAACGTGTCTTTGAGGAGGTTACTTGTGATCCTTTGTTTGTTTCGGCAATGGTGACGGTAGAACATCTGTCGTGGATTTTTCTTCAAAGTCCGCGGTTGTGATCCCGATCGAGGATATCCCTTGATTCAAAACATCGTTCTTTTGTATGACCACTTTTGATGACAATGGGTACATTTAAATGATGATTTATCGATCCTTCGTTAACTGGCGATTGGAAAAAGAGCGATTTTTAGATATCGTAATGAGCGTCAGCGTCTACAGATTTTTCCTTGATGAGATTCAGACGTACTATAAAATCCGAATCGAGGAATAACCTTCTAAATGCGGGATAGTTTCTTTTAGCAAAATTTACGAACACGCCTTTCAAACTCGTAAATCTAATCCGCCAAGGAAAATATGTATCCTTAATTCAGCGGACTCTTGATATGATATTAGATCATGAAATTCTTTCATGACACGCTTATCCGCGATAGTGCAGCTCTTGGAAAATTTGGATTAACTCTCGTAATACTCTGAAAGTGATTTTCCATTTTGTCTAGAAGTAAAGGCTTTTTGGTTTAAGATAAATACACCGTAATTCATCAACTTCCGTCATAGAATGCTTCGCCAAGCACCCCAATTTCAAGAAGCGATAGGTATGCGTAAATATAAACACGTGATTTACTGGACTCGTTGACGTAAGTAGCCATCTCTTCACTTTTTGATTTACGCATACCACTTGTTATAATTGTTTGATGTTTTTTCGGGTTGCAAATTTTTTGTCATGAATATAAGAGAGTTTTTCTCTCTACTGCGATATGCATTTCTATTATTTGAGACGAACATCATAATTAGTCTCGTTAAGAACAATTCGACATTAAACACACCGAGCAGTTGTACAACAATGGATTTGATTGCTCATTAGGTAATGAAATTATACTCTGTCGATATTATGTGTAACGAACTAGAAAATGGTGTAATAATTTTAGAGGCTAAAGAATATATATATATATATATATATATATATATTTTGTGTTTTTTTAATATATATTTATACTAATAGGATAAAAACCATAAAACCGAATCAAATTTGGTTTAAAAAACTTGAAATATTGAGCCAGGACATTGTTAGAAATCGAGCAGGAAAAAAAAAAAAAAGCGGGTTTGGACCTTTAAAATAGGCCAGAGCCAGGTCAATATGAAGCTGTGAACAAGCAGGGTTCAAGCCGGGTTCAGAGCCGTGGCCGGAGACACTGAGAGGCAGGGTGAGCCGAGGCCAGGCAGTAGGGACCAGAGCTGCGCCACTGTGGCCAGGACCGAGCCCGGCTGGCCGGCAGAGCCAGAGCAGAGGCAGAGACCGAGCCGGAATGCAGGACGAGCCGAGCAGGCAGGATGACACGTCGTCATCTTGACCTCCGGAGCGGCGCGTGGGGCGCGTGGGGCCGCGTGTAAAACTCCTCTCGGCAGGCGCGTGGTGGCGCGTGGAGGGTTTTCTCTAATTCTGTTTTTACCAAAATGTTAATTGTGTTTAGAAATGTCTGGTAAAATTAGGTGGGAGAAATCTTGCTTAAAAATTGATGTTTGTAATTAATATTTGTAAGGGTGTTTGAATGAAAATTTTTGATGAAAAAAAATATTTTCAGATAAAGAAATCTACATTTTAGAGGAAACGAGGGTTTAATTTGTATAAGCGGCAAACAGCTCGTCTGTGAAGAAATTAATGTTTGAAGAAATAATCGAGAGGAAGAAATAAAGCGTTTACGTTAATCTAATTTCTTGATTTGTATCGGATATTTCGTTGTTTATATGAAATGATCTTAATTCTTATTTCCCTTTACAATGATTGAATTGTATGATTTACAGCTTGATTGGTAGGCGTCGTGTATATTGGAAAAAATGTTTGACGTAGGTGCAGTGATTGTTGAATTGTGTTTGCAGTGTTTGTTGAATTCAACAATGGTTACTAACGTATTTCAAAGTATATCGATGAAGAGTATCATATAACTGTAACGTCTAACATTTAAATTTGATTTACGGTATTACGATGTAAAGTAAAATTTCACCAAAATTTATCACATTCGATTAAAATAATATAAGAACCAAATTCCAAAAGACTATACACCTTCATCGGAGAGCTTAGGTTTGGGTCTGGATTTAACCTTAGAGGAATTGCTGCCTTGATTGGCAGGTGCGGTAGCCGGCAACGTGAAGCGAAGTGGAGAAAGAGAAGTACGGGTCCGAATGTGATTCAACCCGAGATTGGATGCCATAATAAGAGACGGTGATCCATGAGCCTTCTTATCAACATTACCGTCTAAGTCTTTGCCTTTTTGTTTTAGGGGTTTGTCATCGTCATCTTCATCTTCATCATCGCTATAATCGTTGCCAATTCGGCGAAAGGCAATGGGAGGGATCTTGAGGAGCTTGGCTCTGGAGGAAGATGGTTGTTTTGGCGATGACGTCGTTGTGTGGTGATCGGAGGACGAAGAAGGTAGGTCTGGGTCGAACATAGGTGGGTTTAGGATAAGATGGTAGTAGGCTCATGGCTCAATTGGCATTGTTTGGGGTAAAAGGTTGAGAGATTATTTCGCGGGAAATGGGGAACGTTACGGTTCGAGAGGTTCCAAAAACTGACTGCGTCTTTATCTGTGACTGAGTCTGTATTTTTCTTTTTTAAAAAAAGGTGCTTCCCGCTGGTCGCTATGATTGTTGAGTATATATAGGTTTTAATGCATAAATTATCTTTCTTTTTTTAACTTTTTAATTTTTACGTATTTAATTTAAAAATTAAAATTATATTAAATTAAATTTTAAAAATTAAAAAAATGTCAAAAAAATTCGTTACATTAATTCATTTATATTATTTTACGTTGATTTTCTTAATCCTTAATTTTTAAAAATGAATTAATTAATAAAAAATTACATTATTTTAATATTTTTAATATTAAAATATTATTATTTTTATATTAAATAATTAAATCATAATTAAAAAATAATATCTGATCATATTAAAATGAAAATTAATATAAAAAAATCATAAAGTTTTTATTTTAATATTTTAAAATTTTCTTCCTTTTATTTTTATTTTTTACTTTTAAAAAATATAAATATTTTAAATATATTTTTTGAATATTATTTTTTTTAATATTTTTTATTATATTTAACATTTACTCTTATGTATTTTAATTACTTAACATAAAATACTATTTTAATAAAATAAAATTATTAAAATAATATATTTTATCATTAATTAATTATTTTTTAAATCAAGAAAATAACTCAAATAATTTAATATAAAATATTTATATGTTAAATATTTTAAAAATTAATTGATTATATTGTAAGAAAAAAAATTATGTAATCTAAACTGTACAAATTTAAAAGTAAAGTAATAAAATAATATATTTAAGTATAAAATGTTAAAAATTAACAAGCAATTTATCTTAAAAAGAAAGTTGGCTCTCCGTAACATCAAATGACCAAATTATAAAATAATAATTCCGTTAAATATTTAAGATGTTTCAAACTCGAAAAGTCTAGCATTATTTATGAGGTTAATATATATATATATATTTATTTTATTTTTATTTTTTGGGGGGGGAGGAGGGATTAAGCAACTTAATATTTTTAAGATAATGTTATCTATAATTTAAATAAAATTGATAAATTTAAATCTTAAATATAATAATTTTCTATGTCAGTGGGGGGAAATATTATCTCTAAGTTTTGTATTCTGATTTATCATCAATTTTTTTAAAGTACTAAAAATGATTTTTGATTTTAACAAAAATCAAAAATAATTATTATATAATGATATTTTTATAATATCTTTAAAATGAATTAATATTTTTTAATTTAATTTAAAATTTTAAGTATTTAAATAATATAAAGCATAAAACTAAAAAATAAATAATTTTATATAAAATTTAAAAATATATACGCGTGATTTATTGATTAAAAAATCAATTCAAATTATATATAATAAAGGAATTTTTGTTTATTTATCCCAAGTCAGTGAATATTTTGTTTATGAATAATATAGGGTCTAATTTAAATAAAATCTAATAATGTAACACTCAAGATATAATAAAAAATAACATGATAAATTTAAAGTAAAATTAATAATAAATTATAAATTAAAATAAATTATAAAAATATGAAAATTATGACTAAATTTCAAGAAATTAATATTTATGAATTATTGATTTTGGTTAAATTATATTTAAATCATTTTTAATAAATTATTCAATTATTATTTACACATATTCTATTTCTTAAATGTATCAAGTAATTTTTTTAATAATGTTAAGTATATTAAAAATAAATTTTTTATTTTTTATAAGAAATTGTAAAAATATTTTATTTTATTTTAAATTTAACAAATTAGTTAATTAAAATTCTTATTGATAAGAGATAAATTTGGGCAATGTAGAAAAGTAGAAATATTTGTTAAAAAAAATAGTAACGATGAGAGAGAGGAAGAGGTACGAGTGGTAAAAGAAATAAAAAAAATTAGAATGATTTTGAATGAAATATATTAATTTAAATTTAAATAAGTTTTTTATATTTTTATGTATTTATTTACTTATTGTATATTTTTATTTTATAATCTTATCAAAGATAGTAATATTGGCTATGCAGTTTGTTTGAGTTTTCTTAGTTGGCTGCTCTTTGATGTCTCCTCTGTTGGGTTTGTATTTTTTAAACTTATTATGTTGCTATTTTGTGATGTTATTCTCTTCTTTTAATCTAACATATTTTTTTGATTTTTTATTGGCATGTGTATCCTCTAAATTGAGTCTATAACCCATTTTGTTATACTACACTAAATAACACTGGTGCTATTTTGGATTATTGCTTAGTTAGTTTATGTCTAGCTACATCTTCAATCAACAATACACGAATTCGAGTCAACTACATTAATTATATTTATATATATATATTAAGAATATGTAAACTTGTCTTATTATCCATAAAGAAATTTATAGTTTTCGAAAAATAAATATAATCTATGTTTTTCGTGTTTCTACTTTGTTTTATAACTACGTTACTCTTTAATGGGTTGAAATTTTAGATATAAAGATATAAATTTTAAAAATAAAAAATATATTAACTCTTAAAAATTCAAATTTAATTAACTAAATTCAATAAGATCTTATTAAATTAAGTGTTTTCTAAAATTATAAACAATTTTATTGTTTTATTTTCAATCGATGTAGAAGAAAAATAATTAACATTAACAAAAATATTTCATTAAGCATAAATTCTAAAAATAAATATTTACTAACAAAATATTTAATTAATTGTTATTTACGATGAGTATCAGATCAACAATATTTTATAATAATTCATCCCCAAACATCCAATACCCTAAGATATTTGATAACTATACCGTGTAACTATACCTGTCCAATTTAAGACTACTTTATAAGCTACTTATTTATCATTATCTTATGTCCGGTTTATCACACCTTTAATATAACATATGAATTGTATGGGTCTGATGCAGAATGGCACCATAGTTTTTACTAAAAGTATATTTTAGTATAATAATTTTTAATCAAGTAAAATATAGATACTAATTTAATAAAAATTTCAAATAAATTCAAAAAGTCAGTGACATATGTTATATTATTATGAGGACAATTTTAGCCTTTTAATTTTTTTAATGAAAAACAGCTCAAAACTCAGCAAAAGAGAGGAGTGACTGTTTGTTGGTATGGGAGGGCGTGGGGGTTCGCGGGTGGAGTTAGGAGTTTAATTCAATTTTTTAAAATATTAAAATTATTTTTAAAAAATATAGTTTTAACCATTTTTTTTATATTTGTTATAGTTAATATACTAATCTTGTTTAAATTAATCATATATTTTCAAAAATTATAATATAATTTAAACTATTTTCTTTTAATTGTATTGTGATTTACAAACTTATAATTTAAGATTTATATTTTACATCATTTGATTCTATTTAGATTATAATTTTAATTTAATTAATTTGAGATATAATATCTTAATTTTTTATTAAAGTTAAAATTATAAATAATCATATACTATAATTTTATTTTTATTTACTGGTTAGTGTTAGAGTATAAGCATATTAATGCTTATGTATTTAAGTTGTTTCTAAGAAAAATTATCTTTTTACTTTTAGTACACGTTTAGTATCATTTACTTATTAAAATCTTACAAAAATCAATTTCATTATGTTTGTGTGTGTTGTGGTATATGCTGCAATAGTGTCATACATCAATGCTCAGTGGAACAAAATATGGAGCAAACAATTATTAGTGGAGTCATAAAACATTGATGTGCAGGAATTATGGTTATTGTTTAATTTTTGTTTTCATTGTATACATATAGTTAAAACACTTGTATAAAAATCAGAACAGAAGGAATAAGGAAATATACATGATAATTATCAGAGAAACACAATATTTATCATGGTATCAGAGCAAGTTATTGCTGATTAATAGAATGACATACTCATTTCTGATTCTGATTCTGATTGTGGCTGTTGATTTCTGTTTTTGTTGATTGTGGCTGCTGATTTCTGGTTTTTTGCTGATTGTGGCTGTTGATTTACATTTCTTGATTGTGGTAGCCGGATTACATTTTTGTTGATTGTGGTTGCTGATCTCTGAATCTGTTTCTGGGGTGGCCATTTTGATTTCTAGAGTGGTCATTTCTGATTTCTCGACACTTTCCACCGTCAGTTTATTTTTCGAAAAAAAAACAGAACACAACGAGAAGGAACTGCAGTTGGAGTCACAGATTGTTCGCAGTCTATCTACGTAGCCGTGGGCAAACTGCACCGGTTTCCTGACTCTATGAAACTTGAAAAACAGCAACATATAATTTGTGGTTTGCCTATGTACGTGTAGCTGGTAGGTCTATCTGCAGTTGTGGGTAACCATACTGTTCTTCTAAGCTCGGACAAGCTTGGAACGAGATGAAACTGCACAGAGGGTGCGTGAAGGAAAAGTTGTTGTGAAACCACGCAGAAGAAGAAGCTGCGCTGAGAAACGAAGAAGAAGTTGGCTGAGGAACGCAGAAGAAGCTGCGTGAATCTGGCTGAGAAGAAGCTGCGTGAATCTTGGCTGAGAAGAAGCTGCGCGAACTTGGAACTAGTTTAGGGTTAGAAACGCGCAGAAGAAGCTGCGCTAATTTGTAAAAAAAAATTAGGGTTACGTATTTTTCTTTATATAGTGTACGAACGAAGTGTAAAAAAAAGGAAAAACGTAAGGAAAAAAATTTAGAATTCATGGCTAGATGACCTCAGTTCAGGAAAAGCCAATCACATGCAAAACACTGTTGGTAATAAGGAACGACAGATTTGGCTATGTCATCGTAGATTTGGGCATCCATCATTCGGGTATTTAAAGCACATACTCCCCAGTTTATTTTCAAATATCACACATTCAGATTTCAAATGTGATACTTGTATCCTAGCAAAAAGTCATAGGGCGTCGTACCCTATGAGCATGAATAAAAGTTTGACTCCTTTTGCTTTGGTACATTCTGATGTTTGGGGACCTTCCCCGGTCATTACGTCATCGGGTCATCGTTGGTTTGTTATTTTTGTTGATGATTGTACACGAATGACAGGTTTTACCTTCTCAAACATAAAGATGAAGTATTTTCTACATTTCACCTGTTTCACACCATGGTTCAGACACAATTTTCTGAAAAAATTAAGATACTTAGGTCTGATCATGGAGGGGAATATGTTAATCAACAATTTCGGACATACTTGAACACCCATGGTATTCTCCATGAAACCTCGTGTTCACAAACCCCGCAACAGAATGGGACTACGGAGAGGAAGAATCGGCATATTTTGGAAACGGCTCGGGCCTTACTAATCGGTGCACATATGCCTAATAAATATTGGAGTGATGCGATTACTACAGCTGTGTATCTACTGAATTGTATGCCCATAAAAACCTTACAATTTCAAACTCTATTAAAGGTGCTATCTGATCATCTTCCCTTGCCTACTATTTTAATGCTTCTGCCCCGAATTTTTGGATGTGTTGCTTTTGTCCACCTCCATAAAAATCAACGAACTAAGTTGGATCCATGTGCTGTCCGATGTGTATTCTTGGGGTATGTCATACAAAAAAAGGGTTACCGATGCTATGATCCAATTGCTAAAAGAACCTATATTACCATGGATGTCACTTTCCTCGAATTCGAATGTTTTTTCCCATCCCCGGTATCCAATTACTCTCTTCAGGAGAAGAGCTATGGTGAAGAACAAAATTGGCTTGATATTGACATATTAGACACTAGTCCAACATACTCAGATCGTGCCAGTAATATGGAGGAGCCAATATCTAGACTCGAGCTTGAACTTCCAAGAACTGAAGTTGAAGTAGTAATTGAATCTCCAGAAGATGAAGTGGTTGATGCACCCCCTCCACTCTCTAGTACCCAGTGATCCTCCTACTGAGAATACTCCTGAGGTAAGCTATTCTATCACACCTTTACAAACTAATGCTATAGATACATCTGTTGGTTATGTTTTACCTTTAAGACACAATCGAGGCAAACCCCCAAATCGATACTCTCCAGAAAGATAAGAACGACAATCCAAGTATCCAATAGCAAATTATGTATCTACTCAAAGGTTATCAGAACCTATAAGGGTATTTGCACAAACACTCTCCTCGTGTCAAATTCCAAGTAGCATTGAAGAAGCCTTATTTGATCCAAAATGGGCTCAAGCTATAAAAGAGGAATTTGAGGCATTGCAGAAGAATAACACATGGGTGTTAAGCGAGTTACCTCAAGGGAGGAAGATGGTAGGATGCAAGTGGATTTTCTCCATTAAGTATAAAGCACATGGGTTAGTTGATCGATACAAGGCGAGGCTTGTAGCGAAAGGATATACACAGAAACACGGGATAGATTATCAAGAAACCTTATCACATGTGGCTAAACTGAAAACCGTTAGAGTCTTGTTATCTCTTGCGACAAATTTAGATTGGCCATTGCACCAACTTGACGTAAAAAATGCCTTCCTTTATGGTGATCTTAAAGAATAGATTTACATGGATATCCCATCAGGATATACTGTTACATCAGGAAAAGAAACTGCATATATATTATAACGAGCATTGTATGGACTAAAACAATCACCTCGAGCATGGTTTAGTAGGTTGAGTTCAACAATGAAGAAATATGGGTTCCAACAAAGCAACCCTGATCATACTCTTTTCCTAAAACATCGATTAGGGAAGATAGCAGCCCTTATAGTCTATGTAGACGACATGATCATTACAGGGGATGATAAAGAAGAAATCTCTAAGCTTCAAGAACAACTATCAAATGAGTTTGAAATGAATAATTTGGGAGGGCTCAAATACTTCTTAGGTATTGAGGTAACAAGATCAAAACAAGGCATATGTCTTTCTCAAAGGACATATACTCTGGACCTACTAGCAGAGGCAGGACTACTAGATTGTAAACTGGTCGATATTCCAATGGTTCAAAATCATAAACTCGAAGAATACGTGGACCAAGTGCCAGTAGATAAACAGAGATATCAATGGTTAGTAGGTAAACTCATATATTTATCTCATACTCGATCTGATATTGCTTATGCTGTGAGTGTCGTGAGTCAGTTCATGCACTGACCAAGTGAAGACCATATGGATGCGGTCATGCGAATACTTCGTTATTTAAAATCCTCTCCTGGGAAAGGACTTATGTTTTCAAAGAATGGTCAATTGTGAGTCCTTGGATATACAGATTCAGATTGGGCAGGGAATATGAAGGATAGGAAATCTACTACTGGGTACTTTACGTTTGTGGGGGGCAATCTTGTTACATGGAGGAGCAAGAAGCAAAAGGTAGTTGCCTTATCTAGTGCTGAAGTTGAATTTCGAGGAATGGTCAAATGAATATGTGAGCTCCTTTGGTTGAAAAAACTTCTAATCGAGATTGGTGTTACTCCTAACTCTGAAATGAACTTATTTTGTGATAACAAAGCAGCCATTGCCATCTCTCACAATCTAGTTCAAAATGATCGCACAAAGTAAGTTGAAGTGGATCGGAACTTCATCAAACAGAATCTTGAAGAAAAGATTATTAAGCTTCCATTTGTTAAATCAGAAGATCAATTGGCTGATATACTCACAAAATCTGTGTCTGCAAGGACTTTTACAACTCACTTGACAAGTTGGGCATAAGAGACATATATGCACCAACTTGAAGAGGAGTGTTGGTGTGTGTTGTGGTGTATGTTGCAATAGTGGCATACACCAATGCTCAGTGGAGCAAAACATGGAGCAGACAATTATTAGTGGAGCCATAAAACATGGATGTGCAGGAATTATGGTTATTGTTTAATTTTTGTTTTCATTGTATACATATAGTTAAAACACTTGTATAGAAATCAGAACAGAAAGAATAAGAAAATATACATGATAATTATCAGAGAAACATAATATTTATCACATTATTGTATAAATCTTACTCTATATCTTCACCATATATCTAAATATACTGGATTTTAACTAATATTATATATTATCATTTGAACAAAGTTTTGCTATATCTCATATTCCAGTTGTTGTTAACCTAGATTATCCATGTAATTATTATAAAAGTTATAAATATATCATCTAATTATATCGATCAATAAAAATAATACTTAATTATAATTAATAATTAATTGTAGAAATATCTTACAAAGTTACTTTTCGATATTTACATCATATTTTTATGATAGATTTATAAAATTAACAAAAAATTTGATAGTAAATTTATAATATATAATTAAATTTTTACTAATAATAATAAATTTGATAATAAATTTATATCATTAACAATATTTAAATATTATTTTTATCACTTAATAAAATTAATTAATATATTTATAATTTTTACTTAATTCAAAACAAATCACTTATACATAATATAAAGGAATTAAATTATAAAATATAAAAAATATATTTACTATTTATATATTTCATGATCAAAAGAATAACAAAATTTAAAGAATAAATTATAAAAATAAAATAGGCTAAATTGTAAATAAAAATTAAAAAACAAATGTAATAAACTATAAGAAAAATAAAAAATTAAAATATATATTATATAAAAATGCATAGATTATTTGTAAAAATATTCAAAATATTTGATTCGTTGTTATTGTGTTCATAACGTAACAAAAATATGTCCAACAACGTATATTTTTAAAATTATAATTATACCTATAATGTATAAATAATGATATAATTATGCCTACAATTAGATATATTTTTATTGTTACTTATATGTTATGAGTATAATTACAACGAAATAAATATTTTAAATATTTTTATAAATTATCTTATATATTATTAATACAAAACATAATTAATTTTTTAATTTAATATCATTATGTCAATTAATACATAGAGTTAGCTTCTATGAAAACTTTACTCACCTTTAATTTTTTAAATAAATTAAATAATATTTTTGATCCATAGAATTTGTAGATTAACCCAAAAGTATATAAACTATTAATAAGTATAATCTAATTCTTCAAATTTTAAACTTAACATATAAATATCACAGTGTTAAATAATATATGTACTAATATTTAATGTAATACATATATATAAAATTTAAAAAATGTAATGATTGAATCATATATTTTCAAATTTATTAGAGCTATCTGTAAATGAATGTACTCAGACACAAGTTAATCATTTTGAAATAAAGATATCATTTTAAAAAAATTTGGATTTTCTATTTTAAATTGTATATCTTTTCTCGATCATTTCGTTTAAAAATTACTACATATATTTTTTGAATAAAAAGTCGTTCAAGTTCGTTACTTTTAATAAAAATACATTTTAAACCACACGTAATAATGAACAAATAACTTGATCAATCCGTTTAAATTGAGAAAATTGATCCAATTTATCAAATTAAAATGGGATTGAATCAACAAATTTTATAGTCAGATTATATTCGAACTGAAAAATATATAATCTGTTTTGATTCGGATTGATAGATTTTATAATCTGTTATATCCGATTTGGACCGATTTACTATTAAATTATGAATAAATATATATTTTATTTTATAATATTTTATTTAAATATAAAACATACTATAATTACATTAAATTATTATTTTAGTTTTAAAATAAATATAAATATTTATAATAATTTCATAATTACACAGATATATTTTTTATTCTTTTAATTTTATAAGTTGTGATAGTAAATAATAAATTTTACTACAAATACACAAATTTAAAATTTAAATATTATATATATTATGTTTTATATATGACAATAATTTATAAAAAAAATTCAATATCAATATAAACTTGTATGATCCCAAAAAAAATTCGATATGCTTTAATTTAAATGGGTTCAGATTGATTACATCGTTATATTATATTTGAATTAAAAATCTTCAAATCTAATTTGGATTGGATAATAATAAGATTTATCATGGTTTCAATACTTTGCTCACTCATACATGTACCTATTAAGTGAGGTAATATAAATCTGTTATATTCACAAAAAGAATTACATTAATCTATTTTGTAAAACAATATACTTGTAATGCTTCAATTTTGAAGTGGACAAGTGAACTTGTTGCTTTATATAATCGAATTTTATAATCTTTTTTGTAAAAGTAACATGTTTATACTAACTCACCTAATAAATAAGAAACTAAAATGTATTTTCGTTAAAAATAACGTAATTATAATATATTTTTCTTATCTTTTTTTTTAAGTCAACATTTTTTCTTACTCACTAATCTATTATACATTTCTATCAACATTTAATAACTATTAATTAGGAGAAAAAAAATAAAAAAAAATATATGAAAAAAACTAAAAAATTAAACTTTAATTTTTTATATAAATTTTTTTCTTTATAATATTTAAGATTAATAAAAATGTGTAACTATGGGTAATAACATGATTATAGAATGTAAAAGTAAATAAATAAACTAATTTTACAATATATTTAAAATGTATTTGAAATAAAATATTTAATTTTGTTAAAAATTAAAAAAAAAAACTTAAATATATTTTATGTTATTAATATTTAACATCAATAACAACACTATCCCTAAAATTTAGCTTGTTGTAAAAATATTTTTAATATTTAATTACGTTAATATTTATGTTTTTATAGTAATTTTTGTTAATGAATTTAGTTTTTTAATCATGTTTAACTAAATATTAAATTAAACTTTATGCGAAAACTTAACATTAAAGAATTTTTATAAAATATTTTGTGACGATAACATAAATAAAAAACTTACAAATTTATAATAATAAAATAACGTTTATAACCTCAACTCACATTATACTATTAAAAATGACAATACTAATCTTACCGCTTAAAGCCCAGCCCAAAACTAAAATCCATAAAATAAATAAAAAATTCACTCAAACATTAGACGAGTTGGAGATTCTTTAACATTCAACTCGACGATTTGGAGATTGTCCAACGTTGAAAACGCTAAATATTGAATTCCAATAAGTTAAATATATTTCAATATTAAACTTTGATAAGTTAACTATAAAAACAATATACTGATTCGAAATTTCATGAATATTTGGTCAGCTCAACGTGGTAAATTATAAATCAAATCAGATTAAGATTATAACAATATACTGATTCGAAATTTCATGAATATTTGGTCAGCTCAACGTGGTAAATTATAAATCAAATCAGATTAAGATTACTTTTATTTGATTTTTTATTCACGTGTTAGATTTATGTTAATTTATAAGTTTATATTTTGTTATTTTATTCTAGGATTACATGATTAACTAATATTTTTATTATTTAAATTTATTGTTTTAGTTATATAAGTTTTTTTATCATAAGTTTCTCTTCATGATATATAAATGTATACATTTATATCTTATTATTTTTTGGCCATGTTACTTTTTTTATTAAATATTTTTATTTAATATTTAAGTTTTATTTCTTTCATATTTCAAATATTTTAATATTTTTAATTTTATTATTTATCTAAATTTTTGAAACTTTTATCTATTTATATAGATTTATTATGTTTATGTATTGAATTATTATGATTATTTGTTAACGTATACTTTATCATGTATTGTTTTAAAAATGAATGATTTTGTTTTTCATTAAACCTCTTATATAAAATTCATAAAATCATTTTGTTTAAGTTTTTATTATGAATAATAATAGTAAACCTAAAGTATGATTTAAATTTTAGTTTTTTGTATCTTAATGTTGTATTTGGTTGGAGTAAATGAAAAAAAATCAAAATTGATTTTTTCAATTTGTATGTTTAATTGAGCTGAAAACGAGTAAAGAATGAAATCGATTCCTAAAAGAGAAATAATCACGATTTTTTCTCTCCCTTTAGGAATCATGATTTCATTTTCATCTTATTTTTTTTTCAATTTTAACCCATCTCAAATATAACCCCAAAACTTGAAACCCCAAACCACAAATCTCAAAACCCAAAATCCTAAAATCCTAACTCACAAATCCCAAATCCTAAAGCCCTAAATACTATTTAGAAAAATAATAATTTTAATAATATATTTTCTTTTTAAGTAATAATTATGTAGAAAAATAATGATTTCAAATAATATATTTTGTTTGACGAAAAAATTATAATTAAATTATATTATTTAAACTTTACTGAATACGGGGGTATTAATATAATTTACAATTTTTTTCTATTCACCAAACACTGTAAATACTGATTTTTTCTTTAATTCTAGTGGTCAAACTAAACAACATTGTTTCATTTTCATTACCATTCGGATTTCGATTCTATTATGTGAACCAAACGTCACCTAAGTTATCATGATTTATTCATAATAAATCATCTTTTTTATTTATTATTTAATTATTTAGCAGTATTAATTTTATTGGTGTATCAAATCATTATCTAAAATGAGTTTTTATTAATATTTATATTCATCTTAAATAATATATTAAATTTCGTCTTTTATCTTTTGAGAAATTTTTAATAATTTATTTATTATGGTTTATTTGTCAATTAATGACATATTATACATTTTTTTATATTTGTGATATTTATACTAATTTTATTATTACTTATCCTATAATAAATTATATATTTTTTAAAAATATTTATCTTAATTTTGAAAATGATAAATATTTAAATCTATCTAATTCTTTAAGATTTAACATTATTTTTTGCATTTCTTCAGATTTATTTTTATTAATTATAATTTATTGTGAGAATTATCATGAAATATTTTCTATTTCTACTTCTAATATTACTTGATTTCTTATTATTTTTTAATTTTTTATTATTTTTTTGTCATTTTTACTTTTATTTTTTCTTAAGTTGAAGAAATGTTTTGTTTTAAAATAGTAAATAGGAACTAAAAAGAGAGAATACCCTAGATAAAGCGAGCCTAAAAATAACGCAATTAACACCTTAAAAAAACGCTTATAAGGAACACGAACTCCAGAAATTGGACGATTGCCGCCATTAATCCCGTGCCATTAACAAAAATGTCGACCCTGGTCCGTAGATTAGCCTCCAAATTCCCTCCAAAACGGATTTACAAATGGATCAACTCGGACCCATGTCTCACGACTTGTCGCTTCCACTCGTTCGCCAGCACCGGCCTCTATGGTTTTCCCCACTTGAAAACTCCCAAAGGATTTCAGCGTTTCGTCGACGAAGCCATCGACAGGTAAAATATTTATTTATCGTTGTATTGTTTACTGCATTGTACGAGATTTTATATCACTTTTTGTTTATTGTTTAAGATCCGGAGAGCTGGTTGAATACATTGCTGGCATGCCTTCGTCAGCCGAAATTATCCGAGCAATGGATGAAATTTCTAACACTGTAAGATTTTCAATTTACGAGGTGTTTTTAGTTTCAGCTTTGGTTTCTTATCATGTTTAACAAATTTGGCTATTAATTCATCATATCTTTTCGTTTCTTTTTTTATTTTAATAGGTTTGTTCCGTTGTGGATTCCGCGGAACTTTGTAGACACACTCATCCAGACAGGTTTTTCTCCTCCTACCACTTTTTAAATTTATTTATTTGGAGTAAATTATGTTTTATGTGCAAATTTGCTACCAACTTTTGATTTGTTAAACCCAACATAATGTTAATGTTCCATGTTACATTTAAGAACCGTCATTTAATTTTTATTCATTTTTTGTTTCTTTGTCAAGTAACGTTAAATGACACATGGAGCATTAACATTATAGGCCACGTATCATTTTATGTTATATTTGTTGATAAAATGTATGGAAGTCCTTAAATGGAACACGGCCATTAATGAGACATTTTTTTAACAATTCAAAGCTCTCACAAATTTGCAACCGATTCAATAGGTTGGTGATATAAAACATAGTTTGCTCTCATTTAATTGTTGGTTAAAATGTTTGTAATCTTACCTGCCCTTATATATAATTAACTTATTCGATTGGTTTCATGTTTAATCCCCTCTAAAAATACAACATATCAACATATGTTTATCACGTTATGGAAAAAAAGGACATATGTTTAGCATTTATGAAGGTGCGTTAAACATATGTTCATTATGTAAAAAAAATAAAATGTTTGAAACTCTACGAAAGGGGCCATGCTATACACTTTCGCAATATTTTTGAGTATATTTTTGTGCTTTTGTAACAGGGAATTTGTTGAGGAAGCTAACAAAGCAGCGTTCAGAATTAACGAATATCTACATGTGAGGTGACCGTTGAACTGTTCTTTTTGGCTTTTGATTTGAAATGCAAGTGGCTTTGTTTATGAATTGATTTTCTCTGTTTGAAGTAACTTGAGCTCTTATATTTTTGTTATTAGATAGTGTTTTGAGGAGCCTTGTGCATACCTTTTGTTATATAAATATTCTGGATATAGATTGCATTAAACTGAATGTGATATGCTATTTTCTCTCATTATTTAATCAGGCAATATTTTCATGGTTTGACTACAATTTGAAGTACTAAAATTACAATGAAAAAAATAGAAATATGGTTTACCATTAAATGAATAGATGTATATATTTGGAACTACCCAACCATTGTTTTGATATCCTTTTCCTCATTGTCTTGCAGCATCTTAATACAAATCATACTCTGTATGATGCGGTGAAAAAGGCTGAGAAAGAAGGTCATTTGCTCACTGAAGAAGCTCGAAAGGCGGCCCACTACCTCCGTGTTGACTTTGAAAGGGGTGGAATTCATCTATGTCCTGGTATCAACACCATTCTTTCTTTCTTTCTTTTTTTGGTGCTCCCTAAACTTTAGTTGCTCACGAATAGCAGCTTCAGATAAAATATCTTCACACTTCTTCTTCGCAGAGAAATTAAACCGAGTAAATCAGTTGAATATAGAAATTTCTCAGCTCTGCAGAGAGTAAGTATTATATTTAATTTATTTATATTTTACAGGCATTTTTTCAGCTGGATGTATCATTTTTGTGATGCAAGACAATTATAAAATTACTAGAATTATAGAATAATTAGGATTTTATATTTTAGAGTTTTATTTTTATCATAATTGTTATTAGACTAAGATTTATTATTGGATTAAGGTAAGATTTAGTAGAGTTTGAATCCTTAAAGAATTGGGAAAATATTTTATTTTACCAATAAATAGCTTATTTGCATTAAAATTGTAGACTTTTATTTAATTAATTATAATATTGATTTTTGAGAACTTTTGTTATTGGATTATTCCCTCCACGTCTTCTGGCCTGCATCATTTTGTTATGCAATAAACATGTAAACTATTTTGAAAATGACAAATTACATCATACTTTGGAGATTGTGGTTGTATGTTTTTTATATTTTTGGTTCTTTCTAATTAATGTGATCGTTTATTCATTTTAACATGCATTTGTTTTGTACTTCTTTTTTCAGTTTACCTTTATCTGAAGCAAGTAATCCACATTAATATATCGATTTTGTGTGCAATGTAAATAAGAATAATATGGTATGTTAAGAAAATTGTGGCAACCATGTCCATGCTTGGAAATTTTAGGCTTCTGTGCTCCATGTAGGAAATAAGTTTTATATCTTCTTAATAAATGTAGTGACCTGTTTTGATTGGCAATATTGAAGATATATACCTACCTCATTTTGTCAGTCCATTTCCTGCTTGAGTCAAGGCTAGAGGTATTATTGATCTGCACTTTGGGTAATTACTTGAAACTAAAGTGTGTTGTCTCTTCTTATTCATGTTTAATATGCATCATATCAGCATTAATCAATGTATTGGGGCCAAGATGGGTGAATGTGTTTAACTTGCATTTTGACAGCCTCACTACCCATTTAAGGTGTTTTCTTTTCTTTTCAAGGGTTGGCAGTATACTTTTGTCTTACAAATATTTGAAATAATTCAGGTTCAATGAGAATATCATACATGACCCAGGCTATGTTGATATATTTCCATCATCACGCATTCCAAATAAATTGCACCATCTGGCTAAGCCCATATATCGTTCTGCTCCTGGAATGTCTCGGGTATCTCTGGGACATGGAAATAACATGAAAGAAAAGGGATTTCGCATCACCACTGAACCAAATACACTATCTTCAATTCTGCAATGTACTTCAGATGATGAGGTAATTATAAACCATATTGTTTTCCTTATTTAGAATTCATGTAGTCTGGATTTGGTCCCTTTTCAAACTTAGTTATGATTGGCCAAATCTGGTTATTGCTGCCACAGAGTGACGGGGAAATGAGATTCATCATACATGGATACTTTATGTTTACTTCACAAAGTGACCAAGGTCCTTTGTGCAAGAAATAATATGAACAGGTATGCATGGATCCTCACTTTGGCTTTCTGCTAATTTCCTTTTTTTTACATCTGATTCCAGGCAAGGAAAATGGCATATATTCGTGGAAATTCTTCCCCTGAGGCAAACCTTGGTGTTCTTGATAAGCTTATATTTGCACGCCATGAGCTAGCCCAGGTTATTTATTTTTACTTGCAGAATCTATTGATTGTGTATGATAATAATCAATTTGATTCATAATAGTCGAGTTTTGATACTATTCTTTTGAGGAAAGGGATGTTAAAGAGGTTTAGTATTCCAAAGTCCAACACACGCTTACGTGCAGAAGTTTTCATTATTTGCTGGGATGTTTAGTGTGCATATTGAGGTTATGATAGTGTCATTACTTATAACTCATCTGCAGTTATTAACCATTGCAGATAATGGGGTATAGAAGCTATGCTGAATTCTCTGTGAAGCCTAACATGGCATCATCACCAGAAGTTGTGATGTCATTTTTGCAAGAGATGAGCGAAGTGGTCCGGCCCAGCGCTGATGAGGTACTGTGCATAATCTAGACATAATTGTGTGGTATGAAAAATATTTGTGTGTGGATTTTGCAGCTGAAGCTTTTTCTATAAATCTAAAATAAGATTTTTCTTTTCTTTTTTCAATTCTTATAATAGGAGTTTACTAAGATTAGCAATTTTAAGAGAGAAAAGCGTGGTCAAAGATGTGGAGATTTAGAGCCATGGGATGAAGCATACTATACAGCGATTATGAAGTCATCTGCATATAATTTGGACTCTTCAGTAAGTAATGCATTGCTTTTTGTTTTGTCTTTCACTTACAACTGGTAGAAAAACTTTTTGCCATTGCTTTCATGGTGATAAAATCGTGACTGCCATATTCTATCTGCCTAATGATGGATGAAATTGCCTTTTCCATCTTGTATGCATTCTTTTTTCATACTTTCTCCTTTTCTTATGCAGGTTGTAGCATCATATTTCCCTTTGCCGCAATGCATTGAGGGGTTAAAAGTGCTTGTGAAATCACTTTTTGGCGCTACATTCTGCACCATCCCGTTAGCACCAGGTGAATCATGGCATCCCAATGTGCTTAAAATGTCTCTTTATCACCCTGAAGAGGTATTTACACGAATGGTGACAATTATAATTTCTTTTTTCTTGTGTAAATTAGTAAGTTATTTTGAAAGGATATATGCATCCTTTTAAATGTCCATAAAACAAATTCAGTTTCTATGAGCATACTTGATATCTGAAGTGACAAGAGACCTTAACTCTATCTGAAGTGACAAGAGACCTTAACTCATTCTATCTTTAATACAAAAAATACAAACTCTTTATATGCTTCTAGTACGGTTCAAAAGTGTTCTAGAATCATTAAAGAAAGGTCGTCAATTTTTCCCCTCTTTATGGCTTTTAGTATTCCAAATTTCCAGCCAATCTTCTTTGCTTATGTATATTTTCTGTTTTGCTCTTTATGCTTGGTCCCTTTGACAAAAGCAGTAAGTGTCAGCCCCTGTTTCATGTTTCTTTGATAAAATGAACAGACTTTTATCCTCGCCTCAATATAAATTGTCTATTTTTGCTACGATTCCTTTCACTTTACAGTGGTCATAAAATTCTTAATGCTGATATGTTGGCTTCCATAAATACGTAGAAGTGGTTTCTGTGATTCATTATAATTTCACCTCTATTTTTACTCTCAATTCTACGTTAATTGTATGCTATTCTCAAAATATCCTTGATTGTCATTTGTCATGAATCAAGAGCTATAATGTTGTTCCAGGGTGACTTGGGGTATCTATACCTTGATTTGTACTCAAGGAAGGGCAAGTATCCTGGTTGTGCTCACTTTGCAATTAAAGGTGGCCGTAGAGTTTCTAAAACAGAATACCAACTTCCTGTGAGTAAATAGTTTATTTTGTTTGTTTATTCTTTTTTCCCCCTTCTAGAATTGTAGGTTACTATTTCCTGTTGAAATAAAAGACTTGCACCGGTGCCTTCAATTTAGATCATACGGAGTCAGTGTTCCTTTTTAATTAATAAAGTTTTTTATATCAATGTATGTTTAATAAAAATTTATTGCTTATGACTAACAGACTTTTGTTAGGTAGATCCGTGTGATTGTGTTTGCATGTATTTCATAGTCCAAAATATTTTACTTTCCTGTGATACATTTAGCTCTATTTTTGAGATTAACTTGATTTGTTATGATAAACAGGTTGTGGCTCTTGTTTGCAATTTTCCAGGTTCAAGTAACTTATCAACCGATATGCTAAATCATTGGGAAGTAGAGACTCTTTTTCATGAGTTTGGACATGCGCTTCATTCTTTGCTTTCAAGAACGGTATTCTCTCAAATACTCTGCATCGCGAGGAACATGAGTTGTTATCTGTCCTTTTCCATAACTGCATTTCTTTTCATATGATTGTAGGATTGCCAGCATTTTTCTGGTACGAGAGTGGTTCTTGATCTTGCAGAGACACCTTCAAACTTGTTTGAGTGAGTAGCATGCTCCAGCTGCTCTATTTATCTTAGCTAAAGATTACATTAGGAACTTAAGAAATTCTATGCAGTCAATGCTTTTCACTACATTTTTTCTGCTCCATGTATATCAAGAAATTCCATCTGTAACTACCAATATGTGAATTCTGGTAATGTATGAAGGTACTACTCATGGGATTACCGAGTTTTGAGAACATTTGCTAGGCACTACTCAACTGGTGAAGTAATCCCTGAGAAGTTGGTAGAATCAATGCAAGGTGCTAGAAAGATGTTTGCTGCTACTGACCTGCAACGTCAGGTCACTATCCGAATGCTGAATAAATCAAAGAACTGTCTTTCATAAATATAATTTTTTTTGGGTTGGATGGATGGTGGCAATGTACTGATGTTTGCCTTTTTGTTTTCTTTCTTCAGATTTTCTATGCCATGATTGACCAAACAGTTTTTGGGGAACAAACAACTCGACAAAGAAATACAAGTTGTATTGTTGCAAGTCTGAAAAGTCAATATACTAGTTGGAAACATGTGGAGGGCACCCATTGGCAGACCCGCTTCAATCACCTCCTTAATTATGGAGCTGGTATGTCTGAGATCCTTTGAAATTTTTAATTTTCTTTAAGATTGAGCATTATGTGAAATTATCCTGAATATTAAATGTTAAGAAACTACAGTTTTTTATTTTACTTTCCCCTGACACGTATTCCAAATGCATATATCTCTAGCTAGAGCAGATGCATACTTGTTTATGCTGCCACATTTATTGTTATTATTATTTAGTGCTTTCATTTGCACATAAATTGAGTTTTGAAGCATAGTTTTAGGTCTTCAAAAGACAACACCGTTCTTCAAAAGACAATATCGTTTTATCTGGAAAACATCTATTCCATAGTCCATGTTGCATGCTAGATAACATGGCTAAGTTCCTTTAGGCTGATGCAAGGAAATTTCTAGTTAATATGGGATAGCAGAAACCCTAACATACAGGGAATGCAACTTGTGCAGGAAAGCAATTTAGAGTTCTGTTGCACCACTAAATGCTACTTATGCGTCACAAATATAACAGTTCTTTGTATTTAAATGAAATCTAATTAATGATCATGAACTTAAAGTGATTTTGGTACCCTAGTAGTGCCACATAGAATTACTCGACTTATACATTCTGTTTTTAGGTGCAAATTTCAATTAATTGACTAATATAATTACATTTCGGTAGGTTACTATAGCTATCTGTATGCCAAGTGTTTTGCAGCAACCATATGGCAGAAGTTGTGCCAGGACGATCCATTATCATTAAACACTGGACTCTCTTTAAGAACAAAACTTTTGGAACATGGGGGAGCCAAAGAACCAGCTGATTTACTTACTGCCTTAGTAGCAGATGGCATTCTGAGGTACCATAATGGGGGGATAGTTCCCGACCTGACCTGTCTCTGTAATGAAATGAATCTGATGAAGTAATTCAGAGAAAGCTCCTAGTGTGGTGAAAAGAACTAATAAATTCAGTAATTTAGCTGCTGTCATATTGATATCCAGAGAGGCGCACATCAAAGAGGGTTAAGAACAACGTGGAGAGGTCTGGTATGGATAGATATGGATAGTGTACGACCAGCGGCGGGATTCTATAAAATCCAGAGAGGGACAAATCAAATATTGTTAAGAGCAAGGTGGAGGGTTCTGATTTGGATATGAATAGTTTGCTAGCAAAAGCGTGATTCTGTCATCTGGCAAGTTCACCACTGACGTAATTTAGTGGTAACATTCTTGATTATTCCTTTTATTTGGACTGAAAAATTTGCGAGTCGTGTAAGCTTTGTTGTGTTAGATTGTTGATACCATTCAAGGAAGTGCAAGGGATTCTAGTAAATTACTATTACAAAATTGTTGTGCAGTGAATGATGCCTTCTTTTTATCTCTCTCCTCTTGACTACAACACAACTCACATACACATAACTAGACTCAACCTCAGACCTTCAACATGCTCAATTGAATTTTTTGTCGTTGAGCCACAAGTTTGTTTGGTGCAGTGAATGATATGTGGAAAAGGGAAGAATATATGCTGAGGCAATTTGCATATACAAATACAACTGCTGCTTGTTTGGCACAGTGAATGATCTGTAGAAAAGGGAAGAATATATGCTGAGGCAATTTGCATATACAAATACATCTGCTGCGTTCACCAGCCTTCCACGAACTCATTATAATTAAAGTGGTCCAGCATTGTCATCTTTTTCTTGTCTCGATTAAGTATTTTTTAACTTGCTTCTTATGAATATAAGGCACGTTTGACTGTTCACCATGTTCATTTATGTGATCTGACGAATGTAAGTCTCATGCATATTTGGTCTACTCAACTATCATGTCGTTGAAAATTTGGTGAACAAAATATTAGTGTAGCATACAAGTAGTTAAAAACTAATGAAAATGAAATGTTATGTGCTAGTTGAATTGAACTTACTTGTTTGCTATACAGCTGGAGCCTAAAGGGCTTTTCATGGCCTAACCAATCGGGTAAGTATACCACAATTACTAGTATCTAATACTATTAATTTTTTTAGTCATCAATTAATATTTTGAAGGAGAGAGGACGAAAACAACAACTATTCTGGTTGTGTTTTGCGTACATAGAAGCAAAAAAGCATCAAAGATCATTTGCAAATGAATAGATTGGCTAGCATTTGCTACAGTGTTGCCTTCAACTTCTCGATCTGTCTGCTGTTGCTTAGAGAGTGACTTTATCAAAGCTGTCCTATAATTGGATGACATTGTTATCGTGCACCCACCTTATAAACTTTTGTTATTCTCTCTTCTTCCCTTTTTTAATTCTCTAATCAATTTCTACCTAAGTGAACATTTTCATATCCTCACAGGCTACAGTTTCATTTCAATTTCATTCCCTTTAATCCTCGTGCTAATTCAGGATTTAATGGATAAATTCCAAAATCTCAAATGTTGAGAAGCTCTTGGTGATTTGTTTTTCAAGGTTAGAGGAGGTCTAGGATGAGTTGAGAACCCAAAATAAAAAATTAAATGGAAAGCCTAAACAATTCACCCATTCAATTCTTGAATTCAATTTTTGCTTTTCTAGCGGGTTTTGCTATTTTATTTTTATTAGGATTTTATTTTTTGATGCTGTTTTTTATCCAAATTTTTGATGTGATATTTTAATGGTACTCAATTTAATAAAATGTAATAATTTGATATAATTTATCATTTAATTTAAATTTTTTAATATATGTAGTAATGCATATGCCATATTTAAAAATCATTTTTGGATAATCAATTAACAATTATCTAAAAATTAAATATTCAAAAATGACCACCAAATATTGCACTGTATTATTTACACATGAAATTTTTTAATTTATATTAAATTGATATTTTTTTTCATATAAAATAATATGGATAAAAAAATACAAAAAATAAAATCATACTGTTACTAAAATAAGTAACTCTTCTCTGCAACCCAACCCAGCTTCTTAAAGATCATATCTAATCCAAACCCATCCATCCAATCGCAAATAGTTATACTTAACAACCCAATCTATTACGTATAAAAGCTAAATCACTTATAAAATAATTTTTGAAAAAAAAAATCCTTGTACTCTAACATAATGATATATTTTACTACTTATATTTTATTTTGAATTTTAGATAAAATTAAGTTGTTCATCTTAAATAAAGGCTTTTATACAAATGAAAAATAAAAATAAAAATAAAGACTTTTATATTATTAAGAAGTTTACTTTAATATTCAATATCTCATATATTTTTACTTATTATATTTTATTTATAAATGAAAGCCTAATAGATTTGTAAACTTAGGCCCAAGGCTTAGTAACTATTTTTAAAATTTTAATTTTATTAATCTTTTTCAATTGCATTTTAATTTTATTTTTACATAAATCATTATCAAAGTAATTTTTTATTAAAAAATTTAAAATAAAAAAATGAAGAAAAGAATAAAATCCATCGTTAATTCTTATGATGTTATTTTTTAAAACAAACATGTTAAACTACTCACAGAAATAGAAAATAGTATATTACAGCTTAGCCATCGTTAGAAAAACAAACCTAAATTTTGTAAAATTTAGGCTGTTAAAATGAAAAATACACAAGCAAATATGCCATTTAATAAAATAAAAAAAAGTATTTTTATAATTATAAAAATAATATATTTATATATTAATATTATTTAATAAAATATTTTCCAATATTATTAATATATTATTTTTATTACTGTAAATTTTAAAATTATTTTTCAAAAAATTACTTGCCAATAAAGGCACCGCTAACGCTTTTCGGCGGACAACTAGTGGAGCTTGATAATTGTGTTTTAAATAATTGGATTAGCATAATGACAAGTGCTAACTTATGAAATGAGAATTGTTTTAAGAATATATTTCTTGAGACTATTTTCTTAATTTACTTCATATTAAATATTTATTTTTTTAAAAAAAAAAATTATACCTATCTTAAATAATAATAAATAAATTTTCTTTATCAAATAATAAATACTTAGTCAAATTCGGATATACTCTTTGAATTAATGATATACCTACTACTCTATTCTAAAATATTGAAAAGGCCAAGTGTGTAAATACTAAAAACAAGGCTACATTTTATTTGAGCTATTGGGCACTATTAAAAGTGAAGGCCAGCTGGTTTTCCCCCTAAATTAGTTTGACCAACGATCTTTTTCAACTTCTTACACTATTTTCTACCTTGTGGGGGTAAATTGGCTCAGTCCACTTGAGTAATGATACTTTGCACAAATTTTCATTCGTTTACTTTTAGCATCTTTTATATTATACCATATATATTTAATATTATTTAACAATAATAGGTAATAAAGAATATTACATAAATAATAAAAATATATGCTATTTAAAATTTCGTATATAGTTTTAATGGTTTTTAAAAAAGTTAAATAATTAATTTAATTTAATAATATATAACATAATATAAGTAATGCTCGCGTAAAACCTTTTTACGTGATATTATATTATTATTATTTTTCTGACACTTTAGGTGTGAAGGTAGAAAGAGGAGTGAAATTTTATGGAAACCCTTTTTGTTTTTTATATGAAACAGAATCTGCTGCTTTTAAGAAACAAAAACTGGGAGAAAGGGAAAGCATAGAAGAGAACATCATGACCTTACGTTATGGCCCAAATCCCTGTAAAAGTAGGTGTGAAAGAAATAATAAAAGAATGTAATTAATATTAAAATAAAGGTATATTTCGGGTATTCTCATTATAACAGTAAAAACATGTTATTTTTGTTATTTTGGTAATATAAAATAAAATAAGAGTCGGTTAATCAACTTGACTATATTATGAGATGCGCTTCAAGATACTGCCAAGCAAGGATATAAAAATTATGTTAGGGTGAAACGCATTATAAATATGGATTTATAATTCATTACCCGTAACAATTCTACAAATTAGAGTAAACTAATTAAATTTCTTATTAGTTCTCTTGTTAAATTCATATTGATCCGTAATTTTTTAGTATCTAATCTGCCTTTTATAATTTTTTTTTATTTTTGTTAACATTTTAATGTATTTAAAAATTAAAATATTTATGTTTAATTTTTGCATTTATCTTAAAAAACAATTGTTAATTTATTTAAAACCATGTAATCCCTTATTATTAGATAACATTAAAGTGATTCATATTATTAACGTAATCCCTTATTAAACAAATTTTTGTGATTCAATAGTATCCGGGACTATTTTTATATAATAATATAAATCAGAGTAAACTTATTTAATTTTAAAAATAAAGTGATTTAGAATGAATTAAAATAAAATAAAATTATGTATTTGTAAAAACAATTAACTTACGAATCACTTCATTTAAATATATATTAGGCATTGTCGGAAATATCTTGAAAGAATGATACACATTTGTTTATTAATATTTACCAAAAAAATGATTTCAGTAAATTAGAATATTATTTAATATTATAAATGCTATAATGACATTATCTGTAAAACTAATGTTAATAATATGAATAAAATAATGTCTATTGTTAACTTCTTTTTTTTCTTCAATAATTTATTATTAAATATATTCATTTAGTTTGTTTAGATTATTTCTTTAAAACAAAAAAAAAATTATTTAGTTTCTATAACTTTATTAATAAAATGCACTATATTATAAATATTTACATCACTGTATCTTTTAATTATTAGTTTAAATAAATATTTAAATAATTTAACTATTAACTTTTTATTGATAAAAAATAATTATCACATACATTTGAATTTTTATGTATTTATATAAAAATATTTAATAATAATTTATCTTGATATTTTTGACGATTGGTTAAAAATTTCATAACTTTTATTAGTATGATTTTCATGAATTTTTTATTCATAAGCTTCCATGACAATAATAATATGCCGAAATATACATCGTAAAATCTAATTCTCAATATTTTTATCTAAATCTTCCTGCCAAGAGTAAGATAAAATGCACACACAGCTTGGATGACATTGAACAATATTTAAATATATTTTATTATGTATAAACAATATTTTCCTGTCACCTATATATTACCTTCTATGTGTGTGCATAAGATGTAACACATGTATATATAATACTTCCGATTGTTTAATTTTTTACTTCTTATTAAAATTCATATTAGAATCTAAAAATGAAACTCTCCTAACAAATATCATTAAACTAATTAATTATGCATCAAATAAAACAACCATAGTTTCAGAGAAAAAGCCATCAACCCTCAAACAAATATGAAATTGTGGAAATAATTAAAGACATGTCTCAAAAGGAGAAGAAAATTAAAGGGTTTTTTTTTTCTTTCTTTTTCACTGATCAAGAGCATTTGGGCCAGTACAGTAACTCAACACATGACTCCAAACCCACTGAACCAAGAACCTCCGTCTGATCCCATTCATGTTGAACGTGGCACCATCTTGACGGTCAGCCAATAACTGACCCATGTAAGATCCACCACCACCAGTACCGTATATCCCCTCACAGAGATCTGCTATCTCAACCGGTGCGGTCGGATCTTGCCCAGCGTACCAGGCATTGACCAACGGGTTTGTTGCCAGTTCAGCAACTTCATGGGCTATCACACTTATCATTCCATCCACACCTACATCACCGTTCGGTGACTTCACTGCCTTAAAACCCTCCATATATGCCGGTACAGAGAATGGGTAAGCACACACGCCGGGGCATTGTTTCGCTGAATTCCCAATCCAAGCGTACGGTAATGTGTACCCAACAATTGAAGGAAACGTGAAATAGTGAAACCCACACACATTTCTGCAGAAATCTTCGACATAAACGTCGTCAGACGTTAACAGAAGGTAGAGTCCGCTCTGTGGGCTGACGGGTAACGGCTTGGTCTTTGCCGTTACGGCGCTTTTTATCACGGACTGTACGGACAAGCGCGTGAGCATTTTTCCGTGGGAGTAAAATCGGTCGTTTTTCTCCGAGCCAAGCTTAACGGTTTGCGTAATGTTGTCGCCGGTTTGATCGGTGTAGAGTCGGACGGTCTTCCACCATTCGGAAACGGAAGGGTGTTTGGAGTTGTTGGATGAGATAGAATTGATGAATTCACGGATAATCTTCTTCTGGGTCCTCTGCCACCGGCCGTACCATATTATGTGGACTGTGATATCAGCGGTGAGGACCGGACCCATATGGTATTTCAAGCGTACGAATTCAGATGAGCCCTCGAATTTCTTTGAGCTTCCGTAAAGCTGCTCGGAGCTGTTGTGTGATAGGGAGGCGTTGGGCCATGGACGCCATGAAATGACTGGTTGGGATGAGAGGAATAGGGTAAGTAGGGTGAAACCGAGGAGCAAAGGAAATGGTGAGTCTGGGAACCATCCGGTGATACCCTGGCGCATTATAGCTTTAGTGGCTGAGAGTGTAATATTGGGTGGTGATTTATATCTCTAGCTTACAGTCTATATATATAGCTAATAAAATGTTTTGAAGTTTCAAATTATATAGAATATCAATTTTTTATTAATATTATCTAAAAATTATTTTTAATTTTTAAAATCATTACAAAATATAAAAAATACATTTGCACGAATATATGTAAAATTAATAGATATTAATATATAGAAAGATATTTTAGGAAACTGGTTTAATTGTTGGTATAATTTTTTTTTATTATTTTTAAAGATATTTTGGTTTTAGGGAGGGCATTGGATTGCGGGTAATGGACGACAGACAGGTTCTTAAAATAAAGTCTGGGAAGAGATAGGAGTGGCGGGGCAGCTGGGGGGCTACAAGTCTTTTTTTTTTTTTTAAGTATTACACGAGGTAGTTTTGTAAAGTTATTATTTTTTTAATGTACCCAACATATTATAATTATAAATTTATAATTAACATATTAAATATATTGATGTATATTTATATTATATTATTTAAAATTTATTTGATAAATAAACTTTTACTTTCATAAGACACTTATATAAAAATTTCATTCAATATTTTAATTATTTGTTTGCTAAAACTATTTTTATTAAAAAAATATTAAATTATAGTATTTATTAATATACCTACTTTATATAATCATTTTCAACATTATAATATATAATATGAATAATAATTGATTTGTTCAAAATTACTCTGACTTATTTATACACGTCATTTTCACACTTTTTCAATATATATATATATATATATATATATATATATATATATTTATACTTTTAATTAATATATCATATTTCAAAATAAACAAATAAACTCATAACTTTCTATTCACACGTTGAATAAATTTGTTTTTTTTTTTAAACGTCCTTGCAAGTAACAACAATGCGGTTTTTTCGGTGTGATATAAAAGGGCGGGAATACGGGTGGAGGAGGTACTTTTAGAATTGAAACTATATTTAAATGATCTAATATTAACATTTAAATATAGTAAATTAAATCTTTGGTAAAGGGATAATTTTGCAGAAAAGTGGATAACATAAGAAATTTTTTTAATTAAATAATACTTTTTATTTAATTTAAATTTATAAAAAATTTCAGTAATAACGTCGGAAGAATCTGGTTCAACTTTTGGTGGGAGGAGGTGGGAGTAATAGTTCGTGGTCCGGATCATACAAGCTTAATGAAGGTAGAATAGCAAGGCCGTATATGGTGTATATTAAGATTATATTGTAAATAAAATTATATATGAGAATATTATATTTAAATAAAATAAGTTAATTTTAAACTTTAATTTATTAAAAATATTAAATTATATATAAAATAAAATGATATATCATTATTTACATCTCTATCACAAATGAATAATTTCTGGTCGGTTGTCTTTTATGTGAAGAGATATCTCTCATTTACGGTGTCATAAAATACTTCCACCTTTCAGCCCAAGCACAGTTTTGGCTTCGGCATGTGGTTTTTTCTTTATTTTCTTTCAAATTTTTGGGCTCCTTCAAAATCTTATCCAAAACTTAAATCAGCTTAATTAAATAAAAATATAATATTTTTATACTCTTTTCTTTAGTTAAAAATATTATTTTTACTTTTTTTAACATATTAATATCAAAATATCAAATCTAAATAATTATTAATAAACTTTACTTAAAAATTTGAAAATAACACACTATAAAATTTATTAGAAAATAAACTTCTAAAAATTTATAACGATATATTAAATAATTCATAAATGTTTGTGATTAGTACATTTTATGTTTTAAAAATGAATAAAAAATATTTTTATGAATCCAAATAATCATTAGTAAAATATACATAATTTTTTTATAGAAAACACGAAATCATAAACTTTAAAATTTATTAAAAATTAGACTTTTAGATATTTTTAATAATGTATGAAATGAATCATAATATTTTATGAAATAGTACGATTTATATTTCAAAATATTTAATAGAATATAAACAATATTCAATAAGATGAGCATACATTCTCTTAAAAAACTTAAAATTTTAAAATGTAACATTTGTTATAAAATATATTATTTCTTTTTTTAATAATATATAAATTTAATTAAAAATTATTTTAATTGATACAATTTAAATTTTAAATCCGAATCAATGATACTATTTTAAACATTAATAATATTATATATGTTTTTAAATTATTATTTATCTTAAAATTCTATATTTACCTTTTATTTTATTTTCAAAAAATCAATTATTAATTTTTGCATATATTAATTTGACTAATATTAACATTTTTGTTAAATTTGTAATAATGATTAATAATTATATTTGATTTCTTTGTTTTTTATTTTATTTTTTAGTTTTTTAATGTAACATGTATTTGTCAAATGAATTATTGAACTACTCATGAGTTCAAGTGAGATGTTCATTTAATTTCATAAACTAAGTAAGTTGTGATTTTTTAACTCATAATTGTAATTAATCAACTTTAAGGTGATAATTGGTTCACATAATGAAATAAGGATGAGAATGGAATGAAATATAAAGAAAATATTTTTGTTTGGTCTGTTTTAACCACTAGAATCAAAGAAGAAATCCATTATAGTGTTTGGTTTATAAATAAAATGTAAGGAAAACATTATATATTACCTTAATATCTCTATATTTAGTAAAATTTAAATAATACCATTTAATTATTATTTTTTAATTATATAAAATACATTATTAAAAATATTATTTTTTTTAAATACGGTTTAGAATTTTGAGATTTTGGATTTATAATTTAGGGATTTTGAATTTAGGATTTTGAGTTTAAAACTTAGGGTTTTGGGATTTAAGACTTTGGATTTATGGTTACATTTGAGATTGGGGTAAAATTAGAAAATAAAAATGTAATCAACCCAATCAAACATAAAATTAAAAGAAAAAAATTCTTATTATATTTTATTTTAATTAATCAAACATGGATTTAAATGAAATAAGATGGAATTAATAGTTCATCAAACATCTCTCACTAACATTGTATGGCCAGTAGAGGGAAAGAGAAAGAACTGAACGTGAAATGGCTATCTGTTAGGAAATTTGGATAAAATGGTATAATCACAAATTCTCCCTCTCAAGATCTTCTTTTGAAGAATATCAAATAACAGAGAAATAGATAATACCTGTGAGAATTATAGTGGAAAGCTGAATTAGAAAAACCCTTTTTCGTTGTCAAAAGACAACCAGGAGAAAAATTCATTTATGTGGAAAATTGTTACAACCACAACTCTCCGATGTAATTTTTCTACCGAAAAACGAAGCAATTCTGAAGCCAATTTTCCCACTTAAAAATTCTCTCACTCAAAACTTACCGTCTGACTTTTCTACATTTTTGGGATGATTATCAATGAAGAAATGAAGCCTTATTTATAGCGCTTGAGTTCTCATTTCATATGCCAAAACATTTCTTCATTCAACAAAATTAGGCTACGTAATTTTTCCTATTCTTTATTCAAATAAGGTTAAGTAGCACGCTCCCGTCTTTGACAATATGGTAAGCCAACTTGAATTTTTTCTTAAATTAGGCCTGCTCTATTTTGACTAACAAACCTAATATTATTTTTAATAAATCATAACAATCTCCGCCCTTGATTAAAAATAAACATGGTTACCCTAAACCTTCTGTCTATTCTAACGATCATGGATTCTACTGCAGAAATTATCATACTCGCCTTAAAGAGTACACCAGTGAATTAATCACCGATTCTAAGAATTTCCGTCGACTCGTATGAGAAAAAAAAGCTTCTTGAAATTTATGGTGCGACTCTCGCGATTGGTTTTCTCGGGGAGTTCATCGACCGTCGACATCCTTTCCCACCAGCGCACGCCATACCAAGCCAATGCGATGCCGGGTGTGCGAACTTGTGGACCCCGTACCCGATGGTAACACGCCTTTCTTTCGTGGCAATATTTAGAGACTAGCGGCATGCGTGAGGATGTACACTGCTCTTTTCAAGAGCATCGGCTATAGTCTTTGAAAACATACGTACATCTTATTAAGCGTCGTCGTCGGTATTTGAGCTTCTTGCCAGGATCAGCTCCCACTTTGGACAATTTCTTTTGAGGTGCCCGTATTATCCACGCCCCGCATTATCTTTTTCATGAAATTATTTTCTTTCGGTTGTCGATTGCAATCTCTTGAGTTTTCGAGTAAACATTTCTTTCACCATTCGACCTTTTTCTTGAGAAACAACTTGCTAGTAACACGAAAAAATTATTTTCTCCTTTCAACGTAGAATCGAAAGATAGGTTTCGTGTGATCATAAGAAGATGGAAGAGACGGATGAGCCTTAAAGCTATATCTTCATCATCGAGTTTAACTCGATGGTTTCCGGGTTCGGAGCAATACCCGTTGATGGTGGGACATAATAGTTCACTTCGTTAAATACGCAAAGTATGAAGCTAGCTCTTTCAAATACACGCGATTTGAAGCGCTTTTACTGATACAATTCTTGAGCTTTTCCCAGTTCTTTTGCAACTTGTAGCTCTTAGATCAAGATCTTCCCGATCTTAAATCACTTATATTGGTTTTACTAGACTTAATACGGTAACAAATTTGGTTTCACTTTAGCCTTGCGTAACCGTAATGGATCAACAAATCTTTGACTTGTACTTGCTGACCAAAATTGATTCTCTAAAATCAAATTTCTCAATGTCGATCTTGACTCACGACATTTCTCCTTCTTTCTTTGAAATTGGCTCACGATACCGAGTTGTTAGGAAATTTGGATAAAATGGTATAATCACAAATTCTCCCTACACGAATCTTCGCTTTGAAGAATATCGAATAATAGAGAAATAGATAATACCTGCAAAGAATTATCTGGGAAACTCCAAATTAGAGAAAAACCACTTTCGTTGTCAAAAGACAACCAGAGAAAAATTCCTTTATGTGGAATTATTTGTTACAACCGACTCTGTAATTTTCTCACGCCCTGACAAGAAGCGATTACAAGCCCGAGAGAATTTTTCCACAAAATTCTCGCTCAGAAACTTAAGCCTCATACAAGCTTTTCTCTATTTTTGGGATGATTATCAATGAAGAAATGAAGCCATATTTATAGCCTTTAAGTTCTCATTTCATATGCCAAACATTTCTTCATTCAACAAAATTAGGCTACCTAATTTTCCTATTTTTTATTCAAATAAGGTTAGGCACTTCCATCTTTGACAATATGGTAAACCAACTTTCATGAATTTTCTTCTAAATTAGGCACCTCTTATTTTGACTAACAAACCTAATATTATTTTTAATCAATCATAACACTATCAACTTGAGATAATATGGTAGCTTAAAAATCATATATTTATTGTAAAAAATAAACAAACAAACATCACTAACTAGAGAAGACGAATATATAAAATGTATTACTTGGTGCAAACATGTAAAGGGAAAAAATCGAAAATGGCATTCATAAAGGGACAAGGATTGCCTACAGTGGGTGATTATTTTGAATACAAATATATGGTATAAGACAAATACATTAGTTCATGGTTAAACATATTTAGGTTTATATAATTTTATTGAGTGAGCTCGTGACAATCTAAAATAATTTAATAGTATAAACATTTTAACCATCATTATTATTAATAGTGACAAAGGCAAAATTTTCTTTCATATAGTGAGCACCGTGTAAATAACAAATAGAAAAAATAAATATTATATTAACTAAAATAATTATTTTCGACTAGTATTCATTTCTTAAACATTTGTATCATAGCATCGAGATGTTATAATTAATGCTATTAAAAATAAGCGCCACTAGGTTACATCGGGCATTAATTTGATATAATATTTTAGTTAAAATAATATATTAATTTTTATTTCATATTTTTATTTTTAATAAAATTTAAAAATAAATAATTAAAAAACTATATTTAATGTGAACTAACAAATTAAATATATTATTAATTTTGATTTAAATTTATACTATTTAATTAACCTACTTTTGTATTTATGACTAAAGTGTACTTACTAATTTTAAGAAACGTGACTTATATATCAAATTTATGAAAGTAAAATATCAAAATATCATACT
The DNA here is from genome assembly GCA_033030585.1 of Hippophae rhamnoides. Lineage (NCBI taxonomy): Eukaryota > Viridiplantae > Streptophyta > Magnoliopsida > Rosales > Elaeagnaceae > Hippophae > Hippophae rhamnoides. The sequence goes on from CM065432.1 coordinate 52,834,993, forward strand.
ATACATTCATTATTTAAGAAATAATTACAACTTCTTTTTTGAATAATTGAAGATTAAAGTGACTATTCTAATTTTGTAACAAAGTTAATCTTTTAATACACAATGATTTGATATATTTTTATTTTATTGATTTAATTATTTATATATTCTTCGTTTGAATGAATGAAATATATTTTTTTTTAAATATATATACATAAATAAGATTTGAGTTCTATAACTTTAACATGCTTAAATGAATTATGTGTAATTGAGTTACAACTTATTGTCTATAATTTGTGATTTTTATATTTAATAATTTATTTATTAAAATATATATAATTCAATATCCTCTATTTTTCTTTTCTTATTGTCTTTAATTGAAAATTAAAGTGATTTTTTTTTCTAACTATACCATCGATCTCTCACTCAAATGAGTTTTCACTATTTTTATTATAAAAAATGCTCTTTTTTATACTAGTAATTTAACCATAGAACACGTACATTTGTGAACTTAATAAACTAATGCATATAATAAATTATTTTTTATCTCTATTATTTTCTCGACAATTATTTCAATTTTTTTATAAGCTCAACATCCATAAATTCTTGATATAAGATATATAAATGAGTAATTTCGTATTTTTCACGATAAATCTATCATTGAGCTATTGAAGTTATACATTTATAACAATATAAAATAACTCCATTTCACAAGGATACACATTTGTAATAACTTAACTTTACATCTTGATTAAAGAGAAACTTGCAATCCATATTTAAGACTTCAATGTGATGTTTGTTATAAAAGGAAAAAATCTCACAAAACAAGTAATCTCATCTATCGTATCTCATCATTTGCAATATTTTTTCCTATATTTTAACACCTAGCATTTCTTTAAGAAGCATGTAATAGAAATTAGATTTGAATGTAAGACTCAAAATTAAATAATATAAATGTTAGGAGAATCACAATTTTAATTCAAACTTAATCAAGCTCTAAACAGCGAAATTAAACCCATTCTCCTTCTTTGTGTGAATCTTTTAGGAAACAAATAAATAGAGCTTAAAATGAAACATGCACAAAATCAACACAAGCAATTTACGTGGAAAAACCTTCCCGGTGTAGGAAGGAAACAACCACGACACTCCTTTCCAAAACTTCCACTATCAAGAAATAATTGTACAACAGTTCTCTATAGGTAAAACTAGAGGCAAACAATCAACAAGCTCATCAAGAATACACTTCTTGGAAACTAACAATTATTTCACGAAGAATGTAGAAATCTACCCCAATTCGTAGTCACTGTTCACTGCTCAAAATTTCTCAAACCGGTGAGCCAAATCCAAATCACACCGCACAGATTAAAGATTCTTGAGTCGTGAACCTTCCTGCAAAATTTCAGCTTAATCGGACCACAAACGGCCTTCGATCGGAACACTTGATGAAGACTGGCTGGAGAGGAAAAGCGAAAAGCGAGAAGCCGGTTTTTCTCTTTGCTATTTGTTCTTTTTTCTTTGCACACGTTTTTCTCTATTGATTTTTCACACAACAAGCCCTAAATGTGTTTATTAATTAAGACAATGAAATGACATAATTCCCTTCTTACTCCATGAGGGCTTTTAAACCATGAACTTCAGGCTCGCCAAATAAGAGGAAAACCCAATAAAATCTCCCCTTTTCCACGGTAGATGGAGGGATCACATTCAGAGCAATTGAACAACAAACATCAAGTTTTTCTCTTGACACTGCTTTTGTTAGCATGTCGAGATCCATTCTCATCGGTATGGATTTTCTCAAGTTCAAGTAACTTATTGTTAAGAGTATCCACTTATCATCGATGATACCTCGCATCAATATGCTTTGATCTTGAGTGAAATCTTGAGTTCTTCGCTAGGTGAATAGAACTCGATGATCGCGAGAATAACACATATTTACGCTGGCTTGAAAAAGTTCTCTTAAGAAGCTTGTTTCATCACAAACTCTTACAAGCTTAGTTGTTGCGATAAACTCATACTCTATTTGTAGAAAGTGCTGACACACTTTTGCAATTTTATTGTGCCAATGATCCACCAGGAGAAAGTAATTAGATAACCTGAAGTAAACTTACGAGAATCTTCATCTCTTGCCAAATGCGGAATCGGTGTATCCAATGCTAACCTTTGGTTTTCCACTTCCAAAGCTTAGTGTTAACTTGGAAGTACCTCGAAGATATCTCGTAATCGCTTTCTTGCATCCCGATGCTCTCTTCCTGGATTCGAAAGAAAATGACTAACAAGCTCCATTTGCATGAGCTATATCTGGCCTTGTACACCCATGCATACATTAAACTTCCTGCTTTGAGCGTATGGAACCTTTTTCCATATCTTCCTTCTCTTTATCTGTTGAAGGGCCTTGACTCGATCTCGACTTAAAGTGATTAGATAAAGGAAAAGAAACCACTTTAGCTTTATCCATCTGAAACCTTTCAAGTACTTTGTTGATATCACAGTTCCTATGACATGTACAACTGTTTTTTTCTTTTCTTGTCTCGACAAATTCGAATACCAAGAATTTGTTTTTCTTACATTAGTCCTTACGTATCCAAAGGACTTACTCGGTGCTTAACTGGAAATTATCAATTCTTGAAGAATTTATGCCGAATCAACATGTAATCAACGTAGAGCAATAAAATGATAAAGTCATCATCAGGAGAATTTTTGCCTGGCTCGATGATCAGTAGTCTTCTTGTAACCGTACTCCCATCCTTGACTCGAGAACTTCTTATACCATTGTCTAGGTGCTTACTGACAGTAGAGGCTTTTCCTTAACAAACATCATAATCCTCTTTTCCTTTAACCTCGAAACCTACATGCTCCATATAAATCTCTTCCTCACAACTGCGAAGAAGAAAGGCAGTTTTCACATCCATTTGCTCGATTGCTAAATCCAAGCTTCTTCTTGAACTAGAAACGACACGTATGGAAGACATCTTCCTGCGCGGAGAGAAAATATCATCAAAATCAATACCTTTTCTCTAACTGAATCCCTTGACGACGAGTCTAGCTTTGTATCATGGTTGTGAATTGTGTTCTTCTTGTTTCACCATGTAGACCCACTTGTTATTTAAAGCTCTCTTACCCTTAGGCAACTTTACTAGCTCAAATGTGTGATTGTCATACAGTGATTGCATCTCATCTTCCATAGCACCAACCGAGTGTGCTCTTTTTTATAGTAGTAATTTAACCCTAGAATACGTACATTTGTGAACTTAATAAACTAATGCATATAATAAATTCTTTTTTATCTCTATTATTTTCTCGACAATTATTTCAAATTTTTTATAAGCTCAACATCCATAAATTCCTGATATAAGATATATAAATGAGTAATTTCGTATTTTTCACGATAAATCTATCATTGAGTTATTGAAGATATACATTTATAACAATATAAAATAACTCCGTTTAACAAGGATACACATTTGTAATAACTTAACTTTACATCTTGATTAACCAAGAGAAACTTGTAATCCATATTTAAGACTTCAATGTGATGTTTGTTATAAAAGGAAAAAATCTCACAAAACAAGTAATCGCATCTATCGTATCTCATCATTTGCAATATTTTTTTCCTATATTTTAACACCTTTTATAGCATTTCTTTAAGAAGCATGTAATAGAAATTAGATTTGAATGTAAGACTCAAAATTAAATAATATAAAAAGATAATATAGAAAATATACGCTGAAAAAGTGACTCAAAATATTTACCCATTTGAACTTCTTTGATCCACAGATTAAATGTTTGATTTTTATTTTTTTTAATAACGGATTAAATGTTTGATTAGTACTATAATATTATACCTTTCCAAGAACTGAATGGCATGAAGCTATCAGAAATGAACCAACGAATTGATCTTAAACATTATAGAACCGAAGAAGTACTCCCATGCACTATCACTATAAAATGAATAAGAGAATGAACGTTGAAGAAAAGAACAATTTTAAACCTAATTGATGATCAGTGTTTTAATCCTTCCATTTCAAAAGTGTTCTCAATTCAAATTTAAACTCCAACTCAGAAAAGAACACGTTATCATCAATTAAAATGCATAGTTTTTTTTAAAAAATAAAAACATTATCATCAAACCTAAATTTAATCTTTACTTAAATCATCATCAAACTTCTAGCTATCAATAAAGGTATATCTATTATTTTGATAGGTTAATTAAAATATGTCTTTTAATTATTTTTTTTTATTTTTATTTTAAATTATAAATAATACTTATATTAATTTACTTAACGCATGGACGATATCCAACCGAAAGAATAACCTAGTTTACCACTTAACCCAATAAGTGAAAATAAAAAGAGAACTTGAAGAAAATAAGAGGGGATAAATAATGAGATTAAAAACCCTAGCTATTAAACGGAAAATATGAAATAATAAACATTTTTTTAAACTCATAATCGAATTGATTAAACATTTTATAATGTGACAACATGATCAATTCTACAAACCGGTGTTATTTAACTTTTAGATTATAAAATATATTTGGAAATTAGTGTTATTAAGTTTTAAGATTGTAAAATGTATTTTTTAGTCTCTAAATTTAAGAAAATAGGTCAATTAAAAATAAATAATATTATTTTATTAAAATATATATTTTTCTTATCCAACAATTAAACATTAGCTATTAACAATAATAAAATTAAAATTCAAGATGAAAATATATAAGGAAAAAATGAACAATGATAATATTTTAACAAACTTATTTAAATATATTTTTTCATAAAAATAAAAATCAATAAATTATTAAAATATTAATAGCTATAATAAGTAAATATTAAAATAAATATATTATATTATCATTTAAAAAAAAAAAGAAACACTAAATATATTATATTACATATACAATCACTTAATCATTATTAAAGTATTGAATTCTAATATATATTTTTTTAATTTCTGAGAAACAACTTTTACAATTTGACAATCTAAATGCACACTTGGCTTTAGTTCAAGGGACTTGATTTACACTTGTATATATTCTTTAATAGAGCAAAGAGTTGTTATAGCCCATTGAATTAATCTTACATTTTAAAATTAAAGTTTTTAATCATTTTATTTTTACGAAAATGGTAAAAAAAATAATAATAAAATATTTTTGAGAATTTTTTTCTTTCTAAATTTATTACATGATTTTATTAATATAAACTATAGTTATTATTTTAATAATTATTCTTATCATCCAGTAACAATCATCTCTTATTATCAATAAAGTGGGGATATATGGGTGTGTGTTTAACATCCTCACATTCATGTTAAATATTTGTTGGATGGGTCATTTATTCTTTACTATAGTTTCAAAGAATTTGTTGGGATTAAGTATTCTTCACTAATAAATAATATATATCTTATGTTTTAAATTAATCAAGTCTATAGTAAAAATAAAATATATTTACAATTATATTTAATAGATATTAAATATAATGTAAAAATTATAAATATAATTAGATTGTTTGTTTTAATAGAGGTTAAATAATCAAAATAAAATATATTTTTAATTATAATATTGTATTATCATAATTATATATAAATGTTGTATTTAAGTTTATATTGATTAATAATAACATGTTAATTGGCCTTGTAAGTACCAAAAGTGATAATAAAAGTATGAATCGTTGTTATAAAATTGATAGAGACTATGATGCACGAAATACCAAACATATGACTAAAAATTGCTAAATCAATTGCTTAATACCACTTAAGGTAGATAGAACATCCACCCATTGCCGTTACTTCTACTAAGTGCAACTCTCGTAATAGAAACAAACCAATTACTAAATCCACTTATCATTAACATATTATCCATAAAAAAAGATCATTAAAAAAAAAACATAAACCGTTATTAAAACGTTATAAAGTTGATGATTCCTACCAAAAATATGATAACCAAGTTGTGCTAATTTCATACATGGAACATATACTACTTATATCCTCGTGGTCAGTGGAGAACAACCACCATCATATCATAAAATTAAGATCCTTTTGTTTCTTTCCTTATCAGAGAAGGGTCCTCCATATAGGACAGTGAATGTAATCCGATCATCCACAAAGATATTTGCTCCAACGTGTTTTCTTTATAGATGAAACTTTTGAATTTTATCAACGGTTATCCATCATGTTCAAGAAAATCACAAACAACTTCAATTTATATACTATCCATTTATTCACATAATTTTACATTCAATTCTCCTTAAAAAAAACATTTTATTCATATTATAAAATATATACAATGAATGACATATATATTTTTTTACTAAAATTAAAATTAATTAAATATTATTTTACTATTTTAAATAAAACTAATAATCATTTAAACCTAAATTTTTTATAAATAATAAATCTAAATCACATGACGACAAAAATAACATTGATTAATACATCTTTAAATCACGGAGTAAATCGCGGAGCTGCTAATTTTGATGTAGAGTGAGTAGCGGTTGCAATACTACAGAACAAGTTCAAAAGCGACGACTACCCTACTACAATACTGGTCTCCACCAGTTTTAATCAGACTACTGTGGGCCAATTTATACAGAAAAAAATAAAAAACTTCAGGAGGGGCCAAGCCGTTGAATATGACGTTAATCAGACAAAAGGAGGACGCGTGCACTGATAACTGTGTCGCTGTATCCACCTCACGCGCGTGCGTGTTCAGGGATGGTTGGACAAGCTTGCGAAAACTTTGTGACTTCTGCCGGAAGTCCAGTGAAGGTTAAAACAAAACTCAGACCACAGCTCTCATTTGGTTTAAAGTTTACAGTTATTGTACGCATGATAGTATGAATACTGCCTGTGAAATTTAGCTTTTTTTTTTTTTGTACTATTTCATTCTTTGGATGACACCTAGTATTATACTTGTATAGTGTATTTTTAAATATGTGAGAAAAAAATACCATGTCATTCAAAGACGTAAAAAAAATGTATGAAATAGTGAATAAAAAATATGCTCAGCATTCAGTTGGCAAAAAAAAAAAAACATCTTGTTCTCATTGAACTCTGGAGATTTCAAGTGGGGTGTGAAAAGTTTATCAAACTCAACCCCAATCAATCAATCAATCAATCAATTATTTAGAGTTACAGAATAAGTATCGAGATTTAATTGATGTAAACAAAACCTATATAAACCCTTGCTAAGTCGGTACTCAATTTTACTTCAACTCAATTATGATATCACAAAAAAATTTATGATGCATTGCATAAATCACAAAAGAATAATTACAGATAGTTTTTATTTAACTGATATTATATAAAAAAAATAACTTTTTTTTAATATTGATATTAGGAAAGGGACAATAAAACGTCAAATTTAAATAAAATATACAAAAAAAAATATTATTATTTAGATAGAGATAAAGCGGAAATTGAAACTATAAAAATAAATAAGAAGATAAAATGATACACTAAAATATTTTAAGTTTTTTTATTGAATGATAGAGATAATGATTAAAATAACTCTAACCTTCTATTAATAAAGTTTAGTTATATACAAACCATGTGATAATTTAATTAAAAAAAACAAGAATTGACAGTCCCTTTTTTAACCATTTTTCTTAAAAAACAAGATTAAAAAAAATGCTTTTAAACTATAGAAATAAATTACCCAACCTAATATACTACGAAACTAGGATGATTCATCACCCTCATTTGTAAGGCAGTTTTTAATTGATATTTTTTCAACGATAAACCTCATTTAACGTGAAAAGATAGAGGGTAATAAGAATCATTTTATTTTTCCATTTTATGTTTGGCAAGTGGATCATCATTATGAAACATATAAAAAAAAAACACGTTCATTTTTTTGCTTTCTTCCTTCGTTCATGTTTAGAAAGTGATGAATCTTCGGAAAAATATAATGAGCATAGTTTTCTCTTCACGTTTTCCAATCTCAGAAATTAGAGTCGCACAATCTCTCAAATGTATGAATAGTTTCAACTCATTTTGGTACGAAATGAACATGAGTTACGAAGCAAATATGATGTAGAATGTTTTAGAAATGAAGCAATATATGAACTAGAGAAAAAATGAAGGAAATATGAAATCAAAGGTTAAAGTCTTCCTTCTTCTCTAGTTCATTTCTCGATTCATTTCTAAAACCACAAGTCGATAAACTTTAATTTTTTTTCCTCTCACCTTATTAAGGGTTGAAATTAAATCATAAAAACTAGTAGTAGAAAATAAAATTCTAAAGCCAAATCCAAAAGCCTCAGGACCAGCTATCGTACCTCTTGAAATTAGAAAAGACGTCAAAATCTTCCAACAATCAAGAGTATCATGTGGACATGGCCAAACAAGTCCACAAACTAAGGCAATATATCAAATCTAAGCAACAAGCGTGCTGGCAGTGGTTGACTCGCTGCAAAACAGAGGCCAAGTCAGTAGAAAACAATGTCAACTAAGTTGAAGCTACCTACAGGATCTAGGCCCAATTCGGACCATGCTACATTAGTGATATTCAGACAAGAATATCAGATTCATAATGCAAATTAAACTTATAAACCTTTGGAAGAATCAAAAATCAAGAAAACCTTACAACAAAATGAATCAACTGTAAAATTGGTAACATACAGAAGAGATCAAGAGACTCAATGCAGTGATCAAAAGATGCAGAGCAGTTCCCTATCATCTAAAAATTTGACAAGCTGTTCAGTCAGTCACATGCAAATCATTTGTCTAAATACATGATGCACTGGAGAATTTCAAATGAATTTTAATTTCATATGCCCAGAAGTGGAAAAGAGGAAAATGTGAAGAAATTAAACCAACAAATCATTTGACTTAAGAAATTTTAACTTTTCCTCTGTTAAATATTAATAACATCATGTGTAAAAATGTTGAAATAAGAGAAAAGAGTTAGCTTACTATTTCCAAACTGGAGGAAGCTTCTTTGTCTTTTTGTAGTAGCGAGCAAGCCTATGGATCCTGCTCTCAACCAAAATCAAACGGAACTTGGAGTCCTTGTCCTTTCTGTTCCTGTCCAGATGCTTCCTGATTGAGACAGCCTTCTTGATAAGATGATATAGATCCTCAGGAATTTCAGGAGCAAGACCTAAACAGAGTTAAAAGACATAAGAAAGAGATGCAACTCTCATTTTAGGCTAAAAGGAACCAACAAATCATTAATTATCAGTTATTCACCAACAAAACTGATGAATTATTTCTTCTACATCCTTTACGTTTACAAACGCCAATAAATCGCGTTACATTTATAACTAAATAAAGGCATTCAATCTGAAAAATCCAAGTAAAAAAGTCCCGAGTTTCAAAATACAAGTAATGATCTTTAATATTCCCCACCTGATCCAATTAGACATGAAATATTAAAAAAAATCGCATAGACTAAACTAATTAAACAGAATTGGGAGTCTCCTCAATAATGATTCTTCAATCTTGCAAATCATCAACAATTACACAGTAGCACACACCCAAAATTGAATATTGGACGCAAAAACAAATATAAAAGAAAATGGAATAATTACCGTGGGCCTTGAGAATACGCAAAATCTTGCTTCCAGTAACACTCCTGACTTGAGTAATACCGTGAGAGTCGCGAAGAATCACACCAATCTGCGATGGTGTCAGACCCTTCTTGGCAAACTTGCAAATGTTCTCTTCAACCTAAATCCCAAAAGCTATTTCAATTAACATAAATGGCAACAAAGAAATACATTCAAAAAATTAGTTATCAATTTTCTTACATCCTGAGAAGATATCTTGAGCCAAGTAGGTGGACTTCTCTTGTAGGGCAGAGCTGAGGCAGAGATACCCTTCCTGTAGCCAACATTAAGAAGAAGAAAAAAGGTAGCAGAATTAAATACTGAAAGAGCTAAATATTGAGAGATACATGGATATCATAAAACGTACCCACGACTGTGCATACGACCCATAGTGGTGGCGTTGGTGGTCGAGCTTCCGCTGCTTCAATGTCGCTTTGAACCGGCAATTGCAAACCCTAGCCTTTTTTCTAATTTTTTTTTTCTTTTTGAGAGTTTACATGAATACTACTACATTTTGTACCGTGTATAATGTATATGATTAGGAATTGATAAATATACTGTAATATTAATCTTAAATTTTTTACTTAACAAAATAAAATATAAAATAATTCTTTAAATATAAAATTTTAAATTATTTTTATTATGATTAAAAAATTATGTTAAAATGTTTTATAAATTGATTTATAAAATATTATTAAAATAAATAGTTAATTAATTTATTACTTTAATAATAAATAAATATATAATAGTACCAATTTTATAAACAATATAAACATAAATGTTTTATCAAAATATTGACAATAATTACATAAATTTATTTAATAAATTAATCAAATATAAGCTAATAATATATTAACTTATTAGATTAATTTTTTTATTATCTAAAAAATTAATCAAAATAAATGATAAATATAACTTGATTTAATTTAATAAGTATTTTTTATTTAAAAATAATTTATATTATCTGATTATTTTTTTAATTGAAACAAGATATAATATGATATCGACACAAAAATTATTAATTTAATAAAAATATGATGTGATCATAAATGAATTGGTGAAATATGCATTAAATATGTAATTATAAAAAATATAAACTATCAAATTTTTGTAATAAGAACAATTACATTATATAAAATATCATTTTATAAAAAAATGTATTTATTATATAGATATTTTGATATTTATTAATATAAAAATGTGTAAAAATGTATTCATTATATGATCACTTTTTATATTTATTAGTATAAAAAATAAAAATACGATATGTTAATAAAGTAAAAAAAGTTTAAAAATATAATTATAATATATAATTATTTTAATATTTATTGATGTAAAAAAACTTTAAAAAATGTAATATATGATGGTGGACCAAACATTACCTCTTTTTATATATAAATGCATTATTTCGAAACATAACAGTAATGGATCGGTAATTGGAATAATTTTGAGTATCTTGTATTTGATTTAATTGTTAACATATAATAAAAAATAATATATTTTAATAATAATAGCAAATATGTTTATTCCTTTTGTACTCTTTAAGAATACATTATAATGTTCTAAATATTTTTTTGGTTAACCAATAGTCCTCTAATTTTTGTTCACACTTATATAATTATTTATTATTATTATTATTTGATTTGATTTGGAAGTAAATTTTTTTTAATTTTATTTTATTTATAATTTTTATTTTAATAGTATAATTGTGTTGATTTTCCTATTCAAATAAATATTATAATAATATTATTTTTATTGAATTCTATTTCTATTACTATTATTATTCTCGTTAACCAAGAATAACTTACAATTATTTTAGTTTTTTATAATTTTTCAAAGGTTCTATCCATTATTTTTCAATAAAAAGTAAGAAATTGAGAAAATAATATCTTAAAATTTATAACTAAAAAAGTAACATTTTTTCTACTAAAAATTATGTTACACTATTTTATTTTAAATATCTTTTAAATTGATTTACGATCATTTTATAATAGTTTATGTTGAAAATCGTCTAATTATATTACGTTTAATATTATTAAGTGTTATTTTTATTATTATATATTTGAAGATTATTTTTTTTATAATTTTTTTTAAATCATTTATTATACTTTTACATCTATGAACATATTAAGTACCCTTAGAGTTACTTTATTTGTAGACTCACGATGATACTTTAGCCGTTTTGATTTAACAATGAACATTTTAGTCATTATATCTATAAAAATAAGATATTTTAGTTATTTTTGAATAGTAAAATATTATTTTATTAACAAAAATCATGACATAATAATAAAATGAATTTAATAAAATAAAATTATTATTTTATTTTATTTAAAATTGAAATAAATTACACAATATTTTTTTAATTTTTTTTGTATTTATATTTTGTGAATTTTTTTATATTTATTGAGTACTTTTTTATACTTATCGTATTTTTGATAAGAATTATTAACTTTATAATATTAGAAATATAAACAATATAAGTTATAAAATTCCAAGATCATTAGCATTGAAAACACATGGATAACCTGGCTCTTGTCCACTAGTTTCAAAAGTTAAATAATACACCTCCATAGTATTAATCGTAGATGAGGCTATTGTTGTAGACTTCGAATATGGTATCATTGAAAACACACGAATAAGCTCACTCTTGTCTACTAGTATTAGAAGTTGAATCATACAACTCCACGTTATTAATTGAGAATGTGGTAACAATTGTGACATTGTTGTGGTTTTTGAAGACGATGGATTTGAGAGAGTTCATCTATACGATTCCAAACTATTGTTAACATTTACGTAAGATCCATTACTATCAAGGTGTATTTGTAAATGTTTAATAAATATTAATTGTATTTGACTATATTTTTCAAAAGTTGAGAATATTAGTAAAAAACTTCGTAGGTATCATTTTATTTTATAATTTCTAAAAGGTATTTTAGTAATTTAGAAAAAATTGAAGAAAAGAGAGAAGAGGATAGAAAATTTAATGTTGTGATTAACTAAGATTATATTTGATAATATGTTTAATCTTAGTATCATTAGAGATAAATTTTAAAACATTAAGAATATTCGTGAAAAAAATACAAAACTCATAGATGTTATTCGTATTTTTTATTAAAATAATTGTAGCACTAATATTTATTGTAAAAATTGTTGCTAATGAGGGTATACGTAAAGATTCAACTGTTTAAAATATTTGAATCTATTTTTAAAAATTTAAAGATATTAGTAAAGAAAAACAAAACTCTAGGGATTTCGTTACATAAAAAAGTATAAAATAGTTAGTAAAGCCTGACGAAAATACTAGGGAAGAAGATTTTTTAATTACATACTCAAACTGCACAAATAATTAAATTTCACCGGTTTCAAAATCCAAACCATGTCTTTTAGATGCTTTGCACCCAATTTTATCAATTTGACTAGGATTAAGAGGGTGATAAGACGATAAATTTAGGGACAACATACAGTAACACATAACATAATAATAATTACATTATAAAACAAATAAAAGTTTAAATTAAATTAATTCGATAATTTACTACTTTTTATAATATTAAAAATTATATATTTTAAAACATTTTAAGATTTTCGGCTAAAACATGCATAATTTATTTTTTACTATTTTTTATACTATCATATTAAATTCTCTCTTTCTCCTTTCAAGCCTATATTTGAATAATATTAAATATCATTTGACATAAAACATTATGGCTATATTATCTAATAATTAAGATATATATAATTATTAGTGTTCTATTGTGATCATCAAAGATACATTAAACTAACTATACAGGAACTCTAACTATTTTAATTTTATAAAAAAGTTAAGAAAATATGATTAAATAATCAAAATTAAAGATATTTATAATTCTAATTTTTTATTTTTAACTAAGTGTTTATGTCAATTATTTATTATTCTACAAATAATTAATTTTAATTAAGAACATTATAGTTTAAAAGAATTTTGATTGTAATAATTATATATAATGCATAAATATTTTAACTTTATAAAAAAAATACATGAAATCGTGATTAAACAATCCAAATTGAAATTTTTTGAAATTATTATTTTTAATGATTGTTACTTATTATTCCTACACTAATTAATTTTAATTAAAAACATAAAAGTTTTGAATAAACATGGTTAAAATAATTATACATAAACTATAATTTTTTAAATTTTATAAAAAGAAATAAAAAAAGTGATTAAATCATCTCAAGTGAAGTCTTTTGGAATTATTTTTTTAATTTTTAACTAAGTAATTATATTTGTTATTTATTATATTTAAAAGAATTAATTTAATAAAATAATTTTTTAAATAAATATGACAAAAATAATTATATGCAATCTTTAATTTTTTTAATATAATAAAAATAAAATTATAAAAGGGTGATTAAATAATTTTAAATAAAATCTTCTAGAATTCTAATTTTAATCCATGATTACTATTTTAAATAATTGAATTCAAATAAAAATATTGATTTTTTTTTATGAATACATGATTAACTAATCCTAATTTTAAAAATATAAAAATATTGATATACGAAAAGTGGTTAAAATATCTAAATTGAAAATTTTTAGAATATTAATTTTTAATTTCTAACTAAATTTATATTATCTATTATTTATTATTTTAAAAAATTAATTTTAATTAAAAATATTAAAATTTTGAAGAATATAAAAATATATGATATGTTAATACATATATAATTGAATTAAATTATAAGTGAAAATATATTGATGCATACTTGTAGTAAACATCTCCGATTAAAATATGATATTTTACTTGTGTATTATAATAACTATTTTTATATAAAATTAAAAATTCATTATTTTATAATAATTATAAGATTACAAGATAATACATAAATGCCATTGGATATATAATTATCTTATATTAGTTAATATATAACTTTTATTGGGATGAAGTTACTGTAACAATTGTTTTTTGTTGTTTCTATATTGTATTCAATATTAATGTTTTAAATTGTTAAAAATATCATTATATCTTTATTATATTTTTTATAGATTAATTAAATTAATTTTAAGGATATTTTAATTAAATATATCGTGAAACTAATAAAATAAGTCGTGCTAATAACTCCACACATTTTATTGCATAAGAAATCAAAGTGCATACGAACCTAAAAGACTAAAGAAATTAAGGTTTATTACATCACTTATTCCAACAAAGAATCACAATACTCGTGCGTGCATTGCTCGGAACTCAAAAGTATAGATCATGGGAAGAGGCTTAGACTATTATCACAAAACGGAGGACATTAATTTGTGACAGAAAGTCTTTACCCACGTATTGCATATCCAATAAAAAGTACTCCACCACTCACTTGTTAACCACATGTTGTTATTGTTTTGACTAATTTGTGTAAGTTTTTTAATGGTTTGGATATTTTATTGATTTTTTTTCTTTATTAATTAGTATTTTTTATTTTTAAATTTTAAAAATAATCATTAGTTGAAAAATATAAAAATATATAAAAGATCAATAGATTATCCACTTTTTTTTTTAAAAAAAATAATAATCCAAAACTAAAATTAATAGAGGTTTATTATAGTAATTATACGTTGAATCTAACCATTACTATTCCGACATATGACACCCGCCTAAATCAACCCTTCACCAAATTCCTTAATTATATGTTTACTGTTTCCATTTTTTTTAATAAAAAAAATATAATATATTGAATGATTAGGGGATTAACAAAAATAAAAGTCAATAATTACGTTATGCATTTAAATGTTATAGTATGATGTGTACCATTTAATTATAATGCAAATGTTTTTTTTTCTTTTCAATAAAAATAATAATGTTCCAATTTACTAATACGAGTTATAGAGATTAAAAAAAACAATTTTACATTAAAACGATAATCTAGTACGTATTTTACTTTTAAATTTTGGTGCTATATTAAAGTCATCTTTGTATATTTTAGATATTTAAATTATTTTACATTGTGAACTGTATTCAATTTATTTTAGGCAATTTCTGTTTTTTTTTAATTATGGAATAGTAATTAGGATATTGAAATTAATAATATGAAAGTAAGTACTTTTAACTAGAAATTTTAAAATTTCTTTCGCAGCTCAGGACTTGGTTAAAAATGAAGAATTGCAAGTCATCGTAGGCTCGCCCAAACAACACATAAGAAGCAGATCAACTTTCTAATTGAAGTGGAAAGCAAAGCCCAAATACATGTCATGGCACGATAATCATTGAAAAGTATTCAATACAAGGTGGTGATTTAAGTTAATCAAATATAACGTATATGGCACAATATAACATTTGGATGCAAAGTTCTACTCCCAAGGATGGTGATGTATGGAGATTAGACCTCAATTCATAACACTCGCGTAGTCACATGGGCCGTTTAGGCTTTTCACATCATTATTTGAATGAAAAAAATAAAAAGCCAATTATAGCTGCATGAATTGTACAGTTTAATTTTATATATATATATATATATATATATATATATATATAAAAACAATAACAAGTTGGTTAACCTCTCTCTCTCTCTCTCTCTCTCTCTCTTAACCTCAAATGGGACATGCATATTACATTAACTATCATTAATTAAAGGGTATAAAGGACAGCCTGCTATTAGGTAAAATATATTAATGGCATATCACATTAGCATTGCTCCAAAAATTGATCCAAACAGCACATGTACAACTCCATGGCAAAAGAACAAATACTTTAAACTAAATTAAAAAGGGAAGGAAAAACCTTCAACTAGTAGAGGATTTTATTTTATTTTTTTAAAAATACTACGAGGAGCTTTGCTAAGAAATTTCCCCAACTTGGTCCTATATATATAAATTAACGTAATGCAAGAAAAGAGACTACGAAATGTTATTCAAGATCTGGGGTATAATTAAGGCTATGGAAAAACAAACAAAATTATTGGTTATGCTATTCCTTTTCTATTGTATCTCTCTCAGATCTTCATTCTTTGCAGTCATGGTTGAAGCAGAGATTAACAAAACAATTGATATAAAAGTGGGCCTTGTGGTGGACTATGAGAGCTGGGTAGGGAAGATGGGTTTGGAATGTATTAAAATGGCTCTATCAGATTTCAACAACAACAACTCTCATATTGTTGCAGACAACAACACCAGATTAAAAATTGTTCTTCGTCACAGAAACTCCAACTCTGATGTTGTTGGAGCCGCTGCTGCTGGTACGTACTTTCTCTTCTCTCAGTTAGATGCTTGCTTAATTTTTTATTTAGAAAACTTATATTTTAAATTAAATTAATTTAAAATACGTGTCAGAGACAACCAAAAAAGAAAAATTTAAAAAGTGTAAGAAGAAAAAGAAATATATAGGCTAGAATAATAATTTTAGATAAATAATGTCAAAGACGAAAGTGTGTTGTAATTGTTCGTAGTTTTCTTAGTCAAAGTCAATGTTATTGATGCAAACCGACCTTAATTATTGAAAAATACTTTAGCACATTTTTATAATATTTAATATCTCATAAATCTAACAGTTTATTAAATTTAATCAATTATAATCAAAATATGATTACTGTTAATTATTACGGTAGTTACATTTTAGTCTTTGACTAACTTGCACAATTACACGTATAATTCTTTCGATCATTAAGTTGTATCAAAACAAATATCGATAAACTAAAATCAAATATCACCGATTAATAAATTAATTATACTTAAATTTAAATAATATTCAATTAAATTATATTTAAAATAAAATAATGTATAAAAGTTTTTTTAATATTGAAAAATATATGAAATGAACATAAAAATTACTAATTCTATAAATACAAATTTTAAATATAACATTTTTGTTATTTTATTAATGATTTTTTAGAAGGATTTAATATCCAAACAATGATACACATTTTTATGATTTTTGTATACACGAAGATTTATATAGTTTTAAATATTTCAAAGCTAAGTGTGTAACACCTCTAAAGTTATTTTCAATAAAAATAACATCTTAAATTTTAAAAACAAGTTTATTTGTTGGGAAAAAAATATAAATGCCCCATTTTCATTTGAAATTTTTTTAATTGTAGGAAGTAGTATATAGTTAGAAAAGGAGTCCCAAAAAATATAAAAATTAAAGAATGACTTGAAGTTAGGTTATATCGAAGAGGCAATTTCTCATGTATTAGTTTTGGTGTGACATATATCTACTATCAATACATGAAAAATAAATTGATAAATTGATAAAAGTTATTAGAAGTGTAGGTCTTTATTGTAAAAAAATGAAATTTTCTTATCCGCATATTTATCAAAATACTGATAGTACATAAAGTAATACACTAAAAATAAAATAGATGAATTATTTCCAAAATTGATTTCCTTCCTTAATTCAATAATATTTTTATTAGATTCCAAGAGAAATCATTTCAATTGAGTAGTTGAAACTTAAAAATATTACTAGTTTTTTTATAAATAAAATTGCAAAAGAGTAATCGTTAAAATTTGTGTTTCTACAGCTCTAGACTTGATTAAAAATGAAGAAGTACAAGTTATCATAGGCCCAACAACAAATATACAGGCCAACTTTCTTATAGATCTAGGGAATAAAGCCCAAATACCTATAATATCATATTCAGTTAGCCAAATCCCTTCTCTTCACACTCCAAGTTCGTATTTTTTCCAGGCAAGACAGAATGATATAATACAAGTCAAAGCCATACGCTCATTGGTAGATAATTTTGGATGGAAACAAGTAGTACCCATCCATTCAACCAGTTCATATGGCGAGGGACTAATGCCTTTTCTAATTGATACCTTGCAAGAGATTGATGTTAAGATTCCATATCAAAGCTTCATTTCTTCATCAACCACTGATGACCAACTGGTTAAAGAGCTCTACAAACTCAACACAATGCAATCCAGATTCTTCATTGTTCACATGGACACTCGTCTTGGCTCTCGACTATTTCAAAAGGCAAAAGAGATAGGAATGATGAAACAAGGATACGTTTGGATAATCACTACTGATATGACTGATCTTTTAAGTTCGATTGATTCTTCTATCATTACTAATTCGATGCAAGGAGTTTTGGGTATCAAAACTTACGTTCCAAAGACAAAACCCCTTAAGTCTTTCAAAAATCGATGGACATGGCAATCTCAAAGGCAAGGCAATGTAGTCCATGAATTAGACTTGAACATTTATGGGTTATGGGCTTATGATGCTGCTAAAGCTGTATCTATGGCAATTCATGAGGTAATTACTATGAATGGACATTTAGGCTTTAAAAAGAAAACCCTTGTAGAGAACGCAACAGACCTTGAAACTTTTGGCGTTTCCAAAAATGGCCCAAAGCTACATGAAGCATTATCAAAAGTAACATTTGATGGTCTTGCAGGGAATTTCAGTCTAATTGATGGGCAATTAAAAGCTTCCTCTTTTCAAATAATCAACATTGTTAATGGAAGCATGGAAAAAGAGATTGGAATTTGGACCCAACAAAGTGGTTTGCATGCCGATTTAGGAAAAATAGTATGGCCTGGTAAAGAGATTGCAGCACAGAGGAATCATTTGAGAATTGGGATTCCAACTCAAAGTTTTGGTAAGATGGTTAATGTGAAATATGATAATCATACAAACAAAACAAAAAATGTGAGTGGGTATTGTATAGATGTGTTTAAGGCTGCAATTAAATTTCTACCATATCGAGTTACTTATGACTTAATTCCATATGTAATGCCAAATGACAACACTTATTATGACGACTTGGTGTATCAAGTGTTTCTCCAGGTATGAATCTTTTGCTTATAAATTGGCGATCCTTTTTATCATTTTACTTAATACTAAAGTAGTTTTTTTAATATATATCTTTTATACAGAATTTCGATGCTATTGTAGGAGATATTACGATTCGAGCAAACAGGTCAAAATATGTTGACTTCACAATGCCATACACAGAATCAGGTCTATCAATGATAGTTCCAGTGGAAGACAAAAGAAGTAATGCTTGGGTTTTCTTGAAGCCATTGTCATGGGATCTTTGGGTAACGATTGTTTGCTTTTTAGTTTTCATTGCTTTTGTGGTTTGGGCTCTTGAACATCGCATCAACGAAGAATTTCAAGGGCCTCCTACTTATCAAATTGGAACAAGTTTTTGGTTCTCATTTTTGGCTATTGTTGCAGCCAATAGTAAGTCCATCTCTTTTAAGTAATCATTGTTCAAAGCTCATATCAACTAATCTAATTAGATAACTAATCTATTTAGATAAAGTCTTAAATAAAGTTATGTACGACAATTGATTTCAATTCTATTTACAGAGGAAAAAGTAGTGAGCAATTTGACAAAGATCGTGGTGATGATATGGATCTTTGTAATGTTAATACTCACCCAAAGCTACACTGCAAGTTTAGCTTCTCTTCTCACGGTGCAACAACTTCAACCCAAAATTACTAATGTATCCCAACTCCTTGAGAATGGAGACAACATTGGTTGCCATGCAGGTTCTTTTGTTTGTAAAATGTTGAAAAATCTTGGCTTTCAGGATTCCAAGATCAAGGTTTATAAAACCCCAGAAGATTGTCATGATGCATTTTCAAAGCCAAAATCTCATGGTGGTATAGCTGCTGCTTTTGAAGAAATTCCCTACGTCAAGATTTTTCTTTCAAAATATTGCCCCAATTATACCATAGTTAACACCACATATCAAACTGCTGGTTTTGGCTTTGTAAGCTTTCCTCCCTTTTTGTCTTATTTGTTACAATTGTGTTTGTAGGTCCTTTTCAAAGTCATTACTTTTTTTTTGAAGTTTAAGCGGAAATTGTCTCAAATTTGAGTTTTCAAAATGGACGTAAGTTATGTACAAATTATGTTATCTATTTATGAAAAAGTTCATTCAATTGTAACTTGTCATCTCTAATTGAGAAGATCACTGTTGATCTACTCTTGGTGTGATTCATTTGTTTCACATGCTACTTATAATGACTATTCTTATCCTTGTTACTTGATTTTTGGGCAGGTTTTTCCCATAGGATCTCTTCTGGTGCGTGATGTTTCAAGGGCAATTTTAGATATGAATGAAGGAGGGGATTTGAATAACATAATAGACAAATGGTTCGGGAAGCAAATGGTGTGTCCAAACCTTAACGAGAACCAATTTTCTTCAAACAGTTTAGGACTTGAAAGCTTTTGGGTCTTGTTCCTTATTTTAGGAATAGCTTCAATATCATCTCTCTTTATACGTGCTACTGTGTTCCTTTATGAGCAAAGGAACACTATCATAAGTTCTAATCCACAAGTGTCAATATGGGCAAGAATTTGTCTAACTTTAAGAAACTTTGACCAAAAGGATTTGAATTCACATGCATTTAGGAAGGATATTATTCCAGTTAATGATCATAAAGGAAGAGAAGATGGAATAGACCAAGTTGATTAACAAAACACCACAACTCCTTCTCAGTACCCAAGCCATTCAAGTTATTCAAATCACACATATTCCAACTTTGCTTTCTTAGGAGAACAAGGAATGTCCCCTTCCATTAATTATGGAAACATAAACCAAAAAACTTATGCTAATGATCTTACTCTCTTGAATCAAGACATAACAATTAGTGACTTTGAAACAACCAATGAAAACAGCTGAAGTTGTACATTCATGATTCAAATACACTTGTTCTATATATTTCCTTTGTTACTCTATACATGATATTCTTAGAGTAGGAAATTGTCAATATATTTGACTTTTTTAACATTATAACTTACAAAAAGAATAAAATTAGGCTTTCACTATAAATTATGTATGTATCATCAATCATTGGAACTCATATTTATTAATACATAGATGTTATTTCTATTATTCTAATATTTAGTATTATTTTTTTATATTGCAATTGGAGGATTATCGGTTAGAGTTAATACGAGTTTAACACTATAATATGATAGAGTTTATAATGCTTATATGTGTCTTTACCTATTTGATTAATTTTTTTATTAGAAAACTCATGTTTTTTATAGAATTTTACATGGTATCATAATTTCAATCAATTGAATAAAAAATCTTTGACATTTTCTCGTAAAAATATATATTAGATTGACCTTTAAAAAATACAAGTAACTTAAAAAAATAATAAATATGTTAAAAATACATAATGATGCGTAATATAAGAGACAAAGATTTTCACTTTAATGAGATGATAGAGGTAATAAGAGTCTAATATTAATTAAAGACAATAATTGATAAGTAATTTTTTAATTGAATTACTGGTATGTAGTTTTAATTATGTTACATACATGAAAATTAAATTTATAATTTTTCATAAGTCATGACAATCTAGTTAATTGATTAATTAATTTTCTAAAATGTCACCAATAATAGAGAAAAAATTATTCAATAAATATCAAAATAATAAACATCTTTAAAAATTAGTAGAGATAGCAAATAATATAAAAACAATGTATAACTATTTTAATATTTATTGGTGTAAAAAAACAAAAAAATGTAATATTTGATCGCCATCAAACATTACCTCTTTTTATTTATAATGGCATTATTTTCAAACATAACAATAATGGATCGGTAACGAGAATAATTTTGAGTATCTTGTATTTGATTTAATTGTTAATATATAATGAAAAATAATACATTTTAATAATAATATCAAATATGTTTATTCCTTTTGTACTCTTTAAGAATACATTATAATGTTCTAAATATTTTTTTTGGCTAATCAATAATGCTCTAATTTCTGTTCACACATAATTATTTATTATTTTTTTACTTAATTTGATTTGGAAGTAAACAAAATTAATTTTTTTAATTTATTTTATTTATGATTTTTATTTTAATAGTATAATTGTGTTGATTTTACTATTCAAATAAATATTATAATAATATTATTTTTATTGAATTCTATTTCTATTACTATTATTATTCTCGTTAACCAAGAATAATCTACAATTATTTTAGTTTTTTATAAATTTTCAAGGGTTATATCCATTCTTTTTCAATAAAAAATAAGAAATTGAGAAAATAATATCTTATATTTGAATCTATTTTTAATAAGTTAAAGATATTAGTAAAGAAAAACAAACTTTAGGGAGTTCGTTACATAAAAAAGAAAAAATAGTTAGTAAAGCCTAACTAAAATACTAGGAAAGAAGATTTTTTAATTACATACTCAAACTGGACAAATAATTAAATTTCACCCGTTTCAAAATCCAAACCATGTCTTTTAGATGCTTTGCACCCTATTTTATCAATTTGACTAGGATTAATGGAGTGATAAGAAGATAAATTTATGGACAACATACAGTAACATATAACATAACAATAATTATTACGTACATTGTAAAACAAGTAAAAGTTTAAATCAAGTAAAAGTTTAAATTAAATTAATTTAATAATTTACTACTTTTTATAATATTAAAAATGATATTTCACTCCTTTTTATATTATCATATTAAATTCTCTCTTTCTCCTTTAAAGCCAATATTTGAATAATATTAAATCTCATTTAACATAAAACATTATGGTTATATTATCTAGCAATTAAGATATATATAATTATTAGTGTTCCATTGGGAGCATCAAAGATACATTAAACTAACTATACAGGAATTCTAACTATTTTAATTTTATAAAAAAAATTAAAAAAATGTGATTAAATAATAAAAATTATTTTTTAATAATTATTGGTTATATTAATTCTAACATTATTGGTTTTATTTTTAATAATTTTTTAATTAATAAATACTTAATTATTTTTTCTATATAATTTTAATTATAATTGTTTATTAATATATGTTTACCGTTTCTAGTACAAATTATTTTCCACAAATGATTTTAATAAATAATTTTTAACCATTTATTTGGGTCCATTTAAGTAGATATATTTCTTTTTTGTTTGATATTTTTTCTTCTTATTTTTAATAATTATTAATTAAATTTAAATTTTAAAATATAATGATATCTACATTGATTTAGATTATCTTATATTTAAAATGATTTATTTATTTCATATTTTATATCTATTTGTCTCTAGAGCGGACTCGTATATATATATATATATATATTTGCATATTACTACGTATAAAATTGAATCTCATATGCGTGTAAATTTAACAAATTTATTACTCATCAAAATAAAATTATTAAATTACCTAAATAGTCATTTCTCTCCTAGAAATAGACATATCACATATCTTTCATAAAATAAGTTATTTTATTGAACTTAAATTTATTAAATTTAAAAAATAAAATTAATATTTAAAAGATATATAATTAGTATGGAAGATAAGGATCAATTTTTAAATTCTTAGCCTCATATTAGAAAATTTTACAAATAATATTTTTTTAGTTCTCTTTTATAGTGTTCATTAAAATTATTTTATGAATTATCTTAAATTTATTAATTTTAATGACTAACTTAATGAGTAATTTTTTTTATCATAGTTGATAAAAGTATTAAATGTTATTTATTTTTATAATATTTAAATAATAATAATTAAAATATAAATTAATACCAATTGTATTTGTATTTGTATTTTTATTCAATATTATATTTAAAATTATTAAATATAATATATTTAAAATTTCCATAAAAATATTAAATGTAATATATATATATATATAGGAAGTAGGAATTATTGCCGCCCCTGTATAATTAGGGCGTAAAAATGTATTTTTTATAATTCATTGAAAAAATAATTAATTTAAGAAAGAAAGGAATTAATTAAAATAAGCCTCCACAAACGACAAGACTCGCGAAAAAAATGAGTATTGTAAGAGATTTTTCTTCTTTCCCTTCCTTCGGTGTAGGTTAAAATTAATATAATAATAAAAAATTCGTAAAATTTTAACATCTAAATAGTATTAATTATTATATTTAGAATAAAAGATTTTGTTTTTTTAAAAAAGGATAGGTTTAAACTTTAAAATTGACTTTTCTACGTTCTTAACTTGCATTTTTATTAGGTTATTTTTATTAAATGGTATATTGTTTTTAAAATAAATAATTTAATTATAAAATTTATGAATTAAATATTTTTTATTATTATAAAAATTAATTATTTTTAATCCTATAATTATTAAAATTAATACCAATAATATATTAAAAGTATTAAAACCGAGTATTTATAATCTCATAATTTTATATTATAATAAGTAATTTTCATAAATAATAAGATAATAAGTACTTAATTAAAAAATTATTATATTTAAGTGTTATTTTGTACACGATAATAATAAGATATTGTAACTTTTTTAAAAAAAATTATAAAATTTATCGTGCCTAATATAATAATTATATGACAGTTTTTTAATAAATTATGTGATTAATGTATTAGTAAAATTATACGACTAAATTTTTTTTTAAATAAGAACGGGATCTTTAGTATCTTGGAGAAAAAATCAACGCTCTTTACATACTCTGCAAAAAAAAGGCGGAATTATAAGGAAAAAAAATCCCATAATTTTTTACTTGATTTGATTTGGAAGAAAAAATAATAATTTTTTTAATTTAATTTAATTTTAATAGTATAATTGTATTGATTTTACTATTTAAATAAATATTATAATAATATTATTTTTATTGAATTCTATTTCTATTAGTATTAATATTCTCGTTAACCAAACATAACCAACAATTATTTTAGTTTTTATAACTTTTCAAGGGTTCTATCCTTTCTTTTTCAATAAAAAATAAGAAATTGAGAAATTAATATAAAATAATATCTTAAAATTTATAACTATAAAAATAATATTTTTTACGTTCATTTAATATATTCTATTTTTACTAAAAAAGTTCTCTTAGTTTTTTTAGTTTTAAAGTTTTCTTTTTTTAGAAGAACTATGTATGTTTTTATAAATTTCTAGTTTTTGATTCAATAAACGAAAATATAAATCCGTTTGGAGATTTTGTAAAAATAGAATTAGCATCAGAGTTTTGTAGGTATTCTTTTGAAGTATAATTTTAAAATGAATTATTTACAATTATTTTTATGTTTTATTCTTATATGTTATATTTAATTTATTTGTGATTAAATTTAACATGGTTGTTTGTTTGTAAATATGATATAATAATAAAGTTGTTATGCTTACAAAATATTAAATAAGTAAAACATTTATATAAAATAAATTGATTTTATTTTTATTCAAGATTTTACAATAAGGATGTTTACAATTATTTTTATGTTTTATTTAATTTATTTATGATTAAATTTAACACGATTGACTATTTGTAAATATGATATAATAATAGCATTGTTATTCTTATGAAATATTAAATAGGTAAAACATTTCTATAAAATATTAAATAGGTAAGATATTTCTCTATATTACGAATAATAGGATTTTAACTTTCAAACGAAAGAAATAAAAACTATTCATAAAAATTAAGAATAAGAGAAATTTTTGTTTTTAATATTACTAAGTTGATTATTTTTTAAGATAACTTATACAAGCATAGAGCTTATTTATTTATAGTTGAAAAATTTATAGAATAGTTTATAAAATTTCTATGTGAGACTCGTAATACAAAAAAAAACTATGAATAAAAGTTTCTATATGAAACTCTAGTAGTATATAAAAATATGAAGTCTAAACAAAATGAGCTATTATTTTATTAGAACTCTAATAAAAAATCCTAAACAAAATAAAAACCTTTTCTTTTCTAATTTTGTCTCGTATTACTATAACTTTGGATCTTTGGGTGATAATTATGTACCTTTTTAATCTTCATTGGTTTTGTTTTTTGGGTTCTTGAACACAAAATTTTTTTAGCATTCTCACAAATATAATTTATCAACGTAGTCAGATGGGATCAGAGACTCCCTTTCATTCACTATTCATGATTTAGAAAGTATCTTTTATCTCCGCTTAACATCCTTACGGGGGGACATAATAGGAATCCTAATAGAGAATAAAGACTCTCAAATGAGAAATGAGGATCTAAGTAATATTTTAAAAAATGTTTTTTTTTTATTTTTTATTATAAGGGATATTTTATAAAAAATAAACCAATAATAAATATTTTGTAACGAAAAAAATAAAATTTTGAGGTATAATAAGTAATATGTATATGAAAAGAATAAAAATAATAAATACATAATTCTTTTATATTAAAAATAAAATCTTGTTATAAATTAGTTTGAAGTAATAATAATAAATTATAAAATAATGATAAGATTTTATATTTTTAGAATTTAAATAAATAGTTTAAATAATTTTTATAAAATATACTTTTGTTTTAATAGAATAAAAATATAGTTTAAAGATGAAATATAAAATATATAATACATTAGTTTGAGTTTAAATGTAATTAAATCTATAAAAAAATTAAATTTTTATATATTTATTAAAATAAGGTATGTAATTTTGGGAAATGGGGTGAGGAATACAATCTCAATCTTTATCTCACCATATATTATAAAATACGAATTCTCATTTTTTGTTACCTATTTGCCATTTTATTGCCATCATTCTTGACTCTAATCTGATAATCCCAATAGAGATTTGTTTCCTCAAGAAAAATTGACAACTTAGAGGAAGATGATTGTGAGTAGATATGTCAAACGAGCTGTTTAGTTCAACTCAACTTATTTAAAGTTTATCAATAAAGTTCATAAATTAAAAAAAATCATAGCTAACTTGAGCTCATAAACACTCACTAGCTTATTTAACAAAAAAAAATTGAATTAAAAGACTAATAAATAAGAGAAAAAATGAAAAAAATATTAAAATATAATTGTTAATTATTATTACAAAGTTGATAAAAATAATAATATTAGTCAAATTAATATATATAGAAAAAGTAACAACTTAGGTTTTGAAAACAAAATAAAAAAATTAAATTTATATTAGAATATTTCAATTAATATAGAATTTGAAGACAAGTAGTAACTTAAAAATATACACAATATAATTGAGATTATAGAGATAATTATTAACTTAGACTTGAAATTTAAATTATATTAATTTATAATTAAATCTATATATCATTAAAAATATCAAATAGTCTATTTTATAAAAAATGTTGTATTTCAATAATGTTATATTTTAAAATTTTGAATTTTTTAAAAAATTTATCCCCATTTTATTAAATATTGTTAATATTATATTGGATATTTTTGAAATATAAAATTTACTAATTCATAAAATATTATGATTCATTTCATATATCATTAGAAATTTATAGAAATATAATTTCTATGAAATCTTATGTTTATGATTTCAAGTTTTCTATATAAAGTTATACACAGTTTGTTAATGATTATTCAAATCCAAAAGAAATTTTTTTACTCATTTTTAAAATATAAATTGTATTAATTAACAAAATTTTATGAATTTTTTTACATATTATTAGAAAGTTCTAGAAGTTTAGTTTCTAATAAATTTCAAATTTTGTGATATCGAATTTTTTATAGAAAGTTATGCATATTTTATTAATGTAATTTGATTCAGAAGAATATTTTTTACTCATTTTTAAAATATAAACTCCACTAACTCAACATTTTTTATGAATCATTTTATATTATATTAAAAAATTTAAGAAGTTTATTTTCTAATAAACTTTACGGTTTATCATTTTGAGTTTTTTTTTATAGAAAGTTATACTTATTTGATTAATGATTGTTTAAATTTACTAAAATATTTTGATCAATTTTTAAAATATAAACTATATTATCTTATAAAATATTATGGATTACTTTATATACCATTAGAAATTTTTAAAAGTCTAGTTTATAAAAAATTTAAATTTTTTACGGTTTGTGATTTCAAATTTTTTATATAAAATTATGTTCGACTTAGTTTAGTTCAGCTTAAAATTTAAGAATTAAAAATTAAAAATTGGTTATTAAATAAGCAATATCTAATTTTTAATTTCTACTTTTCAAAATTAAAGCTAAAAATTTGTTATTAAAATTTTTTTTAAAAAAAATTATTTTGAAATTGAAAATTTAATTCTAAAACTCAAGAATTAAAAATAAGAAATTGTTATCAAACTTGGCCTAAATGTTTAAATAATTTAAATAAGTTCAATAAAAAAAATTAAATCAGTTGTATATGAGTTGCCTAACTCGTCTCATGTATAAATGAACTGATTAGATAAGTTTAGCTAAGTTACAACTCAATTAAAATGAGTTAAGTTTGAATGAGCATAACCAATACAACTCATTCCATATACATAATTATGAGTTCATCGATACATGAATAAGATACATGAATAAGTATGTGATTATATTTACATATGTTGTACTTGTAATATAATTAACAAATTTATTTTGTTCTTTAGATATAATTATATTTAGTGACGAATTTTTATTTGTTTTTAAAACAATTCGTCACCATTGAACTATTTTCTTGTAACGTGAAGTTATATTCATTCAAATAAAACATAGTTAAAGATTTTGATGTTCTAAGGAGAAAAAATAAATTAGAAATTTATGTATATGTTAAAAAAATTCAAGAAAATTAGTTAAAATATGATAACGATTTTAATTTTTTATTTATGGTCAAATAATTAATTTTGTGATTTATAATTTTTTTTGTAAAATTAATGACAAATATATTTGATAATAATTTTTATGTGGTGATATTTAAAAAAAATAAAAAATATTCACACAGTATTTAGTAATGATTTATGTTTTTTTTTCAAAAACCTTAAAAAGTATAACTTTTTCTTTTTCATTATTTGAAAAATTCAAGTTTTAATCTTTTTTTTTTAAATAAATTATGTTCTTTCAATATTATATATACAAAAATTATATGAATTAATTAAATTTTTTTTGATAAAAATGATAAAAATTTAAAATTTAAAACATGATTAAAAATATATCATATTTTTAAATATTTATAAATTATCTTATATTTTATTGATGACCGATTAAAAATATAAAAAATAAAAATAAAAAATTATTATAAAATATATTTATTTTAAAAATTATTTGAAAAATTTAAAAACATTATCAAATACACCTGTACGCCCACAGGTGTAAACTCTAGAATTTATAATTCCTACATGATTTATTATTCAAGTCAAACTAATTTTTTCCTCGTCTGTGAATGTGGTATTTATATTATAATAATAATTTTATTAATTTATATGATTATCCACATTTTTTTGTTTAATTGATTTGTTTTAATATGTGTTTTGTAATCTTATATTTTAAAATATGTTTTTAATTCATTTATTAAGAAATATTAAAATCTTTGTAAAGTGAAATTGAAAAAAAAATATTTAATTATCCAACAACAATAAATTCAAAAACATGAGTTTAAACATAGAAAATAAAATACACTCTTTTTGGTAAAAGTTAAAATGATTAGTTATATATCATAATTCCTTTTTTTATAAATGAAGCTTTGTTTTTAAACATTCTTCACGTAATATATATATGTTATTTTTCATGTAATGTAAAAAACATATATTTTTAACTAGTTTTTTATGCAATTAATTGAATATATGATATTATATGAAAGTATAGTATTACTATCCATAAAAGTTTATGTTAATTTGTTGTTATTTTATTTTGCGAAGATATGAATAATACAACTTTTTCCACTAAACACTCATTTATATTTGAGATTTATAAGGCAATGGAGAAAGAAATTAAATTACTCCATATTAAATCTCAACCCATATTTACCCATCATTTTGTTATTAATTAGAGTGATTGTCAAGTGTTTCCAGTAGGTTACCCTAGGGTAATGTTTCAAGGGCGATCTTAGATATAACTGAAGGAGATGCTACGAATAACATAACAAAAATGTGGTTTGGGAAGTTATCAGTGTGTCCAGATCCAAATAATAAGCAGGTTTCTTCAAATAACAGTCTTGGTCTTGAAAGTTTTAAGGGTTTATTCCTCATATTAAGGATTGCTTCACTCTCAGCTCTTTGTACCATTTCTTGTTATGTTCCTTTTTCGAGCACAAAAACGTATGCATGAACACTAGTAAGTACTACTACTAATGGAGACCTCTCAATATGTGGAAGATTTCATCTATTGCTTAGAATCTTTTATCAATGGGATTTGAATCCAATTATTTTAAAGCTAGTTGAATCTAGTTCATAATAAGCAAAGATGATAAGCATTAAATTTAGGTCTGCTTCAGCCAAACACCCAAATGATGAATTCTACTTTCAAACAATAATGCTAATTAAGTTGTTAACCAAATAGATTCCAATACTTAGATATTCAAAAAACACTCCCTCTTATAATATTAAAAGTGAGCCGTATCATTTAATCTCATATATAATTTAGTGTCTTTAATAGACTTATAATATAATATTATAGTAAAATATGAGAATAACATAATTCGAGAATACTTCAATAAATTATTATTTTCTAATTAGAGGTATATATATTGATACAAACAACATTCTAAATAGTGAAAAATCTTCTTTCCCTTGTTTGTTAAAATTAATATAATAATAAAAAATTCTTAAAATTTTAACATCTAAATAGTATTAATTATTATATTTAGAATAAAAGATTTTGTTTTTTTTAAAATAGGTTTAAACTTTAAAATTTACTTTTCTATGTTATTAACTTGCATTTTTATTAGGTTATTTATATTAAATGGTATAATTTTTTTTAAATAAATAATTTATGAATTAAGTATTATTTTTTTATTATAAAAAATAATTACTTTTAATCTTATAATTATTTAAATTAATACTAATAATATATCAAAAGTATTAAAACTAAGTATTTATAATATCATAATTTTACATTATAATACATAATTTTCATAAATAATGAGATAATAAGTATTTAACTAAAAAATTATTAAATTTAAGTGTTCATTTGTACATGGTAATAATAAAATATTGTAACTTTTAAAAAAAAATATAAAATTTATTGTGCCTAAAATAATAATTATATGAAATTTTTTTTAATAAATTATGTGATTAATGTAGTAATAAAATTATACGACTAAAGTTTTTTTAATAAGTGTTATTTTTATTGTTATATATTTTAGGATTATAATTTTTTTTAAAATCATTTATTATATTTTCACATCGATGGACATATTAAGTACCCCATACTTACTTTATTTGTAAACTCAAGAAGATATTTTAGTCACTTTGATTTAACAATGAACATTTAGGTCATTATCTCTACAAAAATAAGATATTTTAATTACTTTTGAATAGTAAAATATTATTTTATTAATAAAAATTATGACATAATAATAAAATGAATTTAATGGAATAAAATTATAATTTTATTTTATTTAAAGTTGAAATAAATAATACAATTTTTTTGTTAATTATTTTTGTATTATATTTTGTGAAATTTTTTTATATCTTTTGGGCACTTTTTTATACAATTTTTATCACATTTTCATAAAAACTACAAACTTTATAGTATTAGAAATAGAGACAATATAAGTTATAAAGTTCTAAGATCATTAGCATTGAAAACACGTGGATAACCTCGCTCTTGTCCACTAGTATCAGAAGTTAAATGATACACTTCCTTAGTATTAATTAGAGATTGTTGTGGACTTTGAATATGGTATAATTGTAAACACACGAATAAAGTTTTTAAAGATGGTGGATTGGAGAAAGTTCATTTATACGATTATATGATTATACGATTTCAAATTATTGATATTCTAATTACCTAACCTATGTAGTCTTATTTTTTATATTGTAAAATGTTAAGTTTTGATACAAACATAATACATATAGAAAATATAATACATAAAAGTGTCCAAAAATACAAAAAATCTATAAAATATAATATTTATAAAAAATGATCAAAAAATAAAAATATTGTACTATTTAAATTTAATTTTAAATTCTTAAAATAAAATAATAAGTTTACCATGTGTTTAATTTATTATTAGGGTTCAATTTTTTATTAATAAAATAAAATTGTATTATTTAGAAAAAGGAAATTACCTAAGTGTACATTGTACATAAAAGATATCCAACTAAACTGTGTTTGTTTAAAGGCCTAATCTGCCCATTCTATCGCGACTTATAAGAAGCGGTTGTGTTGAGAATGACGAAATTTTGTTTGTGACTTATAAACGTAAATTTAAAATTTAATTTTTAATGTTATTGAAAAATAGAATACGATAGATTACATAATTAGGACAATTTTATTGAGATTCTTGATGGTTCAGTTTTTTCCACTAATGTTATGTACTCAAGTTTTTAAAAATTATAAAGTAGAATTTATTTGTTTATTTATTATAATTAAAAATAAAAAAAATCAATATCAAGTAAAAAAAAAGTGAAAATTAAAAATTTATTTAAATTAAAAATAATGTTATATTATTAATTTCTTTTCTAAATCAATAAATTATATCATTCACTATTTATATTAAAAAATTTATAAAAATTTATTGTTTTGATATTTATTGAAATGCATATGATAAATCTATATTTTTATTATTTGATCCGTGTAGTTGAGTTATTAACTTCTTATTTTTGGGAAACAATAAAAATAGTGCTTCATAAAACTTGTGTTCAAAATAATATCACAACTTGTATTTAATTTATATATTTTTGTTATTACAAAAATCAATTTTATTACTCTGAACTACAATCACTTAAATTCGTTTAAAATTAAACTTCATTCATTGAACCCCATGCAATAAAAATATTATTTTTATTGTAATAAGTTTTAATTATGTTATTTTATTTTATTTATATTATTTTTTTATTTTCTAAAAAGATTAAAGATGAATTTTATTTAAAATTAATCACATATAACTTCAAATGTAATTATTATAATAATAAATAAAAATTTAAACCTGGAATTAATAATAAGATAAAAAAATAAAACTAATTTATAAAAGTTTAAAAGCATTTAAAATAAATTATATCTTATTTTATATTGAATTATCCAATATTATAAATACATAATTTATTTGTTAAATGATTAATTGTATTATTTGTATGTAATTTTTAATTATATTAAATAAATGAAAAGTAAATTTATAATTTTTCATAAATCATTGTAATTTTTTTTCTCGATCTAATAAATTTCTTAAAATGTCACCATTAATATAAAAATATTTATTCAATAAATCAAAATAATAAATATCCTAAAAAATTAGTAGAGATAGTAAATAATAAGATTTATTATTTTATGAAATAAATCAATAATATAACATTAGTTTTAATTTAAATAAAATTTTAATTTCTATGTATTCCTTTATTTATTATAGATTTTTATTTTTAACTATAATAAACATAATAAATAAATATATTTATTTTATAATTTTAAAGCGTATTTTAATAATTTAGTAAAAAAGAATATAATATGGATAAAAAATTTAATGTTGTTATTAAATAGGATTATCTTTGATAATATGTATAAATTAAATGTCATTAGATATATTTTTTAAATGTTAATAATATTCGTAAAAAAATGCAAAACTCAAAAATATTCATGATATTTTTCATTTAAAAACGATATTATTAACATTTATTGTAAGATCTGTTGCTAACAAGGTGTATTTGTAAATGTTTAATAAATATTAAGTGTACTTGAATATATTTTTCAAAAGTTGAGAATATTAGTAAAAAATTACAAATTCGATAGGCTAATAAATTTCTTAAAATGTCACCATTAATAGAAAAAATATTTATTCAATAAATCAAAATAATAAATATCCTAAAAAATTAGTAGAGATAGTAAATAATAAGATTTATTATTTTATGAAATAAATCAATAATATAACATTAGTTTTAATTTAAATAAAATTTTAATTTCTATGTATTCCTTTATTTATTATAGATTTTTATTTTTAACTATAATAAACATAATAAATAAATATATTTATTTTATAATTTTAAAGGGTATTTTAATAATTTAGTAAAAAAGAATATAATATGGATAAAAAATTTAATGTTGTTATTAAATAGGATTATCTTTGATAATATGTATAAATTAAATGTCATTAGATATATTTTTTAAATGTTAATAATATTCGTAAAAAAATGCAAAACTCAAAAATATTCATGATATTTTTCATTTAAAAACGATATTATTAACATTTATTGTAAGATCTGTTGCTAACAAGGTGTATTTGTAAATGTTTAATAAATATTAAGTGTACTTGAATATATTTTTCAAAAGTTGAGAATATTAGTAAAAAATTACAAATTCGATAGGCTAATAAATTTCTTAAAATGTCACCATTAATAGAAAAAAATTTATTCAATAAATCAAAATAATAAATATCCTAAAAAATTAGTAGAGATAGTAAATAATAAGATTTATTATTTTATGAAATAAATCAATAATATAACATTAGTTTTAATTTAAATAAAATTTTAATTTCTATGTATTCCTTTATTTATTATAGATTTTTATTTTTAACTATAATAAACATAATAAATAAATATATTTATTTTATAATTTTAAAGGGTATTTTAATAATTTAGTACAAAAGAATATAATATGGATAAAAAATTTAATGTTGTTATTAAATAGGATTATCTTTGATAATATGTATAAATTAAATGTCATTAGATATATTTTTTAAATGTTAATAATATTCGTAAAAAAATGCAAAACTCAAAAATATTCATGATATTTTTCATTTAAAAACGATATTATTAACATTTATTGTAAGATCTGTTGATAACAAGGTGTATTTGTAAATGTTTAATAAATATTAAGTGTACTTGAATATATTTTTCAAAAGTTGAGAATATTAGTAAAAAAATACAAATTCGATAGGTATCATTTTACTTTATAATTTTTAAAAAGTATTTTAATAATTTAGAAAAAAATGAAGTAAAAGGATACGTGAATAAAAAAGCTATGATTAATTGAGATTATATTTGATAATATATTTAATCTTAATATCATTAGAGATAATTTTTGAAACATTAGAAACATTTGTGAAAAAAATACAAACTCGTAGATGTTCTTTATATTTTTCATTAAAATAACTGTAGCACTAATATTTATGGTTAGATTTGTCAGTAACGAGGTGTATAAGTAAAGATTCAATAAATGTTTAGAATATTTGAATTTATTTTTAAGGAGTTAAAGATATTAGTAAAGAAAAACATAACTTTAGGGACGTCGTTACATAAAAATAAAAAAATAGTTAGTAAAGCCTAACTAGATTAAGGGGGTGATAAAAGGATTAATTTAGGGACAACATACATTAACATATAACATAACAATAACTACGTAAATTATAAAATAAGTAAAAGTTTAAATTTAATTAATTTGATAATTTACTACTTTTTATAATATTAAAATTAAAACATTTTAAAACATTTTAAGATTTTCTGCTTAAACATGCATAATTTATTTTTCACTCCTTTTTATAGTATCATATTAAATTCTCCTTTTCTCCTTTCAAGCCTATATTTGAATAATATTAAATATCATTTGACATAAAAAGTTATCAAATAATTTTTTTATAAAGAAAATTTAAAAAATGTGATTAAATAATCAAAATTAAAGATATTTATCTTTTTAATTTTTAATTTTTAACTAAATGTTTATGTCAGTTATTTATTATTCTACAAATAATTAATTTTAATTAAGAACATTATAGTTTAAAAGAATTTTTACGTAATAATTATATTTAATATGTAAATATTTTAACTTTATATAAATAAAATACATAAAAACATGATTAAATAATCCAAATTGAAATATTTTAAAATTATTGTTTTTAATGATTGTTACTTATTATTCCAACAGGAATTAATTTTAATTAAAAACATAATTTTTTTAAATAAATATGGTTAAAACTTTTTAAATTTTATAAAAAGAAATAAAAAAAAGTGATTAAATCATTCCAACTTAATTTTTTTTGAATTTTTAATTAAGTTATTATATTAAAAAGAATTAATTTAATAAAATAAGTTTTTGAATAAATATGACCAAAATAATTATATGTAATCTTTATTTTTTTAATATTATAAAAGGGTGATTAAATAATTTTAAATAAAATCTTTTAAAATTATAATTATAATTCATAATTATTATTTTAAATAATTGAATTCAAATAAAAATATTGAAAAGAAAATTATGAATATATGATTAAATAATCCTAATTTTAAAAATATAAACGTATTATATACGAAAAGTGGTTAAGATATTTAAATTGAAACTTTTTAGAATATTAATTTTTAATTTGTAACTAATTCATATTAACTATTATTTATAGTTTTAATTTTAATTAAAAATGTAAAAATGTATAATATAATAATACATATATAATTGAATTAATTTATGTCGAAAATATATTGATATTTGTAATAAATATCACCTATCAAATTATGATATTTTACTTTTGGATTATGATAGTCATTTTTAAATAAAATTTAAAAATCATTATTTTATAATAATTATAAGATTATAAGATAATACATAAATGACATTAGATATATAAAACTCATTATTTTATAATAATTATAAGATTATAAGATAATACATAAATAACATCGGATATAATACAATATTAAGGTTTAATACACAATACTCGTGCGTTGCGTGCATTGTTGTTGGGAACTCAGAAGTACAGATCAGGGGAGAGGTT
Organism: Hippophae rhamnoides; assembly: GCA_033030585.1. NCBI lineage: Eukaryota > Viridiplantae > Streptophyta > Magnoliopsida > Rosales > Elaeagnaceae > Hippophae > Hippophae rhamnoides. The sequence continues at coordinate 52,872,016 of CM065432.1, forward strand.
TAGACTATTATCACAAAACGGAGGACATTAATTTGTGACTTTCACAGAAAGTCTTGATGTGTACCATTTAATTATAATGCAAATGTTTTTCTTTTCAATAAAAAAAATAATGTTCCAATTTACTAATATGAGTTATAGAGATTAAAAAAAAAACAATTTTACATGAAAACGATAATCTAGTACATATTTTACTTTTAAATTTTGGTGCTATATTAAAGTCATCTTTGTATATTTTAGATATTTAAATTATTTTACTATTCTTTCTCTAAATTAGCATTGTGAACTGTATTCAAATTATTTTAGGCAATTTCTGTTTTTTTTTATGGAATAGTAATTAGGATATTGAAGTTAATAATGTGAAAGTAGTACTTTTAACTAGAAATTTTAAAATTTCTTTCAAAGCCATAAAGCTCAATCTATGGACGGAAAGAAAGTGGTGTCCATTTATGCAAATGGTCATTTTTATTAGGATTAACTTATTTTTTTTAAAAAATATATTTTTAATTCTTTTTATTTATATAAAATATATTTATTTGTAAAATATGCATGTGTGTTGATAAAATTAAATTAAAGATGGATTACATGTCACTCTTTCCAATAAATATATTTCAAACTGGTAAGTCAAGATGCTCGAAAAATTATATAACTAACCAAAACAAGAATATTGTAAAAGAAGCAAATAAATTAAGGAAAGTGAAGTGAAATGTTTCGATCAGCAAAATTGAATTTTGAAAGAGACAAATTTATAGGATAAAGAATTCTAAAAAAAATATAATTTTAAAACTGTGTAAAAGATACCAAATATAATGATCATGTAAATATAATATTATTATTCTTTTTTCGGTATTTATATTATATTTTATTTATTTTAATAAATTATATATATATATATATATATATATATAAATAAATATCATTTAAATATTTATTCAATAATAATTTTAATGGATGAAACTTTTGGTTTATTATTATTAGGTCAACGGAAGATGATGAAAATATTAAAAATTTCTTAACGCCAAGGAAGACCTAAGGTTACAAGTTGTATGTTGTCCTTCTGGCATTAAGACCGTTGATAAGTCACATCGAAGGTTATTCGACTCTATCAGACGTAACGTAACCATTAATTAATATATATATATATATATTTAATTAATAATCTTATACACTCTCTCTCATGCAAAATTATACACATATCTTGAATAAATAATGATATCGATACAAATTAATGATAATTTACAAAATTTAAATGTGTCAAAATATAATTTTATTTTTAAGTTTGTTTTTTCTCTCCATAATTATTAAATGTAATTTACATAGATTATTGATGCAGACTAATAAATAATTCCTCAATCTCTCCTCACTTTATTTCTTGACCAATTGTAATTTCTTTGTTTCTATCCTTTAATTATGTTTTATTTTTGTTCAAATTTTTTACCTTATAACATAATATCGACTTGTTACAGTCACGCCTTTCAAACTGCTAAGTCAATATATATACTCTAAAAATCTTGTAACTTATGTCAAATGTTTCAATAACAGAAATTGAAAGAGACAATTTATAGAATAAATAATCCTAAAGAGATATAAATTAGTAAAATATGCAAAATATAATGATTATATAAATTTAATACTGAATTACAATAAAATAAAATAATATTTTTTCTTTTTCTTTTTAGCTTTTATAGTATGTTTTGTTTACTCTAATAAATTATACTTAAAATTTTATATATATTTAAAAATAAATATTATTTAAATACTTATTCAATAATATATTTTAATGGTTTAGACTTTCATAGCATGATTCATTGTAAGGACAGATAGGAGTTGATGAAATTATTAAAACTATAATAATCTTTATATTTTTTAATACATTCACAAAAAGAAAAAAAAAATTTGTTCAAAAAGTAATAAAGAAATAAAAAGTGAAATAACTTTTCAGCATAGGAGTATAGGAGTTTATGAAAATATTTTGATCTTTTCTCTTCTACACTCTCATCATATCTCTCTTATTAGTTCAACTATTACCGATATAAAATTTATAAAATCCATTATATATATAATATTTCTATATTATCATATATAAAATAGGATCTCATATGCATGTAAATTTAATGAATTTATTACTCATCAAAATAAAATTACAAAATTACTTAATTAATCATTTCTCTTGTGGAAATATACATATCACATATCCTACATAAAATACGTCATTTTATCTTATATATTTTATGAACTTAAATTTATTAAATTTTAATATATATATATATATATATAATATGTTAAAAGGATATATATATATATATATATATAATCTTAAATTTATTAATTTTGATGATTAACTTAATGATTAAAATATTTTTTTATCATAAAAGTATTAAATAATATTTATTCTTATAATATTTAAATAAATAATGTTTTAAATAATTTAAATAGAAATTAATACCACGTGTACTTGTATTTTTTATTATTAAATATAATATATTTAAAATTTGATGAAAAATATTAAATGTAATATATATATATATATATATATATATAGGAAGTATTGCCGCCCCAGTATAATTAGGGCGTAAAAATGTATTTTTTATAATTCATTGAAAAAATAATTAATTTAAGAAAGAAAGGATTTAATTAAAATAAGTCTCCACAAATGACAAGACTCGCGAAAAAATAAGATGAAATTAATACAATAATGAAAGAATTTGTAGAACTTTAAAACTTAAATAATGTTAATTATTATATATAAAATAAATATTTTTAAAAGGATATGTTTAAACTTTAAAATTGACTTTTCCGTCTTCTTAACTTGTATTTTTATTAGGTCAAGTATCATAATTTTTTAAAATAAATATTTTAATTATATAATTTATAAATTAAGTATTATTATTTTTGTTAATATGAAAAATAAATATTTTTAGCCTTATAATTATTAAAATGAGTATTTATAATCCATCAAAAGTATTAATATTGAATATTTATAATCTCATAATTTTATATTATAGTGTCTGATTTTAATAATTAATGAGAAAATAAGTATTAAATTTTTTATTTTAATAATTAATGAGAAAATAACTACTAAATTCAAATTTATTGTAATTTTTTTCAAAAAATTATAAAATTTATTGTAACTTTTTTCAAAAAATTATAAAATTTATTGTGCCTAATATAAAAATTACATGAATTGTTTTTAATAAAATATGTGATTAGTGCCTATAGGACTAAATCTTTTTTTTTTCCAAATAAAAATGGGATCTTTAGTATCTCGGAGAAAAAATCAACGCTCTTTATATGATTGTATATGTGAATCTAGATCTTAGGGTGCATGAATCTATTTTATATAATTAATTGAAAAAAAGAGAGAGAATAAATTAAGAAATAAAGGAGTTTAGAACAAGATTCCCCAAATGGGAAAAAAATATGTTTAAACTTTAAAGATGACTTTTCTCTCTTCTTGACTTGTTATTTTTATATTTGTTTGTTTTCGACCAAGCCTTGAAAGAAATTTGACTGATTCTCTACTACACCATAAATTATAGAATAAATTTAAATATCTCATGCATAAAAACTGCGAGGAGCTTTGCTAAGAAATTTCCCCAACATGGTGCGACGTTGTATTTTATTCACAAAAAATTGAAGGTAGTAACCGTAGTATATATAAATATGGTCCTATATATATAAATTAACGTAATGCAAGAAAAGAGACCACGTATGTTATTCAAGATCTAGGGTACGTAATTGAGGCAATGGCAAAACAAACAAAATTATTGTTTAAGCTCTTTCTTTTCTATTGTGTCTATCTCAGGTTTTCGTACTTTGCAGTCATGGTTGAAGCACAGATTAACAAAACAATTTATATAAAAGTGGGCCTTGTGATGGACTATGAGAGCTGGGTAGGGAAGATGGGTTTGGAATGTATTAAAATGGCTCTATCAGATTTCAACAACAACAACAACTCTCATAATGTTGCAGCCAGCAACACCAGATTAAAAATTGTTCTTCGTCACAGGAACTCCAATTCTGATGTTGTTGGAGCCGCTGCTGCTGGTACGTACCTTTTCTTCTCTCAGATCGATGCTTGCTTAATTTCTTATTTAGAAAAATTATATTTTAAATTAAATTAATTTAAAATACATGTCAAAGACATCCAAAAAAGAAAAATTAAAAAAGTGTAGGAAGAAAAGAAACATATTGGCTGGAATAATAATTTTAGATAAATAATGTCAAAGATGAAAGTGTCTTGTAATTGTTCATAGTTTTCTTAGTCAAAGTCAATGTTATTGATGCAAACGGATCTTAATTATTGAAAAATACTTTATCACATTTTTATAATATTTAATATCTCATAAATCTAACAATTTCTTAAATTTTAGTAAAATTTAATCAATTATAATCAAAATATGGTTACTCTTCTTGATTATTACGGCATCATTAAGTTGAATCAAAACAAAAATCGATAAACTAAAAAATAAAAAACTCCATCGGTTAATAAATTAACCTAAATATTATACTTTAATATAAAATACGTTTAATTAAACGATGTTTAAAATAAAATAAGTTATATTTTTTTTAATATTCAAAAATATATAAGGTTAACATAAAATATACTAATTTTATGGTTAAAAAATTTAAATATAATATTTTTGTTATTTTATTGATAACTTTTTTAAAAGGATTTAATATCTAAACAATGAGACACATTTTAATGATCTTTTGTGTACACGGAGCTTTATATAGTTTTAAATATTTCAAATCTATCTAAGCAACAAGTTAAATTTTAAAAGCAAGTGATATTTTTTGAGAAAAAAATAATTAATGCCCCGTTTCAAAAGCTTTTCATTTTCTTTTGAAAAACTTTTAATTGTAGGAAATAATAAATATTTAGAAAAGAAGTCCCAAAAAATATAAAAATTAAAGCAAGAGTGATTTAGAGTGAGGTTATATTGAAGAGGTCATTTCTCATGTACTAGTTTTGGTGCGAAATATATCTACTTTCAATACGTGACAAATATATTGATAAAAGTTATTAGAAGTGTAGGTCCTTATAGCATAAAATGAAAAAAAATATCCACGTATTTATCAACCACTAATGACACATAAAGTAATATACTAAAAATAATATAGATAAATTGTTTTCTAAATTGATTTCTTTACTTAATTGAATAATATTTTTTATTAGATTTTAAGAAAAATCATTTCATTTCGGTAGTTGAAACTTGAAAATATTACTAGTTTTTTTTTTAAAATGCAAAAAAGTAAGTGTTGAAATTTGTGTTTCTATGGACTTAATTAAAAATGAAGAAGTACAAGTCATTATAGGCCCAACAACAAATATGCAGGCCAACTTTCTTATAGATCTGGGGAACAAAGCCCAAGTACCTATAATATCATATTCAACTAGCCAAATCCCTTCTTTTCACACTCAAAATTCGTATTTTTTCCAAGCAAGACAAAATGATATAACACAAGTCAAAGCCATACGCTCATTGGTCGATAATTTTGGATGGAAAAAAGTAGTGCCCATCTATTCAACCAATTCATATGGTGAGAGACTAATGCCTTTTCTAATTGATGCCTTGCAAGAGATTGATGTTCATATTCCATATCAAAGCTTCATTTCTTCATCAACCACTGATGACCAACTTGTTAAAGAGCTCTACAAACTCAACACAATGCAATCCAAATTCTTCATTGTTCATATGGATACTCATCTTGGATCTCGACTATTTCAAAAGGCAAAAGAGATAGGAATGATGAAACAAGGCTACATTTGGATAATCACTACTAATATGACTGATCTTCTAAGTTTGATTGATTCTTCTATTATCACTAATTCGATGCAAGGAGTTTTGGGTATCAAAACGTACATTCCAAAGACAAAACCCCTCAAGTTTTTCAAAAATCGATGGAAATGGAAATCTCAAAGACAAGGAAGTGTAACTGATGAATTGAGTTTGAACATTTATGGGTTATGGGCTTACGATGCTGCTAAAGCTATATCTATGGCAATTCAAGAAGTGATTACCATGAATGGAAATTTGGGCTTTAAAAAGAAAACCCTTATAGAGAATTCAATAAACCTTGAAACTTTGGGGGTTTTAAAAAATGGTCCAAAGTTGCACGAAGCATTATCAAAAGTAACATTTGATGGTCTTGCAGGGAATTTTAGTCTAATTGATGGGCAATTAAAATCTTCTTCTTTTCAAATAATCAATATTGTTAATGGAAGTAAGGAAAAAGAGATTGGAATTTGGACCCAACAAAATGGTTTGCATGCTGATTTAGGAAAAATAGTATGGCCCGGTAAAGAGATTGCAGCACAAAGGAGTCATTTGAGAATTGGGATTCCGACTCAAAGTTTTAGTGAGATGATTACTGTGAAATATGATAATCACACAAACCAAACAAAACATGTGAGTGGGTATTGCATAGATGTGTTTAAGGCTGCAATTAAATTTTTACCATACAAAGTTACATACGACTTAATTCCATATTTAATGCCCAATGACAACACTTATTATGATGACTTGGTGTTTCAAGTGTATCTCGAGGTATGAATCTTTTGCTTATAAATTGACGATCCTTTTTAAGATTTTAATTATTACTAAAGAATTTTGTTTAATATATATATTTTATACAGAAGTTCGATGCTATTGTAGGAGATATTACAATTCGAGCAAACAGGTCGAGATATGTTGACTTCACAATGCCATACACAGAAACAGGTTTATCGATGATAGTGCCAGTGGAATACAAAAGAAATAATGCTTTGGTTTTCTTGAAGCCATTGTCATGGGATCTTTGGGTAACAATTGTTTGCTTTTTGATTTTCATTGCTTTTGTAGTTTGGGTTCTTGAACATCGCATCAATGAAGAATTTCGAGGGCCTCCTTCTTATCAAATTGGAACAAGTTTTTGGTTCTCATTTTTGGCTATTGTTGCTGCTAATAGTAAGACCATCTCTTTAAGTAATCACTTGTTCTAATCTCACATCAACTAATCTATTTAGATAAAGTCTTAAAAAAAGTTATGAATGACGACCAATTTCAATTCTATTGACAGAGGAAAAAGTAGTTAGCAATTTGACAAAGATCGTGGTGATGATATGGATCTTTGTAATGTTAATACTCACCCAAAGCTATACTGCAAGTTTAGCTTCTCTTCTCACGGTGCAACAACTTCAACCCAAAATTACTAGTGTATCTCAACTCCTTGAGAATGGAGACAACATTGGTTGCCATGCAGGTTCTTTTGTTTGTCAAATGTTGAAAAATAGTGGCTTTCATGATTCCAAGATCAAGGTTTATAAATCCCTAGAAGATTGTCATGATGCATTTTTAAAGCCAAAATCTCATGGTGGTATAGCTGCTGCTTTTGAAGAAATTCCTTACGTCAAGATTTTTCTTTCAAAATATTGCTACAATTATACCATAGTTAACACCACATATCAAACTGCTGGTTTTGGCTTTGTAAGCACTCCTCCTTTTTTTCGTAGTTGTTACAATTTTGTTTGTAGGTCCTCAAATTCATTACTTTTTTTAAGTTTAAGCGAAAATTGTCCCAAATTTGAATTTTTACAATGTACATGAGTTATGTACAAAAAGCTATACATGTATTATCTATTTATGAAATCGTAACTTGTCATCTCTAATTGAGAAGATCACTTTTGATCTATTCTTGGTGAGATTCATTTGTTTCACATGCTACTTATAATGAGTATTCTAATCCTTATCACTTTGACTTTTGGATAGGTTTTTTCCTTAGGATCTCCCATAATGCATGATGTTTCAAGGGCAATTTTACATATGACTGAAGGGGAGGATTTGAAGAAAATTACAGACAAATGGTTCGGGAAGAATATCGTGTGTCCAAATTCTAACAACAACCAATTTTCTTCAAACAGTTTAAGCCTTGAGAGCTTCTGGGTCCTGTTCCTCATTTTATGGGCAGCTTCAATATCATCTCTTTTTATACATGCTGTCGTGTTCCTTTATGAGCAAAGGAACACTATCATAAGTTCTGATCCACAAGTGTCAATATGGGAAAAAATTCGTCTAATTTTAAGAAACTTTGACCAAAAGGATTTGAATTCACATGCATTTAAGAAGGATATTAGTCTAGTTGATGATCATGAAGGAAGAGAAGATGGAATAGATCAAGTTGATCAACAAAACATAACAATTAATGACTCTGAAACAACCAATCAAAACAAATGAAGTTATACATTCATGATTCAACCACTGCTTAGAGTAGGAAAGTGTTAATATATTTGGATTTTTTAGCATTATAACTTACAAAAAGGATAAAATTAGGCTTTCAATAAAATTATGTATGTATCATAAATAATCGGAACTCATATTTATCAATACATAGATAAATAAAATATTATTCTAATATTTAGTATCATTATTTTTATATTGCAATTTGAGGATTATCAGTTACAGGTAATACGAGTTTCACACGATAATATAATATAGTTTATAATACTTATATATGTCTTTACCTATTTAATTAATTTTTTTATTATAAAACTCATGTTAAAAATACACAATAATGCTTATTGTAAGAGACAAAGATTCTCACTTTGAGTGGATGATATAGGTAATGAGAATTTAATATTATTTAAAGACAATAATTGATAATTAATTTTTAATTGTATTATTGGTATGTAATTTTTAATTATGTTACGTACATGAAAATCAAATTTATAATTTTTCATAAGTCATGGAAAAATAATTATTTTCTAAATTTAGTTAATTTATTAATTAATTTTCTAAAATGTCACTAGAGAAAAATGTATCCAATAAATATCAAAATAATAAATATCTTTAAAAATTAGTAGAGATACTAAATAATATAATTCAATAATATAACTTTATTTTTAATTCAAATAAAATTTTAATTTCTTTGTATTCCTTCACTTATTATAGATTTTTATTTTTGGCTATAATAAATACAATAAATAAATATATTTTATTTTATAATTTTTAAAGAATATTTTGATAATTTGGAAAAAATAAAAAAATATATATAGTAAAGTTATTGTCATTATTAAGTTGGATTATCTGTGATAATATGTGACTTAAATGTTATCAGATATATATATATATATATATATATATATATATATATATATATATATATATATATATATATATTTTAAATGTTTATCTTTGATAGTACGTGACTTAAGTGTTATGAGATATATATTTTTTAAATGTTACAGGCATTCGTGAAGAAAATGCAAGACTCAAGAACATCTTTGATATTTTTAATTAAAAAACAATACCAATAATGTTTACCGTAAAAAAATGCAAGTCTCAAGAACATCTTTGATATTTTTAATTAAAAAACAATACCAATAATGTTTACCGTAAAATCCATTACTAACAGAGTATATTTGTAAATATTCAATAAATATTAAGGATACTTCACTATATTTTTCAAAATTTGAAGATATTAGTATAAAAATACAAAATTTCATGGGTATTATTTTACTTTATAATTTTTAAAAAGTAATCCAATAATTTAGCAAAAAATGAAGAAAAAAAATATATGGACAAAAAAGTTAATGTTGTGATTAATTGGGATTATATTTTACAATACTTTTATCAAACATGCATGTCTTGTTTTTCACACCTTTTAATATTATTATATTAAATTCTTTCTATCTCATTTCAAGTGGTATATTTAAATAATATTAAATATTATTTGATATAAAAAATCATCAAATAACTTTCATGACTATACCGTCACGAGTGTTTAAAAAGTATTAAAATTACTTTAATTGTTTAAATAAATTTATATTTTATGATTTTATCATATTTTTGTATAATTTTTTTTTTCGAAATCAAAGATATTTTTATTATTTTTTACATATTTTCGTTCAAAAATAATTTAAAGACTCAAAAAAAATATTGCAAGCAATATATCACAATATTTTAAGTGTAGTATTCATTTATTGTACAAATAAGTGAGAAAAAAATGAAAAAGTAAAAAAAAAATGGAAAAATGGACAAAACTACCTAACTTGTCCCACGCGTAGCCAACACATGCTCACGTCGAGTCCCGCATATAGCCAACATTCGCTCGTGCTTGTCCTACACACATGTTACATTGAGAGCCAGAGCCTATCTTCTGAGATGCAAGCATAACACGTTGAGTCCTAGGCATGCCAACATTCATTTGGTGCAAATCTTAACCTACATGAGTGCCAACCTATTCATACGCATCAAAAACCAAATTTTGAAATATTTCTCACTTTTTAAACATTTTTATCGCCTATAAAATGACGCTCTCCTCCAATCTAAAATCACATAATTTTCAATTCTTATCTATTTATCTTTCTCTCTTTAGAAAACTTTCTTGTTTTTTTTTAAGTTTTAAAGTTCTATTTTTGAGAAGAACTAGGTATGTTTTTATAAATTTCTAGTTTTTGATTCAATAAACGGAAATATAAATCCATTTTGAGGTTTTCTAGAAATAGAATTAACATCAAAGTTCTATAAGTAATCTTTTGATGTATAATTTTAAAATGAATTCTTTACAATTATTTTTATGTTTTATTCTTATATATTATATTTAATTTGTTTGTGATTAAATTTAACATGAAAAACTATTTGTAAATATGATATAATAATATCGTTGTTATGCTTATGAAATATTAAATAGGTAAGATATTTCTATAAAATAAATTAATTTTGTTTTTATTCAAGATTTTATAATAATGATGTTTACAATTATTTGTATGTTTTATTCTTATACGTTATATTTAATTTGTTTGTGGTTAAATTTAACATGGAAAATTGTTTATAAATATGATATAATAATATCGTTGTTATGCTTATGAAATATTAAATAGGCAAAATATTTCTATAAAATAAATTGATTTTTTTATTCAAGATTTTATAATAAGGATATTTACAATTATTTTTATGTTTTATTCTTATATGTTATATTTAATTTGTTTGTGATTAAATTTAAATAGGTGACTGTTTATAAATATGATATAATAATATCGTTATTATGCTTATGAAATATTAAATAGGTAAAATATTTCTATAAAATAAATTGATTTTGTTTTTATTCAAGATTTTATAATAAGGATGTTTACAATTTTTTTTTATATTTTATTCTTATATGTTATATTTAATTTGTTTGTGATTAAATTTAACATGACTAACAGTTTGTAAATGTGATTTAATAATAACGTTATTATCCTTACGAAATATTAATTAAATACTTAAATCTAAAAATTAGATTTTAAGGTTTAATTATCCGATATGATTTATAGTAGTGTTCTTTTATTTGTTGGTATAATCATCATATAGTTATAGTGAAGCTCTATTTCAAAAGATTTTATAAGAATTATTATTCAAGAATGTATTGATAATATATTTTCAATAATGGTTTTAAAATTTGAAACTTAGTACTCAAATAATTAGATTTTTATGTTTAATTTGGATACCTTGAATAAATTTTAAAATGTCTAACTCCACCAAATGTGTTATTTAAATGGTTTATTTTCATTCTCTTAAAAAAAGAATTAATTTAATTAACCAAATTAATTATCGATGTCATCTATAGGTGTTAATTGATTTGTTTAATTAACAACTAATATACATCTCCACTAAATGTGATATTTATATAAAAAAGAATCAATAAATATCAATTTATATCTTTAATAACCTAAATAATATGAGTAAGTATAATTAACTTAATTATTATATTCATAAATACTCCATTATTATGAATGATAAAAATTTGCATAATTATTTATTGAATTCATATATATATATTATGTTATTAGATTAGAAAATAAAAAAAAATTATTTTGTAAAAAATAACATACAAATTATTTAGTGATGCTTTTTACCTCTTGATTTAAAAAAAATTAAAAATTAAGAAATATTTTGGTTATTATTTAAAAGATTTAAGTTTTTAATAATTTTCTTTAAATATTTGTACTTACAAAATTCATAACATCATAATTTAAATTAAAAAATATTCTTTAACTCAATAGAAAAATGATTGGTGAAAATAAAATAAAAAAATCAAAACATTATAATTTAAATTTAAAAATATTATTTTTAAAGATTAAGAATCACCTTATATTTTAATATTAATTTTTTTAAATTATGAAATTCAAAATTAAAATCGTTATCAAATATACATAATTAAAAAATTACTTAAAAAATCAAAATTATGAATTAAAGTTATTATCAAACACATCCCTAATTAATTTGAATATTATTTTCATTTGGTCATTGATAACTGTATTTTATACAGTTATTTTCATCAATTTTAGTAATGATAATTGCTATATTCGTTTAATATTTATTAATTTTTGTTAAATAAATTAATATTTTCTTTTTATTTGCTAAAAATACATTTTTAATAAAATTCAATAATTTTTATCAAAAATGTACTTAATTTCAAATTTCTGTCAACAAATATAATTTCACAATAAATAAGTATTTAATTGCAATTTATCAATGTTGAAAATATAAATTAAATTAAATTTGGGCTTAATTTTAGTTATTAAAAGTTTAAAATTTAATTTAAAAAATTAGTAAAGTGGTACGTATTGCAATTAAACAAAGTTTAAAATGTAATTTGAAATATATTTGTGGGTGAAAACATAATTAAAAAGTTACTTTTTGCGCGTGGAGAAGAAGGCCACGCTGCAGCATCACGCTCGCCCATACGTGGGACCGTCCGATCAAAGGATCAACGGCGCTCGGATTCACGCGTGTTCATCAAGCTCGACCCGAGAGAGTGGGTACGAAGATATTCCTTCGCGCGGTAGCGTGCGATGGGCCCCAGCGTGTCGCGTTGTACGGCGTCAGTGGGACCCACATGTCGGTCTCAGATGAATTCCGAGGCCATCGCCGACCGTAGTTGATCTCTTGACAGTCCCAGTTGACAGCGTCATCCGTCGCGCACCGAGCCGCCCGTGTAAAAATCTTGTGTGACGCGGTCCCGTCAGCCGGCGTGCACCCTCACTCTTCAAACGGAAAATGACCAGCCACGTGTCTCATAAATATTCCAGCGAATAAAATGGTGACATGTGGCATGTATTTGGTGAAATAAAAATGCAGAACCAGCGCCCACTTCCAGCCGTTAACCATTTCCAAATCCGGAGAAAGCGTGGGCGACGCGTTCTTCGTACGCGCTTGCACGCCCAATGAAAAGTCGCCACGTGTCACTATAGTTCTCTCGGCGAATCACGGTGACACGTGGCGTGCGAAAAAAGGAAAAAAAATTCAAAAAATTTGCAGAGTGTGTTTACGCGTGCTACTCCCATACAATCTTGTTCCCCACTAATGATAAAAAAATATAAAAAATAAAAATAAAAGAAAAGAAAAAAAGGGGATATATGTTTTTGGGGGGATACGCGTGGGATCAATCGGGTTTTTTTTATTTCATTTTTTCAGTTCGAGCATTTTTTTCTTTTCTTCTTTTTTCTCTCGAAATTTTGGGAGAAAACTAGCAGTTCTTGCAAGTTTTTCTTCCTTGTAACATTTTAATTTTTCTTTTTTTCTTGTTTCATGTTACACAAAACACGCATGAGTATTGATTTAACATTTTATGTTGTATTTTCTTAGGGAAATTACGGAGAAAAGAAGACAACAAAGAAGAAGAAAAGGGATGAAATTTATTTTTCATTGAGGAATCGTGAAAGAGTTTTTTTCTTATCTATTTTCTTTTAATTTTCTTTCTCTCGCAATGTTTTATTTTTTGTTGTGTTGTAATTTTAAATTACGATGAACTAATACATTTGTTCTAGGATTGCAGTGTAGCGTAAATTATGAAATTTGAATTAAATATTTTTGAATGATTTATGGGACTGTTTTAAGTTGTTTATTTTATCTGTGTTTAATGCTTTTAATTATCAGAAGATTAATTAACTGATATGTGACATTTAAATAAACTTGAAAAAGGCATTTTGTGTGCTCCTCGTGATGAAATAACGTATATACATAAGAGATAGAAACATACTTTTATTGTATGTGTAACTGTTAGAGAACTCAGAACTTAATAAATCTGGTTGAATTTAATTCGCATAGGAATATAGTGAATCATTTTAACTAGATGTTTTTGTATGGAGCTCGGGAGAGATATATGGATAAATTAGGAGTTCTTGGTTAACAACTTAAAACACGATAACATAAATCAAGATAAAATATAATGATTCAAGTGGATTAATTGGGTGAAACTGCAATCCTAGAATTTTCTTGCAATTTGTTATAAAAGTTAGTTAGTCAAACTGCATCAAATTATCGACTGTTTGGATAAAATTAGGTTGAAATAATTTTAATAATTAACGAATACTAGTAACAAATCTCTATGGGAACGATATTTTACTTATCATATTATTACTTGTAACCGTGTATACTTGCACGTTTTTTTGTGTGTTGCAAAACATACAACAGTCATAATCCCAAATTCATAAGTATCACCATAATTTATTCGTGGAAAATACTTTTAAAGTGCTACCGAAATATTCAATATCAAATATATATCATACTTCTTATTTTAATAAATTAATTACTTATAAATTATTTATTCAAAGTTATACAACTCACTTCAAACAATATAAAGTCAATAAGAGAACAACTTTGTGCTTGCCTTTTGATTGGCCTTTTTTTAAAGAAATGAGATGATGGTTGTCTGCGTCGTTATATCGATCTGATCCGATATATTTAATATATTACTTAAAAATATATTATTTAAATATATATATAATAATTATTTAACCTAACTATTAAATTAGCCCGTATATCTAAATTTTAACCCAAAACCTAAGGTGCATCCATCTCTCTAAATCTTAACCCAAAACCTAATATATTTTTCCAATTGCCTCCATCTCTCTTCCTACCAACCTGCCTCCATTGTTAAGTGCTTCTCTATTGTTGCTGCTTCTTCGCTTTCTACTTAATCGCTTCTTCTACTTCTCGCTTCTCTACCGCTTGCACCGCGGTGATTATGCTCCTCTGCTGCTCGTGCTTCTCTACTTCACAGCTGCTTCTGCTTATCTACTTCGCAGCTGCTTCTACTTCTCTACTTTGCAACTGCTTGTGCATCTCTGCTTGCTTGTAGCTGCTTGTGCTTCTCTGCTCGCTCACTGATGCTTGTTCTTCTCTGCTCGCTCGCTATTGCTCGTGCTTCTCTACTTGTTGTTGCTGCTGCTCGATGTTCGTTGTTTTTCATCATCCTGAACAAGATGGTTATATTTTTTGAAATTTTTTCTTTTTTTTTGAATTTTGATTTCACATCTAATATTGAAATGCTCTGTTTTGGATGTTATTGATAGTTATTGCTTTTGTTTCAAATGGATGTGTGAAGCAATAAGCTATCTAGATTTTAGAACATATTGTGTGATTTACTGTTTTCATATAGTAATTTTCGAGAGCTATAAGATGAAATTATGAGTCTAAATGAAAATGTGATTGTATTGTAGAACAAAAATTAGATGACATTATAAAAAAACTTTGAGCGGCCATAACTTTGTGTTGTGAGGTCTGTTTTGGACGAATTTTTTTATGATTCCATATAACGTTCGATATCTAGGCACACCAAACTGACAAAATAAATTTGTCTAGAGTTTTCCCCCAAAACACTATTTTTCATGCATTAATTGAGCTATACCAATTTTTAAACTATTTTTAAAATATTGAGGTTTATCGTGGCTTGATGGAACAAATGTCAGCATTGTAGTACATCATGGTTATTTACATAATTATAAAAATCAATATCATAAAACATTGTTCTATAAATGGTGCATGTTAATTGAACATTTCATTTGTATTATTAAATTTTTAGTTATATTATATATAAATGTTCAATACATATTTTAAATCATATGAAATCAAACATGTCCAACATCATCCCACGTCTATGTGCACATTTTTACAATTATTTATTACAAATGTCTAATATATTTTTCTACAACTATACAAATGGCTTTAGATAAAGATAATGATACACTTTATGTGATTGAAGAAGTAAATAAAGATGAAAGTGCAACACAACCAACTCAATAAGAAGATTCTGTATGTACTCCAATTCATGATCTATTCATTGCTTCTAAAGAAGAATGTAAAAAAGTTTCGTCTAGATCTAGTAGTGAAGCACATGTTCATTTTACTATAGAAGGGGTAGGGCAACATCGCAAAGCTATATGCAAATATTGTAAGAAACAATATAAGTATGTGTCAAGAAAATCTAGCACATCAAATTTGCTTGCACACATTGCCATTGGATATGATAAGTTTCTCGGTAGAGTTCTTAAGAAACAAAAAACTTTAGCTTTTCATAAAGAAGGAAGTCCTGTACCTCACAGTTTTAATGCTGAAAGATGTAGAGAAAAATTGGTAAGGATGATAATAAAAGATAAATTTTCATTTATTATCGTAGAAGGTGAAGGATTTAATGAGTTTATTGAAGAATTACAACCTTTGTTTAAAATCCCTTCTCGGTGGACTATTGCAAGAGATTGCTTGAATTTGTACATTACTGAAAGAGTAAAATTAAAAGAGTTGTTGAATAGAACTAGTAAAATAATATGTCTTACCACTTATACATGGACATCTTGTCAGAATTTATGTTATATATGTTTAACTACTCATTTTTTTTATAATGGTTGGAATTTACAAAAGAGAATCTTGAACTTTTATCAAGTTCCAAATCATAAAGGTGATACACTTGGTAGAGCTATTGAAACATGATTGTTAGATGTTACGACAAGGTGGAATTCAACTTATTTGATGTTGGATTCTGCAACTTATTTTCAAAAAGCATTTGAAAGGTTAGAGATCACTGATTTGGGGTATGATGAGTGCTCAAAAAGCACTAAAATTACCATGATTTTATGCACATTAATTGATTAAATATATATATATTTATATGTTTTATCATATATTTATATAAATTTGTCTTTTTCGGAATCACGGGTATTTTTATTGTTTTTCAGGTATTTTCGCTTAAAAACATCACTTAAAGACTCAAAAAGGAATACTGGAAGCAATACATCACAAATATATTAATAAATAAATGGGGAAAGGTCAACAAACATGGAAAAATTGGACAAAATGGGTCGAAAAGGTCAAAAATGTCAAAAAGACGGAAATCGCACCCCGCCGCATACGCTTCAAAGACGTTACCGTTTCACGCCGCTAGCGTGCCCAACATCCCCCCTCCGTGCGCCCAACGCCTTTTCACCCCATTTTTCACGTGCAGCCGCCCCCATGACGTCATGCTGACGTCATTAATGACCTCAGCATTTCCATTACGCGTTTTTACATTTTTTACTCATTTTTTCTCTCCATCCTCACCTATAAATACCCCACTTTCCTACACTTCAAAACACACCTCAAAACACACTTCTCTCTTCTTTCTTTCTCTCCATTTCTTAGTTTTTAGTTTTTTTTAGTTTTTCTTATGTTTTAGTTAGTTTTGCTTAGTTTTAGAGTTCTTTCCTTTTTGGGAAGAACTAGTTATGTTTTTGTAATTTATTAGCTTTTTGATTCAATAAATGGGAGTGCAAATTCCGTTTGGAGGTTTTCTAGCAACAGGAATGGCATCGAAGTATTGTAAGAATTTTATTTTCTTTGCAGTTATTTTTTATGCTTTATTCTTACATGTTATATTTAATTTGTCTATGATTAAATTTAACTGTGCTAGCTGTTTGTAAAAATGATATAATAATAACGTTGTTATGCTTAAATATTAAATAGGTAAAAATCTCTAAAATGAATTGATTTTATTTTTATTCAAGATTTTATATTAAGAATGTTAGAGAAATATTTTATTTTTCATTCCAAACTTAAATCTGAAAATTAGATTTTAAGGTTTAGTTATCCAGTCTGATTTAGAGTAGTGCTCTTTTATTTGTTGGTACAATCGCCCGGTAGTTAGAGTGAAGCTCTATTTCAAAAGTTTTTATAAGAATTATTATCTGAAAATGTATTGACAACACGTTTTCAGTAGTAGTTTTAAAACTTGAAAGTTAGTACTCGGATAACTAAATTCTTAGGTTTAATTTGGACACTTTGAATAAAGTTTAAATTGTCTAACCCCACCAAATGTGGTATTTAAATGGTTCATTTTCAATCTCTTAGAAAAAGGAATTAATTTAATTAACCAAATTAGTTATCAACCCCACCCATAGGTGTTAATTGATTTGTTTAGTTAACAAAGAATATCTAACCCCACCAAAGGTGGTATTCATACAAAAAAGGGAGAATCAATAAATATCAATTCATATCTTTAATAACCTAGATAATACGAGCAAGCATAATTAACTTAGTTATTATATCCATAAATACTCCACTATTTATAAAAGATAAAATTTGTATGAATGTTTATTGAATCTATGTTTAATTTTATGAAAGTAGATTAAAACACAAAAAACCCAAAATATCGTGACAGGATGTTTAGGATTTAATTTCGTTTTTAAAAGTTTGAATAATAAATTAAAGACCACATACATTCCTTCCTTAGATCGACCTTGGGAGTATACTTATCATTTTCTACGAAATGATTCGTGCACTTGGGAGAGTTTTATAAATATAAAACCAAAATATTGGCAGGATCGGCGATGCCGGTTATCGTTCATCAGGGTACTATCAAGAGTTTTGTCGAGGTGAAATTAAACAAGCTGCGACTATAATGGATTGGGATAATGCTAGACATTTTGTCCAATTTTTGAAAGTTTTTTATGAAGCTACATTAATGTTTTCTGGATCTTTATATGTGACTTCTAATTTCTTCTTGGATCGTATTTGTTATATTCATGATCAACTTGATATGTGGAGTAAATGTGAGGATTATATTATGATGAAGATGACTAGTGATATGAAGGTAAAATTTGACAAATATTGGGGAGGAATATCTAAAATGAATATGATGTTATTTGTGTCTGTTTTACTTGATCCTAGGCATAAAGAGTGTTCTTTACATCTAAGTTTGCTAGAATTGTGTAATGGGGATGAGATTGAGGCTTCAATGAGTTCAAAAAGGGTAAAAAAATTTACAAGATATGTACACGGAGTATCGTAAAGCATATTTTCCCTCAAACACAGAAGAATCTTCTCAACCTTTAGAAATGGGTACAAAAGGTTTTGGTTTAGAAGCAGATGCATTCCAACTTTATACTTCTCGTAAGAGAAAGCATTTAAAAGAAGTTCATATTATGGAAAACAAATCTGAAGTGGACAAATACTTACAAGAAGCATTGGTTGATATAGATGATGAGAAATTTGATCTTTTAAGTTGGTGGAATGTTCATTTCTCAAGATTTAAGAATTTGTCTTTGATAGCTCGAGATGTATTGGCCATACCGGTATCTACTGTAGCATCTGAATCTACATTCTCTACTAGTGGTCGTACAATTAGTCCATACAGTAGTTCTTTATCTTCTAAAATTGTACAATCTTTGATTTGCACTCAAAATTGGATTCGTTAATCTCCAATCATTAATATCCAAGAGTCACTTGATGAAATTGAAGCTCTAGAATCATGTATATTGCATAAAACTTTCAAATATATATATATATATATATATATATATATATATATATATATATATATATATATATATATATAGATTTATTTGTTATCAAATATATATTATTATGTTTATTAGCTTATTATTTATGTATATTTTTAACTTTTTAATTTTTCATTGTGTAGATATTCTTGATGGTATTGGTGACTTAAACCTTGAATTATTATCAAAAAGAGTTGTTGTTATTAATGTTCGTAGAGTGAAGTTAATTTATGTAATTGATATTTAATTTTTTGGATTTAAATTATTACTATGTATATTTGGAGTTAAATTATGTAATTGATGTTTAATTTTTTCTTTTTGATTATTTTTGTTGAATTATTTTTAATCATGTTGTTACCTACTTTTTTAATTTGTATAAAAAATATTTTTATTTTATATTTTTTGTATTTTATGTAATTTTTATTTTATATGTTGAAATTATAAGAGATTTGGATTTGTTCAGATTGACGTTTATACCGGTTTAGATTAGATTGATATTTCATAATTTGTTTATTTATGTAATGTTTTTAATAGATTTAAATTAAAATTTTAGATTGAATAATTTTCGGATTGGATCGGATTCAGATTGACTTAAAATTAGCAAATTTGGATTTTTTGGATTGGCATGTACAACGGATTGGATTCGGATCATATAATTTTTGGATCGGATCAGATCAGATTCAGATTTGTTTGGATTGATATGTACATCAGATCAAATTTGGATTGAATAATTCATAATTTGCTTCGGATCGGATCAAATTCGAATTGACCTAAAATTTGTAATTTCGAACCGATGTTTATCCCTAGTTCGAGGTACGTTACTTTACATTTCCATTTACGAATGAATTCTATCAACGATGGTTCCGGTAAAAGATATTACGTACTCACGAAGAGATTTTTTTATGTATGTTATGAAACAAATACAAGAAAATTATTATAAAAATAAACATCTAAGAAATATTGAATAAAATAAGTTTAATTATTTTATCTATATTTAGACGAACATTCTAACAATTCTAGAGCTTACTAACTAAAGATATTTATCTATCACATGAATAATTGAATTTCAACTTACAAACGAACGAAAAAAAAGTTATTCATAAAAATTAAGAATAAGAGAATTTTTTTTAATATTATTAAGTTGATTATTTTTTAAGATATTTTATACAAGCATAGAGCTTAGCTATTTATAGTTAAAAAATCCATAAAATAATTCATAAAATTCCTACGTGGACTCTAATAATACACACAAAAGAACTTTAAATAAAAGTTTATATACGAGACTCTAGTAGTACATAAAAATTAAAAGTATAAACAAAATAAACTATTATTTTAGTAGAACTCTAATAAAAAATCATAAACAAAATAAATTATTTTCTCTTTTCTAATTTTGTCTCGTATTACTATAACTATGGATCTTTGGGTGATAATTGTGTGCTTTTTAATCTTCATTGGTTTTGTTTTATGGGTTCTTGAACACAAATTTTTTTTAGCATTCTCATAAATATAATTTATCAACAGAGTGAGACGGGATCAAAGACTCCCTTTTATTCACTATTCATGATTTAGAAGGTATCTTTTATCTCCACTTAACATCCTTACAGGGACATAATAGGAATCCTAATGGAAAATAAGGACTCTCAAATGAGAAATGAGGATCTAATTAATATTTTAAATAATATTTTTAATTTTTAATATTTTTTAATTTTTTATTATAAAAGATATTTTATAAAAAATAAACCAATAATAAATATTTTGTAATGAAAAAAATAAATTTTTGAGGTATAATAAGTAATATGTTTATGAAAAGGACAAAAATAATAAATACATAATTCTTTTATATTAAAAATAAAATCTTGTTATAAATTAGTTTGAAATAATAATAATAAATTATAAAATAATTATAAGATTTTATATTTTTAGAATTTAAATAAATAGTTTAAATAATTTTTATAAAATATATTTTTGTTTTAATAGAATAAAAATATAGTTTAAAACTGAAATATAAAATATATAATATATTGGTTTGAGTTTAAATGTAATTAAATCTGTAAAAAAATTAAATTTTTATATATGTATTAAAATAAAGTATCTAATTTTGGGGAATGAGGTTAGGAATACAATCTAAATCTTTGTCTCACCTTATATTATAAAATATGAATACTCAATTTTTGTTACCCATTTTCCATTTTATTGCCATCATTCTTGACTCTAATCGGATAATCCCAATAGTGATTTGTTTCGTCAAGAAAAATTGACAACCCTAGGTCGGAGGATGATGATTGTGAGTAGATATGTCAAACAAGATGTTTAGTCCAACTCGACTTATTATAGGTTGATTCATTGAGTTCATAAGTTAAAAAAATCATAGCTCACTTGAACTCGTAAACAACTCACTAGTTTATTTAACAAAAAACAATTGAATTAAAAGACTAATAAATAATAATAAAAATATTAAAATATAATTATTAATTATAATTATAAATTTGATAAGAATAATAATATTAGTAACATTAATAAATAGAAAAAGTAACAACTTATTTTTGGAAAAAAATAAAAAAAATTAAATTTATATTAAAATATTTCAATTAATATAGAATTTGAAGACAAGTAGTAACTTAAAAATATACACAATATAATTGAGGTTATATGAGATAATTATTAACTTAGATTGAAATTTAAATTACAATTAAATCTATATATTATTAAAAATATCAAATAGTCTATTTTATAAAAAAAATGTTGTATTTCAATAATGTTATATTATAAAATTTTAAAATTTTTAGAAACTTTATTCCCATTTTATTAAATATTGTTAATATTATATGAAACATTTTTAAAATATGAAATTTACTAATTCATAAACTATTATGATTTATTTAATATATTATTAGAAATCTATAGAAGTATAATTTCTATGAAATCTTATGTCTGTGATTTCATGTTTTCTATAGAAAATTATACACATTTTGCTTATGATTATTCAAGTCTAGAAGAACATTTTTTTTACTCATTTTTAAAATGTAAACTATGTTAATTAACAATTTTTTATGAATTATTTTATATATTATTAAAAGTTGTAGAAGTTTAGTTTCTAATAAATTTCACAGTTTGTGATATTGATTTTTTTGTATAGAAAGTTATGCATATTTTATTAATGATGATTTGATTCATAAGAATATTTTTTAGTCATTTTTAAAATATAAACACTACTAACTCAATATTTTTTATGAATCATTTCATATACCATTAAATTTTTACGAAGTTTACTTTTTAATAAATTTTACGTATATCATTTTGAGTTTTTTTTATAGAAAGTTATATTCATTTGACTAATGATTGTTTAAATTTAATAAAATATTTTGATGAATTTTAAAATATAAACTCTACTATCTTACAAAATATTATGGATCACTTCATATACCATAAGAAAATTTTAAAAGTCTAGTTTATAAAAAATTTAAAGTTTTTTATGGTTTGTGATTTCAAATTTTTTATATAATTTTTTTTATATAAAGTTATGCTCGACTTAGTTTAACTCATCATAAAATTTAAAAATTAAAAATTAGGAATTAGTTATCAAACAATCAATATCTAATTTTTAATTTTTAATTTTCAAAATTAAAGCTAGAAATTTGTTATTATATAACTTTTTTAAAAAAAATATTTTGAAATTGAAAATTTAATTTTAAAACTCATGACTTAAAAATTAGAAATTGTTATCAAACTTGGTCTAAATATTTAAATAATTTAAATGAGTTCAATAAAAAAAATTAAATGAGCATGAGTTGTCTAACTCATCTTACATATAAATGAATTGATTAGATAAATTGAGCTGAGTTAGAGTTCATTTAAAATGAGCTAAGTTTGAACGAACATAACCAATCTAACTCATTTAACATATCTAATTTTGAGGTTATCGATACATGAATGTGTGTAATTATATTTACATATGTCGTACTTGTAATACAAGTGACAAATTTATTTTGTTCTTTATTAGATATAATTATATTTAGTGATGAATTTTTATTTGTTTGCTAAAATTTTCGTCACCATTGAACTCTTTTCTTGTAACGTGAAGTTATATTCATTCAAATGAAATATAGTTAAATTTTTTGATGTTATAAGGAGAAAAAAATAAATTAGAAATTTATGTACATGTAAAAAATATTCAAGAAAATTGGTTAAAATATGATAACGATTTTGATTTTTTATTTATGGTCAAACAATTAATTTTGTGAATGAAACATATTTTTTGTAAAAATTCAATTAATTTTTTTTAAATAAATCATGTTCTTGCAATATTATACATACAAAAATTATGAGTTAATTAAAAAATATTTGATAAAAATGAAAAAAGTTTAAAATTTAAAACATGATTAAAAATATATCTTATTTTTAAATATTTATAAGTTATCTTATATTTTAGTGATGATTTGGTTGGTGTTTTGATTATATTTTGGTTCTGTTTTTTAATTTTGGTGAGTTATGATTTCAGATCATGAACTCTTTGTACTGATCTTGACTCTGTTTTCATGTTCATGTTTTTGCACTATACTGTTGTCTGTTTGTTCTAGTTTGTTTGTCTTGCATATTTTGTTGTTCAGTGTGGTGTATCGACTTCTATGGCATTATTTTTTGTGCTATTTGCCAAATTGGTTAATGCTGGTATTGCAAAAATTAATGCTCTACCAGTCTCTCACTAGTATGGATTACTAGCAATGTTAAGTTTGATATTTCTTGTGGTTGCTTTCTTGCAGTTTGATGTAGGAGTCCTTAAGGTTGTTGTGTTTAGTTTTATGGTGTTTTCTTTACTTATGATTTCTATACTTAGTTTTGGCCAGTAGAATTTTAATGAAATTTCGCTTCTACTTGACCAAAAAAAAAACCACTTACTAAATTACTGCCTTTGGTTTCGGAAGCTTACTTCTCTTATTAATAATATTTATAATTTATATGATTCTCCACATTTTTTTTTGTTTAATTGATTTGTTTTAGTATGTGTGATTTGTATTTTTATATTTTAAAAATATTTTTTGATTCATTTATTAAGAAAAATTAAAATCTTTATAAAGTGAAATTGAAAAAAAATACATATTTAATTGTCCAAACAACAATAAATTCAAAAATTTGAGTTTAAACATATAAAATAAAATACACTTCTTTTTTTGCAAAAGTTAAAATGATTAACTGTATCTCATAATTCTTTTTCTTAAATAAAGTTTTGTTTTAAACATTCTTAGCGCGATACATATATATTATTTTTCAAGTAGTGTAAAAAACATATATTTTTCAATAGTTTTTTATCTAATTAATTGAATATCTAATATCATATGAAAGTATAGTTTTACTATCCTTAAAAGTTAACTTAATATATTCATAATAATATTATACTTAATTAATGTTAAAAATTATTATTACGAAGGAAAAAAGAAAAGGAAAAAAATGAAAAGAGAAAAAAATGAAATCTGTATGTATATTTTTCTTAATACAAAAAGAATACAAAAATACTCTTATTTATACAATTGTAAACAAATGAAAATAAGACACATGGCATAACAGAAAAACAATATTCTAACACTCCCTCTCAAGATGGAGAATAGATGTTAATCAGTCCCATCTTGTCTAGCAAACCTTTGAAAATGGAAGGATGAAGAGCCTTAGTGAATATATCTGCCAATTGATTCCGAGTAGAAACATGTAATGTCTTCAAAACTCCTGCCTGAATTTTATCACGAACCAAATGACAATCTATTTCTATGTGTTTTGTTCGCTCATGGAAAACAGGATTTGCTGCAATGTGTAAAGCAGCTTGATTATCACAATATAGCAAGGCAGGTCTAGAATGACTTACCCCAAACTCTTTCAACAATGACAACAACCAAGTCAGCTCGCAGGTGGCATTAGCCATGGACCTGTACTCAGCCTCTGCTGAAGACCGAGAGACTGTAGTTTGTTTCTTAGACTTCCAGGAGATCAACGAGTCTCCTAAAAATACACAATAACCTGATATGGAACGTCTACTGTCAGCACAACCAGCCCAATCAGCATCAGAGAAAACTTTGAATTGAACTTCAGTTGTTGTAGATAGATCACTTTCAGCATAAGCTCTAAGTTCTACTTCAGATTTAGAAGGAAGAAAAATACCTTGTCCAGGAGTCCTTTTCACATATTGCAAAACTCTTTGTACAGCTTTTAAGTGAGGAAGTCTTGGTTGAGACAAGAATTGGCTAAGTCTATTAACAGCATATGATAGATCCGGCCTAGTGATGGTGAGGTATAATAACTTCCCAATTAACCTCCTATAAAGAGAAGCATCAGGCAATAAATCCCCTTCATCTTGACTTAATTTCAGATTTGGTTCCATAGGTGTAACCGCTGGTTTACAACCTAGGTATCCTGTGTCAGCCAAAAGTTGCAATGCATAAGACCTTTGTGAAACCAATATGCCCCTCTCTGTTCTACCCACTTCTAAACCAAGAAAGTAACGCAAAGTTCCAAGATCTTTCAACTTGAATCTAGCATTAATCTTACTCTTCAAGTGTTGAACAGCCACATCATCACTGCTGGCTATAATAATGTCATCAACATAGACAAGAATAACCATGAAAACTGATCCCTTGTTGCTGATAAACAAGGAATGATCAGTTGCTGACTGACGAAAGCCTTCTTCAATCAAGGCACTAGAAAATTTTGCATACCATTGCCTTGATGCTTGTTTTAAACCATACAAGGACTTGTTGAGTTTGCAAACAGCATTAGGAGGTAGCTGTTTCTCCCCCTTATGGCTATAACCTTGAGGAATAGTCATATATACTTCTTCAGAAAGGTCACCATGCAAAAAAGCATTATTAACATCCAATTGATGTAAAGACCAACCATGGATTGAAGCTAAAGCAAGTAAAAGTTTGACAGTAACAAGCTTTGCTACAGGAGCAAAGGTATCAAAATAATCAACTCCCTCTTGCTGATTATACCCCTTTGCAACAAGTCGCGCTTTGTATCTTTCAACAGTCCCATCAGCCTGAAACTTGACTTTATACACCCATTTACAACCAATGGCGTGATGTCCAGCAGGTAAAGAGACAATAGACCATGTATTATTGAGTGCTAGGTGATGAGCGAAAACCGGCATCGCCGATTCTCGCAAATACTTTGGTTTTAATATTTGTAAATTCTCGCAAGTGCACGAATCATTTCGTAGAAAATGATAAGTATACTCCCAAGGTCGATCTAAGGAAGGAATGTATGTGGTTCTTAATTTATTATTCAAACTTTTAAAAACGAAATTAAATCCTAAACATCCTGTCACGATAGTTTGGTTTTTGTGTTCCTAATCTAATAACATAAAATAAACATATATACAGATTAATTAAATATAATAAAAAAATAAACATAGATACAAATTCAATAAATAAATATAAATACAGATTCAATAAATATTCATGCAAATTTTATCATTTATATTAGTGGAGTATTTATGGATATAATAACTAAATTAATTATGCTTGCTCATATTATCTAGGTTATTAAAGATATAAATTGATATTTTATTGATTCTCTCTTTTTTTATGAATACCACCTTTGGTGGGGTTAGATATTCTTTGTTAACTAAACAAATCAATTAACACCTATGGGTGGGGTTGATAACTAATTTGGTTAATTAAATTAATTCCTTTTTCTAAGAGATTGAAAATGAACCATTTAAATGCCACCTTTGGTGAGGTTAGACAGTTTAAACTTTATTCAAGGTGTCCAAATTAAACCCAAGAATTTAGTTATCCGAGTACTAACTTTCAAGTTTTAAAACCACTATTGAAAACATGTTGTCAATACATTTTCACATAATAATTCTTATAAAAACTTTTGAAATAGAGCTTCACTCTAACTACCTAGGGCGATTGTACCAACAAATAAAAGAGCACTACTCTAAATCGACCGATAACTAAACCTTAAAATCTAATTTTCAGATTTAAGTTTGTAATGAAAAATAATATATTTCTCTCTAACATCCTTAATATAAAATCTTGAATAAAAATAAAATCAATTCATTTTAGAAATTTACACCTATTTAATATTTCTATAAGCATAACAACGTTATTATTATATCATGATTATAAGCAATGACGCAGTTAAATTTAATCACAGACAAATTAAATATAACATGTAAGAATAAAGCATAAAAATAATCAGAAGAAAATAAAATCCTTACGTAACTTCGACGCTATTCCCGTTGCTAGAAAACCTCCAAGCGGAATTTGCACTTCCATTTATTGAATCAAAAATCTAAATTATTACAAAAACATTACAAGTTCCTCTCAAAAAGAGAAGAACTCTAAACCTAAGAGAATTGAACTAAAAACTAAGAGAAAAACTAAGAAAAGCTTAGAAACTAAGAAAGAAACTAAGAAAAACTCAAAAACTAAGAAATGAGAGAAAGAAAGAAGAGAGAAGTGTGGTTTTGAGGTGTTTTGAAGGTGTGTTTTGAAGTGAAGGGAAGGGGGGTATTTATAGATGAGGATGGAGAGAAAAAATGAGTAAAAAATGTTAAAAAAATATTAAAAAATTAAAAAACGTGTAATGGAAATGCTGAGGTCATCAATGACGTCAGCATGACGTCACAGGGGCTGCTGCACGTGAAAAATGGGGTGAAAACGTGTTGGGCGCGGAGGGCTGGCTGCCAGCCTTGTGGCCATTGTCATTGCCGCGCGTGAATGATAACTTCGCGCAATGCCGCGCATGAACGATAACCCCGCGCGTGCTGCGCGCATGAATAGTACCCCATGCGATTTGGGGTGGAAGTGAGTCTTCAAGCGGCGGCCTTGCTGCGTTTTCTCCTTTTTGACATTTTTGACCTTTTCGACCCATTTTGTCCAGTTTGTCCATATTTGTTGACCTTTCCCCATTTATTTATTGATATTTTTGTGATGTATTGCTTCAAGTATTACTATTTGAGTCTTTAAATTGCGTTTTTAAGCCAAAATACCTGAAAAACAATAAAAATACCCGTGATTCTGAAAAAGACAAATTTATATAAATATATGATAAAACATATAAATATATATATTTTTAATCAATTAATTTGCATAAAATCATGGTTATTTTAGTGCTTTTTGAGCACTCATCACTAGGGCGTGTAACTCATTAGCCATAGCTTTATCCCATTCAGGGATACCAGAAGCTTGAGAGAAAAATTGAGGCTCAGGTGTGTTAGAGATGGACATAACTGCCGCCTTAAAATCCCCTTTGATCTTGTCATAACAGAGAAAATTAGAAATAGGGTGCTGAGTAGAATGATGATTGACAAGAGAATCATGAAGAACAGAACCACAATGATAAGCCTGCAAATAGCTTGGCTTTTTAACACAACGTTGTGATCTAGTAGAAAGTGGAACAGAAACAGTCATAGGTGAGACTAAATCAGAAGAAGCAGCAGGAACAACAGGATGCACAATATCAGAAACATCAGTCGGCTCAGAACAAGGAGAAATATTGTCAAGAACAGACAAAGGAAGAACATTGTTGGAGAATAAAGCACCAATATCAGCAGAGGAACTATTGACAACTAGAGGAAAAATGGTCTCATGAAACACAACATCACGAGAAGCAAAGGTCTTATTACTCTCTAAATCCAGCAGCTTATAGGCTTTCATCCCAAAAGGATAACCAATAAGAATACAAGCTCTAGATCTAGGAGAAAACTTGTCACGTTTACTCAACAAAGTGGAAGCATAGCATAGACAACCAAAAGAGCGCAAGTGATCATAAGAAGGAAACTTATTATTCAGCACTTCAAATGGAGTTTTAGAACTTAGAACAGGAGATGGCAGCCTATTCATAAGGTGAGTAGCAGTCAAAACAGTATCACACCAATAAGAGAGAGGAATACCTGACTGAAACAGAAGAGCACGAGCAATATTAAGTAGATGCTGATGTTTACGCTCAACAACTGAGTTTTGTTGCGGCCTTTCAACACAAGATCGATAATGAACAACCCCTTTAGAGTTGTAGAAATGAGTCAAATCCAATTCCTTAGCATTGTCTGAACGAACTCCTTTGATATGCTTCCCATATTGAGTCTGAATCAGCATAAAAAAATTTGGAATAATCTTCTGAGCCTCAGCTTTAGTATGTAAAAGGAAAACCCAAGTATATCTTGAAGCATCATCAACAATGGTTAAAAAATATCGAAAACCTTCATTAGATATTACTCGAAATGGACCCCATACATCAACATGAATGAGATCAAAAGGTAAAGCTGAAAGTTTATTATTAGAAGTAAACGACAAACGTTTTTGCTTTGCAAGAGGACAAACAGTACAAAGAGGCCTTTTTTCAGCTCTAAAATTGAAAGAAGGAATCTTATCCTTATGCTGAGAAACCAAACAAGAAGGATGTCCTAGACGATAATGCCATAACATCTCAGTGGACAAAACAGAAGAAGCATTACAAGCAATAGCAGAGTTAGGACTAGGTTGATACAAAGTTGAAACACTAAGATGATAGAGATGCCCCACTCTTTTACTCGTCCCAATCTTCATGCCCTGAGTATCCTGAATCACACAGCCATCATCATGAAAAATTAACGAACATGAGAGGCTCTTTATGAGTGAACTAACAGATATTAAGTTGTATCTGAAAGAAGGAACATAGAGCACTTTAGATAAAACTAAGGAAGGCGATAATCGAACAGAGCCTATCTTAGAAATGGGGGCAGAATGTCCAGTAGGCAGAAGCACAAATGTAGAAATATAGTTGTTATCAAAAGAATCAAACAAACTCAAATCATGACAAACATGATGAGTAGCACCTGAGTCAATAATCCAAACATTAGCTGATATAAGAGAAGAAATACCAGTGAAGTTTGACACTACAGGCTGCTGTTCTTTAGTATCCTGAGAGATCCCCTGCATCTGAGTACTTAACAGAGATATCAAATGTTGGCAATCACTAGCAGTTAAAGCATGCAAAGGAGAAGTATTGTTATTGAAATTCTGGTGATTCTCTGGATTAACTTGAGTTTCAGCAACAAAAGAAGTCTGATTAGCTAGGGGCTTTGAAGAACTTGTCAGATTGGAATACCCTGGATGACTACTTGTTTGGCCCTTAGAAAAATCTCCAGAACGACCTTTTGGTTTAAAACCAGGAGGATATCCATGAATTTTGTAACATTTATCCACTGTGTGACCAGAAAAACCACAGTGTGTACAGACCGGTTTGTCCTTCTTTCCCTTATAAGCATTGTAATTGTTATTAGATACTCCATAAGATGCTGAAATAGGAGGCAGAGATGAACTAGAAAAATGCATAGATCGTTGTCTTTCTTCTTGTATGACCAGAGAAAAAACTTTGTTAATCGAAGGCAATGGATCACTCATCAGAATTTGAGCCCGGATCTGACTAAAAGACTCATTCAAACCCATAAGAAATTGTAAAACATAGTCTTCATGTTGATAATCTGTCAAACTTTTCATTCCTCCACAATTACATACTGGTGCAGGTCTAAAATCACGTAATTCATCCCAAAAAATCTTTAGTTTGGTAAAATAAGCACTAACATCATTAGAACCCTGTGTGAGTGCGTGAATTTGTTGCTTTAGTTGAAAAATTCTAGGACCATTGCTCTGATTGAACCGATCATGAAGATCAATCCACATACTTCGAGCATCATGAATATACATAATACTATCTGCTATGTCTTTGCAAACAGCATTCAAAATCCACGACATAACCATGTTGTTACAACGAGACCAAAAATGATACAAATTATCCCCAATTTCTGGTTTAACAATAGATCCATCAACAAATCCAAACTTGTTTTTAGCAATAAGAGCTATAATCATAGATCGATGCCAAGAGTTGTAATTACTACCTGTTAGAGGATTCGAAACCAAGCCAAGCCCTGGATGATCTCCATTTCCGAGATAGAAAGAACTGTTGGAATCTTCGTGAATACGATCAGTACTATCCAAAACCGAGAAGGAATTTTCATTGCTCCGATTGCCTCCACGAGCTCTTCCTCCACGAGCCATTGAAGAACAATCAAGAATCAAGAATCAAGAAGAAAGAAATATCAGCGAGAGTGTTTTTCTTTTTTTTTCGCTCTGATACCATATTACGAAGGAAAAAGAAAAGGAAAAAAATGAAAAGAGAAAAAAAATGAAATCTGTATGTATATTTTTCTTAATACAAAAAGAATACAAAAATACTCTTATTTATACAATTGTAAACAAATGAAAATAAGACACATGGCATAACAGAAAAACAATATTCTAACAATTATCTCTAATATTTAGTTTTTTTTGTCTATCACATTTCACGCGACAATAACCACACATAAAATACTTTGGATAAAAAAGAATTTCATTTAGTTATTTTGTTGTTATTTAATTCTGTGAAGATATGAATAACCCAACTTTTTACACTCAACGCTCGTTTATAGTTGAGAGAGAAAGAAATTAAATTACTCCATATTAAATCTCAACCCATATTTACCCATCATTTTGTTATTAATTAGAGTGATTGTCAAGTGTTTCCAGTAGGTTACCCTAGGGTAATGTTTCAAGGGCGATCTTAGATATAACTAAAGGAGATGCTACGAATAACATAACAAAAATGTGGTTTGGGAAGTTATCAGTGTGTCCAGATCCAAATAATAAGCAGGTTTCTTCAAACAACAATCTTGGTCTTGAAAGGTTTAAGGGCTTATTCCTCATATTAAGGATTGCTTCACTCTCAGCTCTTTGTACCATTTCTTGTTATGTTCCTTTTTCGAGCACAAAAACGTATGCATGAACACTAGTAAGTACTACTACTAATGGAGACCTCTCAATATGTGGAAGATTTCATCTATTGCTTAGAATGTTTTATCAATGGGATTTGAATCCAATTATTTTAAAGCTAGTTGAATCTAGTTCATAATAAGCAAAGATGAGAAGCATTAAATTTATGATGTATTTGGTTGGCGAGAATAGAAAGGTGTTTGGTTGTGTTGAAAAATGAGTTAAGAATGACATTAATTCCCAAATGAGAAAGAATCACAATTCATTATCCCCTTTAGGAATCATGATTTCATTCCCATCTCAATTTTTTTCAATTTTACCCTCATTCCAAATATAACCCTAAATCTCAAAACCTTAAACACTAAACCCAAAATCCCAAAACATTAAACCCAAATTCCAAATCCTAAATCCCAAAACCCAAAACCCTAAAACCCTAAATCCCAAATTCTAAAACCCTAAACCCTATTTAGAAAAATAATAATTTTAACCCTAAACCTTAACCCACAATATAACCCTAAACCCTAAATCCCAAATCCCTAAATCCTAAATCCCAAATCCCAAACCTCAAAACCCTAAATCCTATTTAGAAAATAATAATTTTAATAATATATTTTATTTTTAAGTAATAATTATTAGAAAAAATAATGATTTTAATAATGTATTTTGTTTGACAAAAAAATAATAATTAAATGATATTATTTAAATTTTACTAAATACAGAGGTATTAAGGTAATTTATAGTTTTTTTTCGTTCCATTCCATTCTAGTGGCAAAGCAAACATTGTAATACTAATTCATTTTTTGATTCCAGTGGTCAAACCAAATAACATTATTTTCTTTCCATTCTATTCTATTCTCATTTCGATTTCGATTCCATTATGTGAACCAAACGTCACCTTAGGTCATCTTCAACCAAACACCCATATGATGAATTTTTAGTCCCTAATACTTTCAAACAACAATGCTAATTAAGTTGTTAACCAAAAATAGATTCCAATAACTTAGATATTCAAGAAACACCCAATCTTATAATATTTAAAGTGTTTTGTCTCATTTAATCTCATATCTTATTTAGTGTCTCTAATATACTTATAATATAATATTGCAGTAGAATAAGAGAATAACATAATTCAATAATACTTTGATATATTATTCTTTTCCAATTAGAGGTATATATATTGATACAAACAATATTTTAAATAGGAAAAAATCTTCATACTAATTACAGATATAAATGAACATAATTATATAACATGTCAACTATGTATATAAGGCAAATATCACCACAATAAATTATCAAAATTAATAGGTCAATTATATAAATAAATAATAAGTAACAAATAGGAAATAATTTTTATAGCGATGCAAGACTCTCCTTCAAGTTAGAGCATATATATCGATCATGCCAAACTTGTACATTGAGTTGTTAAATACTCCTCCAGGAAGGACATCTGCTAATTATTCTTCTGAAGATAAAAATGAGAAAAAAATAATCCTTCTATCTAGATTTTCTTTAATGAAGTTGTTTGGGCTTATGGAATGACCTGACGTCAGCCCTAACCTTGAGACGTCAACCCGAGACTTGTGTCAAATCAAGCCTTAAGATGTCAGCTCGAGCCATAAGATGTCAGCCCGAGCCTTAAGACATTTGCCCGAACCATAAGATGTTAGCCCAAGCCTTAAGACGTAAGCCCGAGTTTTACGTGTATTTTTCTTTGCTCTTATACCTCTCTGACATGTTGTAACATGTATGCCTTATGTAATCGACACATGTACAAGTTAAGCTCTCTATATACATGGGCTCCTTAAGAGATCCACACATTTTTCATTAATTGCTCTGAGTTCTTTCTAATTTCTCTCTCTGCAAGTCAAACCAATCCCAATATTGTGGTGCCCATCGTGGAGCTCAGATTCTGAGATCAAGCTTTAGCTTCTTACCCCATATTTTATAGGATTCACCCTGAGTTTTGAGAGAGACCTAAGAGACCAAACACCTTTTCCACTTACTAGTTATTCTCAGAATCACGATCACTTATTTCTCATCACCATGGTAGGGACACATACTAACGGTCAACTAAGACTAGCAAATGAGGAAGTAGCAGTCGCACTAGACAACACCTCATCAACATATGGTGAGGCCAGAACAAAGACTAACTCTCATAGAGAGCTAGCTCGTCAACTTCTCGAGTTAAGAAAAGAACTCGAGGAGACCAAGCAGGAAAATAGGTCACTTTGCTCCCAATCAGGAGGGGGAACCTCCGATGTTCAAATTGCCAACCCTATTGATAGAAATAGACCAGAGTGTGTCATGCCTGAGCTCAACCAGGGCGAATAAAAAGTTGAGGATGACTCCCTTTATGGTTCAGTAAGACCTAACAACAAGCAGTGGTTGCATGAGAGAAAAAGCTGGGAGGTGCAATTTCAGGCATTGGAAGAAGCCAAAAAAAGAAAGACCAGACCTTAAAATTGGCCAATGAAGGGCATGAAAAAGGAAATGTCCCTTATGATGTGGATAGGGATTGTGAGAAACTACGTGTCTCTCCTTTTTATGATGAAATAGAGCACGAAAAGCCACCACCCAAGTTAATTACTCCCAAGTGCCTAGATTATAAAGGGACCAACGATCTGGTAACTCACGTACAACACTTCAAGATGGTTATGGCCCTTCTGGGCCTCGCTCAAGATAAGAGAGATGTCATGATGTGTAAGCTGTTTGTTGCCACCCTAAATGATGGTGCACAAAAATGGTTCAATAATTTGGCACACCTTACAATATCCTCCTTCTCACAATTTTCCAAGTTGTTTATCACCAATTACGCATGCAACAAGCCATTGAAGAAGGAGTCATACCACCTAGGGTAGTGGCGAGTCTACTAAAGAATATATGAGAAGGTTTAGAGAAGAAAGGCTAGAGATATCAGACTACCTGAGCTCTGTTGTGATAGAGGCCTTGATGTGAGGTCTTCTAAGGGATTCTAATTTGTTTACAGAATTGAACAAGATGGTCCCACAAAATTTGGATGAAGCTTATGGAGAGGCAAGAAAATTTTTCAATCTGGAAAGAAAGCTAGATCTGGTTAAGAGCAGCAAGGAAACTATGAAGGTTATGCTAGGAAAAGGGAAAAGAAGGATGGGCCCAGATAAGGCAAACTAAGATGATAGGATAAAAAAAACAAGTGCTTCACAACAAATCATAGGTGGAGTAGCCAATGGTTCGGAAATAGGAGGCCTTGGGGGATGTCACTATCTCTCTTCAGGGTTCTACCCTTAAAAGTAAGTTTCGCTTAGGCAATGTTGAGAATGAAAGAGGAATCGAATGTCAGATGGCCAGAAAAATGAGGGCTTCCTTTAGGGACACATCTAAATGGTGTGCCTTTCACAAGGATATAGGCCATGAAACAAGAGACTACATGCATTTGAAAAAAAATGGAAGACTTGTTGGCTAGAGGATATTTAAAAGACCTCGTAGAAAGCGATAGTAGAAGAGGGCGACAGCCAGGACGTGAAATTTTGAAGCTACCTACTACGTCAGATAGAGGGAAAGACCCTTACAACAAATCCAATATAAGGACTATCCATACCATACATAGAGAGCCCGGGCTCAATGGGACCTCCAATAACTAGCGTAAAAGGTATGCCAAAGACTTGTGCAATTCCCCGGATGTTTGCAATCTAGAGAAAGAGAGGTCTTTTGTGGAAATCACCTTCACTGAGGTGGCAGAGACCTCGTCTCCCCACGAGGAACCCTTGGTAATCACTTTAAGAATATGATCCTACGATTTTTTTCAGATCATGATTGACATTGGGAGCTCAATTAACCTTCTTTTCCTGTTAACCACAAGGGCCCTAGGCATAAAAGAATGTGACATTGCAATAGGAGAGCTACCCCTGGTAGGATTCAATAGTAGCACCACCTATGCAATTGGAACCGTGGTGCTACCTATCATTGCTAAGGGATCTATAGTGATGACAAGTTTTGTTGTAATTGATATCCCAACTCACTACAATGCCATCCTAGGTAGACCAGGGATACACAAGATGAAGGCATTTATGTACACATTCCACCAAGTCATCTAATTACCGACTGAGGAGGGCATAAAAGAGATAGAGGGAGACCAAGAAAAAGACAGAAGTTATTATAACCCCACTATGAAAGAGGTCACTCTCAAGTAGCAAGATCTACCAATTGGAGATAAGGAGGACCTTACACTTCTCATGTACCTTAGTTTACTATCTTTATGTATCATCCTTGTATATTTATATATATATTAGGTGATTTCTTGCATGTAATCGCTCTCCCCCAATATACATGCTCATCCTTAAAAAAGGTAGAGCGCTCTTTTTCAAAGAGAGTTGATCACCTCGAGCTCAAACCAGGTAGAACATTATCCCTTAGAGAGTTGATCACCTCTAGCTCAAAAAAGGTAGAACACTCTCCCTCAGAGATTTGATCACCTCGTGCTCAAAAAAAGGTAAAGCACTCTTCTTCAAAGAGAGTTGATCACCTCTAGCCAAAAAAAGGTAGAACGTTCTCCCTCAGAGAGTTGATCATCTCGAGCTCAAAAATGGTAGAGCGCTCTTATTCAAAGAGAGTTAATCACCTCGAGCTCAAACCAGGTAGAGTTGATGAGTGCTCAAAAAGCACTAAAATTAACACGATTTTATGAAAATTAATTGATTAAAAAATATATATTTATATGATTTTATCATATATTTATATAAATCTGTCTTTTCGGAATCACAGGTAATTTTATTGTTTTTCAGGTATTTTTGTTTAAAAATGTAACTTAAAGACTCAAATAAGAAAACTAGAGGAAATACATCACAAATGTATTCATAAACAAATGAGAAAAATTCAACAAATATGAAAAAATTGGAAAAAATGGGTCAAAATGTCAAAAAGGAGGAAATCGGGCATGCAGCTATCCAGCCGCGCCGGCCAACGTGTGCAACATGCCCAGCCATACACACCCACGCCTATCAGTGCCCAATCCCGTGTGTGCCCCTGCTGCTTTCCGCACGTGCCTCTACGCGCCCCTGCTCCAGTTCGTGCACGCCATCACGCCTGCGTCATCATGATGTCATCACTTACTACTCCGCATTTCCTCCATTTTTAATCATTTTTCACCCACTTTTTATTCCTTTCCTCACCTATAAATACCCACATTCTCTTCATAACTAAACACACCTCAAAACATATCTTCTTTTCTCTTTCCTTATCTCATTTCTTAGTTTTTAAGTTTTTCTTAGTTTTTAGCTTTTCAGGTTAGTTTCTCTTAGTTTTAGAGTTCTTCTCTTTTTGAGAAGAATTAGATATGTTTTTGTAATTTATTTTCTTTTTGATTCAATAAATGGGAGTGCAAATTTCGTTTGGAAGTTTTCCAGCAACGTGAATAACATCAAAGTACTGTAAGGATTTTATTTTCTTTACAGTTATTTTGTATGTTTTATTCTTACATGTTATATTTTATTTGTCTGTGATTAAATTTAACTTTGTTGTCTGCTTCTAAACATGATATAATAATAACGTTGTTATACTTGCAAAATATTAAATAGGTAAAAATCTCTATAATGAATTGATTTTATTTTTATTCAAGATTTTATATTAAGAATGTTAGAGAGAAATATATTATTTTTCATTACAAACTTAAATATGAAAATTAGATTTTAAGGTTTAGTTATCCGGTCTGATTTAGAGTAGTGCTCTTTTATTTGTTTGTACAATCGCCTGGTAGTTAGAGTGAAGCTCTATTTCAAAAGTTTTTATAAGAATTATTATCTAAAAATGTATTGACAACATGTTTTCAGTAGTAGAACGTTCTTTCTCATAGAGTTGATCACCTAGAGCTAAAAAAATGGTAGAGCGCTCTTCTTCAAAAAGAGTTGATCACCTCGAGCTCAAAAAAAGTAGAACGCTCTTTTTCAAAGAGAGTTGATCACCTCAAGCTTAAACCAGGTAAATCGATCTCAATTAGAGAGTTGATCACCTCTAGCTCAAAAAAGGTAGAACACTCTCCCTCAGAGATTTATCACCTCTAGCTAAAAAAAAGGTAGATCACTCTTCTTTAAAGAGAGTTGATCACCTTGAGCTCAAAAAAGGTAGAACGCTCTTCTTCAAGAGATTTGATCACCTCGAGCTCAAACAAGGTAGAGCGCTCCCTCTTAGAGAGTTGATTGCCTCTAGCTCAAAAAAATCCTTTGCATGATGTAATCTTTTAATACCTTAGAATACGATACACTGCATCCATATGCTATTTACTAGGACAATGCATGAACTGACTAACCACATTAACAACATAAGCAATGTTAGGTCTAGTATGAGAGAGACAAATTAGTCTTCCTACCAAACGTTGATATCTCATTTTATCAATCAATACTTAATTAGGGTAAATCACAAGCTTTTGGTTTATCTCAATTGGTTTGCAATTGAGCATCCCAATTTTAGTTAATAAATCTAGAATATACTTCTTTTGTGATAATTAAATTTATCTCTTTGATCTTGCGACTTCAGTACCTAAAAAATACTTCAATTATCCTAAGACCTTCATCTCAAAATCTTTTGAAAGATATCTTTGTAGATCTTCTATCTTTCTTGAATCATTTCCTATGAATCATATCATCAACATATACCATTAGAACTGTAAACTTATCATTGTTGCTCTTGATAAATAAGGTATAATCAGAGTTACTCTATCTATATCCAAACATTCTCATTGCTTTAGAGAATATTCCAAACCAAGCTCTTAGTGATTGTTTCAATCCATGTAAAGACTTCTTCATCTTACACACTTTTCCAGTATTGTATGGTTTACACTTAATTTTTGATCGGATATCCATATACACTTCTTCCTCCAAATTTTCATTGAGGAAAGCATTCTTCATATCAAAATTGTGTAAAGGCCAATCTTTATTCGCAGCAAGTGAAATAAGAATTCAAATAGTATTGATTTTTGATATCGGTGCAAATATTTCTTCATAATCAATCCCATACGTTGTATATAACCTTTGACAATTAGTCTGGTTTTATATCTATCAATGCTCCCATCAGCCTTGAGCTTCAATGTGAAAACACATCGACATTCTACAATTTTTTTTCAATGGGCATGGAAAACACATCCCATGTTGAGTTCTTCTATAAAACTTCCAAATCTTCAATCATAGCCTTTGTCCAATTCGTATACTTTAAAGCTTCCTATACATTACTAGGAATATACACAGTGTATAATTGATCAACAACAAGTGCACGTAATTTGGATAGCCTATTGTTAGATATAAAACTAGCAACATGATATTTAGCTTTAGCTTTTATGTTTAATTTATATTTTTTTTGGAAGACTGATGAGTGCTCAAAAAGCACTAAAATTACCATGATTTTATGCACATTAATTGATTATATATATATATATATATTTATGTGTTTTATCATATATTTATATAAATTTATCTTTTTTCGAAATCACGGGTATTTTTATTGTTTTTCAGGTACTTTTGCTTAAAAACGCAACTTAAAGACTTAAACAGGAATACTGGAAGCAATACATCACAAATATATTAATAAATAAATGAGTTAAGGTAAAAAAAATATGGAAAAAATTGGGCAAAATGGGTCAAAATGGGTCAAAAAGGAGGAAATCGCCTCACCTAGCTGCCTTCCGTGCACACTGCTACCATCTGCGCTCGAATCCACGCGCAGTCGCCCCCACGTCATGCGACGTCATCAATTTCACTACTTTGCATTTCAACTATTTTTTATCATTTTTTCACCCACTTTTCTACCCATCCTCACCTATAAATACCCTCATTCTCTTTACTTCATACCACACCTCAAAACACATTCTCTTCTCTCTTTCTTTCTCTCTTTTCTTAGTGTTTTTAGTTTTTCTTAGTTAGTTTCTCTTAGTTTTAGAGTTATTCTCTTTTTGAGAAGAACTAGTTATGTTTTTGTAATTTATTTGCTTTTTGATTCAATAAATGGGAGTGCAAATTCCGTTTAGAGGTTTTCCAGCAACGGGAATAACATTGAAGTATTGTAAGGATTTTATTTTCTTTACAGTTATTTTTATGCTTTATTTTTACATGTTATATTTAATTTGTCTGTGATTAAATTTAACTTTGCTGGCTGTTTGTAAACATGATATAATAATAACGTTTTTATGCTTGTGAAATATTAAATAGGTAAAAATCTCTAAAATGAATTGATTTTATTTTTATTCAAGATTTTATATTAAAAATGTTAGAGAGAAATATATTATTTTTCATTGCAAACTTAATTCTGAAAATTTGATTTTAAGGTTTAGTTATCCGGTCTAATTTAGAGTAGTACTCTTTTATTTGTTGGTATAATTGCCTGATAGTTAGAGTGAAGCTTTATTTCAAAAGTTTTTATAAGAATTATTATCTGAAAATGTATTGACAACATGTTTTCAATAGTGGTTTTAAAACTTGAAAGTTAGTACTCGGATAATTAAATTCTTAGGTTTAATTTGGACACCTTGAATAAAGTTTAAACTGTCTAACCCCACCAAAGGTGGCATTTAAATGGTTCATTTTCAATCTCTTAGAAAAGAATGAATTAATTTAATTAACCAAATTAGTTATCAATCCCACCTATAGGTGTTAATTGATTTTTTTAGTTAACAAAGAATATCTACCCCTACCGAAGGTGATATTCATACAAAAAAGGGAGAATCAATAAATATCAATTCATATATTTAATAACTTAAATAATATGATCAAACATAATTTACTTAGTTATTATAGCCATCAAGACTCCACTATTATAAATGATAAAATTTGCATAAATGTTTATTGAATCTATGTTTATTTTTATGTCTGTAGATTAAAAACACAAAACCCCAAAATATCGTGACACGATATTTAGGATTTAATTTCATTTTTAAAAGTTTGAATAATAAATTAAAAATCATATATATTTCTTCCTTAGATCGACCTTGGGAGTATACTTATCATTTTCTACGAAATGATTTGTGCACTTGCGAGAGTTTTATAAATATAAAACTAAAGTATTGGTAGGATCGACGATGTCGATTTTCGCTCATTAAAGACCCTTAGTAACCTTATGTAATCTCCTAAATTCAACAACTTCTAATATGGAAGACTCATCTAAATTGGAATATACTTGAGGTGGATCATTTTTAGCGAACTCTTCGATTGGTGATGTAGAAGGAGGGAATGTATTGTGTACCATCTTTATATGTGTCCAAAAACGATATCACATCCTGATCTATTTGGTATTCATTAGATGTAGGAATCTTACCATCCTTAATGTGTGAGACTAGTTTTACTGTTTCTTGAGATCGATATAATAGCTTCATTGCAATCGATAACAACCCTTGAAGGTTTATTTGTCGACATTGAGAGTGGTGTTACTTTCAATTGAGAACGGTCTCTATTGTCCTTTCCTCCAAAATGATCCTCAAGTTTTCTATTTCTTCAAACTCAAAGATAGGTTGAGGATTTCCTTTACATCCTACCCCCTTTAAAGAGAAGATTGGGAAATTCTCCTTGGTTAATAAGGTTCAGATTTATGAAAGAAAACATCAAGAGACACATGAATTGTATTTGTAAAGGGATTATAACAACGTAATCCTTTTGAAACTCTGCATAACCTACAAAATGCACTTCTTGGCACGTAGATTAAGCTTACTGCGTTGATGTTGAAGAATATGAACAAAAATTATGAATCCAAATACTCGAGGTTCCAAATTAGGTATAGAAGGAGCAGACAGAAGTTGCTAGAATCTGTTAGGGATTCTAAAACTCAATTACTCAAGAAACATTATGATTGGTAAGATATATTATTGATTTAATCGCTTTAATAATTTATGGAATTGTCATTTTAGAAGAAAATATTAGAGAAAATATAAGATTTTTGAATTTCAAGGTATATTCTTGACACATTAATTTATGGTTATGGTTATAATACTTCAAGTTGCATGCGTTCTTAGAAATTTGGGATTCTGAAAATACATGTTATTAACGGAGTGGCACTAATTAAATGCATAAACAAACAAATTTCAACTTATTATAAAGGAATTAACATAAATAATTACTCTTTTTTACAATTCTAACAAGACATTTATTCTATTTGGACGTGGAAACTCTTTTTATCTAAAATAATTTTATATTTGTTATATTAATTCTAACATTATTGATTTTATTTTTAATAATTTTTTAATTGATAGATAATTAATTATTTTTTCTATATAATTTTAATCATAATTTTATTAATATATGGTGCTTGTTTCTCATACAAATGATTTTTATAAATAATTTTCAACCATTGATTTGAATCCATTTAATAGTAAATATATGTCTTTTTATTTGATTTGATTTTTTTATTTTTAGTAGTTATTAATTAAATTTAAATTTTAAAATATAATAATATCTATATCTTTT
Source organism: Hippophae rhamnoides (assembly GCA_033030585.1). Classification (NCBI taxonomy): domain Eukaryota; kingdom Viridiplantae; phylum Streptophyta; class Magnoliopsida; order Rosales; family Elaeagnaceae; genus Hippophae; species Hippophae rhamnoides. The sequence goes on from CM065432.1 coordinate 52,914,765, forward strand.
ATTTATATCATATTTTATATCAATTTGTCTCTAAAATGAGCTCATATATATATAAATTTAACAATTTTATTACTCATCAAAATAAAATTATTAAATTATCTAAATAGTCATTTCTCTCCCGGAAGTAGACATATCACATATCTTTGGTAAAATACGTTATCTTACCTCGTATATTTTATGAACTAAAATTTATTAAATTTAAAAAAAAAATATTTAATATTTAGAAGATATATAATTAGTATAGAAGATAAGGATCAACTATTTTTCCGAAGGAAATGTTTTTAAATTCTTAGCCTCATCTTAGTAAATTTCACAAATAATATTTTTTTAGTTATAGAAATTGTGAAAAAAAAACTCTTTTATAGTTTTCTTTATAATTATTTTATCAATTATCTTAAATTTATTAATTTTAGTGACTAACTTATTGAGTAAAATATTTTTTTATCATAGTTGATAAAATTATTAAATATTATTTATTTTTATAATATTTAAATAATATTAATTTAAATAGAAATTAATACCACGTGTATTTGTATTTTTTATTAAATATTATATTTTAAATTATTAAATATAATATACTTAAAATTTCCATAAAAAATATTATATATATATATATATAGATAGATAGATAGGAAGCATTGCCGCCCCTGTATAATTAGGGCGTAAAAATGTATTTTTTATAATTCATTGAAAAAATAATTAATTTAAGAAAGAAAGGAATTAATTAAAATTTGCCTCCACAAACGACAAGACTCGCGAAAAAATGAATAGTGTAAGAGATTTTTCTTTTTTTTCCTTCCTTCCGTGTAGGTTAAAATTAATATAATAACGAAAGAATTTGTAAAATATTAACATTTAAATAGTATTAATTATTGTATTTAGAATAAAAGAATTTTTTTAAAAGATATGTTTAAACTTTAAAATTGACTTTTCTCTCTTCTTAAATTGTATTTTTATTAGCTTAGTTATATTAATTAGCATAATTTTTTAAAATAAATAATTTAATTATATAATTTATAAATTAAATATTATTTTTTATATAAAAATTAATTACTTTTAATCCTATTATTACTAAAATTATTATCAAAAATATTAAAATTAAACGTTTATAATCTCATAATTTTACATTATAATATGTGATATAATAAGTACTCGATTTAAAAATTATTAGATTTAAGTGTTTATTTATATATGATAATAATAAGATATTATAATTTTTTAAAAAAATTATAAAATTTATTGTAACTAGTATAATAATTATGACAGATTTTTAATAAATTATAAGATGAATGTAATAGTAAAATTATACTACTAGAACTTTTTTTTTTAAATAAAAATGGGATCTTTAGTATCTCGGACTCTTTACATACTCTGCTAATAAAGGGAATTATAAGGAAAAAATATCGCATCACACTTCTAATTATCATTATAAATATATATATATATATATATATATATAATTGTATATATGAATCTAGATCTTAGAGTACAAGAAATCTATTTTTTATAATTAATTGAAAAAAAAAGAATAAAGTAAAAGATAAAGGAATTTAGAACAAGATCCCACAATTCAAGAAAAAGATATGTTTAAACTTTAAAGTTGACTTTTCTCTCTTCTTGACTAGTTCTTTTATATTTGTTTGTATTCAATCAAGCTTGAAGGAAATTTGACTGATTCTCTACTACACCATAAATTCTAGAATAAATTTAAATAACTCATAAAAACTACGAGCTGCGTTGCTCAGAACTTTCCCCAACATGCCGCGACGTCAAAAAGATTTAAAGGTAGTAATTATAAATATGGTCCTATATATAAATTAACGTAATGCAAGAAAAGAGACTACGAAATGTTATTCAAGATATGGGGTGTAATTAAGGCTATGGAAAAACAAAAAAAATTATTGTTTATGCTATTCCTTTTCTATTGTATCTCTCTCAGATCTTCATTCTTTGGAGTCATGGTTGAAGCAGAGATTAACAAAACAATTGATATAAAAGTGGGCCTTGTGGTGGACTATGAGAGCTGGGTAGGGAAGATGGGTTTGGAATGTATTAAAATGGCTCTATCAGATTTCAACAACAACAACAACTCTCATATTGTTGCAGACAACAACACCAGATTAAAAATTGTTCTTCGTCACAGGAACTCCAACTCTGATGTTGTTGGAGCCGCTGCTGCTGGTACGTACTTTCTCTTCTCTCAGATCGATGCTTGCTTAATTTTTTATTTAAAAACTTATTTTTTAAATTAAATTAATTTAAAATACATGTCAAAGACAACCAAAAAAGAAAAATTAAAAAAGTGTAAGAAGAAAAGAAATATATAGGCTAGAATAATAATTTTAGATAAATAATGTCAAAAGACGAAAGTGTGTTGTAATTGTTCGTAGTTTTCTTAGTCAAAGTCATGCAAACCGACCTTAAAATACTTTTAGCACATTTTTATAATATTTAATATCTCATAAATCAAACAATTTCTTAAATTTTAGTAAAATTTAATCAATTATAATCAAAATATGGTTACTCTTCTTAATTATTACGGTATTTACATTTTAGTCTTTGACTGACTTGCGCAGATACACGTATATTTCTTTCAATCATTAATTTGTATCAAAACAAATATCGATAAACTAAAAAAAAATAAAAAATACCACCGATTAATAAATTAATTTAAATGATTATACTTAAATTTAATAATATTCAATTAAATAATAATTAATATAAAATAATATATTAAAAAAATTTAATATTGAAAAATATATGAGATGTTACTAATTTTATAATTACAAGTTTTAAAGATAATATTTTTATTATTTTATTAATGATTATTTAGAAGGATTTAATATCTAAACAATGATACACATTTTAATGATTTTGTATACACGAAGCTTTATATAGTTTTAAATATTTCAAAGCTAAGTGAGTAACACCTCTAAAGTTATTTTCAATAAAAATAAAATCTTAAATTTTAAAAACAAGTTTATTTGTTGAGAAAAAAATATTAATGTCCCATTTTCAAAAACTTCCCATTTTCATTTGAAAAACTTTTAATTGTAGGAAATAGTATATAATTTGAAAATGAGTCTTAAAAAATATAAAAATTAAAGAGTAACTTAGAGTGAGGTTATATTGAAGAGGTCGTTTCTCATGTATTAGTTTTGGTATGACATATATTTACTATCAATACATGAAAAATAAATTGATAAATTGATAAAAGTTATTAGAAGTGTAGGTCCTTATTGCATAAAATGAAATTTTTTTATCCACATATTTATCAACTACTGATGGTACATAAAGTAATACACTAAAAATAAGATAGATGAATTATTTCCTTCCTTAATTCAGTAATATTTTTTATTAGATTCTAAGAGAAATCATTTCAATTGAGTAGTTGAAACTTGAAAATATTACTAGTTTTTTTAAAAAATAAAATTGCAAAAGAGTAATCGTTTAAATTTGTGTTTCTACAGCTCTGGACTTGATTAAAAATGAAGAAGTGCAAATTATCATAGGCCCAACAACAAATATGCAGTCCAACTTTCTTATAGATCTAGGGAATAAAGCCCAAGTACCCATAATATCATATTCAGCTAGCCAAATCCCTTCTCTTCACACTCCAAGTTCGTATTTTTTCCAGGCAAGGCATAATGATATAATACAAGTCAAAGCCATATGCTCATTGGTAGATAATTTTGGATGGAAACAAGTAGTACTCATCCATTCAACCAATTCATATGGCGAGGGATTAATGCCTTTTCTAATTGATGCCTTGCAAGAGATTGATGTTCAGATTCCATATCAAAGCTTCATTTCTTCATTAACCACTGATAATCAACTTGTTAAAGAGCTCTACAAACTCAACACAATGCAATGTAGATTCTTCATTGTTCACATGGACACTCATCTCGGCTCTCGGCTATTTCAAAAGGCAAAAGAGATAGGAATGATGAAACAAGGATATGTTTGGATAATCACTACTGATATGTCTGATCTTCTAAGTTTGATTGATTCTTCTATCATCACTAATTCGATGCAGGGAGTTTTGGGTATCAAAACTTACATTCCAGAGACAAAACCCCTCAAGTTTTTCAAAAATCAATGGAAATGGAAATCTCAAAGACAAGGAAGTGTAACTAATGAATTGAGTTTGAACATTTATGGGTTATGGGCTTACGATGCTGCTAAAGCTATATCTATGGCAATTCAAGAAGTGATTACTGTGAATGGACATTTGGGCTTTAAAAAGAAAACCTTTGTAGAGAACTCAACAGATCTTGAAACTTTTGGGGTTTCTGAAAATGGTCCAAAGCTGCATGAAGCTTTATCAAAAGTAACATTTGATGGTCTTGCAGGAAATTTCAGTCTAATTGATGGGAAATTAAAATCTTTCTCTTTTCAAATAATCAACATTGTTAATGGAAACAGGGAAAAACAGATTGGAATTTGGACCCATCAAAGTGGTTTACATGCCGATTTAGGAAAAATAGTTTGGCCTGGTAAAGAGATTGGAGCACAGAGGAATCATTTGAAAATTGGGGTTCCGATTCATGGTTTCAATGAACTGATTACTGTGATATATAATAATCGCACAAACCAAACAAAACATACAAGTGGGTATTGTATAGACGTGTTTAAGACTGCAATCAAATCTTTACCATACCGAGTTACATATGACTTAATTCCCTACATAATGCCCAATGATAAGACTTATTATGATGACTTGGTGTTTCAAGTGTATCTCAAGGTATGCCTCTTTTGTATATAAATTGACAATCATTTTGTATCATTTTAATTAGTACTAAAGAAGTTTGTTTAATATATATCTTTTACACAGAAGTTCGATGCTGTTTTAGGAGATGTTACGATTCGAGCAAACAGGTTGAGATATGTTGACTTCACAATGCCATACACAGAATCGGGTCTATCAATGATAGTGCCAGTGGAAGACAAAAGAAGTAATGCTTGGGTTTTCTTGAAGCCATTATCATGGGATCTTTGGGTAACAATTGTTTGCTTTTTGGTTTTCATTGCTTTTGTTGTTTGGGTTCTTGAACATCGCATCAATGAAGAATTTCGAGGGCCTCCTGCATATCAAATTGGAACAAGTTTTTGGTTCTCATTTTTAGCTATTGTTGCTGCTAATAGTAAGTCCATCTCTTTAAGTAATCACTTGTTCAAAGCTCATATCAACTAATCTATTTAGATAAACTCTTAAATAAAGTTATGTATGATGACTAATTTCAATTCTATTGACAGAGGAAAAAGTAGTTGGCAATTTGACAAAGATCGTGGTGATGATATGGATCTTTGTAATGTTAATACTCACCCAAAGCTACACTGCTAGTTTAGCTTCTCTTCTCACGGTGCAACAACTTCAACCTAAAATTACTAGTGTATCCCAACTACTTGAGAATGGAGACAACATTGGTTGCCTAGAAGGTTCTTTTGTTTGTAAAGTGTTGAAAAATATTGGCTTTCATGATTCCAAGATCATTTTTTATAAATCCCCAAAAGATTGTCATGATGCATTTTCAAAGCCAAAATCGCATGGTGGTATAGCTGCTGCTTTTGATGAAATTCCCTACATCAAGATTTTTCTTTCAAAATATTGCTCCAATTATACCATGGTTAACACCACATATCAAACTGCTGGTTTTGGCTTTGTAAGCACTCCTTTCCTCTAATCTCCTCATTTTTTGTCTTATTTGTATCAATTGTGTATGTATATCCATCTCAATGTACATGAGTTATGTACAAGTTGTGTGTACATAAGTTATGTAAAGGCTGTACATGTATTATCTATTTATGAACAAGTTCAGTCAATTGTAACTTGTCATCTCTAATTGAGAAGATCACTCTTGATCTACTCTTGTTGGGATTCATTTGTTTCATATGTTACTTATAATGAGTATTCTAATCCTTGTCACTTGATTTTTGGGCAGGTTTTTCCTATAGGATCTCCTATGGTGCGTGATGTTTCAAAGGCAATTTTAGATATGAATGAAGGAGAGGATTTGAATAACATAACAGACAAATGGTTCGGGAAGCAAATGGTGTGTCCAAACCCTAATGACAACCAATTTTCTTCAAACAGTTTAGGCCTTGAAAGCTTCTGGATCCTTTTCCTCATTTTAGGAGTAGTTTCAATATCATCTCTCTTTATATGTGCTGTTGTGTTCCTTTATGAGCAGAGAAACACTATCATAAGTTATGATCCACAAGTGTCAATTTGGGCAAGAATTTGTTTAACTTTAAGAAACTTTGACCAAAAGGACTGGAATTCACATACATTTAAGAAGGATATTAGACTAATTGATAATCACGAAGGAAGAGAAGATGGAATAGATCAATTTGATCAACAAAACACCACAACTCCTTCTCAATACCCAAGCCCATCAAGTTATTCAAATCACACAAATTCTAACTTTGCTTTCTTAGGAGAGCAAGAAATGTCTCCTCCTATTAATTATGGTAATATAAACCAAACAACTTCTGCTAATGATCTTACTTTCTTGAATCAAGACATAACTGTTAGTGACTCTGAAACAACCAACGAAAACAATTGAAGTTATACATTCATGATTCAAACACACTTTGTCTATGTATTTCCTATGTTACTTTGTACATGACATGCTTAGAGTAAGAAAGTGTTAATATATTTGACTTTTTTAACATTATAGCTTACAAAAAGGATAAAATTTAGCTTCCACTCTTAATTATATATGTATCATTAATCATTTGTACTCATATTTATCAATACAAAGATATTCTTTATATTATTCTAATCTTTAGCATCTGTTTATTTTTATATTGAACTTGAAGGATTATTGGTTAAGGATAATACTAGTTTCACACGACATTATGATAAAAAATTAATCTTTATATGTGTCTTCATCTATTTGGTTAATCTTTTTTTATTAGAAAATTCATGTTTTTATAGTCTTTTACATGATATCATAATTTTAATCAATTGGACCAAAAACCTTGGACGTTTTCTCATAAAAATATAAATTAAATTAACCTTTTAAAAAAATACAAATAACTCAAAAATATAATAAAATATGTTAAAAATATAAAATGATGTATATTGTAAGAGACAAATATTCTCACTTTGAGGAAATGATAGAGGTAACGAAAGTCTCACGTTAATTAAAGATAATAATTGATAAAATTTATAATATTTATGATTGTTTTCATCAATTAAGTTAACTTTTTTTAAATTTAAAAACTCATTATTGTTGACTTTTACATTAAAGTATTATTCATTACTTGTAATGTATATTTCTCATTATTCATTACATTAATATTAAATTTTAATTTTCTCAAAATATGATGTCATAATATGTTTTTAAAAATAATGAATAATTAAACTGTTAAAAACATGTTGTTATTTACCAACTTTTTTAAATATTTGTACTCCTTAACATCTGTTTATTTTTTAACGCACTTGATTTTGATGAAAAGGACTTTAAATTACTTATACATGTCCCTGTTATTTTGGTCAAATTTACAGCATAGAAGACAGAGAAAATAAAGATACAATTATATATATTTGTGTTGTTAGGAAATTTGGATCAAATGGTATAATCACAAATTCTCCCTCCTAAGATCATCTTTAACAGAATATCAAATAATAGAAAAATAGAGAATACACAACACAAGAATTACAGTAGAAACTCCAAATTGGAGAAAAACCACTTTGATTGTCAAAAGACAACCAGAGAAAAATTCACTATGTGAAAAATTGTTACAACCACATTATTAATGATTTTCTCACACACCCAAAATACGAGCAATTACAAGCCCAAGACAATTTTCCCACAAAATTTTCTCAATTAAAAACTTCTCATATAAGTTTTTCTCTATTTTTTGGGATTATGCTAAAGAGGATCTTAGAAGGGGGAATTTGTGATTATACCATTTGATCTAAATTTCTTAACAATTGGTATTAGAGCCAATTTCAAAGAAATAAAGAGAAATGTCAAGAGTCAAGATTGACATTGAGAAATTTGTTAGAAGACTCAATTTTGGCTTGTGGCAAGTATAAGTCAAAGATTTATTGATCCAATATGGGTTATACAAGGAGTTAAAGGGGAAACCAACCCCTGTTACTGGTATTAAGTCCAATAAAACCAATATAAGTGATGAAGATTGGGAAAATCTTGATCTAAGAGCTGCAAGTGCAATTCGGCTTTGTTTGGCTAAAAATATTATTGTAAATGTGCATGGAATATCTATGGCCAAAGAACTCTAGGAAAAGCTTGAAGAATTGTATCAGGAAAAAGGCGTTTCAAATCGGGTGTATTTGAAAGAGCAGTTTCATACTTTGTGTATGAATGAAGGAACTATTATGTCTTACCATCTTAGTGTTCTCAATGGTATTGTCTCTAAGCTGGAAACCATTGGAGTTAAACTTGATGATGAAGATATAGCTTTAAGGCTCATTTGGTCTCTTCCATCTTCTTATGATCACATGAAACCTATCTTGATTCATGGAAAGGAGAAAATAATTTTTTCAGAAGTTACTAACAAGCTGTTTTTTGAAGAAAAAAGGTTGAGTGATAGAAGAAATGTTTCGCTTGAGAACTCAGCATTGGTAGTTGACAACCGAAAGAAAAAAAATTTCATGAAAAATAAGATAGTGTGTTAGGGGTGTGGACAATCTGGGCACCTCAAAAAAAATTGTCCGAAGGGTGGAGCTGATTCAACAAGAAGCTCAAATACCAATGGTGATGCTAATAGTATGTCTGTTTTCAAAGACTATAGTGATGCTCTTTGAAAAGAGCATGTACATCCTCATGGCATGCCACTAGTCTCTAAATATTGCCATGAAAGAGGGTGTGTTAATAGTAGCGAGTCCACAAGTTTGCACACGAGCATTGACTTGGTATAGATGCAAGGTGTGTGGTGGAAATAATTTCGATGGCTGATGAACTCTCGAGAAAACCAAGTGTGAGAGTTGCATCATAAATTTCAGTAAGTTTTTTTTCTACATGAGCCGATGTGAAATTCTTAGAATTGGTGATTAATTCTAAGTGGGTGTACTCTTTATGGTGGAGTATGATAATTCTCGGTGTAGAGAATTATGACTATTGGAGTAGGCAGTGTTGTAATGGTAACTATGTTTATTTTTAATCGAGGTGGATATTGTTGTGATTGATTAAAAATAATTTTAGGTTTGTTAGTCAAAATAAGAGGTGCCTAATTTAGAAGAAAATTCATGGAAGGTGGCTTATCATATTGTAAAATATGGAGGTACATAACATTGTTTGAATAAAGAATAGGAAAATTAGGTAGCCTAATTTTGTTGAATGAAGAAATGTTTTGCATATGAAATGAGAACTTGAAGGCTATAAATATAGCTTCATTTCTACATTATTCATTATCCCAAAATAGAGAATACACAACACAAGAATTATAGTGGAAATTCCAAATTGGAGAAAAATCACTTTCGTTGTCAAAAGACAACTAAAGAAAAATTCACTATGTGAAAAATTGTTACAACTATACTCTCAATGATTTTCTCACACACCCAAAAGACGAGCAATTACAAGCTGAAGAGAATTTTCCCACAAAATTCTCTAACTCAAAAACTTCTCATATAAGTTTTTCTCTGTTATTTGATATTCTGTTAAGGAGGATTTTGGGAGAGAGAATTTGTGATTATACCATTTGATCCAAATTTACTAACAATTTGTTAGTTTTTTACTTACAAAAGAACTTAAAAGGTTACACTTACATTACTCCGTGACCTAATTTACATATTTCACCGTGTGTCGTGGCTTTAATTATGCATTTTGTTTTTTATTAAAAAAAATTATATTTTATAATTAAAAAAAACTCTGTTACTACATTTAGTACTACAATTTCAAAAAAATTGGTTAATGAGCGTCTTGCGTAAATATTACTTTAAACTCAAAAGGGTCTGTCTTTGTTAAGAGCCTTTTTTTTATTCTTTTTAATGACCAAATCTATTATTATTTTTTAATTTTAAAATTATATTATTAATATTTATATTAAAATGAGTTATATATAATTTTATAATTCGATTAGTAATTTAAGAGTAAGTTTTATCTCCTTTTCATTTTAAATCAAATGTTTAAAATGTTGGAGATTGTCATTAAGCTCCTTAATTTAAGGAGCAAAACATGGAGTAAAACAAGGAGAAAAACATGGAGTAAAACAAGGAGCAAAACATGGAGCAATTCATGGAGCAAAACAAGGAGCTTAATTCAAGGAGCAATTTAAGGAACCATTAATTCAAGGAGTAATTCAAGGAGTGAATTTTCCTATAAATAGATGTGTAATTGCAATGAATTAATCATCCAAAGTGTTCGTTCCAATTGAGAGAAAAGATTTTGTGAGAGAAAATTGAGAATAATTTTCTTGGGTGTAATTGGGTTGTGAGTTGTGAGTGTTGTAAACACCTTGTGTAATTTCTCTCCTTTCAATAAAAAGATCTGCAGCAGGTCCGGAGACGTAAGCAAGATTGGCCGAGGAACTTGTAGGACAAAGTAGTACACATCATTCCGACACACCACAACCTCTTACTCGGCTCTCAGAGAAGGTCTTCGACCTCACGTGTGCCTAACGGAGATACAATGAACTATATGTTCTTGAAGCCGATGGAGTGAGCTGAATGCATGATGAAGCTTGTCGGACTCGAGATTCCACAAGTGGGAGCTTGCAATGAAAGAAGAAATGAAATCTCTCATCTCCAACCAGACATGGGAACTAGCAGTTACTGCATGGGAAAGAAGGCACTTCACTGACAAACGGGTGTACCTGGGGTGAAAGAGAGACGTGATGGTTCCAAAGAGATACAAAGCCCGCCTAGTTGTCAAGGGTTTCAATAGAAGGAAGGAGTTGACTACACCGACATTTTTGCTCCCGTTGTGAAGCTTAATACTATCGAGATCGCATTGAGCATTGTAGCCATCGAAGATCTTCATCTTGAACGTTGGATGTGAAAGACCGTATTCCTTCGCTGGAGATTTAGATGAAGAGATATACATGTACCCGACTGTAAGGTTTCTCGAGAAAGGGGGGAAGAAGAGCTACACGCGTTAATTTAAGAAGAGTTTGTATGGCACGGAAACAAGCCCCGAGAGAATGGTACAAAAATTTGATGTACCACGCATACAAGGTTTCGAAGTGCAATCTTGATCATTGTTGCTACTTCAAGAGATATAGGTCAAGTTATATCATTTTAGTACTTTATGTTGATGATATGTTAGTAGCAGGTTCATATATGGATGATATTAAAAGGTTGAAGTAGCAATTGTCAAAGGAATTTGACATGAAAACTTGGGTCCAACAAAGAAGATTCTTGGAATGCAAATCACAAGAAAAAAGAAGAAAGGATCCTCATAGCTTATCTCAGGCAGTACATCAATCGTGTTTTGCAAAGATTCAACACGGGCGATGCCAAGCGCTAGGCACCCTTGGTCATTTTCGCCTTATCCAAGGATCGGTCCCTGCATGAGGAAGAGAGAGAATTCGGCTAAGGTTCCTTATGCCTCGGCCATTGAAGTTTGATGTACGCAATGGTCCTGCACGAGACACCGTGACATATGGCTACGTGCGGTGGGAGTTAGCGCATTTATGTCAAATCCGGGAAAACTCATTGGGAAGCAATCGAGTGGATTTTGAGGTATTCACAGGCACTTAGAAAAGTGCTTCATACTTTAGTAAAGGAGAGTTAAAAGTACAAGCGGTACGTGAACGCATGAACTTTGGAGGTGAAGTTTATCACCGGTTAGCACCACCGGTTATATATTTACCGTTGGAACTACAATTGGTTGGATGTCACAAATACAGAAAATTGTCACTCATCCACTCTGGTGAGTATGTAGCGATGAATCAAGCTAGTAAAGAGATGATAGCTTAAAGGTTTGTTAATTGAGTTGGGATTCAAACAAAAGAAGAATGTTCTACATAGTGATAGTCAAAGTGCAATACACACTTGCTAAGAATTCACATTTCATTCTAGAACAAAGCATATTAGACTTCTTATCACTTCATTAGATCTCTATTGGAAGATGATGTGTTAATACCGAGAAGATTCAAGGAAGCAAAAATCCAACAGATATGTTATTAAAGGTGACTATTGACAAACCAAGCCAGGTCAACTTCGCTTGGTCTACAGAGTAATAAAGACTAGAAAAGGCTGCATTGATCAAGTTGTGAGACAGATTGAAATCACTTGAGTGGGAGATTGTCGAGATTGTCGTTAAGCTCCTTAATTTGGGAAGCGAAAACATGGAGTAAAACAAAGGAGCAAAACACGGAGTAAAAACAAGGAGCAAACACGGAGCAATTCATGTAGCAAAACGCGAGCTTAATTCAAGGAGCAATTTAAGGAACCATTAATTTGGGAGTAATTCAAGGAGTGAATTTTCCCATAAATAGACGTGTAATTGCAATGAATTAATCATCCAAAGTGTTTCGTCCAATTGAGAGAGAAAGATTTTGTGAGAGAAAATTGAGAATAATTTTCTTGGGTGAATTAGGAATATGAGTTGTGAGTGTTGTAAACACCTTGTGTAATTTCTCTCCTTTCAAAAAAAGATCTCACAGCAGGTCCTAGGACGTAAAGACAATTGGCCGAACTCCGTTATCAAATTTGTGTGTTATTTTTCTATTCTTGCTTTCTCATAAATCTGGTTTATCGGGAATTTGCGTTATTTCCCAACATAAAATACATAAAAATATTATTTGATCAAAATAATTTGATGAATATTAATTTATGTAAATAAATATAGATATAAAAGTTTACACTTTCGGAAAATATAGAATTATTTAAAGAAAAGAATACACTGTAGCTTGAACTTTGACAACATGTGAAAATCAAATAACGAAGGGTTGGTTTTAAAAGAATTTTAGTAGCATCCTGTTCCAAATAATTATGGATGTGTTTATAACCTTAATTTTTTTATGGGTGCTCGACGTAACCTTCCCTTATAAGCAAAATCATTACACCAAATCGATTTAAGATTATTGTCTTATTTTATATCATATGTATTAATTAAATTATAAACATATCATACAAATAGAAAATATAAAGAGAGAAAGAAAATCGAAGCAGCGTTAATATAAAATAAAATATAATTAGTTACTTTATGAGATATTCTACTTTAATTAGTAGGATAGATAATAAGATAGAGAAATATTACAGAAGATTTCAAGCCCACCAAATCACGTGTAAAAAGAAATTAATTCTTAATTTTACAATTTTAAAATTTATGAAATTATGTTAAGTTTGATCACTTGTTTTAAATTTTATTTCCAAAACTCTTAAAATTTGACCAAATATCAGAATTAATAACCGTAACATATTTAATGATGTTCAATTTTATTTTAAAATGATTAAACATTATCAAAATATAAGTTTACAATTGAATTCAAATTTTAAAAATTAGAAAACTAGAAATTGTTTGTCAAAACATGCAACTTTTAAATTTCAATTATTTTTACTTTTCAAAATTATATATAGCCAAAAATAGATTATTAAATAACTTTTTTTTACAATATATATTAATTATTGTTAAAAAAAATATTAACTTTTGTTTTTCAGCATTGCCATTAAATTGCAGAGAAATGTTATATATAGCTTTGACTGGGTTTTTTATTTTTAAGAATTCATGCCGCGCTGTGGTGTAGCTGATAAGTCGATTAGGTGCATATTTTATCGTTCGGCATTTTCTCAGCTTATACATTACATGAAAATTTCCTGATCAATTTAGGTCCCACTTGAAATTAAATTCTAGTCTTTGACTTAAGCCATTCTCTCTCTCTCTCTCTCTCTCTCTCTCTATATATATATATATATATATATATATATATATATATATATATATATATATATATATATATATATATATATATATATAATCGCTGCATAAATGAAAACCAAATTAAGGAATGATATTGATGTTGTGTAAAGACGTAGGTACATAAAAAATGGAGGAAAAAGCAATAATAAAAAGGGAATGTAGTTTGTCAGTTGTGTTCTTATTGTTTGTAATACCAAATTATGTGGGAGCAGCAGAGAAGGCAATAATAAGAGTAAATGTGGGAGTTGTTATGGAGGAAAGTGGGATAGGGAAGATGGGTCTGAGTTGCATTAACATGGCACTTTCTGACTTTTATTCATCTAGATCTGCTTCAAACTATAAGACTAAGCTCTTTCTCCATACCAGGAATTACTCCAATAATTCAGATGTTCTTCAAGCTGCTTCTTCAGGTACTCTACGTACTCATCTTTATTATATTTACTAATTTCTCTATTTAATTTATCAACCTTATGTGGCTTCCTGGTTTAAATTCTGCTATCTCTTTCTTAATTTATTTATTTTTTGTAAATTTCTTGTGCTTCCAACAATTTTCTTTATCGTCCTCTTACCTTTTATTTTATTTTAATTTTTATTGTAATACAACATGACTCACTAAACTTAACTCCCAAACCTATGCCCAATTGAGCTTCATTCCCTTGCGGCTTTAGCCAGAATTATTATTATTATATTTTTAGAAAAAAACAAAAAAAAATAATCTAACACATGAATTAAAACTCATAACTACTTAAATAATAAACTTTATATATTCAATTCATATATATTTTTTTTTTTACTTTTTTACGTTACTCCCGATCTAATATTCAAGTTAAACTACATCATTTAAATTTATTAAATGTTTAACTTCATTAAATTGAATTTGTTCATGTTCTATTTAAGAATAATAAATTTATATGTACATAACTACAACCAACCGTAATTATCAATAAAAATCCAATATAATTGATTATGTATGAAACTATGATAGTTATTAATATAATATTAAAATTAAAATTAAAATTATTGTAATGTTATATTATTCTTATATACATATAATTTTATAATTTTTTTTCTTAAAAATAACATATTTTAATTGTTTAAAAGTTGCAATTTTTTATAATTAATAAAAATAGTTCATTTACTTTTTTTCTCGGTCTTAAGGTATTCAGTAATTATTAATTAATATTAATTAATTGTGAACAAAGTTTGCCAAAACTTGATTGATTATGCTCTAAAGATGATTGTGGGTGATTGATCATTAATCGTTAAATGAAGGCAAAATGGGGTTTACTCCACTTAGTTGAAATATAAATGAAGTTGGCATTAGTTAGACTTTATTATTTATTTGAATATAGATGAAGTTGGCTTTGTTCTTAATTGAATAAGATGAAGTGAAGTTCTGACTTTATATGGTTTGAGTTTTGAATAAGTCATTTATTTTTATTAGGTGGAATTCAGATGAATTAACACATATTCATCTAGTTAAATAATTAAAGTAAATTATATTTAATTTGATTCCAGATTAAGTTGAATGAAGTTGATTTCATCTTATTATGAAGCTATCTTCATCCAAATGAAATACATTTAAATATTTTGGTGTTCTAAGGAGAAAAAATAAATAAATTAAAATTTCTATATATTTTAAAAAAACAAGAAAATTAATTAAAATATGGTAATTATTTTGATTTTTGATTTATAGTTAAACTATTAATTTTACGATTTTAAATTATTTTGTAAAATTAATGATAGATATATATGCTTGTTAACAATTTTTAGCATCGCATACATGTTGTTTGATTATGCCTTTTGTTTTAATCTTTTTTTCAAAAACCTAAAAAATGTAGAACTTTTTTTTTTGTCATTCTATACAAATTTCAAGTTTTAATTATTTTTATCTAAAAAAATCTTATTCTTCAAATATTATACTTACAAAAACTATAAAACTTGATAGAAAAATGTTTGTTTAAAATAAAAATAAATAAAAAATCGAAAATTGATTGACTAAAAATGTAAGTTAAAATAAAAAAGCTATTATAAAATAAATCTAAATAAAAACTTATTTGAAAAATTTAAGAACATTATCAAATACACCTGTACGCCCACACAGGTGTAAACTCTAGAATATATATATGATTTCAAAAAGATTTTATTATATATTCAAGTGAAACTATTTTTTCACTCGTTTGTCAATGTAGTATTTTATTTATATTGTAATAATAATTTTATTAATTCCAACTGAATGAGTTAGAGTATACTCTCTATATATTTTGTCTTAGACCAGTTCTATTTTATAACCTGACTTTTAATGGATCGCGAGTTTCATGATACAATACAGAATATTAGAATTTTTCTTTGCTTTACTGTTTCAAGTCAAACTTTTTTTTTTTGTTTTGGTTTGAAGTCAACCTTCTCTCTTCTTTTCTTATTTGAATAGTTCAAGTCTAATGTTGTAAGAATTACAATTTTATTTTATTTTATTTTATTTTTGGGTTTCAAGTCAATTTTTTTTTTCATTTTCAAGTCAAACTTCTCTTCTTTTCTTATTTGAATAGTTCAAGTCTACTACGCCCAGAGGTTTAAACTGTTGAATATACTATGTATGCTGTCATTTGAAAATTGAAAATTGAATTAGAGGACCAAGCTGGGTATATTTTTCAATTAATAATCTCATACACTCTCTTTCTTCTTGCAAAATTATACACATGTCTTGAATAAATAATGATATTTATGCAAATTAATGATAATTTAATAGATTCAAATGTGTCATAAAATATAATTTTATTTTTAATTTTTTTTATTTTCTATCTTCATAATTATTACATGTTAATTACTTATATTATTGATGCAGACTAATAAATAATTTCTCATCCCTCACTCACGTCATTTCCCTTGCTAGTTGTAATTTCTTTGTTTCCATCGTTTAATTACGTTTTATTTTTGTTCAAATTCTGTACCTAATAACATAATATCGACGGTACTAGACTCATGCTATTCAAACTGCTTGGTAAGTCAATATGCTCCAAAAATTATATAACTAAACAAAAGAAGCAATTAAATTAAGGAAATAGATGTGAAATGTTTTAATAAGAGAAATCGAAAGATAAAATTATAGGATAAAGAACTCTAAAGATATATAAATTTAAAATTGAGTAAAAGATACAAAATATCGTGATCATGTAAATTTAATACTGAATTACGGTAAAAGAAAATAATAATTTTTTAACCTTTAATTATGTTATGTTTTGCTTACTCTAATAAATTATACTTCAATTTTTTTTACTTATATTTAGAAATAAATATTGTTTAAATACTTATTCAATACTAATTTTAATGGTTCAAACTTTCATAGCATGGTTCATTGTTAGGATGGATGGGAGTTGATGAAAATATTTAAACTCCAATCATTTTTGTACTTTTTAGTACCTACAAAAAAAAGATAAAAAAGAAAAATATAAAGTGTTCAAAAAATATTAAAGAGATAAAAAATAAAATAACGTTATTATTGCCCTTGCCTCATAACGCCCCTTTTCAAAAAAATATTTATTTTAAAAATTAATTTAAAATAATGATTTGAAAACATTTTTAAGAATAGTGTTTAAGTTAAAGGGCATGACACTGCACGAGTTCTATGCAACTTTTTTTTTCTTTTTCCTTATTGCTGATGTAACGTACGTCTACAATTTTATTGTCATGTCTAATTACAACACAGTTCTAGATATGATAAAGAACGAAGAGGTTGTGGCAATAATTGGACCAAAAACATCAACACAAGCCAGCTTTATAATTGAAATCGGGAACAAAGCCCAAATTCCCATCATATCATATTCAGCAAGCAGTCCATCTCTACTTCTAAATACTCAGAGGCAGAGTTCATATTTTTTCCAAGCTACTCACAGTGATATCCTCCAAATAGAAGTCATAACTTCCCTCTTCAAAACTTTCGAATGGAAACAAGTTGTCCCCATTTATGTAGGTGATACTTTTGGAGAGCCATTAATTCCCTTTCTCACTGATGCTTTTCAAGGAATTGATGTTCTTGTCCCTTATCGTTGTCGCATTCCACCTTTTGCTACAGATGATCAGATTGCTATAGAGCTTTACAAATTAATAACCATGCAAACCAGAGTCTTTGTTGTTCACATGACTCCTATTTTGGGCTCTCGTATTTTTAGTATGGCCAAAAAGATTGGGATGATGAAACAAGGTTATGCTTGGATTGTCACAACTGGAATGACTAATTCATTAAGCTTCAAAGACTCTTTTGAAATTTATTCCATGCAAGGTGTATTGGGTATAAAGACTTATGTTTCAGAAACCGAAGGTCTTAAGAATTTTAAAGCAAGGTGGAAAAATAAACAATCTAAACAAGATAATTCAACCATTAATGTATTTGGATTATGGGCATATGATGCTGCTAAAGCCCTGGCTATGGCGGTTGAGAAGGTGATTGATAAAAATGGGAACTTGGGATTTATTAACAAGGCAAAGAGTGTTTCAGAAAACTCAACAACAGACCTTGAAACATTTGGGGTATATCAAAATGGTGCAAAACTTCGTGAAGAATTATTAAATGTTAGCTTCAATGGGCTAGCAGGAAAATTCAATCTTGCAAATGGGCATTTACATACTTCAACTTTTCAGATAATAAATGTCATTAACAATGGAGAAAGAGTGATTGGATTTTGGAATCAACAAAATAAACTTATGAGAAATTTGGATTCGAAAAAAAAAATTAAGAGTGATAATTCTTCAAAAGGTCTTAAGAGTAAAGTTGTAGAACTAGAACCCATTATATGGCCAGGAGAGTCACATTATGTTCCAAAAGGTTGGGAGATTCCAACACAGGGGAAGAAGCTGAAAATTGGGGTTCCGAATAAACATGGTTTTAATGAGTATGTTAAGGTTACACGTGATCCTCGTACAAATAGAATTATTGCTACTGGGTTCTACATAGACGTCTTTGATGCTGTTATGAAAGCGTTGCCATATGATGTTGCTTACGATTTCATTCCTTTTCCACACTCTCTTGAAGAAAAGATCGATTATGATGATATGGTGTATCAAGTGCATCTTGAGGTAAGAATCATAAATGATATGACTATGACCATTGTAATGAAATAGTACATTAATAACAAAGTCTATTAAACTTAGAATTAAAATGATGCAAATTAATTACATTGCAGAAGTTTGATGCTGTGGTGGGTGACACAACAATTAGAAAAGACAGATATAAGTATGTGGACTTCACATTACCATACACAGAATCAAGTCTGACAATGATTGTGCCAGTCAGAGACAAAAGAAGCAAAAATGCTTGGGTATTTTTAGATCCTTTGACTTGGGATCTATGGGCTACAACTGCTTGCTTCTTTGTTTTCATTGGTTTTGTTGTTTGGGTTCTTGAACACCGCATTAATGATGATTTTAGAGGTCCTCCTCCTTACCAAATTGGCACAAGTTTCTGGTTTTCTTTCTCCACTATGGTCTTTGCACATAGTAAGTTTAATTGGTATTATTAGTTCACATCTAATTAGATTAATTATTAAGGATAAATATCAATAACCTTCGTGAGGTTTGTGTGAAAAAAATAATATCACTCAACTTTATTTTAGTATTAGTTAGATGGTAGTAGGAATAAAAAAGTAATCTTATATTCTTGTTATATTTAAAATTCATAAAATTATTCTGAGAAATTATAAAAAATAACAATAATAGAATTTATAGGAATAATATAAGATTTGGGAAGTGGAATAAAGTTTTTTTGAACGAACATTTTCAATTAATGTTACTTGAGTTTTATTTAGGGAGAAAGCAAATACTTAAAATTTTTGATCTAAATTGGAAGAGAACTATTTGTTCATAACAATTCCATTTTAAATTTTTCATTTTTTTTCTTTTTTCTTTTGTTATATTAACTTATTCTTTAGTTTTAAATTGTAATTTGTTGATATTTAAATTTTTCTTGATCGAAAAAGAAAAATATATTTAAAATTTCCATTTTATTTTATCTTATAATAATATGATACTTTTTTTATTTTTAAGTAGTTATTTCTTAAGTTGGGGTTTCATTTAAATTAAGTAATACGTTAAGGAACATGAGTAATACAAAATAAAATTGTGGGGACTGAATTGATACTTATACAAAGCTTGGGTCTTTTATTGATATTTATACAAATCTTGGGCATTTTATTGATATTATCGTAATTATTAATGCTCAAATCCCAATTAATTTTTTTATATATATTATTATTTGTACTTATACAGGAGAAAGAGTTGTGAGCAACTTGGCGAGATTTGTGGTAATAATATGGGCATTTGTGGTGCTAATACTAACTCAAAGTTACACAGCTAGTTTAACGTCTCTTCTAACTGTACAACAACTCCAGCCAACTGTTACTGATATAAATGAGCTTCGTAAGAATGGTGAGAATGTTGGTTATCTTGAAGGCTCTTACGTTCATGGTATATTAAGAGACAAGCTTGGCTTTCAGGATTCTCAGCTTAAGAATTATAGTTCCCTAGAAGACTTTGACAAGTTATTTTCATTAAGAAAAGAAGATGGAGGTATAGCTGCCGGTTTTGATGAATATCCTTACGCCAAGCTTTTTCTTGAAAGACACTGCTCCAAATATACCATGGTTGACACAGAGTTTAAAACTGCTGGTTTTGCCTTTGTAAGCCCTCCTTTGCACTTTCTTAATTTTATTTTTAAGTTATTAATTTAATAAAGGTAAATTACAAATACATACTTTCAAGATTCATTACAAAAAGGATAGATGAAAAAGACAATAAAAATAGTATTAATTAAAATTTATACAGCAAAAATAGTATTTTTTATGTTTATTTTGTATATACTAACTATTAAAAAGTTAAATCCATTATTTAATATTAAATGTCATTCAATTGGATATTTTTCAAACTGAACTACGATCATTTAAACCCATTTAATGATGAATATCATCTAATTGAATTTCGTTTAATATTATTACGTGAACTATGATTATTTAAACCCATTTAACGATTAATACCATCCATTTATTAAGGACACTCTCATTTGCAGGTGTTTCCGAAACAATCATCCCTAATACCAGATGTCTCAAGGGCAATAGTAGAAGTAATTGAAGATGACAATATGAAAAATATTGAAAACAAATGGTTCATGAAGAACAAAACTAGTTGTCCAAACCCACAAGTCTCTTCCAATAGTCTCAGCCTTGAGAGCTTTTGGGGTCTATTTCTTATTGTTGGGATGGCTTCACTCTTTGCTCTCATGACATATGTTATCATATTCATTTATGAGCAAAGACACATTTTTCACGACTCTAATCCAGAAACATCAATATGGGAAAGGTTTGGAGTAATATTAAAAATATTGGATCAAAAGGATTTGAGTTCACATACTTATAGAAATAATACTGAACAATATAATGAAAGAAAAAGAACTGATGAAAGTACTGTTAATGTTGTAGAAACAGTACTAGACACCATAGATAACACCAGTAGTCAACCAAGCCCACCAAGTACTTATTCTTATCATACAGATAGAGTACTTTCTTTTTCCATAGAACAAGAAGTCGATCAAGTTATGGAGAGTGAAAATTTTGAACCTATACCTTTTACTCCTTTTTAATTTGAAGTAATTCATCATAATGGAAATAATTTATGTGGGTTAAGATAATGAAAACATAGTCATGTACTTTATTCCTTTGTTTTAATGTATATAAGTAGCCGATTGAATTACTAATGACTTCCCATGACTGTACTAGAGCCATATCATGTTATGTAGAACATTAATATAATATAGATGCATTTTTGATCAATTTTCTCAACTTAGTAAAAAATTTATTTTAAAACTGATAATTTTATACTCAAAAAGATCAATACATTTTTATTACATAAATTTAATAAAATAAGAATAAGATTATAGAACTTACAAGATATTTGTTAGCCATTACCGTTAGATTTTTGTTAATCATCACTGGTGTCCGCATTGAAAATCCAAGGACTATTTCTAAATTTTAGGCCTTACATATTTTTAGAAAATACATGTAATGTATTACATATGCTCAAGTTTTAATGTCTAACGTATTTTTTATTCGACCTCACATCTAGTGACCATTTCTAATTATAAGGCATTATATATTTTTTAGATAAGATATAAAGCCATACATTAAACTACTTTAGTAGTGATCATCGAAACTTCTGTGAGATAGCCATCGATATACGTTAGAACTTGATAAAACATGGATTATATTTTATTAAAGTTATGAAATAAGGTTTTTCTATTTTGTTATTAGATAATATGGTATAAATATGTTAGTTTTTGAGATTGTTTGTTGTTAGTTATAAAAAATTAATTAATTTATTAAAAATGAAGTTATTTAAATTGAAAACTCTATAATGCATGCAATTATAAAGCCAATGGGATCCTTATGGCCCAACTCATACATGACTTTTGAGTAATGTAATTGAAACTCGAAGGGACAAGAGTTGATAAATCAAACAATTATGGAATTTGATAGGCCCAAATTATTTGTCAGGTTTTTTGGGCCCTTAATATGAACCTCTAGTCTTTACCATTCTGTCTTCTCATTGAAAATTAAGGTTGACAAAAGAAATTAGGTAAATGGAGACCTAAGCAAGAAGTCATGTGAAAGAAAAGCACCCCAAAAATTTATTGGTCTATGTTTTAGGTTTTATTATTTATACTTTAGAAAATAATAATAAAGAAAATAAGCAAATATGATATCCAGATAAGAACAAAAAAAATTAAAAATAAAAAAGCATGATACATATCGAGTAAAGCGAAGAGCCTGATGGGCCTAAACCTATTTCTTTATACTAATCTTTAAATAAATATTTAGGGGATACAACACAAGCAATATTTGTAAATAGTAAAATATAGATATACACACATATATGATACCATAAGTGAAACAAGGATTTGAGAAGTCAATAAAAGCGGTAATACTAAAGAATAAGCACATAAGACTAAAGAACAATCATATCATATTGATAGGGAAGATGACCAGCCATAAGTTTTATAAAAAAAATATAAATATTAAAATTGAAACAATAAAAGAAAAGATAAACACAAACTTAATTAATACAGGTTATATGAAGGTTATAACCAAAGTTTTACAGTGTACAAATGCTTGTACTGTTCAATGAATAGTACCTTGTATGCTGCTTTATATTGTTGAAGATGCCGTCATTGTTGTGAATAGTATTTTACTGGACATATTTTACTATTTGGTGAATGGTGTTTTTTCAATTATTGTTTTGGGTTTTGTTTTCTTCTACCGATGCTATAGTACTTGCTACAGTGTTTTGATCGGCCATTTTAATTGGCCTTATACATAAACTAGGTTTTTAACCCTAATAGAGATAGGTTCATGGGAAGTTTCAAATATTTGAAATATAAATGACTGGAGGGAAAATTCTATCATAGTCATCTTTATTGTTGTTTCCCAAATCAACATATGGAAAAGTTGTTGAGGAATGTTCTAATGAAGTCTTGCTGACAAAGTCTTCTGTATTACTGCTTGAACTCTCTATTTGGGTTGAGCTTAATTGCCGTATGATTTCCAAGAATTCCTCTCGGGTTTTTGTTGCTACATGTAAGGAATTGGCTTATGCCCTTTGAGCCAAGAACAATTGATGATCTTGAATGTCTTCAATATCAACTGTCCTATGACCTATTTTGATTAACCATTGTTTCATGCCTGGTTTGAGTATTGTCTTGAGGATGTTGAAGAATGACCACCATTTTACCTCATAGCGTTTAATATTGATTACTCGATGAAACAATAGGTTTTAAGACCCACTGATATACACAGGAAAGATAGAATTTTATGGACATGATACACATAGGCGGTAATATTTTCTCAATCTCTGTGGGTTTATAATTGGTTATGAAAAGGTTATAGCTTTCTTGGATAGGTGGGGTTAGGATTTCAGGTATTAAACCAAAATATTTTCACCAATGGGTGAACCAAGAAGGAAATTTTGAAAGGTTGGTTGTTTTGTTATAGTAGCCATGAATGACCATACTTCTAGTTTTGAATGAGAAATCCATTATACCATGCCTATTGGTAATTCGA
This sequence comes from Hippophae rhamnoides, assembly GCA_033030585.1. Classification (NCBI taxonomy): domain Eukaryota; kingdom Viridiplantae; phylum Streptophyta; class Magnoliopsida; order Rosales; family Elaeagnaceae; genus Hippophae; species Hippophae rhamnoides. Next base: position 52,938,700 of record CM065432.1, read on the forward strand.
GTAGATAAAGGCTTTGCAATGGGAATGGGTGGTTTTGATAGAGATAAGGAAGATCTAAACTTTTGACTAACCATTGCCCCATTCTGATGGAGACAATACTTTGAGGATTTCAATAGTGAAATATGAAGGGTCAATTTTGTTTGGATAGAGAAAATGTTTGAATTCTATACTACCCATGATTTCCAAAATACTCATAGTACTATAGAGTTTTATTAATATCCCAAGGTTTGAAGAAACTATTTCTGCCAAACATTTTTTGAATTGATGAATAATGATTCTTGTCATGAAATCCTAGTTCAACTGTAATGACCATTTGAAATTCTTGTTTCAAAATATACTTAGAGGTTGGTTTTGAAAACTTCTTTTAGGGGAGAATCTCTCTTTTTCCTAACATAAGGATGATTTTAGTAGAGGATGATGCATCTAATTTTGTATAAGGAAATTTCCCTATTCAATTTTTGAAATGATAATTTTGGAAGATGTTTCTTCCTTTTTTATCTATTTTGTTTTACTTGCGGAGACAGGGTCTTTGATTTGGATGATGATACTTCAATATCTTAAAGGGTGTTTTTAAGGGCCTGGAAAAACTCTGGGGGTTTTGTTGAGAACTTGGACCCATTCTAGGATTTTTTTTATTTATCATTAGTTTCGGAATCCTATTAAGGTTTTTTTTGGGCTGCTTGGGACCAGGTAATGATGGGTTTTGAAAAAGAGAGTAGTTTTGAGGAAGGTTTATGAGGTATTTTTACCTCTTTGCCCTTTTTTTCTTTTTTGACATAGGCTATCTATTTGAACAAATTCCCTGGTTAGGAAATCGAGTAATGCATTGGTGTCTCTATTGATAAACTCTATATCGAAATAAAAAACACTTAATATAGCTTGCCACCTTGCAAAAAATTGTTTAGAAGCAATATTTTAAACATTTTTATGCAAAATTTCTTTTGCAGATTTGCAATCAATCCCAAGTAAAAACTTTTGGTTTAGTAAATTAGATTGAAATTTTTAAATGCAAAGTACTATTGATAATAATTATTTCTTAACAGTGGAATAATTTTTCTGACAATCATTCCAATGACCATTGATGAACTGAACAATTAGTTCTTTATCCTCTTGGAATTGTTTTAGAATTCTCCATAGTCAACTTCGATGGCGTCTATTTTTATAATCTTGGGAAGGTTGGGGTCCAAAAGTTGTAAGCAAGGAATGTTTTGAATTTGTGCCTTTATTTGTTGCATGATTTTTATATGTTCTTCTGTCCATGACTTAAGGATCTTCTTAAGCCTGTTATGAAGTGTTTTTGTTAAACGGGTTATATTAAGACATAAATTAAAAACATAATTCAAGCTTCCAAGAAACCTTTGAAGTTGTGTTTTATCAGTGATCTTGTCGGGGGACTTGGTAGTAAACTGTGAAGATCGTTCATTAGGAATAATGGTACCAGCAGACACGTTATATCTAAGGAATTGGATGTTATTTTGGAAAAGAGTCATTTTTGTGGCTGATAAGGCTAAATCGCTCATTTTGATTTAATTAAAAAAGGTTTTGAGGTGTTAAATGTGTTATTCGATAGATTTTGAAAAGATAAGTACATCCTTACTACACACAATGCAAAATTCTGAATAAGAATTAAAAATATAATTCATAATCCTTTGAACTTAGATAGTGCATTTTTTAGCCAAAAGGCATGACGTTTCATTCATATTGTCTGAAGGGAATAATAAAAGCCATTTTATATTGGTGATGTGGTTGGATTTGGATTTTCCAGGACTTGACTTCATATCGAATTTTGAAAAAATTGATGATGAATGGTGTTTTTGGATAAGGTTTTTTTTATTTGGAATAGAATATCTAATCCATTTTAAGGCCTTGTAGTTGATGACCAATCGCGGTGTTACTCATTCTATTTTAGCTAGTTTGTTGACATAGAAAGTTGCACCTCTCTATGGTGATCATGATTATGAAATCAATTTTTTGGATAAGCGATCATGAATCTCCTTTCTATAAAATTGTTCTAGATTAGCATTTATTTGAATTGGTCTAGCTTTTGTAGGAATACACTTTCATGGAAAGTTGATTCTTATGGTAAGTCTACCATATGTTCTTTTTTATCCCAAAAGGCGCTGGATAGGTCAGAACAAAATTTTTTTTCAAAAGAGTTTTGAATTTTGGAGATTTGTTGTTTTACCTCCAGTTTTTGCAATTCTCTTTCAACAGTGTGAAATTGAATTTTTTTCTTGAGGTGGAGAAATTCTTTTTACCTACCTCTCATGAGAGTGGAAATCTCATGGTGATAAATGGAGTTGGCTCTAATGAGGTTGAGGTTCCTAGTTTTGGGTTCTTCGAAGAAAAGAAAGTCGAAGATTTCTTCTATGATTCTAAAAGAGATTTTGTCATTTTTTTACTATACATGGGTGATGATGTTTATGAAAGGTGTACCTAATATAACCAAATGGTTGATATTGGATACCATGACAAATGAGGTTTTGATTCATGATGATTTTTTGAGAATTACAACTTCAATCTTGCCTATGATATCCATTTTTGAACTGTTGGTTGAGTTGAGTTTCTCATTGGTTTTATGGAAGAATTGCATTGATACAAGTCCTGGATTGATGCAGTTGAGATCAACACTGTGTCAAAGAGTGTTATTGTCTAAAGTTTTGAGTTATATGGAAATATAAAGGGTGATATTGATCCTATATTTTTAGCTGGTGATTTCTCATAGAACATGTAGAAAGTTTTATGGGACCTTTTTAATGTTTTTGAGGATTTGTGGGTTGAGTTCGTCTAGTTCTTCATCCAACTTAGCTACCTATGATCCTTCTTTCTTGTTGGCAAGTAAGAGTTTAATGGCTTTAGAATATTCTCTCTATTTTGCTTTGAACTATTGCATTTCTAGCTTAATGGTTTTAATTTCAGCCTGCAAGTCTTGGATATGACTTTGTGGCTTCTTGTTTTGCTTCTTCCTATCAAGGATAGCAGTGAGGTCGTATTGGCCTATGCTAGTTGAAGGATGTTCTGTAAGTTTCGGTATTTGTGGTTGTTTATTGGCCTTGGGTTTAGCCATATGTTCCACATATTATTTTGTTAAATCAGGGTTGTTCATTTTGAAAACAATGTCAAAGAGTTTATTTGTTCCTTGCTGAGCATGTTGATCTTTTTAGAATAACGAGTTTTAGAGCCGATTGTGGCTAGCTCATCAACTTATAGATTTTAGTCATCAAAGTCTTTAGCCTAAATTTCAGACTCAGATGTAGATAGTTCTACCATTAAGGCAAAGATTTGTTGTGAAGTTTCCTCCTCAAGGTTTAGTTTGTGGAGTTTTTTAGATATTTTACAAAAAATTGTAGTATGGTCTTTCTTACTGCATTTGAAGCACTTGATGTCTTTTTATTTTGAAAATGATCTTTTAGGGTTTTTGTAGTTTTTCCTAAAAGGTTGTTTGTATGATTTATAAAATTCCTTCTAAGGTTTTTCGTAATAAGGTTTTTAATATTTTGAATCTTCCCTAAGTATGACTCTATTGAGGAAAATGGGTTTTTAATATTAAAAATCACTCATCTTCTCACATTGTAAGTTGGAGAAAAGATCATTGTTGTTGTCTTTTAGATGAGAGGAATCTCCTATAAAATGATGTGATATTTTAAAGATTAAAGTAGAGACTACATTTTGGATGGGTTATCCATGATAATCGAGTATAGGTTCTCCATAGTCTCCAGTCATAATATAATTGAATATTTCTGACTGTTGTTGTTTTGAAAGGTGGAAGTCTCACCATCCTTTTAGTTGGCCAAAGAAACCAACTATTAAGAGTTCTGCGACTATTTTGTTCAATGTACCGAACTAGGTTTTGTAAGCATTTGACACCATTGTCATTTTCTGTAAGGTATTGAAAATTTTATATTCCATCATATCATCTATATTCCATTCATAGATGGATGAGGCATTATATTTTGGCTGAATGACCTAGTTTGGTTAGGTATCTAAATCTGGTTGTGAGGATCTAACAGGTACCATGGTTATTGGTTATTGCCAAGCTAATTTTGAAATTTAAAGAGTCAGTTTAGGAGACTATTCCTGAAAAGCTTCCTCGTCAGAGGTAGTAGGCTCTAAGAATTTGAGATGGGTTCTGTGGTGTTGAATGGGTCTTAGGGATAACTGGACGGGTTTTGAAGTTTCAGCTTTGGGCTTCAATTTGAGACTTATGAAGGTCTCTAAGGGCTTGAAGAAACTCAAACTTAGATGATACTTCTTCCTGGGATGGTTTGGACATTTTGAAGGGTTTGTAAATTAGGTTTTAGACTTTACTATCTATGGCTTTCTAGGAGGTAGAAGGATTATCAATCTTTTAATTTTTCTCTATCCTGGTAAGTTGTCTGCCTAAGGAACTTAGGTTGATATTTGTAAAGTTGTTTTGTAAGACAATATTTTTGAGGTTGCTAGTTTGGTATTCCTAGGAGTTCTTAAGAGGACAAGCTTCAACTTTAGTTTTTCCATATGAGAAATTTATAGGTCTCAATGGAGGATTTTTTAGCATCAATTATACCATATAGGTTTTTTCTTTTTGGTGTTAACCATGTCAATTGATTTAATCAGTTTACCAATTTTGGTTTTAGAAGGGTAAACTATATTTCTTCCAATGATAAAAATGTCTTGAAGCCAATCAAGAAATAATATATTTTCTTTGTTTTGATTTATGTATATAAAATGTTTCCTGAAAAGACTTGCTCTTTCTCCCTTAAAAAATCTTTTTAGAAACCATTTTTTTATATAACTATTGTATAGTAATTCAAGATCTAGACACTATAGTGTTATGTCTAATATGTGTTTTTCTACTTCTAGAGTATTTAACTCATGGGTAATATTTTCGGTTAGGGTCGAAGGTATTGATGATGATGGAGGTGAGTCATTCATCTCTTGGATTTATTGTTGGGTATAAACTAGGTGAGGTACGTGGCTACTAAGTCTACTCCTTTAACATGTATGGGGTAGAATACCTAGGCTAGGTTTTGGATGGTAGGTTTATAGAGGATAGATCAAAGGTTTCAAATTATGAAGCAGAATAATATCTAGAACTAGAGGTTCTATCGAAGCTAAGCTTGACACTGCCCATCTTTATATTGGGTAATGTTTCTGAGCTGGATATTTTACTTAAGTTCTTTTTATTCTGTCTCTAGTTGAGTCACTCATTTAAGGAACTATTTAACTTTATATATATATATATATTCTAATAACAAAATAATATTAACAAATGATTAAGAACTATTTTCTCTTAGTTGACAAATGGAATTGCTTCATTGGATATTGGAAGCTCCTAAAAAAAGATGTACCAGGATTTCAAAGTAAAGGAAAAATTAAGTATGTCAATTTTCTATATCTTACTTCGAACACATATATTGTTTTTAGAGTATATGATAACGTGATATTCTAAACAAATAAAATTAAAGATTAATGTATTTTTTTTAAATAAATATACAATAATTAAAAGAAATAAAATAATATAATTTATGATTAATATACTCCCAAAATAATAAATAAATTCTTCATAGTTATGGGATGTTATGATGTGGAATAGTTATCACATGAGCAAAATAATAAATAAATTCTTCTTAGTTTTGGGATGTTATGATGTGGATTAGTTATCACATGATAAAGCCTATAATTGGATGCGTTAATGGCGGGGATGGTTATGATAATAATCATAACCATTATGCACCAATTTGAGCTAGTATCATCTTTCTCAAGGTTTAGTTATTTTTCTTATTTTTTTAGTAATTATTTAAAAATATATTTAATTTTAAAAAATTAAATATTAACTTAATTCTTACTTTATTATATTATTTAAAATATTGATATTAATTTTTATTTTTTAATTATTTAACACATATTTTTAAATAAAATATAAAAATTTAATTTAATTATATAAAATATTGTGTATTTTATTGTTAAAGTTATATTTTTTTATTTAATTATATATATAAAATAATAATATTAATATATTTTTAATTTTGATTAAAAATAATTTTAATATTATAATAATTATTCTCGTTGTAAACTTTTTGATTACAATTATTTTAAAAAAATTATTAATTTTTTATAAATAATTATAATTATAATTATTTAATATTAAAATATTCATCTCTTTGATATATAACTTTAAAAGTTAGATTGACTGCCATTCTTTTTTGGAGCAACAGAGTATTATTGTTTAAGTAAATAATGAATGTCACCATGTCATTATTAGTCTGAATATCATTGACCTGCATATTATAAACATGCATATACTTTATATTTTAAAAAAATTATAAAAGATATTTAATAATTTTAAATTAATTAAATTAAATTTTGTATAGAGATGGGCCACTGTCATGATTGGAAGCTTTAAAAATCTAAAAATACTATTTATTTTGATCTAGTTATTTAATAATAAGATTTAAATTTAAATATAAAAATATCTTATTAACTAAAAAAACAATACATATTTTTTAAAATTAGTAGATTATTTTGAAACTTTCATGGACGCTTTAATTACTATAAATGATCTATTTTATAAAAAAAATGCACTAATTAAGACCATTTTAGTTCATATTAAAAAAAATTGATATTTTCATAGTAAAAAATATTAATATTAGAATAATTAAATATTTTTAAAATTAAGAATATTATACTAACATTAAAAAAAATTTATTTTGATAATAAAATTATTTGAGAATTGATCTTTTTATATCAAAATATACTAATTTTAGAAGAATTAAATATTTTATTTTATAATTTAATGTGTTATTATTTTTAAAAAATATTATTCTAATATTAATAAAATCTATTCTGATTATTATTTAAAAACTGATGTATTAAAACTAAAAATTACTAATATCATAATAATTAAAATGCTAGTTAAATATTTGACTTTAAAGTTAAATAGTTGACTTATAATTTCATGCAGAATCTTTCGATATTTTTTACAAAACCCAAATAAAATACAGTTACAATCACTCATCGTAACAAAGACAAATTAAAAAGAAATGAAAAAAGAAGAAGAAAATAATTAGAGCAAAATTGAATGAGAATATGTATCACCTACACAGTAACACAGCTACACTAATAAAGTAGTTCCATGTACAGTAAGAAGTGCATGTATTATTACAGACCCATTTTGCTTCTTTTGTGGGCCCTCCTCATATAAAAAAAGTTAACTAGGATGGTGATAAAGAATTTCTTGAAAAGCCATTCATGAGATTGTAAAAGTAAGAGATGCATTGTTTCTATGTAAAGGAAGTTGAAAAGTTTTCCTAAAAGCCTGTTCACAGATGTTACGATTCGAGCAAATAAGTCGAGATATGTTGAGTTCACGATGCCATAACATCAGGTCTATTAATGATAGTGCGAGTGGAAGACAAAAGAAGTAATGCTTGGGTTATCTTTAAGCCATTGTCACGGGATCTTTGTGTAACGTTTGTGTGCTTTTTGGTTCTCATTGCTTTCATGGTTTGGGTTCTTGAACATCGCATGAATGAAGAGTTTCGAAGGCTAACAACAAGTTCATTTCTTTAAATAATCGATTGCTCAAAGATTAAATCAATTAATCTAAGTAGATAAAGTCTCAAAAATAGTGAATAATTTGACAAAGATCGTGATAATAATATGAATCTTTGTAACGTTAATATTCACCCAAAGCTACACTACTAGTTCAGTTTCTCTTCTCATAGGGCAACAACTTCAACCCAAAACTACTAGTATATCCCAACTCTTTGAGAATGGAGACAACATTGATTGCCTAGAAGGTTCTTTTGTTTGTAAAGTATTGAAAAATCTTGGCTTTCATGATTCCAAGATTATGGTTTATAAATCTTGAGAAGATTGTTCTTATGCATTTTCAAAGCCAAATCTCATGGTGGTATAGTTGTTGTTTTTAATGAAATTTGATTTTTCTTTCAAAATATTGCTTAAATTATACAATTGTAAATACTACATATCAAACTATTGGTTTTGGCTTTGTAATCACTCCTCCTATCTCCTTATTTTTTTTGTCTTATTTGTTACAATTGTGTATGTAGTTTCATCTCAAAGTCACTACTTTTTTTTTTAGTTAAAGCAAAAATTATCCTAAATTTGAGTTTTCACAATGTACAAGAGTTATGTACAAGTTGTGTTATGCATAACTTATGTAAAGGCAATCTATACATGTATTATCTATTTATGAACAAGTTCATTCAATTTTAACTTGTCATCTCTAATTGAGAAGATCATTCTTGATCTACTCTTGCTGGGATTTATTTGTTTCATATGCTACTTATAATGAATATTTTAATCCTTGTCACTTGGCTTTTGGGCAGGTTTTTCCATAGGATATCCTCTGGTGTGTGATGTTTCAAGCGCAATATGAGAAAATATCTAGGAATACTTAATTCCCCAATTTTATAAACATGCGAATTGTTAAAATCTCCCAAATATAATTATCAATTAATTATATGATTAATTGAATCTAATCTTGAATATATTCCTATATCAAGTAAACTACACACCATATAATAATTAATTTAATCACACTCTCATGTTAATTAAATTGTATACTCCTTATTAAGTTGATCAATTATAGATCACATATATAAGAATCATATATGTGTGCCTAGAAACTATGCATGTTATTTAATCAAGATAAATAATTAAATAATTCTCTCAAATCTATTTAATTGACTTTATAGATAAATTATTGGCCAAACAATTAATAGCATAAAAATCAAATTAAATAATATAATTAAATTAAAATTATAATGGGGGTAAAATTTTATATCATCACATGATAAAAATTGGATTCATAAGATCCTTAGATTAATAAATTAATTACACATAATTGCATTCATAAACCTCATATTTTTCATAAAAAAATACATAAAATTGATAAAGAAAAGAGTAGAAAAAGAAATACAATCAATCTCTTGAATTGTAATATTAATTTCTTCTTTAATCTCCACCAAAATTGTGTATTCTCTTAATTTTTTTGTATTTTTCTCCCTTTTTTGCTCCAAAAATTGATCAAAATTATGCTAATGGAGGCCAATTAGGGTTTATAGAGTGATTAGGGGCTTAAATAAAGCTCAGGTGCGATCTGAACCGTCCGATCAACTTCAAACCAAGGGCTACGATCAAAACAAGAAAAACTGACAGTTTCAACCAATCACAACGCAACATGTGGCATCAAAAATTTATTGGGCGATTTAGGGAGCGACGTGTGACAAGGGAGACCGGTTAGAGTCAACGCTTACTGAGTCAGCAACACATGGCACGATGTAATTCGTAGGAATAGATGGAATGGCGCACGGGTGGAACACACTGAGCAATGGCGTGGTGACACATGGCATGGCTCGATGATCGATTTTTGAACTCAGATTGAACGCCATGCTCACACATGGGTCGTGTTTCGTCTTCCTTACATGCAGTGCAACGTTATTCGCTCTCCGTGCTTACGTGGTGCCTGCGTGGCTTCTCCAATTAGCTCATCTACCTGCGTGGCATGCCAAGTGGAAACTCTTGCGTAAAAATTCATAAAAAATCCAATAGGCCTTTTACTGCAATGATCGTTGCCAAGGAATTTGTGGCCAACATGGTGTGCCTACACAACATTCCCACGTCTATAGTGAATGATAGAGATAAGGTATTTATCAACTCATTTTGGAGGGCCTTGTTCTAACTATAAGGTACTAAGTTATACATGAGTTCAAGCTGCCATCCCCAAATTGATGGCTAGATAGAGGTGTTCAATCGTACCTTAAAATAATATTTACGTTGCTTTACTAAGGAAGAATCGAGGCAACGAGTGGAATGGATACCTTAGACTGAATTCAGCTATAATACCTTAATACATTCCTCCACCAAAATGACTACATTCGAAGCAATTTATGGCACTCTACCACCACATCTATTGGCTTCTATTCTTGGAACCTCCAACGTCTAAATGGTGGATAAGTACCTGCGTGATCGAGATCACATTTTGCGTGATCTGTGCCATAACTTTCTGTAGGCTTAGAATCGAATGAAATGCCAAGCTGATCATCATAGATGGGAAGTCTCTTTTGAAGTAGGAGATTATGTGTATCTTAGACTATAAGCCAACAGACAAATGTTAGTGGCTTTTCGAGCTACCATGAAACTTGCCCCATGTTTCAATGGCCCTTACAAAATAACAGTTCGAATTGGAATAGTGGCATACAAGTTGGCCCTACCATCTGATTCTTAAATTCACAACGTCTTAGTCTGCTCAAAAAGCACTTGGGGGATTACAAGCCACCATTTTCTCAATTACCCCTGTCTCAAAAAATTCAACAGTGTTATCTCAACCAAAAGATATTTTGGTTTGAAGAGTGACTCAAAAAGCAAAATATCAACCCAAATTTGAAATCTTCGTGAAATGGGCCGAAGCACCAACAGAGGATTCCACCTTGGAAAATGAGTGGCGATTCTCCAAAACCTACCCTGATTTCATCCTTATGGATAAGGATTCTCAAGCGAGGAAAGGTTGATAAGTGCGTACTGGTATGCGCGCCAAACCACGTAGAGATGGACGCTCACGGACAGACATAGGCGTACGTAGGCGCAGAGATAGTTTTTTGAATGGAAGGTTGCAACAACCAAAACAAAAATGGAGCAAGGTAGAGGAGGGGACCACTAAAACCGTCAGAGAGGACCACAGATCCATTAGAAAAGATGCACACACTCTTCCTCTCACACACAACCACCTTATCACACATTCTTTCGGTTATTTTTCTTTTAATCAATTATAAGGTTATATATAGACGGAAAACTATAGAAATGAATATAAAAAATTATTACAAATCAGCTTCTCTCTCTTAATGTTCTTCTTTTTTACCTAGTTTTCTATAAATTGTTCTTATCATATTAATTGATGTTAAAAAAAGTTAATAATTTTTGTTTTCCAACATGGACGTTAAATGGCACATAAATGAAAATGAGAATACTAGTTCAAAAAAATTAATATTATAATATTATGCTATGTTATATATATATAAAGAAAATTGATTCTGTGAGATTTGAATTTAGATTTATGGGAAGAGAGATGTAAAATTATATCACAAAAGTAAATTTTAAACCATTATTTTTTAATTAGTGGTATAATAGAAATATTGATATCATAATTACTATAGTTATTTATTATATTATATCATTAAAGTAATAAAAAAACTGAATATAACTTTGACTGGATTTTTTTTTAAAAAGAATTAATGCAGTGCTGTGGTATAATAGCTGATAAGTAGATTAGTTCCATATTAAAATATGTTTCTAGACGTGGGAATTTTCTCAACTTATACATTACATGGAAATTTCCCTGATTGATCAATTTAGGTCCGACTTGAAATTAAGTTTGAATCTTTGACTTAGACCATTTTCTCTATCTCTCTTTCTCTCACTCTATATAATCGCTGCAGAAATGTTGTAAAGACGTAGGTACATAAAAAATGGAGGAAAAAGCAATAATAAAAAGGGAATGTAGTTTGTCAGTTGTGTTCTTATTGTTTGTAATATCAAATTATGTGGGAGCAGCAGAGAAGGCAATAATAAGAGTAAATGTGGGAGTTGTTATGGAGGAAAGTGGGATAGGGAAGATGGGTTTGAGTTGCATTAACATGGCACTTTCTGACTTTTATTCATCTAGATCTGCTTCAAACTATAAGACTAAGCTCTTTCTCCATACCAGAAATTACTCCAATAATTCAGATGTTCTTCAAGCTGCTTCTTCAGGTACTCATCTTTATCATATTTATTAATTTCCTTATTTAATTTATCAACGTTATATAGAGTTTCTTTGTTTTAATTCCGTTATCTCTTTCTTAATTTATTTATTTTTTGTAAATTTCTTGTTCTTCCAACAATTTTCTTTATCCTCCTCTTACTTTTTATTTTTATTGTAATACAGCATGACTCACTAAACTTAACTCCCAAACCTTCACTATGCCCAATTGAGCTCCATTCCCTTGGGGCTTTAGCCAGAAGAATTATTATTATTATATTTTTAGAAAAAAAACAAAAAAAATAATCTAACACATGAATTAAAACTCATAACTACTTAAATAATAAACTTTATATTCAATTCATATATTTTTTTTTTTACTTTTTTACGTTACTCCCGATCTAATATTCAAGTTAAACTACATCATTTAAATTTATTAAATGTTTAACTTCATTAAATTGAATTTGTTCATATTCTATTTAAGAATAATAAATTTATATGTACATAACTACAACCAACCGTAATTATCAATAAAAATCCAATATAATTGATTATGTATGAAACTATGATAGTTATTAATATAATATTAAAATTAAAATTAAAATTATTGTAATATTATATTATTCTTATATACATATAATTTTATAATTTTTTTTTCTTAAAAATAACATATTTTAATTGTTTAAAAGTTGCAATTTTTTATAATTAATAAAAATAGTTCATTTACTTTTTTTTTTTTTGGGTCTTACCATACCCATTGATTATATTAACTAATGTTAAGTAATTGTGATCAAATTTTCCCAAAACTTGATTCGTTATGCACTAAAGTTGATTATGGTTGGTAAAATGGGATGAACTTCACTTAGTTGGAATATAGATGAAGTTTTCTTTGGTTAGACTTTATCATTTATTTGAATTTAGATGAGGTTGGTTTTGGTCTTAGTTGAATAAGATGAAGTGACATTCGGACTTTCTATGGTTTAAGTTTTGATAAATAAGTTATTTATTTTTATTAGCTTCATCTAATTCAGATGAATTAACATATAGTTAAAGAATGGGGTGGAGTTAACTTATTTTTATAACAATTTTTATGTGGTAATTTTTAAGAAAAAATCAAAAATATTGACACGTTATTTAATAATGTTTTTTTCTTTCTAAAAAAATCATATTCTTCAAATGTTATACATACAAAAACTATAAGATTTGGTGAAAAAGTATTTGATATAAATAAAAAATATCTTGATTTATTAAAAATATAAAAATAAAAATAAATATTTATTATAAAATATATCCAAGTAAAAACTTATTTGAAAAATTTAGAAACATTATCAAATACACCTCTACACCCACCGGTGTAAACTCTAGAATTTATAATTACTACATGATTTATTATTCAAGTCAAACTATTTTTTCCTCGTTTGTAAATGTAGTATTTATATAAAAAAAATTGTAATATATATTTAAAAAAAATCTAAAAAAACTGAGTGACTTTTAATGGATCGTGAGTTTCCTAATACAATACGATTATTCAAAATGTAATTTAGCTTTTAAAGAAAAATAATTCTATCCCGACTTGCACAGATCAGAATCTATAGAATTTTTCTTTGTTTTACTGTTTCAAGTCAAACTTTCTTTTTCTTTTCTTATTTGAATAGTTCAAGTCTATGACTGTTATATCGTCAAATTTTAGAAATTCATTTTAGAAATATCGTTAAATTACTTTACGAGTTCTATGCAATTTTTCTTTTCTTTTCCTTTATTTCTAATATAATGTACGATTATATTTTTATTGTCATTTCTAATTACTACACAGCTCTAGATCTGATAAAGAACGAAGAAGTTATGGCAATAATTGGGCCAAAAACATCAACGCAAGCTAGCTTTGTAATTGAAATTGGGAACAAAGCCCAAGTTCCCGTCATATCATATTCAGCAAGCAGCCCTTCTCTACTTCTAAATACACAGAGGGAGAGTTCATATTTTTTCCAAGCTACTCATAGTGATAACCTCCAGATAGAAGTCATAACTTCTCTCTTCAAAACCTTTGAATGGAAACAAGTTGTTCCCATTTATGTAGGTGATACTTTTGGAGAGCCATTAATTCCCTTTCTCACTGATGCTTTTCAAAGAATTGATGTTTGTGTCCCTTATCGAAGTCGCATTCCACCTTTTGCTACTGATGATCAGATTGCTATAGAGCTTTACAAATTAATGACCATGCATACCAGAGTCTTTGTTGTTCACATGAATCCTATTTTGGGCTCACGTATTTTTAGTATGGCCAAAAAGATTGGGATGATGAAACAAGGTTATGCTTGGATTGTCACAACAGGAATGACTAATTCATTAAGCTTCATAGATTCTTTTGAAATTGATTCCATGCAAGGTGTATTGGGTATAAAGACTTATGTTTCAGAAACCGAAGGTCTTAAGAATTTTAAAGCAAGGTGGAAAAATAAACAATCTAAACAAGATAATTCAACCATTAATGTATTTGGATTATGGGCATATGATGCTGCTAAAGCCCTGGCTATGGCGGTTGAGAAGGTGATTGATAAAAATGGGAACTTGGGATTTATTAACAAGGCAAAGAGTGTTTCAGAAAACTCAACAACAGACCTTGAAACATTTGGGGTATATCAAAATGGTGCAAAACTTCGTGAAGCATTATTAAATGTTAGGTTCAAAGGGCTAGCAGGAAAATTCAATCTTGCAAATAGGCATTTACATACTTCAACTTTTCAGATAATCAATGTCATTAACAATGAAGAAAGAGTGATTGGATTTTGGAATCAACAAAATAAACTTATGAGAAATTTGGATTCGAAAAACAGAGTTAAGAGTGATAATTCTTCAAAAGGTCTTAAGAGTAAAGTTGTAGAATTAGAACCCATTATATGGCCAGGAGAGTCACATTATGTTCCAAAAGGATGGGAGATTCCAACACAGGGGAAGAAGCTGAAAATTGGGGTTCCGAGGAAACATGGTTTTAATGAGTATGTTAAGGTTACAGATGATCCTCGTACTAACACAAGTAATGTTACTGGGTTCTGCATAGACATATTTGATGCTGTTATGAAAGCGTTGCCATATAATGTTGCTTACGAATTCGTTCCTTTTCCACACTCTCCTGAAGAGATTGTCGATTATGATAAATTGGTTTATCAAGTGTATCTTAAGGTAAGAATCATATATGACACGACCATAACTATTGTAATGAAAAAGTACATTAATAACAAAGTCTATTAAACTTACAATTAAAATGATGCAAACTAATTACATTGCAGAAGTTTGATGCTGTGGTGGGTGACGTAACAATTAGAAAAAACAGATATAAGCATGTGGACTTCACATTGCCATACGCAGAATCAACTGTGATAATGATTGTGCCAGTCAAAGACAAAAGAAGCAAAAATGCTTGGGTATTTTTAGTTCCTTTGACTTGGGATCTATGGGTTACAAGTGCTTGTTTCTTTGTTTTCATTGGTTTTGTTGTTTGGGTTCTCGAACACCGCATTAACGAAGATTTCAGAGGTCCTCCTTCTTACCAAATTGGCACAAGTTTCTGGTTTTCTTTCTCTACTATGATCTTTGCAAATAGTAAGTTTAATTAGTATTATTATTTTACATCTAATTAGATTAATTATTAAAGTAGTAGGATATATTTAAAAATCATAAATATATTTTAAAAAATTACAAATAATAATAATATAACTTATAGGTATAATGTAAATATTTCGAAAGTGGAATAAATTTATTTTTATAACGAACATTTTCAATTGATGTTACTTGTGTTTTATTCAGGGAGAAAGCAAAATAGTTAGAAATTTTGATCAAACTTTTTGTTCATAAAGATTTCATTTTAAATTTTTCATTATTTTCTTCTTTGCTTTTGTTATATTATCTGATTCTTTAGTTTTAAATTGTTGATATTTAAAATTATTTTTGATGAAAAAGGAAAATATATTTAAAATTTCCATTTTTTTTTATTTTTAAGTACTTGTCTCTTAAGTCGGGGTTTCATTTAAATTAAGTAATACCTTAAGGAACATGAGTAATACAAAATGAAATTGTAACGACTTAATTGATATTTGTATCCTAATTATTAATACTCAATTAAAAATCCTAATTAATTTATATATATTATTATTATTTGTACATCTACAGGGGAGAGAGTTGTGAGCAACTTGGCGAGATTTGTGGTAATAATATGGACATTTGTGGTACTAATATTAACTCAAAGTTACACAGCTAGTCTAACATCTCTTCTAACTGTACAACAACTCCAGCCAACTGTTACCGATGTAAAAGAGCTTCTTAAGAATGGTGAGAATGTTGGTTATCTTGAAGGCTCTTACGTTCATGGTATATTAAGAGACAAGCTTGGCTTTCAGGATTCTCAGCTTAAGAATTATAGTTCCCCAGATGATTTTGACAAGTTATTTTCATTAAGAAAAGAAGAAGGAGGTATAGCTGCAGCTTTTGATGAATATTCTTACAACAAGTTTTTTCTTGAAAGACACTACTCCAAATATACCATGGTTGACACAAAGTTTAAAACTGCTGGCTTGGCCTTTGTAAGCCCTCCTTCGCACTTTCTTAATTTTATTTTTAAGTTATTAATTTGTTAAAGTTCAATTACAAATAAGTACTTTCAAAATTCATTAAAAAAAATGACAAAAGTAAAAAAATAATAAAAATAATATTCATTAAAATTGTACTATAAAAACAACATTTTTTATTTTTACTTCATATATATTAATTATTAAAAAATCAAACCCATTATTTTACATTGAATATAATTCAATTAAATGTCATTTAAATTGAATTACAATCGTTTAAACTCGTTAAATAATAAATATCATTTAATTTAATCCCGTTTAATATTATTGTATGATATTTTTATTATTATGTTTTAAAGTATTATTTTATAAAATTTTCCAAAAATTAAAAAATAATGTCACATTGATTCATGTTACTATTTCAAACTTTTTCAAGAGATATATTTACAAAAAAAAATCAACAAAAATCAAGAATTTTGTGAGAGTATGTTGTAATAAAACAATAATTAAGGGAATATGATTACATGTTTTCTATTTTTAAAAATTTAAGAGATTTTTTAGTATTTTTTTATTTATTAATGATACTCTCATTTGCAGGTGTTTCCAAAACGATCATCCCTAGTATCTGATGTGTCAAGAGCAATAGTAAAAGTAACTGAAGAAGACAATATGAAGAATATCGAAAACAAATGGTTCATGAAGAACAAAACTAGTTGTCCAAACCCACAAATCTCTTCCAATAATCTTAGCCTTGAGAGTTTTTGGGGTCTATTTCTTATTGCTGGGATGGCTTCACTCTTTGCTCTCATTACATATGTTGCCATATTCATTTATGAGCAAAGGCACATTTTTCATAGCTCCAATCCAAAAACATCAATATGGGAAAAGTTTGAAAAAATATTGAAAATATTGGATCAAAAAGATTTGAGTTCACATACTTATAGAAATCATACCGAACAATATGATGAAAAAAAAGGAATTGATGAAAGTATCATTAATGATGTAGAATCAGTACTAAACACCATAGATAACACCATTTATCAACCAAATCTATCAAATACTTATTCTTATCACACAGATAGAGTACTTCCTTAAATATTAAGTGGAAATTTTGAACATACACCTTTTACTCCTTTTTAATTTGAAGTAACTCATAATATAGAAGTAATTTATGTTGATTCATTAAATAATAAAAACATAGCCATGTAATTTATTACTTTATTTTATTGTATATAAATAATTGATTGAATTGTTAATCATTTTCCATGAGTGTAATAGAACCATGTCATGTTATGTAGAATATTGATATAATATAGATGCATTTGAATCCATTTTCTCAACTTAGTAAAAAAATTAACTTAAAAATTATAATTTTATATTAAAAAAGATCAAGATATTCTTATTACATAAATTTAATAAAATAAAAATAAGATTGTAGATTTTATAAGATCTTTAGTAGTTATCACTGATTAGTTTTTATCGATTATCACTAGTGACACCATTGAAAATCCACGAAATTTTGCTAGATATTGAACCTTACATATTTTTAATGTATTACATATGTTTAGGATGTAATGTCTAATATATTTTTTGCTCTACACCACATCTAGTGACCATTGTTGGATGTAAGACATTATATATTTTTTAAACCATATATAAGGTCATACATTGTGATCGTCGAAACTTTTGTGAGATAGTTATCGATGAACGACAGAATTTTAACAAAATATTAGTTATATTTTACTGGAGTTATTTTTTAGTTTTTTTTTTACAAAATTTGATATAAATATGTGAATTTTTGAGATTGTTTCTTGTTAATTATAAAAAAATTATTTATTTATTAAAAATGAATTATTTAGGTAGAAAACCTTATTAAAATTCAAAGGGGAAAGAGTTGATAAATCAAACAATTTTGGAATTAGATAATCACAAATTATTATTTTGGGCCCTTGATGTGGATAAGTAGTCTTTTACCATTCTGTCTTCTCGTTGAAAATTAAGGTTGATGAAAGAAATGAGGTAAATGAGACCTAGGCAAGAAGGCATGTGAAAGCTAAGCACCCCAAGAATTTACCGTCTAAGTTTTAGGTTACATTATTTATACTTTAAATAATAATAAATAAATAAAAATAAGTAAATACGATATCCACGTAAGAACAAAGAAAAAAGAAAAAAAATGATACTTATCCAGTAAAACGAAGAGCCTAACGGGCCTAGACTTATTTCTCTATGCTAATCTTTAAATAAATATTTAGGGGATACAGCACAAGGAATATTCTCAGGTGGCGTTTGATTCGTGGAATGGAATCGGAATCGGAATGGAAAGGAAACAATTTTGTTTGGTTTGACCACTGGAATCAAGCTCAGAATCAGGATTATAGTGTTTTGTTTACCACTGGAATGGAATGAAAAAAGTTGTAAATGACCTTAATATCCCTACATGCTGTAAAGTTCAAATAATGTCATTTAATTACTATTTTTTCGTCAGACAAAATACATTATTGAAATCATTATTTTTCTAAATAAGTATTACTTAATTAAAAAGAAATATATTATTAAAATTATTATTTTTCTAAATAAGGTTTAGGGTTTTGAGGTTTGGGATGTGTGATTTAGGGTTTAGGGATATAGGATTTGGGGTTATATTTGTAGGTTAAGGTTTAGGGTTAAAATTATTATTTTTCTAAAAATAGTTTAGGGTTTTAGAATTTTGGATTTAGGGTTTACGGTTTTAGGGTTTTAAGGTTTAAGGTTTAGGGTTTATGGTTTTAGGATTTGGAATTTGGGGTTTAGGGTTTTGGGATTTATGTTTTAGGGTTTTGGGTTTTGGGATTTATGTTTTAAGGTTTAGGATTTATGGTTTAGAGATTTGGAGATTTGGGGTTTAGGGTTTTAGGGATTAAGGTTTAGGGTTTAGGGATTTGGGGTTTAGGGTTTTAGGATATGGAATTTGGGGTTTAGGGTTTTGCGTTTTATGTTTTAAGGTTTAGGGTTTTAGGCTTTAGGGTTTAAGGATCTGGGATTTAGGGTTTATGGTTTAGGGATTTGGGGTTTAGGGATTTGGGGATTTGGGGTTTAGGATTTAGGGTTTTAGGATTTGGAATTTGGGATTTAGGGTTTAGTGGATTTGGGATTTATGTGTTTAGGGTTTTGGGATTTATGTTTTAAGGTGCAGGGTTTTAGGATTTAGGGTTTAGGGATTTGAGGTTTAGGGTTTAGGGTTTTAGGATTTTAGGATTTGGATTTAGGGTTTTGAAATTTTGGGTTTAGGGTTTAGGGTTTTGGAATTTTGGGTTTGAGAATTTGGAATTTGAATTTAATGTTATATTTTAGGTGAGGGTAAAATTAGAAAAAAAAATGTTTAGATGGGAATGTAATAATGATTAACAAAGATGTGAGAATGAATTGTGATTTCTTCTCTTTTAGTAATCAGATTCCATTCCATCCTCCATTCCGTCCAACCAAACACACAAAATAGAAGGAATCAATTCTGATTCCATTCCATTCCCTCCAACCAAACGTGGGGTCAGAATAAAACACACATATTTATATATATATATATATATATATATTTGTTAATAACAAAATAATACTAACAAATGCTTAAGAACTCTTTATCTTATTGGTCAATAAATGGAATTGGTACAATGTCTGATTGGATATTGGAAACAAATGATATTGGAAGCTCCCAAGAAAAAAGAAAAAAGAAAAAGAAGATGGATCAGTGAGGATATTATGATGTGAAATAGTTACCATATGATAAATCCTAAGAATGAACGAGTATACGGGTAGAGACAGTTATGTTAATAATTATGATAATTTTGTACCAATTTTGATTATAAGTTAATATGAGTTTTTTTTACGTTTTAATCATGTTTTGTATTTTTAAATATTTATTTAAAAATATATTTAGTTTAAAAAATTAATTTTTATTTTTTTATATTATTTAAAATATTTACATTCATTTTCATTTTTTAACTATTTAATATATATTTTTAAATAAAATAAAAAAAATAAAATAAGAATAAATAAATTTAATCTAATTATACAAAATATTACGTATTTTATTATAAAAATAATTTTTTTCTACATAATTATATATATATATAATATTAATATATATTTAATTTTAATTAATTATGATTTCAATATTTTAATAATTATATTCATTTTAAGCCTTTTGTGTTATGATTATTTTAAAAAAAATAATCAAATTTTTAAGAATAATTTTAATTTTAATTATCTATAATTAAAATACATAATTAATAAAACCTGATTTCATATCGAAATTTAAAAGTTACATTGATGCCATTCTTTCTACAGAGTATTATTGTTTAAGTAAATAATGAATGTAAACATGTAATTATTAGTAAATATCTTTGACCTGTATATTATAAGCATGCATATATTTGTATATTTTAAAAAATTATAAAAGGTATTTAATAATTTTAAATTAAATTTTGTAAAGAGATGAGCCACTGTCATGATTGCATATATATATGCTCCACTGGTCCACTTACACAAGCAAAATTACCTTTTGGAAATAAAATATCATTTTTATTATTTGTTGTGCAATAAAATTTTAGTAAATCATATTAAATTTAGTTTAGTTTGGTGGGTAAAATTTTGACGAAAAATAATACATTTTATATATATATATATTATAATATTTTTTAAGTTTATAATGGTTATAAGTGTGTTAAATTTTTATACAATTATAGGATTTATGATGGTTGTATAAAATAAAAATTAAAGGAAAATAATATCATGGTGATCAAAAATTTATTATAAAATAAAATAAATTAAAGTTATTTGTAAATTTCGACATAACTTATGTTAGGGTGAGTTTCGATTGTAATTGTTCACCGTCCCAACATAACATTCAAAGAAATTATATATTGGTATTGAAATATGTATAATGTGCTGTTCATGGAGTTAGATTAAATATAAGTGGAATAATATATATTTTTAAATTAATACATAATTTCTCTAATATATATATGCATGCTACTTTTAGGACTCATCTAGTACAAAGAATGCTTTGAGTCTTATTGTTGACATGTCATTAGTTTGATTAATCACCAAAATACTTTTATAAAGGAGATTTGGACGTTGACATAAGTTAGGAGTTTTTATTTTCGGTTTTGTTTTGAAGTTATCAATTATGTTATTCATAAAAAAAAATTTAAGTTTAAAGCTCATTGAAGGGATGAATTGATATTCTAACTTTAAATCTTTTGTTTTGAGGAGTTTTAAGATATAGTATAAACTCATTATTAATAAAATAAATTATTTAAAATATCAAGATATATATATATAGGAGGCCAATAAAATAGACTAAATAATTAAAAAAACGATTATATTCGTGATTTCTTTATTAATTGTAATAATAACGATCAAATAACAAAATTTAACATAAATTAAAAATATGAAACTTTTCAAATATATTGTGTTTTGTGGATCAAAAATATGAAACCTAAGATATTGATTCTATCTAAAAAAGGACCTTACTCAATCTCAAAGGCTTTGGCTTTGGCTTTGGCTTTGGCTTGTGGTTTTGGGGGATTATCTACGATTTCTACTGCAATTAGATCTATAGCTATGTGTGGGAATTATACATGAGGAAAAAGGGGTCCAAATGCAATTAAATATAGCTCATAATTCTTTGATATAAAAGGTAATTTTTTATAGACTTAGTAATAATAAAAAGGGTCCAAATGCAATTTATAACGACATTAAAAATTATCCATATCTCATTTAACTATTGAGGTTTTTTTAAACTATATGTCCATTAAAGAGATTTCAATTCACTCTCTCTCTCTCTCTCTCTCTCTCTCTCTTTATAATTGATCTACACATACTTGGTTTGTTACTTTCAAGTATCAGTCAAATCTAAAACCAAAACAATAAGTAAAAGATGAAATAAAGGAGGCACCATATAATCGATCATCTTTAATTTGTTTGTACAATTGTTACATAGAAAAGCTAAAAGCAAAATAGGAAGAGCACTCAGAGAGGAAGACATGTAAGTTAATATTTTCAATGGCCATGTGGAACGAAGATTCTCAACATCCGATACATACTATTGTACACAAATAACCAGTTTTTTTTCTTTTCTCCTAATGAATTCAACAAACTTTTCTTCTTTTACTTCTTACTAATTATATATGTTAATAATGGTCAAAAACAATATTAAGCCCAAAACCCAATATACTCTTAAACCTTCAGCTGTCTTTTGGACCCAATATACTCTTAAACCTTCAACTGTCTTCTATATATATATATGTGTGTTTGTTTCTGAATAATGAAGATTGAAGCCACTGAGCGAAAAAATAGCGCTTGCATACATACAAGAAGAAAACCAACAGTACTGAATAGCCACAAGAAGCAAGTACTGGAGCACGTAGAAGAATAAATCATAAATCCAAATTTCTCTCTATTTTCTTCATTGTTGTTCTGCTACCGTCTCTTCCTCACTATTTCTCAGTTAGCTTGAAAACAAATAGAAAGCACCACCAATTTGAGAGCTAAAAGAAGAAATATAGAAACTGCAGTATCAGGAAGATCAAAGAGAGAAATCAACCCAAGGACAAATCAGTTCCATTTCACCGCCATTTGTAGTGTTCTTCATTTGTACTGTAATATTTGATTTAATAGCAAGTTTGTTAATTTATCTTGCTATATATATTACCAAGAAATTGTAGGATATTTTCAGGGTTGATTTTGGAATTTGGTATAATTTCATGGCCTGGAAATTGGTGTTTGTATCTCCATTTTGATTATTAGGATTTTTCTCGATGGCCATCATAATGTAAGTAGACTTTTCATATTGAAAAGTTGAACCACTTAAATCATCAGGTGCCATTTAATTTCTTAATGATTATTACTTTTGCCGTTATCCATTATTATTAATTGCGGCAACCAAAATCGGACCCCGATATTCGCTTCTATAAGGCCAATTCGCTATCAAATTGGTATCGAGCTATCGGGTTATTCCTGGTATTTATTGAACTGATCAAGTTTGCTCTTTTTGGATTTATTTTGAAGCTTCCGGTTATCTCGATTGGTTTCATATTTTCCTGGTTGTACCATTGCTTATTTAATATTTGGTTTTCTCATATGGCCAAAATATGAAATTGAGAAATTCAATGGTAGAAATGATTTCGCTATGGGCGTATTTAAGACGCGAAATGTATTAGTTAGTTAAGGCGGCTCGTTAAGACACTCAAGGCAAGGATAAATTGCCGTAAAAATTGACTGATGAAGAAAAAGATGCATTGATGGAAAATGCTTGAGTTCAATTCTCATATCCTTGTCCTGGATAAGGTATTACGCGAGGTTGGCTTTACGAGGAATCTCCTGGGTCAATGGCTTAAATTGGAGAATTTGTATATGACCAAGTCTTTGACTAGCCTAGCATTATTTAGCCAATTGTATACATTCAATGTCGTAAGGTACACCTTTGCACGATCATCTTCGATGAATTTACTAAAATTATTCGTGGATCCTGAAAAATGGTGTTAAGATTGATGATGAGGATCGTGCCTTAGTTCTATTATGTTCTTTACCTCATTCATTCGAGCATTTTGTTGATACTATGCTATACGGGCGAGACACTATTTCTTTGGAAGATGTCAAAGCAATATGAATTCCGTAGAGTCAAGAAAAAGGTGTCTACAAGCAACAATGATAATAAGTAGGGTTTATTTGTTGAGGTAGAAATCAAGAAAAAGGCATAAGCATTGGGAGGCAAGTCTAGATCCAAATCTAGAAAAAGAAAAGATAAATGCAATTATTACCGCCAGGAACGGGTAATCGAAAGTAAATTGTCCTAAACTCAAAGGTAAAAGAGAATCTCGCCACAACGTTTTCCTGGTACTAACGATGTCGCTTTGTCATAGGGCTTCCGTTCGATGGTGAAAATGTTCTATCGATTCACGGTTCTTCCGAGATGTTTGGATTCTTGATTCGCCGCACTTACCACACGTGTCTCCAAGAGATTGGTTTGCTTCTTATCATTCTATTGATGCAGGTGTTGCTCACGGGAAACAATATGTCCTACAAGGTTATCGGGTATTGGTACCGTCCGAATTAAGATGCAATGATGGTATTGTTAGGACTTTGAAAGATGTTCGCCATGTTCCAGCATTTGAAAAAGAATTTGATATCTCGGGGTACTCTTGATTCACAAGTGCTATAAAGTATGAGAAAAGGTGGAGTTTTTGGTGTTAAAGTGTGGTGCTCTTCATTGTTATTAAAGGCAATTCGCGTGGTCTCTATATGCCTTCGGAGTAGCACTGCGTTATTGGTAGTGTATCGCTTCATCCTCGTCGATCAAGATCTCGTACACTACTGACATGGCATACGCGTTCGGGGCATGAGGAAAGCGAGGATGTCTATTTTGAGCAAACGAGATTTGCTTTCAGGGTCGAAAACCGGGAAACTTGATTTCGCGAGCATCGTGTCTACGGAAAGCATCGCAGGTCAAGTTCGCATAACCATCCATAAAACGAAAGGTACCGCTGATTATATTCATTCAGATCTTTGGGTCCTTCTCGTGTCAGGTCTAAGGTGGTGCCCTAGATATGTTGACTTTTATTGATGACTTTCTCGCCATGTTTGGGGTGTATTTTCTAAAGAACAAGAATGACGTATTCTCAAAATTTGTGAAATTCAAGGCTTGTATGTAAAATCAAACAAGCAAGAAAATCAAGCATTCGAGAACCGATAATGGTTTGGAATTTTATGACAATGGCTTTAAGTTCTCAGAAAGGAATGGCATACAGTGACACCGCACCGCGTTGGCCATACACCACAAAGAAATGGAGCACAGAACGTATGAATAGATTCCTAGAAAGAGCTCATCAGATGCTTCTTCAAGCCGATTTGGATAAATCCTTTGGGCTTAAGCTTGTAACTACGCCCCGCTATTTGGTAACCTGCCTCCATCAACTGCACCGAGTTGAAGACTCGTGAGGTATTCTTTGATACTCCCATTATTCCGATTTGAAAGCTTTTTCATTCCGCTTACGCTCATGTTAACGATGGTAAACTTGAGCCTGTGGCATTGAAATGCATATTTTGGGTATCCTTCCTGGGGTGAAAGTTATAGACATGGTGTGTCAACCCAAGTCACCTAAATTTTTGATTAGCGTAGATGTTAAGCCTGATGAGTCTTCTATGTCGCAAAAGAAAAAGAGTCTATCATGCAGATAAAGACCATGGTGTTAGCGAAGAAAGCGGAGCTTCGAGAGCGAAGCTCCTAGTCATACAAGAGGGCACTTCAGATCAACCATCCGTGGACGAGATAGACGATTCTCGCTCACGATGTAGCAGAAGAGCAACGAGCAACCATACAAGATCGCTAAGGGTAAAGGAATAAGAGAGATTGGGGACGCCTCGAGTGCACGCAGACGCAGACTTAGTTTCTTTTGCATTGTCCGTGGTGCAGTCTATCGAGGTGTAATGAACCTTCTAGTTATCACGGCCTGTCACTCAGGATGGTCCAAGCTCGGTTGGTCATGCGAACGAAGAGATTGAATCACTTCATAAGAATCATACGTGGGAATTGGTGAAACCGCCAAGGGCCGAAGATTGTGTTGGAAACAAACGGGTCTTCAAGAAAAAGGAAGGTATACCCGAGGTTAGCAGTTGGGTCAAACACGTGTTGTCAGAAAGACTATTGTCAAGAAAGGTATCGACTTCAACGAAGTATTTTCTCCGTCCGTGAAACATAGCTCTATTCGTGTGTCAGCTTGCTACGGTTGTATCATGCTTTGGACATGAATTAGAAATTGATGTCAAGACTCTTCTTACACATGGTAGCTTGAAGAACAAATATATATGCATCAACCGTATGGCCATTGCTCCGTAAGGAAGATCATGTTTGTTTATTGAAAAAGTCTTTATAATGGGTCAAGCAATCTCCAAGGCAATGTATAAGCGGTTTGATTTCTTTTATGATTGATCATGGTTACTCTAGAGTTGATTATAATGGTCGTGTTTATCATAAAAGATTCCATGATCATTTCATCAATATTTGTCGCTTTATATCGATGACATGCTTATCGCTTTCTAAGAATAAGTCCGAGATTCGTAAATTAAAGTCTCACTTAATGGTAGTTTGAAATGAAAGATTCGGGTGCAGCGAAGAAAATTTTGGGCATGGAAATTTACAGAGATAGACAAAGCAAGCTTTATTTGACTCGTAAGTTATATTGAAAAAGTTCTCAACGCTTTTGGCATGAAAGATTCTAAACCTGGCGAAAGTACGCTGTTAGTCACATTTCAGGCTTTCTTTGGATTTGTCACCACAAATAAGAAGAGGAGCGGTACATGTCTCGTGTTCCATATGCTAATGCCGCGGGAGTTTGATGTACACTACGGTTTGTACTGGCCAGGACATTTCACGCATAGCTGTTGCCGCCAGATATACGGGTAATCCTGGTAAGCGGTCATCGCGGCAAGTGAAATGGATACTTCGGATTTGAGAGGTACATCTAATTTTGGTTTGGTATATATGAAGTTCTAATACCGTCGCGTAGTTATCGTTACGCTGATTCCATTACGCCGCGACCGGATGTAAGACTGGACAGTTACGTTTTCACTCTTCATCATTGGCCATTTTTTCGAAGGCTACTTTAATACCGCTTTGCCTACATTGCTGGTGCAATATATGCAGCAAAGAGGCGGCTGGTGAAAGCTATTTAGCTGTAGAGGTTTGGTTTGTGATTTAGGTTTACAAATGTGATACGTTGTATTTTGTGATAAAGGTAGAATAGCGATACACTTGACTAAGAATACTATGTATCATGAAATAACCAAACACATTGATGTCAGATATTATTTCGTTCGTGACATTGTCTCCCAGGGTGCTATTGTTGTTAATAAGATAGCCACTACAGAGAATCTAACTGATATGTTAACCAAACCAGTTCCATTTAATAAGTTCAAGCATTGCTTGGACTTGATTGGTATTTGCAAAAGATGATCACCCTTCTGGCTTGGACGATTTGCTATTTTTGGTAATCCGAGGAATTTCATTGAAGAATTTGTTTTATGTTTGAGCCAAGGTGAGATTTGTTAATAATGGCCCAAACAATATTAGGCCCAAAACCCAATATACTCTTAAACCCTCACCGCTTCTATATATATATATACGCGTTACAGAAGCACAGGCACATACAGGCGTGTGTTCTCGAATAAGGAAGATTAAGCCACAGAGAAAAAGTGTTAAAAATAGCAAGCCAGATACAAGAAGAAAACCAAAGCAGACGTGAATAGCCACAAGAAGCATCACCGATATCATAGAAGAATAAATCATAAATCCAAATTTCTCTCGTATTTTCTTCATTATCGTTCTGCACCTCTTCCTCACTATTTCTCAAGAGTTAGCTTGAAAACAAATAGAAAGCACCAAATAATTGAGAGCTAAAAGAAGAAATATAGAAACCGCAGAATAGTGAGCACAAAGATCAAAGAGAGAAATCAACCCAAGGACAAACTCATTCATTTCAAATTCGCCATTTGTAGTTGTTTCTTCATTTGTATCTGTTAATATTTGATTTAATAGCAAGTTTGTTAATTTATCTGCTATATATATTACCAAGAAATTGTATGATATTTTACTTTTTGATTTTGGAATTTGCAGTATAATTTTTAAGCTCTGGAAATTGGTGTTTGTATCTCCATTTTGATTATTAGTTGATTTTTCTCGGTGTGCCGTCGTAAGTGGAGTAGACTTTTCATATTGAAAAGTTGAACCACCTAAATCATTATGTGCCATTTAATTTCTTAATGATTATTACTTTTGCCGTTACCCATTATTATTAATTTGTGCAATCAAAATTGGACTTGATATTCGATTCCGTAAGTGCAAATTCGCTATCAATATCATCTCAAGACAACATGAATAAACATCACAATTTTAACAAAACTACATTCGTTAATTAGCTATCGATTATCCCTTTTATTTTGACATTATTAGAATGTTTTAACAAATTCTTTACTTAAAACTTAAATAAAATTTTCGTTATTTCATGTATAACAAAATAAATTTTTTTAAAATTTTTTTGTGTAATTTTTTAATTAAATATTTTATTTTTATAAAAAATTATAAAACAGAAAACACATTCAAAAGTTTGAAATTAATAAAAAAAAATTCACAAAGAATATTCGATTTATGTTATGAATAGAATCAAAAATTATATATACATAATTTTTTTAAATTTCTTTTACTTTTGCATTTATTTAGAAAAGTACGTAAGAATATTTTCGTTTTATGAATTAATTTTTTTCTTTACTTTTTATCAAAATTCAAATTCAATTTTTTTTTATTATTTTAGCTTTAATTTTTTAAAAAATTAATATATTTTTATTATTTTAAAAACATAAAATAGTAAAATTTAATATAAGTTAAAACTTATATCATTCGATCCATAAATGATCAAGTTATTTAACTGATTTGATTTTTAATATATTCATTAAAAATATGTTTATGAGATGTATTAAAAATAAATTCAATATATAAAAAAAATTATATTATACAATTAAATAAAAAAAATTTTATGGTGAGTAATAGGATTTTATCCTTTGGTAAAAGGTGATAGAGTAATTAAGAAAGGGACAGATAATACAAAAATGAAAATATTTTTTTGAGACATTTTATTCAATCAATTTAAAAAAAAGTGATACCACAAATCTAAATAATCGATTTTTATGTTTTTGAATTTTAAAAAAAAAATTCAACTACATTTGTAAAAGAAAGTTTTAACAAAAATAATTTTTAAATAAAAAAAAATAAAATTATATATAATTTATGGTGTCACTTTTTTAAAATTATTAAAATTATTGGACAAAATTTTTATTAAAAAAATATCAAACTTAAATACTTCGTTTTAAAAAGTTTGTACATCTTTACTATCACTCACCCTAAAAATGATTAACATATGATCCGCAAAATAAAAATATAAAATTACTGGACTAATCAAGTATCACGATCATAAAACTTTATGCTATATGACTTTTTAAAATATGTAAATCATAAGTTCGACTCCGATAGATTAAGATTGAATGGTAATTGAAGAATTAAATTGAAATACTTAATTTATTTGTTTATTATTATTTTTATTAAATGGAAAGAGTGCAGTCAAAGTTAGGTAAGTTATGTAATTTATGTCTTAAGTTAAATTTTATTGAAATCTATAAAAAAAAATTTTACTAAGTAGATTTTTCATTCAAAAACAAACATTGAGATTGCGACCTTTAACTTAAGTTAAATTTCATTTGTTTATTAAGTAGATTTTTCATTCAAAAGCGAAATTGAAAGAAACAATTTGTAGGATAAAGAATATTAGAGAGATATAAATTTAAAATAGAGTAAATGATGCAAAATATAAGGATTATATAAACTTAATACTGAATTACAATAAAATAAAATAATAATTTTCATTTTTAGCATTTATATTATGTTTTGTTTACTCTAATAAATTATACTTACAACTGTAAGTATATTTAAAAATAAACATCCTTTAAATACTTGTTCAATAGTAATTTTAATGGTTAAGACTTTTATAACATAGTTAATTGTTAGGAGAATGGCAGTCAATGAAAATATTAAAACTACAATATTTTTTGTGCTTCTTCGTGCTTTTCAATACATACACAAAAGAAAAAAAAATAGAGTGTTTAAAAAGTATTAAAGAGATAAAAAATGAAATAACCTTTCACCAATATTAGAAAAGAACTTCAAAACATCACAAAGTTATGTGTATCTTTTACCATAAACAAAATGCCCTTTTAAATTAAAAATTATTGTATATTACAAAATATTTCATAAATACAATTGATTTTTTTATAATTTTATTAGATAATATTACGTAGGTTTCACTATAATTTTCAATCATATTATGATAAAACAAGATTATGTTTCGATAATCACTACTAATATGATTGATCTTCTAAGTTTGATTGATTCTTCTATCATCACTAATTCGATGCAAGGAGTTTAGGGTATTAAAACTTACATTTTAGAGACAAACACCTAAGTTTTTCAAAAATCGATGGAGTTGGTGATCCTAAAGACAAGGTAATGTACCTGATGAATTGGGTTTGAACATTTATGGATTATTGGCTTACAATGTCGCTAAAGTTGCATCTATGGAAATTCAGGAGGTGATTACCATGAATGGACATTTGGGATTTAAAAAGAAAACCTTTTTAGAGAACTTAATAGACCTTGAAACTTTTTTTGGTTTTTGAAAATGTTTCAAAGCTACGTGAAGCATTATCAAAAGTAACATTTGATGGTCTTGCACAAAATTTCAATATAATTGATGAGTAATTAAAATCTTACTCTTTTCAAATAATCAACATTCTTAAATGGAAACAAGGAAAAAGAGATTTGAAATTTGAACCCAACAAAATGGTTGCATGTCGATTTAGGAAAAATAGTATGGCATGGTAAACAGTGCAACACAAAGGAAGCATTTGAGAATTAGGATTCCAGTTCATGGTTTCAGAAAGCCGATTACTGAGATATATGACAATCGCACAAACCAAAAAAAAACATGCGAGTAGATATTACATATGATTTAATTCCATGTATAATGCCCAATGATAGGACTTATTATGACAACTTGGTGCTTCAAGTGTATCTCGAGGTATGACCCTTTTGCATATAAATTGATGATCTTTTTGTATCATTTTACTTAGTACTAAAGAAGTTTGTTTAATATATATCTTTTATATATAAGTTTGATGCCGGAGATGTTACGATTCGGAAAAACAGGTCAAGATATGTTGAGTTCACAATGGCATACATAAGTTTGTTTGCTTTTTGGTTTTCATTGTTTTTGTGGTTTAGGTTCTTTAACATCACATCAATGAATAATTTTGAGGGCCTTTTGCTTATCAAATTGAAACAAGTTTTCAATTCCCATTTTTGGCTACCGTTGATGCTAACAACAAGTCCATCTCTTTAAGTAATCACTTTTTCAGAGCTCAAATCAACTAATCTATTTAAATAAAGTCTTAAATAAAGTTATGTATGACAACCCATTTCAATTCTATTGATTGAGGAAAATGTAGTGAGCAATTTGGCAAAGATCGTGGTAATGATAAGGATCTTTTTAATGTTAATACTCACCTAAAGCTACACTACTAATTAAGCTTCTCTTCTCATTATGCAACAACTTCAACCCAAAATTACTAGTGTATCCCAACTTCTTTAGAATGGAGACAACATTGGTTACATAGAAGGTTCTTTTGTTTGTAAACTATTAAAAAAACTTGGCTTTCATGATTCCAAGATCATGGTTTATAAAAACCCAGAAGATTGTCACGATGCATTTTCAAAGCCAAAATCTCCTCGTAATATAGCTGTTGTTTTTAATGAAATTTGATTTCTCTTTCAAAATATTGCTCCAATTATACCATTGTTAACACTACATATCAAACTGTTGGTTTTGTCTTTGTAATCACTCCTCCAATCTCCTTATTTTTTGTCTTATTTGTTACAATCATGTATGTAATTTCGTCTCAAAGTCACTACTTTTTTTTAAGTTAAAGCAAAAATTGTCCGAAATTTGAGTTTTCATGATGTAAAGTCGTGTTATACATAAGTTATATAAAGGAAATCTATACATGTATTATCTATTTATGAACAAGTTCATTCAATTTTAAATTTTCATCTTGAGAAGATCATTCTTGATCTACTCTTGTTGGAATTCATTTGTTTTATATGCTACTTATAATGAATATTCTAATCCTTGTCACTTAATGTTGGGTAGGTTTTTCCATAGCATCTCCTCTGATGCGTGATGTTTCAAGGGAAATTTTAGATATGACTGAAGGAAGGGATTTGAAGAACATAACAGACAAATGGTTTGGGAAGCAAATAGTGTGTCCAAACCCTAACAGTAACCAGTTTTCTTCAAACAGTTTAGGCCTTAAAAGCTTATCAATCATGTTACTCATTTTAGAAGTAGCTTTAATATCATCTCTCTTTATATGTGTTGTTGTGTTCCTTTATAAGCTAAGGAACACTATCATAAGTTTTGATCCACAAGTGTCAATCTGGGCAAAAATTTATCTTACTTTAAGAAATTTTGACCAAAAGGACTTGAATTCACGTACATTTAGGAAGGATATTAGTCCAGTTGATAATCATGAAGGAAGAGAAGATAGAATAGATCAAGTTGATCAACAAAACACAACAATTCTTTCTCAATACCCAAGCCCATCACGTTATTCAAATCACACATATTTTAACTTTTCTATTTTAGAATAGCAAGAAATGTCCCCTTTCATTAATTATGGTAATATAAGCCAAACAACTTCTGTTAATGATATTACTCTCTTGAATCAAGACATAGCAGTTAGTGATATTGAAACAGCCAATGAAAACAATTGAAATTATACATTCATGGTTCAACCATACTCTGTCTATATATTGCCTATATTACTTTGTACATGACATGATTAGAGTAGGAAATGTTAATATATTTGGCTTTATTAACATTATAGCTTACAAAAAGGATAAAATTAGGCCTCCATTCTAAATTATGTATATGTCATCCATCATCGATAATCGTATTTATCAATACA
This sequence comes from Hippophae rhamnoides, assembly GCA_033030585.1. Lineage (NCBI taxonomy): Eukaryota > Viridiplantae > Streptophyta > Magnoliopsida > Rosales > Elaeagnaceae > Hippophae > Hippophae rhamnoides. Next base: position 52,971,610 of record CM065432.1, read on the forward strand.
TAGATATTCTTTCTATTATTCTAATCTTTAGCATTTGTTTATTTTTATATTACACTTTGTAGGATTATCGACTAGGGGTAATATGAGTATTACACCATACTATGATAAAGTTTACAACGCTTATATGTGTTTTCATCTATTTGGTTAATCTTTTTTATTAAAAAACTCATGTTTTTGATTAACTTTTACATGGTATCACAATTTCAATCAATTAGATCAAAAACTTGGTATTTTCTCATAAAAACATGAGTTAAATGGGTCTTAAAAAATTACAAGTAACCCAAAAATATATTAAAAATACAAAGTGATACTTATTGTAAGAGATAAAGATTCTCTTTCAGAGGGGATGATAGATGTAACGAGAGTTTCACATTAATTAAAGACAATAATTGATAGAGTTTATAATATTTATGAGTGTTTTCACCAATTAAGTTAACTTTTTAAAATTTGAAAACTCATGATTATTGACTTTCACATTGAAGTATTATTCATTACATCTGATGTATACTCATCATTAATCAATTGTTTTATCTCCTCATCTCTTATTATGTATTTATTTTTTATAAAAAAATTACATTAATTTTAAATTTTATTAGTCTAAAATACCACAATATCACATATTTCAACAGCATCAAATAATTTATCCTTTCACACTATCCTGCTAGTTATCAACTTTTTTAAATATTTGTACTCCTTAGCATATGTTTATTTTTCAATGCAATTGATTTTGATGAAAAGGATGTTGGATTTTAAAATTACTTATCCATGTCCCTGTTATTTTGGTCCACTTTACAAATAGAAGCAAAGAAGACAAAGAAAATAAAGATACAATTTTATATTTGTTAGTTTTTTACTTACAAGAGAACTGAAAGATTACACTTACATTACTCCATGACCTAATTTACATATTTTAACGTGTGTCCTGGTTTTAATTTTTTCTCTTATTTTTATTAAAAAAACTGTCTTTCACTACGTATAGTAATATAATTTTAAAAAAGTGTTAATGATTTCAGAATATTGTTAAAACATAAACTATTACTTTAAATTGCGTCTTCCGTGAATACTACTTTAAATTCAAAAAGGTATGTCTCTGTGAATAGCTTTTTTCTTTCTTTGTTTTTTTAATGATAATTCTATAATTATTTTTTATATTAAAATGCGTTATCTATAATTTTGTGATTCTTTTGGTAGTTTTATAATAAAATTCACCCCTTATTTATTTCAAATCATATATTTAAATCACATGTATGTATTATTTTATCAAAATAGTTTGATAAATATTAAAATATCTTTATATAAAATAATAAATGTAGATATAATACTTGATGAGTGCTCAAAAAGTATTAAAATTATCATTATTTTATGTACATTGATTAAAAATATATATATATATTTATATGATTTTATCATATATTTATATAAATTTATCTTTTCAGAATCACGGGTATTCTTATTATTTTTTAAGTATTTTCGCTTAAAAAACGTATCTTAAAGATTCAAAAAGGAATAATGGAGGCAATACATCACAAATATATTCAAAAATAAATGAGTAAAAGTCAACAAATATAAAAAAATTGAACAAAATGAATCAAAAACGTCAAAAATGAGAAAATTGTGCCGCCCAGTTACCAAGTCCCACGCACGCCCTTGCCTCTTTCCGCTACATGCGCTACCACCGCTACAAGACCGCTACCCATCTCATACTTCAATATACGCAATCGCTTTCACATCATGATGACGTCATCAAATGACATCATCATTCATTATTCCACATTTCCATCATTTTTTATCATTTTTTCACCCAATTTTTCTTCTCATCCTTACCTACAAATCACAGCTACTCACTCTCTTACAATTCTTGTTTTTTACGTAATTCTCTCTAAATTGTTCTTATCATATTAATTGCTATTAAAAAAAAGTTATTAATTTTTGTTTTTCAACATTTAAGTTAAATGATAGAGAAATGAAAATGAGAAGATTGGTTTAAAAAAATAATATTATGTTATATATATATATATATAAAGAAAATTAATTCGGTGACATTTGAATTTAGATTGGAGATGTAAAATTATATCACAAAAGTAAATTTCAAACCATTGATTTTTTAATTAGTGGTATAATAGAAATATTGATATCATAATTACTATAGTTATTTATTATATTATATCATAAAAGTAATAAAAAAACTGAATATAACTTTGACTGGATTGTATTTTTTAAAGAATTAATGCAGTGCTGTGGTATATAACTGATAAGTCGATTGGTTCCATATTAAAATATGTTTCTAGACGTGGGAATTTTCTCAGCTTATACATTACATGGAAATTTCCCTGATTGATCAATTTAGGTCCGACTTGAAATTAAGTTTGAATCTTTGACTTAAACCATATTCTCTATCTATCTCTCTTTCTCTCACTCTATATAATCGCTGCAGAAATGTTGTAAGGACGTACTTACGTATATAGAAAATGGAGGAAAAAGCAATAATAAAAAGGGAATGTAGTTTGTCAGTTGTGTTCTTATTGTTTGTAATATCAAATTATGTGGGAGCAGCAGAGAAGGCAATAATAAGAGTAAATGTGGGAGTTGTTATGGAGGAAAGTGGGATAGGGAAGATGGGTTTGAGTTGCATTAACATGGCACTTTCTGACTTTTATTCATCTAGATCTGCTTCAAACTATAAGACTAAGCTCTTTCTCCATACCAGAAATTACTCCAATAATTCAGATGTTCTTCAAGCTGCTTCTTCAGGTACTCATCTTTATTATATTTATTAATTTCTCTGTTTAATTTATTAAAGTTATATAGCTTCCTGGTTTTAATTCCTTTATTTATATATTTTTTAAATCATGGAATATAATAATAGTACCCAAATTAACATGTTCATTTACTTTTTTTTCGGTCTTAACGTACCCATTGATTAAATTGTGATCAAATTTTACCAAAACTTGATTGGTTATGCACTAAATTTGATTGTGGTTGTGTTGAAAAAACAAGAAATAACTCTACACAAAAGAGCTCTTATTATTTTCTTCATGTTTTAATTACAATTGTATAGCTATTTATAAGGAAATTTTACTCCTTCAATTACTCTTTGAATTAAGGATCCCTTTATTTACTCATTGAATTAATGATTCCTTGTTTTACTTCTTGAATTAAGTATTCCTTGTTTTACTCCTTGAATTAAGGATTCCTTGTTTTACTCCTCGAATTAAGGATTTCTTGTTTTACTCCTCGAATTAAGGATTCCTTGTTTTACTCCTTGAATTAAGCTCCTTGTTTTTCTCCTTGAATTAAGGTCCTTGTTTTATTCCTTGAATTAAGAGCTAATATCCAATACTCCCCCTCAAGCTGGATCTAAAAGGTTTATGGATACAAGTTTGGACAAAAGTCGTTGAAACTGATGAGAAGCCAAGGGCCTGGTGAAGATATCAGCCAGGTTAATTGAAGCTTCTTGTATAATGTGTCACGAATCACTTGTGATTGAATTTGTTCCGCGAATGTAATGACAATCAACTTGATGTGTTTCGTCACTACAAGTGAAACACTTGGGTTTGATGCTATATGCGTAGGTACTGATTGTCCTGAAAATAAGGGACGTAGGAAGAGTTGTAGGAACACACCAAATCACGCGTAGAAGACCTTTAAGCCATATCAGCTTCGCACAGGTTGAAGCTATTACCGCGATACTCGGCTTGGCGCTTGATCCGTGCGATGACATTTTGCTTACTTACTGCTTCCATGTGACCAAGTTTCCACGCAAACAATGTCTGATAGCTAGTGGTGGACTTGCGATCGATTGCGTTCCACCTTGATGGCATCATGATACCACATGATTTGTGTGTTGTCATTCTTCTTCATGATGATACCACGACCAGTGATCCTTTTAAATAGCGTAAGATCCTTTTAACAAAGGGTCGAATGCTCGAAGTGTTGGGGAGTGCGTGAATTGGCTCCGCAAATACTTACGAGAATATGTGATGTCGGTGCGGTGATTGTTAGGTAGATCAAACTTACCAACAGTCGCTAGTAATAACTTATATCGTGAGTGGCGTAGCCATGAGCTAGGTTTGAGCTTCTTTGTCGAAGGGTAATGTCATTTGGTTTAGCATCGCTCGTATTAGCTTGTGAGCAAATCTAGGACATATTTCCTTTGGTTAAGAAAGAGTCCGCGTGCGAGGTTGCCATTTCTATACCAAGAAAAATACTTGATATCCCGAGGTCTTTAATTGCAAACCTTTTAATACGAGGGTATTTGAGGTTGAAAAACTTCGTGCAACATTGTTTGGTATTACATTTCCTTGGCCGTCTCCCACGTAGTTGGTATCTGATTGAGTAGCGAATATTTCGGTAATTCACGTTCCATGGAATTTAGAACGTGACATAACAGTACGATCCTTACTAAGCTAGGATTAATAGGTTGGTGAGAAAGCTTGTGCCGATGCTTTCATTTATGAACTGACTTAGACGCTTCCCGCAGAGCGAAAACTCTGTGACGAAGCGAGTAATTAAACTCATTCAACAAAATGAGCTTAATCTTTGATTTGGGTTGACATCCTTCTAAATGCGTATTCGCTGAAGGAAAGCAGCGATGAACTTTCAGCTTTTGATCCTAGCGGCTTGTCTTCCGTCATTTCAAAGATTGAAGATGCTAAGATAATAATAAAGCAGAAGCAAGTTAATTTTCCTCTGATACCATATTGAAAAAACAAGAAATAACTCTACACAAAAGAGCTCTTATTATTTTCTTCATGTTTTCATTACAATTATATAGCTATTTATAAGGAAATTTTACTCCTTCAATTACTCTTTGAATTAAGCATCCCTTGATTTACTCCTTGAATTAAGGATTCCTTGTTTTACTCCTTAAATTAAGGATTCTTTGTTTTACTCCTTGAATTAAGGTCATTGTTTTACTCCTTGAATTAAGCTCCTTGTTTTTCTCCTTGAATTAAGGTCATTGTTTTATTTCTTGAATTAAGAGTTAATATCCAATAGGTTTGTTGATCATTGATCCCTACATGAAGGCAAAATTGGGTGAACTTCACTTAGTTGAGATATAGATGAAGTTTTCTTTGGTTAGACTTTATCATCTATTTGAATTTAGATGAGGTTGGTTTTGATCTTAATTGAATAAAATGAAGTGAAATTCGGACTTTCTATGGTTTAAGTTTTGATAAATAAGTTATTTATTTTTATTAGCTTCATCTAGATTAAATTGCATGAAATGAAGTTGACTGCACGTGGTTGTGAAGCTATCTTCATTCAGTTAAAATATAGTTAAAGATTTTGATATTTTGAAGAATAATAAATAAATTAGAAATTTATTTATATATAAAAAATCATGAAAATTAGCTAAAATATGATAGTCATTTCGATTTTTGATTTATAGTTAAACAATTGATTTTGTGATTGTTTTGTAAAATTAATGATAGATATATTTTATAACAATTTTTACTTTGTAATTTTTAAGAAAAAGTCAAAAATACTCACACATTATTTAATAATTCTTTTTGTTTTAATTTTATTTTTTAAAAATTTAAAAAATGTAGAGCTCTTTTTTTGTCAATATTTACAAATATTAAATTTTAATCTTTTTTTTTCAAAGAATCATATACTTTTAATGTTATACATACAAAAACTAGAAGATTTGATGAAAAAATATTTGATAAAAATAAAAATATGAAATATGAATGAAAAATATCTTGATTCACTGAGAATGTAAAAAAAATTGTGAAATATATTTTAAAAAAAATCTAAAAAAACTGAGTGACTTTTAATGGATCGTGAGTTTCCTGATACAATACGATTATTCAAAATGTAATTTGGCTTTTAAAGAAAAATAATTCTATCATTCAATCTCGTCTTGCATAGATCAGAATCTATAGAATTTTTCTTTGTTTATTGTTTCAAGTCAAACTTTCTTTTTCTTTTCTTATTTGAATAGTTCAAGTCTATGACTCCTATATCGTCAAATTTTAGAAATTCATTTTAGAAATATCGTTAAATTACTTTACGAGTTCTATGCAATTTTTCTTTTCTTTTCCTTTATTTCTAATATAATGTACGATTATATTTTTATTGTCATTTCTAATTACTACACAGCTCTAGATCTGATAAAGAACGAAGAAGTTATGGCAATAATTGGGCCAAAAACATCAACGCAAGCTAGCTTTGTAATTGAAATTGGGAACAAAGCCCAAGTTCCCATCATATCATATTCAGCAAGCAGTCCTTCTCTACTTCTAAATACTCAGAGGCAGAGTTCATATTTTTTCCAAGCTACTCATAGTGATACCCTCCAAATAAAAGTCATAACTTCCCTCTTCAAAACCTTCAAATGGAAACAAGTTGTTCCCATTTATGTAGGTGATACTTTTGGAGAGCCATTAATTCCCTTTCTCACCGATGCTTTTCAAAGAATTGATGTTCTTGTCCCTTATCGAAGTCGCATTCCACCTTTTGCTACCGATGATCAGATTGCTATAGAGCTTTACAAATTAATGACCATGCAAACTAGAGTCTTTGTTGTTCACATGACTCCTATTTTGGGCTCTCGTATTTTTAGTATGGCCAAAAAGATTGGAATGATGAAACAAGGTTATGCTTGGATTGTCACAACTGGAATGACTAATTCATTAAGCTTCACAGATTCTTTTGAAATTGATTCCATGCAAGGTGTATTGGGTATAAAGACTTATGTTTCAGAAACCGAAGGACTTAAGAATTTTAAAGCAAGGTGGAAAAATAGACAATCTAAACAAGATAATTCAACCATTAATGTATTTGGATTATGGGCATATGATGCTGCTAAAGCTCTGGCTATAGCAATTGAGAAGGTGATTGATAAAAATGGAAACTTGGGATTTATTAACAAGGCAAAGAGTGTTTCAGAAAACTCAACAACAGACCTTGAAACATTTGGGGTATATCAAAATGGTGCAAAACTTCGTGAAGAATTATTAAATGTTAGCTTCAATGGGCTAGCAGGAAAATTCAATCTTGCAAATGGGCATTTACATACTTCAACTTTTCAGATAATCAATGTCATTAACAATGGAGAAAAAGTGATTGGATTTTGGAATCAACAAAATGGGCTTATGAGAAATTTGGATTCGAAAAACAGAATTAAGAGTGATAATTCTTCAAAAGGTCTTAAGAGTAAAGTTGTAGAACTAGAACCCATTATATGGCCAGGAGAGTCACATTATGTTCCAAAAGGTTGGGAGATTCCAACACAGGGGAAGAAACTGAAAATTGGGGTTCCGAGAAAACATGGTTTTAATGAGTATGTTAAGGTTACAGATGATCCTCGTACTAACAGAAGTATTGCTACTGGGTTCTGCATAGACGTCTTTGATGCTGTTATGAAAGTGTTACCATATAATGTTGCTTACGATTTCATTCCTTTTCCACACTTTCCTGAAGAGAAGATCGATTATGATGAATTGGTGTATCAAGTGTATCTTGAGGTAAGAATCATATATGACATCACCATGACCATTGTAATGAAAAAGTACATTAATAAAAAAGTCTATTAAACTTACAATTAAAATGATGCAAACTAATTACATTGCAGAAATTTGATGCTGTGGTGGGAGACATAACAATTAGAAAAGACAGATATAAGCATGTGGATTTTACATTGTCATACGCAGAATCAACTGTGACAATGATTGTGCCAGTCAAAGACAAAAGAAGCAAAAATGCTTGGGTATTTTTAGTTCCTTTGACATGGGATCTATGGGTTACAAGTGTTTGCTTCTTTATTTTCATTGGTTTTGTTGTTTGAGTTCTCGAACACCGCGTTAATGAAGATTTTAGAGGTCCTCCTTCTTACCAAATTAGCACAAGTTTTTGGTTTTCTTTCTCCACTATGGTCTTTGCACATAGTAAGTTTAATTGGTATTATTACTTCACATCTAATTAGATTAATTATTAAAAATAAATATCAATTACCTTCCGTGAGGTTTGCAAGGAGCTTTCAAGTTTAAAAATAACATCACAACTTTATTTTGGTATTAGTTAGACGGTAGTAGAAATAAAAAAAAAGTATTATATTTTTGATATATTTAAAAATCATAAAAATATTATGAGAGATTACAAAAAAATAACAATAATAGAACTTATAGGAATAATATAAGGATTTGTTTGAACCAAAATTTTTAATTAATGTTACTTGAGTTTTATTCAGGGAGAAAGCAAAATAGTTAGAAATTTTGATCTAAATAAGAAGAGAGCTTTTTGTTCATTACAATTCCATTTTAAATTTTTCATTTTTTTTGCTTTTGTTATATTGTCTGATTCTTTAGTTTAAAATTGTAATTTGTTGATATTTAAATTTTTTTTGAACGAAAAAAATATATATTTAAAATTTCTTTTTTATTTTATCTTATAATAATATGATAATTTTATTTTATTTTTAAGTAGTTATAATATTTCTTAAGTTGGGGTTTCATTTAAATTAATTAATACCTTAAGGAACATGAGTAATACAAAATGAAATTGTGGGGATTGAATTGATAGTTATACAAAGCTTGGGCTTTTTATTGATATTTACCCTAATTATTAATGCTGAAATCCTAATTGTTTATATATATATATTATTATTTGTACATACACAGGGGAGAGAGTTGTGAGCAACCTGGCGAGATTTGTGGTAATAATATGGGCATTTGTGGTGTTAATACTAACTCAAAGTTACACAGCTAGTCTAACATCACTTCTAACTGTACAGCAACTCCAACCAACTGTTATTGATATAAATGAGCTTCGTAAGAATGGTGAAAATGTTGGTTATCTTGAAGGCTCTTACGTTCGTAATATATTAAAAGACAAGCTTGGCTTTCAGGATTTTCAGCTTAAGAATTATAGTTCCCTAGATGATTTTGACAAGTTATTTTCATTAAGAAAAGAAGAAGGAGGTATAGCTGCCGCTTTTGATGAATATCCTTACGCCAAGCTTTTTCTTGAAAGACACTGCTCCAATTATACCATGGTTGATACAGAGTTTAAAACTGCTGGCTTTGCCTTTGTAAGCCCTCCTTCGCCCTTTCTTAATTTTATTTTTAAGCTATTTACAAATACCTACTTTCAAGATTCATGAGAAAAAATACAGGAAAAAACAATAAAAATAATATTCATAAAAATTTGTATTATAAAAACAATATTTTTTATGTTTAGTTCATATATTTTAACTATTAAAAAATCAAACTCATTATTTCGTATTAAATATTATCTAATTAGACGTCTTTTAAATTAAATTACGAACATTTAAATCCATTTAATGATGAACATCATCCAATTAGATTTCGTTAAATATTATGGTGTGATATTTTTATTATTATAAATTATAGAATATTATAAAATGAAATTTCCCAAAAAGTTTGAAAAATAATGTCAAACTCATTCATGTTACTATTTCAAATTTTTCAAGAGATATATTTGCAAAAAACAAATCAACAAAAATCAAGAATTTTGTGAGAGTGTTGTAATAAAACAATAATTGAGGGGGTATGATTACCTATTTTCTATAATTGATGAATGTTTTTGATATTTTTAAAAATTTAAGAGATTTTTTTGTAATTTTTTCATTTATTAATGACTCTCTCATTTGCAGGTGTTTCCAAAACAATCGTCCCTAATACCTGATGTCTCAAGGGCAATAGTAGATGTAATTGAAGATGACGATATGAAAAATATCGAAAAAAAATGGTTCATGAAAAACAAAACTAGTTGTCCAAACCCACAAGTATCTCCCAATAATCTTGGCCTTGAGAGCTTTTGGGGTTTATTTCTTATTGTTGGGATGACTTCACTCTTTGCTCTTACGACACATGTTGCCATTTTCATCTATAAGCAAAGGCACATTTTTCACAACTCCAATCCAGAAACATCAATATGGGAAAAGTTTGGAGCAATATTAAAAATATTTGATCAAAAGGATTTGAGTTCACATACTTGTAGAAATAATACTGAACAATACAATGAAAGAAAAGGAATTGATGAAAGTACTATTGATGTTGTAGAACCAATACTAGACACCATAGATATTACCAGTTATCAACCAAGCCCATCAAGTACTTATTATTATCATGTAGATAGAGTACTTCCTTTATTCATAGAACAAGAAGTCAATCAAGTACTTGAGAGTGAAAATTTTGAACCTATACCTTTTACTCCTACTTAATTTGAAGGAACTCATGGTAATGGAAATAATTTATATGGGTTTATTAGATAATGAAAACATATTTATATATTGTATTACTTTTTTAGTGTATATAAGTAGCTGATTGAATTGCTAATGACTTCCCACGAGTGTATGATAACTCTATTTTCGTAGAGTTATTAACGTATTTTTTTATTTAATATTTATTTATTTTATAAATAAATAGTATTTTTATGGCTAAAAATATTAAAATATAAATTTTTTAGTTAAAATGGGTCAAAATATAATTTTTGAAATTTTTGAAATTTTTTATGAACTTTAACGCATGACCAATCAAGAGTTGTCATATGGCTTGCCACATAAGCAGATGTGCTGACTGGGCAAGCCACTCAGACGCCATGCAAGTAGGGACATCAAATCAAGTTATGCCGCGTGTAAAAAGGATGAAACGGGAACCACGTGTCAGTACGGCGTTCAATCCGAGTTCAGGCTTGGTCAAACCGCGTCGCCACGTGTAGATATACCATTACTTCGTGCATTCTACCCATACGCCACACCATCCTTTTCTACAAATCACATCGTGCTACGTGTCATTGACTCAACGAGCATTGACTATGACCGGTCTCTCCTGCCACACATCGCACTCTAATTTTCCCAATGAATTTCCCCTACTACATGTCGCATTTTGATTGGCTGGCATTGTCAGTTTTGCTTGTTTTGATCGTAACCCTTGATTTGAAGTTGATCTGACGATCCAGATCACACTTGAGCAATATTTAAACCCCTAATCACTCAATAAACCCTAAGTGGCCTCCATTAGCATAAATAAGCACACAAAATTAGAGAAGAAACATATTATATTGATAGGTTAAACGGCTTAGTAGGCCATAAGTTCTACAAACAAAATATAATATTAAAATTGAAACAATAAAAGAAAAGGAAAATACAAACTTAATTAATTAATACATGAAGGTTATATAAAGATTACAAAAGGAAAGGATTATCAAAGAGAATGCTTGAGAGAGATGGATATAAGAGCGTTATACAAGCAATGGAAAGGATGCCTTTAGATTGAAATCAACTTCTCTTTTATAACCAAAATTTTAATTTGCTTAAATGTTTGTATTGTTCAATGAATAGTACCTTGTATGTTGTTTTATATTATTGTTGTCACTGTTGTGAATAGTGTTTTGTTGGACATCTTTTACTGTTTGGTAAATAATGTTTTTTTTGTTATTATTTTGGGTTTAGTTTTCTTCTACTAATGCTACAATACCTGTTATAGTGTTTTGATGGGCCATTTACAAAAATTGGGATTTTAACCCTAATACAAATAGGCTAGTGGGCCATTTCATAAATTCAAAATTTAAATGATAGAAGGGAAAATTCTATTGCAATCGTCTTCATTGGTGTTCCCCAAATCAACCTGTGGCAAAGATGTTGAGAAATGTTCTAATGATGTTTTGAAAAGATAAGTACATCGTCAATGTACACAATGCAAAATTCTTAATAAGAATTAAAAATATCATTTATAATCTTTTGAAACCCAGATTGTGTATTTTTGAGCCAAAAAGGCATGACATTTAATTCATACTATCAAAAAGAAATAGTAAACGTTGTTTTATATCGATGATGTGGTCCAATTTAGATTTTCTAGAAACCTCACTTCATATAAAATTTTGAAAAGATTGATGAATAATGGAGTTTTTGGAGAAGGTCTTTTTTATTTGGAATAAGATATCTAATCTATTTTAAGGCCTCGTTAAGGGGTTTGTAGTTGATGACCAATCGCGGCGTCCTCGTTCTATTTCAACTAGTTTGTTGACATAGAAGGTTGTACAATTTTATGGTGATTGTGAGTTTGAAATAATTTTTTGGATAAGAGATCGTGAATCTCCTTTCTGCAAAATTATTCTAGGTCGGCATTCATTTGAATTGACCTAGCTTTTGTAAGGATACTCTTTCATGAAAAGTTGGTTCATATGGTAAGTCCGCCATATGTTCTTTTCTATCCCAAAAAGCGTTGGATAGGTCAAAACAAACTTATTTTTTAAAAGAATTTTGAATTTTGGAGATTTGTTATTTTACCTCTAGTTTTTGCAATTATTTTTCAACAGTGTGAAATTGAATTTTTTTCTTGAGATGAAAAAGGTTATTTTCTCTACCTTTCATAAGAGTGGAAATCTCACTATGATAAGTAGAATTGGATCTAATGAGGTTTAAATTCTTAGTTTTTGGGTTCTTTTTAGAAAAGGAAGTCAAAGGTTTATTCTATGAATTTGAAAGAGAGTTTTTCATATAATGATGTTAATGAAATGTATACCTATTATAACCAAATGGATGATATTAGATGCCATGACAAATGAGACTTTGATTAAAGATGATTTGTTTAAAATTTTAACTTTAGTTTTGAAGTTGATTTTATTTTAAAATTTAATATTAAGTTAGAAATTTATTTTATTTTTACACATATTTTATAATTTTTTAAACTTAAAAAAATTAAAACTATATTAAAGTTTATTTTTTATTATTTTATTTTATATTTAATTGTTGTGATTTAAAATGAAATAAAATAAGAAAACAAAATTTTTAAATAAACATTTTCTTTTTCTTTTTATTGATGAATTATTAAAAATAAAAATATTTTTTTAATATAACTTAAAAATAAAACTTGTTACAAAATGAACTCTAAAATGTTCATTTTTATTCTTTGTTGTGCAATAAAATTTTAGGAAATCATACTAAATTTAGTTTAGTTTTGTGGGTAAAATTTTTACATATAAGGTTAAAAATAATACATTATATTTATATTAGATTTTTTTTAAGTTTAAAACGGTTATAAATGTGTTAAATTTTTATACAATTATATTATATGATGGTTGTATAAAAATAAAAATAAGAGGAAAATAATATTATAAAATAAAACAAATTAAAGTTATTTGTAAATCTCGACATAACTTATGTTAGGATTTTTCACCTCCCAACATAACATTCAAAGAAATTATATATTGCTATTGAAATATTTATAATGTGTTGTTCATGTGAGTGAGATTAAGTATAAAGTGGAATAATGTTTTTTTGAAAAATTCAGTAGTCTATTATTATTTTTAAAATTAAAATTAAAAAAATTAGTGAAAAGTAATACAATACTTATTTTTCAATTAATAAATAATTTCTCTAATATTACTTTTAGGACTCAACTAGTACAAAGAATGCTTTAAGTCTTATTGGTGACATGTCATTGGTTTGATTAATCACCTAGACATTTTAATAGAAGATATTTGTATGTCGATGTAAGTTAGTTTATGTTTTGTTTCAAAGTTATCAATTATATTGTTTATGACTTAACAATCCATGTTTTAAAGGAAGGGAAGAATTGATATTCTAACTTTCAATCTTTTGTTTTTTAGTTTTAAGATATATTATAAACTCTATAAATATTATTTTTTAAAATATAAATACTAACACAAATTATTAATAAAATAAATTATTTAGAACATAAAAATATATACGTCAATAAAATAGAATAAATAATTAAAAAAACGATAATACTTATACTTTCTTTATTAATTGTGATAATAATGTTGGGTTAACAAAATTAAAGATAAAGTAAAAATCTGGACCTTATCAATTAAATTGTGGATCAAAAATATGAAAAACAAGATATTGTTTTGATCTAAAAAAAGACCGTCTTCAATCTCGAAGGTTTTGGCTCGTGGTTTTGGAGGATTATCTGCGATTTCTACTGTAATGAGATCTTCTTTTTATAAATAGTATACACGCGCTTACGTTGTTGTTTTCAAATATCAGTCAAATCCAAAACTAAAAAGATGAATAAAAGACAAAATAAAAGAGGTACCATATAGTCGTCAATCTTTAATTTATTTGTATAATTGTTACAATGAAAAGCACAAAGCAAAATAGAAGGAGCCCTAAGAGGTCTTTTTAACGAGGAGGACATGTAAGTAAATATTTTACTTTTGTATTTATTAAAAAAATATAAGATTTTTTTCTTTTTATGAGTTTTTTTTCCTTTACTTTTTTTTATCAAAATTCTAATTCTAATTTTTTTTATTTTAGTTTTAATTTTTAAATTTTTAATATATTTTTATCATTTTAAAAACATAAAACATTAAAATTAAAAGTAAGTTAAAACTTATACCTAAGAACGGACAAAAAATAAATTGTGGATTCGATTATCCGTACAGACAATTTGATTTTTATCACATAAATTTTAAATATTAATATAATTTTAGATAAAAACAAACATGAAACAACGAGTATAGTTCGAATACAATTATACATAAAACTATACCTGAAATTAATTATATATTTTTCATTTAGGGTTTCGGTCACTTAGGTATATAAACATAGAGATTCGTATTAGAATTCAGAATTATGTCTCTACCCTATTTACATCTGCTATGGTTTCTATGTTTGTCGTATGCATCATTATCTTTATCTATCATGTGCCTCTGCATCTACAATCTTTGTCTACGTTTGCCTTTATCGTCTATCGTCTGTGTCTTCTGATTCCTTTTCCTTTTGAAATAAATGGTTTCGACAATAGTAGAACGTAGAGTGAACTTTTTTTTAATTTTAAACTTATGATCCATTCTAATTATTGTTATAGGTTGATTCTCTTAAAAATTTTGGTTGTAGTTTGACGTTTTTTTCTAATTATTATTACAATTATTTATTTAGATTTGTGTTTGTTTTTTCTACTCCGATATATTTACTTTTGGGTTTTTATAAATCAATTACTATAATGTTGTATTTTGAATGATATGGAACCTTTTTAAGTAGTTTAGAAAAAATAATTTTTTTCAAATATTTTTTAATAATTATCTCATATCGTTACTCGTTGGTAAAATATCATTCAAAAATTATGACGTATTATTCCAAAATTGTGTTTTGAGTAATTTTGGATACATATTTTATAATTTGATTCGAGGACAATTATATCAAAAAACATTATCGTCTGTGTCCATATGTACTTATACCATCTTATGCATAAATGATCAAATTATTTAATTTATTTGGCTTTTAACCTATTTAGTAAAAAATATGTGTTAATAAATCACTAAAAAGTATATTAGTTGTATGCAACTAATATACTTTATAAGCTGTATATTAATTGTATGCAACTAATATATTGTTTCTTAAAAACACTTTTAGGAAAAGCAGATTCCTTTTCTTCTATATTTATACATGTATTGCACCTTAGTATTTGATATCTTGTAAATACATTAAGTAAATTTAATTATATGTTTGTGAGATGTGTTAAAAGAGAAAGTATTTATAAAAAAAATTATATAGTACAATTAAACAAAAATAATATATCGTGAGTAACATAATTGTATTCTTTGCTAAAAGGCCACAGAGTAATTAAAAAAGAGGCAAATAGTACACAAAGGAAATAGTTTTTTTGAGATATTTTATTCTATCAGTTTTAAAAAACTTACACTACGTATCTAAATAATAGGTTTTTAAGTTTTTGATTTTTTTAATTTCAACTACATTTGTAAGAGAAAGTTTTAACAAAAATAACTAATGAAATAATTTTTTAAATAAAAATTTTAAAAAAATATAAAAAAATATAAAAATTGACCATTTGAACTTTTATTGTCACTTTTTTGAAATTATTAGACTAAATTTTCATTAAAAAAATATTAAATTTAAATACTCCATTTTAAAAAGTTAGTAAATCTTTACTGTTATTCACCCAAAAAAAATTAACATATGATCTGAAAAATAAAAAAATAAAATTACTGCACTAAGTATCACGCTCATAAAACTTGCTATATGACTTTTTAAAATATGTGAATCATAAGTTCGACTCAGATAGATTAAGCTTAAATGGTAATGGACGGATTAAGTTGAAATAC
Organism: Hippophae rhamnoides; assembly: GCA_033030585.1. Classification (NCBI taxonomy): domain Eukaryota; kingdom Viridiplantae; phylum Streptophyta; class Magnoliopsida; order Rosales; family Elaeagnaceae; genus Hippophae; species Hippophae rhamnoides. The sequence goes on from CM065432.1 coordinate 52,987,666, forward strand.
TTAATTTATTTCTTTATTATTATTTGTTGGAAAAAGCGCAGCAAAAGTTACGAAGGTTGTGTCTTAAGTTATATTTTATTAAATTTTATAATTTTTTTATTAAAAAAATTTTTTATTCAAAAAAAGACTTCTATTACCTTTATCCCATGTTTGATAGGATGGAATGTAATTCAATCAGAATTAATTCCTTCTATTTTATGTGTTTGGTTGGACGGAATTGAGTACGGAATGAAATCATATTATTAAAAGAAAAGAATTACAATTACTTCTTCCTACCTTGGTAATCATAATTCCATTCTCATTTAAATTTTTTTTTCAATTTTACCCTCACTTAAAATATAACCTTAAACTCAAATCCCAAATTCTTAAACCCAAAATTCCAAAACCCTAAACACTAAATCCAAAATTTCAAAACCCTAAACCCTAAATCCCTAAACCTCATATCCCTAAACGCTAAAGCGTAAAACATAAATCCCAAAACTTTAAAACACAAATGCCAAAACTTTAAAACACAAATCCCAAAACCCTAAACCCCAAATTTCAAATCATAAAATCCTAAACCCCAAATCCCTAAACCTTAAACCTTACATCCTAAAATCCTAAACCCTAAAACATAAATCCCAAAACCCTAAACCCTAAATTTCAAATCATAAAACCCTAAACCCCAAATCCCTAAACCCAAAATTCCTAAACCCTAAACCTTAAAACATAAATCCCAAAACCCAAAACCCTAAACCCCAAATTCCAAATCCTAAAACCACTAAACCCCAAATCCCTAAATACCTAAACCCTAAACCTTAAAACATAAATCCCAAAACCCAAAACCCTAAAACATAAATCCCAAAACCCTAATCCCAAATTCCAAATCCTAAAACCCTAAACCCAAAATCCAAAATTCTAAAACCCTAAACCATTTTTAGAAAAATAATAATTTTAACCCTAAACCTTAACCTACAAATATAACCCCAAATCCTAAATCCATAAACCCTAAATCCCACGTCCCAAACCTCAAACCCTAAACCATATTTAGAAAAATAATAATTTTAATAATATATTTATTTTTAATTAAGTAATAATTATTTAGAAAAATAATGATTTCAATAATTTATTTTGTCTGACGAAAAAATAGTAATTAAATGACATTATTTGAACTTTACAGCATGTAGGGGTATTAAGGTCATTTATAGCTTTTTTCATTCCATTCTAGTGGCAAATCAAACACTGTAATCCTGATTTCGAGCTTCATTCCAATGGTCGAACCAAACAAAATTGTTTCCTTTCCATTCCATTCCATTCCGATTCCGATTCTGATTCTGATTCCATTCCACGAACCAAACGCCACCTTAGTTTATCTTAAGGTTATTTTTTATATATATTTGTACTACTTTCCTAACGAAAGAAATTTATAATAAAATATTATTATTTAAATTACTATAAAACTAATATTAAAACTAAAAAAAAATAAATAGGATAAAAAGATAATGACAAATTACAATGTTATGGTTGTTAACTTATAAAAATAATTGTTAAAATGATAATTTATCTAGTATTATTAATAAAATCATGTATAAATCACATATTAAATTTAATTAAAAAATATTTAAAAATCAATTTTACTATCTATTCATAATGATAAGTAAAAACTGACTAAAATAACTAAATTATCTAAAAAAAGTAATTATTTTATTTTATTTTATTTTGTTATTTGTGTTTAAACTAATTCAAGCAATCCAAATATAAAGCTGCATATAAGTTTTTTTTTTTTTTTTTGGAGAAGGCTGCTATGTTGTGTTGGCATTTTCAGGGAGATGTAAAGTTTGTGATAGATGCCTTCCTTTATAATCAATGGCAAGATATTTCCAAACATTCCCAAACTGTTTTAGTAAGGATGCCACTCTTACATGACAAGTTCTCTATAATTTCCATTCGATAAATTCGAAGGAAAAATTAATCCAGGAGCTCACAAATTAATCACGTCGCTCTGGAATTCACAAATTGTCGATATTTTGTTATGCATTCGAGTGCGCGCTTTTTTTTTAAACAATAATTAATTAGACATCTTGCTGCCATTCTTTCCACAGCAACAAAATAAAAATAAAAAATGATCATATATTCTAATGGATTTATACATTTATTGGTTGGATTTGTGAACACACTTTTAGAAGTTCGTTCATAAAAATAACTTATTTGAGAAAAAAATACATATAAATTATAACTACTAAAAATCAAATATATAGTTAGTATTCACGACATTTCTAAAAACATAATATATTTTTATGAAAATATCAAAATTGTTGTTAAAATTTTAATATTAAGATGATAGTAAAAAAATATGAATATGAGATCTTAATTTCATATTTGTTAAAAATCATTGGAAAAATAATTATTCTAAAAATTTAAGTTAGGTTTGAGTTTTTAATATTGTATTATTATTGGTTTCTATGTGTTTGGGTTTTATTTCTATCACAGTCTCATCGTGTCGCTTATGCATACTTCTGTTCATTGTGTGGAAAAAACTGTTAAGTATTCTTTTCTCATATCAGCCAGGAGCAAAGGAACAATGCTGTTTATAAACTTGGGTAATCCTTTACTCAATGAGATCTTATTAGGTTAAGTTAGACCTAAGTTCCTAACATGATATCAAAGTTGGGTCTGGCTTAATATATGACTTGAGTTTTTTCCTTAACAGTCTTACCGTGGCTTTGTGAAACCACCTATGTCTGTGTGGAGGGGAGCTGTTAAGTTTCCTTCAATCCAACATCGACTAGGCCCAACTCTGATACCATGTTAGAAACTTAGGCATAACTTAACCCAATAAGATCTCATTGAGTCAAGGGTTACCCAAGCTTATAATCAGCACTACTACAGAACGTGTGGCCAATGTGGGACCGAAGGAAACTTAATAGCCCCCTTTCACACGGACAGAGATGATCTCACAAAGCCACAGTGAGACTGTTAAGAACAAAACCCAAGTAATTGATCAAGTTAGGCCCAACTTTGATGTCATTTTAGAAACACAGACCTAACTCAACCTAATAAGATTTCATTGAGTTAAGGGTTGTCCAAGCTTATAAACAACACTGTTGCCGAACTCCTAACCGATGTGGGACTAAAGAAAACTTAACAACCCCCCTCCACACGGACAGAGGTGGTCTCGCAAAGGCACAATGAGACTGTTAAGGACAAAACCCAAGTAATCGATCAAGTTAGGCCCAACTTTGATATCATTTTAGAAACACAAATCTAACTCAACCTAATAAGATTTCGTTGAGTTAAGGGTTGTCCAAGCTTATAAACAACATTGTTGCCGAACTCCTAGCCGATGTGGGACTGAAGAAAACTTAACAACCCCTCTCCACACAAACAGAGGTGGTCTTACAAAGCCACAGTGAGACTATTAAGAATAAAGTCCAAGTCATCGATCAAGTCAGACCCACCTCTGATACCATGTTAGAAACTCAGGCCTAACTTAACCTAATAAGATCTCCTTGAGTCAAGGTTTGCCTAAGCTTATAAGCAATACTGGTGCCGAACGCCTGACCGATGTGGGACTGAATGAAACTTAATAGCCCTCTCCACACAGATAGAGGTGGTCTCACAAAGTCATGGTGAAACTATTAAGGACAAAATCTAATTCGCCAATCAAATCAGGCCCAATTGTGATATCATGTTAAAAACTCAAGCCTAACTTAATCCAATAAAATCTTATTGAATTAAGGGTTACCGAAGTTTATAAGCAACAATGTTGACGAACTATTAACCTATGTGAGACTGAAGAAAACTTAACATATATATTTATAACTCTTTGAAAAATATTGAATATATACAATATAAAAACCAACACTTGTAATTTTATAACTGGGTTAACGTGACTTATGAGTTCTTAAGTTTATATTTGTTAGAAATTATTAAAAAATAACTCATTTAAAATTTTAAATTAATATAAAAATGATCAATATTATTATTATTAGATATTTATCGTTTAGGGATAAGTGTTAACTCTATATAATATGTAAATTAAGATTTATAATTTTATAATTGAAGTTAATGTGCCTTTAATCCGGGGATTTCATCTCTGGTATCATTTCAAAATTATTTAAAAATAAAATTTATTAAAAACTTAAATTAATAAAAAAATAAAAAATATTATTTTTATAAATCTATTAATAATACCCTAACATGCATATAAAATAAGTAAATAAAAAAATTTATTAAAAATTAAATAATTTTATTTTTATAACAATAATAATTACTATTAAAACAAATTTTCTATATTCCAAAATAAATCATTTAAAAAATAATAATTTACTTTAAAAATATTGATTGCTTAAGTTAATCTCGTTTCTTATCCTAATTTATTTTCCCAAATTAAGGTTGTACTTGTACCGCATTTAATGGTTTGATGTTCGCATTTTGAATTCGAATTCTTGGATCGAAAAAAGATGGGGGTTATTTTTAAGGTTTTTCGTATTATATTTATAAAAATTAATAAAAATATTTTTTTATATAAATTTATGTTAAATAAATATGAAAATAACCAAGAAATTATATAAATATTATTAATTAATAAAATTTAAGATAATTTCAATAAATTTATTAAAAATATAATAATAATTATTTTCTTAAAGTAATAATTAATAAAATTAATAAAAAATATCACATTATTTATTTTTACATTAACGTATAATTTCTCTTTATAGGATATAACGAACTGTAACTGACCCTCAGTAACTAATCACGCGGCACATGCAATGCACTAGTATATGGACCCAACTTGGCAAAGGACAAAATAAAATTAGCCAACCCTTGAATTTTGACTTTGACAGTTACACGTACAATTGTCTAAATTTCAAAGCAATTTATATATATTTTAAATTTTTGAAATGTATCATTTTTATTTTATAATTCTATTTTTAAATTTTAAATTAAATATATTTTTTTAAAATTATAATTTAATTTTAAAATTTTACACATATATTTAAATAAAATATATATAGTATTATTTTAATAAAAATAAATAATGATTGAGAAATATGTAATAATATTTTTGTGTTTATACGGTATTCTTTCTTTTTGTATAAAAATATTAAACACATCATTATTCATAAAGAACATTTAGTTGTTGTTTGGTTCATGAATCATAATCATAATGTAAAAGAAACAATATTGTTTTGTTTGAACATTGAAATCAAAGAATAAATCAGTATTACAATGTTTGGTTTATCAATATAATGGAATAAAAAATTGTAAATTTCCTCCCTTATATACAATAAAGTTTAAATAATATCATTTAATTATTATTTTTTAGTCAAACAAAATATATTATTGAAATCATTATTTTTCTAAATAATTATTACTTTAAAAGAAAATATATTATTAAAATTATTATTATTTTAAATAGAGTTTAGGGTTTTGAGATTTGGGATTTAGGGTTATATTTGTGTGTTAAGGTTTAGGGTTAAAATTATTATTTTTCTAAATATGATTTACGTTTTTAGGATTTGAGATTTAGGGTTTTAAGATTTTGGATTTAAGATATAGTGTTTTAGGATTTGGGATTTATGATTTAGGGTTTTAGGATTTGAGATTTTGAGTTTAGAGTTATATTTATGGGTTAAGGTTTATGATTAAAATTATTATTTTTCTAAATATGGTTTAGGATTTTAGGTTATATTTATGGGTTAAATTAGGGTTAAAATTATTATTTTTCTAAATAAGGTTTTGGGATTTTGGATTTAGGGATTTGAGGTTTAGAGTTTTGAGATTTGAGGTTTAGGGCTTATGATTTTGGGTTTTAGAATTTGGGATTTAGGGTTTAAGGTTTTAGGATTTAGGATTTAGAGTTTTGGGTTCTGTGATTTGAGTTTATGATTATATTTAGGGTTGAGGTAAAATTAGAAAAAAAAGTTGAGATAAGAATGAAATCATGATTACTAAAAGAGTAAGAAGGAATTGTAATTCATTTTCCTTTAAGAATTGTGATTCCTTCATCTTTAGATATCGATTTTATTTCTAACTCATTTTTCTAACTCAATCAAACACACAAATAGAATGAATCAATTTTGATTTTTTTCTATTCATATCAACCAAACACAACATTAGTGTCATTTTTCTCCATTTTTGATTTTTCCCTTCATGGGCAAATTTTACTAAATATCATTATTGGATATTAATTCTTAATTCAAGGAATAAAACAAGGACCTTAATTCAAGGAATAAAACAAGGACCTTAATTCAAGGAATAAAACAATGACCTTAATTCAAGAAATAAAACAAGGACCTTAATTCAAGGAGTAAAACAATGACCTTAATTCAAGGAGTAAAACAAAGAATCCTTAATTCAAGGAGTAAATCAATGAATGCTTAATTTAAAGAGTAATTGAAGGAGTAAAAATTTCCTTATAAATAGTTATACAATTGTAATGAAAATATGAAGAAAATAATACAAACTAAAGAGCTCTTTTGTGTAGAGTTACTTTTTGTTTTTTCAACATGGTATCAGAGTAGAAAAATTAACTTGCTTCTGCTTTATTATTATCTTAGTATCTTCAATCCTTGAAATGGCTGAAGACAATGCATTGAGATCGGTCGAAAGTTTATCGGGGCTTTCCTTCGTGAATATGCGTAGAGGTGGATGTCGACTCGAATCAAGATTAAAGCTCGATCTTGTTGAATGAGTTTAATTACTTGCCTTGGTCAAAGCGGTGTCTCTGCAGCTCTAGGTGGAAGGTCCGAGTTGGGGTTCATAAATGGAAGCATCGAAGTACACGATGCTTCTCGACTATGAATCACGGCTTAGTAAGGATCAGTTGGTTATGTCGTCTCACAATTCCATGGGAACGTAAATTGGTTGAAATATTTAGTTACTCGGAATCTACATGCAACATGAGACGATCAAGGAAATGTATGGTAGTCAAAACAATGTTGCACAGTTTTCAATTAAAGAAGGACATCACAGATCTGCAATGAAGATGGCAAGCCTTTTGTACAACTCTTAGGAAGCATGAAAAGCATGTAGAATGAGTTGGAAATATATCGACCTATATACGGTGATGTAGCTACGTTACGAAAGAGAAGCGAAAGAAGATAAGATATTTCAACTTAAATCGGTCTCGATTCAACGTATGAAGATATACGATGCCACGTACTCATGCAGATCTTGAACTTCCTTTAACGCTAATGTATGCGACAATTCAACGTGAAGAAGTAAAGAGGAAAGTCGTGAGCAGTGCTGATGGCTAGTCTTTAGTGCAGGCGAAAGCCTATCCCAACCAACGAGAGGAAGTACGAGGAAGCATCCAAACTTGAAGTGTCAAACCTTTGCATCTTTGTCGCAAATGCTGCTTTTGCCTCTACCACAATGAGGTCGATCCATTCGAGAACTTCCACAGCGAATCCAAGCGGACTCGTAAATGAGTTTATGTTGTATCTTGAAAGCAAGATAGGAGGAGCTAGAATTATTTGTGTGAACATCGTAGAAAAAGGAAACTCATGACATTGCTTGCTAGCAAGTTTGCGGGTTTCTTAATGGCATCTAGAAAACTTCATGTACCATAAGAGAGACGTACTGAGGTATCATAAAAGCCTTTAAAAGCCTTTCTTAAAATAAATATGTTGCATGATTTTTGGGTTATAGATTCGATTGCCATGATCATATGACAAACTATGTGTCAAAGTCTCGTAAGTTTGAAAAAATTAGCAAATCCTTCTCAGTTTCAATTGCAAATGGTGAGAATGTAAAGGTTTTAGGAAAGGAAAAAATAAAATTAATGTAAGATGAAATCGAGTGGCGGTTTATATGTACCTTCCTTCCTTTCAACTTACGTACGTAGAAAAAATCACAAATACCTTGAATAAGCTTAGCCATTTTTCTCCTCACAATGTCATTTTCGGGATTGTGCCACTAAAAAACGATTGGTGAAGGGTTTTACTTAGATGGTCTCAATACATATCAAAAGCAATCCCGGAGGTTTGAGCCAAGTTTAACCCTATCCAAAATAATCAATTGTAGCATCAACGTTTAGCTCGCCATACTCACCAATTTTGTCAACTTTATTTCCAAACTTAGGAAATGATGCAATTGCATGTGAAACTTGCCACTTGTCTAAGGCCACTAGATTGCCTTTTAATTCTTCCTTGTCTAGGGCTAGTAAGTGTTTTGAACTAGTTCATTCAGATGTATGGGGACCAACTAATGAATCTTTTAAAATCTAAGAATGAAGTTATGGAAATATTTAAAGACTTTCATAACCTTGTTAAAAATCCCTTCTCCTCTAAAATTCAAACCTTAAGGTCAATGATAGCCTTGAGAATACATGTCCCATATCATGAAACAATATTTGAGCATTCATGGCATTATGCATCAAACAAGTTATGTTGGCACACCTCAACAAAATGGTATAGCTGAACGCAAAAACCGAGACTTACTTGAAAAAAACTAGAGCATTAATGCTACAAATGAATGTACCAAAAAGATTCTGGTCCCAAGGGGTTATGGCAGCTGCTTACATCATCAATAGATTACCCAGGCGAGTCTTGGATTTCACGTTTCCCCTAGAGGTCATGAAAGGAAGGAAAATTAATCTTTCACACCTTAGAGTCTTTGGCTGCATCTGTTTTGTACATATTCAATCTCATCATCGAGATAAATTGGATCCTAGAGCTGTTAAATGTATTTTTCTTGATTATTCATCTACACAAAAGGGATATAAGTGTTATGATCCCAAACTTAGAAGATTAATTGTGTCTAAAGATGTTCGATTTTATGAAACTAACCATTTTTCAATAAGTCACATGAAATCACAAGTCAAGGGGATGGCATCTTGGATGTGTTTCCATTACCAAAAATCGAACTTGAGGCTCCACAACAACAAGATCCTAGCCATGCCAACATTGATACATCTATCATTGAAAGTAACAATGAAGGGTCTCGTCTTAACGGTACACTGCATGAAAATGGTGATAATCAAGATGATCCTCACAATATGGTACAAGATGTGAACGAGTGTGAGATAACTCCTCCTGTTCCATGACGTAATCCAATGCGTGTTAGGCAACCTCCCATAAGAATTCAAGACTTTGTCACCTACAAACCCATACATCCCATCTCAAATTATGTGTCATATAACAAAAGTGACACTGACCCGTACCGTTCCTCGACACTATGTCGAGGTTACGGTGAGCCTCGAAACTTTCATGAGGTCGACGACGAGAGGTGTGGAAGGAAGCCCGTACGAAGAACTTAAAGCCACTAGATCGACACTGACACGCTGGAGCATCGCAAACTTCCAAAAGGCAAGAAAGTTATGGGTTGCAAATGGATCTATGGCTCAATTCAAGTCGGATGGATCAATTGAGAGGTATAAAGCAAGATTGGTGGCTCGGGGATTCACTCGAAGCATTCGAGGTGGATTACAAAGAAACATTTGCACATGTTGCAAAAATGAACACGGTAAGAGTGCTATTATCGTGGTACAAAACAGGGGTGGTCCATTGTACCAAATGGATGTGAAGAATGCATTCTTGTATGGTGATCTCAAAGAAGAAATCTATATGAAATTGCCACCGGGCATCCTGGAAACAATGAGCTAGTTTAGTGTGCAAATTGCCTGCAAATCCATTTATGGTTTAAACAGTCCCATGACTTAGTATGCAAGTAGCTCAATTCTCGATAGTGTTGGTTTCAAAAAGGCGAATGCCGATTCCTCGCTATTTGTTCGTAGGAGGTATGGGAAAATTGGTTGTGGTGATTTTTGTAGATGATCGATAATTACTGGTGATAATACGGGCGAGATTTTAACCTCGAAGCGATCCATAGAGACAAAGGTTTGCAATTAAAGACTAGGATATTGAGTACTTTCTTGGTATAGAAATGACAACCTCGCCTGAGGACTCTTTCTTAACCAAAGGAAATATGTCTAGATTTGCTCGAGAAGCTAACATGAGCGATGCTAAACCAACCATTACCCTCGATAGCAAACTCAAACCTGGCTTGAAGAGACGCCACTCACAGATATAAGTTATTACCGGCGGTTGGTAAGTTGATCCCATCTAACAATCACCGTACATCGACATCCACGTATTCTGTAAGTATTGTGAGTCAATTCATGCACTCCCCGACACTTGAGCATTTGACCCTTGTTAAAAGGATCTTACGCTACTTAAAAGGATCAGTGGGTCGTGGTATCATCATGAAGAAGAATGACAAAACACATAAATCATAGGGTATTGTGATGCTAATTTGGTAGGGAATGCAATCGATCGTAAGTCCACCACTGGCTATTGTACATTTGTCGGTGGAAACTTTGTCACATGGAAGAGTAAGAAGCAAACTGTCATTGCCAGTTCAAGTGCCGGCGTGTATCGTGCAATGGCTTCAAGCGGTGTGTGAGTTGATATGGCTTAAAAAAAGGTCTTCATTGTGATTTAGGTGTTCCTACTGACTCTTCGTATGTCCTTATTTTGTGACAATCAATGAGCCGTACATATAGCATCAAAACCAGGTGTTTCAGAGAGGCGAAACACATTGAAGTTGATTGTCGTGCGTTAATTGAACAAGTTCAATCCATAGTGATTGAGACCGTTATCTGAAAGTTTCGACTAAGCCGGTTGACATCTTCGCCAAACCCAAAATACCATCGGTTTAATGACTTTTGTCCAAGCTTGGATCCATAAACCTTATGGATCCAGCTTGAGGGGGAGTATTGGATATTAATCCTTAATTTAAGAAATAAAACAATGACCTTAATTCAAGGAATAAAACAATGAACTTAATTCAAGGAATAAAACAATGACCTTAATTCAAAGAATAAAACAATGACCTTAATTCAAGGAATAAATCAAGAAATGCTTAATTTAAAGAGTAATTGAAGGAGTAAAAATTTCCTTATAAATAGCTATACAATTGTAATAAAAATATGAAGAAAATAATACAAACTAGAGACGCTCTCTTGTGTAGAGTTATTTCTTGTTTTTTCAACAATCATAAAAACAAACGATGAATGACACATGCGTCTCATGGCTTATAGGAAGTGAATAAATTTTTTAGAAGGTCATTTAATTAATCTTGTTATTGTAAAATTAATATTAATATCAAATTTTAATTATTAATTAAAAAATGGATCAAATTTTGGTACGAGTAGATGATTTGTTCTATAATACAATTTTTTGTCAATGTCTTGATACATTTATTATTTTAAAAATATCTTACAAATTTAAACAAACTCAATTTTAATGTGTTAAAATTTTAGTACGTGAAGTAATTCACCTTAAAATAAATGTGTTGATAAGATATTAAATACGGGTTTACTAATTTATAATGTGAATCAATTATAATTGTAATAAAAAAAACAAAATAAATGTATTGATTTTTTTTATAATATTTATTAACAGTATGTAAGAACTGAAATAATTAAAAAAATAAATTATTTTTAAAATGTGAAATAAACATTTAAAATAAGAATAAAGGATAATAAAAATTATACTTTAAAAATTAAAATTATAAATAAATTATTATTTATGTTTAATTTATAATTAACATATTAATTTTATTTTTAAAAAATATTTATATAATAATTTTTTAAATTTTAATTAAAAATTAAATTTTATTTAAATAGTCATTATATTAAAAATAAAATATAAATATTTAATTAAATAAATTTTAAATCTTTTCCTAGTGATATTTTTAAAACATTATAATTTATTAGAGGGTAAAATTATCTAAAAATTTGTATTAGAAGAAGTTAGAATGATAATAAATACTAAAAGTTTGGAATAAAATTTAAAAGAATTTAAAAATGATAGAAATATTTTAAAATTATTATCTTTTTCTTTCTTATATATTTTTTATCAAGCAATATGAAAAACAATTATATCATTTCTTTCTTTTCCCTTTGTAAATTGATAAAGACACCTAAGGCTTTCCGTTCATCTCGTAAAAATGCATTTATTTCAATACCTCTTTAACAAATGATTTTTATGAAAATCGTTGAACAAATTTATTGAACATTAGTATTTAGTAAGTCCTATATTCATTGCAAAGTTTCGTCCCTTTTTTTTAATATATCTTGGATAATTTTTATTTAAGTAAAAATGTTATAAAATTCTTTAAATTAAAATACTATTTATTAATTTTTTTATTTATAAAAAATATAATCATTAATAATTTTATTTATATGTTAAATTTAGGTCTAACTACATCTCAAAACCCAGATTATTAGATAAAAGATTGTCCTCATTAATATATGTGTTTAATACTTCATGTCCAATTGATGTGGGATATTTTAACATTTCCCCTCACATTGGTAATTCATCGATGAACGGTGATGGGCTTATAACTGCGTGGCACGGAGTGAGTTTTTCCTGATTTGATAACATGTTAAATTTAGAACTAACTACATCTCAAAACCCAGGTTATGAGATAGAGAATTGCCCTCATTTATATATGTGTTTGATACTTTATTTCCAATCGATGTGGGATATTTTAACATTATAAAAAATTACATATACAAAATTATAATAGTATTAATAAATTTTTTAATGATAAATTTTTTTATAAAAATAATTAAGTAATTTTGCAAAATAAATAATAAAATGACGTAGTTTTTTATAAAATAATTTAAAATTAGTAAATAATTTTTCTAACATATTTTTCAAAACAAAAAATTAAATAACACTTTTTATATAAATAAATAAAATAAAATTACATCTGATTTCCTTATTTTCCTTTTCTTTTTATCGTTTCTAAAATTACCGTCACTATCTTTTTACGACGAATGAAACATCAACACTTATGAGTATAATTTAACATGAATATAATATTGCTATTTCCTACCCTGAGTACTAAAAATACAAGCAAGTACATTTTAGTTTTTTTTAAGACAATTAAATCCTCTTTTATCATAAATAAACTTTTTGGTTTAAATTTTCATACTTTCTTTAACGAACTGTTAAATACTGAGTTAAGAATAAGAAAATAAGAGATTTAATCATTTAATAATTCTAAAAAAATATGGAAAAAATCTAAAATATATCACGCCCCATTCTCTTATTCTGAAGCTCGTGGGTATCGAAGAATTTCTTTTGCTTTCTTTCGACGGCTCATGTTTCACTATTATATCACGCCCCTAAATTAAATGAGTTTTTCATAAATAAAAAAATTGCAATACATTGCTATATTCGAGCAAGTTTTTGGTTTTATTTGAGCAAAAAGAATCTCAAGATTCTTAAAGAGATGATTATGGAGGAGGATGAACAAAACTTTAAATATGGGCATAAGAATTTTTTTAGTCTTCTAGAAAAAGCAATGAAAAAGAAAAAAAAAATCATTAGATTAAATTATAAAATAAAGTTATAATAAAAAATTATAAAATAAAAGATAAAGCAGAGAAAAAGAAGATTAAAGAAAGTCCAAATCAATTAAAGAAGAAAAATATTAGAAAGAAAGAAAAATATTAGTAATGTTTACAAATAAAAAGTTTTAATAATATTTGCTAGAGATGTGATTCATGTTATTAGTTGGGAAAGTTTTACCACGAAAAATACAATTTATTTGGATAATGGAAGAGTTTATGTTAAGTGTCATTTTTAAAATATTTAATTTTTTAAATACAAGCTGCCAATATTCGATTGTTATTCTGTACGTTCAATGGAGGTGTGAAAATTTAAAACAATGCGTTAATTTTATGACAATAAAAATAAATTAAAGTATACCCTTATAATAATAAAAAGAGGTACTCATGCGTTACTTACAGTAATTATTATATGTTTTGTAAGGATAAAAGTTTTCCTTGTAAAGACAAAATTACACACAATTGAATTATACCTCCTAAAAATGCATCCTATGCAACTGTCTCTTCGTCGCTTATCTTCCTTTAGTCCAAGAAGAAAAAATCAGAAGGAAGTGTCTTCGGTTTCTATGCAGAAGAAAACCCAATAGATACGAAAGAAGAGACTTAGATCATATTTCTTCTGCCATTTTGAGCTTGAACCAAACATGACTTTGAGATTATTTCTCTTGTTCCTGCCCATTTTCGTTATAAAATCCAAATTGGTTTGTGGAAATGAAGAGCTCAGAGCACTTATGGACTTTAAAGCCAGTTTGGATCCAGAGAATAAGTATCTCTCCTCATGGACCGTTAATGGAAAGCCATGTGATGGCTCTTTTGAAGGGGTAGCGTGCAACGGACTGGGTCGAGTAGCCAACATTTCGCTTCAGGGGAAGGGCCTTTCTGGAAAGCTCTCACCATCCATTTCTGGGCTCAATCACTTGACTGGCCTTTACCTGCATTATAATTCTTTGTACGGAGAGATACCCCCAGAGATAGCCAAGTTGACTGATCTCACCGACTTGTATTTGAATGTTAACAATCTATCTGGGCTGATTCCGCCTGAAATATCCAACATGGCCAGCTTGCAAGGTTTGTGAGTTTTCCATAAAGGTCGAGAATTTATTGTAATTTTTTGAACTTGTAGCATGTAATTTTTGTAGTATATCATCTATAGGGTTTTCTACTCTCGCTCTGTTTTTAATCGTATACATATGTGGCTAAAAATACAAATAGCTAGGTTCTACCATGGTTGGCGTGTTACCATTTTGTTTTCTTCATGTAAAGTTCTGATTTTTTTTAATACTCAAACATTGGCTTGCATAAAGATTCAAACTTTTTTGTACCTTCGTTATCCCTTTTTAGTCCTGCCTTTTTATGGCTCTCAGCGCTAGTCATTGTGATAATACTTATCTGGGTTTTGCATTTGGTTGCAGTTTTGCAGCTCTGCTATAATCAGTTGACTGGAAGCATACCCAATCAGTTTGGCTCTTTGGAGAGGCTTAGCGTTCTTGCTCTGCAATCTAACCAATTAACTGGAGCAATACCAGCAAGTTTAGGAGATTTGGAAAAGTTAACAAGGCTAGATTTGAGTTTTAATCTTCTGTTTGGTTCCATTCCCCGAAAGCTAGCTGATTCCCCTTCCTTACAAATCCTAGACATTCGAAACAATACTCTTTCCGGCAATGTTCCTCCCGGTAATGATTTAATAAAGCCTTGAGCCCTATCGTTTGATTTCACTTAATGTTGTGTTAGATGTATGTAAACCAGGACACTGACCTTGATCTTACAATTTTATGTGAAGCCTTGAAGCGACTTAATGATGAATTCCTATACGAGAACAACCTGGGATTATGTGGAGTTGATTTTGCATCCTTACAAGCCTGTAACGTTTCAGGGCATTTCAATTCAAGCATACCTGAACCCTATGAAGCAGGCGTACAAGGTCTTTCAACTAGAGACATCCCAGAGACTGCAAATGTGATGTTGCCTTGCAATCGAACTCAGTGTTTAAATTCTTCAAAATCCCATGGGGTTTCTTTTGTCCTTGGTAGCTTAGTGGTAACCATTACTATATTGGCTGTAGGAACTCTAACGTACACTCAATATCGCCGAAGGAAGCAAAAATTTGATGCGTCAATTGCTATTCCTGATGGCCTTCTTAGTACGGACCAAGTCAATGCGGTCAACAGGAAGAATGGCTCTCCTCTGATTAGCCTGGAATATTCAAATGGTTGGGATCCATTAGCTGACGGTAGGACATTAAACGTGTTTTCCCAAGAAGTGTTCCATGGCTTTCGGTTTAATTTGGAAGAAGTGGAAACAGCCACGCAGTACTTCTCAGAGATGAATTTGTTGGGTAAGAGTTGTTTTTCTGCAACTTATAAAGGAATTTTAAGAGATGGGTCTGTTGTTGCTATCAAGAGCATTGGTAAATCTTGCTGTAAGTCAGAAGAAGCTGAGTTCTTGAAGGGATTGAATGTTATGACATCACTGAGGCATGAAAATCTAGTGAGATTGAGAGGATTTTGTTGCTCTAGAGGCCGGGGAGAGTGCTTCCTCATTTGTAATTTTGTCCCTAATGGGAATTTGTTGCATTACCTTGATGTGAAGGATGGTGGTCAGGTCCTTAATTGGTCTACTAGAGTTTCTATTGTCAAGGGCATTGCTAAAGGTAAGAAAATGGTCTTCTTATACAATATATACTTGTTTCTATCAAGAACATGGTACTTTCTACATATGTCCACTTCCTATTTAGTGTAGTTTCCACTATGGTGTACATGATAAAAATTTGTTATTTACAACAATTAAGATCATCAAATTCTTTGTCATGAATCGAGATTATTCATTTTCTCAAATGTCCTTTGTTGTTGTTTCGTTGCAGGTTTAGCATATTTACATGGATACAAACCAAACAAACCAGCTATTTTCCACCAAAACATTGCAGCTGAAAAGGTGCTTATGGACCAGAGGTTCAATCCCTTGCTTTCTGATTCTGGTTTGCATAAGCTTCTTACAAATGATGTCATATTCTCAACACTCAAAGCCAGTGCTGCCATGGGCTATTTAGCCCCTGAGTACACTATTACTGGTCGCTTTACTGAGAAAAGTGATGTTTATGCATTTGGGGTGCTTGTTTTCCAAATTCTTTCTGGAAAAAGAAAAGTAACTAGCTCAATGCGTCTTGATGCTGAATCAGGCAGAATTGAAGACCTTATTGATCTAAACCTCCATGGGAGATTCTTCGAATATGAAGCAGCCAAGCTGGCAGGAGTTGCTTTGCTTTGCACCCATGAGTCTCCTTTTGAGAGACCATCTATGGAAGCTGTGGTTCAAGACTTGAGTAACTGCAAGAGCTGCATCTGAATCTGATACAGAAGTTGACAGGTACTACCTGATCGAATCAGTCGGGTAAATAGTAGTCTGAGAGATTTTAATTGTCACTAACTGCTCACTCTAGGGACAATTGTAGGAGTTATTGCTTTGTTTCAAGTCCTGTATTTAGTGGTTTAACTTTTGTTCTGTAGTATGGAGGATTTTCTTTTGTGATTGCCCGTATTTTGTGTTGTATTTGCCATGAAAAGGTGAACTTCCCTCCATTAACAAGACACTTTGTAATCACCCGTATTTATAGTTAATTCTGCTCTGATGTTCCGTTGTTTCCTATTGAGAGTTGTTATGTAAAAATATATAAACTTTTAATAGTAATTAAATAATATCACACAAGATACATTAAGATCGAATTCTAAAAATTAAGCTTAAGTTTGTGCGCATCATATCATATCATAAAGAGACTTAATACTAATGCGTTATAACATCATGAATACTAATAAAATTACTTAAAAATCATATTTTTAAACATTTTTTAAAGAATTTATAAAATATAATATTTATTATTCAATCTAAGTTGAAAATGAATCATTTGTAAAAATAAAGATTTTAATAGACTGTCATTACAAATAATTTATCATAGGGTGAAATAAAAAATCAACCAAAATGATTTATTTCAAACTGAATCGATCCGAAATTCATTAAAAAGAATAATTTTGGTCAGCTATCATTTCAATATCCAATTGATTGTTAATATAAAATTATAAATTATATATTAATATTAAGAATTTTTTTTTTTTTTAAAAAAAAAAAAACCAAACGTCCGCCTCGTAAACATCGGCATAACCTAACCTAACGCAGATGCTAATAAACATGAATCCATTAAGCCAATCAAGTGATCAACATGAACCCTTCTTCCCAATTTTCCTCAGCTGCTCGCCTCACATCCTTCACGCAGTCTCCCACCAGGCTCGCCTCCCAGTTCCCAGCCTCTCTCGCTACCTCTTGCGGCGCTGTCACTTTTACATGCTTAGAGAATCTACATGTTCCCTAAGCACCGCTTCTCAATTAAAACGTCAAAAAATGATCACTGTTTTTGAAGCAAACGATGATGAATCTCATTTCGAGATGATATTTAGGGAGCAATTAGAAACTGAAAATAATTATCAAAGTTAATCTGAGATTGATAGATACTTAAGTGAGACCTGTGAGATTACAGAAAAGGATTCTTACTTACTTGGATGTCTAGTGAATATATAAAATAGTTTTTGCAATAATCATTCATTAAAATCAATCAACTCTATTGAAGTAACGGTACAAGAATTTTTTTTTCAAGAAAAACTATATATAAAAAAAATAAATAATTTTTACATCACTCGAATAATTATAGTAAAATTTATAATTTTTTAAATCGAGTTATTATAAAATAATATAAAAAAAGTTACATTTAATGTTCTAAAAATTCATAAATTTTAATATTTTTGAATATTATAATACAAGTATTATATGTCAAATGTGTATTTTTATTTAATTAAAATAAAATTAAAAACTATATCAATTAAGTTATAACAAGACTAAATAACATAGCCTAATATTATGAAAAAAAATAAAAGAAATTAAAAAAACATAAATTGTAATAAATATGTAAACAAATTTAAATATGTGAAAAAAAATACATATTACATCTAGGGATTAGCATTTTAACTTCAAAAATAAATAGATAAATTTGAAGATTTTTTTTAAATAATCATAATCGATAATATATATAATGTGAATGATTATTGTAATCTTGAAATTGTAGTTAATAAAAATCGAACATATATTAATATTTTTTTATATATATATAATTATATAAAAAATATAATTTTAATAAAAAAAATAAAAAATACTTGAAATTTTTAAGTAGAATTATATTTATTCTTACTTTTATATCTTTTATTTCACTTAAAAAGGTACGTTAATTTAGTTAAAAAATAAAAATTAGTGTTAATATTTTAAATAATATAATAAAATAAAAATTATGTTATGATTTAATTTTTTAAAATTAAATATATTTTTAAATAAATATTAAAAAATAAAAAAAGTGTTTAAACCATAAAAAAATGCTATTAATTCATAATTATTAGTTATTATTTGAATATACCTGAAACATGTAAAAAATAATTATGATTATTATCATAGTAGTTCCCGATCATCTCCGTGCACATTCTTAATTATATGGTAGGAATAAAAATGAATATTTATATAATATATGTGGTGTAGTATAGAATAATTAAATTATATGTAAGATAAAATGAATTATTTTTAAGAAAATTAAAATTTTAAAAAACAATAAAATCACAATTTTAAAACTTGTAACAATAAAAATAACAATATTTATGTCAAAAATATTTATTTTTATTATTTTAAAAAAATTCAATCATACTTTTTATATTGAATGTTATTCAATTTGAATTACGCCGATTTGAACTCGTTGAATATTAAAATACATCTAATTAAATTCATTCAATATTATCGAAATGTTATTTATATAATTATATAAATTTTAGGTATTATTTAATGTAATTTTTTTAAAATTAATGAAAAGATGTTAAACATTTATCACTCTATTATAATACAATTAGTAAAAATTATATACTAATAGAGTAAATGAAAAATATATGGAGAATTTAAATGAATATATAATATAACAAAAAAATAAAAATAATATTTAAATAATAAATTTAAGAGGAGGTAATATATACTTTTATAAAATAAAAAATATATTTATAAATATTTATCAAAAAAATAAAATAAAAAAAAACACGTATCCCCCTCTCACTGAGTATGGCTCCGTCCGAAGGCCACAAGAAATGTGAGCCATGGACCCATGGTTCCGGTTTGAATTATTTATTAGATATTTTTGTGTTTCCCAATTATTGGGCCTGACTGTGCTTGGGCTAGATTAGTGGGTACTGATGGAAGTAAGCCCATATACATAAATGATCCATTCTTTATATGGAATATTACGTGGTTTACTACTTTTGTTTTGCCACAAGTACATGACATTGGTGTTATAATATATGAACTGCGAAGTAACGACAAGTATAAATAAATTTATTGTCATTTTTATATAATACAATTATTTGTATAATTTCAATTATCTTTTATAAAAAATATATTTTATATTATAAAAATAATATATATAAATTTCTTTTTTGAATATGAAAAAATAGGTTTTTTATTTATATAAGACAAAATTATCTTATAAAATTAAATTAACCATAATTTATTTTTTTGAGTTTGGCATATATGCTATTTTTCATAATAATAAAAACATTAATTATAGGGATGCCAACGACTGGTTACAAAATTTTTTAGCCTATGTTGTTATGAAAACTCCTTTATTAAAAAAATCAATAAATTGTCATAATAAAATATCATTTTTTAAAATTTTAAAAAACAACTAGTTATTGAGTAATTATTTTAAAGAAGTGTTCTAAAACATAAAATCATAATTTTTATTATATTTGACAAAATTAGTGGAAATTATTTTTAGTGTGAAAAATTTATACTTAAAATCTTACGTTATACAATTTTTTTTTAATGAATTTTTAACATAATTTTAAGTATTTATTAATGAATTAAAAAATTAAATAATATTTAAAATTATTAAGTTGTCAAAGCGATACAAATTAATATAACATCTAATGATATATATTTATTTTTTATATAACATATGATGAAATACATTCTTTAAAATTGTATATATATGTCGATGATTGTTTATGTATTTTAATTTATTATGGTCGTAATATTTAGTAGATTTAGTTGAGATCTAAACTTATTTAATCAGTTTCTAAATGTGTAAAATATAATAATTAAAATTGTTAAATTAATATTTTAGTAAGAAGATTTAAGCTAAATTTTATTATATATATATATGAGTGTATATAATTATTAAAAATTAATAAAATAATAAAAGTTAGAACAAAAATGAAAATCTTAAAATTAAAATAGGTAATAATTTTATTATTACTTTAATAATGTGCATAAAAATGTCAATTTTATTACTAGTATTAATGATAATTAAATGTCATATAACTTAAATAAATTATCATCAATGAAATATTTTTATGATAATAATAATCTATATATAATAATAATATTGCTATTAATAAAAATAAAATAATATCGCAATACCGTTGAAATAAAGTTTCAAAAGTACAAATATAATTTATATGGTACTTGTTCACTATAATTAAAAAAAATTAAATTTTACCTTTCTTAGATAACAGAATCGAACTCTATAAAAACTCATGTGTATAAATTTATTAAAAAAAAAATTCAAAAACTACGTAACATAATATAACAGAAATTAGCAAAACAAAAAGATACATAACATATAAGGAATAGCCTTCTTCTTTTCAGGAAAAAAAAAAGTGAAAATATGTATTAAATTATTTTTTTAAAATTCATATAATTTTTAAAAATTATAATAAAAAAATATTATTTATTTTTAAACAAAAAAAAATAGTTTTTAAATTATTTAAACTGAACAAGTTTTAACCTTTTCGATAACATTGTCATGTTACATCGTCTTTCTTACTGTTAAGTTATATTTGATATTGTAATTTACTTCACTTGTACTACACTTGTATTATTTTACTTTTACTACACTTCCATTATTTCACTTGTACTACACTTCCACTATTTCACTTGTACTACATTTGTACTACACTTCCACTATTTCACTTGTACTACACTGCTACAATCCTATAAATAAGGGTTCTACGTATTATTCTAAACACACCAATATAACATTAAATCATTCTTTCTTCTTATCTCTCTATAATCTTCACACTTACTATGAATTCCAATTTTTCGATTATTATTATAGCACAACGTTATGAGCTTAAATTTTATAACTATTCGATATTATCATTAAATCAGATCATTTTATCGAAGGTTCACGCTGTCAAAGCATCCCATCTCCATTTTTTCTAATAATTTAAATTTTTAAAATAATTAATTTTCATACAATTTTTAATATAATATAAAATTAAACTTTATATCAGGGATTGAGTAAAAAAAATAAAAAATTCTTAAGAGACAGAATATTAATATTTTTCGTACAATCGACACCACCAAGTAATTTTTTTTATACTTTTTAATTATAAGTCTAAATCTGTTTATAAATAATTTTTTTTACTATAAATAATTTTATAGATAATTTTAAATTTTAAATCGTTTTATAAATTCGTTACTTAAGTTGATTTTTATTTAAAATCAATTTTATATATCCAATTAAATACATTTTACTGTAATATTGAAATTATTTAAAATAAAAAAAATAAAATTTATATATAAATATATTTAATTAATTAATTAATAGCATTTTAAGATTAACAATAAAAAATATTAATATAATTTAGATATTAAAGTTTTAAAAAATATTAACAAAATACTTCAATTAAATTAAAAATATTATTAAAACAATCAAATTATATTATGATATAATATTTATTTATAAATGAAATATATGTATTTAAAACTAAAATTAAAATATGATAAAATATTATAAGTCACTTATTATTTATCTCTATTGATAAGTAAGGTCATTTGCACTTGGTAACGAGGAAGTGCTACCTCAATTTTTTAAAAATAATTTTTTAAGTATAATATTAATCATATATAGATGAATTGTATGTATAAAATAGACCATTATTATAACTAAATTTTAAATTTTAAGTTTTCAACATTAAATATATCAATAAAATTTAATAATTTGAATATATTTTTACATATATATATGTTGTGTGTTTTGCAACACACATAAAATCGTGCAAGTATACACGGTCACAAGTAATAAAAATTTGTAAGTTGAGTATCGTTACTACGAGGATTTGTTACTATAGTTTGTTGGGTATTAAAATTGTATCTCTCTGATTTTATCCAAAATAATCGTTGATATGGAAAAAGGTAACAAAAAAAATAAGAGAACTCTAGGATTGCAATTTTTCACCAAACTAATCCACTCCAATCATATTATTTTCTTTGGATTTATATTTTTTAGTACATTTAATTTGTCAACCGAAAACTTCTTTTTTTATTCATACATTTCTTTCGAGCTCCGTATAAACACACCTCGTTAAATTAATTCACTATATTTCTATGAGAATTAAATTCACCAAGATTCATTACGTTCTAAGTTTTCAAAGGCCACACATACAATTAGGGTATATTCCTATCCTTCATCATACATGTCATTCTATTTACGAGCAATACACACACAAATGCCTTTCTCAAGTTTATTTATGTGCCACGTATCGTTTTGATAAGATTCGTAAATAACCAAAAAGCATTAAGCATAAAATAGAATGAACAAATCGAACGTCTTATAAATCTATAAAAAAAAAAATTAAAATTAAAGCTTCATAAATTTAGATCAAATGCAACCCTAGAAAAATTAAATTACTTCATTAATTAAAAATTAAAATTACAACAGATGCAGAAAAATTAGAAGAACAAGAAGAAAAATTAAAACATCACATAGAACAAATATTTGTACGTACACAACAGAAGCCAAAAATGGCTTCTACGTGTTCCACCGTCCAACCCCAAATACCACAAAAATTCTAAACCAAAAAAAACTTTTTAACTCTATCATAATATCACTTATTTATAGCTAAAAAAATACATCTAAAATATTACATTTTTTATTTTATTTTTTTATAAAAAACGCGTAAAAATTTGTATCGAAAAACAAAAATCACGCGTATCGATTTTCGTATAAAAAATGTTAATTAATTCATGCGTGAGACAGGGGCGCCGATTCTGCATTTTTTAAATTCTTTATGCATGCCACGTGTCAGTGTCTGATTCGTTGAAAGGAATTAATGCGGACACGTGGTAGCTTCTGATTGGCTTCTGAGAACGTGCGCAGGAAACATCAGAGCACGGAGCAACGGCTACACACGGGCTTGATCCTACGCTTTCGCGCTCCTGATAACATGCCACGTGTCATCACATGATTGGCTGAAAAATAGAGTGGGACACGTGCCAATTTCTAATTTCAGGAATGGATTTAGGTGGACACGTGGCATCTTTTGATTCGCTGAAACTCCAGCTGGATGCGTTAGACACGTGGGTCCCACGCTGCACGCTGGCCTGCGCCGCAGGTGGGCTCCACTCGGCTTACCGAGCCGCGTGAAAGAGAATTTTCTGTATCCACTCGCTTTGGTCGGATGTGATCAACACGCGCCAATCCTAGCCGTTTATGATGTGATTGGACGGTCCACGTGCCACGCATGTAGAATGCTGCATGGCTTCTTCCCTGCTGTGCAAAATAAATAACTTTTGTTAATTTCATTTTCACCCACAAATATATTTCAAATTATACTTTAAACTTTGTTTAATTGCAGTATAGCCCTTTTGTTAATTTAAATTAAATTTTAAACTTTTAATAATTAAAATTAAGCCCGATTTTAATTTAAATTATATTTTCAACTTTTATAAATTGCAATTAAACACTCTTTTATTTGAAATTATATTTTTGGACAAAAATTTACAATTAAGAAAGTTTTCGATACAATTTATTTAATTTTCTTAAAATGTATAAAAAACAAAAAATACTGATTAATTAAACTAAAATTAACTAAAAATGTAAAGAACATAGCAATTATATTTAATAAAATAGATGAAAATAACTATATAAAATACAGTTATCAATATATAAAACATATTTTTTAATTAAAAATAACTAATATTATTTTGTATTATATATATAATAACCTCTTGAATATAAATTATAAATCCAACACTATTGATAAATACGTTGAATTAATATAACTTAATACATTTTTATCTTATTATAAACATTAGGATAATATCAAGTTTTATGAAAAAACAAATTTAAAATATATATATATATATATAATTTATTTTAAACACGCATAAAATAAAAAATGCATACATTTCGTTAAGAAATTTTTTGTCAAAGGCTCCAATAATATTAATAGTTGAATTTTAAATGTTCATATTTAAGATACATGAAATTATCACAAACCATTAGACATATAAAAATAATATCCATTGTTCTTTTAATAACTCAAATTTTTAAAATAATTGGGTGACTTTTAACACACTATCATTGCTACACGAACGTGGCCATGTGTGTAAATTTTTCGCTTGCAGGAGCTCCCTGCATCGTGGGAACACGGAGATTGTTGTCAGTCGCCTCAAGAAGGCTCTCCATAATGTGCCTCTAACAAAGATGAAATTTGTCTTCCAATACTTGCCCTTCTTAGAGAAATCGAATATACTCCATCACCACTCATGTCAATTGAAATTTATTTATGAGCTCCCCTCAAGTTAACGTTAGAAAAATTCTCTTATTCATTTTTGTTTTCTTTCTTATATAAGAGCTAAAACACCTCTTTTTATTTGCCCAAATTATACACTTTAGGTAACAGGTATGTTATATATATATATCATACATTAAGATTCTTTTCTTATATAAAAAAACTATTATAAAATTAGATTCGAACTTAAATAAATAGTTGAGCCACTTGATTTTTCATATATTTTTGGTTGATTTTTCTCGGTCAATAGATTGCACGTCTATTTTGTATTTATCACGTTTGCATTAATAGATTGCAGCTGCTTGGATGTGGATTCAAAGCTTTCTAATTCACAATTTCATTTTTGGCTTTGGCTTGTCATCGTTAAACTTTGCTGCTTTAGCGGGGCCAAGATATACCTTAGGAAAGACATAACTTATAGTAATATATATACTATCTTTTTATATACATAACATTCACTTATATATATATATATATATAAAGTATTAAATAAAAAAAATACGTGATATTTATTGTAAGTAATATATTATATCTATTTCTATCTTTATGTATAATATATTACATTTATTTATCTTTATATATAATATGTTATATATATATAATTTTGTACAATATCTATCTTTATACATACATTATACATCTACCTATTTTTATATATAGTATGTTACATTTATCTCCAACTATAACTACTGGTTAGAGTTTCAATAAGATTGTCGACTAAGGTTTATAGAGCTTCAATGAATTTGCTTGAGCTCTGATTGATTTGTCAGAGTTTTGATGTAATCGTCTATGTTATGATTGATTAAAAATAATATTAAGTTTGTTAGTCAAAATAGGAGGTGACTAATTTAGAATAAAATTCATGGAAGGTGGCTTACCATATTGTCAAAGATAGAGGTACTTAACCTTGATTGAATAAAGAATAGGAAAATTAGGTAGCCTAATTTTGTTGAATGAATAAATGTTTGGTATATGAAATGAGAACTTGAAGGCTATAATGATGGCTTCATTTTTTCATTGATAATCATCTCAAAAATAGAGAAAAGTTTGTATAAGAAGTTCTTGAGTGAGAGAATTTTGTGGGAAAATTTTCTTGGGCTTGTAATTGCTCTTGTTTTTTTGGTGTGTGAGAAAATTACTGAGAGTGTGGTTGTAACAATTTTCCACATAATGAATTTTTCTCTAGTTGTCTTTTGACAACGAAAGTGGTTTTCTCTAATTTGGAGTTTCCACTATAATTCTTGTGTTGTGTATTATCTATTTCTCTGTTATTTGATATTCTGTTAAGGAAGATCTTGGGAGGAAAAATTTGTGATTATAACATTTTATCCAAATTTCCTAACAGTCTACTAAGATTTAATGAGGTTGTTTGTGGTGACCATTAGATATATGGTGAGGCTTGAAATTGATATCATTTTATTGAAATTAGGAAGTGACGATATTTTAATATTTTTATTAAATAATTTGATATAAAATTATATTTTTTATGACAAGTTGTTATTATTTAAAAAAATTGATTAATTTGTTAATAATGAAGTTATTTAGACTAAAAATTAAAGCATTTGGACATGCTATATAAATACAAATATTTAATTAGTGAAGGCTAATATGGAACTAGTTTCATATCTTTTTTTTTACGTGAATTTGATTATACATTCTTGTAATTTAGAATAATTAGTTAGTAAATATATGTTTTGTATTTAAAGTAAATTTTATTAATAGGAAAAAAATAATTAATGGAACTAGGTCTAGCTCCGAATATATCCGTACGTCACGCAAAATTTGTACTTTGTAAGACAATAATTAGCGGAATATGCGTGAAGAGACAATAGACAATGGAGGGATTCATAATGCTACTTTATACATAATTAATTAGAATTAATTAATTGAACAATTTGCAAGAATTAACTGACAAATAGATGCTTTGCTCCTGCATAGCAAACAAAAGAGATGTTTGATCGGTTCATCAAACAATTTCCACAATATCCCTTGCCTAAAGATGTAACATGAGAAGCATACAATTAATGAATTTAATGATCGTGTCTTGTGGTCTCTAATTCTTCACAATTTAATATCCCTTGCATGTATGTGTCTTTTGTTTGTAAATCCTCGTTTGATTTATTTTATTTTATTTGTATGGTGTATACTATAACCAATCAATAAGGTTGACTTTTCGGACAAAACACAAAATATAAGTACTACTTACTAAGCATGAATCAAAATTGTGACTGAATTCGAAATAATTGCGTGTAAAACAGAACCAATGCAACAAATTAATCCTTAATTTAGAGAACCAAATCACTCACAACTAAACATGGACTCAAATTCAATAGTTCTGTTACAAAGGGCTAAATGAGAACTCACTTGTCTTCATACATCCAAATGTTACAACATCAAGACAACACTAATAACAATACATGATAATCACAACAGAAGAAATACAACCTAACCATTAGGAGTCCTACCTATTGTATAGTAAGGAAAGCAATCCTGGGTTAAATCCAACATGAAGGCAAGTCTTAGTTGGCTTCGTGGTCATCAAATAGCAAATTAATCTATATGGGTGTCAGCCATGGTTTGAGTGAGCCTAGATATCACTCAGTTTTGCATAAAAAATAATTAAGAGAAGAAACACATTAGGGCTGAAAAGGAATCAACAAGAAACCTCACAGTTAGTATGATTAAGGCCTTTAGATTCATCTTCTTGCAATGATGATTTATTCTCTGCAACAGAGTTGTTAATGGCCTGCACATGGCTCAGAGAAGAATTGTTCGCAAGGAAGGTGGTAGATGTCATAATGGGCTTTAATCCACCATAACTCCCTTTGATTTCTTCACTTGTTACAGAATGGATGATGGGAGGTGACCCAAAAAAATGTTCGGTTCTATGCTTCTTGGGCTTCTGTTCCAGCTGGTGACCTGGTAGAAAACTGCCCACCACAACCTGACACACACAAAAACAGTAAAGACATGCACCACTTACAAAACATTTATAATGCAGAGGGCAGAATTTATCATGGCATTCACATTGAAGATTATCTATATTCCTTGAGCATAAACATGACTAGACCTCAGTTTTCTCTGTAAATACTTTTTTCTACTACATCCCGCAATGAACATTAAGAATGGAGAATGTTGATAAGGACTCTTTCTCTTTGAGAGAAATCACAACCTGAATTGGACCAGCAGCTACCAACAGACCAGCAAGTCCTCCTCCCAAGACTCTACCATCTGGACCTGCCAAAGAAACGCTCATCCCACCAGATCTGCTTTTTGTTCCAGCATTCTCTGTTGGCATGAAAGACCCTGACAAGGAAAGTATCTCAAAACGACCCTGTCAAAATAACAGAAATTGTCAGTTTTCCTTGTATGTAATGCAATTGATAAGTAAATAAAACTTTTTGAAAATCATGCGACTGGTTGTCAATTGCTAGTAGAGCAATGAGCTTTGCACTTCTTGGGTGTGAGTTTTTTTATCTTTTTAAATCATGCGACTCCTTTTAAGCAGAAGATGCTCCTCATCCCTCCTTATCATCTTGCAAGAATATGGATGCTCCAGATCCCCATTAGTGTACATATTTTGAAGTGATTAATAGCTTTTAAAGAGTTCTTAGAATTTAGCAAATCGCCTATATTAACAAAAAATTTAAACAAAAGCATTTTTTCAAAGTGAATAATTTGACAAAAGCATACATATGTATGCATTACATTAACAAAAAGAGTTCCCTGGTTCCAGCTACATAAATCATGTTAGGGATGATAGAAGGCCAAACCTCATATGTTAAAGTACCCCCAGAAGATGTCGGCTGACGAAGTGTCACATTTGAAATGGTACCATTTGCAGAAAGTATGCAAATGGCTCGGGCTGCTTGTTGAGAGAATGACATAATTTTCATTGTAACATCCTAAGAAACAGAAGCAATATCAGAAATCAGTACATTACAATTTGTAAAGGTGGGCCAAATTTCCTATATTGAAATGATGCAAACTCATCCCTAACAATTATTAAAACAACTGACCCTGTCATCATAAACATATTATATCACATGCATACAAGAAAATTAACATTAATGTCCCCCTAATGAAGTTCCCTCTAGCCAACTATCTAAACAGCATATCAAATTTAACCAAAAAAAATAGTAATAATAATAATAATAATAATAATAATTTAATTTGAAAACTGGTAAACATTATTTATAATGCCAGTCAAATTTTGTAAAGCTCATATACACTGAGTAAGCTTAGGACAATTAAGAAACAAATGAAATAATTGATAGTTTGATATAAACGAACAAGTTACATAAACTCTAAAAAGAAAAATAATCAATTATTTATGTTTTTGCTGTGAAATAAGTAATATATTATCCATTTGAAACAGTATATCAAGATTCAAGATTATTTATTAACTGATGATTGCTCAACAAATGTAGAGAACCGAAAGCTACAACAGGATTGATCAGATTACTTCGATGCTTTTAACCGAAGCCTACCTCACCAGCATTGACAGTGATAACATGAGGCGTGAAATTGGCACCAACGGAGTATGCAATTCTCTCACCTGATGAAAAGAACGATTAAGTTATCATCGACATACAGCAAATGAAAATAAAAAATATATAAAAAGCTAAACTAAACACTTTAAGCTTACAAGAATCAAACAATATTTAAACGTGCCAGTCAATGAGAAAATGTGAAAAACAATACTGATCACCTTCAGGTTTTAGGATATTATACAGTAAAACCTGCAGGTTTTGTTTTTGTTTTTTGTTTTTTCGATTCAGAAAAACTGCAGGTTTGGAGTACTACCTACAAACCAAAGAACTACAAATTTTATTTTTTTTGCCTGATCAACATTACACCTAATCTAAGCCTATGGACCCATGTGAGTGATTTTTTAAAACGACCATCACTACTAGGGCAAATTACAAAGAATGCATCAACTCATCAAGTGAGGCTCGAATTTACAACCTCACGATTATGAGGCACTAATTTTACAAATAGACTAGTAGGTAATGAGCACCATAAAACTATATCAACCATAGTTAGAGTTCAGCAGTTCAAGGGTAAAGTAGTCAAACTAAATAGAGTAATTGAGCTACAACTATTCGAAGAGACAGAGTCAGCATTTTTCAGAAAAAAGCACCATGTAAGACACTGTCACCCACTAGTGGTGGACTCTACCTATCATCAGATTTCCAGCTAAATATCTCCATCACTCTCTTTCCTTGTAAGCTCATACAACCTCGTCTCTTCACATAACGCAAGGTGTATAATAATATTAATCAGAAGAAAAAACATTTCTTTCATTGAATTTCGCAAATCGGTTAGACCATAAATTCTCAGATCTGATAAAAGGGGTCCACTACCACACTAATTCCAGCAAAGATTACTTTTAAACCTTACAATATAACACTTAAAAACCAAAATCCAAAAGATTAATCAGACAACCAAAAAGAGCGGTCACGAATATCTCAATTTTCCAAATACCAACTATTATTGACTAACTATATAACTAACAGATCCTGATCTAAAATAAACACTAAAAAAAATAACAAAGTAATTTAAAATTGCAATATCCAAAATTCAAAACGCTAGGAAATGAAATCGTATATTACCTTGACTCTCATAAAACTCATACTTGTGAGATTTCTTGATTAACTCAGTAGGCTTTCCTCTGCCCTTTTTCCAATTTGGGAAATCTCCGGTGAGGGGAATCGAAGAAGAAATCGGCATCGGCGACAGAGCCAATGGAGCTCCGTCTGGTCCGTATTTCCTTGGCCTACCTCTCTTCTTTTTCATTTCTGTACTTGGCATTGCTGCGCTCACCGGCATAGGTGAGGCTTCAGTAGCTACTGGCGCCATAATAGGCTCACCTAATTGGCTAGGGTTAAGGTTAGGGTTAGGATTAGGATTAGGGCTAGGGTTAGAGTTATCGCTTCTTTGTTCAACCCTGAAGCTATCTGGAGCTTCCACATCTCTCACTGCAACCCCGAAATCCGAGCTTTCTTTCTCCTCCATGAATGTATAAACCTTAGACAACAAAATCCCGGCAAAAAAAAAACGTTGGACCCTGAACCCCTAAAACATATCCATCAAAACATAGAGCTTCCCTAAAATTTGATCTTTTTGAGTAGGTTAATCTTGAGCTAAATGCAGAACAAAAAGCTCAGAGAAAGCTAGTAAGTAAATAAGGAGACGAAAGCTTCACAGTTCCTATATTTCTATGTGAGTTCAACCCTCACCATGAAAAGCATGCACGTAGCTACAATGGCTGAGAAAAAAAAATTATGACCTACTTAGCAAGAATTACAAGAAAAATTACAACAAATTTTGGTGATTACGGAAAAAACTTCCGGATGGGAATTTAGGTTTTGCAGGAAAACTAGAGAAATAAACAAAGTTGAAAATGGAAAACTAAAATAAATTCGTATAAAATATGTAATTAAATATTGGTAAATTTAATTAACAATTAATATTTTAACTGCAAAATTCAAAGTATGAATTTTGGTTAAGAAAATGGTTCACGTCCGTCTTGGAAATTTAATAGAAGTGATTTAATAATAAATGGGTAAATGGGAAAGGATACTAAATTTTAATATGTTAAAAACATAAATGAATTTAGTAAAAGGAAAAGGTTTATCTATTTTAAAATTGTCATTTATTTATTTAAAGCTCCATAAAAAATTACAAATAAAGCTGTAAAGCTAACATTAGAGCCACACCAATTTTCCAACTACTGGCGATACCTTTGTCTTTTCAGTTAATTAAGTTTGACCGTGGAAATTTTAATTTGAGCTAACTGCCCTCGGGAAAATTAGTTTTTTTTTTACATGATATATATATTTAAATCTTATGTCGGAAAAAAAAGAGGAGTGCAACTTGGATTGGGTTTGGTAATAGGTTGAAAACCTCTTATAGCAAACAAGAGGGGAAACCTTTCTGCTTCATCCGCTTTGGCACATGTTCATGTCGATTTTCATCACCCTAATAATTACCCGTTATTTTCTTTTTAGGGAGTAAGGGTGTAAAGATAATTTGGATAAAAGATATTATTTAATTTTTAATTTTAAAAAAATTAAAAAATATATTTTGTTTTTAATTAATCACTTTTTTAAATGTTAAAAAATTAAATAACAACCTTATGTGTCAATGGATATAAATCACATGGTATAAGCACTTTTCTCTTCTTTTTAATAGGTATTGCTCATTAAGTGCTCTCTTCAACGATATTAGCCCCATAAGCCATAAGGTATCGGTGCAGGAGCTGAAGTCATAACAGTCTGCATTGGCACAGCTTTAAGAGTCTTATTCTCGTCGTCTGCAACAATATTAGCCTTCGAGGGAGTGGTGAAAGGAAGTTCTTTTTGCATTGTCTCACCGTTGGATGTACTCAGGTCGTCAACACTTGTCTTTGACGATTTACTGGGAGAAATTGGAGACAATGGTCTCCGCATCTTTGGTGAGTCACTCTTCGAAAGAAGGTTTGCTAATAGGAAGACCAGTGGAATCTAATCCACTCCTACCTCAATGAACATTAAAATGGTAAGAACACATTCATTTCCAAGTAAATATATATCCAGTGTGCGTACCTTTATTTGTCCATTTATGAGAAAAATGTTGTATTAAGGTCCCAGAATCGATGTTTTTTGAGATTGAGCGAAAAAATATCCCAAAGTCGCAGACAAGCTGTCTACCTCCAAAAATTATGTTTCTCCTGTGTTTGAGGGAGTATTTAGAAATGTACCGGTGCATAAAACTGTAAAACAATCATTCAGGTGGTTTATTAATTGCTCATTTTGTTCGCCTCTGTCACTCTTCCTGCTACTAGGACGTGAATTTTGAGGAGTAGAAGTTTTTGAATCAAATTTTAGAGTTTGATGTATTGCCCTTCCAGCAGAGACTCTTTTGTTGCTTGCACCTCCTGTTGATATTCTAGGAGATTTTTTTAACACTTTGAGGCTTCAGTGGACTTGGTTTTGACCTAGCCTCTTGTTCAGCTATGAGCGATCCTTGAAGCTTCTTCTGGTCCTGCAATATAAGATTACATCATGTTAAGGGTCCATGCCATAGTCTAGATAAAGTATAACAATGAAAATTTTCCAAGAATAAGAAGGCAAATTTTCCCCACAAGGAATGTGCTGCTTTAGTGGAACAACATTCTCTTACCCGTAGCCTAAGATGTTCTTGCTCCTTCTCCTGCCGTAATATGTTATACTCTTGAAGCATGCAAAGAAGTTGGTTCTAAACATCATCGAACAAGGAAATATTATTTCAGATATTCCATGTTTGAAAATTTTAAAAAGATTAAAGGGACTTTAGACAGATAAGGTAAAAATACTTACACCATCATACGTAAACTCAATGCCTCTTTCCTTCTCCCATGCAACTGTTTTTGAAGTCAATGCATCCATCATGGCTGTAGTAAAACAAAAAACGTTTAAGTGAATATGTGTGGCAGTCACACTATGAGGAGGAATAGCAGAGTGAGAAAGGGGAGGGAAAAAGAAGGGGGAAAAGGAGCATAATCTATAAAATGAAAGTGAAGAATAGCTACTACCAGGACACATTACTAATAAAAGGGACTCAATAGCTCTTACATCTTAAGATACTGCAATGGATCTTTTAGAATTTGATAATCAGAATAGCCAAAAAGAGTTCAAAACCAAAACTCAAATATATTTAAGTCTACCTATGATAAAGGCTTCTAGCTAAATACATAATTTGGACCTGGAAGTTTATTAACCAAAGCACGAACTTTCTCAGCACGCTTAAGAGTAAGATGTGTTCCTCTTCCGGCATTGTACCGGCTTCCATCCTGAACAACCACGTATAAAAGGAAAAAATAACAATTATAAGCAAACTTGTTTTATTATATTTTCAAAGAGTCAACATGACAGTCGATAGCCCTTCTAACCTTGTTGTATTCCTCAAGCCAACACTCCTCATCACATGCAGCCAACCACTTATCAACTTTATCCAATATTTCTTTACGGCTAAAAGCTTCCTCTTTGACCTTGGCAATTTGGAGCTCAATATGCTCAAGGATGCAGCCAGGATCCACCACTCCCCCTACATGGATTAGAAATGCACGAACATTCAAGACAAGAAAATATGCATTTCTTCGATTTTATGGACCTTATTTCAACATTAAGTAAAGATTTACCAGACTCTAGAGCTCCAATAGCATATTCCATTGCACTATCTGATTCCAATACTAGATGTGTCTTCCTACATATCTCCTCTAGCTCTGATCTCTTCTTAAAAACAAGTTCCTTCATTTTGCTTGATTTCAACTCTTCCAATCGAGAAACTTCAGCCGCAACCTACACCACATATTCAGTTCCACTTATAGAAAAGGTTTTGTCATCGCTTTCTTCAACAATAATACAGGTAGACGACCAAAAATAAAAACAAAACAAAAACAACTAAGATGATCTACACGAATGCATGAATCTCACATGACTAATAAAGTCAGCTGAAAGTGTGTTGGGCTGAGTCACTTCATATTCTGAAGCAGCTATGTTGCGAGTAACATTTTGAAACATTTGTTGTTCTTCCAGTGGTGTATCCATCAAATTCCATAGCTCCAACATGGTAGTAGCTAGATCTTGTAGCTGCAAAAGTAAAGGATTCATTGGGGATCTCCAAAAAATAATTTACAGATCACAAACTAAAAGTAGAAACAAAGAGATGTTTTTAACCTTTTGCATTCTCTGTATTTTATCTTCTCTAAGTCGTTTTATTGTAACAGCCAACTGTGCAATTGTATTATTACTTAGACTCTTAGATCCTCCACTGTCACCTAAAGTTAGATGAACTTCACTAACTACTTGCTTGAAATCCATGCCAATAACCAAGCAAAGCGAGTTCAATGAGTTCAGGTGCTCATGAATCTCCTTCAGCCGATCACTCTGCAAAAAAATGAAGGAAAAAATAAGGTCTATGGAAGGGTATTGAACATCTACAATATGAGAATAAGAGAAAATAGTTCAACCTTCTCCTTCTGAAGTGCATGCAACTGTCTGTGCAATTCTTCAAGCTTTCTCAAAGATAGATCAGTTTCATCAACAGTTATAGATGAGATATATCCTGTGGTTTCCTCTATCTCATTTGATATGTTACGCATCTCCTCCAGGACTTTGAGGAATTGGTTTCTACGATCAGATTTCCTTTTCTGCATCTCTTCCAGCTGCGGAAGAATTCTATGGAGCTCTTCCTTTAAGCTTCCCACATTTTGATCAGGCTTCCATAACCACAAATCATATGTATTCAATTAGATGACAGTATAAAAAACCAAACAAATAATAATGCTTTTGAACGTTCAAACTCCTAGAGGATAATATTTTTAAAAATAAAATTGAATACTCTTCAATTTGGTCCCAATGTAAATCTAAAACTTTATAATTTTTCTATCTTAGTTTCATACTAGTAATAATTACCTATGTCAAGAAATTCAGCAGTAATTGGTGACCCTTAAAAAAAAATCAGCACTTGTTCAAATCGTGGGGATAGGATAGGAACCAATTTTTGACAATAAACTAATTATCTTTTGACAAGCATGAACAACTAATAGGCTCTTTGATCTCACTATATACATTCTACACCAATGAGAAGAAGATAATGCCATTTTTTTCAAGGGACCTTTTTTTTGGGTAGAATTTCAAGGACAACTGCCTTTTAACATTAAACTCTGCTATCGCATTTCTTGAGAATTTCTAAAACAATTTAGTTAATAAAAAATACCCAAAGATTGGAAGAATAACTATGGATGTTCAGTTTCACATCACATAGAGATTTCCAGCTGGAATCAAAATCATGTGTCGTATTTCCTACCTGCCTGATATGTAGAGGTCGCTCCCCCATTGCAGAACAGATGGCTGCTAGTTCTGCTTCAGAATCAGCAATTGCTTGCCTTAGCTGAGCTCTACAGCAATTTGCCTGATCCACCTTTCTTTCGTACACTTTTAGAATCTCCTGCCCAAGTTCAAGCAGCGTTTCATCTCTATCAGATTCAGACTCCCCAACTTCATTCCATATTGTCTGATTTTCAAAAGAAGAGCACAATATTAATTTGTATCTTCAGTTAAAAAGATATTTGTCCAGAAGAGCATGCCAATCTTCACAACAAAAGAAATTTAGTTAGAACTCAATGAAAAAATAATTGAATATACAAAATGTAAATCCTAAACCATCACTAACGGTTATATGAAAAGTCTCATGGAAAACCTGAAGCTCGTGTAGAAGGGTCCTGCACATTGTTTCCACTTGCTGAAATGGATCAACTTGGAGATTAGACATATTCAAGGAATTCTACCATCCAACAAAGAATTTTGACTGCAAATCACGCACAAAAGGAAGAACCGATCAAAGAACTATTGTGAAAAGGGAAGAATAAATAGAATGTTTATGGACTGACAGACAAACAATGCAACTCCATCTGTAAAATACAAGGCATCCTCCCTCCTTCACAACCGCTAAAGGAAAAGAGTAACTGAGGCATCTGCACCGGTTAATAATGTTTGAGCTGCACAAAATGCCAATACTACACCAAAGATGACTAATGTATGCACCTTTTGGAGGTCTCCTTCCATGTAAAAACCATTACTAAAGAGAATTATTTCACAAAAATGTAAAGGATTCAACTCAAAAGCATAGGAGAAGGATTTAAACACGAAATTCGTCATGAAAGACTTAACAATAAATCCATAATAGGTGACTCATTCATTTAACAAGGTGTTTATTTTCTCAGTTGCAGAATGGAATGAACAGAACCAGAAAACATCACACAAGAGACATTTATTTCTACTAGACTGCAGTTTGTAACTTATACGACATATAAATTGATGACCACGTGCAGAAAATAAATAATCTAATT
Organism: Hippophae rhamnoides; assembly: GCA_033030585.1. Taxonomy (NCBI): domain Eukaryota; kingdom Viridiplantae; phylum Streptophyta; class Magnoliopsida; order Rosales; family Elaeagnaceae; genus Hippophae; species Hippophae rhamnoides. The sequence continues at coordinate 53,024,537 of CM065432.1, forward strand.
ATTTTATCTAGATGAACCCTACATGTTCTCAGCTGTGAACATATTAAGTTAGCTACCAATATGACGTTCACAAAACCAATTAAATTGATCCAGAGAGAAAGATAGGAAAAGGAATCCAGGCCAAATCCCTGAGCAAACATGAAACCACGATAATTTACTCTAATGAATGATTAACCACAACAAGATTGTTCAAATTTTAATGTTTCTCACCGAATTCTGAGAGAAGATTCAAAATAAATCAAAGTTGTATAATCCTCATCGTTCACATTCAACGTTAAATCAGATGAAATTAATCTAAATCACAGGGATCGTAAGCAACGAATGAGCTAAAAGGACTCAATTCAACCGGGTAAAAAACTGAAAACAGGATATAAAAAATGGGAGGAAGAATTCGGCGAATCAAACATGTGAAACTGCGAATGCCTCCTTAAATTGATGTATCCTTTTTTTCCATGCGTCAAAGAAGTTGGAAAATCTATAATTAGAAATTTCCATCATTTTGTTAATTCCTAGCACTTTTTCCGCCAACCAAGTAGCTAATTGGAACTTAGAGCAAAAAACAGAGAATAATAAGGCGAGGAGGGATCCTGAGACAAACCTGACAAGGCGATATGTTGTGAGCAGCAGAGGGTAAGAATTTCTTGAGAAAATTCAAACTATTACACGCTTTTTTTTAAAAAAAAAAAAAGATATAATAAGGAGACCATGCAAAGAAAGACCTTGCAACTCCACATTTCATTGCCCTAAACATGCTCAGGCTAGACTGCACATAGTGTTGTGTTGTGTTGTTCTTCCTCAATGGTTTGCTATTTTTATCGTTGTTCGCTTACATGTGACGAAGTCATTCGCTTACTGGGGTAGTCATTACAGTTGTTTTCTGCAACCAAAACGTAAAATGTTTAGTGCAAAAACAATCGTAATGGTCAGGCGAATAGGCCGTGCGAACAATAGTAATTCCTATGCTATATAGTTTGGATGATGTGTCAAGTGCACCGAGTATCATCTCAATAGTGGAATAATGTATCTTCCTAATATGCATATTATAACCTAATGACTCTTAAGAGCTAACATAATGACATCACTCGACGGACTAAAAACATGTTAATCAGCATGTGATCACTTTGCATCCAACCCATAGTTCCTAAAACTTAATGATTGTTATCATAATCCTCGCTTACAATTACCATCAATCTTATATTAATATCTTGTTAAATAACACATGATTTTTGGTGTGACATTGATGCATTGTCCATGTCATGATACAATAACGTTAATGAAAAGTATTATTATTATTTTTGGTTTATATGCATATTCCATCACCCCTTGATGGAGATTCAGTGCCCATATTTTTTTTCTTCCTACAATGTAACAAATATATATCAAATGTGTAGTTGTGGGTTGCCTCGATCCACATCCGTGTGTAACTGACTCTTTGTTAGTTCTGGTACAATTTTTTTTTTTTTTTTAAATAGGATAACATTGTTGCATTATGCACTTTCATGATTGTTCCTAGCTATTTTTTGATATGTTCATGCTTTACACGTGGATGAAGATGGGAAATAAGGACAACAGAGGGCATCTCTAACCCACTGTAACATTTTGGTATAAATTTACCACTATTTTGGTACAAAATTTGTATTATATTTTTTCTCATCTTTCATCCACGACATTAAAAATATATTTTTTTCGGAGTAAAATATTCATTTTATTTATTTTTAATTTCTTAACAATTATTATATTAAATTAATTTATTAATTATTACTATTAATTAATTAATAATTATACGTTTAAAAATTATATTCTTAATGTAAAAATTAAAAATTAATCAACTAAAGTATTATGTTTATTACGTGAACTAAATATTACATTTAATTGAAAAAAAGAAAAAAACACAATTAAAATTACGTGTCAATGGACATTAATTTTTGAATTATTATATTTATCCTACAAATGTTTAATTGATGCATTTTGAAGTATAATATGAGTCTATTTATCCTTTATTTGTTTATATGGAACAAAAAATTCTTAAAATTTAGTATTTTTTCTAGATTTAAAAAAAATTATATTCAAATATTTAAATTTTATAAATAATCCGAGATTATGTGAGTTTATTTGAGGTAAACAAGTAAGAATTATACAAAAAAAAATATCATGAACAAGGACATAGATCTCAACAACAACAAGAAGGGTTTCAAGGTCAAAACTGAATATCTCAAAATAGCTCACATATTTTTTCAATATTTTGATAATCTTGAAAGATTTAGAAATAATTTTTCCATTAATAAATCGTTGTTTTACGAGGGTATATTCAAATAATTTTTTTTTGTAGACTTTAATGGATTTCAAAAGTTTCTAAAAGTTTAGATGTATTTAATTAAAACTTTTTAAAATTTTATAAAAATCAATACCAATTTTGGTGTATTCAATTACTAATTTTTAAAATATTTATAAAATTATCAAGATATTCAGAATATCAATTATTTTTTAAAAAAACTTCACTTATTTAGAGATTTTTGAAAATTTTAAACATTTTTTATATATAAATAAAGTATACCACCAATATCATTTCTTCCGTGAGATTTTTGGAGACTTTTTGTTTTACAAAAACTCCTTTCACTTTCTCTTTTCTTTTAATTTCATTCTTTTAATTTCATTCTTTCTCTTTTTTTTCCTCACTTTTGACTCACTCTTCTTATTTTTTATTTTTGTTTTTTATATTTAACAAGTTTAACCACCAACCCAAGGTTGGTCATCACATAAAATTATTAAAAAATTAAATATTCATAAAATATAAATTAATTTACAATTAATTATATTTTTTTATAATTTTCACGTAATAACCTTAAAGTGGTAATTTTCTTTGATTATTAGAGAAGAGTAATCTCGTAATAATAATTTTTATTATAAATTAAATTGGATTTTTCATTTTTAATATTTATTTTTATACAAACTTTATATATTTTCGTAACTTAAAAAAGAGTATAAATTTTATTAAATTTTAAATAATATATTTAATAACGTATTGAGTATTTTTAATAATTATAAATGATTCATTAAAAAATTAAAAAATACTTAAAATACGTTGAAAAGAAGTGAATATAATAAAAATTTAAAATATATGAAATTTTATAAAAATCTCTAGAATATAGTCTCTAGTATTAAATTTAATAAAGTATATGCTAAAGTCTTTAAAAAATTATTAAAATATGTTGATTTTTTAGAATTTAAAATCTGTTAATGTATATCTAAATCATAATTGAATATTTAAATATTCAAAGTATATTATGAAGTCTTTAAAAATCTATTAAATAATATTATATTATATTTTTAGCTCTTGTTATATTTAGTAATTTTGTATCATATAATTAATTTTATTTTATCATATGTAATAAAAATTAAAATATTATTAAATTATAAGAAAATATAATTGTAATAAATTTTAACCAAAGATATATAAATAAAATAAAATATCAACTCAAACAAAAATTTTAGATTTTTTTTATCTTTTATTTTAAAAAAAATAGGTGAATAGTATTACACCAAATAAGCAGTGTTGCACAAAATTTAGCACAATACTCTTCAATGCATTATACTTTGTGCAATATTTAGTGCTTCTTTGAAGTAATCTTTAGTGCAAAAAATTATACTATTTGGATGCAATAATGTATAGATGGAGATGCTCTCGTATCCTACTTGTTTGCTAAGGATGCCTTGGATTTTATATTTTATAAGGATTGTGGATATTTTTATGTATTGAATTATTTTTTTTAGAATTAAAATACTTATAATTTTTATAAACCGTTGATCATTTGTATCATAACTTAGACGATTATTTTAAATAATAAGTTGGGACTCCATAAAAAAATAAAATAAACATTGCAAAATAAATAAAAAGTGATACAAATAGAATAAAATATAACAAAATAATGTCCTTCTAAAGAGATAAAAACTCACATTTTGAAGTCATGTTAAAAATGATGTTACATATTGATTAAATGCAATATTATAATATAATCTATAAAAAAAATATAAATATTTCTACTAATTAAATTAATATTTTAATATTAAAATGTAAAATATTATTATAAACTTTGAAATTTTTTAATGGACCCTGAAGTTCTTTAATATAAGACATCACAATTCTACCGTTCTGATTTTTTTAAAGCGATACTTACGATATTTTTTATTAAATAAAATAAATATTATAGGAGTGAGATTCTAAATTGTATTCATGTTGATAATAATACGGAACCATACCATCTAAACTATAATTAAATCTCATAAAAATTTTGATTCTACCATTCTAACTTTGGAAGTTTGAAATTAGGAAAAAGTCAATTTTAATTGATACGTGTGTAATGATATTAATACATTAATTTTTATTATTATTATCATAAAGATTAATGAAATATTCATTTTAACTATAGTGTTAATTACATCTAAATGTTAATATTATTAAATAAAATTATTACTAATAGAATATTTTTGTGAATAACAATTTTAATTGTGATAATATCATTAACGTAATTTTAACAAAAATATAAATACCTCTTTTTAAAAAAAATTATTAACGCGGATTAGAAGTTTATGACTTGAACTAATGGTTTTAGAGGAAACGTCAAAGAGACAAGTATTCTCAAGAAATAATTACTTAATTACAAAACATTTAATCTTTCTATAATGTGATAAAAACATTTAATATTTTACAATAAATTATTTATCAATGATAGAATAATATGAATTTTGATAATATAGTTATGCATTTTAGTGAGACTAGAATTTAGAAATTCTCTGATCATATCAAAATTAAATGAAGTGGGTAATCCAATATATTTTATAATCTTAACATAATGTGATAAATTATGATAATTAATCATATATTTGTAGTTAAAATTTTCAAGATCGTTGAAAAATGAATATTACAAGTCGGGTTACATAGTGTTAATTTGATGCATGTAAGTGTGATTCGGCAAAGTTGAACATATGACAAAAAAAAAAAAAAAATTTACCATGGTTTGTGTCATTTACTTGGAATGGCAAAATTATTAGCGTCAAAAACAGAGACGACATATACAACTACAAAGGTGAAAAACAAAAGGAAAAATAAAATTAAAAAAATGACGGCATCGTTGTGCAACTATCAGCTTTATCCGTTCCTAAGTATAATTTCTATTTATTTGGACCCATTTTAACACAAATACTACGAATAATTTCCCCATTCAAATTTAAAAGTTTTATCACCTTTGTAGTTGAACAAATCATTTTTTTTTGTCAATAATCAATTATTGAAGTATTAGCAAAATATTAAGCAAATATGGAACATAAAATTATCCTATTTTTAACATTTAAATCATATTTACTTTTATCACTTAACCTCAAATATAAGCTGTCACTATTAAAATCTCTCAAAACTGGCAGACTTGAGACCCTAAAGAAAACAAATATAAGGGCCTCAAGTGAAAATAAAAAGAATTGATGGGTCTTTATTGCTAGAATAGAGAAAGAAAGAAAGAAAGAAAGAAAGAAAGAAAGAAAAGGTCAATAAGCTAGGCGCGTGATTGGCCTTGAGCACGTGGAAGTGAGTGAGTAATTTGGTCTGGCATGGACATAGAATGATAATGATACACGTGCAGATTATTTAATCTCTTAATGACCAAATGGTATAAAAAGATAAAAGAGGTAAAAGGAAAGAGCATTATGAAATTTATCGGCTTAGTCTCAGACTCTTGGGGGGTGGGGAGGGTGGGATGTTTCTAAACTGATTGTGTCTTGGGACCAATACCTCTAATTAATGTCAAGCAAAAGTGAAACATTGCTCCCTTCAACTCTGACCATGGATAAGATCGAGCCCTTAATTATGCGCATTCTAGTTTGCATTTGCAATGTTAATTAATTTTCTTCTTCACCGATTACAAAAATATATGTTAATTCTAAATACATATATATATATATATTAATTTATTACATTCATCTCTATTTCTAATATTTTTTTATTTAATTTCTTTAGAATTAATGTTTTTGACATGCTACCAAAAAAAAAACCACTATAAGAGGCATTAATTTCTAATTAAAAGCACTAGATCGAAGTGGAATCTTTTGTAATTCGCACTTAGGTCTCTATCAAGAAAGGGAAAGAGAAGCCAAATGAGTGTGTTTCACATGAAAAGAGAACCTTTCCTTTTGTTTTCTTTTCTCAAATGCCACTTTGAAATTCTCTTTCTATGGCTCCAAAAAGGCTTTATAAATTCTTAGCTTAACCGTAAGTGGCCCTGCCTCACCAACTACTCACACAGTCATACTCACCTGAGTCAACTCGACTGTTCCAATCTATAAGGCATAGTGGTAGGTCATGTCACATCCTACCTCACCAATTTAAATAGACACCTCCTCTAATTTTTCCCTTTTGATTATGTTATAGCACTTGGATTCCAATTTGCTAATGAAAATGACCCAATTGCTGCTATATATTAATGCTCCTGTGACACCACCCTTCGTTTCTCTAAAGATTAAAGTGAAATTTAGGACTTTAAATACATATTTAGTTAGAGATGCAAATTGTATTTTATATTTACCATTTAATATTTATATTTTTAAACTATCCCATTAAATTTACATGTTTATGCTAACATGAGTATCAATTGTAAAAATTATCTTTTTCAATGATAAACTTTTTTTCAATAAATTATACGATTTATATATTTTTATTAAAACAATAATAAAATGATGTTATTTTTTATTATTTTTACAATATATTTATTATATTTTTAAATCATCAAAAAATATACTTCAACTTTAATACAGTTTTATACGACAATTAAAATTTATCAAAAAATATATACATGGCCACTAAATAGATAGTGAAAATAGGCCACTATATCATTATCCATAGACTCAGAACATGACATTCTCTTATTTTTCATGATCGATAGTTTGCTCGTGGCAGCCGCAAAGAAAGCCAGCGTGCTCTATATCTAGTCCCCCGCATGCACGGTGGGAAATGTATTAATTGATTGTGATTTTTTAAAAAATAAATATTTTTATAAGTTTTTATACAATTACAATTAATTTAAGTATGATTTAATTTTTTCAACTGAATTAACACATTAATTGTGATAATATTTATGATAAATATATTTTTTATATTCTTGAATCAAATATTTATAATACCATTTTTATTTTAAAATAATAGCAATATTTAATTTATATCATATTTAGTTCATGTTTTATAATTATTTTAATTTTCAATTTCACAATTTTATTCAATAAAAAAACTTAGTTTTGATATTAAATTTTAAATTTTTAAATTTTTTTTTAAGAAAAACTGCCTGATAATTAATTTTTATTTTCAAGTTTGACATGTTGCACATTTGAAAAATAATTTATATATTAAATTTTCTATTTTCTATTTTTAAACTCTAAAATTATTTTTAAAGCAACTTTTGATAATTTTTTATTGAATAAGATTATGAGTGAAGAATTAAAAATAACAAAAATTCAATTTTAACATTGATTTATTTAATTTTATAATTTAATAAATTTTAAAACTTAAACTTAAAATTTAAGAAATAGAAACTAAATTTCAAATTTTAAAAGTTACCTAATTTCAAATTTTAAAAGTTAAAGAGTTAAAACTTGTGCTGAAAGTAGTACGAAACATAGCTTTGATAGTTATTAATTGAAAGGACGAGCACAAAGGGAATAGCATATATGGCATAGCAAAAAAGAGTAATGTTATGAATCATAATTTTTAAATTTTATTAAGTATTAATATTATTTAAAATTAAATTATTTTTTTAATTTTTAAAATACTATAAATATAAAAAATAATATTAATATTATTTCTAATGTAACATTTCATGGATAAGAAAGATCCCAACAAGCTATTAAAAATCCTTATTCTTTTTCCTTTGAACTTCCACATTATGAGAAACGGAAATTAAACCATGTTAAACTTATTAGAAGTCAATGATCATCTTATTGAAATATTAAGGCTTTGCTTTGAACATATAATTCAAAAATTATTTTTTAAAATTATTTTCAAATCATAACTTCAAAACATTTCTTTATAGTCTTAAAATAAATGAAATGTTTGGTCAATATTTTAAAAAACTAATCTTAAAAACAAAAAACAAAAAAAAAATATTTATATTGTTGATTAATTAATATAATAAGTATAACAATTTAGTGATTGTAATAATTACAACTTGATGAATATTATTAAAAAGCAAAAAAAAAAACAACTAAAAGCTTTGATGATTATAATAAAATTTTGTCAATATTATTAAAAATAAAAAAATAAAAGCTGCAAAGGTGTAGAAAAATTTAAACCAAATTATATATATATAAAAAAAGAGAGGCTAATTTTATGCATGTTTGCAATTTTATTAAGAACAATAAAAACATGTTAAAGCTATGTTTAGTTTTTAGTTTTCTAAAAAGTATTATTCTATAAAATAATAATTTAAAAATAATGGTTAAACACGTTATTGTTTTTAAAAATCAAGTTTTTTGTTTTTAAGTAAAGAAAACAGCTTTTAAATCATTCGGTCAAAAAGACTTTAAAATGCTCGATTTTTTCCAATAAAAATAAGATTGAATGCAGGGTGCTAAAGAACACCCACACAACCTCCTTATTCTTTAAATATCATCTGACTGCTTGCTAGTAGGTTAGGTTACCACTCAATTTGTACGGAGGAAGCCCCCAAATAGCTAGTTAGATTGCGTCTTTAAGTCAGTGAGTGTTTTGAATTTTTTATTATTAATAATTGTATATTAATATATTAATATTTCAATAAATTTGTAGTTAAATGAAATAGAATTTATTTGAATTTATAAAAGATATTTATTTTGAGTATAAATTATGAACATGCACCAATAGTATATATATATATATATATATATATATATATATAATTGGCATATTTCTGAATTAATTTTGTCGGCCGAGAATCAAAGATCTTCTCGAGTTTTGAGATCAAGCATTAATGGGTAACTTTTTTTTTCTTGTAAAAGCTATTAATTGGTACATTGCATACATAACAAAGACATGCCAAAATACATATCTAAACTACAAATATTATACAAGGATTTATTTGTTTAACCAAAATTAATATTTATATAAACAATATTGATCACCATATTTAGATTTACGATATAGAGTTTAGTTTACTCTACTAGATGCAAACGCCAACAATATTAGCCACTCTCTTCCCAAAAATTGTTGAAGGTATGGTTTTTTTTTTCATTTAATTATTTAAGTTGTTATATACTTAAGACTTATATGTGCCACGGTAGGTATTCATTACAACCTCAATATTACTCAAATAATTTAAGATTGGACTCAAAGGTTAAGTATTTTTACACGAGTTTAATCTAAATTAAATACGAAATAAATTTAAATTTAAATTATATATATATATATATATCTTAAGTTTTTTAACCTTTTATTTAATTTGACATATTTCACATGATATAGAATTTACATCCTACTTAAATATTAAAAAAAACATTAATTCTTGAAATCCTTAATATATAATAATGGAGTTCAAATTTACTTTCTTATTATACTTAAAGGGACATATATTATTTTATTATGAGATTATTGATTTTTTTTAAATTTTTTATAAACAGATATACCAATACACACATTTTCATTTATTAGACTCAAAAATATGATTATAAATTATTAAAAATATATATACATTTGCATTACAATGTAATTGACTACAATTTATTTCATTTTAAGATTTTTTTTTTCATGATAGCCTTTGTCGTCATAACAGTTTCTATTATAATTTTTAGTCAAAAATTTACATAATTTTTATTAAAAAAACTAAAATAGGAAAAGTAATAAAGTTTAATACCACCTCAGGAGTTTTTTAAATAGCAACTTGGGAAATACTTATTCCCAGATCAAGATATGGAGATCATGTAAGATGGGGTTTTGTGACTGTTTATTCATCCTCCGACAAGTAAACAGGCGAAATCGTTTATGCCTTTCTATTTGTAGGCAAAGGCAAAAGCAAAAGCAATAGAAAAAGGTTAAAGAAACTTTTGATAGCATCATGTAATAAAATTTCACTCATAATGAATTCAGTCAATTAAAATTTAGTTTTTTTTTTTTTTTGGAAAATTAAAAAATTGCATGTGTTATCATGTATCTCCCACTCTTAAGGCCTTGACTATATTTTATACACTCCACTATCGTCTTAGTAACCATGTGATATGAATCAATAACCTAGTGGTGGGAGCTTGCTTAAATTATTTCTAATTTTGATCAAATATTTTAAACAACACCACTATATATGTATTACAAAAAGATGATAAATACAACTGAATCGTCCCTGTTTTATCCTATATAATTATATTATTTAATTAAATTATGTAATATTATTTAAAATAAATCATAAATTCACTATATTTAAATTTTTTTATATTTTATACGATATCTTTCAATTAGAAACAAAATATATTGAAATTTTATTTATCATAAATGATAAGATATTTTATTATTAAGTAATTACATTTAATAAAAAATTATCATGTTAATTACGTTATGTTATAATAAAAAATATACTAGAATTTTATATATACTAAAATTATAATAAATATACTTTTTCAAAATATACAAACCTTTAGAACGAGTGACATCAATTACTGCTCTAATCTAATAGCAAGCTAAAACATATGTGAATTATATATCCTATGCATGCTAATAATTTCATGTGTCAACCCATGCATGCTATTCAAAGTCAACGCTGGCCCCTTGATCAAAATATTCAGAACGCTGCTCCTAAAACTTAAAGTTTAGGAGCTATAATAACCAATTCTTATTGCATATGAAGTAAAGTTACAGTTTTAACTAATAACCGAAACTAACAAATTAATAAATTACTAATATTTTCGTGAGCAAATATATATAAACATTAAACAATACATATTGTAATTCATTTTTATCGTTTAATTACAATAATTAGAATAATAATTATTCAACATAATAGATATTAAATTTTAATTATAATGATTCATAAGATAAATAAAAAAAAACTCTTTAACTTGAACGCAACAAACAAACAAAATAATAAATCAAAAACTATATAACAATAAACAAAAAGCACAAAAAAATCCATCCACTTAATTGAAAACAGCCAACTAGTTCGGAAGGAGACAACTCACTCAACAATCACGAGTTGAAAACGAAACTTTTTTTAATAATATAAAATATTTAAGATATCAATATATTAATTAAAATATTTATAATATACAATTCCCATTTTTTAAAGGATTTAAATACTTTGGCTGAAATTATAAGAATTATTATACATGAATTTACACTCATTTTAAAAAAATTAGATTTGGGAATTATTTTAAATTTTTTATAGAAACGGTAGTAGCAAGTGTATATGTTGTTTTTATAATTTTTATAATTACGTATTCGTATCGATTGTTACGATTAAAATATTAAAATGAATAAAAATAGAAACCAAATTCTTTATAATATTCTCTCACATGTATGTTGAGTGTCTTCCCTCTAGTCAATTTTAATTTTCAAATTGATACTTTGATGTGTTTACAAAAATTAGAGCTGAAATTTTTTTTTTGTACGTTATTTCTATCTTCGAACAAGTTTTTTTTCTCTCTCGATATTTTATCAAATAAAATTCATATTCATTTTTATATTTATATTATTTATGTTATAACATGTATTAATATAATATAAAAATGAATTATTTTTAAAATAATTTAAACACATAATATAATAAAAAAAAAGATACAAGTACAAAATTAATTAATATTAATATTTCTCTCTCAAAATGTACTATTAATTAAAAGAAGAAAAATCTTTATATCTTAAATTGAAAAATGTTCTCAACTTAGGTTACATGATTGGATAAACAAAGGAATTGCTTTTATGATTCAAATATTATCTTCTGTAATAAGCTAAAAATGTAGATCTATATCAATTTGTGATGAATAGAGGCGTCAAAAATAGAAATAAATAGAGGTAATCTCGGATGATACAATATGCAGAACATTTAAGTATTTAATCAAAAAAATTGTTTTTCATAACTATAAATTATATACTGTTTATTTATCTATTTTTGGATAGCTTTATATTCTCTTAAAACATAATACAAAGGCAATGTTTAATTTATAGGCATCTAGACTCTTTCTATCTATCTAAGTGGAGCCACTTAGATAAAGTTTTTTTTTTTGTTGTTGAAATAATAAGCATCTATTTTAAACTTAATTTTTAATTTTTAATTTTTAATTTTTAATTTTTAATTGAGAACAATACAATCCGATTAATTAAAATATCAATGAATGCCCAAAAAAGTTATCTTCTTCTTTTTTTCACTTTGCTAAAAGTAGACAGTTATTTAGAATCTTATAATAAAGTTTATGCTTAATTACAGCTCAATAGTACTCTATTTTCTACCAAATGCGTGCAAACCATACCATACTTTTCTAAGGTTTCTTTTATTCTTTTAACGCTCAAGTCTTATGCAATTTTGTTTATAATTAATTGGGTTAATAGAATTTTTTAACTATAGTAATAATTATAAAAATACTATTAAATTTAAAAATTATATAAAACTACCATGGACGTTAAATTGTCAAAAGCCGAACATAAATTTTTTACTTATGTGACTTTTTTTTTGGTTAATTTTTGATAAATTTTAATGAAATTAGCACTTAAAAATATCTAAAATTTGATGATAATTTTGTAATATTTTAAAGTTTGAGAATATTTTTGTAATAACTACTCTCATACATAGTAAAATATGCATTTAAGCTGGATAATATATGTATATATATATGAAAAAATATTAAAAATTGTATTATAAGTTATCTAATTTTTTTAAAATAAATATTTTATTCCATACATTTTTAAAAAGTTAAATTCCTTTCAATACTTCATGTAAAATCAAAAGAATTACAATATTTTTTTTTAAAAGTTAAGTTTCACTTAAAAATAAGTAGATTGAAATATTTATTTTAAAAAATTATGTAACGTGTATGAATACTTAAAAAAAAAAAAGCATACTCAATTACTTTTTTACAAAAAGAAATATTTGAGTACTCTAAAACCCTTCATCAAATTTTTTTTTTATAAATATCATCACCTTTAATAAAGTTTTTTATTATTATGATTACGATTTATTATTTATAATTAAATAATTAATTTTATGATTTATTCTTTTTATTTTATAAAAATAATCATCAATATATTTATTAATAATTTTTACTTAGTGATTTTCAAAAAATAAAATAAAAAATAACTTAAAGTTATTTAATAATCCTTTATTTTTTTTAAATTGTTATTGTTTACAAATTTTATATTTTTAATCATTCTCTTCGAATATTTATAAATACAAAAATTGTAAGATTTAATTTATTATTTAAAAAATGTTTGATAAAAATCAAAAAAATCAAAAAAAATTATTTTTAAAGATTTATAAATCATTTCATATTTTATTAGTGATTTCTTCAAAAAAAAAAAAATTGAAAATCAAATTAAAAAATCGTTACCACGTGTAACTAATTGAAAAATTACTTCAAAAAAATCAAAAATCAAAATATTTATTAAACAAATCTTAAATAATCCTATAATTATTTTAATATTTATTTTTAAAATAACCTTATTATTCACATATTTAATAAAATTCGAAATATAAATTTCACAGCTCTTTCAACTCACCAATAAAAAACATAGAGCTACGCATGATCATTATTCCAATTATTTCAATATTTACGCTCCAACATTACATCAGTATAATATTGATCTTTAATTAATGCATATTGTATTTCAGAAAGAGTGTATAATTTCATAATAATAAAAAAGAGTATAATTGAGAATGATTTTTTCCCCAGCAACTGAAGCATCTACTTAAGATATATTATTCATTGTTTATAGTAAGGTAATACTTTTTTTTCTTCTAATTTTATTGATGGTTCTCTTGACAAGTAGTGAATAGTTATATTTTTTAAAAAAATTAGTATATTTATCTAACTTAAAGTATCAAGTAGCAAGACTACAAAGCAAATTGATATACAAATTTACATTCATTTATACTACTTACATTAATTATAATGTGTGTTAAATAACTGTAAAGATATATAAAAGTTAATTAGTTTTTTTTTAAATTATTTTATATATATATATATATGCTTTTGTCATTTCTCTGGTATGAAAATACTAAAGGAATTCTTTAATTACAGATATGATACACGCGCAACAATTGCATGTGGGTATCCCTGTTCTCTCCCTCTCGGCTTGCTCTGGTTTTTTCTTATTAGACTATTCGTAACGCTTCAAACATCCCACGAGCTCAACACCTACTTCTTCTACTTCCTCTTTTTATCCTCATCACTCTGAAACTCTTTCTTCAATTATTTATCTCTTGCCATTTTCTTTCTTTTGAAACAACCCTCATCTTTATTCGCTCCATTAAAAATTATATTGTTTTAATTAGCTCTTCTTCTTGCTGTAATATAATCATAATGGCTCTTGAGACATGGCTTGTCAAGGTGAAGACAGCTCTAACAAACAGTTTTGATTCAGTTAAAACCTCTGCTCCTCACCCAAAGCCTTTAAATAAATCCAAAGTCGGGATTTTGGCTTTTGAAATCGCTGGCCTTATGTTAAAGTTTCTTCATTTATGGCAATCTCTGTCTGATAACAACATGGTTCGTCTTCGAAACGAGTCAATCTCTCTTGAAGGAGTACGAAAGATCATCTCCAATGACCAAGTTTTCCTTCTCTGCCTTGCCTGCTCAGAGATTGTCGAGAACCTTCGTCTTCTTGCCAAATCAGTTTCTAGAATAAGCAAAAAATGCGAGGACCCAACTCTGCGAAATTTCGATCGGCTGTTCAATGAGTTTGCTAATTCGGGTCATGATCTTCATCACTGGGTTCTAAGTTCCAAAGACATGGAAGTTAAAAACAAGAAGGTGGATCGATACGTCACAGTTACGGCCACTCTTTATAGAGAAATGGATGAACTTTCTGTAATGGAAAGTGCGTTAAGAAAATTAACTTTACAGTCTACCGAACACTACGAATCATCATCATCATCATCATCATCAAGCAAAGAGCAGAAAATTATAGATCTTCAACAGAAAATTGTGTGGCAGAGACAAGAGGTAAAGTATTTAAAAGAGAGATCTTTATGGAATCGAAGCTTCGATACAGTCACTTCAATTCTTGTACGATCCATTTTCACCATTCTAGCAAGGACAAAACTTGTTTTTGGCATAGGACAATATTACCCAGTAGCTTCTTTACCTCGTAGTCTCTCTGCTTCTGCAACTGTTCATCCAAATTCTGATCAAAACCCATCTACTACTCCATCCCATTTTGTTTCTGGGCCATTGAAACCCACAAATCATGTATTCGAAGAGACAAAATTAGAATCCATTAATGGGTTCTTTGAGTCCAACACAAAGCTTTTGAAGCCTCCAACAAGCACATTAGGAGCATCGGGTCTGGCAATTCACTATGCCAATTTGATCATTGTGATGGAAAAAATGATAAAGTCACCACAATTGGTTGGAGTTGATGCAAGAGACGATCTTTATTCGATGTTACCAAATAGTGTAAGATGTTCATTGAGAGCTAGATTGAAAGGAGTCGGGTTCTCGGCGAGTGATCCAGTTTTGGCCGGAGAGTGGAGGGTTGCTTTAGTGAAGATATTGGGTTGGTTATCTCCATTGGCACATAATATGATAAAGTGGCAAAACGAAAGGAGCTTTGAGCAGCAAAATTTGGTACCCAAAACGAATGTTCTGCTTTTGCAGACTCTGTTTTTTGCCAACAAGGATAAGACTGAAGCTGCCATAACTGAATTGCTTGTTGGGTTAAATTATATTTGGAGGTTTGAGAGAGAAATGACTGCTAAAGCCTTGTTTGAATGCAACAACTTACTTAATTTGCAGAATTCGATTTAAGGTTCGATCGTCAGAAGGAATTTTTTTATTTTTTTTCCTCGTTATTATTATGTATTAGTTTTTTTTGTCCCCCTTTAATCATTCCTCTGAAACCTTATCGTGGTTGATTTTGAATCAAACTGAGTTTCAGATCTTTGGGTGTTTGTAATTTGGAGGTACCCAGATCTGTTTATGTTAAACAGTAGGCTTTGATTGTTGTAAATGATGAGGAAGTTGAACAAGTTTGTCATGAAACCATTCAAAATTAAAACCCATTTTAGACTACTAATTCTCGTGACTTATGATCATGTGAAAATATTCCTCAATTATTGCAATTTTTGTTTTTGTTGTTTTTATAATGAGCATCAATTACATTTGGTGATCATATCATTATTATTATTATTTATTTATTAAGTATATGGTGGACGTAGCACTAACCAATCAAGTTTCGGTTACTTGCGGACTTGTGATTTATAATACATGCAGTGGTTGGTGGAATTATTTGGATTAGATTTTTTATATTATAAGTAATATTATTTAGTATTTTAAATTTAGAAAAAAAAAAGATTTTAATTAAAAGAAATCAAATTATAAGAGTTTTTCGAGAAATTCTTATACATGAACTCATGTGTTAACGTTGCTTTATTATATATGCAAGAATATGTGCTATAAGTAACATAAGTTTATGTTACCCTTGTTTGAAACACAAATTTTCAGATGCAGACTAAAAAAGCGCAGCTAAATTAAAGCTTTACATGAATTCAAATCTATGATAACATTTTTTTTATATTATAGTGTATGTGTCACTGCAATACTACGTACATTGAGAAACATATGAATAAAGTTAATTATTTGTAACTTTATTCGTATGCGTACTTCTTCTTTTTTTTAATCATTTTTATGCATACTTTCCTACTTTTTCTATCGCGTATAAAATGGTACATTATAAGCTATAAGAGAATTGAACCTCGTTCACAGTGGATTACCTGTATAGAGAAGAGTTCCATTAGTACATTTGTTTGGTTCAAAGATAAGATGGTAAACAGTTTTTAAAGAATTCAAATTTTAATTTATTTTATATAAAGTTTTTTGGTTCTTTTTTCTATATAAAAATGTAACCAAACACTTATATTATTTACATATAAATATCTTTGTAATTATGCATATGATATTAATTAAAAGATGTTAAAATTAATTAAATGATGTGATAATATTAGTTAACATAGAAACTAATTAATTGATGTGTTTAAATTTAATCAATTATAATCTCAGTTAATTAACTAACATTAAAATTAATTAATTAAGTTGGTATAACTTATTCACAGAAAGATAATAAGAATTTTTGTGCAAAAGAAAAAAATTCAGAAATTTTTATGTTAGATGTAACAAAATTTGGTACTTCAAAAGGTGTAAGACAAAATAGTAAGTTTTTTAGTTATTTTTAAATACATAAAATAGGATGAGATGTCTTCGTTGAGATATTATATAACATATTAATTTTGATAACCTAGTTTTTATTTTCATACTTATTTTTTTTTAATAAATTAGGATAATAATAATTAATAAACAATAGATAAATAATTTTAAAATTTATAAACATAAAAATAATACCTTTTATCACTATTAAAAAAATAAAACATATTATTTTATTTTAAACGTCGTCTAATTAGATAATGTTCTAATTAAATTATAATTATTTATAAATTTTTAATATTAAACATATTCAATCTGTTAAATGGTACTAGAATTTTATTTTTTTTATCTAAGTTATTGGACAATTAAGTCTACTTTTTTCTAACCAATTAATGCAAGACACATCCAAACAACGACTTAACGCAAATAAGTTTTTAATAATATAATATAAATTAAAATATCTTATTTATTCAAAATAAATAAAAATGTGATAAATATAATGATGAAAAAATAATATAAAAATTATGTTTAAAGTGACATATATTAAGATTACAATTTATATGAAATATCATCAAATAACTTATAACCCAGAGACATTTACAAATATTAAGTGGGATATATGATTGGATAAGATAATATAATTTACATTCTTATTTATATTTGAATTACATGAGTTTAATTTGAGTTAATTATTTATACACGTAAAAACCACGTGTTATTATAAATGAGGTGTAATTTTGTCAATATTGAAAATATAAGAAAATTATAAAAAATAACAATACTAAAACTTGTATAAATATAAATAATATTTTAATAATATTAAATATGATTCAATTAGATGTCATTCACGTTGAATAAATCTAAATAATCGTAATTTAATTTAAAAGACATCAAATAAGATAATATTTAATGTGAATGATTGATTTTAATATCTTTGATTTCATGTTTAGGTTTTATTCATCAATAAAAGGATATTATTAATAAATTAATGTTATTTTTTTAAATTTAAAATGTAAATTTTAATTAGTAATATTTTATTTTTATGTATTTTATTTATATAAATAAGGGTTATATTAATTCGGAACACTGTAGAATAGGAATAAAAGACTACATAGGCGCACCACCAAAGACCCTATCACCGTATTTTATTTCTAACACCTATCTTTTCAACGTTTTTAATTAATGTTTACAGCTCTGTAGAAAAATTGAGAGAAGTAAAATATAATATTTTTTTTGTCGTTAGATCATAGATGATACATGGGTTACTGGTCTCAAGTAAAATAAAATTAAAACAAAAGTGAAGATGTAAGCAAATGATTGGTCAAATTTAAAAAGTCGAAAAATTATGTAAACCAAATATCCATAAATTTTATAACAACAAAATAATATAAATTAAACGTTTAAGTCAAAAGTTATCTCCTTTTAAAGTTGTAATACATATTTATCAAATGTTTTGTTTTTTTTTAAATGTGTACAACAACTCCTTTCTTTTTTCCCTTCTCTTATTTTTTTGAAGAATACATACTGATCGAACACATATATAAAGAACCGTATTTCGGAAACAATATCTCCTTCATAGCTCTATTGAATAATATCGGAAGTAAGTAAAATAAAAATAGTACGTCAAAAAATTTAAACACAGGATAAGTGATGTAAACGATGGAATTTGGCTAAAAAAATTATTTTTCTTAGCGAGACCAAATCATATTGTATAATTTCATATGAGCTTTAATTTGATATATTATAATAGTTATTAAACCAAATAATATAAATTTTATAACAACAAAATAATATAAATTATACCAAAATAATTTTATAACAACAAAATAATAGATATTGAAATTAATTGGAGGCATGACTTCAAATTTAACGTTTAAGTTGAAAAAATTGACATAATTTTTTTTTTATAATAAACATATATAAATTGAATATAATTATATTATTTTTTATAATTATAAATTAAACGTTACATTCTCTAAAAAAAAAATAATAATTACAAGTTGAGCAAGGACATGAGAAGTGCAAACATTTTTTAAGGCTTAGTTAGCACCTTAGCATCCACTTTATCTAAACAACGTTCGGCTCATACGATTTTCGGAGAATATGATGGATTTGTACTTGTCAATGTTGGTTCGTTGGCTACTGATCCATCTCTATCAATTCAAGCTTCACATTAAGAAGAGACTCTGTTCCTATATTGCTTCAGATTAAGATGAGATTTAGAGATTTTGTTTTCTGGATCAATTGTAATTATAATATATATATATATATATAAAGGGAAATTTCTTAATATCTGCGTCTATTTTTTTTTAATGTGCAATTAATTGATGTATATCTGCCGTTAGTCACTAGCGGTATATTTTGATGATTAATTAAACTTTGTTGGTATTGTATTGTAGCACAATTTTTAAAACTCAAATCCATTAGTGAATTTAATTTGTAATTAAATGACATGTTTATTATATAATATTAAAGATATTGAATATATAATTTCATAAATTTAGTTATGAAATCAAATCATATTATACCTTGTAAAAATAAGATGATTATATAAAATTTTTATATGATCAAAAAATATAGGTTTAAATTCTATTAGATAGTTAACTTAGTGTATCTAAATTTTTAATTGAAAATTATGTATCATTACTTTTTATTTCATATCAAATTAAAAATAATATTTTTATTTATTTTTAAAATGCAATAAAAATAAATATGATTTAATTAAATTTTATAATAATAAACTATTTGAAATATAAATTATTTTATTAAAATATTTATAATCAATTTTATTCGACTATATTATATCATTTTTCATCAAACACTATAAATATTAAATTATAATACAATTTAATATTATTTAATCTAATATAACTAATATTTAAATATGATTTACCAAAACACATAAGAGTATTGATAAAATTTCGCCTATTGGGAGGTAAAAAGATGTATCTTTTTATATTTCTCAGACTCTTTATTTTATTTTCTTATTAGTTTGAATTAACATGTCTAACTTGATGTAAGACTAATGATTAACATTCCATCCAACACCAACCTAAATCAACTATTTGATTTAGAAGATTGGATTAGTTTCTCACATTTGATAGGTTTAAATTGGTTTTGATTTTTGAAAAATTAACTACATTGATTAGGGTTCACTTTTAATTCAAAAACAAGCTAACCCAATCACAAAATGAGAAAAAGAAGAATAAAAAAGGGTCCACAGTGCTGGACAATACTACTTCCAGATTACTAATTAATACTGATGTGTAACGTTAAGTACTGTTCATAGCTGGCTAAATATACAATATGATTATAAATCTCTAGTCTTTTACCTTTTCGCGCTAATTAACCATCGATTTACAACTAAATACATCAAAAGGGCAGAACTCTATGTGTAAAGTACCGAGCCAATTGTGGCACACAATTTTTATATAATGAAATTATTTATACATTATTTCATTTTTAATCCCATGTAAAAAATATCTATTACGTTATAAAAAAAAATTGTATCATGCAATTAATTAAACCCTAATGTTATCCCTTCTCAGGAACAGATCTATATACACTGCAAGTCATCGTTCTTGGCCAAAGCCTCAGTTCTCGTGTGGATAAATATCACAGGAGACCTCCAACCGAACTGATATAGATATTATTCATTGATGACACACTCTCATTTAACCTAATAATATAAAACAAAAAATATATATGAAAAGAGAAGAGAAGAAAAGGGCACAAGGGCTTTTCATGACAACAAGTCAACAACTATGTTAGACGAGTAAAAAGCAGGTGAGCCTAATCCTTAATAATATGAAACAGTTGACATGAAATGCTACCAGTAAATTCTCTAACCCACTTCAATACCATCATTATTATAAAAGACGAGAACTCATAAACTGAATTTGCATATCTACCAAAATGGAAGAAAACGACCATACAGATAAGCCCAAGAAAAAATACCATAGGGAACCGCCTTCAATTCCATTTCTCTGGGAAGAGAAACCAGGTATCCCTAAGAAGAACTGGAAACAAGAGAGCCCTTCAGTTAGGTCATTGCCAACCCCTCCACTCAAAGTCATTGCGTCTGTTCCATTCAAATGGGAAGAAAAGCCTGGTATACCATTACCCACTTCTTCACTGTCACTGTTACAAATTGAACCTCCATCTGCAACTTCAGAGATAGTCAATTCACCATCTTCTTCGATATGCCGGGGCGAAAATAAATATGACAGTGATGATGGGGACGAAGACGGTGAACAAAATATGTTCCAATGGGAACATGAGACATTTGATTCTGAAACTGATGATTCATTTAGCTCAGCCCCTTCCCTACTAGCAAACTGCCTTGTTTCATCAGCATCAATTTCTGGTGCTGTCCCAGCACAACAAACCTCATTGACTGAAGACAAGACCATTAATCAGTTAAAAGCGCCTTCCTCACCACTATCAGAAACAGGAAGCAGTACAAGCAGCTATGCAACTGGAGCTTCAAGCCTGGTTGGGCTCTCTTTCTTAGAATGCCTATTTCCATTGTTACCGCCCAATTCTGGATTTCTTGAAAAGATTGGACCCCCAGATGATCATACCCCTCCAACCATACAAACAAATAAATACTTTGACCCTGGGAGCAATGGCAGTACCAGTACCTTGGCAAGGAGGCTACCAACACTAGGAGAGTTGATAATGATGAGCCGAAGAATGAGTTACCGGAGGAAAGCTGTTCAAACGAGAACACAAAATCTATCGATGGTACTACCCAAATTTCAATCCAATTTTCACAATTACAATTAATTTAGTTTACAATGCTACCACGGAACCAAAAAGGTAAATCAGAACTATCACATAATAGATAGTTAAGGAAAACAAGAGCATATTTATACTAATGATTTTTAAGACGCTTTCTTCTTAAAAAGTATTACGGAAAAGGTAATCATAACTCATAAGCAACTCTTACATTTACCTGAATTCAACTGTGACAGGCATTCATGAAGGGAGCTTTTGGTTGCTGCATCTTTGGTACTGACAACAAGATGATGATAGGATTAAAAAAGAGGAAGCAATTGCCAAGACTGAAAATAATGTAATTAAAGGCCAATTGATTTGGTATATGCTCCAAAAAGGCGTTAAGAGGACATGAATTCCAACATGTCCAATGTAAACAGGTGTCTGAGTGTGTAATCAGTTATTTAAAAACAAATGGTGCAATTAAACAAAAGTGTTCCATATGGTTAAATTTAAAATGCTGTTACAAATTACAACCAGTTCTTGTTAACGTACATAATTGACGAGAACCATATAACTAATTTTTGAATTGAATAAAGAAACAGTGCCAGGCCCCTAATTTCTACTAACAAAAAATTACTTTGCAACAATAAGAAAAATGCTCGGTATATGTATAATTCCTCTTTTAAGTGTAGAATGTAGAGGTCTCGCAAGCTGGTACGCTGTGATGCCGCTATTATCCAAATTTCCAGGATCTGATCCGATGAACGAATCGGTCAAGTTCTCGGAAATTCATTTCTCAATCAAATAATAATAATAAAAAAAAGCTATGACCCCCAAATAAGAGCAATAACTCGTCAAAAGTACAGAAAAAATCTAAGTAATGTTTACACCACAAGTGAAAGAAACACCAAACATACCTTGTTCTCAGACAAACTGAGATTTAATAACCCCATTTGAATTGCCAAACCCAACGTATGGATAACCCAAATTATTTGGTTTCGTAAACGAACAGACCCGGGAATGTACCCGGAAGAGAATTATGGACCCACGGCTTGAAAAGTTTGACCGAGAGGACGTCCATTGGAATTCGGCGAGGCTCGAATATGACTGGAACGGTATAGGAGGGGTCGGGGAGGGTTAATCAGAACGGTCTCGTTTACGATAAAACTGACGGAGAATAAGTAAGTACATTCAACCCAATATCAGTTAACACTTTTACGTGTTATTTTTTAATAAAAAATAAATAATTTTAAACAATATTTTAATCTATATTTCATCATAATTATATTTTTTTTGTTTAATAATATTATTTAATGAATTAAAATTAAGTATATAATATAAAGTTAGTAAATTAAATTAAAAACAAAATATAAACAAAAATAATAATTTAAATAAAAATATTTAATTTTAAAAATTATTTGTTTCACGTAGATAAAGAGATTCATATTATATTTTAAAATATATTAATTTAATATTTATAACGTAAATATAATAACTTAGACAATTAATATACATAGATATGTATTTTTAATTGTGTTTTTTAATTAAACATAATTTTTAGTTCATATAATAAATATAATGTTTTAGTTCATAAATTTTTAATTTTTTTCTTTAAGAATATAATTTTTAAATTTATTATTTTTGATTAATTAATTAAAAAATATAAATTTTAGTATAATATTTATTTATGCAAGTTTAAAAGAAAAAATTGTGCAATGAATTGGATATGCTATAAGAGAACCGTATCTAAGGCCTTATTTGCCTTGGACAGTGGCGTGATGATGCACGAGTAAATGACTTTGGCTAAGTAGCGAATTATATTATACATATAAACTTAAAATTTTAAATATAACAAATCTAAATTATAGGGTTACACGATTAACACCTATGGAACACCACATTAAATGCACTTAAATAGCATGGTAAAATTTAGTGACATGACATTTTTTTTTTCATTTATAGCCTTATTTTATTTTCTTTTTATATATAATTTTCTTTTGTTTATTCTTTTTATTTTTAATCAATAATATTTTCTATTAAATTAATGAACCAATGATTTTCATAAAAGCTTAAATAAATAATATTTAACTTAATTTATTTAATAAATTTATTTAGTTTTTAATTTAAATATTTTTTAGGTTTTTTACTTCATTTTTTACTAAAGTAATCACTTTTAACTAGTTAACTCAAATACTATCTATTTCAAATCCTATAACTTTAAAGATATATATGATATTATTATTTTTTATTATAAAACTAAATAGTATTCATATTTCTCAAATTAGTAAACAAATATAATTAATAAAATTAAAAAAGTTCAACTTTAACAATCTAAACTTCCAACAATGAAATGAGCGATACGAGCGAGCTAGGAGCCCAACCCCAGGTGAAGTAGCTGCCCTTTGATTTGATCACATTTTCACATTGGACCAAGAACAAACTCAAGATGAGCATCCTACCGAGCTATTGCACTCAAATTCAATTTTTTTTTTGGTCTTTTGGAATCACATGGGCAGTATGAAAATATAAAAAGTTGAAAATAACTTACTACAAGTCGTGTAAATTACTCTGTTAAATACTTCAATTCTATATTAAAAATAATTTTAATTACCCAAAGGATTTAAAAATAATTTTAGTTACCCAAAAGAGTCCGAATAAGGCAAATTTTGTCCAATAATTTTTTTCTTTTTTTATATATTGGCGAACTATTAGTTGTGTTTGGGTTTCATTAAAATGTACAAATGGCATCTAAATTTAGCATTTTCTATATTTTCAATCACAAGACCGAACAAAGTTACAGAGACAAACCTCGTGGACATGTTCCTTAATGGAAACAACTACATTTTTTCTATTACGGCAAAATCAGAGAGCTTGTACAAAAGGTATACGACTTTCCTATAGAATAATCTAATATCAGTACTAGTTAGAATCACTCCAAAAGGTACGACAAAACGAAATCAAGCATTCGGTGTTCAATTGTAACCATAACCAGGAATGCACTCCAGTTCTAGCAAAACCTCAATTTTGACAATTCTATTAGATGCTAAAAATCAGAGGGTGTTCTAAGATAAAACATCACCAAACCTAACAAACCACTGAGCATCACGAGACGAACTACTCTCTGGTTGAAAAGGCTGCTGCTGCTGCTGCTGCAACAATTTGGGTTGGTTTTGACCTTTGTCATTCACAAATTTTGCAGAGTCAATTGACGTCTTAGTAGCAACAGACCAAGGTTTTGTGACAGGCAATGGAAGAAGAGAGATCAAGACCCGAGCAACCTCGTGCATAGTTGGCCTTTCAATTGGATTTTGCTTTGTGCACAATAGAGCAAGTTGGAATGTCTTCTTGACATGTGATAAATCCACACATGTAACAGAAACCTCCTGATCAAGAGTCTCCATAATTGTATTGCTATCTACCTTTGACAAGATCTGAAACATAAAATAAAAATAAAAAAACCTACTCTTGTTCATCACAATCTGAGACAATACAACAAATAAATATATGAATATGAATGGCTTTAACAAGAAAGCCACATCCCCTAGAACGTATCACTTAACCTAACCTATAATTCGAACTTTGGTAGATGATTTTTCAAAATAATGTTTTGGAACGTTGAGAAAAATACCAGTTGATGCAAGTTAGACTCATTGTCTACAGGCTTCTTCCCTGTCAGTAGTTCCAGGAGCACAATGCCAAAGCTGTATACATCAGATTTTTCATTGAGTCGAGATGTCCGAGCATATTCTGGATCAATATAGCCTATAGTTCCTAGAACATATGTTGAAGCATGAGTTTTTGCAGAAGGGAGGGACTTGGCAATCCCAAAATCAGAAATATGGGCTTCAAAATTCTCATCTAGGAGGATGTTAGAGGACTTGACATCCCTGTGAATGATCCGGGGGTTACAATCATGATGAAGATAAGCAAGTCCTTGGGCAGCACCAACTGCAATCTTCAATCGTGTCTCCCAATCAAGTTTCACCTTCTTATATTGTCCTGCGGTTATGTCACTCAAAAGTAGTAAGCAAGACGAACCTCAGCCTTTTCACAATTTATAAGCAACATTAAAAATGTTATGAATATAATTTAACCCTTGCATTTACATGACTTAACTTTGCTAATGTCACCTTAATTGATGCAATCAATATTAAACAAAATAATACAGAAACACAGGTAAGCCACAATACTCTTTAAATAAGGTTAAGTTACCATGAAGGAGATCCCACAGTGATCCATTCACCATGTAATCATAGAAAAGAAGGTTTCCAGAGGGAGACAAAGAGAAGCCATGCAAACTGACAACATTCCGATGTCTGATTCTACCAATTGTTTCAAGTTCAGTTTCAAACTCCCGCAAGTTGTGTGGATACTGATTGTAGAGTCGCTTTATGGCAATTGGTCGTGAATTCTTCAATACACACTTGTACACTGAGCTAGAAGCACCGTAACCAATGATATACTTCTCACTAAAATTCTCTGTACATCTCATTATATCATCAAATGTATGAATAGCCATACCCATGTGAAGTACAACAAGTTTTGGGGGGCCTGGAGGGGGGAAAAGTAACTTTTGTCGTAAGAGAAAAAGTAACTTGATCATAAAAATACCGAGGAAAATAATATAGGCAAATACATGCCTTGCCCAGTCTTGCAAGAACTTGGCATCAACTTTTTAGGTTGATTAGATTTGTAAACTGCAACTGTTATCATGCATAACAATGTGATGAATCCCAATATTGTGCATATGACTGCAGCTTTGGAGAAAAACGCTTAATCACAAACAAAAAGGAAAGCTTGTTACTTTGGCACAATATAAATGATAATTATCTTGAAAAATGACAACTTATGAAAGACAACATATCTAAAATGAGAAAATGCTACCTCTTGACTTAGGACCATAAGGTCGGCAAATTGAACCAAACCAATTGCTACACAGCAATGGATTCCCAGTGAAGCTGAAACACAATACAAGTCAAGTTAACAAACTCCATCATTTGGGACGTTTGCATGCCATAGTATAAACCCATACCTGTCTGGTGGAAACCGTGTAAAGTTCTTTACAGCTGGTACAACTCCTGATAGGTTGTTGTAGGAGACATTCCTGAGTCAAATAAGAAATACAACACATAACAACTTGAACAATCAGGACCAGTTCTAGAAGCTTTCAGGAAATATATATATATATATATATAAATAATAATAATCTTACAATGATGCAAGACTGAAACAATTTGTTAGCTGATCAGGTATCTTCCCATGGAATAAGTTGTTATTAAGTATCCTAAAACCAGAGCAAATCATGCAACAACATTACCACAACATACTAGAACTTCAGATTCCAGAAAAGTTAGGATACATAAGAAAGTGGGAACTTACAAAGTAATGATGTTCTGCAACTGACCCAATTCAGGAGGGATGCTACCAAAGAGATTGTTGAATGACATGTCCCTAACAAAGGTCCATAATAAACGTGTAAAATAGAGAGGCAAAACATTGTGATCAAAACAACCCAGAGTCTGACAAACAATCACAACGGACAACTTACATAATTTGTATACTTTTCAGGTTCCCGAATTCTGCTGGCAAAGGACCTTCCAGAGAGTTTTTACTAAAATTCCTGCAATGATTTTGTCGAATTTAGGTGCTATGCTTATAGGTGAAGTGCACAACGTTAAACCATATGACATTGAACTTACAAGATGAGCAGGTGCTCTAGACCACCAACAGAAGCCGGAATAGGACCTGAGAAATTATTGCTGGATAAATCCCTGAGCAAAATGACAATCAATCAGTACCAAGGTTTTTCATTAGTTCTAATAGATAAATCAATGCTACAAACTTACAATGTATCAAGATTTATGATGTGCCCCAGCTCCACGGGGATTCTCCCCTTGAAATTGTTTGTGGAAAGATTTCTGGATATCAAACAAGTTGCATTAACGTTACATGTAACATGCATTCAACAAAGACTTCAGTGACAATAAAAACTCAATAACTAAACTTACAGATAAGTCAAGCTCTCCAGATTCCTGAATTCCAAAGGAATTGGTCCACTAAAGCGATTACCATGAACATTGCTTTAACAGACCAACAGGCAACATGCAGTTGATTATTCATCACATACACAAAAGAAATGACACTATAGGTATAAGGGGGAGCAAAAATTAAGTAACATACAATTGATTTAAGGCAGTGCAGGAACTGATGTTGTGTGGAATTGGTCCTTCAAGATCATTGTTAGCAAGATTCCTAGCCCAGCACTCATGTTAATAAAAAATTCAAACAAAAAGTATAAACCAGAATACAACTAAATAGATAAAACTCACAACTCAAATAACAGCTCCAACTTCCCAAGTTCAGGAGGAATCATGCCAACAAGTTGGTTATCATTCAATTGTCTACAAGAGCATTAAATGAGCAATAATATACGAGAAGAAAAAAAAAAAGAAACACATATTTGAGCTGGTAAGGATATCTCACAAATAACTAAGTTTTGACATATTGCCAAGCTCAGGTGGTATTGGACCAGTCAATCTATTGCCGTGCAGATACCTGCAAAAACAAAAAATCCATCATGACAAAAAACTCAAGCAAGAAACTATATGCCTCCTCAAAACATTATATAGAACTCACAGCTTGCCAGTGTAGGACAAATTGCCAAGAATGGGAGGGATAGGCCCCACAAGTTCATTCTCACTCAGATCCCTGAAAAACCAACAAAAAATCAATTTTGCCTACAAACCACACAACAACAAAAAAATATTCAATTTACAACTTTAGTTCGTAACTACTTAACAAGAAGCTCACTTACAGAACAGCAAGGGCCTGCATCAAACCAATCACCTCAGGAATCTTCCCTCTCAACCTATTACCTTGAAGAGACCTACATCAAATATTCATATGTCAGGAGACCACATCATCCCCATCCGAACCTGGACTTCACAACAGCAAATACAAAGAAAACCCTAAAGAATAGAATCTTACAGAGTAGCCACTTGTAAAAATCCAATATTGTAAGGAATCTCTCCAGTAATTTGATTGTATGAAATATCCCTAAAAATTCAAAGATAAACCAGGAATACTACATTAAAATCTAAGCAATTAAGAATAAGGAATAACATTTAAAGTGACGTGGTTAGGATACATACAGGATCTCAAAACTAGTACAGTTACCGATGTTATCCGGAATTGTTCCTGTCAGATTGTTACCCCTTACATCGCTGTAAAAGAAAATGTCAGGGTGTAAATACACAAAGTAAAAACACAATGCTAACAAAAATAAAAGAGAGGATGAACACTTACTGTTGAAAATCAACACCAAAATAATAATTGAAGAGGTAGAGAAATAAATGAAATGGTTGAAGGTTGTAGAAATAAATGAAGTAGTTGAAGGTTGTAGAAATAAATGAAGTAGTTAAAGGTTATAGAAAAGACAAGTGTGTAGATAAGATTTGTATGGCTAGGATTATTTCTTAGTTTTATATTTGTGTGAAGTAGTTGAAGGTTGTAGAAATAAATGAGGTGGTTAAAGATTATAGAAAAGATAAGTGTTTAGATAAGATTTGTATGGCTAGGATTATTTCTTAGTTTTATATTTGTGTGGTGTAGATTGCATGGTGAGGACTATAAATAGACTACCTTGCATTTGGTTTAATCATTCCATCAAAAACAAATAAGTCTTTGTATTCTTAGTTTGAGTGTGAGTTGAGAGCTTTCTCTTTGAGTGTTTGTATTTCTCTTCAATTTGTGAGTTGCCTTTGAAAGTTGTTATAGTGAGTATAATACAAGTAATTTGTTTACTTGTTTGGATCTAATATTAGTAAATTTAGAGTTGTTCATTCTAAATTTTACTCAACACTTACAAGTACCACAAGCCTGTAAGCTGACACATATCTGGAGAAAGAGTTCCAGTCAACGAATTGCCACGTAAACCGCTGTAAAATATTCCAAATATATGAAAATCTCAAAATTAAATCAACAGTGAATACTAAGTAAATTAAAAAGCATCTTAAAATATAAAACGAAAATTATATGCAATAAATACTTGAAAACGACCAAAAACAAGGCTATATAAGATGTTCTTCCAAATGTCAAGCAAAAATGACTTCCATACTTACAAATATTGCAACACTTCATTCCAGTACAGCAATCGAGGTATCTCACCGGTAAGCTGGTTACGTGCAAGATCACTAGAAGCAAACGTAATAATACAAAAATCATTCATTTGTTTGGAACTAGCTAGATTATACAACCTGACAGAACACATAATATCAGAAAGAGAAGACTCACAGTGTTTTAAGATTCGGAAGTTGGGTGAGGGTGGAAGGAATAGGACCAGTCAACTGATTGTTTTTCAAATTCCTGAAATTATAGGCTTACGTTAACAACGGCTTCTGCAAGACAATCAAAAAGCTAAATCCATTAACTAAGTTGAAGTTAGAGGATTAAAACATACAGAAACTCCAGTTGCTTTAGTTTTGATAGAGAGAAGGGCACATCACCATACAACAAATTATCAGATAAGTCCCTGCAAGTTTGAAGCAAACAAGGCCCCAAAAAAAAAATCATCAGCTCCACCAAATAGCCAAATTGCAAGACTACTACAATACAAAGATCAAAGGATATCACTGCAATAAAGACGAAAAACCAAAGGTTCTTGAAAAGCTGAAACATTACAAGTGAACAAGTGAAGCGCAGTTCATAATCTCATCTGGAATTTGACCTGTTAACCCATTTCCCTGCAAATCTCTAACAAATTATAGACATAACCTCGTCAGGAAAGATCTCAGAGAAACAACAGAAATAGATAGGTTTTACAAAAAGATAGGCCAAAATGAAACATACATGGATTGCAAATTTCTTAAGTCTCCAATAGAAGGTGAAACCTCTCCGCCCAGGTTTAAATTGGATAAGTTCCTAAAAGTAAGAAGTAGGGACATAAAACTACAGTAAAACATAAACGTAAAGAGCCCAGTACTCTGGAATTAGAAACAGAGATCAGGAAGAAACCCACAAGGATGCAACAGAAAAGCTGGCATTGTCACATATGACTCCGCGCCAAGAACAAAAATCACCATCATGGTCCTCGTTCCAATCAAGCAGAACGTTGGCCACGTTACTAAACGATGCCTTCATGGCCATTAACGCCCTACCTATTGATCAAAATTCAGACGTTATTTCATTCATATTTGAGTTTTCTATTGTATGCCAAAGTGAAAGATAAAACTCCTGCACATATTCGGCTTCAACAACAACAATATTCTAAAAATGTGTACAGAAGAAACCCAAAGCCCAAAAGTACAAACGAGAAGGAAAAAAGGTGCAATACGAAGTGTAACAAAGAATAAGCGAAAGAGAGAAAGATTAAGTATACCTTCATCGTTGACAGGTAAAGCAAAAGAGCTTGGAACGTAAAAAACAACGAAGCACATGACAAAATATTTTTTTCTCCATTGCAAAAAACCACTATCCTCCATTTTACCCTGAACCCAGAAAGAAACAACGAAGCGAGAGACAAAAGAGAGAAACACAAAAATGGCGAAGCAGTTTTGGCCAACGGGAAGGGAAAAAAAGAGAGTAGGAAATGAAGAAGAACTTTGCTTTCTCTTACTCAAAAAAAATACAGATACTGTGGTATAGTGAGAGCAGGCGTTTAGCGTGAACCGTAGGGCATAGACTGAGCTAGTGCGTTATGAAGAAAGAGAAATTAAGAGAGTACAGCAGTAGAGCCAGAGAAAGAGATTGACAGTGAATAGCATAGCGAGAAATTGAACTGTGTAATTTGGAGAGAGAGAGAGAGAGAGAGTATGTCTGTAATCTGTATAATAAAAGAGATAGTAAATGTAAACGGCGGTGAAGCGACGTTAGTAACTGACTGAAATAAAAAATAAGAAAGTGCAGATCGAAAAGTGACAGCGGCCGTCATTCGTCTATGTAATTCCCAAAGTAGTTGCTTGTTTTAATGTGTTTTTATTTTGGTAATGATATTAGGATAGTATTAGGATAATAACTTTTATGAAAATTATTTCATAATAAAAACAATAATTTAAAAATAATTTAATATTTTATTTTAAATTTTTTAAATTTTTTAAAATTAATATTTTAATATTAACCAAATATTTATATCCAAAATTATTATACAACTCTAAAGATTCTTTTTAACTAAAAAAATATTTTTTTAATTTTAAAAATAAACAATTATTTCATTTCTTTTATTATCTTATTACAATATCTTATTTTAAAAATCGTAATTTTTATTAATTTTATTAAAAATAATTTTCTTAAAAAATTAAATAATTATAACAATAAAATATATAATTGTTATTTTTTAAAATTTATTAGAGTGTTTACCATTTTAAAGAAGATATTTGTAATTAATCCCAACTTTTATTAATATCATAATAAAAATATATTAAATATATTTTATTTTTAATTATATTTTTAAATTAATATTATTAAATAAAATTATAATTAATAAGATATTATTTTTAAAATAATAATTTATATTTTTACTCGTTATTATAATACCACTATAATTTTCTTTTCTATTATTTTTTCCTATTTTATATTTACTTTAACCTATTGCAAGCCTAAAAGAAATTTTTTACTTTTTAATAAAAATAATATAAAAATATGTGTAAGATATGAAAATTGAAAGAAAGAAAGAAATCTTTTCATTTGATCTATTTGTTGGAAACAAATAAATAGTTAGTTTAATTTAATTATATTATTATTTTTTATAAATAATTTTTTATTTGTAGATATGTCAAAAATAAAATAATATAAATAAATATGCCATATAAAATCGAAAATATAATTCTTTTAATTAAAAACAATTCATGAAAATTCGTAAATATCTTATATTAAAATAAAAATTAAGCATTTTATAAAAGAAGCTATCAACGTTAATTAAATTTTATTATTCGGAGTAAAAAAATAAAAATTAAAGTTATAAGCATTAAATTATTGAATACTTTAAGCAATTTGTTAACATTATATTATATGTAAATTTAAAATGTGAGATATAGAGTAGTTATTTATTAACATAGGATAATATGTGGATTAATGTATATAAAAGCAATAATAAAATGAAGACAAATAATTATTAGATCGCTCCAAAAAGAAAAGAAAAAAAAAACAATTATCATTTTGTTTGCAGGGTACTACTGTTGGGCATTTTTGTCTTGTAGAAAACAATATGTTTTTTTTTTTAAATCCAAAATAATTATGCAATTCGGAGGCAGCTACAAAGATCCTTTTTCACATTCACACTTATTTTCCCTTTCTCATGATATGTTTGTGTTGTTGTATCCAAAATTTACATATTTTTTATTTTAATCTATTTATTTATTTATAATAATAATAATAATAATAATAATAAAATATAATATTTTTATGTGTACCAAAAAAATATATTATTAGTTTTAGTTAAAAAATAATTTATATGCAAATTTACTCTCTGGTATGTGATCTTTCCGGTCAAACGTATCCTAATATCCTTGACTCGAAACTAAGACAGCGGAGTAACGTATGAAATTAGTTTGTTTTTCACCTATTCAAAATGGAAGAAATTTACTAATTATTATTGTATATAAAATATAATACATATAATATTTTAAATTTAAATTTATATATTTTTAATAAAAATAATTATTAATAATCACATCTAATAAATTAAAAAAATAATAAATTTATAATTATAATTATAATTTAATATAATTATAATATATATAATATATTTATTTATAATTTTTAGTAATTTATTTCGAGTTGTAGATTATAAATAAAACATGTTAATTTGAGTTCAAAATGAATCTAAAATCCGATCAGTATATTCAATAACCAATTATTATTTTCCTGTATAGAAATCAGATCTAACTTCACAATTTAGTCATAAACTATTCTATAACAGTAACAAAAACCAAAAGAAAAATAAAACTTACTAGTGAAACAACTCACAGAAACATATGTCCATTTACATTTGCTTTATTACTATCATTTTCTATATTGAAAAATAATAATTGTACAAAGTTAGTAAAATCCATTCTAAATTCTGTATTATACACGTGGAAAATATGCAAGTCTTAGAAAATAAGTAATAAAAATTAATTGAAGGTCGGATTTTACCATCCTAAAAGAAAATTAATGTTAGTTTTAGATTTATGGTAAATTTATATTAAAAAAATTCGAATGTTTGTATACGTAATAATTATATTATAATTATAATTAATAGGATAATTTTTTATTTAATTTAATATATATATATATATATATTTAATTATATTTATCAATAATTTTATCTTTAAAAAATCACAAATAATGATCTTAAGTCGATTTATTTATTATAAATTTATAATAAATATTTTTTTTTCAAAAAGCAAATCCATCAATTTTTTTCAAACAATCAAGACCATCATTTGTTCAAAAATATTGATATACCAAGAAAAATTAATAAGTTCTTATAATAAATTTTATTATTAATATTTAAAGTTTAAAATTATGGATTTAATTAATTTAAAATTAATAAATAGATAATTTTATTAAATATGTTTGATTAAAAAATACTAAAAGGACGTATATACACTTGTGTGTAAATTATGTAAAGTAAAAATAAAAATAAACAATACACGTAATATTTTAAATAAAAACAATATAAATCAATAACAATGACTTTCTATAAAACCAATGTTAAATTACAAAATTAAGTCTTATATTACTCTTCATAGATAAAGCCTACAATATAATATATTTATAAACTGTTAATTTTTTTTAATCTATACACGATAAGCACACAAATCTAGATCAACGTTTCAATATTTCAAGTAGTACGAACAATCAAATTCGTACAGTAAGTACTTGAAAAGTTAGCACTTATTACACAAGTATAAAGTGTTTTCTAAAGCATATTTAATGTTGAAAAACCTAATCAAAAGATTAAATATGTAAATTAGATAAATCAAATCATCTAATAAATTTTAGAATATAATCCAAGAGCATAGTATCATAAAAAAATTAAGCTTATGAATGAATCAAACATAATAACACAATATTTGATAAATTAAATCATTAACAAACATGAAAAAATATGATATAGTTTTTATAAAACATTTTGAGAAAGAAAATACAAAATAATCAAATGAATCGAAAATGTATGGCTGATTAAAATAAAGAATATTAGTCGTGTTATGTAGGGGAGTTAAAACACTAATGCTAGTTTAATGAACAACAACCATTTTATCCATTAAACATTTCACATAACAATAACAAATAAAAACAATATGATAAATCAATAGTTTTGTTTGAATAAATAAAAAGGTTTTAATTTAAAGACTTATACATTCGATCGATTTAAACTAGATTCGATCAACCGATCGATCCAATAATAATTTAATAAAAATCTGATATCAAGTAGATTAACGATTGATCATCGATCAAAATAACTTATTAGATTATTCAAATACAACTTTGATCATTCTACGCCAATTAAAAATCTAACTCAATAAAACATAGATAGTATACGATTGATTTACCATTTCGACCGATCGACCTAATATTTAATCGATCGAACATCATATATAACAAAAAATTTAAGTGTATAAAATGAATTATATCATTTTAAATAAATAATATATACTTAAAACTTAAAATTTCTTAAATTTAAATAAGGGACATAAATTTATTTTAAAATTAATTTATATTTAAATATCATCTGTTACAGTAAATTTTAAAAACATGAATTTGAAGTTGCAACAACCTCTTAGAAATGTGTGTAAAATAATAGTAATAATAATGTGTTCTTAGTAGCGGTAAAAAATGAAAGGACTTGGAAAAGTGCTGAAGCAGTGTCTGCAGTCGCAGCTTGCATACATTTTAAAGCAAAACAAATGGGTTTTACTGCAACGTATAAAGCTGCTGCTGCCAATGCTTCTTCTTCTCTGTTTTTGGTTTTTGCTTTCTTTCTTTTTCTCCTTTTAATTTTATTTTATTCCAAATTCAAAGGCTTTTGTTTTTTTCTTCTTACTTATGTTAGTGTCATGGTACTATTTAACGACAAAGGTCTACAAAGCTCATTGGGATTTGCAAGTAATGATATTTTCTATTTCTAACTATCCAACTTTTAAATATATACTCAAAATTTATAATTATAAAAATAATATATTTATTATTTAATTTTATATATTATTTTACCGTTATAATTAAATATTATTTAATATTCAATATAAATTAATTAAATGATATTTAATATTTTAAAATATTATTTTTATCTTTATAAATATTATTTTTATAATTTTATAAATAATTTTAATATATAATATAGAAAAAATATATAAATACCAATTAATATAACATTAACTTTTATCATATCATGTAATTTAAATGGTTTATAATACACGAAAACACTACTTTGATGGAATTTGAATATTTTAAAATAGAAAGGATTGAAGGAGGTTAAAAAGTTTGTATATGGCAAATTAATCAAATTGATATATACAATTATATAGTTAATATATATTTATTATTTTATTCATATATTTATAGTATTTATATGAAAGCATATATATCATCTAATTTTCTTAAATTTAATATCAATTTAAAAATTGAAATAACTTATATCATTTTTATAAATATTTAATATAATTAAATAAAAATAAAAATTATTTTTTATTACAATATTCTAAATGTTATAGTATTCTTTTGAAGTTATTATCTAATGTATATTTTTAATTAAATTATTTGTTAAATATTATTAATAATTTAACATTATTATAAATTTAAATTTAAAATAATTTAAATTTGTTTTAAATATAAGTAAATTTAAAATAAAAATAAAATATATTAAAATAACATAAATTGATTGATCGAAAGTTCTCTAATAAATATATCACAGATCTATTCAGGTTATTAATTTAACAAACTAATATATATCAATTTCAAGTATATCTGAGCCGCTTAAGCCTAACTGATATGATATGGTATCTTAAAATTTTGTAATATTATTTACTTTGTCTTTTTTAATTTAAAACATTTTATTCAAATAAAAAAATTAGATTGAAATTGTAAGTCATTATATTATT
Source organism: Hippophae rhamnoides (assembly GCA_033030585.1). Classification (NCBI taxonomy): domain Eukaryota; kingdom Viridiplantae; phylum Streptophyta; class Magnoliopsida; order Rosales; family Elaeagnaceae; genus Hippophae; species Hippophae rhamnoides. The sequence goes on from CM065432.1 coordinate 53,061,679, forward strand.
ATTTTTAAGTTATTTAGTCACTTAAATTTAAAATTTAATTTTTTCTCATTTTTTTTAAATATTAATTAGGTGTATTAAAATTGAAAATATAATAAATATAACATAAATAAAAATATGTTAACAAGTAATAAAATTTAATAACAAAAATCTACGAACATTTTTTAAGGTAATATATTAAATAAAATGATAAATTTTTATTAAATTTATTAATTTAATATATCTTAAATTTAAAGTACATCACATTTTATTTATCTAAATATTAAGCACTTAATTACTTGAAACTTTACTAACTCTCCAAATAAATACAAGAGTTCGAAACCCGATTACTTTGATAATAAAAACACTTAGTTAACATTTTTTTGACTTTTAAACTTAGAAAAACTTTATAATATTATGAATGGTTGGATTTCCACAATAATTTAATAGAATTCGAGATATTATTTGTGTTAAAGTCTCACATCGATTTGAGATCGAGCTCACGTTGCGCATATAAATAAGGATAGTCTTTCATATTATAATCTAAGTTTTGAGATAGAGTTAGATCCAAATTTAACATAATATCATAGCAAAATTATTTGGTCGGTGCAATTGTTTCACCACTGGTGAGGGATTCTTTTCGTCACTTAAGTTCCATAAGCTCAACATCCTCGTTGGTCTCAAGGGGACAGATCTTTGCCGATGTGAGACGGAGTGTTAAAGTCTCACATCGATTGAAGATTGTACTCATGATGTGCATATAAATAAGGACAATCCTCAATCTAATAGTATCAAAATAGGTTACCCGATTGGTGCAGTTGTTTCGCCGCTGGTGAGTGATGCATTTCACCACTTGGATTCCATAAGCTCAACATCCCCGTTGATCTTAAGGGGACAGACCTTTGTCGATGTAAGAGAGAGTATTAAAGTCTTGTATCGATTGGAGATCGCTTGCGCATATAAACAATAATAGTCATTCATCTCATAAACTAAATTTTGAGATAAAATTAGACTCAGATTTAATATTTTATTAAATAATGGTTTTGTATTTCGACCAACTCTCGTAAGTATTTGAGATTGAGTTAGAAGTTATTCATGTGGTTCGGCGTGCTACCATTTTTAGGTTGGGAAAATGTTGATTTGAGTCGAATTTTATTTACATACGAACTTTTTTGGAATTTTCTTTCGCGTAAAGGTAATACAACATTTGTTTGATCGTTACAATCACATAAATTTATAGGTACACAGATTCATTTGTATGAAATAGTGAATAAAACAAATTTTATAACTTATTCATAAATCTTACTTATATAAAAATAGCTATTAAAGTTTGGGTTGTAAATTTTTTATTAGGTAACAAATATTTGTGGGGATTATAAGTTGAAAGTAACGATAGATACATTAAAACAAAAATTAGGTAACAAAAACATGAAAATTTATATTTATAACGTGAGAGAGGAAAATGATGAATATTATATTCATCGTTTAAATCTTTGAAATTATATATCATATTTTAATAAATATAAAAAAAATTTAATATTTATATTTTTTTATAAATTTAATTATATTTAAACTCAAATTAATTAAAAGTAATAAAATATATTAATAATTTTTTTATTATAATTATTCAAAATATTTATTTAAACTCTGAAAATTTAAAATTTTATAATTTATTATTATTATTTCAAATTAGTTTTTAAAAAAATATTGTCAATGTTGTTTAATATAAAACAATTATGTATTTTTTGTTACATATATTTAATTTTATATATTTTGTATAAATATTATTTATTGATTCAAAATTTTAATTTTTTTAATATAAAAAGGTTATTATTAACTTAGTATTTTTATAAATTTTTATTTATAATAAAAGTATAAAAATTATTAAAAAATAAAAATAGTATTATAAATATTATTTGAATTTCTATTTATTATTTCGGGATTCTTGCCCCATTAAGATACTCAGTATATTTCTGTAAAAAATTTAAGTAAAAATAATAATTAAATTCTAAATTATACGTGAAAAACACAAAAAAAAAAATCTTTTAACTCTATTGTGATATGTTGACAACCCTAATTAAAGTTAAATACATCTTAAATTACTTTATGTCACACTTACAATTTATCTGGGAGATATAATATTTTTCTTTTATTTTTTAAAATATTTTTATTTAATATTAACATAATATCAAAATTATTTAAATAAATATAATTTTCGTTATTTTAAGTGAAAAATATTCTCTTAATTATAAATTATATTTTATTAGAATTATGTAGGTGATATTAAATGAATAATGTGATTCTTCGACCAAGGAATTTTCATTTTTTATACTTTTTCTAAACACTTGTGCTTTATTTGTATTTTTAATTATTATTATTTTTAAGTTTGTATGATCTTAATCTCAAGATCTATTTAAAAAGAAATTTTTATCATATGTAACTGATATACCAGTTAATTTTATATTAAGAATTTATTATTTTAATTAATAATTAATTATAATTTTAATTCAAGTTTTAAGTATAAAAGAAATGATCATTAGAAAAAAAAAAATCAAGGTGTTCGTATGGTCAAAATGATGACGTAAGACCAAGAGATTCGGTATGTGGGGGCCTAAAGCATTAGTTAAGGGCCTGAGGGCCTGAGACTATAAAAGAAAGAGATTTGATTATGCCATCATAAGACCCGTGATACCCCTGTTATGTTCCCCCATTACTATATTTCTTGTGTGATATGAGATTTTCATAATGTCGTGATGGCCACGTTTCTAATTATATGCGGCTTGTTATAAGTTTGATAAAAAATAAAATAAAATAAAAAAACCTTTTTTGCTTAATTAATATTATCATTCAATTTTCATATCCCAAGAAATTCCAGCCAGCTATAACACTTATCTTGGATGGATAATGTATATTTAGCAAATGCATCATAATACAAATATACAACCCTTATTGATGAGTTATTAGTAAACAACTCATTAATTTTTTATTAAATTATTAAAAATAAATAAATAATACATAAAATTAATCTTTTATTCGATCTAAATATCCCTTACATAAAACTTATTAATACTATTAATTATAGGTAGATAAATAAATTTATAAATCTAATCGAATTCAAAAATTAGATTATACGAGATAAATCAATTTATTCAATTTCGATCAAATTTTTTAAATTTAATTAAATTATATATATATAAACACACGCGAGCGAGTATTTGATGATAAGATATAAACTTAAGGTGATTGGTTCAATTCTCAAATGCATCTTTTTGTACTTTCTAAATAAAACTAAAACAACCAAAAATAAATAAAAATTAAATAAATAAGGAATGCGTTGCTGATGGTCGACCTGAACCATATTTTTCCAGCACCTAATTGTCATGGGAGCACAAGAGCCACCGAACTACAACCTAATCATATAGATTATTAATAATTAATTTATTTATAGTTATCCGCAATCGAACCAAACTTGTTAACTGTTATTAGTCCAGTTTGGTCCAATTTTGGAACGTTAAATAATTTTATCATATATTTTTAAATTTTAAGAAATCTAAACGTATTTATTATTATTATTATTATTATTACAAATATAATACCATGATATTAGTTTCTAAATCATTATTACAATTAATTTTATAATTTTTAATTAATAATAATTTTTCTTTCATCGTATTAACTCACATCCTTCGTGTTCAACTAAAAAATATTAAAAAAATAACATATTTAAATATTATAATCATAAAAATAACATCTATTTTTATCGATTTTATACATTTTATACATTTTGATTGTTGAAAAAAGTTATGACATATCATTTTATATTGGATATGTTTAAATTAAATTACGATTATTTAAATTCGTTCAATGTTTCACATTATTTAATTTAATTCAGTTTAATATTATTTGAATGTTATTTTTATTGTTATACGATTTTATTTTTTATAATTTTAAAAAAATATTCAATTAAAAGAAATATTTTCAATCAAAAATGATCAAATAACTACTAATTTGTTCAAATTAACCATCATTTAATTGTGAACTGTTTGAATTAATAAACTTATTAAACTTACTTTAAATACATAACCAAAACAGCTTATTTACAATAAAACATATTTTGATGGGCCACATTTCTCGCAATAATTGGAAAATTGATTCGTGAATTGAAAAGCACTTGTAGTCGTCTCTTTCTCAAGTAATTTGGACATGGTTGATTTTATTTTCTCCTTAGCGTAAGAAATAATCAGGATGTCTTAATTCCTTTATTTTATGGGTTCAAATAAAAGGAAATCAAGAATTTAGCTTTCTACTTCAATATTCCACGCAGTAGTATCGCACTAGTTGGGAGAGTTTTACAAGGTAGTTAGTGATTAACGTATAATCAACCTATAATTAGTATATAATTTAAATTAAATTAGATAATATATTTAAAGAATATTATTTTAATACATAAATATCTTACTTATTTAATATTTAAAATAATTTATGTTAAATTGTGTTAACATATCAACCTCTAGTTTACTAGAAAACCAAGTTAGAAAGGAACACACCATTGGATGTTGTATATACTTCAATAATTTAAGTCAGTTTACGAAAGAAAACTAATATTAGAAGAAATTTAAGAGAATTTTAATGCTGAGTTCAAATATTTATATCTACTTTTTTCGATTATGATGACTTATTTGAATATTTTAACAAATAATATAATCTTAAATAATGAATATTGACTAATCAAACATTATATTATAATATTTAATTATTAAATTAATTAATATTTAATTATTTATAATATTAATAATATTTTATAAATATAAATTGAATAAGTAATATTTATTTTAAATTAAATAATAAAAAACATACATTGTTGTACGCTAATGGTACTAATTTAACTTTTCAATATCAATGTATGAATCAATAAAATAAGATTATGGATGGTTCGTGATTTTCCTATATAATATTTATTATTATAAATGATATTATAATATATGGAATATCATTAAATATTTGAACTCACCATTTCACAAGTTGATAATATCTTCTACTATATTTGCATGAATATCAACATATAAATAAATTTGATATCCCACCATTACAATAAAATTAACTTATGTATTACAATGAATTTGATATCGCTTAACATCTTTATCTCTTATTTCCTCATAGTCAATTAATACTCTTCAAAACTTCACTTGAATATTTTCATTTGCCCATCACTCTTGTAATAACTTAAATCAACGTGACAACCTAACTATGGACTATAATAGGAGCCACCACAACCATGAGATAGTCAAATCTATATTGTCATTCATTTGGAGGTGATTTGTCCAAGTACCACCAACTCAGGTGATAATGTGCACCCAAGAATTGATGCTCGTCCTATGAACAATAGCCGTACAGACTTGAGAGACCACCTCAAAGCTAAATGTTCGTGTGTAATAAAGTTGTGGTAGTTATGCTAACGATGTTATAGACTCTGATACGAACATTCATAATAAAGTATGTCATAAAAGAGATACACTAGGAACTTAACATCTGTTAAATAAATTGGAACTACGAGTCAAGAAGATTGAAATGAAGTTGAATGGGGAAGGACAATCGATGATTTATAGGGTTTAGTAGCGACCTCGTTCACTCCAAAAATGATTGTTGTCCAAATCAATAGGAAGTTTAAGATACTCATCATTGCTAATTACAATAGCAATGGAGATTCACTAGGCTATCTTAAGGTCTTTAGGTGTATAATGATTTTGTTATTTGTTATTATGCCATAACACATTAAGAACTAGGTTTACATTAAGACAAATAATCATAGATATATGCACTTCCATACATTTAGAACAAATATCATTAAGGTGTACTTCCATGCATCCATAATAACCATCAAAAAGATATATTTCTATGCACTCAGTACATCCAGTGGTGACACATATCAATCATATCAAAACTATAGGCAATAATTTTTTCATTAATCTCTTATATGAAAGCGTCATTTCGATAGCTCGAGGATGACAAGGTATGAACTAAGTGGTGAGTATCCACCCGTTCAGCCAAAGTAGGCAGTTATTACAAAATTAAAAATTCAAGATAGTATCGATTATACTACTCCCTATCTAACTCACACTTAGATAATATTTGTATGAAAGACTACACCGGTTAAGCTTTAAGCATAATGAAGTAAAAAGATAACATCTGCTCAACACTCTAGACGATGTCAACCTTGGATCTAAATATGACTATCACTAAATCAATACTCAGAAAATACTTTATACATCCAGGATCTAAAATGATTATCACTAAACCAAACACTTAGAAAACACTTTATACTTGCAGAAGTTTTCCAAAAAAAGGAGCTTAGAGATCAAGAGGCTATAAAGAACTGCACCATACATAATAAACCATCAAGTGCTTAGAAAATATTTTGATTTTTTTTTCCAAAAAATATCATAAGTCGAACTTAACTTAATCCATACACCATGCATTTAGCTAAGTGCACATAAAACTCTAGATGAAAAAAGTTAAACATTGAACGTATGGGAGCGACAAGTCCCTATGCTAGCAAGATCGTGCCCGCCAACCATTGGCCACCCAGATCGTGACTGGTTAGTCTCGTTCGCTTAGACCTCGATCAGTTAGTCAACCAATAACTTAGCCATCCAGATGGCATATCATTGTAGCTGACCAAGCATTATTTGTATCAATATCAAACTATTTTGATCATATTTCAAAATTTGTGCATCATAAGAAAAATCCAAGACCATCAATGAAAATCTCATCGTCTAATCAATTTTCCACTAAAATTTGGATTCATTAAACATTTATAGAGCCATATGTGCCCCCATGCAAGAGTGGTAGCAAAAATAAGTTTTTATGGTCAGTAAAATCATTCTGGTTTGACCTGAATTGCTAGTTAGAATAGAGCACAAATGGTCCCAATTCATCATGATTTAGATCAATTCTTAGAGATTTAAGATTGATTTCAAGATCTTACGGTTGAGATGTTCCTAACTATGTAGAACTTCTTACTAATTATGATATAATCGGTCCAAATCCACCAGAACCAGTCTGACTAGCTAATTAGACTGATCTTCTCAACCTTGGTTCATACGTTTTGATTGAAGCAACAATTGAACTTTTTCATTATAACTTTGACCAATTATATCTTTATATCTGATTATTAGATTCAAGCATCGAACATACCGTTGGAAAGCTCGTAATCTCATACTTGTTATCATGTTAATAAAATTAGATATTATCTGCATAACGTTAGAGACATCAACAATTATACTTGAGCTTTTCGTGTATCCAAATTATACAATCAAGATTATCCATGCTCGCTAGAAACAACCAAAGAGATCTAAAGGATGACGTTGAAAATATTTTTATTAGATATAAGTGATGAGTGTTATTGGCACACATTATAATTTAATCAAGCAATAGTTTATGGTTAGCGTTAAATTATCACGTAGTTAATATATAATTTAAATTAAATAAAAAAACATATTTAGTGATTAATCTATTAATATGATAAATATCTTATTTATTTATTTAATATTACGAATAAATATTATCATATATGGAATATTAACTGCACGAAAATAATAGACTTGTTACCCCATTATTTAAGATATGCTATCTATGTTTTTACTTAGCTTAAATTTTCTCCATTAATTATAAGAAAACTAATTTAAGCATCTGAATGTATTTAACACTATCTGATATCTTTGTTACTTGTTTTACATGATCTTAAATTCAATAAAAGTAAAGCATATGGCAAGCAAAAATCAACTTCAATAATAGCACGAATGAAATGGTGGTTAGTTGTTAAGAAAATGTGTCACAATGGGCATTTATTTCAAATAAATAGTCGTACATCATTCTCTTTCATTCACATCCAAACAAAGCCACTCTATCCTCTGGCATGCAACAACATCTGAATTTAATTTGAAACGGTTCCATCCTGCTTTCTCTATCTGTTCCTTCCGCTCCGGGACATTGCATTAAAGTTTTTTTTTTTTTTAAGTTTTTAAGTAAGAGTTATACTTAATTGAAGGCTAATAATTACATCATTCAAAAGAGTAGAAAACTTTGTTTCTGATCCGGTTGCTGTTTAAGATGCTATACGCATTGTGCAACCCTTCCTGCATGGCGGAATACTCATGAACTCGTCGAATTCCTTTACATGAATGTCACAACACTTTCTCTGCAATGTGAATAAAAAATTATTGTCATCATCTAAGTCATAAAAAAAATAAAAAAAATTAAAGTCTGACTTGAAAATTCAAAGATTTATGTTAATACAAACCCTTCGTATTCGGTCATGAAAAATTGCAGGCCCAGGATAGTAACTTCATGCAGCCTCACGATTATCCTTTTCTTTGAATGTCTTATCACAGCCTTTATTTCTGCATATTTGAGGCTGGTTTATGTCAACAACCTTCTTTACTGGAGCAGGAAGGCCCTGGTTATCTGTATTGATTATGGCAGGTGTTGGCGTGTAGCTGTCGCTGTATTGCAACGCTTCGGATTCATTTCTTTGGTTTGTGAACTTATACCATAAGAAAAGAAGAAAAATCATATTTTGCCTTCAAGATAAAGCCGAGTCATTAGATGGGGAAGCAGTTGTAAATGAATTTAAATAAAAAAATATTTTTTATTATTTTATGATCTTTATTTCATAAATTATGTAATTGTCATTTTTATAATTATGTGACTGTTACTTTTATGGCCGTTATTTTTATAATTACGTGGTTGTTACTTTTATGATCGTTATTTTCATAATTATATAGTCGTTATTTTTATGACTGTTATTCTTATAATTATGCAACCGTTACTTTTATGACCGTTATTTTCATAATTATGTGTCTATTATTTTCATAATTATGTGTTCTTTATTTTCATAATTATATGACCGTTACACATATTTTTTCAGTTATAAATAGGGGCAATAGCCTTAAGTTTAGAATATAACTTAACAACTCAAAAAACAGTTATACGACTTTCATAACAAAATCAAAGAAAAGAAAATTCAAAATTATTTTCTCAGATTTTCGAGCAACATAAATATTTAATAGGTGTAGTATTCCGGACTTCATTAGTGCAGTGAAGTTCCGAGATAAAAAAAAGATTCTGGGTTGTTTTATCATACGGACGACGAGGCTGTGTTTGCTTGCACAAGTTTGAGCAGAGTCGCAAAACGTTTTAAAGACAGCGATCTCATACGCGACTAAACCCAAACAGTTCATTTTAAGTTATCGGTAATATTATTCTTATATGGTTTTTCACGTATTTGTTCCGATAGAAGCTAACTAGTATAACCTCATTATCACTAGCAGCATAATTATCAATATTTATCAATGTTACTCAAATAAATAAGATCTTATTAAGTTTAATTAGAAATGATTTTCTAACTATCAACATTTAAAACTTGTTTTGAGCTAAGAGTTTTACAGCTTTACAGCATTTTGACAAATGGACGCTCTCTCCTAGCGGCAGTTGAAACAGTCCTTAAGATCATTCCTCCACTTCGGACAAGATTAAAGATTTCATTTTTCAAAGAACTCTTCTTGTTACACGTTACTTTTGCTGAACTTCTAGTGATAATTATTTACTACAATATCATTCCTACATTTTTAACAAGTTTTCACATTTATCTTTCCTAGAAATCATGGGACTGCAATCGCACCATTCCAAAATATAATTTCTTCAGTTTTTTTGTACTTTTTATTTGAGGAAAGTTTGGTTTCTCCATATATTTCCAGGTAAACCGCATCACCAAGCATGATATCATTAGTCCCTTAGACAAATTAACATATTACATATGTATAATGCAATAAAGTGGAAAGTATCAAAATGGTTCGGAAACAGCCCAAAGGAGATTACCATAATCCTAGCAAAAGAAACCTTGGCGACACCTATGGCAAGAGTCTTTCAATGACACATTGGACGCCGAAGCTGAAACTGGGGCAATTGAAATCCTTCGCCGGTCATCATTGTCGTTGCCGTTTCAGAACAATGAAAAGCTCCCATTTTTGCAACTAATTGATTTTCAGATCTGGAAGATTAGAGATCCAGTTCGGTCTGGTTCAGAAACACATATTTTGGTCCGGTTCAATTCCAAGCATAGAGATGTAGATCTGTTCTTATCTGGTTTAGTTTGGTTCTTACATATTTGAAGGCTATTAATGGTTACTCGTACCTTGGATTTGGTTTATAAACTTCTCTTTTAAATTTGTTTATTTAGTCATTTTGTTAAATTCTTAACCAATTTACAAAAATCTTTAAAAAATAAAAAATAAAAAATAAAAAATCTTACATACATTTGTTAAATTTTCTTTCATGATAATTTTTATATTTATAGTGATAATTAAGTAACTATTAATTAAATAATTATAAACATAATGAAAATTTTAAATGATATGAAACAAACAAGTGAAAATCTTTGGTAATATAATAAATCTATAAAAAATGTGTCACATTGTTCGGGGGACGAAGGCAATCTATCTACACATACAACCATTACTCTTCTTCCCTTCCTTAAAACAACCACCTAAGTTAATTTAGGATATTTTTATCTTAAAAAAAATAAAAATGATCGAATAAAAATATATTGATATTGAAAATTATTTATAAATTATTTTAGTATATAAAATATAACATATATAAATTTAATTTTTTTAACAAATATTATTATTTTTAATCACAATTAAAAAAATTTAAAGAATAAGAAAACATGTATGTAAATCTATTAAATTATTATAAATATTTATATTTAAGTTAAAATAATAATATAATACAGTTATGATATGTATAATATTTAAATATAATATAATATAAAATAAAATATATATTTATTTATAATTTAATAGTAGTTCGATTTGCATCGGATACGACGGATAATAAAATATGTCAATCCAAATCTAATTCAAATCTAACAGATCAGATGTGATTTCTCAGTTTAAACGGATTGATCAGATTATTTGTTTACGCGTAATAAATGAGTTTGTTACTTTAATAATACAATAATTCTATTTTTGATACCTTTTTTTCATATTTTTCAGATGATACTTTAATGATAATTCATTTAAAAAATATATCAATTTGATACAATTTATCATATAATTAAATATTTTTTACAAATATAATGGTACACATACAAGATTAAAAAAAGTATTTTTGTCATTTCAATTAAATGAACAATATTTTAAAGAAAAAAAAGATGAAAAAAACATATAACCCACCTTAACTCGAAGCAATAAATCATGCATGTAAGAGCATCTAGCTAAATGAGTCTTTTAACAATTATATTTTTATTTTTTAATTATGTTTTTATATTTTAATATACAGCTTTTTTTAAGTAGTTTAAATAGTTTTTTAAAGTAATTTTTAAGCTTAAAAAGTTCATGAAACATATATAATAAAATTTATCAATATCAAGATTTAATTTTTGAAACAGCTTTTGAAGATTAAACAAGTTTTAGCATAAACTATATAATATTGAAAAAATTAAAAGTGGTTTGTTTTATTTTCATAAGAATAGTAACTTATACAGTATTAAAAAAGACAAAATGAAATAAAGAAGCTCTCGAGTGTGCATTTAAGGAGACAAAAATAGATTAAAAAATAGTTATTAACAATCTACGGGCGGAAACAGGTGAATATTCCATAAATACCCTTCATTGCTAATTATATATTAAAATTATATATTTTTTAAATGTGTAAATATAACTTCCGAAAAATATAGATAAAAAAATATAAAAAATAAAATCATGATACTACTAAGATAAAGAATTCAAAATAAAGTTACTAAAATAATTAAAATTGACTAAAAATAATTAAAATATTAACAAATATAATAATAAAGTAATAAAATTACACTAATTTTTTTTTCACCAATAGATTTTAACATATGTAATTCTAAGTCTCAAATTCGAGATTTTTAACTTATACCACTCAGTATATATTTTTTGAATATAAGATAATTAATAATTTAAACTTAAAATAAGATGATTTATGTACCCTATTTAAATAGTAAAAATCAAGTAGCTTTTTGCAATTTTTTTAAAATGTCTTGAAAGGTCTGTAGATAATGCAAATGGTAATCGCGTCATACGAATAACAAATATCTATCAAGTTCTGCAGGGAAGGTAAAAAAGTATTCTTTAGCAAACATGGGTAGTTTTTTTAGCAACCATGGTTGGTTTGTTATTTCACTTTTATTTATTTGCTCATTTTTCAAATGTTACTACTCTTTTCTACCTCAATTCGACCCTATTTTACAAGTCAAAACAGGTAGAAGGTTCCAAAAAAAAAAAAAAAACACAAGTAGTGATCCTTGAAGTTGCATAACTCGAAATGCTTCACAGATCCATCTACCAATGTTATACAATGTCTTTAACCACTAATCTGAACATCAATCAGGTCATAGCATTGACGTGAATATGTAAGAGGCTCAATAAGATTCCTATTTACATATTTAAAGAATACAATAAAATATACATAAATATGTACATATAACTTGAAACCTAAACTCGAATTAGCTACATATCCTGAGGTGTTGATTCTCCTTTCAAACCTTGATATTCATAAAGCTGTTGATTATAAGTTAGACCTCACATGAACCCAGCCTATTAAAACATGGTCACAACATTATATTTTGTACTTCGACCATAGCAGCTTTCTCCCAAACAGTGCATGAAAGGGAGAGGAAATTTAAGACCTCGTTTTGTGTACTGCTCTCTGAAGGAAACCAGTGCATGAGAACACCCAAGTTCATCACATCAGGTATCAATTTAAACAACATAGGAGTCGTTACCTGTAGATCATCATTTATGGTACTTCTCATTTTCCAGTGCTAGAGAGCTCACAAGTATCTTTCTTCTGAATATAAATACACGTACCAGTTTTGACTAATATATTTCAGTTTTTCTTTGGGTGTCCTGTCTTGTTGCATGTAATCTCTAGTCCACACAATGCTCTTCCATGACGTTGGATGTGCACGATTCAAATTTCAAACACAAGAAATTTTAGTTTTAATTTACTAAGTCAGTATCAATAGAAGCAATTCAATATTTTATTATCTTAACCCCTCAATAACTTCTCATATTTTACCAAATGTTTCATTCTAGAAAATTCATAATACTAAATAGTAATTTATTGTGCTTAGTTCCTGTCCACCAAATAATTGACATGAGCAAAGGAGGAAGAGAAGAAATAAGAGGGGTCACCTCGACAAGATGAAGATTTGTGGCTCGACTAGGAAGAACAAAAGCAAATTCACCTATCTGAGCAAGCAAGATTCCCACTTACAAGAAGTAACCAAACTTTGAATATCAGAAAGGAAAGAGAAAAAAACAATCTAATTTATCCTGTAATGATAAATAACATGCTCAAGTAAGAAGATAAACTTACAAGAAATGATATTCTAATTCTACGTCCAAATGCCTTGATAACTACAGTAGCAACAGTTGTCCTAACCACTACAACCAGAATCACATATGCCAGAAGTATATCCACATGACTTCAAAGGATATGTACGTGTATGAGCATCCCAATACCTGAAAGGAAGAGGGCTAGCTGCAAAAAGATTACGAATAGGCTCTACCTAGAATGAATAAAAGCAGCAGTTCTTTGATGCTATTGTTCCTATTATTGTAAGGATGGCGGGGGAGTGAGGAAAAAAAGAGAGCCAATGCCTTCTTCAGCTATGTTAATTAGTATATATGGCCACCAAATTAAAAAAGTTCTCATGTCATCATAAAATTAATCAAGTACATCATCGCGTATATTTGACTTAATAGAGGGGATGAAATGCTATGTTTTATGATCAATGAATGACTTCAAAAACTGAGGAAAATTTGTTAATTGTCCGGCTAACTAGAAAAATCTTCCGGAATTAAAATAAAAATATTAAGCTACCAAGGGATGAGTTAATTAGCATTGTTACAAGCTAGATGTCTTTTAAGTTGCTGATGGCCACCAAAAACCATTGCAATAAATTAGTTTGAAGTTGAACATAAGTAAAAGATAGCTTCCAGAGAAACACAGATTGACAAGTAAACTGGGTTCATTTGTCACTGAATATAAAAGATAGCTTCCAGTGATAAACTGGCGCTATCTTTTTGAACCCAGTTTACTTATCACTGCACTGAAACAGTTGGAGGAGACTTCTATGTATCAAAAAGATGTGTAGCATCGAAAGGTCACCCAATGTTTGAATTGCAAGGATTTAATTTACATCATGTATAGAATCAATACTTACTTCGAAAATTAAACGTATAAACATATTGTTAATTATTCTCGTAATAGGTTAAGTTACGTGAAAGTTTGATTATCCAATAACTTCTTGCTAAGCTTTCAAGAACAATTTTAGGGATCTATTACTGAAACACTGCCGGAATGAGTCGGGCTCGTGCTTACTTATGCATTGTGATAGGAAAAATGATCAAATGGTACTTCGGCGATACTGGAATCGTTTTTAGCCTCCAATTTTTGTTTGCAACCTAGAGGCGACAGCTTCACACGTCCGTCGATATTTGATTGCATGGTGGCTGGTTCGATTATCGTTTTTTTCCTTTCCGGTAAACGATCTGCTTATTTTCAATATAAAAATTAAATTATGCATAATTATTTCCTCCATATATAACATCAAATATAACGTTTTTTAGTATTAAGGGTTTTATGTTATTTTAATAAGGTTAAAGATATATTTGATAAAAGATGAAATTGGAAGGATATTTGTAATAATTTCTTGAATATTTTGCTATAAATAAACACATAAAAGTGATTGTAGTCTTGTATGAGCTGTAGCTCTTATTGAAATTGTTCAAGCTTCCCACTATCTCATGACATTTGTGAGGCAGACATGTTACGTGAGAGAGAGAGTATGTGCCACTTTTGTATTAAAGATTTCTCCGGGAGGAAGATGGGGTACAGCAAGAGAGAAATGATAATATTTAAAAACTCGTGAATTAATTCAAACTTATAAATAATATTATTGTTTTATTTTTGATCAATGTGTGACTTAACATTCCTTCAACATCGATTAGAGTTTAGATTTATAACACGGTTCGAATTTACGATATAAGGAACGATGAAGTTGAAGAAACCAAAAACTTATATTTAATACCAACTTAAAAACTCATAATTAACTCTAAACCTAAAAACAAATTCGTGAATTAACGTGTTATCCAGAAATACTGTTGCATTAATCTTTGACAAGGTGAAACTTAACAACAATAATCAAACTTCTAACAAAACTCTATTTTGAAAGTCTCGGATGGTACGTAGGAGGAATTAGCCTTTCAATTGGTTGTTACTTGTCAAATAAAACTTTGTCATGAAATAGACTCTGTTTTCATATCCGATCCATTAATCAAATGTCACTAAAGGTGTCGAGTTGAAGTTAATTGCTTGGAAATGCTATCAGATCCTCTTACAGTTGAAGTTCAACTTGGTGCTCCAAGTACAAATGTTCTGCCTAATAGACTTGTTTGGCTTAGTTTTAGCTCTCTGACAATGTTAATGGTTTTTAGTCAGTTTCTGATGTTTTAATACAAGCACTAGATGGACTTTAAACTCTTTCGTTTTGAATTGTTAACTGAATTTATTCACTGAAATTCGATTGTAGCTTTTCAATTTTCAAAATTCAATCATGTCTTGTAAGATATATAATTTTAAAATATAAAATTGATTTGATTGGAATTTTCTCAGTTTCTCACTCGGTTTTTTTTTCCATCGTCAGATGTTGCTCCTATTCACCCACATAGAAAAAAAAAGAAGGAAAGTCTTTATTATCATGATTGATGATAAAATATGACTTAATTGGTACCAATAGTATTATATATATATATATTTCATTCGTTATCCTAATATACACAATAATGGTAGTCATGGATGCTCATGCTAATTAATAACACTGTTACGGGAAAAATGTTGGGATTATAGAAGTAAATTTATTTTTATCAAAATGCTGGGATTGTAGAAGTAAATTTATTTTTATCAAGTAGGTATTTTAATGATTTTATTTTTATTATAAGTTATATTTTCACAGTAAAATTTTTTATTTTATTTTAATAATTTAAAATTTAATTTGAGTATTATTAATATTTTTTATTGTTTTAATCAACTATTTTTATAAATTTATATTTTATAATTTTTTTTGTATTTTTTGAACATTTTTTTGTATTTTGTTTTATGTAAGTCTCGTATTTGCATTGAAACATCATAATTTGTAATATCAAAAATAAGAAATATACGTACTAGAATGTTAAAACTCTCTTTAATTTATCATCGTCAAAAACTATACGGATGATACAGTTGTTAACCTAGCTTCGAAAAATACAATGAAAGTGATTTAAGTACGAACATAGTAGACATAAGATAATTTGTACGTATGCTTTCAATATTATTGATTTTATAATTTTTTTTATCTATATAATCTTTATTTATAATATTATAAAATATTCTGTTTCAATTTAAACATGACTAGTTAGAAAACTAAATACAAAAAACACAAAAAATTCACAAAATATAAAGTTTATAAAAATAATTGGTAAAAATTATTATACTATTTAAATACAGTTTTAAACTATTAAAATAAATTTATAATTTTACTCTATTAAATTTATATTATTTTTATGTTAATTTTTTTTTGATAAAATATTATTTAAAAAATGAGTAAAGTGTTGAATTTTTATTGAGAATAACGTCACTAATCTATCCTAAACAAAATAACTTGTATAAAACTTAATCAATGAGAGTATTATTGTTTTTGGTTACTTGCTATCCTTCTAGTGGATCGAAAATAAGTGGGCTGGTAGACTATGATGGTCATATTTTTTTAATATATATATTTTAATAATTTTATAGGCATGAGATACCATATGGATGAATAATTTAATTAATTTATTTAAATTTAAAAAAATTAATTTAATTAATCTATTCAGATTTAATTTGATTGAAAATTTTTATATTCGTATTAAAAATTATACAATTCTTTTAGATTTAAATCAAATTCAAATGGACGGATTTTATATATCCGACATAAATTGAATTATTATTAAAGTATAAATAAATATATATTATAATTATACGAGAGATTATACTGATATAGTTTTTGATTTTTTGATTTTTTAATTATAATTATAAATAATAAATTTCACTATAAATATAAAATATTAAAAATTTAAATATTGTATATATCGTATTTTATATATTATAATAATTTATAAATAAATTTTAATATTAATATGATTTTTTCTTATCTAAAAAAAATTAATCTATTCATAATCAAATCGATTATCTCATCCAATTAAATTTAGATTAAAATTTTTTAAATCTAATTCTTATTGAATTAAGTTTAAATTAATAAAAAATAAATAATTTTAATCTATTAGCCAACGATAATATATATTTATAGATTTTGAATAATATATTTAAAATTTAAAGTAATATCTATTATACTAAAAAAGAGATATATTTACTATTTAATGATATATAAAAATAATAATATAATCGAATTCTTCGCGTGGTGGTCCGAAAATGTTTTTCTTTTTACGATTCAAATTCAAAAATTTTAAAATAATATTTTTAAAATTTATAATTATAAAAATAACATATATATGACGTAAAATACATATATTATTATTATTATTATTTAAATTTTATACATTATTTTATATTTAATATTATTTAAATTAAAATATTATCAATTAAATTTATTTAATAATTATTATCATTTAATATTAATATTAATGAAATAATATTTTATTATTATAAATTTAAAATTATTTTTTTAAAACTATTTTTAAATACGACATTTTAGTTCGGTCTATTTTTAAAATCGATTATGAGAATAAGAGTCATAATTTTTAGAGAAAAAAGAAAAGAAAAAAAAATAAATAAGAGTCATAATTTAAAATAATAATGAGAAATTAGACAATTGTGTCGTAGATTGACGCTTGTGTCTTCTAATCTCCATATTATTCTGTTTCCTGGTGTTGCATCCAAAGAATAGTATATTGGAGCCTCGTTGGAAAATTTGTAGACTTTCCCTCGCATGAACTAATGAACATATATTTAAAAATTATATTTTCAAATTTTTATATATATTAGGCTTCATGAAAAAATTTAAAAAAAATCACAAAATTAATATTATGAATAAAAATAATACATTTTAACATTAATTCATATATATTTAATTCAAAATAAAGATATTATTTTATTGTTATGAATTTATAGAATATTATTGTAATTTTTTAATATTTTTTTTACAAATTATTATCTATAACTCTTTTCATGTTAAACTCTCTTTATCTATCTTAGTAAGAAAGCAACAAAATAATAATATATAATAATAATAAATAAAACTAATATGTATAAAAAATAGCGAGTGATAATACAAGTATTTTAGTTATATTAAGGAAAGTAATTGGGTTAATTTTTTTTTTTAAAGTGACAGTAAAATGATAGATAATTGATTTTTTAAATATCAATTTCATAGATTATTTTAAAGAATATACAATAATGATTATAAAATTGATAGAAAATAAAATTGATAGAAAATAAAATTTGATAATTATTCTATAAAGAATACACTATAAATATTAAAGAAGTTCTCTTATTTATTTTTATCTAATTATTAATATTTTAAAAATAATTATTTTTTATTTTATTTAAAAATTAAATTATTATTATTCATGAAATAAAATAATATCTTTACATTAATCTTATTATAAAATTGTTAAAATGTTAGTTTAAATATAACTAATATAGATAGGATATTTTTATTTTAAATTTATCGGAATATTTGTTTAAATAATAGTTTTTTTTTTGTTTTTTTATAACAATTTTTTTTTTGTCAGAGAGTTAGTGTGATTAACTTAATATTTTAATGTTTTTTAAATGCTATTATATTATTGGTGATTAACTTAGTTTTGAATTTTCTTTATATATATATATAAATGTATATATATATGTATATTAAATGAGAAGATAAAGTGTATTCCATCAAATAGTATATGGAGGAACGAAGGAGGTGAAAGAAACTAATTTTCAAAATACATATTTGCAAATTCCGGAAAAGCCTAAAGAAGTGATTAGGTGATGACGTTTACAGCACTTCATTCTAGCTCATACCAAAAAAACAAAAAGAATAAAGAAACTAGTTTTAAAACGTCAACAAATAGAACAAAGGTAAATAGCCCGAGTATTTCTTATTCCCAATTGTACGATTCTTTCATGATATATATTAAACATGCGGTCACAAATGTGTTGATCTGTCTTCGTATAAAAGAAACAAATGTATTGAATTTTCTCGAGGATATAAATGATGAACAAGACGTGTCTCTTCCTTTATATTTATATCTATATTTATGTACATATTTATTACAATTAAAATTATTATTGTTATTTTTAATAAAAAAATTGAATATTTTTATCATGTTAAAAATAAAAATAACTGTAGAGTGATTTTATTGTTGAATGATTTTTGTTAATTCCATAATTGTTTTATTAGATTTTTAATTGCTTATATTTTTCAATAACAATTTTTTTTATTATTCTTTCTCTTTACATGATTCAAATTTGACCAGCTATGCATAATTTATTGCAGTTAATTCAATTCAAAAGTGTGGAATGCGTTTACGTACCATTGACATAATTAAAAAGAGGACCGCTGTCTGTATATGCATTAATTTTATTTATTCAGACGATGCACAGGGGTACATTTATTTAAATATATAAACTTTTAAATTTGTTATTTTATATACATAAATTTATTTACTTATAAAATATACCACATAATTATAAAATTAACTTATATATATATATATATATATATTTTAATAAAATTATAAAATTAATATCTTAAAATTTATAATAATAAAAATATCATATCTTAATATTAAGTCTTATTATTTATTATTATATAAAAATATTATTTTTATTATTATAAATTTTAAAGATAAATAATTTATCATTTTTTTTTCTATTAATAAAAGATAGGTAATTTTTTCATAAATTCTCTACGTATTAATTAATGTTGGAGTAGATGTTCTGTTTTCAATTCAAATCAAATTTCACTCTTGCTCTAGAGACTCGTTTCACTGTAATAAGCTAGTTTTCTTTCCCTGAAAAAATGAGTAAAGAACAAGCGATCATCTTCATTATTGTTCAGTTTTCCTTCATCTTCTGCTTGTCAGAAGCAAAATTAAACATTCTCGATCCTCAACCTGCGACTTCCTTCAATATTACTTCGATCCAGGTATAACCTTTTCAACTGTGAAAAATATTTTACTATGTTTTTTTTTTTTTGTTAATTTTTCTTCCTTTTTCTGTTTTGGAAAATTGTGACTGGCCTTTTCTTGATCTCTTATGCGTGGATGTGAATTTTGTTTTATGTAGGAGGACGGAGGGAGCTGTTCTTACACGGTTGTCGTAAATACGAGCTGTTCCTCACCTTTTTTTACACGGGATCAAATTAGTATTGCTTTTGGAGATGCTAATGACAATCAGGTATTTATGTTGTTTTTAAATTACAGCTTTTAATTAGGGGATCTGAGAAAGTGTTTGTTTAGCCAGAAACACGAGGAAGAAAGTGAGAGATGAGATTAAATTTCATTGAATAACTTGATTCTTTATTACAGTCTTAAGCACATAGTGTTAAGTATTAGTACAGTTATTAATCTCTAACAAATTGCACGCTACGAAAAGTAACTAACTAATTGATGAATTCTGGACGAATGATCCAATCAAATAATTAACCATAATATATATAGATTTAAAAATAATTATATTTTTCTTTCTTTTATTCATTTAAATTTGCTTTCCTCGATTATCTCGACTCATAATCATAAAGGGAGATAATATATAGATTTATAAATAATTATATATTATATATATTTTTATTTTATTCATTTAAATTTGCATTCCTCTGGACCAAACATGTACAAAACTAGTGTATAATTTTTCCTAAGTTGCCTTGCAAGCTTTCTTTTTCCACATCAACCCTTCTAGCTTTCTTCGATAACTTCGGCTCCTCTAATAGTCTCCACTGTTTTATATTATTATTATTTTTTTCTTATTTCAAACGCATAAATACTTAATTATATGTTATTTAATTAATTTTACAGACAGTGATATATAGACTCGAATATTGCTTACTTGTGAGGAAGAACACCTATTTAGACACCTCTACCGGAGGAGCATGGGCACACAATTGAGTATTTTATACTAGTTGATCTGTTGTGTGTTATGCTTATCCAGCGATAAGTTATCATTCTCTATCTTAAATCACACGTACATTCAAACTATACTAATATTTTGTACCTAATGTTTGTTATATTTTTGTAACCTGTACAATAACGCACCAAAATTAGCAGAATTGGTTTGCAGTACAATCATAATTGTTTCGAATTTATTTCCTAATTACCTTAATTTTCTGTTGGATTGAAATCTAGGTATATGCATCGAGACTAGATGAACCTATAAGAGGAACATTCGAACAGTGCTCTTCGGACACATTTCAGATAAATGGATCGTGTGTGGATGAAATATGCTTCGTATACCTCTACAGAACTGGAATTGATGGTTGGACACCAGAGACTGTGAAAATATATAGTTCAAAATCAAAGGCTATAACGTTTTACTTCGGAAAGTCTATTCCCAGTGATACGTGGTATGGTTATAACTTTTGTGAAGACGAGCCTGAACCTTCTTTTTCGCACAATCATGACTTTGGCTGGAGATGGTTTGCTGTTAATGCGGGCCTTGTTCTTGCACTGAATGTGGCTATTTCTATTTACTAGTCTACTTAAGAGCTAGCTATTCGAAACAATTACTTTAATTATTATTTTAAGCTCGTTTCATTTGCTATACTAATTTTTGTGGCAAGATACTTAAATTAGTATGTGTGCCACATATATGGGATGCCATATGTAAAACATATTTTCCTTGATACGATTATTATAGTTTAATATATATTTATGTATTTCTTAAATAATTTATCAGGATGATTATTATAAAAAATTAATATTTTTAAAACAATAAAAACTACTATTAGAGTAAACTATCATTTTAGAAATATTTATTTCTAAAAATAAAAAAACTTTGTTACGATAATATTGATTATTGTTCTGGGAATAGTCTTATTATAAGTATTACTAATATTTAAATTTTTTTAAAAAATTATCACTGAAATTCAAAAGTTATTATATAAGTATCATTTTCATTGAAAAATTTCAAAGACTAATAGAAAAATGTTACGTAGTATTACGTTGTTAAAATAGTTATATTAATTATTCTTGAAACTAATAGTGATGGTATTTATGTAATAGCAATTAAAGTTTAAAGATAATTTGATAATAATCTAAAATTTATTGGCATTTTGGAAACAACCATCCTACTTTGTAAAAAGTTATATTAACCCTCTAAGTTGTTTACTAATGACCTGATTTTAATTCCTTAAAAAACATTTTTTTATTTAAAAAATATATATCATATATTTTAGATATGTATTAACTATATATTTTCTATGTTACGAAAATATATATATATATATATATATATACTTAAAAATACAATTTAATTTATAAAAGAAATTATGATGTATAATTAAATTATATATTTTTTAATTGAAATATAAGGATTAATATATAATACATGCACATCATTTACGAGTCTCAATTAATTTTATACAAAATTATGTTTTTATAGGTTCAAATTATTTGAAAGTAATAGACAATAAAATACTATCAATAAAATTTTAAAAAACTATTGGTATAAATTATATATAATATTGCAATAAGAGGAAAAACAACTTCTCATGAATCATTAGCAGTTAAATTAAATGGTTTTCATAATTTATTTTTATTTTAAATATTATTTTATAAAAATAAATTTTTTAAAAGTTGTAATTATATCTTTTAATCTATCATATATATCTTTATTATTAAAAAGATTTAATATATTATTTTATTTTAAATATTATTTAAATTAAACTATAACTATTGATATAATTTATATCTTTATTTTTTAAGTAATTTTTTAATCATGTATCTATCATAACAATTTTTTATTTTGATTTTATATTTTTAAAGAATTATTATTGTAGTATTTGATAACAATTTTAATTTATGATTTAGGGTGATTCATAAATATTTGAAAATAAGATTTTTTAATTCTTACAAAACATTTTTCTAAAAAAGTAAATGAAATCTTTTGACTTTTGTACTAATAAAATTTGGAAGAAAATGATTAAAAACTTAATTTTTTATTAATTTTTGAAGTTTTAGGAAAAAATCAAAAAAATAGAAATCAATAATGAATAAATTTTAAGTGATTTTTGATTTTGTTTTCTTTAAAACTATTAAGTAAAAATTTGTATAAATTAAATTAGTAATTTAAAAAAAAAATCAAAAACCACAAAAAATTATTTAATAAAACTTATAAATCACAAATTAATTACCTTGAACGGTTACTAAAATTTTAAAAAACTATTGGTATAAATTATAATATTGAAAAACAACTTCTCATGAATCATTAGCAGTTAAATTAAATGATTTTCAATTTTTATTTTTATTTTTATAGTTTAAATATTAATTTATAAAAATAATATTTTTAAAATTTATAATATCATCTTTTAATCTATTATATATACGTAATATTAAAAAAAAATTAATATGATTATTAAATCATATTTAATATTATTGAGATGATATTTTTATTATAATAAATTTTTAAAATTATTGATTTTTCGTTTCATAGGATAAGTATTCTAATAAATATTATTATATAATATTATGGGTTGTTTTTATAATTAACTCTACTATTAATAAAATATAAAATGAGATTAATATAATAATTAAATAAAATTTGTGTGATTTCGAGATGAACTGTGTATTGACGACATTTTGCAGCGTAAAATGCTACAAAATCTTTAAACCCTTTTTTTCCCTCTCGTCTCCTGCTATTGAACCTCCTCGCTACAAGCAGGAGGAGATAGTTGATATTCATACTCTTCTCTCTTTCTCTCTTTCTCTCTTCGGTAACACACGCAGCATCTTCTTCCAAATTGAAGAAAACCATGCCTACTTTACCTTTAAATGACGTCGCCCTCTAATCTAATCCCAAGGACAAGAAGAAGGAGAAAAAAAATTAATAAGAAGAGAATGAAGGACCAAAACTTTAGTGAAACCCTTGCTTCTGGTTCCTCTGCTGGAGATAGAAAGAGTAAGGAGTCGAAGGTCAACAAGGAAGGCAAAAAGCGAAAGGCTGCTGACGTTGATCTTAACGAAGAACGAAGCGAGACGAGCTATTAGCTTGGCGAGCCTATGAATTCGGCTGCGAAGTGCATTGAGGTCGAGTAGTCGAAGAAGAACAAGAACACTAAGGTGGTGGAAGACAATGGGGAGAGTGAGGAGCATCCCAATGTGCTATCCAGCTTTCGATTATCTGAGCCGCTGATAGCCAAATTGAAGGAGAAGGGGATCGAATACTTGTTTCCTATTCAGGCCATGACTTTTGATACCATCTTCGATGGCTCCGATTTTGTTGGACGGGCACGCACTGGACAGGTGATTTGACATTTTTTTATTTCCCAGTTAAAATGTTGTCAAAATTCTAAGAAATTGGTGAATTTTATTTTTTTTTTTACTGTTTTATTTCAAAGACTTAAATTTGAAGGGTTTTTCTCAATTCTGAAAATCATGCAGTACCGATAGGTTTCATTATTCTGACGGGTAACTCCAACCCTTCACCATCCTATTTGCTGTAAAATTACAACAACCCACTATAAAAAATAATGCATGAATAATATTTCTTTAAATTTAACAAGATATTGTTTACGTATTATTTTTTTTATAAAATATTTTAAAATTTGTTGTTAATTTTTTTTATTATATGTATTAAAATAAAATTAAGTATACTATATACTTTTAATTGTATTTTTTAATTAAATGAAATGTTTAATTTATATAATAAATATAATATTTTATTTAATGGATTTTTTTTATTTTTCTCTTAATTATATGAATTTTAAATTTATTATTATTAATTAATTAAAATTAATGTATAACTAATTATTGATTTAATATAATAATAGTTAATGAGTTAATTTAAAAGAAAAATAAAAAGAATATTTTATTTAATAAAAGTATAATTTTTAGCGTAATATTTGATACAGTGCGTGGAAAATGAGTAAAAAATTAGTGTAATTTTTGCATTAAAATGAGGGTAAGGTTGAAGATGGTCGGTACGTGACATGCGATTGAGAAATTATGTTTCGAGGGACATGATTTATTGAATTAGGTGTTCATTATCAGAAGCCTATTATTCGTAGTGCAATTGTTCTGCGCTCTAATACCTTTGCTTGCCTCATTGCAGGATAAAACGCTTGCATTTGTGCTTCATATCTTGGAGTTTTTGACGAATGGTCTTGCTAAGGCTTCACGGAAGACTGGATATGGCAGGCCGCCAACCGTGCTTTTGCTTTTACCCACTAGGGAATTGGCCACTCAGGTAAGTTCCAACCGAAGGAATCATCATTTAAGTTGTTATTGTGACGAATTGTATTCTTGGCTCCATAATGAACTTTGGTTCTATTAGGTCCATGCTGATTTTGAAGTATATGGTGGTGCGTTGGGCTTGACAACATGTTGTCTGTATGGTGGGTCTCCTTACCGTTTGCAGGAGATTAAATTAAAGAGAGAGGTTGATATATTTGTTGGAACACCTGGCCGTATAAATGCACGTCATTTATCTTCTATTTGTTAAATTCTGAATGCTAGATTTCTTGTGGAACTAATTCAGCATGCTGCTGAAACACGTTAATTTTGTATCAAAAGCTGACATTCTTACAATGTTGCACAGGATCACCTGGAGGGGTAATATTCAATTCGGGTCCTTGAAGTTTCGGGCCCTTGATGAAGCCGATGAGATGCTCAGGATGGGTTTTGTTGAAGATGTTGAACTCATCTAGGTGTTGGGTTTTCCTCCTGATTTAGAGGAGCCTAAAGTAAGCCCATGTGGCTTAAAAGCCCATGAAATAAGAGGGGGTAATTATGTCATTTCATTGTCTTAATTAATAAACACATTTAGGGTTTGTTGTGTGAAAAATCAGTAAAGAAAAACGTGTGCAGCAAAAGCATCAGCTGCAGCAGAAAAACTGCTCTCAGTTTTTCAGTTTTTCTCTCAATGCGTCTTCGTGAGTGTTCCGATCGAAGGCCGTTTGTGGTCCGATTAAGCTAAAATTTTGCAGGCAGGTTCACGACTCAAGACTCTTTAATCTGTGCGGTGGGATTTAGATTTGGCTCACCGGTTTGAAAAATTCTGAGCAGTGAACATTAATTACGAATTGGGTTAGATTTCTCCATTCTTCTTGAAATAATTGTTAGTTTCCAAGAAGTCTATTCTTGATGATTTTGTTGATTGTTTGCCTCTAGTTTTATCTAGAGAGAACTGTTGTACAATTGTTTCTTGATAATGGAAGTTTTGGAGAGGAGTGCCGTGGTTGTTTCCTTCCTACACCAGGAAGGTTTTTCCACGTAAATTGCTTGTGTTGATTTTGTGCATGTTTCATTTTAAGCTCTATTTATTTGTTTCCTAAAAGATTCACACAAAGAAGGAGAATAGGTTTAATTCCGCTGTTTAGAGCTTGATTAAGTTCGAATTGAAGTTGTGATTCTCCTAACAAAGTGGTATCGGAAATTGTGGTTATTATTGTGGAATTTCTTGTGTTGAATAATGGAAGCAAATTTGAGTAGAATGATTACTTTGAATGGTTCTAATTATCATACTTGGAAAGGAAAAATGGAAGATCTCGCTTTATGTCAAACAATTTCATTTACGGTGTTTGCCTCACGAAAAGCCGAAAAAGTTATACGAAGAAGAATGGACTTTGTTACATCGACAAGTCTGTGGGTATATAAGGCGGTGGGTAGATGATAATGTTTTGAATCACATTAGTGGAGAAATACATGCACGGTCATTATGGAATAAACTTGAAGAGTTGTATGCTCGAAAAAGCAGGAAATAATAAAATGTTTCTTATAAAGCGGTTGATGGCTTTAAGGTACAAGATGGAACTCGCTGACGGATCACTTGAATACGTTCCAAGGAATAATCAATCGATTCATGGAATGGGTATCAAGTTTGATGATGAGATTCAAGGGTTGTGTTTATTGGGTACGTTCTTGGACTCTTGGGAAACATTTAGAATGTCATTAAGTAACTCGACTCCAAATGGTGTAATCAATATGGATTTGGCTAAGAGTAGTGTTTTGAATGAAGAAATGAGAAGAAAATCACGTAGGTCTTCTCGGCGGTTAGAGATTTTGGTTCTGACAGAAGAAGAGGGAGTAAAGCGAGAGGTTTCAAGAACGAAAGAAAAAGGAAGAAGCAAGTCTAGGTTTTCTAATATTGAGTGTCATCAACGTATGTGGCGTGAAAGGGCACGTCAAGAAATATTGCGAGACGGTTGAGCGGGATAACAAGAATAAAGACAAAGAACAAGAGGGTGATGTTAGTAAAGAAAATGATCGAGTTGCCACCGCTAGTTCAGAAGACTTTCTTGTTGTTTATAATGAAGATGTTGTCAATGTTGCATGTTACGAGGTCAGTTGGGTTATTGATAGTGGAGCCTCCATTCATGCTACGTCTCGAGAGGACTTCTTTACATCCTATACAACAGGTGACTTTGGGACAATGAAGTTGGGTAATGATGGCTTGGTTAAAGTCATTGGTATTGGAGATGTGTGTTTGGAGATGAATAATGGCACGGGACTACGAATTGGGTTAGATTTCTCCATTCTTCTTGAAATAATTGTTAGTTTCCAAGAAGTGTATTCTTGATGTTGTTGTTGATTGTTTGCCTCTAGTTTTACCTAGAGAGAACTGTTGTACAATTGTTTTTTGATAGTGGAAGTTTTGGAGAGGAGTGCCGTGGTTGTTTCCTTCCTACACCGGGAAGGTTTTTCCATGTAAATTGCTTGTGTTGATTTTGTGCATGTTTCATTTTAAGCTCTATTTATTTGTTTCCTAAAAGATTCACACAAAGAAGGAGAATAGGTTTAATTCTGCTGTTTATAGCTTGATTAAGTTCGAATTGAAATTGTGATTCTCTTAACATTAGGTACTTAATACTTTTAATAATGTATGTTTTGCTCTTAAAATTTATAATACTGAAATCCTTTATTTGTCTCTACCTGTAGAGTAGTAGAGGTTAATTCCCCCCCCTAATTTACTACCCTGCCTAGTATTCATACTAATGCAATATGTGGACTTGAAACCATATTTTCCATTTTAGCGATGCAATTAACACTTGAAAGTATTTTCTTTTCTCCCTCCCTCTCTCTCTCTCTTCTTCTTCTTCTTTTTTTTTGTTTTAACTTTCGTGCTTGTGATGGTGGTAGAAAGTAAATGCCATTGTGTGATAATACATCCTATGTTCCCTAGATATTGCCAAATGTTTTTGCAACCTTTTTTACTCACTAAAAAGAAAAAATAAACAATATTTTAGCTGACAAATAGATTTGAAGTAGCATTTTGATTATCATCTTGTTATATTTACACGCAAGGTAGATGATGTGAGCAAAGTCCAAACCATTCTCTTTAGTGCAACCTTGTCAGATTCGGTGAAAAATGTCAGTTCCTACCTAAAATCTGTTGTGATTTGCCAACCTTTTGGATATTCAAACTGGTTTCTGAGCAACTGGACCTATGTGGTGCCATTTTACTCAATATTTTGTCCATTTCCTTGGTTCCACCTCGAACTGTATGAGTGATGTTGTTATTTTGCTTGCGCAGATTGCTTCTAAGCTCCTTAAACAAAATAAGAAAACAGATGATCTTGTGGGTAATGAAAAAATGAAAGCTAGTACAAGCGTCAGACATAGTGTTATCCTCTATTCTAGTACAACAAGATCCCAATTAATTCTGGACATCATTCGTTGCTATAGCAAGTTTGACATTCGAATTATTTGTGTTGTATTATTCTTTTTTAGTTGTTTCCAGTTCTTTTTTTGTTTCTGACACCATGTTTGTGTTGGTTTGTAAACTTGTTTACAAGCTCAAAGAAATCCAAATAAACTTTAAAAAATTCTATCCCATTTGAAGTCCAGCTCATGGAAGCTTCTATGGTGATGATCTGGATTGATAAGGATACAGCTCATGACTGGTAAGAAGAAGAAAAATCAATGGGTTAGGTAAGAAGATAAGTGTATGGTTTAGATTATTTTGGTAGGTTTATATTGTATGGCTTAGATTTATTAGTTGTTTTTATATATACCTCTCAGTAGCAATGTAATAATCAAGCTAAATAAATCAGAAACGAAAATTCAATAATTTCTGAGTGTTTTTGGAAAATTGTCGTTGAGTGTTCTTGAGTTTTGAGAGTTTTGATCCATAATTTTCCAACAGTTTGTAATCCAGTGGAGGCTGTACAATATTTTTCACTGAGACAAAGGACTCTGCTTTTGAACTTGCTGGATTGTTGTCTGGTGCTCGAGCTTTACACGGCGACATATAACAAGCTCAACATGAGGTCAATCTTTCAAGTGTTGTGGTGTACATGTGTTGAAAAAACAAGAAATAATTATACCCAAAAGAGCTATTATTATTTTCTTCATGTTTTCATTACAATTGTATAGCTATTTATAAGGAAATTTTACTCCTTGAATTAAGGATTCCTTGTTTTACTCCTTGAATTAAGCTCATTGTTTTGCTCCTTGAATTAAGGTCCTTGTTTTATTCCTTGAATTAATAACTAATATCGATACTACTCCCTCGAAATTTGGATCCAAAAGGTTTATGGATCAAGCTTGACAAAAGGAATCGTTAGCTGATGAGAAGCGAGGGCTTGGTGAAGATGTCGACCAGGTTAATTGAAGCTTCTTATATAATGTACGAATCACTTGTGATTGAACTTGTTCACGAATGTAATGACAATCAACTTCAATGTGTTTCGTCCTCTCGTAAAACACTGGGTTTGATGCTATATGTATGGCTGCCTGATTGTCACAAAATAAAGACATAGGAAGAGTTGTAGGAACACCTAAATCACATAGAAGACCTTTAAGCCATATCAACTCACACGCAGTTGAAGCCATTACACGATACTCAACTTCGGCACTTGATCTGGCGATGATAGTTAATAGTTTGTTTCTTACTCTTCCATGTGACCAAGTTTCCACCGACAAATGTACAGTATCCAGTGGTGGACTTGCGATCGATTGCATTTCCTTCCCAATCACCATCACAATACCCCATGATTTATGTGTTGTCATTCTTCTTCATGATGATACCACGACCCACTAATCCTTTTAAGTAGCGTAAGATCCTTTTAACAAGGGTCAAATGCTCAAGTGTCGGGGAGTGCATGAATTGGCTCACAATACTTACAGAATATATGATTGTTAGGTAGATCAACTTACCAACCAGTTGTTAGTAATAACTTATATCCGTGAGTGACGTACCCTTAAAGCTAGGTTTGAGCTTGCTATCAAGAGGGGTAATGGCTGGTTTAGCATCACTCATGTTAGCTTCCTTGAGCAAATCTAGGACATATTTCCTTTGGTTAAGAAAGAGTCCCTTGTGCGAGGTTGCCATTTCTATACCAAGAAAGTACTTTAATATCCCAAGGTCTTTAATTGCAAACCTTTGTCTGAGGGACTATTTGAGGTTGAAAATCTTGTCAGCATTATCACCTGTAATTATCAGATCATCTACATAAATCAGCACAACTAATTTTCCCATAGTTCTTGTGCGAACAAATAGTGAAGAATCGGCATTGCTGCTTTTGAAACCAACACTAGTGAGAACTGAGCTTAGCTTGGCATACCAAGCTCGTGGGGATTGTTTCAAACCATAAATGGATTTGTGCAATTTGCACACTAAATCCAATTCATTGCTTTGAGGATGCCCGGGTGGCAATTTCATATAGACTTCTTCTTTTGAGATCACCATTACAAGAATGCATTCTTCACGTCCATTTGGTATATGGACCTCCTTGTTTTACGACCACAGATAGTAGCACTCTTCTTGTGTTCATTTTTACAACACGTGCAAACGTTTCTTTGTAATCCACCTCGAATGTTTGAGTGAATCCACGAGCCACCAATCTTGCTTTATATCTCTCGATTGATCCATCGACTTGAATTTGAGCTTATAAATCCATTTGCAACCCACGACTTTTTTGCCTTTTGGAAGTTTGGTGATACTCATTGTGTTGTGTTGATCTAGGGCTTTAAGTTCTTCTTGCATAGCTTCCATTTACCTGCTTGCTATTAGCCTCGTAGAAAGTTTTTTCACGCTGTAACTCGATATAGTCTTTGAGGAATGCCGCGTGGGTTGGTGTCACTCTCTTATATGACACGTAATTTGAGATGGGATGTGTGGGTTTGTAGGTGACAAAGTCTTGAAGTCTTGTGGGAGGTTGCCTAACACATTGGATTACGTCGTGGAGCGAGGAAGAGTTATCTCACACTCGTTCACATCTTGTACCATATTGTGAGGATCATCTTGATTATCACCATCTTCTGATGTCATAATTAATAAGAGACCGCCGTTGTTACTTTTAGTGAGAGATGTATCAATGTTGACATGGCTAGGATCTTGTTGTTGTAGAGCCTCAAGTTCTATTCTTGGTAATGGAAACACATTCAAGATTTCATCCCCTTGACTTGTGATTTCATGTGACTTGTTGAAAAAAGGGGTAGTTTCATAAAAACGAACATCTTTAGACACAATTAATCTCCTAAGTTGGGGATCATAACACTTATATCCCTTTTGTGTAGATGAATAACCAAGAAAAATACATTTAACAGCTCTAGGATCCAATTTATCTCGATGATGCGATTGAATATGTATAAAACAGATACAGCCAAAGACTCTAAGATGTGAGAGGTTAATTTTCCTTCCTTTCATGACCTCTAGGGGAGACTTGAAATCCAAGTAAAACCCTTCACCAATCGTCTTTTTGGTGGCACAATCCTGAAAAATGACATTGTAAGGAGAAAAATGGCTAAGCAATTCAAGGTATTTTTGATTTTTCCTACAGACAAAAGTTGGAAGGGAAAGGAAGGTACATATAAAACCGCCGACTCGATTTCATCTCACATTAATTTTATTTTTCCTTTCCTAAAACCTTTACATTCTCACCATTTGCAATTGAAACTTGAGAAGGATTTGCTAATTTTTCAAACTTATGAGACTTTGACACATGGTTTGTCGTATGATCTGTGGCACCTGAATCTACAACCCAAAAATCATGCAACATATTTATTTTAAGAGCATTTTTAAAGGCTTTTATGATACCTTCCATGTCCTCTTGTGGTATGAGTTTTGTATCTGCAAGAAAACCTCTGAAACTTGCCTAGCAATCTTCATGTCGAGTTTCCTTCTTCTATGCTATCCACACATCAATTCTAGCTCCTCCTGTCTTGCTTTGAAGATACAACGTAAACTCGTTCATAAGTTCAATTGGATTAGATTGTGAAGTTTTTGAATGGATCAAACCCGTTAGAGGTATAGGCGAAGCGTGATTTGCCGCGGTGTGCGTGCGATTCACTTTATGTAAACCCTTATTCTTTATAAAATCAGGTTTAATTAATTTGCGGATGTAGAATCAACATATGTCCTTAAATGGCGTATGGTTGCAATGTTGACATTTCAAGTTTGGATGCTTCCCTTTGTACTTTTCTCGTTGGTTAGATGAGCTCTTTTTCGGTGCACTAACCGTTGTATCCTTGTTCATGACTTTCCTCCTTACTTCTTCACGTTGAATTGTCGCACATACATTGGTGAAGGAAGGAAGTTCATTATTCATGAGTATATGACATCGTATATCTTCATATGTTGAATCGAAGACGAAGTTGAAATATCTTATCTTCTTAGTTCTTTTTCGTAGCAGACTACATCGGTTGTATGAGGACGATATATTTCTAACTTTCATTTCACATGCTTTTCATGCTTCCTAAAAGTTTGTACAAAGGCTTACCATTTTGTTACCAGATTTGAGATGTCCTTCTTTAATTGAAAAACTCGTGCGGCATTGTTTTGGTTGCCGTACATTTCCTAGACCGTCTCCCATGGTTGGTATGCGGTCGAGTAATGGCGAATATTTCGTAATTTACGTTTCATGGAATTTAGGAGCCATGACATAACCACCGATCCTTACTAAGCCAGGATTCATAGGTTGGTGAGGAAACATCGTGTACTTTGATGCTTCCATTTATGAACCCCGACTTGGACCTTACACCTAGAGCCGAGGAGACAACTTGCTTCTTGACTAAGGCAAGTAATTAAACTCATTCAACAAGACCGAATGACTTAATCGTGATTTGGGTTGACATCCACCTTATGCGTATTCATGAAGAAAAGCAGATGAACTTTCAGCTTCTGATCCTAGCGGCTTGTCTTCCGTCATTTCAAAGATTGAAGATGCTAAGATAATAATAAAGCAGAAGCAAGTTAATTTTCCTGCTCTGATATCATATTGAAAAAACAAGAAATAACTCTACACAAAAGAGCTCTTTAGTTTGTATTATTTTCTTCATGTTTTCATTACAATTATATAGCTATTTATAAGGAAATTTTATAAGCATCTCTTGATTTACTCCTTGAATTAAGGATTCCTTGTTTTACTCCTTAAATTAAGGATTCCTTGTTTTACTCCTTGAATTAAAGATTCTTTATTTTACTCCTTGAATTAAGCTCCTTGTTTTTTTGCTTGAATTAAGAACTAATATCCAATAACATGTGATCTCTATGTTTATGAACGAGGAGTTTAATAAAATATAAGCTATCTTGACTAGTTAGTGACCCCTTATTCATTGTGAACCTCATCGTGATGTAGAAGCATGTATCCATCGTTCTGGATGTACAGGAAGAGCGGGTAGACACCTGAATTATTGTATTTTGTTTTTCATTTTAAATCAAATATATGTTATTATATGACAAGTGTAATGTTTTCAGGCAATACTGGTGTTGCTCTATTGCTTTTTGATCATAGGAGGGCAAATATGTCTAAAATTGAAAGGAAAACTGTTGTAAAATTTGAACACATATCTGCTTCTCAGCCAGCTGATGTTACAAAAGCTGCGGGTTCTGAGGCAGCAGACTTGATAAACAAATTTCTGACAGGTAGGTTTGGTTGAGATATTTTATGGTGCATTTTGGTATTTCTATCTGGCTATCCCCTAGGCTCAGTATTGAATGTCATCAATTGCAGTGTCATTCCTGTTTTCAAGACTGCTGCTGATGAGCTTTTGAACTCTTCTGGTTTATCTGCTGTTGAACTGCTGGCTAAAGCACTTGCGAAAGCTGCTGTAAGTCATTGACATAGTTCTACTTATGAAATGATTACTGTTTTGTTGATTGATACTCTATTCAGTTATTTTGGAAGGTTATCCGGTGCACTGGTGATGATTAAGAGCATAAGAAGCAACAACTTGTACTATCTACGAGGAAGTACACTTGCTGGAACAGCATCTACGGTTTCTACAGAAGATGAAGATTCAGAAGCAATCAAGTTATGACAAATATGTCAAAGGGTGGCAACTATCAAAAGAAAACTCTATAAGGAGCTAAATGCAGTCCATAAAAGAAGAAATTGTAAGAAGTGTTCGTACAATAACTAGTTCTTCAATGGTAGCTCTTTCCTCTACATAAATCATCCTGACAACTTTGTTTCAAGAATTGGAATTGAGAGAGAAAGATAGTAAAATTAGGAAGCTTATTGTGATAGCTTCAAAGTGTTTAGGAAAGTTTTGTTTAAAGAGATTGAAATTTAAGTGTTACCGTTGTATCCTTCTAACCTTTCCTAAGAATTTTTGATATTCAAGTGGATCCTTCTCAACAATTTCTTGCTCTCAAGAAAATAATTCAGGCTAATTCCATGATGATCAGGGTTATAGTGAGATAAAAAGTAGATCACTTATTTCATCTATGGAGAACTATGTGACAGTTCTTATTGAGGCTGGAAAACCCATCTACACGCCTTCTTATGTAATTGGTGCTTCACTTCTTGCATTGTCTTTCAATTTTAGTTGTCAACTAAGCTTATTTTCTTTAACTGAAATCATGGTCCAGTGAGTGAGGTTTTTACCCAAGTTAGATGACCGAGTTGCATGATCCCTATAGAATTGGGTTCAGATACTGTTTTCAATATGATTATGTTTATGATTTATGTGTGCATATGTACAGTTTTGCTTGGGGGGGTGATCCTGAAGAGATTCTTGCCTGAGGAGAAGGTTGACTTGGTGAAGGGTATGGCTCTCACAGCTGATGGAAGAGGTGCAGTATATAATGTACCGGCTGAAGGGTTGGACGCCCTTCTTGCTGATAATTTTCATTCCTTGATAATGTATTATTTGTCCATAACTTGATGTACCAATAGATTGAGTTGATTACATTCTCACTCAACATCTTTTTTCATCTGCATGCTTTATATTATATAAATGGATTTTTTTTGGCGTTAATTGGTTTATTTTTGTATGAATTCGTATTGTTATCTGGTGCTGTCATCATAGGTCAAAAAAGTGCAGCTAATGTGAGCTTAGATGTCGTGAAAGCATTGTCACCTTCGCAAGAAAGGGAGCAGTCAAGAGGTGGAAGATTTGGTAGTGGTGGTGGTAGGTTCTCAAGCGGAAGAGGTGGTAGAGGTCGTGGCAATATTAGGTGCCAATTAGGGATGGAGGGATGGATAACTAAAATTGTTATTATTCATAAAAATCATAAGTTACTAACCCGAATTACAATATTTAAATTATTATTTATATATATATAAAAATATTTTTTTAATAATAAATGTATAATATTTGAAATAATATATTAAATTTTATTTAAAAATATGTATTAAATAGTTTAAAAATAAAAATTAATAAAAATAATTTAAATTTTTTTAAAAATTAAAAATAGTCTTAAATAAATATTAAAAACTATAAAAATTAGTTTGCGTTCGGTAACCACTAGTAATAATTGTTCGGATCATTAATAAAATATTACATTCATACTGCCAATTATGATTTATGTGTCAATAGTATTTTTGCTTTATGTGCGTGGGGAATTTTCCATATGTCCCCACGGTATCAATTATGGACGCATGTAATACTTTTTCTTTCTTTTCTGGTGGAATACGGACGCGTGTAAGATTCTTTCTTTCTTTCTTTTTTCCCTTTTCTGATTGAATAGGGACCCCTGTAAGATCGATACATCTTATAATGATCAACTTAGTTTAAGCCATTAAAGGGATTGCATTTATCTTTCCTAAATTTCTGTCCTTTTCCTCCTCAATCCCACAACGTACAGAAGTCACAGAACCCAAAAGAACCGGTCTGTTTTTTTCACCCATAATATAAAATAAAATATCTATGAGCTCAAGTTCATAGTGGTTTTCACTTTCACCAGAATATAAAACTAATAAAAAAAAAAGCACTTAAGCAACACCAGAATAAATTATAACACAAGAGAAAAGTGAGAAACCAGACAGCAAAACGTGGGCAGTTTAAAACGCATGCTTATTATTACATTGAAATCATAGTAGAGTCACTAAGTTGCCATTTGTACTTTCTTTGTATTTTTATCCCCTCTTTTTTATTTTTTTTTTCAATTAGTTTCCTGAGCATCTGGGTGCCAAAAGGGATCAAAATGCAGACCAATGGAAGAAAGCAAAGGCACTCCTCTTGATTCTTGAATTCTGATTCTCACAATTTGACCCCTAACTATTCCTTTCTCAAGCCTGTGAAGCCTCTTGTACCCCACTGTGGTTCCTTTTACAACTCTTTTACCATCCACATATATTTCATGCCGTTTGATCCTTTGACCAAGCCCAATTGCTTCTTGGATCCTAATAACATTGAATCTCAACCCTTCATCCCTACAATTAAATTCAATCCAATGGTCCTCTCCTTCTTCATCATCCTTTGGAGCCCAATAGGTCCAAATATGATCAGCATCTAACACATTTTCAGGTCCAAAACCACCCACATTACCCCCTCTCTGACTACTAGCTTTTATTAGACACTTATCTACCAAATTAGTAGAAAAAATTGTGTGAATTGCACTTTTAAAGTCTCTGAGTCTTTGTGAGTCCACATCAGATATAAGTCCAGTTGAGTTAGGTGGCACATTGAGTAGTAATAGGCAGTTCCTCCCAACTGAATTGTAGTAGATCTCAAGTAGTTGGCTTAGCTTTTTTGGTGACTCTGATTTATGCCAAAACCATCCAGGTCGTATTGAAACATCACACTCTGCTGGTAACCAGTCTTTGCCTTTTGGGTCACCAGTTCTGAGATAACTGCATTATTATTCGCAAATAATTTTATATAAAATTATGAAAAATAATTACTATTGGCATGTCACTATCTCACACATTCTAATTTCACCATGCCATAATTTTGTAGTATACATGGTAGAAATCAATGATGGTAGTTGTTAAGTCACATAACCTATGCTTTATTAGTTGAAAAGCATGACTTTTCTCCTGTCAAAATTTCAACTTCCAATTATGTATTTCTTAATCAAGTAGAATATAACTTTTAATCATATTATCACTCAATGATATTTAGAATATATAAAATGTTTGAGATTTGAATCACGGATGTATGAATAATGTAATATGAAGAAAAATTATAACTTAATTAAGTGAAGCAAAATATAATTTAATTACTATCGAAAGAGTTTCCTATATATACACACATAAATATATATATATAAACCAAAATAGCAACACTTAATTTCAATTCATTAATTACTATTTGAAAAATAGCACTTGATTACTGTTCCATTAGTATCCTTTCCTTTCAACTACATTTTAATTCATAATTAATTTTTAGATTATTTAGTCCCAATCTTTTCAATATCATTCAATCCAATAAACGAACGCTTGCAAAAATTGGCACAAACTAGAAGTGAATACTTACTCAGCAATGCTGGCACTTCCAATTGAAAGTAAGTTCCGGTTAATAGTGGACCAGCATGATTTTCCGGCGAAACCATTCTCATTTCCGACCCACCGAACATCTGGACCAGCGTCGGAGAATATATTAATAGAACTCTGTAACTCCTTAACCATAGCAAACCAATCTGTAAAATAATAAGTCATGTTTGTTGCATTTGATCCCTTTGCTCCATCGAACCATATTTCTCTTACGCTCTCATATCTAACACACACACACACACACAAAAAAAAAACAGAGTAATTAAGACAACATTGTAATAAAATAAAATCAAAATCAAAACTTTCTAAAGAGATCGATTTTACTAATTACTTGGTAAGTAGCTCTTGTAGTTGAGCTAAATAGTATTCATTATATGTCAAATCGTGACCATATCTTCGATCATGTCGATCCCAAGGTGAAAGATAAAGACCAACATCGATGCCACGTGGTTTAGCAGCATTAACAAATTCTTGAATAACATCTCCATTACCATTTTTCCAGTGGCTTTTTAGGACAGAATGGTCAGTGTATTTAGAAGGCCACAAGCAAAACCCATCATGATGTTTTGCTGTGAGGATCATAAGTGATATTCCTGAATCTTGTGCAACACTAACCCACTGGTTGGTGTTGAGTCCAATTGGGTTGAATATTTTTGGATTTTCATTCCCTGTACCCCATTCTGAGTCGGTGAATGTGTTGATTCCAAAATGGAGAAACATTATGATCTCTCTTTGTTGCCATTTCAATTGGGAAAATGATGGAAGTGGTAGAATTGGCAATGGTGGTGTTGGTGCTAAGTATAGTTTATTAGATGAGGTAAGGTTGAGAAATTGAAAAAGGGTCATGTAGATTAGGAACAAAGCAGAGCACCATAGGCTAGACATAGTGAAGTTTGTGTGGCCTTTTGCTTATCTCTAAGAGTTAAGATGTTTCCTATTAGTAATTAATGCTCGTAAGAAAATGGGGACTAAAGGATAAAAAGTTTCAGAATCTTTAACTAGTGCAACTCCAAATGGAAAGAAAGATAGGAACGTAGCACATGTGATATTTTGTTTGCTTCTCTTATACTCGTCTATAGTTATTGCTATTAATGCTATGTCTTGTAATTAAGTTTATATTTATATTAATTATACTGCAAGAGTGTTAAATAATTATAAAAATTAAAAAAAAAAAGAATTCATTTTTCTTAAAAATTTGGCAATATATCACAGTGTAATTTATATAATTATAAATAATTTTAGAAATAAAATTAATTATTATTTAAAAAAATAATTATATATTATAATATAATCAATATGAATGTCCAAACACACTCCTCTTATCGTTATTCTAGATACTTAACTGACAAAGTGACAATTTTCACGGGTTGCTTCCCTGTTCGTCTCAGTTCATTGGAATAAGAAAGTCAAACTTGGTCGCGTGTGGTTTTCACTTTTCACTATCTATATCAAACATTGAGGATTTTTTTTTTCCTTCATCGAGGAAGCTTTTTACATTAACTATTTTGCTACTTTTTATATTTAAAAGATTACCCCAAAACCGACACATCATTCAAGATTAGAGTAGATATAGCTGAGTTAAAAATAAAATAAAAATGTTAATTTTGTGAATATAACTTGGTATAATATCCTATATTTGATCTTTATAATTAGGCCAATTTACTATAACAAGTCGAGATACATCGTCTCATCCTCATCAACCACACTCACCAACAATATTAACCACCACATCAACCTCCATCTTAGGCTTCTTCCTTTTGAATTAAGTTGCTTTTGGTCTTTGAAGGAAGCTGTAGTTTCCAAAATATCATTAATTCCTTTTGTTTAGCGTGCAGGGGTAATAAATATTTGGCATTTGGGATTTGTTTTTTTGCAGGTGTTTTTAAATTTAGGTGTTTGTAAGATTTTTGAAATTAAAATATTAAAGTCCTAAAAC
This sequence comes from Hippophae rhamnoides, assembly GCA_033030585.1. Taxonomy (NCBI): domain Eukaryota; kingdom Viridiplantae; phylum Streptophyta; class Magnoliopsida; order Rosales; family Elaeagnaceae; genus Hippophae; species Hippophae rhamnoides. The sequence goes on from CM065432.1 coordinate 53,101,515, forward strand.
GAATCGGGTATCGCGTACATGTTGCGCATATAAATAAAAGCAATCATCTATCTCATAACCTGAGTTTTGAGATAGAGTTAGATTCAAATTTAACATGGTATTCGAGTAAGTTATCTTATCGGTGTAATTGTTTCGCAAATAGTGAATGATGTATTCCGTCACTTGGATTCCATAAGCGATTCTTGACGATTTGAGAGTAAGTGTTAAAGTCTCACATCAACTGTAGATCGCGTCCATGTTGTTGCGCATATAAACAATTACATTCCTCCATCTCATAACTTGAGTTTTGAGATAGAATTAGATCCAAATTTAACATAAAAAAAATTCGATTTGTTATCGACACTTAATAAATTTTTCCGGTTTTAATCATGAAATTTTTAAATATTATTTATTTATATAATCAAAATTTAATTCAGATTTTCATTACACTGTCACTGATCTACGGCAACTATTTTATATATAATTATTTCATGAATTACATTATTAGTTTTAAAATTTTAACTAAATTTATAAATATATTTTAAATTTTTTAAATAATATGATATCATCGTCAATTTTTTAAAACTTTAAGATAAAGTTACTAAAATTTTAAATATATGATTTAGTTTTTAAATTTTTAAAATTTCATACATAAATCTTAAAATTTTGATTCATAAATATGTATTTTAGCACTCAAATTATAACTTATGTGTAATTTTTAAAAATTTAGAGACTAAAATATAATAATTTAAAGTTTGGATACCTCTGTATGAAATTGAAAAAAATTTGAGATTAAAATATAGAATTTAAAAATATAGTAACTTATTTGAAAATTTATTTAAAATTGAATACCAATGGACTAGTTAAGCATAATTACTTCTCTATTTTAAATTAAGATTGAGTACTCTATGATTCAATTTATTTACGTCACTAAGAGAATTTAGTTATTTTGATTTCACAGTATACATTTATATTATTATTAAATATAAATTAATCAATTTAATTATTTTTAAATAATAAAATATTATTTTATTAATTTCAAATTTTGAAAATAAATTTAATAGAGAAAAAGTTGTTATTTTATTTTGTAAAATTAAATTTAAATAGTACAATATTTTTTATTTTTTTTAATTATTTTTTTAACAAATTTATTTTATAATTTTTTTTGTATTTTTTGGATACTTTTATGTATCATATATTTTGCATTTATCATGTTTAGATTGAAAAATGAAATACAAAAGAGTGCCAATATAATTTTGTAAAACATAAAGTTTTAAAAAATATTCGATAGAAAAAATATTTTACTTTTCAAATTCAGTTTTAAATTGTTAAAATGAAATTATAATTTTATTTTCATTAAATTCACTTTTACAATTTTTATTAAAAAAATAATAGTTTACTAATTTAAAAAGTGATTAAAATATCTTATTTTTTACATAGAACAACCTAAATATTCGTTATGAAAATAAAATGATTAAAAAATCTACTTAACATAAATAAAATAAAATGATTTAAAAAACCTTCCACACATTAAATACTTATATTTTAAGTGGTTATACTTAAAAATAAAAAAAATTAGATTTAATGGGTTCATTTCATATCTTGTATATTTTTATGTGACATTTATATGTATCGAAAGAAGAGAAACAAGAGTTAAAAAACTTAAAATAGATGTGAAAACAAGAGTTAAAAAACTTAAAATAGATGTGAAAGTGTGAAAAAAATATTAACAATAAGAATTTAGATATATATATATATATATATAAGTTTAATTCATTACTAGCATTCTTAAACGATGATATGAGTGATTATATTTCTCAAAAAACGATATGCGTCATTCTCTTACTTCTACTATCAATATTTTCTCAATTCATTTTAGGTTAGATGTTTAAAACATTTGATTTTTTAATCTGTCTATACATAAAATCCTTATCTTTAGCATGAATGTATTTTTATTATGGGAATATGACAAAAAGTGTTTCTATTTATTTTAAAAGTGAAATTTAGATAATGTATTTATTTTTTTAAAAACAATTTAATCCTATAATTATGAAAATCTAATTATACAAAAACTTATTTTTATGTTTTAAGTTGTTTTTTATTTTTATTCAAATCTTTTAATTACAATTTATTTAGTTTATAATAATCTATATAATATAATTAAAAAAATTGAAAAAATATATTTATTTTTATACCATCACTATTTCGTAACATTAATATTAAATTATTATTAAAAATAAATATAAAATTCAAATATTATAGGTATTTTTCTTTTGTATTATATATGTTGTGAAATTGTAATCGATAAATGACATATTAGAGGATATACAATATTCATCGGTCATCGGTCATCGGTCATGTTACTTATTCTATCAATAATCCCTAATTAAACGAGTAGATCAAAAGCAGAGGTCAGCCATAATCAATCAAATATTTGCTGCCATTAATTTAATATTAATAATCATATAATTTGGGTATTTAAAGTTCTTGAGCTTTTAACTCATGGGTCAAGTAAAATTTAAAACACCTTTATGGATCTGAAATGAACATCAAAACAATGAAAATACGATAAAGCGATTTTTTATCTTTACATTTTTATATGATTAATTATTTTTATTTTTAACCGTGTTAAAAAATATTGATAAACTAACTCTTTCAAAAATTTTAAATTATTGAGAAAAATGTAAATTATATTTCCATACAACTATCACGTTTTTATAAATATTAGTTTTATGTACCATGCTGACAAAATATTAATAATTCAACAATTAATGTTATTAAACCTTGAACATATGACTTTCCGATTAAAAGATATATTGATAAAATATTTATATCAAAAACTTAAACTATTAAGATAATTATTAATTATATAATACATACGTTAAATTATTCTTAAAAATATATATTTTATGTTATAAAAAATATGTGTAAAGTATTTCTAAATATATAATGAATTAAAGATGATCAATTTATCAAAACCGTTTATTTTTTAACAATTCAAATTCGATCCGATGATTTAATTAATTAGAACGAATAATAATCTGTATATATCGTATATTTTTTAGATTGGATAAGATCATATTAATATTTATTTATGAATTATTATCATATATAAAATTCTATATACAAAATATTTAAATTTTAAATTAATATATTTTTAACAAAATTATTCTATATAATTATAGTTAAAAAAATCAATAAAATAAAAAGTATACTTAAATAATCATTAAATTATTATATAGATTTAATATTTATTTTTATTTTTAAATTAAAATAATAATTTAATGTAATTGTTATATATATATATAATATTTAAATATAATATATTATAAAATAAAATTTCATTTATTTATAATTATAAGGGTTATATTATGTTATGATTCAATATTAATTAAAAATTAAATATGAATCCTGTCGTTTGATTGTTTACATAAAGTAATAAAAATATCTTTGATTTTTATTAACCGATTATTGTTTAATTTTAACTAAATATTTGTCTAATTTAACCGACCAAAATATGACAATTATTCAACTAATTAGAGTTTAGTATGTCGGTGACTCAACTCATCTAAACTAAAGTTGATACATGTCTAACTAAATTGTAGAATTATCTAACTGATCATAGTTTGATCATTCAATGATCATATTTATTGGAGTTGAGTTTAACACATATCAAATTAAATGATACAGTTGTCTAAATAATTTAATTTTCGTCGATCGTTGATCCTAGGGGTGTTCAAGGTTCGGTTCGGTTTTGAGAAAAAAAAGTTTAACAGGATGAGACCGTTTGAAAATGATTTTAATTAATACGAACCAGACTAGACTGTTTGAAAATGATTTTAATTAATACGAATCGAACTGGACCGTTTGATTTATAAAATTGATCAATCCAAGTCGATCTAGTCCGGTTTTCTAGTTTAATCTAATTTGATTCGATTTTTGGATACCTCTAATCAGAAAATAATATAAAATTTCAATATATTATTAAATCAATACGGTCTAGTTCGACCGGTTTAAAAATTAATATAACCAGACCAGACTATTTAAAAAATGGTTTTAATTAATACAAATCAGACCATACCGTTTGATTTATTAAATCATTCCGTCCGATTTTTGAACACCCTTAATTAACCTTACTTAATAAAATCAAGTTAAATACGTATACAACTAAACTGAACAATTTTTCAAATGAATTGATTTTGATTAATTAATAATTATACTTATCAAAATTGAGTTATACACGTTTTCAATTAATTTGGACAATTGTATTACTAACAAAAAAAAATTTGATCCATTTGGTAACAACACTCACTAAACACATGTCAAATTTGTGGTAAGATAAATATCCAAATCTAAATTTCATCCTTATTTATCGGAGAGAGTTAGAACATAATCTAACTCAACTATATGGATATTAACACAATTGATCAGAGCTCGAATTCACAATCATCCAAATGTTTACATTTCATCCTTAGGATACATGTGTTTTACATCTTATCGACAAACTGAAAAATTATAAGTTTCTTTGAGATTTTTCCAATAAATCTATAATTGATCATAACAATTATGCTTTCATAGACACTTTCACAAATATCAGAGGTCTGCAAGGATGATGATTATTCTGCTAAAAATATAAGAGATATGAAACAAATTTGGAGAAATTCATATAATAGAGGTGAAGAAGAAGACCCAAGTAGATAAAGAATGCGGGGAGATCTCAATCTTTTATCTTTAATTACTCAGACGAAAATAAAAGGGGGGAAATATCAATGTATTGAAATTTGCCTTTCACTAATTCATTTTCTGTTTGGATCTTCAATTTTAGTTCTACACCATCAAACCTTATAAGCTCTTTCCTTCCAATCATCAATGAACACATAGGAGAGAGAGAAAGAGATTGTACATGGTGGGACAGAGAACTACCTAAGCCTATTTTCTTACATCTACCTAAGCCTATTTTCTTACATCTATTAGTAATTTGCTTCAAATAAAAATGTATTTAAATAAAAATTTATCAATCTTATATTTTTTAATTTAAATATAGTTAAATTATAAAATATATTATTTTAATATAATCTAAATCTTACACATCCAATTAAATTTATCAAATTATTTATTTATTGTTATAATAAATATTTTTTTACGTTATAATCATAGTATATATATATATATATACATACTGTATCACGTACATAATATTAAAAAAATTTATATCTGTAAAGTAACTGCGCAATAAAATTTTTTCTTTTTCCAGCCTTTTAAATTAAAAAGTAGATTAGAATCTCTGTAAAGGCAGCCCCACCATACCAACAGTGTCACACAAACAAATTAACGTGGCCCCCGCATTTTATTATTTTGATCCGGCATAAGTTTTTTTTTTCGTCAATAAAAACCTGAATAGATTAAATCTAATATCATATCTTTTAAATTATGGAGTTATTGACGGAGTGATATTGTTATAATTGTGAGTCAATAACCAGATGATTCGAACCCCACTGTACACAAGGTAGCAGTACACTGTAATTATGATAATAAAAATTGTTTAATTAATTAAGGATTTAATTATGATGATAAAAATTGTTTAATTAATTAAGGATTTAGTTTTTGCATATCATAACTACTTGATAGTGTAATTTTATTCTTAATCTTAACATATATTTATTTTTATTACGATATAAATAAATTTTTTTTTTATTGAAGAAGGTTAAAAATAAAATTAATTAATTAAATAAATTATTTAGTCACGAAATTATTGTTTAAATTCACGTACATTAATACAATATTAATTAGCCTACCTGTTTATATTTGCATCTTAAATTATATGGGTGTGAATATTTTTATAGTTTATTTATAGTTAAATTTAAAAAAAAATATTATCTTTAATATATTTATTTTATCTCAATTCAAATCTATTAGAGATATTTTTGATAATTTTTAAAATTTATAATAAATATATTAATTACACATAATTCAAAAAAAATGAAAAATAATAAGCAACCAGATGAATAAATGATTTTACATGACTTTTTATCATATGCACATGAAATAGCCAGCGTGCCTTTTTCAATTTCTCTTTATTTGTAATCACTCATCTTCTTCAACAATTTTCGGCCAATTAGCATTATCGAGGGTATTGTTATGGCAAGGGCGGGGCCAGAAAACTTTTTTAAAAGGGTTGGAATCTAAAAGTTTTATAAGTATTAAAAATTAAAATTAAAAGAGATTAAGGGACACATTAATCATTTAATAATAAAAGTATTATATGTAAAAAAAGGCACATTAAGGCTATAAAAACAATGTATAATTTGGATATTTAAAAAAAAAAAGACACTAATTTTAACGATACATTTTGACATGCAATCTATATTCAATAATTAAAAAGTAAAATCAAAAGATGGCACTAAAAAGATTATATATTTTAAAAATCAAATATAAGAGCGTGGAAAATATTTAAAAAATTACTATTAATATTAAATGATAAAGATTATATAAATAAATAAGACTAAATAAAAAAAGCTTCTAAGATAGTCACTATAAAATATATTATGGCTTTTGGATATATTGTTTTCGTTTTTTTTATATTATGGCTTTTGGATATATTGTTTTCGTTTTATAGACGATAAAAATTGATATTTATATTATCAATATTTATTAAAATCGATATTTAAAAGAAAAAACAATTTCATGACATCTCATAAATCCGATATCATATAATTATACCAATTAATATGTTAATATCTTAAATATTTTATATTATTAAAAACATTTAGTGACAAAGTTTTTGGCATTTTTATGAAATAATTTTTCTTTTTGGCAATTAAATAGAGTTAAAAAAAAGTGAAAAAAATTATTAATTTTTAAAAACTCTTTTTTACGGCATTAATAATACAAAAATTTAAGTTAATTATTTATGAAAAATATTTTTATTATTATCTCTCATGCACTAATGAAATTATTAAGATGTTATGATTTTTAATATTTATTTATATTATTTGTTTTTAAAAGATATAAATTTAATAATTTTTATTTTTTTCATCACACTTTAATAAAAAAAATCATTTTTCAACTTTAATTAATTTTCATAAAAAAAATTCTTAATTCAAAAGCCAAAAAAACATTTTGAGTAAAAAAAATTGGTTATTATTAAAAAATAATAGAAAATATATCAATATTTAAATTAGTTATTAAACAAAACTTTTTATTAATATGTAAAGCTACTTCTAATATACCATTCCTCATCTCATCCTTGTATGCTAACTTATATTTTATTTCAATATCATTTTGTTAACTTGTATTAAATTTCATTCATATACAAAATTTACATCTAAATTAATCCTTAAATTCTTAAAATATAATCTAAATTATTTAAAATTAGCCAATAACTTTAAATGTTAAATAGGTAAACAATTTGGACAAATATATCTACTTGGATAAAATTTTAATGGATCAAGGATTAAATTAAGTAAATTTTTTGTTTTAACGAAATTGTATAGAAATTAATAGTATGATGATGAAATTGGATGGTTATTTTGTACAAGAATTGGATAAAATTTAATAATTTGAGTAACAGTTAATGATACATATAATTCTCATTTTATTGTTATTTTTTTAATTTTTATGAACTCTTTTTGTTACTAAATTGTTTTTTTATGGATTAAGTTTGTTAGTATGAGACATCTATAAATTAATAAATTGCATTGGAGTTTTTTTATCAAAGAGTTAAACTCAAGATACAGTACACACAAATAATCATAAAATTATATATTGCATATCACTTATTATTTATTAGGGGTTTTGGTATACTTCTGAATTTCCTAGCATCATCCTGTGGTAGATCATCTAGTAGAGATGATCAGTGAGAGTGTTATTCTAGCTTGCACTACTTCAAGAGAGTCACCAACAATGTGGCTATGACTGAGGAAAAAAGTCCATGGATTTTGGAGAGTCAAGCTCAACCACAAGGACATCAACAATGATAGTATGTATAGCATCCACGATATTGGCATAGTTGGAGTAGTGATACTATGAAAAGTAGAGTTAATAACAAAAAATTATTCTACCAATATGACTATCCTAAAAAACTGTGGCAAGTAATACTTTTTAAGGTTATAGATGTTTTTACTTGAAAATAGGAGGTATTACAAAATAATGTTTTGGTTTATTTTGCATCATATTATTTTCTTATTGTCATGTATAAGGCTAATATGTTTATCAAAGGACTTAAAGGGAACTACTACAATATATGCTTTTAGCCTCGGTTTTTAACCACGGTTTGATAAAAACCGAGGTTATAATTTATACATATAGCCTCGATTTTATTGATAACAGTGTCTATAAGTTAAATTACAAAAACTATTTAAATATATATAACAACAATTATTAAATAATTATGATTATAATTAAAATAACAGAGTTTTCAATATTAAAATATTATATGTCATTTATTTAAAAAAAATACAAAAAATATTTTACAATTATTTTTCTCTATTATTAATCTTTTATAATATATATATATATATATATATATATCAAATTTTTCCATCAAAATTTTTTTCACTCTTTATTGTACTCTCTTTTTTTACTCTCTTTTTTTTTACATTTTTTTTTCTAATTTTCTAATTAATTTCATTTGGCGCTAATCCCACACGCAAAAATTAAATAATATATATATATATATATATATATATATATTATATTAATTATCCCATCACACTTAACTAATATATATATAATATTAATACGCTTTAAGTTATAATATATATATATATATATATAATATTAGTTACCCATCCAATTCCCCCGACTCAAATCTCCAAAATTGTTTTTGGCGTCCATCAAATCTAGGAGATCTAGGAGCTCACGTAACTTGATTTCTCACAGAGCAGCACCACACCGTAACGCACCTCAAGATATTGTCGACGAACTCCTCCAACAGTTCCTCCTTTCCAACACCTCGCTCGACATTTACAGGAACTCTTTTCCCTAACCTCTCTTCTTCTTTTCTTTCTGTTTTGTTTCTGTTCATATTCCCTTCTTCGCAACTCGACGCCCAACCGTTTCTACTATCGTTGCTGGTGACTCAGCTCCAAGTAAGTATAATACCCTCTTTTTTTACTATATAAAATCATATATGTAATCAAGTTATAAATGGTGAGGATATATGTAACAAAATTAAAACTCAATAGTATTTTCGATAATTTAAATATAATTATTAACAAAATTAATAATTTAAGGATATCAGTTACAATATATAAAAGGTTATGAGTTTTCTTGTTATGTTATAAATTTGGGAATATATTTGATGAAAAATAAAACTTAGAGATTTGTGATAATATCTTTAGTCCCGGATTACTTAACTGTTTATCTAATGCATTATGCTATCACAATCTACATTTTCTGTTTCTTTTCTAGTTTTATGTTGAGCTTTTTAAAACTTTTTTTAGGTTTTTTTTCCTTTTTTTTAAATGAAAAATCTTTGTTTGGGTTTGAGCTACTTGATATATGTTTTTTTCTGTTTTCGTGTTTCTTGGAAAGAGGAAACGAAACCAAAAAAATGGAAGAAAAAAAAGTTATGAAAGAGGCAAGCACCACAAGACCAATATCAGAATTAGTTTAATAGATTCCATCATACACTTCCTATAATATACATCTAACACTTATCAACCATTAGATTTTTTAAAGCAATCTCATCCACATAATTAATTTTAAAAATAATATATATATATATATACACATATAAGATGTATTATAAAATTTTCCAGGTTACTATTATATTGCTTTTAAAAATCGAATAGTCTTCTAGTCGGCTTGTATTAAAATCTATTTTAATCAATCAATTTCCATTTTTTTTATCCAATAGATAGTACTCCATGAATCACCTAATAACTTGGTAGTTTAATTGGTTGAGTTTGCATCTCTCAAAATAAAGGGACCTTAATTGGTTATCAATTGATATTAAAAAAAATAATACTTTCAATTTCATGTCGAAAGTTTCAACCAATATTGTTTGATTTTAAAAATAAATGAAAAGAAAAGTAATCAGTAAGCTATTAGCAACACTATTGGGTAGTCCTTTAGTCAGAAACCAAGAAATAAATATTGTTGTTAAGGGGTGACAGAGAAAGCTTCTATATTAACAAGCCTACTGGACGTTGGATGCTGGTTGTTGGTGCTAGTGCGTTGGTCTTTGTGCCTTTGGCAGTTCTACTGCCTTGATCTTTGGTCTTGGTCTTATTCTTGGCTAGTCTTTGGTCTTATTGCGTTGCGTTGGTACTAATGCTGGTGCTAGTACGTTGTGTCGATGGTGGTGCTCTGCCCTAGTGTTGGTGCTTATTGCTTCTTGTGCGTCTCTGCTAATTGTACTTGTGTATTTTATTTTATAACAAAAGAGTTGTGCTTTTCTTCTTGCTAGGTTTCAGCTTCTGCTATATATTTTGCTATTTTAGTCTTCATTTGAGGTTTTCATTATGACCGCATTTGTGGATCAACAAACCACTTGTTTTGACTTATTTCTATCTATTGATCTACATTATACTTTCATTCGGAGTAATATTGTACAATAAGGTATGTTCTTTGGGGTTGTGAAATGCTTATACACTGTTATTCAATTTCTAAATGATCTCTGTATGGATAACTTTGTTAGTGATCAATTGTTCAATATTGGACTATGTATTATTGGTGTGACTGTTTGTTTTTAGTGTTTTACTTGATGTGTAGTGTGTTCTCTCTCCTAAATACTTCAACTTTCCTTAACCATCCCATAGTTATTTATTGGTAAGCATTAAAACACTTGATTATTGTTGTTAAATTGATTTAAATCTTCCTGCTACTGGTGCTAAGCTATTGGTTCTACTGGTGTTGGCGCTACTGTGCGATGCTGGTGTTGTGCTGCTGGTGCTAGTGGTGAGTTAGTGCTGGTGTTGTGCTGGTGCTGTTGGTGCGTTGTGGTGCTTGTGTTGTGCGTTGGTGTTGCTGATGGCGCTATGCTAGTGCATTGGCGCTCCTAGTGTTGGTAATTAATACTATGTTTTTTTTCATATTTGTAATTAATACTTAAAAGTTAGTTTGTAATACTATGTTTTTTGTGTGTATAATATTGTAATTTATATTGATTTTTAATATTGTAATTACTAATTATTTTTTTAATTTATATATACCATATGACCTCAGTTATTAGAAAAAATCGTGACTATAGGGTATTTTTTTTAATTTATCTACACCCTATTGTCTCTCTCACTTGGACCTCGGTTCTTATAATCGTGATCGTATGTCTATGGTCACGGTTAAATCATATGTGATTCTCTAAGTGACGATAAGGTTTTTAGATCATATGAAAGAATATTTATTATTATTGTTATTGTTATTATTATTATTATTTAATTACAGTTTAATTGTATTTCATAAATTTATTTTATATATAAAGTTAATTTTTTTCAAGTGATATATAGAGTTATACATGCATTTGTAGTCCTGATAACATATTTTTTAATTGTATGATTGTAATAATTGTAGGTCTATTTTGTTAAACTTAATAGATACGTGAGAAGTGTAACCACTGAAAAAATATTTCTTCCATTTGTTTATAACATATTATTTGAAAAAAATAGTAATAAAAAAATCGAAGTTTTTTACTCACAAGGAATCATTTCAATTTAAATTCACGTTGGATGCCCAAACTTTGCTTCAAGCTCATGGATACATTAAAATATATAATAAATATATATATATGTCCAAATACATTCAAGTACCCCTAGTATACATACCCAATCGATTAAAAAGAGGAGAAAATATATATATATATATACCCAATGATTTAAAATCTAGAGGATATGCTCTGAGAGGTTTTCGGGTACCCAGAGTTAGTCGACTAAGAATTAGACACATAGCCTATCAAGCCTGACGTTGGCCAATCATTTTATCAGTCAGAATTGAGCTTTCTTATTCATCAATTCCATCCCATGTGTTTGGATCAAAGGCACCGGCTTAAAATGATAGTTTACAGAGAAACTCTATTTACATCCCATAAAATAAATCCCCTTAATAGTTTTGGGGTTGGGTACCAAGTGATATAATAAAATTAAAAAAGGTGTAAAAAAAGAATAATTCAAAAATCTTGTTATTTTTAAATAGGTACAATTAAATACAAAATGAATATAAATTTCATCAAGTTTATCTAATGTAAATTATTAATAAATAATTTTTTTTAAATAATAAATTTATTATTTTGTCTTTGTTAATCTTTACGTGCATTATATTTCACATTTTAAACATTTTTTTTTCAATAAAAGACGGATGATATATCACTTTATAAAATAAGGTATTAATAATGTATTTTTATATAATTTTGATATTAATCTATATTTTTATAAAAAATTATGGTAACTGATAAACATTTTTTCCTATTGATTTTATAGATTGAAGTATGTTTAAAATGTAATTAGAATTTGCCTTGTTTACACGACTTGGGGTTTTCTTTGTGAAACAATAATGGGCAGAGTTATATTATGCAATGTCAAAGGTTTGTGATCAGGCCCAATTAGTTAATTTTTTATTTTCGCCCTCATAAGTTATTTCATCAATCGAGGATAGGAATAGCTAATATTTTTGGTTTAACCACTGTTATATATTTTTATAAATATTATCATTTCGTATTTTCTCATTTAATATAACAGATCTTATTATACTTATCAATAATATTATATGATATTACAACTTATTTGCTATACATCTCAAAGTTTAAAATTGTATAACATTTTTTTCTTTTTTACCTAACGAAATCAAAGATTTTACAACATTTCATCGTAAACTGTAAAAAGGATTATATACCCAGTAATAACCAACACAACGTACCCAAGAAAGCTAAGAGACTAGCTCCAGAAAAATCAAATGGCCAAAGCCCAAAAAATATTTAACTAAGAAATCATCCAATGATAGCCCGTATTTAACCATTGTGTTGCAAACGTCTTAAAAACACTTAAAAATTCAAGTTTAACTCTAAACCTAAAAACTAGTTTGTGAGTTAGAGTATTGTCCAGACTTATAAAAAGCACTACTCACTAAGTCTTAGCCAATGTAGGACTAAAAATCCTCTCTCCACATCGGCTAGAGTCCGAATATATGGCATAAGGATCAATGGGGGTGAAGGTTACCCAGATTTATAAGCAATACTATTGACTTATTCTTAGCTAATGTGTGATTTAATATCCCCTCCACGTCGATTAGAGTCTGAATTTATGACACAAGGACTGATAGGGGTGAAAAAGCCAAGAATCTAGTTCTGATAACAAATTAGAAACTAAGGCCTAACTCTGAACCAAAAAACAAAATTTTGAGTTAAAAGGTTACCCAAACTTATAAAATAGTATTGTTGTCTTATTTTTGATTAATGTATGACTTAACATTCCCCTCTATAATTTACGACACAAGGACTGATTAACACAATAAACAATACTTTGCTAAGCAGCAAAAACATTTATTAAAGAAAGAATCTGTCAGCAACAAAATCAAATATAAGTTAACAAGATCAACAATAAGATGCTTAAAAAATAACTAAAAAAGAAGCCTCTATGCCAATTGGCTTTTAATATTTTTTTTAAAAAAGCCTCCATGCCCATCCTATTAGAAAACAAGGCATCCATGGCCATCATCGATCTCATGACTCATTTGTTTATTATTGTTAGGATATATTCATGGACCCATAGTTTTTATACAATAGGAGGTCCTTAGACTACTCCTTTAAACTGAACTACGCCGATTTCCTTTCGCCTTCCCCAAGCCTCGAACCTGGGACCTAGTCTTTAGATACCTCAAGTTCTTAAAGGTACTTAAGGGCTAAGTCACGTCTCAGTTGATACCAACCTCTAAGAACCTGAGATACTTAAGGGCTAAGTCCCAAGTTCGAGGCTTTGAAAAGGTGAATAGAATTCGGTGTAACTCAATTTTAAGAAGGAGTCTAAGGATACTTCACTGTATAAAAGATACGGGTCTACAAATATATCCTAACAATTACCATTTCAAAAGTAGATGAATATACTTATGAAGTGTCACATGAAATATAAAAATATATGAATATGACATGCCAAACTTGCATCTAAATATTTCTGAATATGATTGATCACTGAAATGTAATGTTGACGGACTTCAATTTTGGGTTTGTATATATAACTATACCTCTGCTATTTATTCTATGTCATTCAACTGCAATAATTTTATAAGTTTCAATATTTATCCCCCTAAACGTACATCCAAGTCCTGCATATCACAAAATCTAATTGAACAGACAGAGCAAACACAAACCCTAAAATTATTGCCTACCCATTTTACTCCTTCATATATAAGGAATTTTTCTAAAAAGTTTATGTTATGTACCATATCTCTGATGCAGCAAATTAAACCAATATTGGTTCCATTTACCTTAGGTCCTTAAGTACTATTTCCGGTTCCTTTCTAATCAAAAACAAAACATACCAATTAAATTAAATGAAAATAAATACAGCAAAGATGAAAATCACTAACACAAAAGGACGGTCCTTCTATCTATTCAAGAAAATTTATTATGATGTGGTACATTGGGCTATCAAAATTAATACAGTTATTTAAAAAAAAACCATAAGTTATCTATGCTTTACAAGGAGGACAAATAGTACAATTAATGATTATAAATAATAAATAATAACTCTACATTCAATGTTTTAAGGACGTAAAGTCTTCTCATCATTATTCATGGTTTTTAAGATATATTATGATATTGATATTTCAATTTAATAACATTTAGTATAATTTAAAATATTCTAATATTAATATAATTAAAAAAAACGAATAATTAATAAGAATTGAAAAATTAAAATAATATATAACCCCTCTTCTCGACCAGTTGAAATTAATGATTTGCTTTGATCTCTTTTTATCTTTGTCCCGGCGATTTTGAAAATTTGAAGCTTAACCGACAGTCTGACACCACGAATTTTACAAGACGATTCTATATTTATTTTGCTCGTACCATTTGCAACGTTCTGAGTCTCACCGGCCAGCTGCGCAAAGCACAAGAAAGATGTCCCAAATCGAATTCACCTCTTAAAATATTGCAATGACCTTCTCTACACCTTCAATATACCGTATATACCCCTTTCTTCAGGCCTTTTAATGACGGGTGTTGGGTAGTTATTTAATTTAAATAATTTTATTCACGTAATTATTTAGATTAAATATTAATATTTTTATTATTTTTTATATTTTTATGAATACAAATTATTTATTTTAATAAATTATATAATTAAAAATAATTACTTAATAAAACTAATATTAACTATATTATAAGATTAAAGTTATATTTTTAAAAAGTCACGTGATCCTTTATATTTAATTAAAAATTACGAGAATACCATACTTATTTCGTGTACCTCGATACCTCTTTTTCTCTTTTAAAAACCCACCAATTTTTCATTACAATGTACTATTATTACTGCATTAGTATCTTTAGCTCTGTTTTCTCTCCGATGGAAACTCTTTCTAAACAAAGCCAAGACCATAATATCAATAGCAATGATACCTTCTCATCAACTTTACTCCTGAACAACATAGGTTCAACTTTTTCAAAACTTTTACACCAGTTTTTTCTCATACTTGTAACATCAATTGAAGCTTTATTTATCCTACAAAAGTATACACCCATTTTCCATTTCTTTGTCCTCTCTACTTTTGTCCTTTTCTTCATTCTCAAGTCTCACTCTTCAAAGACTAGTCCTGTCTATTTAGTAAACTTCTCGTGTTTGAAACCCCCATGTTTTTGGAGAGTCCCTTTCTCTTCATTTCTTGAAAATGCCTCTATGATTGAACTTTTTGACAGTAAAAGCTTAAGTTTCATGGAAAAGGTACTTACTTGTTCTGGACAAAGTGAAGAAACTTATCTCCCTCCTTCATTACACTACATTCCACCAGAAACCCACTACCAAGAATCCATCAAAGAAGTCCATATGGTACTATTTCCCATAATCGATGATCTCTTGGCCAAAACAGAGCTCTCTGTTTCCGATATTGATATATTGATAGTTAACTGTAGCGGATTTTGTCCCTCCCCTTCTCTCTCTTCGATTATCATTAACAAATACGCAATGAAAAGTGATATCAAGAGCTACAATATCACAGGAATGGGCTGTAGTGCTAGTGCTCTAAGTATCAATTTGGCTCAGAATCTTCTCAAAGTTCATAAGAACTCTAATGCCATCATACTTAGCACAGAAATATTATCCACAGGTTGGTACTCAGGCCACGAGCAATCGAAGTTGATCCTTAATTGTCTCTTTCGAATGGGTAGTGCGGCAATTTTACTCTCAAACAAAAAAGAAGCGAAACAACTGGCAAAATATAAGCTGCTTAAAACACTGAGAACACAGAGAGCCTCTGACGACAAGGGTTATTATTCGGCCATTCGTGAAGAGGACTCAAATGGAAAACTTGGAGTTACCCTACGGAGGGATTTACTTCAGGTCGCCGGAGAACTTATCCGGTCCCATGTAACAGTTCTGGGTTCGTCGATTTTACCTTTCATGGAGAAAGTGAGGCATGGGGTTTCGATATTCAGAAGGAGATTCGTCAACAAGTCTGCGGATATTTATGTGCCAAATTTCAAGAGTGTGATACAACATTGTTGCTTGCCGACTTCAGGAAGAGCAGTGATTAGAGAGATTGCTAAAGGATTGAAGCTTGGAGATAGAGATATGGAGGCTGCTTTGATGACATTACATAGGTTTGGAAACCAATCCTCTTCTTCGCTGTGGTATGAGTTGGCTTACTTGGAAGCTAAAGACAGAGTGAAGAAAGGTGACAAAGTTTGGCAGCTTGGTATGGGTAGTGGGCCTAAATGCAACAGTGTTATTTTAAAATGCTTGAGGCCCATAATTGGTGAGTCCAAGAATGGACCATGGGCCGATTGTATCCATCGTTATCCAATTGTAATTGATGATTAAATAGCCCAATTTGTTGTATCTGCTCGATATCATCTTTATTTACTTTTGAGTTAATTAATGGTTAATTAAAGCTTCAAAATAATTCAATGTATATCATCTACAATAAAATACAAATAGTGGCATCTATCTTCATCATCTTCTTCATTAGGCATACAAGTTCTGGTCTTCTCTTATGAGTGATGAATTTGATTTAGCGTTAATATCTCTAAAATTAGCTACGTGATTGTTTAGTTATTCCAATCCCATAAAGAGTTTGACTGAGCTACGACCCAAATAAAATGTTGTGAAATAACTTAAAACTGGAGTCTACTTTAGCATAATGAGGAATGCTAAGTGTATTTACATTTTTACACACTTTATTTATTATTTATATATACATACATGCTTTACTTTTGAAATGATAATGTACTTAAAAAGTAAATACAAAATTTATACATTTATTTTCATGAAAAATACAAGTACTTAACAGTATTTCTATATTTATTGGTGTTACATCTTCACTTTAAGTGCCTATTTTTTTATTTATTTTTATAGATTTATAATGATTAATAAAAATATTTAATTTACTCGTGACATGCTTAAAATGTGTAAATGAAAAAAAATACAAGTAAAAAAATAACATCTCATATATCATATATCATGCTGTTGAAATTATAATAACCCCTGACATGCTTAAAATGTGTTAGTGAAAAAAAAAATACAAGTAAAAGAATAACATCTCATATATCAAATATCATGCTGTTGAAATTATAATAACCCATGTCATGCTTAAAATGTGTTAGTGAAAAAAAAAAGATGGAGGAAATTGATATTTTTAGAAGTAAAGAAATTTAATTACGGTAATTATAAAAATAATTCAAGAAATATGGTAACAAAAAAATGAGCGTAAAAAGTTATTGCAAGTTGTCACAACAGGCAAACAAGATAACATGTTCACGTTGAAAGCAGCAGCGTACCCAGGGCAGCTTTTAATTAATACAGGTGCCCAGCAATTGGAGATGCTCTAGTTGAGGGTTGAGCGGACTGACTAGGCTGTTGAGCAGTAAATATGAGAGAGAGCGAAAATTAATTATGTTGGAATTTTTGGGACCCATTTTCCCATCTATATCTATATTTTAATTTATAAATTTATTTTAATAAATTGAAATATAATATCTTATTAATTTTAAATAGATTTAAATGATTAGTGAAATCATAAAAATTATAAATAAATTAAATAATATGAAGTATGATAAAAAAAAATTTATTAATAATTTATTCATCTACTAATAATAATTTATATTATGCAAACATCACTTTAATAACTGGTTTTCAGTTCATTCCGGCCCTCATTATCTTGCATAAGTTCATTCTTATTTTTAAAGTATTACTCAAGTATAAACTTATTTTTTAATTATAATTTAATTTTATTATCATTTAAAATTAATCAAAAAAAAAAATAAATGATATTTTTTTTATAAAATCATAAATTATAATTTTTCTCAATTTTTAAAATATAAAAATAAAATAAAAATTAATTTTATCGATATTTTATAACAATATAATTAAATTATATATATATATAAATAGTTAATATAAGTATATTTTTAGAATAAGCAAGCGACCCTACTTCCTAGCAGTATTTTTCTGTTTTCTTAAAGCTTTATTTGGTTAAAAAAAAATAAAAAGTAATCGGCATGCAAAACCACAACATTATCTTTTTAGTAGATATCGGCGTTTTTTGTTACTCTGACTCGTCCATTTGTCTTGTCATATTGATATCGGTATGAACATGGATGGATGTTAGTGAAGGTTAAGGTAAGCCGAAGTCCGGTTCATTTTTTAAACAAAATTTGTTTATATTATATATATATATATATATATATATAATTATATTATTTTTAAAATTAATTAAAAATTTAAATTCCAATAAATTTAGATTAAAGCTTCAATTACATGTATCAATAATATAATTATTTAAAAAAATAAAAAAATCAAAATAAATTACATAAAAATGTAATACAAAACTTCATCTAAATATCAAATAATATCATTTTTTCAATAATGTTACATCTTTTACTCTCTTTTATTCTTTTTTTTTTGTTTTTTTATTATTTATTTTTATATTTTTGAATAGGTAAATAAAATCTCTAATATATATATATATTACTTATTTTGTTAGTATTTTTTATCTTTATAATTGTATAGTACGTAATAATATAATATTTTATAAACTAATTTGATAAAATTTAATAGTATTTATATTTTATTTATAATATTAATATATTTTATTATTAATTAAAATAGTTATTATATAATCGAATATTTTTATAAAATAATAAAATTTTGGCTCGGTTATTAAGTATGATACGACATCGGTGTAACATATTAGTAAAAGATGTGTCCGGGACAATTTTTTATTTTTTTTACATGATGGAGTAAAAAAACCGATAGCGAAGTTTTTGAAAAATCCGGCAGAGATAAGGAAGACGAAATTAAAATAAAAAATAAAATAAAGAAATAAGGAAGGAAAAAAAGTACATGGAAACGCTGAAAATACGAGATGAAAAAGAGAAAAAGAAAAAGAAAAGTAGAGCCGAAAAAGAAGCCACAGTGGCGGAGAAGGAAAGAAGTTAAATTTAATGTTTAGTTTATTGGAATGGGGCTTATGAGCTAGGCTTTTTAGTATTCGTGAATGTATTTTTTTTTAAATATATAAACAATTAATTAACTATTTTTAATTAGATATAAATATTTTTTCAATTTTTTCTTATCAATTAACCAAAAGTTATTTCATTATATTTAAGTCTTTTTTGTTTAAAAATTTAAAATTTTATATTCATGATTAAATATTTTAAAATTTAAAGTTTAATAAATTTAATATTTAGACATATATCCGTTTTCAATATTCATATTCGAGTGAGTTTGAATAACAAAGCTTATTTTATTACATAACATCATAAGCAACCCCATTAACAGTTGAAGTATTTTTATGTAATGTAGTTTGATATTAAAAAAATATATATATATTGTTTCCTCTTTAAGTTAAATAATATTTTTTTGCTTTTACAATTTTTATAAAAGTTAATGGGTCCAATATAATTTTACTTGATATCAGTAATGCAAATAGAAATGCCAGCTGGCTTGAGATGTATTGGTTTCCCTATGTGTGTTAAAAACAGAAAATTGGGATTTGATAACTATTGATACAATTTTAATAAATGTCAAATTTATTCGCTCTGTAAATAACATAACTTAATAATTATTATAATTTATGTTTTATAATTAAATAATTAATTTTATAATTTATAATTTTTTATAAAAAAAATTAAAAATCACTTACAATTTATTTGATAATACTTTATATTTTTATTTACTTTTTCAAAAATATAAAAAAAAATTATTATTATTTACAAATTTTATATTTTTAATCATATTATTCTAATACTTATTAATATAAAAATAAGAAAATTAAAAATTAAAAATCTAATCCAAAATCTTATTTTAAAATATTTATAAATTGATTACTTAAAATATAAAATTAAAATTAGAAATCATTATCAACGATCGAAAAATCACTTAAAAAAATAAAATAATTATCAAACAAGCGTATATTAATCATTAACTTTTGAATAAATGTGATTATTTAGTAAGAAAGAAAACTAAAAAAAAAGTTAAAATCGTTATCAAAAATTTAGTAATTTATCTTTACACATGCACCGCTTATTCCAAATAAATTAAAAATTACTTCCCGTTATTAACAATGTGATTATTATTATTTTTTTCAAATGTGATTATTTTTTTTTTTTCAAATGTGATTATTTTAGTCAGAAAGGAAAAGAAAAACAACAACTTTTGTTAATAAAAAATTAAACCGGAATCGTCTCCCTATGCCACTATAATTGAAAAAGAAGCATAGGTAGGTTTGGAATAGTAAGTTTGGTCGAGTGAATTACACAAAAAGGTAAAAATCTTATGGCTATGGCTATTGAAAGAAAATTAATTCAGAAGGCTGTTGATTTTTATTTTTTTTTGGTAAATCGTCGTCCTAAATTATCAATCTTGTAAACTTAATTTAATATGTCTAAATTTAATTATAAATTATGTGTTTTATTCTTTTTATTTCAATCAAATTAAAAATAATATATATATATATATATATTTAAAAAATGTAATAAAATTGATAAAAAAATTAAATATTAATTTTAAAAAAATATAAAAATATTTTAAATATAAATTATTTTATTAAAATATTTATAATTAATTTTATTATATTATCATCAAATAATATACATATTAATTATAATACAATATAATTAGATTTAATTTATTCTGTATGTTATACCAAATATACCGGATGCATATTATATATATGTCCAGAAATAATTGATTAATCTTACGATAAGTCAATTGGCGAAGAAAGAGAAAGTTAACAATGGAAAATAAAAATTATTCATTATAAGTTTTTATGTTTTTTATAAATTAGGCGAGAGAGAATTATAAATTAAAAAAAAGTAAGTTTTAATGTTTTAATAAATAATTATTTAATATATTAGATATAATTATGGTATAACTTAGAATATAAATAATTAATATATAATTATATATTTTCTATCTCTCTTACCATTGTGTTAATTGATATGAAATATTATATTGATCAAATATCTATTAATAATTATTTATTAGATCAAGATTTTTAATAAAAATACATATAAATTTTATTTTCATATTTTTGAGTAAAATTAATATGTAAAAAAATATAATTTATATATTATATTTAAAAAATAATACAAATAAAAATACAGTGGGAGTGTTTCTCAAATTTTCTCTACCTTTGATTTTCCTTTTTTAATAATATTACTATATACTTTCACTTTCAAGATCAATGACATGCATCGTAATAAATGAGTAAAGTTTAAACAAAGGTAAATTCGGCGTACACTTGTTTCAATCAATTTCTCTGCTCTAAAAGTGGGAAAAAATTATTAATATCTCTGTTTTTATTCCTTCTCCAATAATAAAGTATTTTAATCACCTATGTACTCATTAGATAGTACCAAGAGAGATAGAAATGATTCAAAATATAGAATATTGAATAGTATGTTTCAATAAAATGTTAATTGATATTAATATAATTTTAAAATTATAGAGTCTATTCCTATTAAAAAAAAATTTGTAACTTTTTTCAATAAAAAAATAATATAATTTTTTAACTACTATTAAGAAAACAACGATGAAATAACGGAAGAGATATTTTTTTATTTTAAAAAAAAATTCCATTTACAATAATTTATTATTTAATAAGTTATATAATGAAAAATTCAATTATCTTAATTAATTAATTAATTGAAAGATGAATTAATAGGTTTATAATTTAACATTTTTTTAGCAAAATATTTCCATCTTCGGTGGTACTAAAATGTGACCTCAGGCTTCCTGTGACAGGGGACCGCGAGAACATATTCATAATATATCACATGCCAAAAAAAAACCCCATCTCTATATCACATTTAAGTCTTTCCCTCTGATTCTTAATAAAAGTAAAATCCTAATTACTCAGCTGATACAACCAATCCACTTTTTCAAATTCTACTCTGATTACCGACTTAGTTGCAATTCAACGCTCTTCTCTGTACCATCTTGATAACTAAAATTGGACTGATAGATCAATAGACCAAAACCTAGCCATTGGAAAACGCTGCTTAAAGATAATACAGAGAGTAATATAAGCAATAAGCACAAAGCATATTAACTGCTTCTGATACTACTTCAGTCTTCATTCTTAAATGTTATCTACTCAGAACAGCATTCATAGAAACTACCAACCATCTTAATTACCAGCACATATAACATGGCTTAGTAAACATCCTTCTCCTCTGTGCTTATTTCCCAAAGTCCCTTTATTTTACTATTCATCTTGTCCACTATTTCTTCTTTTTATTCTTCATAATATCATTTCTTGCCTATAGGATATATATACACATAAAAAATAAAAATCATTTCTTGCCTGAAAATGGCTGAAAATCCAAAAAAATTGTTGGTTTTATTCCTCCTCACAATTTGCCTATTGTTCAATACTGTCCTATCTGTAAAAACCCAGATACCAAAGAAGACTTATGTTATCCAAATTGACAAGGCAGCGAAGCCAGACTCATTCTCCAATCACCTTGAGTGGTACTCATCGAAAGTAAAATCTGCTGTCCGTAAGGTGCAAGAAAATGAAGGTGAAGAGGAAAATGAAGAGAGGATAATTTACAATTACCAGACTGTTTTGCATGGAGTTGCAGCCAGATTGAGTGAAGAAGAGGTTGAGAGACTAGAAGAACAAGATGGTGTGGTGGCCATATTTCCAGAGACAAAATACAAGCTCCATACAACTAGGAGTCCCTTGTTCTTAGGCCTCGAACCACATGACAGCACCAGTGTGTGGTCTCAAAAACTTTCTGATCATGATGTCATAATTGGAGTGCTGGACACTGGAATTTGGCCTGAAAGTGGGAGCTTCAATGATACTGGTATGAACCCTGTGCCAGCTCACTGGAAAGGAGCCTGCGAGACAGGCCGTGACTTTAGAAAAAGTCATTGCAATAGAAAAATTGTGGGTGCAAGAATATTCTATCGTGGATATGAAGCAGCTATTGGAAACATTAGTGACCAAAATGAATACAAATCACCTAGAGATCAAGATGGGCATGGAACTCATACTGCGGCTACAGTTGCTGGCTCACCAGTTACTGGAGCAAATCTCTTGGGTTATGCATATGGGACAGCCAGGGGTATGTCCCCTGGTGCCAGAATTGCAGCTTACAAAGTCTGTTGGGTTGGTGGGTGCTTCAGTTCTGATGTTCTTGCTGCCGTTGATAGAGCTGTGGCTGATGGAGTAAATGTCCTCTCTATATCCTTGGGTGGTGGAGTTGCTTCTTACTATCATGACAGTTTGTCAGTAGCTGCTTTTGGAGCAATGGAGATGGGAGTTTTTGTCTCGTGCTCGGCAGGGAATGGAGGGCCAGACCCAGTCAGCCTCACAAATGTATCGCCCTGGATCACCACAGTTGGTGCAAGTACCATAGATAGAGACTTTCCAGCCACAATAAAACTGGGAAATGGAAGGACTGTGAGTGGAGCTTCCCTCTACAGTGGACGAAGAATGCTATCAAGAAACAAGCAATACCCTGTGGTGTACATGGGCAGTAATTCAAGCAGTCCTGAACCAAGTTCTTTGTGTTTGGAGGGAACTTTAGATAGGAGCACCGTTGCGGGTAAAATTGTGATATGTGACCGTGGACTTAGCCCTCGAGCACAGAAAGGTCAGGTGGTGAAAGAAGCAGGAGGAGTAGGCATGATTTTGGCAAATACAGCTGCAAATGGAGAGGAATTGGTTGCAGACTGTCACCTTCTTCCAGCGGTTGCAGTAGGAGATACTGAAGCAAAATCAATCAAGCATTATGCTTTGACAAATCCAAAAGCAACTGCAAATCTAGCATTTCTTGGAACTAGGTTGGGAATTAAGCCATCTCCAGTAGTTGCAGCATTTTCATCTAGAGGACCGAATTTTCTCACACTTGAAATTTTGAAGCCTGATTTGATAGCACCAGGGGTGAACATTCTAGCTGCTTGGACTGGAGACCTTGGACCATCAAGTTTGCCAACCGACGGCAGGAGAGTGAAATTTAATGTATTGTCAGGTACATCTATGTCATGCCCTCATGTGAGTGGTATTGCTGCTTTGCTTAAGGCTAGGCACCCTGATTGGAGTCCTGCAGCCATAAAATCTGCCCTGATGACAACAGCTTATGTTCATGACAACAAACTTCAACCTCTTAAAGATAACTCAACACCATTGCCTGCAATCCCATATGATCACGGAGCTGGGCATATAAATCCAAAGAAAGCTCTTGACCCAGGTTTGATATATGACATTGAGGCTCAGGATTATTTTGAATTCCTCTGCACACAAAATCTAACTCCTATGCAGCTGAAAGTATTTTCCAAGTACTCAAATAGGAGTTGCCAGCATTCTTTGTCCGGTCCAGGAGACTTGAACTATCCCGCTATCTCAGTTGTCTTCCCAGAGAAGACATCCATTTCTGTCTTGACAGTTCACCGTTTTGTGACGAATGTTGGTCCTCCAGTTTCAAATTACCATGCTGTTGTTTCACCTTTTGAAGGTGCTTATGTTAAGGTAAAGCCACAAACCCTGAATTTCACAAGGACAAATCAAAAGTTATCTTACAAGGTCACCTTCACTACAAAAGCACGAAAAACAGCTCCTGAATTTGGAGGTTTGGTTTGGAAGGATGGAAAACACAAGGTGAGAAGCCCAATTGTTGTAACATGGCTTACACCAATATAAACTATTCTCAGGATTTTGGACATGTCAGTCTCCGTAGTTTTTTATTCTGCAATAAGAAAATTGTACGAAATTCAATCATTTTTACTTCATGAAATGATGAACCTGAAGAAATTAATGTTTGAAGAAATAATCAGAGGAAGAAATAAACGTTTTATTAATCTAATTTCTTGATTTGTATCGGATATTTACATTGTTTATATGACAATCTTAATTCTTATTTCGCGTGTGATTGAATTGTATGATTCTGACTTGATTGGTAAGTAGCAGGTTAATATATTGGAAAAAATGTTTAGCGTCGGTCATTGATTGTTGAATTGTGTTTGCGATGTTTGTTGAATTGGCAGCTCACGCGAGTTGGTGCATGGATGCTTTCGTAAAACATCTGCTTTCTGTGAATCTTCGATATGAGGCTAACTTTAGTGAGGATGTCGGCCGATTGATCTTCGACTTGATTTTTGGCAATTCGATGAATTTTCTTCTAACTTTTCTTTAATAAAAAATCTATCAGCTTAATGTTTTGTCTGATCGTGTTGAAGCTGGATTATCTTGTGATATCGCATCTTTGCTTTATTGTCGCAAAATAACTTAATTGATTAACTTTCGCGGGATATGTCAAATCTTTTAAGAGAGATTAGTATGCATAGCTGAGTGCCATTCCTACGTATTATTTCGGCCTACTGTGACTTGAGCAGACCCGCAACGTGTTGTTTAACACTTACCGTATTCTGGATTTCCCACATAAAAGTGAAGTAACGATGTAGATCGTCTATCGTTTATTGATCAAGCGCCAATCAGCGTCGGTATATCTTGATTCTAGAAAAGCTACGAGTTAGTGAGCAATCTTTCTTTCCAGGGCTTGATTTTAAATATCTCGAAAATGCGAATAAGCGCGTTACGTATGTTGTTATAGGGATTATCGTAAATTGGTGGACAATACTTAAAGCGTAAGAGCGGTCCTGGTCTTGTGTGTGCCAAATACATCAACCTTAGCAAGCCTTTGGTATCTTTCTTTGTTTGTTGGAACTTGATCAACTTGATACATAACTTTAATCCTTCCTCTTGGTGTATTAAATTTGGTTGACATCTTGTATCTGGGTTTCTTTTAATAAATCTAAAGCATCTTTCTTTGAGATAAGAAAGATTCATTCCTTGATCGAGAAACCTCGATCGAAAATATTTTAAGGAACGAGGTCTTTCATTTGAATTCTTTGGATAAGTAAGTTTGTAAGCGCTTTCCTTTCTTGAAAGTCGTTTAAACATTCTTGTTCTATCATATCATGTATACTGATAAGTGCGGTGATCTTACCATACCTTTTTAGAAATAAAGTATGGTCACGAATTGCTTTGCTTGTAGCCAAATGCCTTTGACCTTGTGACACCCGAAACCGTACTCTTGGGGATTGTTTGATCAATCTGATGATTTTTAATTTGCACCTTTTCTCCATGGATTGTGGATTTCTTGATTCACTGGTGGTAAATCCGTGTAGACTTCTTCAATTAAATCTCCGTGTAGAAAGGCATTTTTACATATTGATATAATGTGCGTCTAAATTTGCGGTAGAGATACGAGACCCGAAACGGTGTTAATTTTGGCTACGAGGTGCAAATGTTTACGTATAGTCGATCCCGTATGTTTGAGTGTATCCTTTTGCCACCAATCTTGCTTTATATCGTTCAATCGTACCATACGCGATATTTTCTTGAAAAAATCCATCGACGTCAACAATTTTCTTTGTTGGTGGGCGATCAACAACTCGAGTTCTATTTATTTCTAAAGATTTTAGTTCTTCGTTAATAGCATCTTTCCATTTTTGGTCGGCTAAAGCTTCTGTAGCTGTTAGGAATAGATCTGACGAGATAATTGATTCACAAATGATCGTTTGATTTTGACAAGCGATGTTTAGACATATAGTTACTCATGGGATATTTGACTTTACTAGAAATCTCGGGGTTAATACGTGGCTTTAGGAATACCTCTGTTGGGGCGTGATGGAAGTATTTTTACGGTTGGTTCAATAGTTGGAACATCCTGCGCAAACGATTGGTTAGGTATATCAATGGCGGTTTGTGGAGAAGGAATCTCGTACTCGTTTAGTGGTAGTAAGGAACTTCAGCGATGATCTTGAATTTGATGAGGACTTGATTCCATTTCCGCTTGAGTCTTGTACATATTGAGAGTTATTACCATCCCGAATTCAAGTTATTTGTATTTTCCTCGCATATAATTTGTCTTTCTTCGTAAGGAAGCAATTTATATGTAAAGTCTAATTTGACATGGTTGTACTCACTGAAATTCGGGTGTAGAGGAGAAATACATTGTATCTTCGTGAAAAATAACATCCGTAGTAGTAATCATTTGTTTTGTAGGAGGATGGTAACAGGTACCTACTTTTTGTTGTATGGCATATCCTTAAAAACCTGACGTATTGCTCGTGGATCAACTTGCTCTACGTTGTTGTTTATGTAGGTGTACAAGTATGCCCACATGACGAACCACGAGGAGGTAGATTGGGAACATTTGGTGCAGCAATTGCTTCGGTGATGGCTTGTAGTGGTGTTTGGAAGTTAATGGGGCTGGAAGGTAGATTGATTAAATATGCGGCCGAAGTAATTGCTTATCCCGATAAGATAATGACATATTAGGCTTCGATCAATGAGCACGGAATGACTTTACAAGTGTCGATTTTTCCTTTCTGTGACTCCCGTTTTGTTGAGGTGTATCAACACGTAGTAGTTTGATGAATAATGCCTTCGATTGAAGATATTCTTGAAAAGCTCGAGAACTTTTTATATTATATAAATTTATCACTTAACTAGAACTTGGATTTGTGTTTTATATTGAGTCACGAACCATTTTATGAAATTTTCTAAATAAGAAGTTTACCTCCTTTTAGATTTCATTAAGCAGGACCAGTCGTTCTCTTAAAATCATCGATAAATGTAACAAACCAACGTGATCCTCCCAACGTGGGAAACTTTGGAAGGACCGAAATCATCGAGAATGTATAACCGTAAACGGAGATGGACTTTTATTTAAGGTTACGAGAAATGAGAGCGATGACTTTTTGCTAGTTCACGGACATCGCACTTTAAAGTAGAAAGATCTAAGCTCGAAAATAAACTTGGAAATAATTTTTTCAAATATCGAAAGAAGCGTGACCCGTCTTAATGCCGTAGCCATATATTTGATTCATCCTTGTTAGAATCCGATTCTTTACCAATGCATGTTTTGTTGAATCCGAGTCCAAATAATACGAGGTTTCGCTAACACCCGCGACGATCGTTTGCTTTGTTTGAATGTCCTTGAACACCACGAAAAGTCGGGCGAAAAAATAACAAAACAAGATAAAGCGGTGGTTATTTGAGAAATAGATATAAGGTTATACTCTAAGAGAACAACTAATCTTGAGTCTAAATTCAAAGTCTTAGTGAGAGACAAAGATCTTTCCCGATAGTAGGGTTGTGTTACCGTTAGCGGTCTGCAGGTTTTGTGTGAAGATGGTTTTGAGATTTGTCTAGAATCGAATGTCGTATGATCAGTTGCACGAATCAATTATCCATGTATTATTAAAAGCAGGAGAAAAAACTTTAAGCATCTTACCAACGTGTCTTTGAGGAGGTTACTGACGCGTGATCCTTTGTTGTTTCGGCAATGGTGACGGTAGAACATCTGTCGTGGATTTTTCTTCAGAGAGTCACGGTTGTGATCGCTTGATCGGGATATCCGATTCAAAACATCGTTCTTTTGTATGACCCTTTTGATGACAATGGGTACGTTTAAATGATGATTTATCGATCCGCCTTCGTTCTTGGCGATTGGAAAAAGAACGATTTTTAGATATCATGGCGGAAGCGTCGGCATCTCTGATTTTTCCTTGATGAGATTGACGTACTACCTCGTCGAATCGGGAATATGACAACCTTAAATGCAGGATAGTTTCTTTTCGCAAAATTTACTTCCGAACACCTTTCAGGAACTCGTAAATCATCCCAATCAGCGAGAAAATATGTATCCTTAGTGCTTTCAACGGACTCTTGATATGATATTAGATCGTAGAAGGGTCTTTCACTGACCACGCTTTATCCGATGGTCTAGCTCTTGGAAAATTTCGATTAACTCTACCGTATACTCACGAAAGTGATTTTCCATTTTGTCTAAGAAGTAAAGGCTTTTGGTTTAAGATAAATACGTAATTAAATCAACTTCCATTAATAGAATGCTTTAGCGGTACCAATTTCAAGAAGCGATGGGTATGCGTAAATATCGACTTCATGATTTACGGACTTCGTTAGCGTAAGTAGCCATCTCTTCACTTTTTGATTTTCTGCATACCACTTGTTATAATTGTTTGATGTTTTTTAGGGTTGCAAATTTTTGTCGTGAATATAAGAGAGTTTTTCTCTCTGCCGATATGCATTTCTATTATTTGAGACGAACATCATGGTAATTAGTCGTTAAGAATAATTCGGACATTAAACACGCCCAGGTGAAAGCAGTTGGCCTATATTGGACAAGCCGGATTTGATTGCTCAATAGGTAATGAAATTATACCTACTGTAAATGATATTATGGTAACGAACTAGAAAATGGTGTAATAATTTTAGGGCTAAAGAATATATATATATATATATATATATTTTTTTGTGTTTTTTTAATATATATTTATACTAAGCGGATAAAAACCATAAAACCCGAATCAAATTTGGTTTAAAAAACTTGAAAAAAAATGAAGCAGGACGGTGGTAGAAATCGAGCAGGAAAAAAAAACCAGGTTTGGACGCTTTAAAATAGACCGAGCAAATTGAAATATAAACTGTGTGAACAAGCGAGAAAAGGGTTCAAGACCGTGGCCGGACAACTGGCCGAGCAATGGAACGACGGACCACCGGCTGCATGGCCGGACCAGACAGCGGCTATGGCCGAACCCGAACCGAACCGAACGAGAGCCAGGATGACACGACGTCATCTTGACCTCAGACGGCGCGTGGGCGCGTGGGGCGCGTGTCTGACTCGCCCTCAGCCGGGCGGCGCGTGAGCGTGGGCGCGTGGATGGTTTTACGCTATTCTGTTTTTACCAAAATGTTGAAATTGTGTTTAGGAAGTATGTCTGGTAAAATTAGGTGGGAGAAATCTTTGCTTAAAAATTGATGTTTGTAATTAATATTTGTAAGGGTGTTGGAATGAAAATTTTTTCGGTAGAAAAAAATATTTTCGGATAAAGAAATCTCTGTTTTTAGAGAACAAGGGTTTCAAATTTGTATAAAGCAACGACACAGCTACGATACCATGAAGAAATTAATGTTTGAAGAAATAATCAGAGGAAGAAATAAACGTTTTATTAATCTAATTTCTTGATTTGTATCGGATATTTACAATGTGTAAATACACAAACACTAATTACAATTTCTGACCACAGCATTGAATTGTATGATTCTGACTTGATTGGTAGGCGCCGTGTATATTGGAAAAAATGTTTGGCGTCGGTGCAGTGATTGTTGAATTGTGTTTGCAGTGTTTGTTGAATTCAACAGAACTTCCTCTGTTTATTTGAACTCTCAACATTAAAATACAACTGAAAAGAACTATCATTTTCATTGTGATATTCATTTCTAAGCATGTTTGCAATTTATTCGTTGTTTAGAATACTCGGGACTAGAAAACCAATTCCCATATGGTGAATTGAACAAGCTTCTCACATTTCACCAATTCCATCAGTTATAAACTTATAGTGGTTCTGTTAATGCAATTTGAAGACCTTGTTGAGTTTATGTAGCTTGAATTTTTGATAAAGTAAGCATTTCATCACGGCAATGACAAGTACATTAAATGACCGGAAGAAGACCATATTCTCCTAATGAGAATTTGACATTCCTATGTTACTTATGTAAGTTCCTACTACATTGCAGAGGAAGAAAATAAAAATGGTAGGTGCAACTACAAATATTAGGTGCAATCACAAATGTTACGTGCATCTAATATTGATATGCAATTTTGTCTATAAATAAATAATGTCTTTATCTCATAGATACATCAACACACCAAACTAAGAATAGAAGTAAAGCAAAATCAAATGAACAATTTACTTTAAAGACAATAGTATTGTGTGTAAGAAAGTGAGAGATAATATCTTAGAAAAATATTGGGATATTTTTCTAAACTGGGAGTGACAAAATAGTGAGTTTGGGAAATACTTGTGTGACATTATTTTAGATTTATTTCAATTTGTTGTATTGTCTCTCATTTTGTATCTATTAATTTTATTAGTAGAAGAAATATTTTTGAAAGTTTGTCCCGTGGACTTAGCCTAAATTAAAGGGTGAATTACGTTAAATTTCCGGTGTTATTATTTTACTCTGTTAAATTCATTTTATTTTTTACCCGTTATAACCAATAGCTTAATGCTTATATGATGAAACATAAAGCATGAAGTATGGTAGGAAAGGTAAAAAACTTAGACTAAAATAGATTGTGTATAGGCAAACTTGAAAAGAAGTAACAAGCACATGAAATTTTTTAACTCGAAGATTAAATAGGTGTTATAAAGCTACTTAATTTAAGGAGCAAATTAAGGAGCAAACACATGGAGCAAACATATGGAGCAAACACATGGAGCAAAACAAGGAGCTTAATTCAATGAGCAATTTAAGGAACCATTAATTTAAAGAGTAATTCAATGAGTGAATTTTCATATAAATAGATGTGTAATTGTAATGAATTAATCATCCAAAGTGTTCATTCCAATTGAGAGAAAAGCTTTTGTGAGAAAAAATTGAGAGTAATTTTCTTGGGTGTAATTGGGTTGTGAGTTGTGAGTGTTGTAAACACCTTGTGTAATTTCTCCCCTTTCAAGAAAAGATCAACAGCAGTCCGAGACGTAAGAAGATTCGTCAACTCCGTTTATCAAATTTTGTGTGTTATTTTTCTATTCTTGTTTTCTCATAAATCTGACTTATCGGAAATTTGCGTTATTTCCCCACAATAGGAACATTAAAAAGTTGGAACTTTAGACCAAGAAAACATTAAAGTCACCGACAATAAAGATACTTAACTGTGTTGTAAACTCTAACCATAATCCAAAACCTCAAACAAGTAGAAAATGTATTTTCTTAAACTAGTATGTTATCAGTCTACATGCCTAACAGGCTAACACATCAGAGAAAGAGGCTTCGCTCAATGATGTCACATTTGACTGAAAGCTAGCATCAAGCATAACAATTTAATGAAGCCACAAAATAATATGAATGTCCTCGTATAGAATAATCATTATTATAAGAGTAAGTGATGTTATATTACTTATTAATCTCAGTGATGGTTGCTTTAATAAAGTAGTGGGCAGTTATGCAATTCGATGAAAATTATTGCATTTATTTTACGTCTCATTAATATGAATAAACTCATAAATAATGGTGTAGGATCCAGTGAGTAATTTCTCGATTTCTAATAATATTTCAGTGAACTTTGTGATTGGGAATATACTTTACCTTTGATAAGGTGGCAGAAGCCGGCCAAGCCCATTATAGTATTGATGCCTAACTCTTACCTATAATGAAGCCCATTAAATCATATGTCACATCCCGCTCAGAATGTCCCTAAAAATCCAAAATAAACGATGGTTGCTTAAAGTATCTAGATTATTTTACATGGAAAGTTCTAAAATTGCTTAGGGAAGTCTAGAAATGACTAGAGTTGGACGTACTCAACTCAAGCTTGAAGACCCTAGAATGTTCTAGAGCACGTTGGAGGGTGCTAGAATGGGCTGGAATGTTCTAGAACGTGCTGGATGGTTCGGGAAGGATGTAGAAGCCGCTGGAAGCTTACGGAACATCCCGGAACTTGCATGAAGGAGCTAGACAAACCTAGAAGACTCTAGAGTTGGTTAGAAGGTCCTAGAGCCTTGTTGCACATTGTACATAAACCTAAAACACTCTTGTATATTCTAGGCTTAGAATTATCTAGAAAGTGGTGGCATATTTTTAAGCTTGGAAGCCACACTATAAATAGACCAATTGGTCTTCATTTGTAATCATCCTTGGAAATTCTTAACATCTTGTAACATAAACTCTCTCTAGAGCAATACAAAACATTCTTTACAAACTCTCTTTCTATTCTCTTTGGAGTTTCATTCGGATTCAAAGGCAAGCTTAGTGCAACGAACGATGTTAAGTGTCTCATGATCGCTACTTGAAAATTTAAGGTCGTGACACATAGCTAACTTAGGCATTGAAGGTGGTGTCTTTTTGGGGAAACACTCCTTTCACCCATTTTTGCTGTCCTGCAGATCTACCCATATCTCGCCATCTCACTATTGTAAATATCGTGTGTGCAATACTGTGCACAATCTACTTCGATTGTATTGCTAGCTCAGTGATATTGTCGATGTTAAACACTAATTGTTAGCTTGCTGGTTTTGTTTGTTTTATAAATCTCACATATCTATTTCTTGAGTTCTTACTTGCTCTGAAAGATCTAGGAAACTTACAAATAAATCGGATTACTGGATGCATACATTATAATGCACACTCTCCACATAGAATAACAGGTTCTTTGCCAAATCCAAATCCTAATCCTAAAGGTTTCTTAATTAGCTCTATCCAAACCTGTGTAAACTTTTTTTTATTGAATTAAATTATTGCACAACTCACACACCCATTTACAATAGACGGGTTCATTGTCCACTTTTTGCATGTGTAATTGTGTTTATGTAAAATCATACTTTAAAAAATATAATGGGTGTGTGAACCTCACATGGTTAATTTAAATTAGATGAAAATTGGGCTTCTGAATATAATCCCAAGTTGTTTCTCAGAACATAAGTTCATTTTCCTTTATACAAATATTTTCGCAGGAAAGTGTCAGTTATCTGTTCTTGGTTTTATTCATATATTTTAACATACATACGGTGGTGGGCATACGTTAGCAAAATCAGGTTTCAAGTAATATATATATATATATATATATATGAGTATTGTCGATTTTGATTAGGTTGGCTTAAAACTCATTTAACAAAATCAAAATGTTGGGCAATAAGCACGCATTGAGATACTTTTCTAACCAATAACCAATGTTCTAAATAACGAAATAGTAGAAAAAATTAGGCAGTCCAAACACCTTACGTTACTATTTGTGTTCTAATGGTGAAGACCTCCAAAGTTGCACTTGTGTAACTGTAATAAGGAAATACTTTTATTGGTAATAAGGAAAGGTTCCAATACACGTATGTTAAGTTATATTTGATATTGTAATTTACTTCACTTGTACTAAACTTCCACTATTTCACTTGTACTATACTTGTACTACACTTCCACTATTTCACTTGTACTACATTTGTACTACACTTCCACTATTTCACTTCAGACCACACTTTACTACACTTCACAATCCATAAATAGTGCTTCCTACGTACATTCTAAATATACCAATACAACATTAAATCATTCTTTCTTCTTATCTCTCTATACTCTTCTTGCCACGGTATCGTAGCCTCTCATATACCTCAAAATTTCTATCAAAAGATCGCTCTCTTCCTCGCCTCCAAACCCGCTCACTCGGCCCGGCTCATTCCAAACCCGCCTCACCTCAACTCGGCTCACTCCAACCCGGCTCACCTCCACTTTGCCACTCCAACCTCGGCTCTCCTCAACTAGGCTCTCTCGACCCGGCTCACCTCAACCCGGCTTTCTTTGCTTGTTTCAACTCCTTTTTTCATTTTTAAGGATATCTCCTTTATACCGCTCTATATATTTGCTTTATATCTCCTCCATTATTTCGTTAAATGGACCGAAATGATATCCTAAAACCAATCTCTACCACCCTCGATGATACTAACTACCTAGCTCCTGGCACAAGTAATGAAAAGTTTCTTGAAATGACGCAAGCTAGGCGTTTCATAACCGGTGATATCTTCTATACCCATCCAAGAAACCACCGAAAACCACTCTTATTTGCCGATCGCTCTTGAAGACCGGGAGAGTAAACATCATCAAATTATTACCTCGGTTCCGTAACACCACTTTACCCTCCATTCACGGTGAATTTGGGCGTTTTGACACCGCCAAAGAAGTTTGGGAATTTCTTGAGGCTCGCTTTACTACAACATTTAGCCAACCAATATCAACTTTTAACAACTCTTCATACCAAACGCCAAAGTGATCAAACCATTAACCAATTTCTCTCTCGAAATGCATACTATTTTGGGATCAACTCGCTCTTTTGAACCAACTTGGACAAAACAAGATCGATGCCGAGATGTTTGCAACTTACCGTAATCACCAACGTTCTTGTTATTTTTCTCATGGCTCTCCACGATCGATTTGAACCTCGTTTCGGGGCTTCCTTACTCCATCTGAGTCCTTTTCCATCCTTAGATACTGCTTTGTGGTCGAGTCATTCCGCGAAGAAACTCGGACGGGGGTTTTCAAAGTTCATCATACAGATTCTGTTCTTGCCACCCCTTTATCGCCCAAGCGAGGTTCTAAAGAGGACTTCAAACATCAAGGCTGCACCTACCGTCACAACCCCAATCATGAGCTTACATGTCCCATTCGGGTATGTATATATTGTCACAGAAGGGTCCAGACACTTTAATAGAGATTGCTTTCGGAATCCTTCTCAAGATTCCTCACGGAATCCTCTCTGATTCCTCCCCGGAATCCTCTCAAGATTCCTCTCCTAATCCCTCTCAACACGTCTTCGGGTAAAAATAGTAACTCATCTATCACCGCTACTTCCGAGGATAATCATGACAAATTTACTTTCTCTACTCAAGAACTTGAAGGTCTTCTAAACATGTTCTCTCACAATCTAGTAATGCTTCTCCTATCGCTGCTCACATCGTAAATCTTTACGGTATTTTTGATTCGTTTGTTGTAACCATATGACTCCATGATACTCACATCTTCTCCCACACAATCTTCCATCTCCAAACCTTTAATTCAAACCGCCAATGGTTCACATATGCACGTTAATGTCAGTAGACAAGTTTCCACATCTTCTATATCACTTTCTCGACACCTTCATATTCCCAACCCTTACTCTAAATCTTATCTCTCAATTATGTGAACTGGTCTTACTATTACTTTTTCCTCTTCCTGGTTGTCACATGCGTGGATCCACGTACGGACGCATCCTCGATAAAGCCGTAAGGTCGACGATTATTTGAACTTATCAACCTTCATCTACCCAATTCTCCTCACACTTCTCATTGCTTCTACCATTCCTATCAACCTATGGTACGCTTCGTCCCAGGCCATACATCTATGCGACGCCTTCGTCCCTTAGCATCTTATGGTAAATTAGGATCCTGTTTCTATTTCTCGATAATGTAAATTATTCGCTTGTCATTAATCGGGAAAACAACCCGCTTTTATGTTTTAATAAAAGTGATTCTATCACTTCCCCCGACTTAATTCATTCTCGATGTTTTGGGGTCCATCCCCACATCCTACTACGGGGATGTGTTTATTTTGTCATTTTTATCGATGATTATTCAAGATTCACATGGATTTTTCTCTCATGAAACATAGATCCGAATTACCCAAATTTATTATGATTTTGCCCGAATGGTTAAAACCCAATTTTCTCAAAATATCAAAGTCATTAGAAATGATAATGCTACGGAATATAAAGAAACAAATTTTTTTAAATTTTCTTCGACAAAATGGGACTCTTTTTCTCAATATTCTTGTCTGGCACATCTCAACAAAATGGAAGAGTGAGCGAAAACACGTATATTCTTAATACTTTTGCTCAGACTCTCCTCATTTCTAGTTCTCTCCGAACGCTTTTGGGGTGAAGCAACTTACGGCCGTTTATACCATCAATCGTGTTCCCATGCCTATTATTCACAATCAATCCCCGCATAGCGTCTATAGTACTTCTCCATCTTACGAACTACTCAAAGTGTTTGGTTGTGTCTCGCTTTGTTCTTTCTTCACCCTCGAACACAATAAATTAGAACCTCGTCTCGTCTTTGTTGTTTCTTAGTGGTATGGAATAGAACACAAAGGCTATCGTTGTTGGGACCCTATCTATAAAACGATTCACAAGATCTCTCGTCATGTCATCTTTGGGAACATAAAATGTTTTCCTTTATTTCTTCATTTCAATGTCTCATCTCCTACCTCACTCTCATTTTTTAACGACCCAACTATTGATTTATTTCCTCCCGACATTGCTCCATTACCCTCACCATCGTCACTACGGCTCTCCCGATGTCTCGCTCCTTCGCCGATCCTACCATAACAACATCTTCTCACCAGACCTACCCGATTGTCCAGAGTCATCACTTCGTCGTTCTACCGTGTAAGTAGTCTTCCTTTTCATCTTCGTGATTACCAATGTTTCTCTACTATTTTGTCTCATCAGCGAACCCCAAAACTATAGAAGCTAGTTCTAACCCTTATTAGCAAGTTAGCTGCCAGTATGAATTACAGCATTAACAAAAGCACATACACGGGATCTTATTGATCTTCCATCTAATAAATCTTTGATTGGTTGTTGGATCTTCAAAATCAAAACTCATTCAGATGGGTCTGTGGAATCCGATATAAAAGCTCGTCCGTGGGCTGGTTTTACACAGAATACGGAATCGACTATGAAGAAACTTTTGCACCAGGTCGACTCACCCTGTTCAAGTATCATCATTGTGCCGCTGCCCGAAATTGGAACATGTTTAAAATGGATGTCAAAAATGTTTTTCTCAACGAGACATAACTGAGGAAGTTTATATGCTAAACCTCCTCCTGGATACACTCGTTCACCTCATCAAGTACGCAGACTTCGCCGTGTTTCTACGGGCTCAAACAAGCTCCTCGAGCTTGGTTTGCCAAATTCACTCTACACTTACCGACTTTGGTTTCACTTCCGCTCTTACGACTCCTGCCTTTATTCGGTAAGACTCACCTGTAACACTTACTCCTTTACGTAGATGATATGATCATAACCTGAATGACTCTAATGGAATTATTGATCTCAAGCAGCTTCGAGTCATCAATTTGAAATGAAAGACCTCGGGCGTCTCCACCACTTCTTGCCTAGAAATCTCATCCGATTCTCAAGATATTATCTCTCTCAAGCAAAGTACTTCTTCCGATATTCTTAATCGAGTGGCCGCCTTACCGATTGTAAACCGCATCAACACCTCTAGAAACCAATGTCAAACTTACTCCATTAGATGGTACTATTCTCTCGTATGCCACATTATACGTACAATTCAAGTAGGCAGCCTTGTTTATCTCACAACCACTGTCTCCGACATTCATACGCCGTTCATCCGGTTAGTCAATTCATGTCTCCCGCTCCACGGCCTACCCATTATACCGCGGTTCTTCGCATTCTTCGGCACATCAAAGGCACTATGTTTCACGGTCTCCCATTTCTCCAACAAGTCTAATCTTCTTCTTTCCGCCTACTCGATGCCGATTGGGCAGGGTGACCCAACCGATCGTCGCTCTACCACCGGATATTGTTTCTTTCGGGAAACTCTCTTATATCTTGCGGCAAGAAACAATCTCTCACTTCTCGATCCAAGATCAAGTGAATATCGTGCTCTGCCGACACCACTCAAGAACCTTTTGGCTCAGTTGGTTACTGGCGATAATGGGCGTTTCTCCAATCAACTCCAACTATCCTATATCATGGACAATCGAAAGGCTATTGCATTGCTCACAATGTATTTTACTAACGAACAAAACATATCGAGATTGATTGTCATTTTGTTCGTCAACATGTTCTTCAAGACACCTTTGTTTGTCTCAAATCAATATCCTCCACAGATCAAACACCACATCTTCTACTAAATCTCATCTACTGAGGTAGATTTCAAGAATTAGTTTCCAAACTCAAGTTGATTGCTTCTCTTCCTCCCTCGAAGTTTGAGGGAGATGTTAAGTTATATTTGATATCAGAATTTTATTTCACTTGTACTACACTTCCACTATTTCACTTGTACTACACTTGTACTACACTTCCACTATTTCACTTGTACTACATTTGTACTACACTTCCACTATTTCACTTGTACTACACTTGTACTACACTTGTTACAATCCTATAAATAGGGTTCTCTATGTACATTCTAAATATACCAATACAACATTAAATCATTCTTTCTTCTTATCTCTCTATACTCTTCACAACGTATAATTCAAAAAAAAATGTAAGAGAACTACATAATAAATTTAGAAACGAAAACAAATTTTATAGCTTAAAATTAGGTATAGATCTAATTAAATAAACATCACATTAATACACTTTTACATTAGAAAATAATACTTAAGTTGAATAATAACATCGTAAAACTTTAAGAAAAAAATGATTTTTATTTTATTGATGGGAATCTACAATATATACCTCTTCTTATGTTGAATAATTATGTAGTATAAATTTATAAGAAAAATTATTGTAATTTTTGATTTTAGTCGTATCGATGTGAACCTATAAATTGCCTTGAAAGGAAAATTACATTAAGACAAAGGATAGCACAAATAGTTAATTTGTGTGCATCGTTTGTTTTAAGGGGCTAACCAAAAATCTTTAAAAGATTGATTTTGAATACAATTTTCTTTGAAATTTTGATTATTTAATTGAAGAGTTTATTAAAAGTTAGTAGACAAAAATTTCTTTTAAATTTTGGAAGGTAATATAAAAAATAGATTGAAAGATTTAATAATAATAATAATAATAATTTGTTACATTAAGAGAAAGAGGTTTCGTGCAAATAATAAATTCTATTATATTAATAATAAATACAAAAACATGTAAATCGAATAAAAACCGTTTTTTTTAAATAATAAAAAGCAGTTTTGGGAAGTTGAAAGTAAAAAATTGGTTTTTAATTAAAACAATGAGAGGTAGGTTATGCTAGTTAGAAAAATATTATCAAAAATTTAAAGGTAATTATTTGTATAATTATAAATGTAGTTATTAAGAAAAATAAATAAAGTTTAAATGTGTGTTTGTACATTAAGAAAAAATGAATAAAGAATTAGAAGAATATACATATAATATATCATTCAAAGAAAATAAAAAAAAAATAGTATTAAAAAAGTCAGAAAAATATATGTACAAACAATTTTTAATTATTATTAAAACAGAGCATAATATTATACTTAACCTAGTGAAACACATTTGTTTTGGAGACAGTTTTCATATAAAAAAAAAGTTTTGATTTTTTTTATAAAATGAATTAAAAGACAACCTAAAGAGCATGTTCAATTGTTATTTATAATTAAAACTGCAATACTTTCAAGAAAAAATTATTTATCTATTAAAAAATAAAGTCAGATGTAAAAACATAATTATTTTGAAGTATATTTTAACCAGATTGAAATATTATATCTTTATTTAAGAAATATATATTCATTTTTATTCTTAATGGATTTAAAATACGAAACAAAATAGCATGAAAAATAATCATTAAGAAATTTGAAATGCAATAATCAAAAGAAAATTTTGTTTTTTTTTTCCATAGAAATAATAGAAAAAAAATTACTCTTGCTTATTAGATCCAAGCCGGATCCGTTTTTGACATATTTTCGTCCTTTTATTCTGGGTCTCTTTTTCATCTGTGTGTTTTGCTATGTTTGGTGTCGAATGTTTTCTAGAATTGATAATCATTTATGTTTGGCGTCGAATGTTTTCTAGTTAACATGGCAATATGTTTTAAAAATTTTGTTAATAAAGCTTAAATTTTTGAAACTTGTGATTTTTTATAAAAAATAAAATGAGTTTATATATATATATATGGTTAATTGCATGATATAATTACATTTTAATTTATTTGAAAATTATATTTATTTATTTTAAAATATAAATAAATATATATTTTTAAACCTAGTATAAAAATAAAAATATATTTTTTATTAAAATATTAAAATAATTAAATTATTTATTCATAGTAAAAAAAATTATATTTTACTAACGAAAGGGAAAAAAGAGAGTTATAAATCTATGTTATGTTCACCTTTTACCACTATTTTATATTTTATTAATAAATAAATAAACAATTTACCAACGGTCTCTTGGCTTCTTCTCCTTTCCACTCCTGATATATATCTCTCTCTCATTGTGCATGGTGAGAAGGGGATAAAGGGAGAGAAAAAAGAGATAACAAATAGAGGAGATAAAAAATAATATATTTAATGATTA
This sequence comes from Hippophae rhamnoides, assembly GCA_033030585.1. Lineage (NCBI taxonomy): Eukaryota > Viridiplantae > Streptophyta > Magnoliopsida > Rosales > Elaeagnaceae > Hippophae > Hippophae rhamnoides. Next base: position 53,142,937 of record CM065432.1, read on the forward strand.
AAATATACTGTCTAAATATATATATATACATATATTTAAAAATATTAAAATAAATTTAAATTTAATGTTTATTATTTAAAATTTAAAATTTAGAATTTAAAATATATGATATAGAATATAAATTTAACAGCCTATAAAAATATATTATTAATAAATTAATTAATTTTTATTATAAATAGTACATATATAAATCCCCAGCTCAGCCTGTTTCGATGGCTGTTTCTTTCTCACTTCTTTAGCGTGGAAGCCCAACATTAGCCCAAATAATAACAAAACTGAAATCAGAAGGCCCATGATTGTGATGAAACCAATCTAAAGCAAACAGAAATAGAACGGGAGACGAAAAAAGAAAAAAAAAACAAAACAAAACAGAAGAAGAGTGAGACAGTGTAAGAGGCATTTTCTTGTATGTACCGTCAATCGTTCAGATTTTCCTTAAACCACCATAAAATGCATCGTTCTCTCCGATGAGCTTGCGACTCCGATGTCTACAGATTTGGCTATTCGAGATAGCTCTGGAACTGTTTCTGGCTCTGATACTTCTGCAGCTAACGTCAATTCTGGCCTCTATTCTTCGATGAAGGAAAAAGCCGCCACCCGAGGATCTTGCAATCCCCGCTTGCCCATTATCCTCCGGCGGCTTCGCCACTTTCTCGGCGAGGCTAAACTAAGGATACTTCTCGGCTTATGCCTTATCTGCGTCATCTTTTTACTCACCTCGAAACTTAGCTTTTTGATGGGTTGGATTTCTCACTACCCTTCTTCGGTCACTTCTGCTTCTAGGTATCAAAATTCTCTTTTGTATCTTCCACACTATGTTTGCTTCCAGAAAAATAATTAATCTACTATTAAAGCATTTTGGTTTTCGATTTCCATTGGGATTCTCAGATTTCATTTTTCTTGTTGTTCAATCCCAATACATATAAAAACTTGAACTTTCTTCTTGTTTGCCATAGCACTTATGATGAGAATCAGAAAATTACTTTCTTTTTTCGCTTTCAGTAGTTTCAATTTTCAAGGATGTATATGGATTTCACATTTTTGTTAATCTTCATTCTTGTATTTTGACTAAGAATATTTGTAATTTATTTTTTTCCTGCCATTTAATGAAAAATCAGGGGAGGCTACACAGTGCTTATCAATACTTGGAAGCGAAATTCTCTGCTAAAGAAATCTGTAGCTCATTACGCTTCTTGTGATAAGACTGAAGCAATACATGTGGTTTGGAGCGAGTCTGATCTTCCATCTACTAAATTGAAAGCCAACCTTAAGAATATTGTTTTGTCTAAGTCAAAGGCTGCTCACAAACCCAATTTTAAGTTTGACATAAATGAAGAAGATGATTTAAATAATAGATTTAAGCCAATCAAGTACCTCTCAACAGATGCCATTTTCTCAGTTGATGATGATGTAATTGTTCCATGTTCCACCCTAAACTTTGCTTTCACTGTCTGGCAAAGTGCTCCATCAACCATGGTTGGGTTCGTCCCTCGCATGCATTGGCTTGATGGGGAGGTTAGTCGTTTAGTTTCAAATGCAAATATATAAGGGTGTGTCTAATAAGGATTTCGATTACTCATTTTTTATTTTATTCAAGTGATTTTTTAATCATGTATGTTTAGTAATGATTTTTTATTTTGATTTTGATATTTTTAAGAAATTACTTTGATCAAAGGATGATTCACATATCTTTAAAAATAAAATTTTTGAAAGAGATTTTAGATTTATGAATATTTTCATTTTCACTAAGCATTTTTATTTCTAGAGAGTAAATTAAGTCTTACAGTAATTACATGTGTAAGTATTGAAAAAAAAATGATTAAAAATTTAAAATTTGTAAATAATAACTATTTTTTTTTTAAGTTTTTGAAAAGATAAAAATGTTACCAAACTAACTTTTAGATGATTTTCGATTTTTTTTCTTGAAAATCATTAGGTAGAAATTGTTATTAAACACAGGTAATTATCTTATCTTTACAAAAAAATCAATCTTTAATTAGAATTATTATTAAATATGGCCTAAATAATTTTCAAGTCTCCATTTGAAAATTTTATTTGAGGATTATTCAACATGAGCTTGTTACTATGTGTGAAGATGTCAGTTCGACAATGTAACTGCTTTCTTTTAAGTTTTAAGACCTTTTCACCTATTTTTGACCCTTGTTTTGCTTAATTTACTTATGAACTTGACGTCATTAACTATCTTCTTTGTCATTAGAAAAGTGAAAAACTCTATATAACATATGATAAACACAAATGAGGTCAAAATGTAATTGGAGACTATTCTATTGGCCTGACTGTACCTTAAATTAATGCATTGCCACATCAGCTGTGGTTCGTCAAATTTTTTTTTTCTTAACATGAACTATTACTTTTACCTTCAATTTTAGTTTTAAAGATATTGTTGCATAACATGCTTTGGATTTCAAACAAGGTGAACATAAGCTTTGACACTTCTTTTCTTTTTCCTTTCCTTTTATACAACAGAATAATAATTTAGCAAAATACAAATATGGAGGATGGTGGTCAGTTTGGTGGATGGGTACTTATAGCATGGTTCTTTCAAAAGCTGCATTTTTTCACAGGAAGTACTTGGATTTATACACTTATGAGATGCCCTCATCAATTCGTGACTATGTCACCCAAGAGAGGTTGCTAAAAAATTATTGCTTTTTATGGTCCTATTTTTTTCTCTCTAGAATGTGTACATTTCTTTTATATGATTTAAGATATATATATATATATATATATATATATATATTTCCTTTCTTTGTTATACTTTCTAATATGCAGGGTTTGCAACATTGTTTTTCCTTTATCTTGCAGAAATTGTGAAGATATTGCTATGTCATTGCTAGTTGCTAATGCAAGTAGTGCTCCCCCAATTTGGGTTAAAGGTGATCATACTTTTTAATGTTATTTTATGTTTTGAAGTTAATTTTGGGAAATTGACCTCCTAGTCTATCTTAGTGCCTGAATGACTGTGGTAGGTGATTTCTCACGTAACTAATTAAACAAAGTATGTCTCTTCCATTCTTACTTAACTATCAACATTTACAGTTGTAAATAGATTCATCTTCAGGTCTGCATGACTGAGGTACCATTAGGTGACAAAATTTATCAAGAGCATTCTTAGTTTTTTTTTCAGAACACAGAACATGGATCTAGATGACTAGGTATATAGATTCGCACATCACAGTAATCAGTGTCAAACGAATCCTAACTTCAATATTCTAATTTCTATGTTAAGCTTGAAATAGTTAGAATCAATCATGCTAGTGCCTTGGAATAGCTCACTATGAATATGTTCTTGAACCTATATTTAGAACATGTTTTGAAATCAATTCTATTTTCAAGTTTTATTTTTTGAAATCAAGTTTTCAAAATGAATGTTATTTGGTAATTAATTTCATTTTCAAGTTCAAAATCATGTTAAATTATTTTTACATTTTTACACGTACTTGTTATTGCTTTTGAACCTAAAAATAAGGTTTTGAAACCCATATTCTAAGATCATTTTTTTCTATAATTAGTTAACTTTACTTCTTTGTTGTGACTTAAAAAAATGAAAAAAAAAACTTTTTATCAAAGGAGTTTTTGTTATTTTCCCAAAATAATTTCAAATTCAAGAAAACAGAACTTAAAAATAGAATTTATTACAAAACGATCCCTTAAAAATCCGAGTTGTATATGTGTATTACCATTTTCAAGGACAAGCTAATTTCTTGTGTTATCTATTAAATTTTAGGATGGTTCCTCTGATTTGCGTTCCTGATATTTACTGTTGCCATCTATGTACAAGTTCAGATATATGTTCCTAATCAACTGATATACTAATTTTCTTTGAGCAAATTGAACAGGGAAAATATATGAAATTGGATCATCTGGAATTAGCAGTCTGAACGGGCATAACAAGAAGCGAAACATTTGCTTAAACGATTTTATTTCCTTGTTCGGGAAAATGCCTCTGGTTCCAACCAATGCTAGAGCTGTAGACGCCGAGCAAGAACTGTTTTGGTAGTTTGATAACTTAAATGGGAATGCTGTGTGTATATTATGATTAATACATGGGATTGTCTACAAAAGGAATAACTCGTTGCCTAGTATTTTTTGTTTTTTTTTTCTTAGCTAATACCACGTGACTTGATGTAGGGGTCCAACGGTCTGGTTCGGTCCGGTTTTGGTTAAATTTTTTAACCGGATTGGACCGTTTATATTACTAGGACCATACCGGATCGGATCGGATCTTTTAATTTATAAAATGGTTCGGTCTAGTTTGGTTCGATTATTTTATAATTTAATGAAGAATAATGTGAAATTTTTAATATATTATTAAACTGGTTCGGTTCGGTTTGAATGGTTTAAAATTAATACAAATCGGACCGGACCGTTTGATTTATAAAACCGTTCAGTTTGATCCAGTCCGGTTGGTTTATAGATATCCCTTGATTTAGTTAAGTGATCTCTTGTTTTTTTTTATATTTTATTTTAAAGGGTAATTCTATATTAAAAAATATCATAAACATAACTTATATGTCATAATCCTAATTTATATAGTTTTGTAGATTCGAGTGTAATATTCAATTAAATTAGGTCATATCATTTAATATTTATCTTTTATACAAATAATCTAATTATTTAATATATTTTTATTTTTAATTCTCTCGTTAAAAGATATATTTTTTTATAGAACGTTAAAAAATATGTTTTATGTCTTAAAAAAGGAAATATTTTTTTTTTCTTAATAATGGTTAAATGTAAAAAATTTACTATATAATTAAATCTAAAATCGTTAACAAATTTATGTCATTTTTGAAAGTATAATCAGTTTTTTCCACGTGATATACAGAAAAGCGAGTGTCATATTTGTGGGTTCTAGATTAATAATCATCCAATTTTTTAGTTATTTTTATAATGTTAAATTTTAAAAAATGTTACAAAATTATAGAGGCATGAATTGTTTTCAAGGAATTGAAGGTTATTCTTTTTACTATCATATTATAATATAAAATTTAAAACTCTTATGGTAATATTGATTGTAATCCTTCTTTTTTTTTAATTATTTAAAATTAGAAAATTAAAATACAATAAAATTTATATATAAACATATTAAATTAATTAATTAATATTACTTTAAAATTAAAAATAAAATAAAATTATTAATATAATTTGGGTATTAAAGTTTAAAAAATATTAACAAAAGACTTCAAATGAATTTAAAATATTATTGAAATAATATATCAAATAATATCATGTGTTATACATATTTAATTCATAAATATATGTATTTAAAATTAAAGATAAAATGTGATAAAATATTGTATGTGACTTAATATATACCCTTATAGTAAAGTATATTGATTTGATATTATTTAATATACTTTTGTCTTTTTATAAACATGAGTAATTAGGATAAACAATTTTACTATATGATTATATATATTATTTTTCATATAATATTATTTTTTTAAATATATATATGTCATTTATTTTGAGTAAAATTTTTTTATGATATGATGTATCAAATTTAAATTAAATTGAATTTGTATATTTTATAATCAGATCGAATTCGAATTGAAAATATACAATTGGATTTATATTTATATTGATAAATTTTATAATCTACTACAATTCGATAAAACGTTAATTATTATAAAAATGATAAATAAATATATATTTTATTTTATTATGTGTTAAATTTAAATATTATATATATTATAATCACAAAAAATTATTATTTTAATTTAAAAATAAAATATAAATTCTAAATCTCTATCATAATTTAACAAGTCTTCCAACATTTTTATTATTCTTATAATTTTATTAGTTGTGATTATAAATGATAAATTTGATTATAAATACATAAATTTCAAATTAAAATATCATATATTGTGTTTTAGAATAAAAAATATTATAAATATATTAACTACGATAAAAATACACAAAATCTATTAACTTTTATATGATAATACAAATATATTAATTATGAAAAAGTATATTAAAATTCTAAATTTTTTTAAAAAATGTTAGAAATATAACACATAATAAGAAATGTACGTATTTTTTAAATAATATAAACTTTGATAGATTTAATGCATAATAACTCAAAAAATACAAATGTGTATATCCATATTCTTTATTCTTCTTGACTTTTAATATATTTTTGAATAATTAATAAACTTACATGATTTTGATTAAAAATTAATAAATTTTTATATAATTTTATCATAATCAATATACTTTTATTATCATGTATTTATATTTTATACGTTATTATAATTTGTCTTTATATTTTATACGGGACAAGACATGATGTAAAAATCTAATCTAATTAAATTGATTATTTTATCTTATCAATTTTAAATAAAAAAGCATTTAAATCTAAAATTTAAATTATATCAAATTCGAATTGATAAAAAAATTCAGATTGATTTTAACAAGATAAAAAAAATAATTTCTGTTAACTTGGGAAATATTAAAGTAAATTTTACTACATTCTTCGATGGTTGTTGAGTTGGCTAGTGTACGGGGATGAAAAAAGAATTGGATAAAATAAGGATAGAGAGCAATGAATTGTGAGCTGTGAGACATGCTCACGTGCCATGTGATTAGAGGTAGTTATCTTGTAATTCAAGTTTTACTTAGGATTCCTTCCAATACAAAACTCTTTTTATTACTCTCCTTCGAGGTACTTTTCAAAACCATACCCAAATATATATAAAATTTTCATTTTATAAATTTATACCCAATTGATTCAATTCTATAACTGTGAAAGAAACTGAGTTTGGATGAAACCCGTTATCCACGTGACGTTATGGATTTGGGTATAAGATGAGTTTGAATAGTGGAATTTTTATATAATTTGAATTTTATCTTAAATTTAAAATATACAGTTTTTTATGTTTTATATAAAAGGAAAACAAGGGGGCGTTGAGTGAAATATAATAAGACGATTAATATAATAATTAATTAAATAAATAATAAATTTTATTATTTTAATAAATAATTATTTATTATATTAATTTATATTATTAAGATACTTTATAAATCTTATACTTTCATACTCGATAGCTACACCAGGCCAAAATAAAAATAATGTGTACACACGTGAGAAGGAAAATTCGAGGATAAAAGTTGGGTCTGATTATGTTGTAAATAACAAAATATTTGTTTATATATATATATATATATATATATTAATACTGTATGAATAATTCCAATCTTTTTAAATCAAAAGATTGTATGAATAATTCCAATCTTTTTAAATCAAAAGATTTGATATGAATTATCGTATTGTTTTGATAAATAAATTTTATAGTTGAATTATATACGAATTTAAAATTATACAATCTGTTCAAATTTTAATCGATATATTTTATAATTTAATGTATCCAATTCAGATCGAATTATTATTACATTATAAATAATTATATATTTTATTTTATAATATATTATATTTAAATATTATGCATGTAATAATTATATTAAATTATTATTTTAAATTAAAAATAAATATAATCGATTATAATAAATTAATAATTTTAGATAGATACTTTTTATTCTTTTAAGTTTTTAGTTATTATTATAAATAATAATATTTATTAAAAAATATTAATTTATATATATATATATATATATAATGTTTTATCTATGATAATAATTCATAAATAAATTATCATCTAAAAAAATTTGATTTATTTAGATTAAAATTATTTAAAAATAAACAGTTTAAATCTCCCTTCAGTCCTAATATATTCTCCATGCTGTAAATCCTTTCGTTAAACACATATTTGTATTTTCCATTTATATTTTATTCTAAGATGGTTATTTTTCTTGATCTAAATCCCTTTTTCTAAACACATTTGTATTTATTATTTGTATTTTTATTTTAAGATGATTATTATTTTTATATAAATATTAATTTAAGAAAATTTATATTATAAAATCTTGTAATATGGTATCAATTTTCAATTACATTAACAATATCTAATATATCAATTCAAATAATTAAATACTTAATTCAATAATCTTATATAAAACAAATTATTTTTATCACAAGAATCCTTAACCTAAAAGTCGTTTGAGACAGATTTGTTAAGAACTAACATATATAAATTAATACATGTCTATACTTGGAGAAAGAAAAACCATTCTCCTCTATATCATAATAAACATATACATTTCCTAAAAATCAAGTACGACTATGTTTACTTTATTTTATAAATAAGAGCCAAGCCCTCTCTACATACACATATATACCGAAAATATTTGAATCTACCTCATTTTAACGCTAATAAAAAAATTAAATAAAAAAAATACTCATAAAAAATTTACATAATTGAAAAATACCATAATTAGTATAACCACATACGAATATTGGAGAGTGTTTTCAAGTTTCTTAGAAACCCAGACCTAACTCTTAACCCAAAAGTTTACCATTGTTTGTTTAGGATCGCTTGTAAGCGAAAGATTGCCGCTTTCTTACCAACGCGACTTAACATCCCCTCCACATCGCTTAGAATCGGATTACTGACGAGCCACGAAAGAAAGCGAAGAACCTACCGATACCATCTTAAACACAGCTTAACTCTTAACCCAAAAGCAATGAAGAAGATTCTTTAACTTATAAGGAAAGATTGCCGCTTTACTTCTTAAGAAATGCGACTTAACAAAGTTGAAAGTGTTTTAAAGACAAAAACCTTTTATTTGTGTTTGATAATAAAATTTGAAGTGTTTTTTTAAAATAAACCATATTTAAGCACTTTAAAGTAAAGAAGTAAACTTCTTTTGATCATGAAAAAACATTTATTTTAAAATATAAAGAATATTAAATGCAAGTAAATTTATATTTATATTAATTATAAATTTTAAAATAAAATTATTCATTTTTTTAAAATATAATATATAATATATTATAATTGATACAAATACAAATAAAAATAATATATGAGAAATAATTACTTAATATATATATTATTAAATATGTACTGTATTTAATAGTTTATGTATATTAACCATAAGATTTGAAAGTTTAGACGATGTGATGGCGCAAATTCCTATTTAATTACTAGTATCTCACGTTTTTTTTTAAATAATAAGACTCACGTATTTTAATTACTCTTTTGAAACTTAATTTTTATTAATTTTACAAAATTATTTAAATAATATTATAATATTTTAATAATTACAACAAATACAAAGCTTTCGTTATCTCTTACCAAAGAATTACAAGAGATAACGCTGACAATATGAAGTGAAGAAATTAGCGAATTTAATATTTAAAATAATAAAAATAATAATAATAATAATAATGTTTTAATTAAATGATTTTAATATTAAATAGTTTAATTTATTATATTTTTTAATAATAAAAATATCTAAATAAATATAAAATATATTATTTTTATAATTAAAATTTTTATTTTTATTATTTTAAAAGCCACAAAACAGATGAGTCAGGTATACCTACAGTTTTTTCTAAAAATAATTTAATTGAAAAAGTATGAATAGAAAGGAAAAAGTATGGAGTAAATTATTCACATGGTAGACTGATCTTAGGCAGTTAAAGAAATTAACTAGTCAAACCAACCAAATTAAAAATAACTTCTTTTTTTGCCCTTTTCTTCTTTATATATATTCTTATTTTGATCCATAATATGTTACAAGAAATAATATAAAAAGAGTTAATTTGTAATCAAAATTAAATACATATTTAAAAATTAAATTTATTTGAACATATATCGATAATATTATTCACTATCCAACAATATCTTTGGAGGCGTAAAATAAATTTTTGATTATTAAATCTCTGACAATTTTTATGCTTTTTATTCAAAATAATCAAAATTGTAATTATTCACGGATATTCAATATTTTTTTTTCAAAATTAATTATAATCTAAAAGATGTACGACGTTAATAGTTATTATAATTTAAAAATTCATTATTAATTAAAATTAAATATATATTAATATTATATTATTTATATATATAATAAAAAAATTGTATTAACAAATTTTTTATTTAATTGGATTTCATTTCCTTTATTATCATATATATATAATTTTTATTTTATTTAAAATAAATGATAAATAAATAAAAATAAATAATTTAATAAAATATGCAACTATGATTTACTCTACACTAAATCGAATAAATGATTAAAATAATAATAACATCATATTTAAAATTAAGTTTATATTTAAATAAATATTAAAAACAAAAACGTTAATTAAATTATTATTAATTATTTTTAAAAATTACTCAAAATAATTTAAAATAATTATAATTATTAATATAATCAACAATTTATCTTCATTGTCACGCTAATCTTTATTTAGATTATATATATAAAAAGGAAATATTTTTAAATATATATTTAAAAATTAAAAAAAACTTAAAAAAATAAAAACAATCTTTCAACCGATCATTCATATAATATTATCAATTAAGAAAAAAAAACGGTGATCTTGAATTCATAGAGAGAAATTGTTATATTTAAACTGTTATATGTTGGAACAAATGATTCATTCAAAACAAATATTTATTTTTTAAGAGAACGAATCAAAATAACATATCATAATATTTATTTAAAAAATTATAAAAATAATACTTTTAATATTTATAATAATAAAAATAACATCCCGATAATATTGAATATCATTATTTTTAATAATAATTAATATTAAACGAATCTAAATAATTATAGTTTAATTTAAACGATATTTAATTATATTATATTCAAAATAAAATAAAATAATATAACATATTTTTTTAATAATAAAAATATATAAAATTAACATAATTAATGATATTTTTATTGTTTTTCAAACTTATTTTTACCTATAATTTACCCCTTTTTTATGCTACCTATAATTTGCTTAGATATTGAGTTTTTTTTTCCAATAATAATAATTTTTTAAATTTTATTTTTTTAAGAAAGGAGGAAAAGTAAGTATTCACCAATCTCTAAAGGTAAAGAATAAAAAGAAAAGCCGGAAGCTTATTCATACTCATTTATTTTAAGTTATATTATTTGTTAAAAAAAATACCAAAAAAAAAGAGGAAAAAATAGTTGGAGAAAAAGGATGGTTTTTTTTCTTCTAAATAACATAACTTATATACAATTGAAAATTGAATTCTTATCCTCTAATTTGTATGTTGGGAAAAAATTAAAAATAATCTTACATGTTTCATACACATTAGAGATCCAAATCTCACTCTTAAGTTTAATTCTAGCAAATGATACAAGCAAAGATGGAAAAAAAAAATTGAAATTGACTGTTTTGCAAATATTCACACGTAACCCAACAAAAACAATATATATATTTGAGTAAATATTAATTTAATTATATAATTATTATAAAATATGTAATTAATTTTATAATTATTAAATTATATATTTTATTATCATAATTTAACAAAAATAGATAATAGTTAAATCAATACAATATTATTTAAATTAAACATTATATATTATAAAAAAATATTTTTAAATACATGCCTAATTAACTATAATTATATTAATAATTTTAAGCTATAATAAATAAAAATTTCATACTTAACAAACAAAACTTAAAATCTCATCTTTATTCTATAAATAAAAAAATATTCACTTAAAAAGGTAAAATTTAATTATATTATATTTTTATTTGACATAAAAATTATTAAATATATTTAATATCCATTAAGAATATGATTACTTACCTCTCCCATATTTTCTTTTATAGTATTTAAATAAATAATAATAATTGATTTGATTATTATTAAAAATTAAGATTAATTAATTTTAACATAAAAAATTATGATTAAAATACTAATATTTTAAAAATGAAAAGATTATAAAAAAAGATTTTCAAAATTTATAATATAAAATTAATAATGCAATCGTTTTAAATTATTATAATAGAATAATATTTAATATAAAAATAATCAAAATTATTATAATAGTTTAATTTAATAAGAATTTTAATATGAAATATTATAATATTTTTTTAATATTAAATAATAATTTGATATAATTTAAGTATTAGTGTTAAATTATTAAACAAATTATAATAAAAATATATATTATATAATTAAATAAATTATATTTTTATAATTATAAATTTTAAATTAATTATTTACGTCAATATTAAAAAAAAACCATCGTACTAAGAAAAAAAGTAAAAACAAAAAAAGGACCCTCGTAAATGCACATTAAACAGTGTAGAGAAAACACAGAAAAAGGACCCGGAGTTTCTCTCTTCTAATACTTTTTCTTCTACTCCGTCAATGGTGAAAGTTTGCTATTTGATCACAAACCACAGATATATGTTGGGCTAATAACCATGCCATCTCACCAAATCAGCACAGCCCCATCCCCAGTACCAACAATAACCAACCACAAGCCTCGACTCCCTCCTATAGCCGCCGCCACAACTGACACAGCACTTTCTCTGCTCTTATTCTTCGTATCATGCTTCCGAAAGATTTCCCACAAACGTACTGCTCCCGAGGCCGATTCAAAGCCTCCCCATCGCTTCCGTTACTCTCTTCTCCGCCGTGCTACTGACTCTTTTTCCCCATCTCGCCGCCTTGGCCAAGGCGGCTTTGGACCTGTCTTCTATGGTACTCTCCCAAAAACCCAGCAAGAAATCGCCGTCAAAATCATGGACTCTGGTTCGCTTCAAGGTGAACGCGAATTCCAGAACGAGCTCTTCTTCGCCTCCTTGCTAGATTCGCAGCATGCCGTTTCTGTTTTGGGGTTCTCTTCGGATCGCAAACGACGGAGGATGTTGTTGGTCTACGAGTTCATGAGTAACGGCAACTTGCAGGATGCTCTGTTGCATAGGAAGTGTCCTGAGTTGATGGACTGGAAGAAAAGGTTATCAGTTGCTGTTGATATTGCCAAAGGGTTACAATATCTTCACGGGTTGGAGACGCCTGTTATTCATGGCGATGTCAAACCCAGTAATATATTATTGGATCGGAACTTCTCGGCCAAAATTGCGGATTTTGGGCTTGCACGACTAAAATTGGAGAGTCAAATTGAGATTGCAGTTGATGGGTCGAAGACGAAGACGAATGGGTCTAGCTTGGAAACGAAAAAGGAGGAGTTGGAAGGGCATGGTGGGGCTGGAGTCGATGATTATGGTTCGTTAGTTGAGGAGACAGAGAGTGTTATTACTACCGCGTTTGAAGAATTACATCTGGGTAATGATCTGTCACCTGATAATTTTGTTAAAGTTCCAGTTTCGCCGGAGGCGGCAGAATTGGGATCACCGGAAGCTTCCGGCTTACCTGCCACATCGCCAGAGGCTTCTAGATTTACATCTTCTCCAGAGGTTTTGGAAAAGGAAAGCATGTCAGAGGGTAATTTTGATAAAGCAAATGGGGAGGTTGAAAAACAGAGTGAAAAGCGAGATTGGTGGTGGAAACAGGACAGTGGAGCTGAGAAAAGGGATTATGTGATGGAATGGATTGGGACTGAGATTCAAAATGAGAGGCCTAAGAGTGACTGGACTGGAACCGCCTCAACAAGCAACCAAAATTTGGGGAAAACAGAGAAGCACAAGAAGAAGAATAGGAAGCAATTAGAATGGTGGTTGTCAATGGATGAGGGAAAGAAAGCTAAGAGCTTTAAAAAAGATAAGAGAAGACCAGCTAGGGAATGGTGGAAGGAGGAGTATTGTGAGGAGCTAGCCAAAAAGAAGAAGAAAAAGATGAAACAAAAAAAGGGTTCAATTGTTGTTGACACTAGCGATGATTGGTGGCCTCATGATGAAGATTTGTATGTGGAGAGAAAGAAGAAGAATCGGAGTCGAAGTTGGGGCAGTAGGAGTAGTATAGATTGGTGGTTGGATGGTCTTAGCGGCGAGCTATGGCGTGGCAAGCGTAATAATAGCATTGACTCTATTAGTGGTGAAATACCAAAGAGTGGTGGGATTAGTAGTACTCCAAGTATGAGAGGAACTGTTTGTTATGTTGCTCCAGAGTATGGTTTTGGTGAAAATCCTTCAGAAAAATGTGATGTTTATAGCTTTGGAGTTTTATTGTTGGTTCTTATTGCTGGTAGGCGTCCTCTTCAGGTAACAAATTCACCTCTTTCTGAATACCAAAGAGCCAATTTGTTATCTTGGGCTCGCCATTTAGCTCGTGCTGGTAAGCTTATTGACCTTGTTGACAAGTCCATTCAGTGTTTGGATCAAGAACAGGCTCTTGTTTGCATTAAAGTTGCCTTACTTTGTCTAAGGAAGATGCCGGCTCACCGGCCTTCAATGAAACAAGTAGTTGGAATGCTGACTGGTGAATTAGAACCTCCCCAGCTGCCGGCTGAGCTGTCCCCTTCTCCTCAGTCACGCTTCCCGTTCAAGTCTCACAAGAGGGTAAGGTGAGTTTCTCAAATTTGTAGCATTATTTTCTACGAGTTAGTTGATTGTATACTGTTAACCATTCTTGGGGATGATCAGTGTATAAACAGGACAAGAGAAAGTAACAAAGAAGAAAGTTTTACATTCGAACTAATTAAATTTGATCGTTTGAAGCCCTTTTCTTGCTAGTGTTATTACTGTTATGACCAACTTATCTAAAATTAAAGGGCACTACTATACACAATGTCAACCTAGATGATAGTTTTTGTTTTGTCGTTGAGGTTTTCTTATTTACGGCGGTCAGGACAATTTAATCTTTTTTGTATCAGTTTAGTTTTTTTGGTTATGAAAATTAGATGGAAAAAATAGTCAAATTTTTTGAACTTATTTAATTTATTTATTTTTATTTTTTATCAATTTTTTAGTTACTGTTGTTTGTTAAATATAATCTATGAAATCAATATCTCAATGATAATAGAAAAATATGTGAAAAAAATTGACAATTTATCCTTATGTTGTCAATTTTTCAAAACAAAAGAATTAAACTGTTATAAAATAAAAATAACAAAGGGACACATAACTAAGGAACTTTTATTTTCATCCACAAAGTTAATTTTTACATCATATTTACCAATAATATATTTACATAGTGGTGAAATTAGCTGCTGCTCAACTTCTTTAATGTTGAACCAATGAGTTGAAAGAATACAACTTATGAGTTCAAACGAGCTAACTTAGTTAATGAGTAGTTTGTGAACTCATTTAACAAAATGTGTTTATTAATACATTATTTTTATAATTATAATAATGTTATTAGGAAAATTGCAATTAAAATATACATTTTTATTTTTTTTATTATATAAAAATATAATCAAAAAATAATATTTATATTAATGTTTTTTATTTAAAACAAAATTATATATATATATATATATATATCCTCTAGTGAGGTTAGTTCAATTCATCAAATCACGAAAAATTTGTGATAAATTTTCGAAAATGATACAAAATAAATTGGATGTAACTGTTTAGCTATGCGGAGTTTAGCACACATAAAAAAGAACCCACTTGGGTACCCAACTTTAAAGAGTATAAAATCAATGGTACATTTGTTTTTGTTGTTTTTAGTGAATCAGTGTTATAGTAACTGAACACCCAATTTCCCTCCAATAAGGGGAAAATGGAAAAGAATAACGAAATGTAAAAGTAAAGATGCAACTTTTAGGCTAGATTAATGGTGTTCCTTGTTTGTCTGCATCTTTTCGGAAGCTGACTTGGCTGTTTACACAGTCAGGTAATCAGTTGGTAGAAACTAGAAGGCAAAAGTATTATTCATGTTGATTACTGGTAATCATCACAAAAGTGCACACATAATCATTGGAAATGTGCATAATGAGTTGTGCTTTGTTTTTATTTAAAATTTTGCTCCTATATATATATATATATATATATATATATATGATCTGTCCAACTTTTGGGTTGTTACTAAAACATGAAACAAGTGGTTTTGTTGGAAATAATCATCATCTATAGGATCTGACATTGGGTCATATATGAGATGAGCGATATTTATGTATTCCCAACTCCTAATATAATTGCTTATAAGTAATGATGATGAAGTTTTAATGGCATTTCTTTGAGGCAATAGTGCCTAGTTGGTTGAAAGCTTGTATTTATTCCATTGATAAAGGGTCGTTCAAATATTGGTTGTTTTTAAGACGTGCCCTGCCTAAATGAATGGAAATAAAGAGTGGGGCTCCCTTTACCATTATATCCTTCTCTTTTGCTTGATATAGATATGATTCCTGGTTAATATCTTTGTCTTTACTTTATTGCTTGAAAGTCATCTAATTTGAATACTGATCAAGTTTTGTTAAAGACAAGGTTGCAAAAGTTGCTCTTTGAATAATCTTATGGGAAATAGTTGAATGATTTTATTTTTGTGATTAATAGTTTAAAGATATAATGGTATTTGGTGAAGAAATATACCACATTCTTATTACCAATTTCAATAAGTTGTTGGAACCAAAACTGCAACGAAAGAGATGCTACCAAGTTTTTTTTTTTTTTTTGGCTCTGCCTATTGTGCAGACGTTTATATGCAGCAAATTTATGTTTTGAGGTTGTAATTAAATAGTATTATTTACTTGTTATTATTTTTACTTGTCAAATTTAAATCATCATATTTACCAATAATCACATAAATACCTGACTGGTGACTACCTGTTAATATTTGATAATAATAATAAAAAAAATAACTACCTGTTAAACATGCACAATGCTTTTCAAGACCCTAAGAGAATTATCATTATTGTGTGAATTGGTATATTCTTACAATAAGAATATATATATATTTTAAATAACATTATACAATTCCTACATCATGAGGATTGAATTCTAACTTTACTATCATTGAGTTATAATGATACAATAAGATGTTATGTAACTCTAGAAGAGTGCAAAAGGCCATATGTGAAAGAAGATAGCTAAAGTTTGATTGAAGCTTTATATGACGATCAAATATGGAATGTATTAAGGGAAACAAATAGTATATAAACAGTAGTATACTTGTATAGTTAATGCATATAACCTTAAGGTTTGAACCTCACTTAACATTATCTGTAATTTGTCTGACTAGTAATTCTGACTTTGGAAATTTTTTAAATCTATATTATGAGTTAATTTTGAACTAGAAAGATGGAACCAAAAAAAAAAAAATACTATCCTGCTCCAAATTGCATTTGGAGCTTCACAAGTTTCACGTGTTCTCGCAAGATGGATACGCATACTTTGGCAACATGAGCTTTGCATTCGAACATGAAAGTATTACTTTGACTTAATCAGCCCTCTCATATCATTTTAGCTCTGTTTTAAAATCAAAATCTATTTAGGTAGATATTTAGCTCCCATAAATAAAAACGATGTCATCTAATAATTCTTCTTTTAAACCAAACCATAAAAATCTGTTTGAAATGTGCAAAAGCTAAAAATGTAGAGGGGGCAGGTAGAAGAAACTTAGCAAGGAAGAACTTGCAAAACTTCTAGTATGACAATTGTTTCATACAACTTGAAGAACTTATAGAATCTTCGGAAGATAGAGATAAAGAAACAAGAAAACCTAAAGGAAAAAAGGATACCCTTTAACTGTTAGATATTATTGTTATAAAGCTCCTTAATTTAAGGAGCAAATTAAGGAGCAAAACATCCTTAAATTAAGGAGCAAAACATGGAACAAAACAAGGAGTAAAACATGGAGCTTAATTCTACATGAAGCAATTCACAAATTAATTTAAGGAATAATTCAAGGAGTGAATTTTCCTATAAATAGATGTGTAATTGTAATGAATTAACCATCCAAAGTGTTCATTCCAATTGAGAGAAAAGCTTAGAGAAAAGTTTTGTGAGAGAAAATTGTGAGTAATTTTCTTGGTGTAATTGGATTGTGAGTTGTGAGTCTTGTAAACACCTTGTGTAATTTCTCCCCTTTCAGTAAAACAAAAAGATCTGCAGCAGGTCCGGAGACGTAAGCAAGATTGGCCGAACTCCGTTATCAAATCTTGTGTGTTATTGTTTCTATTCTTGCTTTCTCATAAATCTAGCTTATCGGGAATTTGCGTTATTTCCCAACATTAACACGTTTATCCAAGGAAGATCTTTAAAGAATCAAACAAAATGATGGAATTACTAAACATTCAAACCCTATGAATTTCCAAGAACGACTATTATAGAAAGAGCATAGTAAACTAAACTCACAACCTAATCCTAATCCCCCTTTCCTTTCCTACCTCCATTACCACCATCCTTCCTCACCACCTCCATCTGTCCATCTCTCTTCTGTTCACTGCTGCTGTTACATACTCTATCTATTCTTCACTCTGGTTCTTGTCGTCTCTTTTATCACTCATTGTTGCCGCCTCAACGTCGATCTCTGCTGCCTCCTTTTTGCAATTCAATCATTTTATTTAACGTTTGATTTCACATTGATTATTTGCCACTCCATCACCAACGTTTCTATTGGCTAGTGACACTGATTCGATCCCCCCCAGGGATTGGTTCTGCTCTTTTGCCTTGCCATTATCACCTTCATCAGTTGATGTTTTACACTATTTACAAACCTTTTAAGTTTTATGTTTTTGTTTAGTTTTGTACTCACTTTTGATACTTAGATTGACCTTGTTATTTTCTTTCTATTATTCTATTATTTTTCTTTTTTTTGTTGTTGATTATCTCCAAGATTCTGTCTCTTTGGACTTTTTTTTTCTTTTTTTTATTCCTCTCAATTTTGGTTATACTTTCTTGAATAAGTGATTGTTGCTTTGATTTCTCTATCACTCCTCATCTTTAACAGGATGTTACAGGTATGAGTGGGTACAGTTTTTTTTTTATATAATTGTACCTGGATTGAATTATAAAATTAGTACTGATATACCTAAAATTTTATCTTCTATCTCTTCTTTTAAAAGGGTTGTTTATACTGCTCAATTAGCCATTAATGAAACATACATTTTTCGTCCAAAAAAATATTTTTTTTTTTTGAACATCCAGTAATATAGAATGAAAGATAAAGAAAAGCCCAGTAAGTGGGCCAAAAATTATACTGGGCCGAAATTCTTATAATTAAGCCCGCTTAGTATTATGGTATAACTGTAGAAGAAATACGTACAAACCCGTAAGATTGCGGGATGAAAAGTCTATTTAACCAGGGAAGCAGATAAACCCCCTGCTTGAAAAAAAAAGTCCTTTCCAAGTTTGCATGTATGCATTAAGAATTGAACAAGAATTTAAGACTTTTTTTTTTATATCTCGAGAAAATTTCGTTACATGTACACTTTTAACAAAAACATAACTATTATGTAAAATAAATAAATAAATAGGAAGATTAGAAGAAATAAGTCAATGCCACGTTGTTTTTAGTTTAATCATGGTTGAAAAAAAGAACTTTAATTATTAATTATATTTTTTTTACCTAATACGCTAATACAACAGAATATTTCAAAATATAAGCCCTCGTAATTTACTCCAATATGGTACCTTAATATATATATATATATATATATATATATATATATATATATAGGATTTGAAATCATTTTATTTGATTGGAGCTGAATTTGTCTTGCTAGATAGATATATTAATATCTATCTTTAATTGAGTCTTGTTTTTCCATAAAAAAAAATAAGGAATTAAGATGAAAATGTTCTATTATTAACTTGTAATTAGTAAGAATCCATAGTTTCCAAGTAAAGAAAACACGGAAATTAATTACTAAATTACTTTGACAATGCAGATTATTAATATGTATATCGATCACCAATTTTCTTTCGCAACAATTAATATTCACGTCGGAGCTAATAAATGAAGGCAAAATTTGAAAAGAAAAAATAACAAGACATTTTCATATTTACATACAGCTTTGAAAATGTTGGGAATAATTATGGTTAATTTGAGACACTCATCCAAAGGTTCTATGCAAGTTAAGTTAACAAGGAACACAAATGTTAATGAAATATTACTTGAAAGAGAATAGATGCAGCTAGTTGTATGAAGAAATCACTTGGGTTAATTTCTGTTCAAGCTCTAGTAGATTGATGGAGTCCATATTACTGACCTGTGACCAGGAATTGAAATAAATAAATAAAATCTGTGTAACCATACAGGTTTAAGAAGATACGGATTTATAAAAACAAAAACCCTAATTCTAAAAAATTAATTAATTAATTAAGCTGAGTACCTGGGATTGGATGGTGTGGAGTAATCTGTCATTTACTTTAGTGGAAACGCAGCTAACAATATCAAGTCCTTGTTCAACTAAAATTTGCATTGCCATTGATAGAGAAAATCCAGTACTAGTAGTGTCTCCGACGGCGCCACAAGTACTTATAACAATTTCAACTCCATTAAAACATGGTTGGACTCTCAAAATGTTGTCAGAGTACTGACAGCTATTTATACAAGTTGTAGAGTTATCAACACGTTGTGAAGGAGACAAGTAGTACTTATGATGTATTTGCTTTAGTTCATCTCTCTTAGCTCCCAGATGTTTCATCTTATTTTGAAGTTGTTTTATGTAATTCACTGCCTCGTTCATGTGGTCTGATATTGAACGTTTTCCCTGAAATTAAAAACCCATCTATATTATAATACAATTATTTATGCTCCTATATATATTTCCTAATGTCTAATTATTGACATTACAGAGAGAATGAGATGATCCAGACCAAAATTCGCAGTTATATTTTAATTTCTTGCAAAATATATAATATAACATGGCTCTATAAGAAACCCTAGCTAGCTAGAATTTGTCAAACAAATTAAGGGAAAAATTACCCAAAACAAAATAAAATAAAATATATAAAGTGGAGATCTTCCCTTTAATCTTTAGAGTCTATAGAAAATGTTGCAGATTATTTTTTTATAAATTAATTATCCTTTATTTTCTTTTCTTCACATAACTAGTCAACTATTTATGTATAGATTGCCTTCAAATCATCAGTGCCGCTTATGATATAGCATAAGCATCACTAGTAAATGAAAAACACACACACATAAATCTATTCTTTTGAAGTTATTTTTATCCTCCACATATATGACATGTATTAGTGGTATATATATTGGTACACAAAAAGTGACACAAGAGATTTAGATTGATCATGTAGAACAAGTATTATCTTAAATAACTAACAGCTCTAATCTTTAATAGAATGATAAACATTACCTGTTAAATTTGTAATAATTAATTTTTGTTAAGTTGATCTTAAAAAAACTAGCTTCAACAATAAGAGTAAAAGAGAAAGAAAAAAAGGGTTTAAGCATAACAACCTTGATTAAATGACGAGGGAGTAGAGATCTAAGAGAAGCATGAAGGGTAGACATTTCTTGTCTTCTTTGCCTTTCAACATCTCTATGCCTCATCAATTTCTGCTTGTTATCCTCTGAATTATTCTGAAAATTGTATTGATTATATTCCAAATTAGTTGCACATGGTTTTAGAGTTTGTGCTTCTTTTCCTTTCTTGTTTAGTGAAGATTGGACAAGATCTTGTTTGGAGATTTTTCTGTTTTCAGGATCGGGAGGGTCATGACCTGAAATCTGGAAGACCAGCTCACTGCCTTGTTGTAAAGGAAACATTGCGGCTGATTTTTATTCCCGTATCCAAATCAAGGATCTTAACCCTAATTATCTATCTAATGATCTCTAATATCTGTGTGTTGTGTTTCGGAATTTATATTATGGAAGCCGGTCGGAGGAGAGGGTTCTTTAAAGAAATGATGGTATCATCAATAATTAATACATTCTTGATTAATCTGGAGATGGGTGTATTTGTTGACTAGGGTATACTTTGATCATTGACATGGGCCTAAAAATGACCAAAAACTCCTACCACAATACTAACTTAATTAAAACCCTTGATACTGATCAAGGCCTGAGATACGAAGTTACGTCACTGCCCCTTTATATAATTAATTTTCAAATTTGTCAATTACATTACTTTGCATTCACATAGTAAGTGGAATATCAAATATCAATCATACGTTACACTCCTTACTTTAATTAATAATATATTGGTAAAGATTATATTCATATTTTTATTCCGAATTTTTGTTTAAGTTATTACTTTTAATGAAAATATATTTTAAATTTAAACCTATTAAATATAACAGCATAAAACTATTATATTTATAAAAAAGTTAAAAGAAATTTTTTTTATAAATATAATAGTTTTATAATGTCACATTTTTTATAGAAATATAACAGCATAATTCCATTATATTTACAAAATTAGCTTCATATATTTTTTCATAAATATAATAAACTTGTAATATAACACTTAATAAATATGAGATTAAATTTATTTTAATTAAAGATATTATATTTACGTTATAATTTTTTCTATAAATTTTAAATATTATACCTTTGAATCCCGCTCCTTATTGTCTAAAGACTCGGTGATCGTATATTTTTAAGTGTATTATATTTATTTAATAAAATAAAATAAATCATACATTACTTTGGTCTTTAAATTAAGATCTGTAAATGGAAATGTTTAAGAATTTTATTTTTTTCTTTTTCTTAGTGGATTTTAGGATATAATTATAATAAATTTTTATTTCACTAAACAGGGTAGCATTATAGTGAAATCATTATTGGTTGAAATTATTAGTTGGCCCAAGTTATAAGTCTAAATATTGGAATTAATGTTCACTTGGCGATTTCAGCTGGCTAATCACATCTCTAATAGTTTATTATAGTGGATTGATAATTTTAGGATCTACTTGTCATTTGCGAGCACTTAAATATAACAGCACATAGCTGTACAAATCTTCGTAAGAAATATTCCTTTTTTCCTTCTTTATAAAAGGAGCTTAATAAATAATGATAGTACAATGTTAATATTTTTTTAAGAAAAATTTATATTTAACCAAAGATATATGATTTTTTCTATTATTAAGATAACAATCTTTAATATCAATTGATAATTTATATCTTAATATCTTCGTATTAAATATAAAAAATATAATATCTAAATATAAATCTAGAAAAAAAAAATATGGATACTTAATAAAACATCTCAAATCAATACTAAATTGAAATTTAGTTAAAAAAATGACACTATAACAAAATCTTTAGTATAATGCACATATTAATATTATAGTATGTGTTTATTGAAATAAATCAAATGAAATAAACGATAAACAAGAAAAAACTCCTATTATAATAAACTATCGGCTCTTGAGTTTTAAAAAGAATAAAAGAGACATAGCGAAAAAAAAAGAGGAAGACCAAAAAGGCAATGTAATTCATTATAATCAAACTAGGTTATAATCACATGATAGTCCAATTAATGTCAATTTATGATACAGATTTTATCACATGATTATTTGTTGAGTAAAGAAAAAAGTCAATAGAATTCCTTATAATCAAACTAGGCTAATTACCTGTAGTCAAGCGTGTGAACCTTTTAAAGTTAGTAAACCACACGCTGCGATTATCATCAATTTGCATATAACTAACGTTTGAAGAATGATTGCGGATGAATTCAAATGTTGAGAAATAAAGTGTAACTATATTGAGTTATATGCCAAATGCATCTTTTATGTTCTCTTTGTTTGGAAGACTTGAATTTTTTTTTTTTGTAAACTTAAAGGCGATTAATTTGAACATTTTTAACTTTAAGGTCATAATTGTTATTATTGACATAAAACATTGGTCATAAAATGTAATTAAATCTAATAATTGTTGGGAAAAATGGATGGTTGTAAATAAATAAATTTCACACACTCATGATAATTTTCTAAACCAAAATAGAAGAATAACACCAAGATTTTAGCGTGGAAAAATCTTTTAAAATGAAAATAACAATCATAGGACCCGTAGACCACTTAAACTTCCATTATAATAAAATGAGATTACACACTTCACCTTTAGGTGGATCTCTCACAAAAATACAACAAATATGTATCTTTAATTTGTGGGTGAAACTTCACAAATTGGCTCTCTTAATTTTCCTCTCAAAAACTCTCTCAGTTTTCTTTTTCTCCACTTCTGATATATTTTTGAGATTAAGGCCAAGGCCTTTTATAAAAGAAATGAATCCTTCAAACAGCCTATCATTTTTTACTTCTTCCTTTTTTTTCTTTTTTCTTCCCACAGTCGGTGCTATCTTTGTTGAAGATTGAATTTTATGTCAATCTTTCCTGCTGTTGGCCTGTCAATCTTTGATGCTGCTGCTGGCCCACATAATTGGACCAAAAAAATCTCCCCCTCCACCTTATGTGGGACATGGCTCTTCCACACCTGCAATCGTTCTACAGATAGCAAGTTTTTCTCTAGTCACGATCTTTGTCACCATATCTGCCCCGTTATCATTGGTGTGAACCTTCTCAACTTGTAATAGTTTATGTTCCAACACATTACGAATCCAATGATACCTTACGTCGATGTGTTTGGATCTTGAGTGGAAGGTTGGGCTCTTGCTAAGCTAAATTGCACTCTGACTATCGCAATAAAGAATATAGTTTTCTTGTTTCTTATGCAATTCTTGTAGGAACTTTTTCATCCACAGGATCTCCTTAAAACCTCCAGTGATTGCAATGTACTTTACTTCTGTGGTACTTAAGGAAATACACTTTTGTAATCGTGATTTCCATGAAACAGCTCCCCCTCCAAATGTTATTAGGTACCCGGATATAGATTTTCTCGTATCTACGTCGCCAGCCATATCTGAATCTGTATATCCTTCTAATACAGGTTTATTATTACCAAAGCATAAACAATGACTAAAGGTTCCTCTAAGATACCTCAGTATCTATTTCACAGTTGCCCAATGTTCCTCTCCAGGATTTGATAGGAATCGACTCACAACGCCAACAGCATGTGCAATGTCTGGTCTGGTGCATATCATAGCGTACATTAGATTGCCAACTACCGATGCATAAGGCACCTTGCTCATCTCTGATTTCTCTTCCTCACTTGAGGGACATTGACTCACATTAAGTTTGAAATGGCTTGTAAGTGGACAACTAATAGGTTTAGCTTTGCTCATGTTGAATCTTTCAAGAACTTTTTCAACATACGGTTTTTAGGAAAGCCAGATCTTTTGTTTTTGCTTGCTGTGGGTAATCGTCATGCCAAGAATCTGCTTGGCAGGTCCTAAGTCCTTCATTGCAAAGGACTTGCTCAACTCCTTCTTTAACTTATTAATCTTGTCAATATTTTAACCCACAATTAACATATCACCAACATAAAGCAAAAGAATAATAAAATCACCATCAGAGAATTTCTTGATGAAGACGTAGTGATCAGCCTTCGTTCTGTTGTATTCATTTTTCTCCATGAATGAGACGAACTTTTTGTACCATTTCCTTGGTGCTTGCGTCAGACCATACAAGCTCTTCTTTAGTCTACATACCAACTTCTCTTTGCTTTTGACTTGGAAACCTTCGGGCTGCTCCATATAAATTTCCTCATTAAGATCACCATGTAAGAATGCAGTCTTTACGTCAAGTTGTTCAACCTCCAAATTAAAACTAGTTTCCAAACCAAGAACAACTCGGATTGAAGACATTTTAACTACTGGTGAGAATATTTCATTGTAGTCAACGCCTTTCTTCTGCTCAAATCCTTTCACACCCAATCTTGCTTTGTAGCGTGGTTGTGAGCTACCTTCTTCACTTTTGATTCTGTACACCTACTTGTTCTTGAGAGCTTTTCTTCCCCGTGGTAGTTTCATCAGGTCAAATGTGTGGTTCTCATGCAGAGATTTCATTTCTTCTTGCATGGCTTTTAACCACTCAGTCTTACGCTAATCAGTGATAGCTTCGTCATAACTCTCTAGTTCTCCCCCTTCAGTGAGCATCACATACTCTTTAGGAGAATATATACGACTAGGTTGTCGTACTCGAGTGGATCTCCTTGTCTGTACTTCTGGTTGGACTTGTTCAGAAACTTGTTCTGGTTCTGAACTACCAACTGGTGGATTGACATCATCAGCATCTGGTGTAACTCTCTCATCATCAGGATTTATTGGTGGAGAGACTTGGTCCAGATTTATTGGAATTTCATCTGACTATGGTTTCTTAGATTTCTAAAAATCCTCGATTGTTTGGTCTTCAAGTAATACCATGTCTCTACTTTTGACAATCCTTTTGCTAATGAGATCCCAAAATCTGTAACCAAATTCTTCGTGGGCATATCCCATAAATATAAACTGTTTCACTTTTCCGTCCAACTTGGACCGCTCATCTCTTGGGATGTGAACAAATGCTTTGCAGTCGAATACTTTCAAGTGTTTGTAAGAAACATCTTTCCCTGTCCAAACTCTTTCTGGTACGTCATATTTCAGTGGAACTGATGGAGAAAGGTTGATTAAATCGACTGTTGTCCTCATTGCCTCCCCCCAAAAAGAGTTTGGTAGTTTTGCATTTGAGAGCATACATCTGACTCTTTCACAGATGGTTCTGTTCATTCTCTCTACGACACCGTTGTGTTGAGGTGTCTTTGGTACTGATTTTTCCAACCTGATGCCAAAACTTCTGCAGTACTCCTCGAATGGTCCACGATATTCACCACCATTATCTACACATACACACTTCAAATGTTTGCCAGTTTCTCTCTCCACTTTTACATGAAACTGCTTGAAAACTCCATGCATTTGATCTTTAGTTTTCAAAGCAAAAGTCCATACTTTTCTTGAATGGTCATCAATAAAGGTCACAAAATAGTGAGCACCCCTAATGACTTATAACTTATTGTACATATATCTATGTGTATTAAATCTAGAATATTTTCCTTTCTAGATGGTGAGAGACTACGAAATGCAACTCTATGTTGTTTTCCCATAATACAGTTAACACAAGTTTGCAAGGGTGTATCTTTCATTCCTGGCAAGAGCTCATTTTTAGAAAGAATTCTGATACCTTTTTCACTCATGTGGCCGAGTCGCTTATGCCATAGCTCGGTAGGAACTTCTTTCCTTGTGGCATTTACTTCTCTTCTACACAATCTGGCTTCTGTGATGTAGAGTGATGTATCTTTCTTGCCTTTAGCTATTACCAGATTGCCTTTGGTAAGCTTCCACTTTCCTTCACCAAAATAATTATTGTATCCATCATCATCAAGCATACCGGTAGAGATTAAATTGAGGCGGATATCAGAAGCATGCCTCACATCTTTCAGAAGTAATATGCATCCAAGATTAGTCTCTAGATAAATATTTCCAATGCCGACAATTTTTGATGCATCATCATTTCCCATCCTCACACGTCCAAAATCACCTTGAGTGTAGGTTGAGAAGAATTCCCATTGTGAGGTGACATGATAGAAAGCACCTGAGTCAACTACCCAAGTAGTGTCTTGGCATGCAAGATTGACATAATCAGCATCTCGAACAATGATAACTTCTTCAGTGACAGTTGTGGTGTCATTTGTTCGGGTTTCTGCTTCCTGATTTCTGGATTGTTCCGCATTTAACCTTCTACATTCTCGAATGAAATGTCCAGACTTGCCGCAATGATGACACTTCATGCCATACCTTGATCTAGACTTCGATCGTCCTTTTTGTTGACTTTGGTTACGAGGATTTTTACTTTTACTTATCCCCTGCCATTCTTGCTTGCCTTGTTTCTACATGACAAGCGCTTCAGTGTCAGGAGTATATCCTTCATATTTTTGTCAAGACTCTTCGTTTAACATTTTTTCTTTTACCATATCCATGGTAAGCTTACCGTCAGGAGTTGAGTTGCTAACTGACACAACTAGAGTATCCCAACTTTTTGGTAGAGAACTCAACATCAACAACGCTTGTAGCTCGTCATCTACAGTCATCTTCATTGAGTTGGGTTGATCTACAATGCCTTGGAACTCACTCATATGTTCTGATACGCTGCTTCCATCTTTATACTTCAAATTGACTAATCGTCGCATCATATTTGCTGTGTGGTTGTCCTCGCATACATTTTCTCCAACTTTTTCCAAAGAGCGTAAGCATCGTGTTCATTAGAAAAATTTTGAAAAATGATTTTGTCGATCCATTGTCTGATTTGAGCAGCACACTTTCGGTTCAGAACAGCCCATTCAATGTCTGCATGGGTTACTTCTTTCTCCTTCGGCATTATAATTGGCTTCCATAGATCTTTAATGTATAAAAGATCCTCCATCTTCGGCTTCCAAATTGCATAATTAAATGCGGTCAACTTTATCATATTACATGTACTCTCCTCCATTTGAATCGTCAATCAATTGGTTTCGCCGAGCTTGGTACTTTTCTGACGATGAATAGTATCTATAAATAGTGCTGCCAAATAATACTATGTGAATAGTACTGTCGAATATTATTTTATAAATAGTACCTATGAATAGTAACTATCAACAAATAGTAATAGTACTATGTGAATAGTGCCTGCCGATAGAATAGTACCGTATATATGAACAGTGCTCTATGAATAGTAACTTACCTGAATACAACCAAGGCTCTGATATCACTTTGTTGGGAAAAATGGATGGTTGTAAAGAAATAAATTTCACACACCCAGAATAATTTCCCAAACCAAAATAGAACAATAACACCAAGATTTTAGCGTGGAAAAACCTTTCAAAACGAAAGTAACAACCACAGGATCTGTAAGCCACTTAAACTTCCATTATAATAAAATGAGATTACATACTTCATCTTTAGTTGGATATCTCACAAAATACAACAAATATGTATCTTTAATTTGTGGGTTAAACTTCACAAATTGATACTCTTAATTTTCCTTCCAAAAACTCTCTCTGTTTTCTTTTTCTCCACTTCTGATATATTTTTAAAATTAAGGCCAAGGCCTTTAATAGAAGAAATGAATCCTTCAAACAGCCTGTCATTTATGACTTCTTTTTTTTCTTTTTTTTTTTAGCCTATCATTTATGACTTATTTTTTTTTCTTTTCTTTTTTTTTTGCCCACAATCGATGCCATCTTTGTTTAAGGTTGAATTTTATGAATATCTTTGGCCCACGTAATTGGACCAACAATAATAAGCATAGATTAAAATAACAGTAATTTTTATTTTTCAATTCCAGACTTAAATTACAACTATTACAAGTCTCTAAATAGAGAACATGCCACCAGACTGTACATACCGGAACATAATTAAGTATGTAGATTTGAAAAAACAGATTAAATATGTTTTTTTGTCCAAATATCTTCAAATATTGAAATTTTGAGATAAACTTGATTAAATACTCAAAAATATTGTATTAAATTAATATAATAACCCTTGGTTACTCAATACATCCATATTCACAATATTTTCTATAAAATAGAAGTTTTGATATATCCATAAAGAACATAATTTTAGTCCATCATAAGAAGTAAAAAAAGATACATATACAAGGGAAAAATGTAAATTTAATTATGACAAGTTAGCATGTACGATTGTATAGTTTAATCCATTATTTCATTCAAATATATTAGACTTGAGAATTATTCCATTTAATCATTAGTTTGAAAATGCTTAAATATATTAAACAAATTTGGTACAAGCTGTCATGATCGAATTCTTCGTACCTCTAAAAATACAATTTGTAATTAAGAAGGTGTACGGAGTAAATTAATTTATATTAACTCGTGTAATCCATTAATTAAACATAGGGCTTGAAAATGTATTTTGGAACAGTGCATGTACAGGAAATAGAAGAGAAAAAAGGCATCTAACCACCGCCCAAAAATATCAGGAAGAAGATCTTCCAGCTTGTAGTTTGTGATGTGTATTGTGTGTGTAGTATATGTATATATATATATATAAGTTGGCCACAATTTGTTTAATTGCGTACGTATCCTCAAAATTTTTATTTTAATAGATATTCACAGAACAAGTACTTTAATTATTTAATTAGCTCTCTCTCTATGTTTATTTTTTCTAATTTAATTAGCTCCTTCCTGTTAGTTGGCCAGTGGCTTTTTGTTATGAGTTTGTATGGAATATTATGAAGAAAAAAGAGAGGTTATATTATGAGCTTATTTACCAACCTGGACACTACATGATTGCTTTCATATTAATGTGCTTTCAAAAAGTATTTGCCTCCTTCCTTTGAACCTGGAAGGGGAGTTCATGTATACCTAACACAACCCAAGTAGCAAACATATATCGTTTGTTTGGACAAACTAAAGCTCAATTAGTTAGAACCTATTTTAACTCCTATTCAAGCAGATCAAGAAGTACAAAACAGAGTGGTGAATTGTTGACAGTCATGCAACGTCAACTATGAACTCACGGGAGTTTGTTATTGTTATGTTGAGCCACCATGTTTGTTCATAGTCCACGTGCTAATAGCGGTGTTCATAAACCGGTTCGAATCGGACTAGATTGGATCAAACGGTTTTATAAATCAAACGATACAGTTTGATTTGTATTAATTAAAATCATTTTTCAAACGATATATTTCAATTTATATTAATTTTTAAACCGGTCAAATCAGATCAAAATAATTTAATAATATATTAAAATTTTATATTATATTTCATTAAAATTATCCAAAAATCAAAATGAACCATAAATCGGATCTGACAGGTTAAGACACTAGAGCTATATGAGTACATATGCAATATATATATATATATATAATAACAATACCGCAGTACATATAAACACATATGAAAGTATTACTTTTCTCTTATTCATCCTTCTTCTACATTTCTCTTCCTCTTTTCACTCTCTTCATTAATGCTCCCATTGTCAGTGAATAAACACATTAATGGATGAATAAGTTGACATTATTATTTACGGGGATATTATTGATAGTATGTCTAACCTAAGTGCTATTAATATATTAGAGCATTTTCCAAATATGAAGGAGCATTTGTGAAGTTAAAGGCAGTCTCAAAAAGATATTTTTCCCCTCCTTTTGAAATAAGAAAATTCCACTATTATGGGAGGCCACCGTTAGAATAATCATCAAGAGTGAATGGACAAGTGAAAGAACATTTTTTAATTGAAATGAACTTATTATTGAAGTATACATATGATGAAACACGCAATTACTATTTTTTTTTAAAAGAAGAAGCTAGTAATTAATAGAAAAAATAAAAGAGTCTTACGATAATATAATACGTGTAATGAAGTAACGAAATCAATTTTATGAGAAAAAAAAAGAAAAGAAATCCAAAAAATTAATCTATATGCAAGTTATTAATTAACTAGTTTCAATTATAACAATTTTCAGTATATTAATTTTTTTTAAATATTAAAAAACATATATTTATTTAAGCTGTACCTGACTTATATTATAAATGAAATAATACTGAGTAAAATTCATTCGGAATACAACTATATTAATTAAGCAGGATTGAAGCACGTGGGTAAATAAGTAATAGCTAGTTTGTTTTAAACATTTGTATGATCTCAAAAGTTATAAAAGAATATTAATTAGCATGAATTCAGAGAGAGAGAGAGAGAGAGAGAGAGAGAGAGAGAGGTCCATGTGCTGTCAAAAATGGAGACAACCTCAAGGCTCAATGAAGTGTGAGACTGTAATTATAAGAGAGTGCTAGCTTTAATCCGAACCTAACTTAAAATATTAAAATATTTCATAATTTAAAGTGACCAGGACCACTCTATCGTAGCCATTATCAAACTACATTACACTCTACTTGTTCGATATTAGCGAAGAAAAAACAATTAAAACAAATCAATTGTATGAAGTGTGTAATGTTATTTAAAAAAACAATTATATTAAATTATTTATTATATTAAAAATAATTTATACTTTATATTTTTAAATTATTTTATTTATATTTAATTTAATTGAGTCAATTATTCTATAAAAAAAATATATTGCAAAAGTAATTAAATTTTTTGAAACTTATATGATTATATCATTAATGAAAAATTTAAATAAAAATTTAAATATTTTTATTATAAATAAATAAGAGAGTCTCGAAA
The DNA here is from genome assembly GCA_033030585.1 of Hippophae rhamnoides. Classification (NCBI taxonomy): domain Eukaryota; kingdom Viridiplantae; phylum Streptophyta; class Magnoliopsida; order Rosales; family Elaeagnaceae; genus Hippophae; species Hippophae rhamnoides. The sequence continues at coordinate 53,174,704 of CM065432.1, forward strand.
TATATTTTCTTACAATATAATATATAATGTTATGTTATTGTATTTTTGTTTTTAATTTATCAATTTAAAATATTAATACATCACATTAAATAATTTTCTAATTTAAGAAAAAAAATATAAAAAATTGAATAATTTATCGTAAAAATCAATTAATCCAAGGATTAATATTATTCTGATATACAAATTAAAATAAATGGGACCAAATTGGATCTTAATATTATTTTTTATAAATACAAGATTCTTTTTATAAACTAAACGGACGAAGATACACATATTTATTATATATTCTAACATAATATTAATTTTTATTAATGTAAGATTTATTTTATCTAATATTTTATTAAAATATGGGTCATTTTTAAACTCTTTATATTTCTATTAGGATCACCTTTTTTTACAAACAAACAAACAAAAAAACATACATATTTTTTAAATTCAATTGAAACATTAATATCATTTCAAATCATAGAAGAACACTTAGACTTCTAATCACAAAATATTAACCTTAACAATCTCATCCGGATCTGACTGGTAATACTTAACTTCATAATTTAATTGTTTCCAGAGCTACGCCGACAAAAAAAAAAGCGATCAATTAATCTTCAGTGAAATATGATTCTCTTTTGTGCATTATTGCACAAAATAGCTGGGTTTCCATATATATATATATTTCCTACCATCCGGACAAGATATCGATATAATATATATTTTATTTTATTTTTAAGATAATTATTTAATTTATTTATTAACTTGTTATTTAAAGCATGATATTTTTTATTTGGTCACATAACTTATGATTGAAGCAGTGGGTTTGTTAATTTTTTTGATAGAAGTGATGTCAAGTAAGTGAGTTTTATAAATAAAATATAAACATTATTATTATTAGTTATTAGATTTAATCTTTTAGTATTTGAAACTTTAACGTGATCATAATAGATAAATGTTTAAACTTAATTAAATATGATACAAATTTAAAATTTATAGTTAAATTTTGGGTTTTCTAAGGCCCATTTTTATATAAACTTTGACAAAAGTAAAGGGATGTACATAGAAGTCATGATGGTATAGACTTTTTTATCTTTGTACAAAGAAGATTTTAAATAAATTACATCGACAAAATAAATTGGTAACTTTTTGATTTTAAAATTAAAATTAGTTAGAATAAATAATTAATTCACTTTTTTTTTCTTTCTAAAATATCACTTTTTACGTAATAATATAAATATTTTTAATAGTAATTGAGATTTGAAATTATGATATTAGAATTATATTTCGTTTAAAGAAGAAATATATATTTTTCATATTCTTTATCTTAAAAGAATAGTTATTTCAAAATAACTACAATTTTTATCCTTAAAAATTTAAACAACAAAAGAATTGGAATATCTAATATATTCTTGAGTATATTCTCACCAAATTAAAATGCATTGTAGACTTTTAACACTTACTATAAATTTAACAATTTAAATATATTTATAATAAAATAATATACATATTATATATTTTTAAAATAAAATAAAATAAATATTTTTTTAAAAAAAAGTAGAACTATTTTTTAAACACGGACAAGGCTGTGAATTATATCACATAACGACCAAAACATCCAGCACCAAACCCTTATGAAGCATACGACACCAAGTCAAGAAATTTTCAACAATTATTAAACATAATAATTGTTTAAACTTTTTTAAAAAAAAAATTAGAAAACAAGAAAAAGAAGAAGGGAATGTCATTTATGAAACAAAATTAATTGATTAAGTTAATTCAAAAGATGGGTTCAGCTTTGTTATATATATATATATAAATATGAGTATCAAATACATAATATTATGTTACACTCATATTATAGGGCAATGTAATTTAAGATATACCAAGATATGTAACAGCTAAGCTAATATTCTTTTAATCTATGTTGATTTAATTAATTAAACATTTTAATATAATAATTGCATTGATATGATTCGAATTTTACCAAATCAAAATTTCAAATGAGGGGCTGGGGACATACGTACATTAATTTGTTTGTGTGATACTGTCGATATTGCGGCTTCATTTGTTAACACATTACACTATGTCTTCTTGTTCTAATCTACTCCTTTTAATTTTAAAAGTAGTTGCGTTATTGTATTTGCATTTTTTGTAATATTCATTTAAGACCCATAATTTTTTTATTTATAAATAATTGGCTTAATCATTGAGTTTTTTTTTTTCCTATCAATCCAATTCACTTTTAAATATACATATTTATTAATTAATTACAATGGGAAGTAATATTCTAACTAACATCCAAGAAGATATAAGGCACATAAATTAAGTTAAAAGAAAAAAATTATAGTAACAAAATTTTCTTAAAAATTAATAATTTCTTAATTCAAAATTATTTTAAAACATTACATATTATAACTATGTATGTATAAATTTTAAAAATTATTTATTGATTATCGTTAATTATTTATATGTTATTCTAAGTTAATAATATATAAGATAAAAGAAAAAAAATTATTAAAAAATATAATTATATTTTTTTTATTAAAACAAACAGCTAATTTTAATTAGTAGTAACGTTAAATTTTCATTCTTAGTATTCCTGTTAAGTCAAGAATAAATTTATTCGTTTTGAAACATGTGTCCCATTATCAAAATGTTAACAGTACTTTTTGATGTAACTATTTTAATTTTAAGTAATAATATTATTAAAATTAATTTTATTAATGTAATAAGTGTAAGAAATACTTATTATAGCCATGTAATTCACTCGCTTTTGTAACATGCATTATTAAAACATAAAATTATATTATTGAAAAATAGTTATGATAATAATATTTTAAATTATAATAGTATATCGAGTATTTATATTTTTCTCATATTTAATTTATTGGTTGATTGAATTACTTGAAATTTATATATTTATAATAAAATCTATCTCTCTCTTGGATGGAATCATACCAATTATTGCGTTAAAAAAATAATAAAATAAAAAAATTTATGGTTGACTTCCTCTTTCGATCGCTTCGTTTGATAAAGGTATTATTGTACGATAAATAGTGCGCCTCCATTAATATGTCATTTTCTCGATCACAAATATATATAATTTAAATGTATATTAAAAATAGGAAGAAAAAAATATATTGGGGAGATTCTTACAATAAATTAAATAGATTATTTAGTTTTTTAAAGAATAAAAAGTGTGTTATTTCACCCTTTAATTTTGTAAAAAATTATCAAAAAATAATAAAAATTATTATTTTTTAATATTTTGAATAAAATAATAACATTTCTTAATATTTTGTTTTATTAACAAATAAGATAATAAAAATAAAATTTTATATCATATCTATCATAAAAATTATTAAAATATTAAGTAAATAATATAATTTATCATTTTTTTAATATATTTTACAAAATATAAGAGATTGATAACACCTTTTATAATATAAAACAATAATCGATATAAATCTTTTAATATAAAATATTTTTATGGCATTTCGGTATCAAAAATAATGTATAACTTTCTTTTAAATATCATTTAATAAATATCAAATATATAATTTAAATTTAAATTTATCTATCTAAATATATTAATAATTAAACTTATAAAATCTAAACTAAAATTATTTTGAGCAAATGTAAAAAAATGTGAGCTTTTGTCTTTTAATTTATTATAATAACATCCAACCAACTATTTGGTTACTTAACTATGTATTGAATTTATTTTTTTAAAAATGAGATCTTAATAATATTTTATAATCTCTAAAATCTAAGACTAAAGATATTAATTGATAGCACAATACAAACAAAAGAAACATAACATAAATCATTTATCTAAATTAAAAAAGTACATTAGAATAAGAATTATGTGTATATATATGATTTATCGAAAGCAATTAATATAAGAAAATAAGAAGAACAAATTCAAATATTATTACTCTTTTTGTCCTAATTTAAAATTAAATTTAAAATTTTGATAATATACTTAGCATGTGATATAAAATAGTGGATAAATTGTTTTTTTTTTATTTATTTAATTTACTCCTCTTTTTCACTTTTTCTCTCCCTTTTCACTCCTTTCTCAGCAAACAATTTTCTTTCTCTCTTCATTTTCTAAAAATTTCTCAAAAAATCAATTTTTTTTCTAAAACAATATTTTGGTTCTCTATTTCTATGCTTAATTAGTTTTTATGAAATAAGTTTTTTTATAGAAAATATAAGAATTTTGTAGAAATTTTTAATTTTAATTTCAATAATATATTCATAATATATCATGTTTTTAAAAATTTACAATGAAATTGTAGAACACAGTCAATTCTAATTATTTCAATTAAATTTCACTAAAATGAGAAATAACTCTTAGAAAACATTGAAAGACTGAAATTTTATTTATCCTAGGAATCTCATTTGACAAGAAAATCAAATATTTATCGTAAATTCTTTACCACTAGTTTTTTAACGAAGTTTTAAAAATATGTTTAATTCTATATTTTTTTATAAACTATGAGACTTAAATACTAAACCTATAAATTTTAAGATTAAATTATTTTTTAAAATAATTATAGAATTTAAATTATCATGCATTTTATAAAATAACAGAAGCATTTTGTACCAATTGTACTAAAGAAATAGTAGTATTTTGAAAAATATGGATGCTTTAAGGTACAAATACTTTGTCTTATATTTTTCATTAGAAATATTAAATAAAAAAAATATTTTAATTGGGATAATTATAATTAAAAATTGAAATAATTTTTTTTTAAAAAATATTACTTGTTTTTATGCAAACTTTTGAAAAATAATATCACTAAATTGTAATAAAAATAAGTATATTATTTAAATTTATGCAAATATATTGTTTGTTTTGATATTTTTTTTGGATACAAATTCATATATATTTTTAAATAAAAATGATAATAGTTATTTTTGGGTAGCATGAATTTGTTATTACTACAATTACTTTTCACTGATTAATACACTTTTATCCAACAACAATAACAGTAATAAAATCTTACAATTCAAAAACTTGTTTTGTTGGAGTTAGTCATAATATCGTTACCATTATTTATAACTAAAATATAATTAGTATCAAAAATTGAAATCGAGTTGGGTCGGTTATCTGAAATATGAATACAAAATTACTACCTAACCAATATATTAGGAGCCCCCATCATCGGTGCCTATGTACCTTATTTGGGCAAATCATTTGTTTATTTGGACTGGGCTGATCTGCCGACTAACTATGGGTCCACATCTGAATTTAGACGGCCGTGATTTATTTTTGGTCTCAAAGATGATAGAATTTATGGTTCAGTAAAAAAAGCCATTAGATTCTCAGGAGGAGTGCTCTTAATTGCTTCGTAAAAGAAGCTTTTAAAATGGTTTCCTAAGCTAGCTATATTGCTCAAGTAATTAAGCGTTAATGAATAAAAAATTATTTGTGAAATTTAGTTGATGATTCACCTATAAATATAAACTTACTTAATATTACCACCGTGTCGCTTATGTAATAACATTTTGGGCATTAATGTAAGTATATAATTACATGAGAAAATAGCATATAATTTCTTTTTATAATAACATTTTGGGCATTCATGCCATAAATATAATACATTCATATCATTTTTTTTTCTTTTATTTCATAAATGATTTAGTTATTTTATATATTTTTATTTTTAATATCTTTCGTTAAAAAAACTATATTCATTTACATATAATAGTAAAAAACATATTTATTTACGTTTATAAAAAAAAAGAATATATTTTTTTTTTGAGATATACTAAAATAAAACTTCATGTATAAATAAAATTATCTTATATTTTAAAACATTTTTTCTTATTTGTATTCTTTTTAGGGAATAATGATGAGATGAATCTAATTTTATGGTTTAGATATATTATTCATATTTTTTAAAATTTATATATTTTAATCACTTTAAGATACTTTCAAGAGTTTGTTTTTATTTTTGAATACATGTTTAGAAAGTATGTGATTTATAAATGAAGTTTTAGCAATTATGGCTTTGAACAACCAATATAGCATACACAAATCATATTAAGCCTTCAAAAATGTTTTTGATTATGAATATTACTATTTAGCATGTGTTCATAAAATATATCTTACTGTTAAATAAATGTTCAATGAAAACTACTTTTTTTTCCTTCCAGATTTATCATTCAGGATTACATTAGTTTTTTTTTATCGTATTTAGTTTTAATTTCACTTCTTATACTAAATTTAATAATGGTAATAATTTTTCAGTTGTATTAATTAATATTAATTTCCGTTTTACAAGTTAAACATTTGCCTCATCGTATCAGATTCTCATCAGTGACATTATTGAACTAATTTAAATTATTAATAATACAATACAATTATTCTTTTTAATAATATCAACTTTATATATAAATCGATAATAATAATAATAAAATATAATTAATTATAAAGATAAAATAACTTAATTACATACTTGTATTTAACAATAATAAACCAAGTATCACCGACCAAATTCAACAGTATACATGTTAATTAATGAATTAATGATCCCATAAAATAAAACCCTTTTACTCCATAAACTAATTAAAGCATATCTCTGTCTTTGTTTCAAGATCTGGTCAATATAGCAGATCAACCACCACTCCACCAAAACATTAATCTTTAATTACCCTAATAATATTAACAATATATATATATATATAACAACAACAACAACAACAACCAAGCAATTAATACAAGTGATGATAGAGACAATAATTTGAGTATCAAAATCAGCGTAACAAGATGATGCGTATAAGGGACAACGAAAGGACAAAGAAGGCAACATATGTCTATTCTTCATGCATCTTTGCGCTCAATGTTGCCTCTCCACCTCATCAAGGTCCGATCCATACCCTTTTTTTTTCTTTTTCTTAATATATCTTGTATTTAATTTGTTATTAATTTTAAGAAAATTGATAATATTGGATCGATTATATCAATATTTATATTTATATTATATGATCGCTCGAGATTATAATTAAATTACAGGGAAAGCGTTCAGTATCTGACCACTTAAATGGGGCTACACAATACATACAAGAAATGAAGAAGAAAATCAAAGACTTAGAAGTGAAGAGAAATGAGGTTGCTTAAAGGTAATTTGAGTATTAAAAAATGTGGGCAAAACTACTCGGTAATAGTTGAACCTTAATTATTTGGGAGGTGGAGTTGAGATTGTGTTAATGGGTAGCCCTTATTTGCTGCCACTCTCAAGATTGCTCAATACTTTAATCCATTTTGGAATTACTAATGTTTTGAGTTTTACGACCACACATTTCAATGACTCGAGGTTGATTCACACTATTCACTCCCATCAGCTGGTATTTCATGCATTTCAGGCCTCATTAATATTCCTTATAAATATTACTTACTCCTAATCTTCTTTTATTTTTAAATAATTTAATTGTTTAATTAACTTTATCATAATTAATTTGTTTTATAGGTTGAAGATGTCTCTCTTGTTCATATATCTTAACTTCAACAAAACCTAAACCTAAATAATATTTTCCATAAATAATCTTTTATTATGTTCTCTTTAATTAAGAATCGATTTTATTTTATTTATAATTTATATTAATGAAAATCGATATTTCATGATATATCTCATTTTCTATATTGACCTAAATGATTTAATGTTAAATGTTAGTTATATATATATATATATATATATTGAATATATTAAGTGTTGTTGTATTTTAATCGATTATTAATTATGTTATGTGTCATAACACATACACATATAGTGTGAGTAACATGCAATTATTCTCCATTCCCTCTTGTGTGGAAGAGAGGGAAAACTACTTGTAATGAAGGCAACTGAATTTTTTTAATAACATTACACACTGAAACACAATGGTGAATTTCGAATCCATGCATTCTTAGTGACCACAAAAATTTAATTTCATTGCATCACTAGGCAATCGCTTATATTAATATGTTTGTTGCTTATATGAATTGTGAAGCTAAGGATTCATCAAGAGTCAAGACCCACAAGAGATTGGGCCTGTCTTGTGTGATTATATTTCTCTGGTCCTGTCAAGTGCATGACTAGATCAATTAATCACTACATAGCTGAGGCTTCGACCCATGTATCTCAAATCTCAATGTAGGATCCATTGGCACGAAATTGGGCCCATATGCAGTAAATTGATTATTTTGAATTAGCAAGATTAAAATAGTATGCAATTTGATTTTTTTTAATGAAAAGGTAATTGGTGTAGTTTAAATATGCTATTTAAAATGTAAAAAACAAGTGTATATTTTTTTCACTAAAGTATTAGGCAAACCACTAATAGATTTTGATTAATATCAATACTAAAAAAGTTAACACGCTATAATAATAATAATAATAATAATAATAATAATAATAATAATAATAATAATAATAATAATAATAATAATATAATAGAGAGATTTAAAAATGATAATTCAATTTTTTTTAAATTTATGTCCATTTTTGGAAAATTTTAATACTTATTTTTTATATTTTTTAATTTATTAAGAATCTTGCATTTTCTTAATAATTTTAGATTTCATCTCGTGTTGATTATATTCCTATTCTTTCACTTTGAATATCATGCAAATTATAATATGATTGAGCCTAGTCAAACCCATTTCAATTTTTTTTCAATTATTTGAACGGGTTTGAATTTGATTGAAATTTAATTCGATTTATGTTCAATTTAGATTTTACAATTCGAATTCAACGTGATTAATCAAGCTACGATACAAGTTATCACCCTTAATAAATACTCATCTAACTATTAATATTAAGTAAAAAAAATCAATTTGATATTTTGATTATTTTTTGTTACAATTTACAAATTAAATTGTAAAAAAAGGTCAAATTGATTAAAAAAATGAGTTGTGAAATTATAAGGATATTTTCGTGGATTATTAAAATTTTATAAAATTTTACTGGAAATTATAGATGAATTTAACTTTCTTTTAATTAAAACAATTGATTGAAACACTTACATTAATACAAGAATTAAATTACAACAAAACAAAAAATAAATAAAAGTATTAAACTATTTTTAGTTGAATTTATGTTTTAGTTTTATAAAATAAACCAAAAAAAATATTTCATTTATTCAAACAAAAATATGCATTCACACACCAATAATTATAACTCAACTTAAAGTCTTATTTTAATTTAATTTTTTAAATTTGATTATTATTAAAACTCAAGTATTAGATTTTTAATATATTCAAAATGATTTATAGGTGTATAAGTTAAAAAATTGTTACAAACCATAAAACAGTGTATTTTCAATCATCACTTTTAAGTTAGATGAAAAGAAAAAAAAAAGAATAAGAGAAACACGAGAGAGGTGTGTGTAGAGATCTCAAACAAGTAAACATTAATTTTAAAGAGACTAGGGTTTCAGAATCTTTACTATAATTTCTTGGGCCCTTAAGATGGGTCACCCGGCCTGTAGGGTCTACGTTCAACCCCCAAACATTATAACATTTTCTAACCTTTTTAGGTGATCGTAATTGTGTAGCAGTGGTACTTTTCTATCTATGATGGAGATAATTAAATCATTTAAATCCATACATTTTTAATCAATTACACTAAGTATCCGTTACCCGACTTAATTATTAGGCGTAAACAGTTTAAATATTTAATCAATATCACCACATGTGTTATCATGAATAATTAAATATTTATCTAAAGTGTCAAGTTCGAATATTCTCATATAATATTCTTAAAAAACAAAAAAATAATCCTAACTTGTGTATTTCTTGTTAGAAACCCTAATACAGACCAACAATAAAAGACTGATCAAATAGATAAAATAATAATAATAATAATAATAATAATAATTGGTCACGTGAAATTATAAGTATATTTTAGGGATTATTAGAATTTTACAAAGTTTCTTGTCTCAAAATTTCAAATCAATTTAACTTATTAAATTAAAATAATAAAAATATTTAATTTCTTTTACTGGATAAATGTTTTTTTTTATAAAATAAAAAAAATGTTCTATCTATAGTGTATAATATTATTACTGCTCACACATTTATAATTAGGATTCGAATTTGATATTTTTTAAATATTCAAATAAACACGAGAAGAGGTGTCTGCAGGGATCTCAAACAAGTAAACATAAATTTTACATAGAATAGGATTTTAGGAATCTTTACCATAATTTCTTGGGCCTTAAAATGGGTCACCCTTAGGGTCTATGTTCAACCCCCAGAGGCCCAAAAATTATAATATTTTCTAACCATTTTGGGCGAGCTTAATTGTGAAGCAACAGTATTTATTTTTTTCCTTTTCTTTCCGATCACTTATTTTCTAGTGTGTGATGGAGATTCAAGCAATCAAATCCATAAATTTTTAATCAATAACACCACATACTCTTAACCATACTTAATTAGGAGGCGTAAATTTTTTTCTATCATCAAATTGTTTTTTTTTTTTTTATGATTCAAACCTCTAACTATAAATAAAAAGAGTCATAAATCTTATTAATTAATTATTAGAAGAATCATGACTTATATAATTTAATTAATAATTTACATGTACTCTCATTAATATTTAAATATTTATCTAAAGTTACAAGTTTCAATATTCTAAAAAACAAAAATTATCTAAGATTACAAGTTTAAAAATTCTCATACAATATTATAATTTGTATATTTACTATTAGTAACTCTAATATAAAGACCAACGATACAAGAATTCTTGGATTGACTTGGTTTTTAAAAAGATAAATTTTAATTACTAATTTTTAAACGATGTAATGTAAATTCTTTACTTATATTTAAGTTATATTTTATTTTAATTTAATTACTATTTACGTACATAAAAAAATCATTTACAATTATAAGTGAGGGATAAATTGATCAATAAAATAATTATTTTTTTTCTTCAAAAATCAACATTACTTTTTCAAGTTTTTAATGACAAATTGACTTCGCTTCTTATGCCGTACATGAATTTTATATTTCTAAATGATACTAAATTGAAACAATATCTTAAAATAATTTATAAATACATTTTCATTTAAAAAAATTAAAGTATAAGATATTATAATAAACTTAGAGGTGATTAACAGATCGAAAGTGTCTTTAATCTATGATTCAAATAAATTTAAAGATTTTTTATACATATTTAATTTTTTAAAATTAAATAAAATTATATTAATATTAAAATTTATTTATAAAATATTATCATATATAAAACAAAATATACACAAATTTAAATTTTAAATTAATAATTTTATAATAATTATTATCATTTATAATCGTAATTAAAAAAAATTAAGTAAAAGTAAAAAAACTATGTCTATAAGAAGTACAAAATTATCAAACTTCCAAATACCATAACCATGTCAGGTCAAGCATTACTACCCGAACAAACAGCCCAGGACCTCCTCCAATGGTTAAAAATCGAATTAAATCCTGACGGTAGTACTCTCAATCGTCGCCATATTCCTCCAACCTCCGAACCCTCTTCAGATCCAAACAACACTGCAATTTCCGTCCTCTCCAAAGACATAACTCTAAACCAACAAACAAACACTTGGGCCAGAATACACATCCCCCATCAAGCACTCCACAACCTTAACAACACTCCTTCAAAACTACCTCTCATAATTCACTATCATGGCGGAGGCTTTATTCTTGGCCATCCAAACCTCTCCTATTACCACATCATTTGCTCCAATCTCGCCGCTCTTCTCCAAGTCGTCATTATCTCCGTCGAATACCGCCTCGCTCCAGAACACCGTCTTCCTGCTGCTTATGATGATGCCTTTGATGCGCTTAACAGAATCAAAACAGTCGATGACGATTGGATTCAGAAATGCGTTGATTTGTCCAACTGCTTTCTACTTGGAGATAGTGCTGGGGCTAATATAGCCTTTCATACGGGATTAAAAGCAGCCAAGTTTGTGGATAAAAATCTTCAACCTTTGAGAATCAGAGGGCTAATTCTACACCAGCCCTTTTTTGGTGGAGCTCAAAGGACGGAATCCGAGTTGAGGTTACAGAACGACCCCATTTTGCCTCTATCAGCTACTGATTTGATGTGGAGTTTGGCTTTGCCAGTCGGTGCGGATCGGGATCACGAGTATTGTAATCCAATGGTAGGTAGTGATTCGAAAATATTTGAGACGATTAAGTCCCTTGGATGGAGGGTTTTGGTAACGGCGTGTGATGGTGATCTACTCTATGACCGTCAGATCGAGTTTGTGAAGACGATGGAGGACAAGGGTGTGAAGATGGTTAGTCATTTGGAGAAGGGTGGAACTCATGGCCCTGAAAGACTTCATCCTCTTCACCAAGTTCTCAAAAACTTTATTTTCGCTTCGTAGGCCTACTATTTAATTATTAGTTATGAGGATGAACCAAAAGCATAATTTCTTATTAAAATCATGAAATTTTATTAAAGTTTATGATATATATATATATATATATATATATATATATATTTTTGTTTTAACTTCGTAAAAATAGCAAATATCAATTCCTTATAATTTAAGTTAATATTATTATTTAATAATTATTCAAGATTTTATTTATTTATTTATTTATTATTTGAATTTTTTTTTATTAAAGATCAAAATATGTAATATATAGTTTATCAATTTAAATATATTAAGAATAAAATTAAAAATACAAAAGAATAATGAATAAACAAAAGAGAAAATGATAATTTAAGTATTTTATTTTTAACAAAAATAAACTTTAATATATAATGTAAATTCGTTATATTTATTTACGAAAATAGTTATATAAAAAATTAGCGAAAAAATTTGGATGCATGAGGTTACACTATTAAATATAAAATACTGTATCTATAAATATTCAATAATTGTATCACATTATTGAACAAAATAATTTTGCCTATATCATGTGTTTGTCTGTAACTTAATTTATAAAATCCAAAATTAGCTATTATAATAATAATAATAATGTAATTTTATATTTTACATTTTAAATTATTATTATTCTCTTATTATAAAGTTTATAATATAACTTCATTTATAAAAATAAAAAATTATACGTAAAAATAACAACTTGAATGTGATAATGAGGTTTAAAAAAATGATTCTTAAATTAAGGAGCTAACGTTTTGATTTAAACAGACTAAAAATAAATAATTTAATACTAAATATTTAGCAGATAAAAGATACAAAAATAAATGAATTTTTTTAAGAAATAAATTTTGGATAATGTAACGACAATGAATATGATACCAATGATATCTTATCCAAAAACACATTACTTTCTTGACATTTTCTTAACAATTTAGCAACATTACTGATATTTTTTTTTTTCAAAAGATAAAAGTATTATATATCTACGTCGAGATACCTAAAACCTCAATAATATTAAGATAATATAAATATCATAGAATATTTGTTTCATCTTGGTGTGGGATAGGTCACAAAGTTTAAGTTAGAGATGTAAAACATAATTTAATTTATTAATTAACAAACCGATCGGCTCATAATTAATGCACGAGTTACCTAGTATCTTTATTCTCATCTGTAACCTTTAACATGTAAGGTTGGTTAGGTTATTCTTAATAAACCAACACAAATTATTATCAATTTAATCTATCATTTTTAATAAAAATTGTTATTAATTTATTATTTTTAATAAAAATTGTTACTTTTAGTAGTATAAGTTTTTCTTTTTTTTTCAGCATATTGATATAGTGGGTATTCATTAGAATCAGTGGTGAATAACGTATTGAAATTGTTTGTTTTTAATCTATTTAAATTTAATTCAATAATATAATTAATTTATATTAATTTAAATTCGTCAGATTGTTTTTAATTAAATTTATACATATTAATATTAAAATTTATTTATGAATAATTTTCACATATAAAAATGTTACATACATAAATTTAAATTTTTATAACAAATTTTATTATTTATAATTACAATTAAAAAAATCAAAAAGAATAAAAAATATGTACTTAGAACTATTAAATTATTATAAACATTTATATTTATTTTTAAGTTAAAATAATGATATAATATAATTATAGTATGTACAATATTTAAATATAACATAATATAAAATAAAATTTATATTTATTTATTTATAATTTAATAGTAATTTAATTTGTATCGTGTATAACGAATTATAAAATCTATCAATTTAAATCTGATCTAAATTCGAATGAATTATATAATTTTTATATCTGAATTTTATATTGCTGTAAAATTTATATGTAACATATTAATATACCCTTAAAATTAAATTTATATATTTAATATTAATTTAAATATATTTGTATAAATAGTAGTGTTTATTTTTAAATTTTTGATTAAAGTGATTAATATAATAAATAGAAGAAATTTATAAAAGATATAAATCATTTTAAAAATATTGAACCGACGCATCGGCCCAATCGGTTACGAGCCATAAGACATAATACCATAGTGCTACTTTTAAACTCATATACCGTACAAAAAATTTAATAGATGGTGCCGTGCTTGGCCAGTTAGCCAATGGATTTAACAGCTATAGATGGAGTTGATTTATAGCAATTCACTTGATGTGATTTGCTTTTGATGTTATGTGAATTTGATTTGATGTTTCGAAGAAAAGGGATGGTAAAACGACAAAAAAATTAATGTTATATTGCAGTCGTTGTTTACCAAATTTTTTTTTTCTTTAAGTGGATCATGTGTCGGTCGCTTGCCTTATCATGATTCTAGTGAGTTGTGACTCTTCTTGGAGAGGAAAAAAATACTTAGGGATGATTTTATATTTATTTTAATTTTATGAAATTAGTAACTTATTTATTAAATTTGAGATTCGATTTTAAAACTTAATTAATTTTTAAATAATTATTTAATAAAAATAATACAATTATTACAAACATAAAATTTAAAATAATATATATAATATTTCAAAAATATTAAATTTTTTTATAATATAATCTTTTATATTATATGTATAAAATGTGTATAGTTAAATAATGAAATATTTAACTAAATATCATAAAATTAAATCATTAATATATTAAAAAATAAGATTAAGTTTTTGTATTATAATTATAAACATTAAATTTAAAAATATAATTTTTTAAATTCATATTGTCAATTTAAGAGTATTGTTATTATCATTGTATACAATTGATACTTAAAAAATCTAATTTTTTAAAATTTATCAATTTTTTTATAATTTTTACATTATTAATGTGTGTATTTTTTATTAGAAAATTATGATTTAAAAATCCATTTTTAAATGACCGAATCATAACCATATAATTTGATAATAAGTGTAAATTATCTTGTACCAAACAAATATATAAATATTAATGTTATGACAATATATATTTTAATATTATTAATAAGTGATTTTTTAATAAATTCTAATGATTTAAAAATATCCTACCTTGTTTATAATTGTAAAATACTCTATATAAAAAAGTAAAAATTTAAATATTTTTATTATCATAATATATAATTTTGATATTATTATTCACATGTATTTAAATAATATTTTCATAACCTCATAATTTCACCGTAATTGTACAAAAATTTATACATAAAAGTAAATATTTGAGTATTAATTTTATCATATTACATAATTTTAATATCATTATTATGTGTATTTTTATTAGAAAGTTATATTTTAAAAATTTATCAATAAGTCTTAATATCTTATATGAAAAATAAAAGTTTAAATATTTATATTATTACAATAAAAAAATTTGACATTATTATTTATAACCAAAAATTTAGTAATAGGTGTAAACAAAAAGTGGTACCGTATGTATAAATAGTGTATTGATAACCAAAAATTTATGAGTGTCTTATAAAAATTAAATATTTTTATTATTATAATATATAATTTTGATATTAGTATTACCGTACATTATTAAAAAATAATTCATTAAAAATCTACCTTTTTAGTATATAATATAATTTAGTTTCATAAATAATTAAAAAGGAGTAAAGACGATGATAATATTAGGGAAAAATAAATCACACTTTTTATATATATATATATATTACATTATTTTATAAGTATAAGAATTATTCATAATAAATTATATGTATATTTATAAGTTCGGTCTAAAGAAGAATTACATTATTTTAAATAATTTAATAAAATTTTTAAATATAAACACGAAAAATAAACATAAACATCCTATTATAATATTTAACTTTTTAAAAATATTAAACTGATGGGAATATGATTGATTTAAATAATTCAAAATAAATAAGTAATTATTAATCAACAAAAAATTTAGTTAATTAATCGTGTTTGTTTTAAATTAATTAAATTATTAAATATATATATATATATATTAAGTTTATTGAATTTTTTTCCTTTACGTATGAAATAGTCTTTTGTTAGTTATTATTTTTTTGTTAATCAAATAAAGTAATTGATAGATTAATTTATGTATTATTTTTAAGAAAATAATAAATTATTTAAATTGATAATTTTAGCATAAATATCAATTTAAATTTTTATTTAAGATATCAGAATTAAATTTAGATAGCGTTCATAAAAACTAACTTTCAAATTTCAAATATATTATTAAAAATATGTTTTAAATATATTAATCAATAATAAATTTTATAAAAATATTAAATAAATAAATAATCTTAATTTATTTCGTAAAATATTCAACTAAATTGATTTTCACAAATATGACAACACAAAACTAACATTTCATAGTAAAAATAAACCAAACAAGCTCAAATTTAATAAATTATTAATAGTTTGAAAATAACATTTAAAATAATACATACAGGTTTAATCTATATATAAAAATATTTAAATATAAATTGTTATAAAGCTCCTTAATTTAAGGAAAGAACACGGAAAGAAAAACACGGAAAGAAAAACACGGAAAGAAACACGAAAGCAATTCATTGAAAGAAACAAGGAAATTTGAATTCAAGGAAAGAATTTAAGGGTGAACTATTAATTTGGGAGAATTCGAGCGAGTGAATTTTCCTATAAATAGATGTGCATCAGAATTGTAACTAATTAACCATCCAAAGTTGTTCATTCCAATTGAGAGAAAAGTTTTGTATAAAAATCGGCAGCAATTTTCAGAATTTGGGCCAGGAATATGTGAATAGAAACACCTCACAGAATTTCTCCCCTTTCAAGAAAAGATCTGCAAGTGGTCAGGAGACGTAAACAGACGCATTAACCTGGTTATCAAATTTTGTGTGTTATTTTTCTATTCTCGCTTTCTCATAATCGCTTATTTAATTTGCGTTATTTCCCAACAACCTATCGAGCTATTAGTAGTGATTTGTCAATTTTCTCGCAGAAATAATCAAAAACGATCCGGAGAATGCATTTTTAGTGGGAAATTAGCGGATTTAAGGAAGATTGAAACTCGAGAAATTTGATGGCCGATTTCGGGTTTTGGAAAATGCAGAGATAGAGGATTATCAGTATCGAAAAATCTATATCAACCTCTCGCGGAAGGCCGTAGGGATGTACGAAGGAAGAAGATTGGAATCTTCAGGCATGAAGCCCTCTGAGTTATTCGATTCGACGTTATCCCCGTAATGTTGTTTTCAACATAGCAAAGGAAAAGACCACTACGGTCTTACGTGGCATTCTCTCAATACGTATGTATACCATCACTCAAACAAAGTGCACTTGATGGCGCTGCTCAATTCATGCGGATGACGGAAGGCCGATTTGCATTAACATCTCAACGAACTCAACACGCTTACAACCCATTGAAGTTCGGTAAATAAATTGAATTCACGAAGAAGTACGAGCATTGATACTTTTGTCTTCTACCGTGAAAGTCGAATGCCATCGTCACTACTGTGAGTAGCTCATCGGGAAGCAATAAGTTGAAATTTGGACGATGTTCGTGATTTGGTTCTCAAGGCCAAGAGATCCGACGTAGAGAGAAGTGAATCGTCAACCTCTTCGCTTTTGCATACGTAGTCGGGGATAAGAAATTCAACCAAAGGAAATGGACGTGGTAGAAATGACCTACCGAGGTAGATCAAAAGACAGAGGTCCAAATCCAGGAATCCTAATAATTCCCATAGCTCGAAGACTATCGAAAGTGTTGGAATCAGGAAGAACCGGCACTACAAAAATCAAGTACAAGAATGCACCGGGACAAACAAGCCGAGCGAGAGGCAAATGTTACTTCCACCTCGTGAGAGAGATGTATCATTGATACGCTTTCTTTGGAGAAAAGGAAGAATCTTGGGTGTTAGACTCCTGAGCATCGTTCCACGCTACTTCACAAAAGAATTCTTCGAGAAATATGTCCCAGGAAACCTTGGATAGGTATATCTTGGCGATGATCAACCACATGTGCTATTATTGGCAAAGGTGTAGTGAAGATTAAGTCGAATCTGATCTGCGTTTGGGAACTCAAGGATGTCGCATATTCCCGATCTCGAAGGAACTTAATCTCACAAGGGCTGCCGCTGAAGGCTACACTACGATCTTCCATGTGATGATTGGAAGATTTCAAAGGTGTCATGACGACAAATAAGCCGAGGCAAGAAAAGTGGCACTCTTTACATGACAAATGAGAGGCACGTTGTTCAATTACAAACTTGCGTTAGCAATGAAACACCAAATCTACGGCACTGCAGACCAGCCATGAGCGAGAAGGGATGAAGATTATGCACTCGAAGGGAAAACTTCAGTGTCTACAGCCTACGGAGATAGACACGTGAAGATTGCATACTGGAAGCAAAAGAGAGTCGGTACTTTCGTGACAAGTTGCGTAATCCCAAAGAAGGAAAGGCTAGAGCTTATTCACTCGATGTTTGGGGACCAACGACCGCCTCATCTATCAAGGAAACACTACTTCGTGACTTTCATCGATGATCACTCTAAGGTACGGGTTTACTTTTTAAACGTAAGTCCAAGTATTTGAGGCTTTCGGAAGATGGAAAGCTACGGTGGAAAATGAGACGGGTTTAAAGATCAAAAGCTCAATCCCATAATGGTGGTGAATACTAAGACACCAGGATTCAAAAATTTCTGCTATACAGCACGGATCGAATGGAAAGAACTCGACAGCACGCCTCAACACAACGGTGTAGGCGTATGAACCGAACGTTAATGAGAAGAGCCGGAAAGCAGTATTGCGGTCGGGTCTCTACCAATTCTCAAGTGCAGGCGAAGCCAACACGGCGGCTTACTTGATCAACCGAGGCCCATCCTGCTCCATTGGAGCGTAGAATACCAGAGGAGGTATGGAGCGGAAAAGAGTGAAACTATCACATCTAAAAGTTTTCGGTTGTGTAGCATTTCAGGCATATACTGATCAAGGTAGGAATAAGCTTGATCCCAATCCAAGAAATGCACATTCATCAAGGTGAGGATGAGTTTGGCTACCGTATTTGGGATGACGAAAAGAAGAAAGTTATCCGTGGCAGAGATGTGATTTTCAACGAAAGGAGTGATGTATAAGGACATGCATAAAATGCCAATGACTCGGAGCGAATGAGTCAAGATTTGCGGTGCAGATGATGTCCCGTATACTTCCGCAATGTAACCAATTGTAACAAGTTCTCACCAGAGGAACTTGTTGACAAAGCGACACAACGATTCGACACACCACAACCTCTTACTCCAGCCTCCCTCAGATTGAGAAGGTCTTCTCGACTCACGTGTCTATAACGGGAGATACATGAACTATATGTCTTGATCGACTGAGAGCCGAATGCTATGATGAAGCTTGTCGACTCGAGATTCCAACAAGTGGAGCTTGTACATGAAAGAAGAAATGAAATCTCTCATCTCCAACTGCATACGGGAACTACCGAGTTACCTTTACGTAGAAAGGCACTTCATAACAAATGGGTGTACGGTGAAAGAGGAGTACGATGGTTCCAAGAGATACAAAGCTCCGCCTAGTTGTCAAAGGGTTTCAAACAAGGAAGGAGTTGACTACACCGACATTTTTGCTCCTTGTTACAAGCTCAATACTATCGAGATCAGTATCGAGTATCGTAGCCTATCAAGATCTTCATCTTGAACATTGACGTGAAGACCGTGATTCCTTCGCTGGAGATTTAGATGAAGAGATTTACATGTACCAACGAAGGTTTCTCGAAAGGGGAAGAAGAATACATGGTGTGCACAGACTTAAGAGCTTTGTATGGCCCGAAACAAGCCCCGAGACAATGGTACAAAAATTTGACAAATTTCACGCACAAGGAAGGTTTCCGGTATGCACGTCGATCATTGTTGCTACTTCAAGAGATATAGGTCCGCTTATATCATTTTACTACTTTATGTTGATGATACGTTAAGTACAGGTTCAGATATGGATGATATTAAAAGGTTGAAGGAAGAATTGTCAAAGGAATTTGACATGAAAGACTTGGGTCCAAAGAAAGAAGATTCTTGGAATGCAAATCACAAGAAATAAGAAGAAAGGATCCTCAGCTATCTCGTGCAGAAAGTACATTCGTGTTTTGCAAAGATTCAACACGGGCGACGCAAGTTAAGACACCGCCGGGTCATTTTCGCTATCCAAGGATCACCGCACGTACAGAAGAGAGAGATCTGGCTAAGGTTCCTTACGCCACCATTCGAGTTTAATGTACGCAACGGTCCCATGCAGACCGTGACATTGGCCGATGCGGAGCTTGTTAGCGGTTATGGCGTCAAATCCAGGAAAACTCATCGGGAAGCGATCGTGGATTTTGAGGTATCATGCACGGTACACAGAAAGTCATTGTACTTTAGTAAAGCGAGAGTTAAAAGTACAAGGGTACGTAGACGCTGACGAGAAGTTGATCACCATAAGAAGCACCAATTTGGGTTATATATTTATCATTGAACTACAACAGTAGTTGGACGTCACAAATACGTAAAATTGTCACTCTATCCACTACAGAGTGAGTATGTAGCGAATCAAGCTAGTAAAGAGATGATATACGGGTTTGTTAATCGAGCCGGGATTCAAACAAGAGAAGAATGTTCAAGATACGATAGTCAAAGCAATACACTTGACAAGACCAAAGATTTCATTCTGTAACGAAAACGTTGATATCGATTGAGTTATCGACTTCATCAGATCTCTATCGGAAGATGATTTGTATATTGGAGAAAATCCAAATAGAGATATGTTAACAAAGGTGGTGACGATTACAAATCAGCCATACTAACTTTCACGGTCTACAGAGTAACAAAGCATCAGAAAATTACGATTATCATACAAGACAGATTAAATCACTGCCGTGGGAATTGTTATAAAGTTCTTCCTTAATTTAAGCGAAAGAAACACGAAAGAAACACGGAAAGAAACACGGAAAGAAAACATGGAAAGAAACACGTGGAGCAATTCATGGAAGAAAACAAGCGAAATTAATTCGGGTGACAATTTAAGCGAACCATTAATTTAAGGAGAATTCAAGCGAGTGAATTTTCCTATAAATAGATGTGTCAGAATTGTAATAATTAACCATCCAAAGTTGCTCATTCCACCGAGAGAAAGTGCCTGTATAGAAAAGCTTTTGTGAGAGAAAATCGGTAGCAATTTTCACAGAATTGGGTGTAATCGCGGAAATATTGTGAAACACCTCACACTTTCTCTCTTTTCAAGAAAAGATCATAGCAGGTCCAGGACGTAAAGATTACTAACCTCGCTATCAAATTTTTATTGTATTTTTCTATTCTTGCTTTCTCATAAATCTGGCTTATCGGAAATTTGCGTTATTTCCCAACATAAATAAGATATACAATATTAATGAAAGATAGACAAACAAGTTCTATTTTCTATACGTTATCTTGATTCTAAACGTATTCTTTAACATACAAATATAGTCGAAGCTTGCCGATAAAAGCTTGAAATTTATCATACGTTGCAACTCGAGTTACATAATGGCTCGTTAATTATTACTCCGAGCAAGTCACTACTGTGGTCTAACTTTTTCATGCCATGGAATATATACAACTTTGTGCCTAGTAAATTCAAGCAACGAGGAGTGTGTTGTTGCTCACTGTATTCTATGTTGCGTCATGCGAAATTTTACTTCAATTCTGTTTTCACCCTTAATTATCAAACTAAACGAATCTTTTGAACTCTCTTCTTTAATTTCTTTCTTTCTCTGATTTGTTTTTCAAATTTCTCTTATTTCTTTCTCTGATTTGTTTTTCAAATTTCTCTTATTTCTTTCTCTGATTTGTTTTCCAGCATGATAAACAACATAACATTTGGGACGGGACTTAATGAGCTAAAAACTAAATGTGACGGGCTTTAGAATTTTTCATTTTCCTGCGGTGTCATCTTATGGGACTTCAGACGGGCCTGATGAGTGAATTTCATCTTGTTTAATGCAGATGAAGTTGATTTCGTTTTCTGTTCATGGACATTTGGTTGACCATTTTATTAAAACTTAAGCAAAATGGTTTGCACGTCGTTTCTCTTTAAAGCCCACATTGTTATAAGCTTACATGTGTTTGGGAAATAACATCCAACCTCATGTTTGGCCCAAACAAATATATTATATTTGTTGTTTATTCAGTTACAATATGTTGTCAGTTTTAAACTTTCATGTTTGTCTTCGGAATATATTAATCTCAGGATATAATTTTCTTATCATTGTAGTTAATTGTTGGTATTTATTCTGGCTGTAAATTTGTTTATGTTTACAAAATTACGAGCATGACACACAATGCTTAGATTTTGAATCTTGCTCTTTAAATGATGAGAGGATCCAAAGTGTTTGGGCCATTTTTGCAGAGAATTTGGTTAAATTCATTTATATTATGAGCATTTCATTGATATAGTAAAATTACCAATTTGTTTTCTCCGTTAAAGTAAAATTACTAATCAGCACTTTTCCAATAGTAGCAATTACTACTAAAGGTGGGCTACTTAGAAAAATATGAGGTCTAATACAAACGTTGGCCCACGCCCAGCAATGAGCAAATTCATAACTTACATTAATATAATTACGAGATTTATAAGTATTTATATAAAACAAACATACTAATATAAATAAATTTGAAAGTCGTGTATGTCAGGTAAAATAATAGCACCGGGTCCACCACCGAATAGCCCCATGGATCCATTTGAACGCCTTCAAATTGCTCTCAATCCTGACGGCACTCTCAGCCGCTTAGAGATCCCCAAAACCCCAACCACACCCACATTTGAATCTGATCATCATTCCACATATTCCAATCCTGTTGTTCTCTCCAAAGACATCCAACTTAACCAATCATCAAATGGCACTTGGGCTAGAATGTATCTCACCCATCAAGTACTTGATAATTCCTCCCCCATTTCTCCTACTAAACTTCCTCTTATAGTTCACTACCACGGCGGAGGCTTCATCATTTCAAACGCCAATGCCACGTATTTTCACAATATCTGCTCAAACATCGCGGCATCTCTCAACGTTATCATTGTCTCCGTCGAATACCGTCTCGCTCCAGAACATCGACTTCCGGCAGCTTACGATGATGCTATCGACGCACTTCACTGTATTAAAACCACCAACGATGATTGGATCCTTAAGTACGCCGATACGTCTAACTGTTTTCTCATGGGGGATAGTGCTGGTGCTAACATTGCCCCACCGTGTGGGATTGCATGAGGCCGAGTGTAGTGACAATCTTGGTCCATTGATAATCAAAGGGCTAGTATTGCATCAGCCGTATTTTGGTGGAAAGCAGAGGACGGAATCTGAGTTAAGGTTGGAAAACAACCCTGTTTTGCCGCTTTGTGTGAACGATCTGATGTGGAGCTTGGCTTTGCCTGTTGGGGTTGACCGAGATCACGAGTATTGTAATCCAACGGTGGATTGTGGTTCTCATGATGTATTGAAAAAGATGGGGTTTCTAGGATGGAGGGTGCTGGTTATTGCTTGCGATGGGGATCCACTTTACGACCGTCAGATCGAGTTGGTGAAGATAATGGAAGCAAAGGGAGTTAAGGTAGTCAGCCATTTGGATAAGGGTGGTCAACATGGTTCCGAGTGGCTTGACTCACTCCATGAGGTTCTCAAGTCTTTTATTTTCTCTTCTTAGTCTGTTACCCTTTTAATTAATATTTGGTATCGAATGTTTATGTTTTAATGTTCAAGTGATTTTCGTTTAAATGATAAATATAATATAAATAAAAAGTTCTATGTGATTTTGATTGTTTACTGAAAAACCAAAGTGATAGATAATTAATTAGCTAGCTTGCTGTTGCTAATTACTACTTTGCAGCAAACATAAAAAAGCAGACACTTCAGCAACATGACAAAATATATTTTCAAGGGTATCCAAATTTAGTCTTTTATAGATTCAATTCCAATTAAGATTTGATTTCTCAGCCTTTAAATAACACATTTTAATTAAAATATAAATAATATTATTACTTCAAAAATATCAAAATACAAATGCTACTCATATAAATTTGTTTCCTCCGTTATAATATTTTAATCTTTAAGAAAAGTCTTGCCTTTTTCCTAGGGAACCTAAATATATAGTGGTTGTCTTAGCTCGTTGCTCTTCTTTCTTTCTTGATGTAGTACTAGTCGACCGAAATTAATGAGTTTTTTAACACAATTTTATTTAAAAATAAAAAAATAATATCTTTAAAATTTATAACCACAAAAATATTATATTTTATGTCCAATTAATATATTTTTACTATTAAAAAAAATTTAAGACATCATTTTACATTAAAAATTATCCAATAATAATATAATGTTATTTTTATTATTATAAATTTTAAAATTATTATTTTATGTCCTTTTTCAAATTTATTTATAATGATTTTTGTTATAATAACCTATTAGAGATAATTTATTACATCTCACCTGTCAATTGAATAAATAATTTCATTCATTAGAGAGCTAAATGAGTTAAGCTCACTAAGTACCCACCTATTAAATAAATATGAACACAAGATAATTTTTTTAAAGAGATAAAGATCAAATAATTATCATTTAATTATCTTAAAAAAATAATTAAAAAGATAATTATCTTAAAAAAATAATTAATAATAGATGTGTACAAAATTATAACGACTTAATTATATTTTAACAAGAAATAACTATCATGTTAATTCTTTCTCCTATATAAATATACACATGCACGCAATTATTAAAACTTTAAATATCACTTGAACAAATTTAAATACTCTAATCAAGAGAGTTGATAAATTGAATGGCTTAACTACACTTAGACCAAAAAGTCACCCCTAAATTAAAAAAAACAATTTCAAGCAAATATGACAAAGCTCGAAGAGAAAAGTAAGGTCATGGGTACGCAGGTTGAAATTCACTCAAAGTCGTTAATCTCTCAACCAAACAGATACATGGGTTAGAGATTGAACCGTCATTTGGCCAAACCAAACCAAGATGTGGGTTGAGACATCGCCCCCGTCTTCGCACATCTTGGCTCTAAGATTTGCACTATGTTTTAGGCCAGTACATCCAATTGCACTTACATGTTAACTTAAATGTTCACAGCCTTTTAAATGAATAGGGCAAAAATTAGGTTCATTAACAATGTTAAAAATATACGTGCAAAACAAAATACAAGTAAGAAAAAAAGCGTGGAAGATAATCCAGAAACCAATGCAATAAAAAGCATATAATCATGCCCAAAAAGTCTATACAAAAAGATAAGTCATTGAATAAAAATAAATTCATTAAGTACATATATTTTAGTGGGAAAATACATGAAATCCAAACTATTCTATAACTAAAATATTAAAGAGCTAAGTAAAGCTAATGTATACACTTGGTAGCATCCTAAGCTACATCACCATTCAACATATTATCCTCTGTCTTCTTAGAATCATCAGAATCGCCAAAATTGTCTGAGCTATTAAAAATGCCAAAATTGTCATCCTTTCATTCGAAAATGACTACGTCATGTCGAGAAGGATGTCTCTCAAAAGATGGAAAAATAGTCTCATCAATGAACTTTATTGAGAAGACCCATTTGAATCACCCATCGTGCTCTAAAAACTATGAGCCCAAACATCCAAGGTATCTTTGACATATCTATCAAAATCACAATACTTAGCCTTGACCTAGATCCTAATCGGACCTACCTCTATGATAGCCACATGTAGCTACCTTTGTACTTAGTAAAGGCTCTTAGATAACTCATCAATTTGTTCCTTCTTTTTGGCCCAAGATGACTACTCCTTTAACAAGAGAAATATAATTGACTGACCTCTACAATGGCTACCTTTAGATCCATTATTGTCTTGGCTTGTATCTTTTTAGCTACAGAAAGCTCCACCGTAGACTACTCTAATTGAGTTTCCAACTTGCATGGGTAGTCTTAATAGCTTCTTGAATACTGGATGCCCTATTAAGTGTTTCTTTGGTGACTATCAAATGCCTTTCGAAGCCAATGCGTGCCATGATGGCCCATTCTAGATTCTTCTTAAGTGAATATGATCTAACCACCAAGGCATAAATATCATCATCTGTAGGTCTAATAGGTTCTAGAGATATTGACTTTCTTCCTCTTGGAAGCCCCATACTTCCTTAGAGCTTTGGCTTTCTTAGGCTATCTTTCGAGTTGGAATCTCTTAAGAAATGGGTCACTGTTTGCATCATGTTCTTTTATAGATGTATGTTAAGATGTCATATTTGTAAGAAATTAAAAATTATTACACTGATCCGATCAACCAAAACTAAACAACTTAAAGATATCAAGTTACAAGAAGTATTTGTTGTCTAAATCTGGGGGCTAACGTCGACTAGATCAACTACAACTGGGTCTACACCCCATAAGCAATCTACTCAGAAATAATATTTCAATCGTTGCACCACTACAATAGGGGAAGACAATAGGGTGACTTGATGAAATCTCTCTTATCAAGAGTAATATCACTCGTATCCAGTGCATCGCAAACAAAAAGAAACAAGTTAAGACACTACAAAACATTATAATAAAATACTAAGTCTCAAAATCCTACCCTATCTTTTAAACTAGGTAAGTGTAAGAGAAATATCAAGGGATTGAATGTCAAAGTCACCAACAACAGTGAAGAGGGCCTTGGTCCATCCCTTGTTGGTAACCGACAATTTATCTATTAAGACACGGTTAGTGATGAGTGCTCAAAAAGCACTAAAATAACCATGATTTTATGCACATTAATTGATTAAAAATATACATTTATATGTTTTATCATATATTTATATAAATTTGTCTTTTTCGGAATCACGGGTATTTTTATTGTTTTTCAGGAATTTTGGCCTAAAAACGTAATGTAAAGACTTAAAGAAGAATACTTGAAGCAATACATCACAAATATATTAATAAATAAGTGGGAAAAGGTCAACAAACATGGAAAAATTGGACAAAATGGGTCGAAAAGGTCAAAAATGTCAAAAACACGGAAATCGCGCAGCCTTACCAACGTTTTCACCCCATTTTTCACGTGCGGCAGCCTTGTGACGTCATCTTGGACGTCATTTGATGACCTCAAGATGTCCATTACACGTTTTTAATTTTTTAACATTTTTTTACTCATTTTTTTACTCATTTTTTCTCTCCATCCTCACCTATAAATACCCCCCTTCCATTCACTTCAAAGCACACCTCAAAACCACACTTCTCTCTTCTTTCTTTCTCTTATTTCTTAGTTTTTGAGTTTTTCTTAGTTTCTTTCTTAGTTTCTAAGCTTTTCTTAGTTTTTCTCTTAGTTTTTAGTTCAATTCTCTTAGGTTTAGAGTTCTTCTCTTTTTGAGAGGAACTTGTAATGTTTTTGTAATAATTTAGATTTTTGATTCAATAAATGGAAGTGCAAATTCGGCTTGGAGGTTTTCTAGCAACGGGAATAGCGTCGAAGTTCTGTAAGGATTTTATTTTCTTTAGAGTTATTTTTATGCTTTATTCTTACATGTTATATTTAATTTGCCGTGATTAAATTTAAGCGTACTGCTTATAATCATGATATAATAATAACGTTGTTATGCTTGCGAAATATTAAATAGGTGAAAATTTCTAAAATGAATTGATTTTATTTTTATTCAAGATTTTATATTAAGGATGTTAGAGAGAAATATATTATTTTTCATTACAAACTTAAATCAAGATTAGACTTTAAGGTTTAGTTATCCTGTCTAATTTAGAGTAGTCTCTTTTATTTGTTGGTACAATCGCCTTAGGTAGTTAGAGTGAAACTCTATTTCAAAAGTTTTTATAAGAATTATTATGTGAAAATGTATTGACAACATGTTTTCAATAGTGGTTTTAAAACTTGAAAGTTAGTACTCGGATAACTAAATTCTTAGGTTTAATTTGGACACCTTCAATAAAATTTAAATCGTTTAACCGACCAAAGGTGGCATTTAAATGGTTCATTTTCAATCTCTTAGAAAAAGGAATTAATTTAATTAACCAAATTAGTTATCAACCCCACCCATAGGTGTTAATTGATTTGTTTAGTTAACAAAGAATATCTAACCCCACCAAATGTGGTATTCATACAAAAAAGAGAGAATCAATAAAATATCAATTTATATCTTTAATAACCTAGATAATATGAGCAAGCATAATTAATTTAGTTATTATATCCATAAATACTCCACTAATATAAATGATAAAATTTGCATGAATATTTATTGAATCTGTATTTATATTTATTTTTAGATAAATATTTATTGAATTTGTATCTATGTTTATTTTTACGTTTTTAGATTATATTTAATTAATCTGTATATATGTTTATTTTATGTTATTAGATTAGGAACACAAAAACCAAACTATCGTGACAGGATGTTTAGGATTTAATTTCGTTTTTAAAAGTTTGAATAATAAATTAAGAACCACATACATTCCTTCCTTAGATCAACCTTGGGAGTATACTTATCATTTTCTACGAAATGATTCGTGCACTTGCGAGAGTTTTACAAATATTAAAACCAAAGTATTTGCGAGAATCGGCGATGCCGGTTTTCGTTCATCAGTTAGCAAGGGGCTTAAAGTGATTTCTACCCTACTATTTCCTTGTAGATATGAATGATAACAATATTTGAACACCTCAATGGTCAATTCTCTACCATGCTCGTTCTAGAGCACCCAACAACTGAGAAACACCTTGTAACAATTAGGGAGAAAATGTCTAGGAGTTGCACCAACATCAATCAAGAAATTATGCATTATAAGCAAAAATGGGAGGTGAAAATAGGAGTAGTAACCTCGTGAAGAAGTGCTTAGCAGATAAAGTAACTATGTTAAGGAGAGGATTACTCTAAGCTATTCTTGGGTCTTAAGGAGTCAAAACAATGGACTAAGGAATACAAAAAAAATTCCATATCATGCCCAAGTAATGATTGATTATCTAGGAGCCTATAGGGTTCATGGAAAAGAATTCAACATCTCTCTAATTGGTACTTAGTTGGCATATAGCAATACTTGTTAGAATATAAGTTAAGGCTCCACCAATTAAAGACTGAACTTGCACCAAATTGACTCTTGAATGACCCCCACGTATATAACCAAAAGAACCATGACATCAAGATGGCTCGGGGCCATTGCTTGACATAACTTGCTCCCGATTGCCATCGGTTAAGGAAGTTCCAACCCGCCTAGAAGACTACCGACCAAAGAGGAGTAGGTCAGGACACTATTGGTGAGAGATGGGTTGGTTAGGGTATTGATCTCTAAAATGCCACCAACTAGGGCTCTACCAGCCATGTTTCCTTCTAACCTCTACTCAACCACTAATGTATGTTGTCTGCACCGACCATCGTCTGCTTCGATATACACCTATGATGGCCAAACTTGATCCTATACATCCATATATCCAGTAACCATTACTTCTTACGTAGGAAAGTATGACATGACACAAGCATCATAGGTTACAAGTGTTTGAATAATGAAAAGTAATTATCCTACATTACATACAACCTAAATGAAGAAAAATAAATGAAAAAAAGATGAATTACCTTGAGAGAATTTCCTCTACTTATATTCTTCTTTCAAAACACGAGATCCAAGAAAGTGTTTTGAGTTACGAAGAATACAAAAGAGTTAGGGCTTGTATTTATTGAGGTGGTATGGTGATCTCATCCACCTTTTTAAAATCACAAATTGATGGGCACGATCGCTTGGCTTAGGGCTTGAATTTTGAGCTTTCCTTTAAAATAAAAGAAGGTTTGACTTCCTTGGTAAAAGTGTTGATTTTGATGTAATTTTCTAATTGAAAGTCCAATCAAAAATCCAAAAACATCATCTGTAATAAGACGCCATCGCGTACATTTCGAATAGCCAAATATAGCATGAAGTCTTTTCCTTGAGTAGGTAAAAAATCATGCAAGGATAAGCTCATTGTCTCCACCATAATTTGAAGGGGTATTCAACGCAAGTATTGATAGAAATCAGGATTATAATTTCTAGCATAAGGGCCATAAATTTTGGAGGGCTAATGTTGAAATAATTTTGTACATCCTACTTGCCAATCAAATAATGGTTCTAATTAGTAGAGAGCTTTATGGGCCAAGCCCAATAAATAATGGTGGATGGAGGTTGGTTAAAGAGGTTTTTAGGTCATTTTATAAGTTGATTTTATTTTGATGGTCTTGAAAAACCTAAAATTTGAGCCAATCTATGACCCCCCAAAAAACAACCCTTATGCCAACCTATAAGGTTGATTTGATAATTTTAGACCAATAATTTATGATAATATGATATAAAAGTCTTATCTGATTGAAATAGAAAACACATACTATATAATTTAACTTAAAAGTTATTGACATAATATATTCTATTTATTTATTCTTTTATCACTAATAAAAAATAAGATAATTTTAATAAGTATCATGCAAATCAAGAACATGTAGTATATATAGTAATATAAGAAAAAATATTAATTTAGAGAGCAAATTTGGTCCATTAATTGGTAAGAAAATATAATGATGAACACCCAAAAGATAAAAGGATTAAGTTGATCATTTAATCTGTTATAATTATTTAAATAACTCTTTTTTGATAAAAGTGATGTTTATAAATTTATAATAAACTTACAAATATTCACTCTTTATCACTTTCAACTTGAAAAAATCAACAAAATATGTATAAAATTTATCACAATTGTTCATGTTTAAGATTGAGCATTCTAGTGTCTAAGTAATAGTGTTTAATGGTTATGTTTAGATGTTATAATTTTAAATAAATTTAAAATTAAAATTAAAATATATAAAACAATAATTAAAAATATACTTAAAATATTAATACATATTAATATTGTAGGCTTGGTTTATTTTATTTGATTTTCATAACTTCTGGACCTCTAGTCAAATCAATAATGTTGATTTTGATATTTTTTGAACCTATTTGGACAACCAAACAAAAAAAAATAGATACAATTTGATTTTAGAGTCGGATTGATTAGTCGATTTTTGAAAAAAATGCACACCACTATCAATAAGTATAATCACATTATAGTTATCTTGGAGAGATAAATATCAAATGATTATATTTTAATTATCTTAAATAGATAATTAAGGATAGATGTCTATAAAGCTACTACAAGTCAATTCTATCACAACAAGGAATATCAATCAAGTTAATTTTTTCTCCTATATATATTCACATATATCCACAATTATAATAACTTAACTAAAATTTGTAATATAACTTAAATTTTATAAAAGAGAATCATTATTACATACATTATTTTTTTATAATATTAAATAAAGATCGTAGATTTTCTCCAATCTTTATCTTACAATTAATAAAGGTCAAAGACCCTAACAATTTGTTTATTTTGCAGATTTATTAAGGATAATCATATTCGATGTTAGAAAAAAATTGGTATTGATAATACTTGTTTCTTAAAATTTTCATTTTCTCTTTCATTTACTATGTAACTAATTATACATATTTGTAAAATTGTATATTTGTTAAATTTGATTTATATCCAAAAATTTTACAAAAGGATATAACTATTTTCAAATATATATTCTTTTTGTTGCTGAATAGGCCACGGTGTTTAAGCCCATCCATCTAACAAAAAACTAAAAGGCCGGTAAAGCCCCAATTTTGAATTTGTATATGTCCGATAGTTAATTCTACTTACATCCTACAAAACTTTCATACATAACCCAATACCTAAAATTATTAGGAGTATCTATTTTAATGGTGTATATTTGTAAGATTTTATTGGATGAAATTAAAATTTTCTATGTAATTACTTGGCAAGTCATTATATTTGAATATATAACATGCTGATATTACATCTACATAAATACATAATAACTAAAATAGATGTGAGAATTAATTTTCTCAAGAACTTAAATTAGAAGAATAATGAAGTACAGAACTATCAGTTCTAACATTACACTAAATGTGTTGGTCATCAAATAATTTAAAAAGTTTAAATTATTTTGAAATATATCAATATTATATTTTACACATTCTAAGGATTATGAACACATTTTCATTTCAAATAATAAATTTCATTTATTATTTATTATTTATTCTAAAATATTACTTATTTGTATGAATTATTAAAAAGTGAAAAGAAAAGTTGAGACTTGAGAGGCTCACTTTTTTTCCCCCCTACTACTTATCTTTGAATGTAGTACTTACCTAGCTAGAAAGTTAAGACTCAGAGGTTCATTTTTCATACATTATTAAACTTGCACGTTTCTACGCTTCATGCCCATAGACATGTAGATATACACTTAGGTCGCTTTCGTACAACGTCATCTGTTAAAAATAAAGACAACACTAGTAACAAATTTGAGCACGAAAGCACGGAGGGTTCCACAAATTCATCTTGTTCACAATTACTACATATAAATATCAACCTTTTTTTTTTATATCACGAATGAGTACTACTAAATTTTACTATATTAATTATTGTTATGTTAACCCACTTATTGCATTTAAACAATGCATTTAGGCTAATATAAATAATTTCGACTAATTTAATATTACATATTTTAACGTTGTTATGATTTCATTTTGAGATAAAATTAAGTTTCATAAACAATTATTAAAGTTATAATCTAAATCAAAACTCATAAATTTAAATATATTAATAATTAAATTTGATAATTAAAATTATAAATCTTATATAGTTTATAACTCACTTAATTAATATTATAACTCACTTAGTTAATATATTTGATATTTTTCTTAATCAATTGATTATCGATATTATCTCGTAACATTTAAAATCTCGAATATAATATATTCAAATAATGATTTAAATTTTTAATAAAACATAAATAAAAAGAGCACAAATATACATAAATCATTTTAGATTAATAATTTGATTGAAAAAATCATTATAGAATAAGATTTAGGTGAGAAAATAAATATATACAATAATTAAAATAGGATAAAAATGCTAATTTACCGGACAAGAGCTACTATAAAAAAATAATTATTTCCAATAAAAAACAAAGTTTAGAAGAGAGAGGAGAGAGCAAAACGCACATATTAATAAGTTATAGTCATGATTTCATTGCAATTGCATATATACCACACAACGTGGTGCTAATAGAAAAGACAAAGAAAAGGAAGAAATTAGATTTAGTGTGCTTTCAACGTGCTGGCACGTAATTAACAATAGGGATGTTATGTAAAAATATTTGCATTATTATGATTAATCAAAAACAAACAATACTTCCCAACTCGATCTGATCGTGCTTTTTTTGTCGAGGCCTAATATATATATATAATTAAAGAACGTGTAATTATCATAAAATTTAAATTAAAGAATGTTAATGTCATATATATATATATATATTATATTCGAATAGTAATTTCTCCCCCAAAATTCAAGCTAGTTTATATTCCTATCCTTGTCTTTAACTAATTATTTAAGATAAAATATTATTTTATTACTACTATAAAATATACTTTTAAATTCGATTTATTGAATCGTTTTAAATTTTTTTTTACAAAATTTATTCATTTTTTATTATACTCGAATTAAAACATGTGCTCGATTACTACATAATAGTAGAAAAAAATCAAAAAATCTGTTTAATAAATAATTTAAATAATACAAATAATTAAAAAATAAAATATTAATTAATAGAAAAAAATAATCATAGTGTTGCCCTATGTTATTCAATATTCTCGTATTCTTTTCCTAATATTATAATACAAAACATACATATATAATACAAAAAATTATACACATAAATAATAACACATAATAGCAAAAAAAAATATGAATAATAAGTGTGTATGATTAATAAAAATATTTACAAGAATAAATGAAGTGACAAAATAAAGGAAATGAAGAAAAAATGGTGTTTTGTAAGTGAGAAATGGATATAATTTTTTTGAATATTTTGTTAAAAAAATAGGGGATCTAAAAGATAAGTTAGAGAGTAAGAAAACCTACTAACCGACACTAGAATTGGTGGTCGTAAGTGACAAAAAAATGAGAAAAAATGGAGAATATTTTGAATTTTTGAGAGTTTTTCAGCGCTTGTAATAGTTTCTATCTGAGAAGAAAGAAAAGAAAAGAAAATATACACGTGTGTAACGTCGATTCTACTTGTCAACCGACGCTACACGTAGGACGTAGCGTCGGTTGACGCGTAAAACCGACGCTACATTCATGTATAGCGTTGATTCTATACCGAATCGACTTTAAATTTATTATAAATTAGATTTTTTAAAAAAATAAATTTAAATATCGATTTAAATACCCATTTTTATATTAATATATTTTTATTTTGTCTGTTAATCCAAAATTACAAAGAATAATATTTTAACTAACAGTAAAAACAAAAATTAGGTAGACGAATAACTTTTACCCATGACCCCTTTAACTTAAAAAAAAAGACATAGAGTTCAAAGACTAATGATTATAATCAATAAATCTAATCTATCATTACCCGTAAATTATTTTAATAAATAAATATTCAACCGATTTATTAATTATTGTAGTTATAATATTAAGTTTCAATTGTTTTTTTATTTATTTCATTAGTTTTATAAAAATAATTGTTTAATTTAAATATTCAAATTTTAGGTCTATTTTAATTTTTTTCTCAATTTTATTTAAAAAAAGAAGTTTTAAAATTAATATTTGTTGAAGTATTTTTTAAAATAATATTTAAAAAAAATACATAAAAATTAATCATTTGAAACTTTGTTGTTGCTTTTTTAAAATTGGTTGAAATAAATTGTAATTAAAAAAAAAACTATTAAAACTAAGCGATTAATTCGAAAAAAAACTAATAGAAATACACCATTATCCACCTTTATTTTAATATATGATTTTATGTTAATTAATTTTTAATTTTTCATTGTGATAATATATATTCTATTATTTAAACTATTTAGTGGTTAAGTTTAAATTAGTATATAGATTATCGGTCTACCCGTATAGATATATATGTTCAATAAACTGACACCGATGAAAACATGAACAGCTTGTACTTTCTATTTCAAAAAATAAAATAAAAAATTAATTTAATGCAGCGAAGGAGCACCATAGCATTGTTCAGACATCAGACCCCTCATGTGCTTTGAATTCGTGTTGCAAGTATCTTCAATGATTGAAGGGTACTTTACCCCCATTTTTTAAAAAAAAAAAATTTAAATTTTAGTTATTTATTTTTATTTTTAACACTATTTTCAGGAATAAAAAAGACATTTCATGTCTTACTTGGATAGAGAGATTTTTATGAAGTTGAATATTATTATGGAAAAAATATAATTTCTAATATTTATTATATCTAATTTATATATTTTTATAATCTAAAATATCGTTTTATATTAAATATATTTTCAGTTAATATGTTATAAATACTGAATAATTAAAATATTATTTAAGTTATTATAAGTTTTAAAAACCTTATTTAATACACTTTCCCTAAAATCTTTTCGAACCTTAAAAGCACTATTTTTTTCACACACTATAACGGGCCTTTTGTGATATTAGGTGCTTCAACTGACCCAAACCCTTAAAATTATGAAGCAAATTACGTCATTCAAGCAAACAATGTATAGAACGGTACTTTTAAAATCAATGCTTATATTTTTGGATAGTTGTATACTTCAAAAAAAAAGATATATGTGATAAAAAAATTACTTAAATATTTTAATAAAAAATTTTATTTTAAATTAAACAAAATTTTCATTATCTTATATACAAAATTATACAGTAGAAATTTAGTTTAGATTTTATAGAAAGATTTCTTAAAAAATTTACGAATTTTCAATTAAAAATTATTTAATTAAATATGTATCTATTAAAAAATAAAAATATATTCAATTATATTTAACGTAAAATTAAATATAAAGTTAATTTTGTTCTTTCCGACACTTTTTTACAAACAAAAAAAATTTAATAACACATTTTTTAAGTCATCTTTAAAACCTAAATAAAGAGATATCTATAAACCTTTTGTTTTATAAATTAGTTAAGTGTAAAAAGGACTCAATATTGCAGGTTTTTGAATATTCAGAAAAATGATTTAGAATTACAATGACAACATACGACTTTTAAATGTGTTAGGTACGCAATATTGAAAATTTTCAATCGACCTTTAAACACTCGTGTAAACTATATACGTATTGTTCATACTCAAAGAACTCTACCTCACACCACCATTAGATAAAACCGTTCAAAACATGAAAATTTGAGATTATATATATACCGTAACTATTCCACTATAGATAGGTTATAAGTATTTTTACTAAATAATTTTAAATAAATAAAATCTAACATTATATACATTATAATTAAATATTTTTATTAATTTTTATAATAACTCATTAATCTAATTTTATATATTTATTAACATTTATATACTTAAATATATAGGTTCAAAAATTATTATGATTTTTTAATAGTATTAATCTAAATCATTTGTCACAACGAGCTCATATATATATATAATATGTTTAAATCATACATTAATCAATTATAAATTAACTTAAATAAACCCTTAAAATTTATAACAATAAAATAAGATATAATAATATTGAATAAGTTTAAATTAAAAAAAATTTAATGTTAGAAATTGTAAATAAGGAAATTTAATTTAAAAATTATCTAAATTAATGATGTTTAAATTTAAAATATTTGAATTGGTCTTTTTTTAGTAAAAAATTATTAGTTATGTATAATAATATTTTTTTATTTTATTTAAATATGAGTTATAAATACTATTTTATGTAATAAAAAATCCAATCATATTAAATCATACTCAATTAAAACTAAGGTTTTTTTAATTGCGTTTTGATTGATCGAATTTAACTCAAATTAAAAAATTTGAATTAAACATGACTTGAATTAAATTCGAGCAAGTTCAAATAGTTTGAAAAAATCATAATTGGGTTCGAGCTACTCCATTAGTTGAAAATCAAATTAAAAATATTATGATTTCGTGATATATATATATATCTAGAATGTTGTGTATGATATTATAGATTGAAATTGTTGAATTTTAAAATGCATTATAGATTATTTTGAATCATAATAAATGATGTTATTAATATATGTCTTTTTTATAATTGACTAATTGTTATAATATTATTTTTCTCTTTTTAGTTGTTTCATATAACAATATTTATACTAACGAGATTTAATATCATTAAAAAAAATTAGTTTTAAAAAAGTTTGATAAAATAAAAAAATGAAATTAAAAATTCAAATTAATTTGGTTTATCCTATTTGTTATGGTTCTTGTTTGTGATCATATTTATCGACTCAAATTAATTTCAATTTTAACTCAATTTAAACTAAGTTAATTCGATCGTGTCAAAATGTCTCAACTTGTACAAATTAACATTATTATTTAAAATAATTAAAAATATAAAATTTATTAAAATAGGGTTGGAATCGAATTTTAAAATTTTAAAAATTCAATTTCAACTTTTTAAAAATAAAATTCAAAATTGATTAACAAATGAATTTTTTTTCCAAAACCTTTAAAATTGAAATTTTAATTTTAAAATTAGAAATTAAATATTAAAAATTGAAAACATGGTTTTTAATTTATATTTTCACTCTATTTTTTAGTTCTTTTTCTTTTACATATTATAAAAAGAATGAAATTTACAATTGGTTCTTAAATTTTATTATTTTAACACCTCTATCATTTAACAGTTGTTTTAACTTTTAATCTATCAATTTTTCATATTTGATTATTTTACTCTAAGTTTAAAGAGAATAAACAAAATATGTTTAAATTAAAAAGTTAAATAATTAAACAATGTAAAAATAAATTTTTTAATATGTTAGAGTTGTCAAAAGTAATAAAGTTAATGGATGAAAAATATATTCATTCAATTATAAATAATAACTCTATGTATTTTTTTTTATTTTGTGATAAAATTGTTGGTTTGTATATATATATTATATATATATATATTAAATACATTCGTACATAATCTATTCATTTTTCTTGAAAATGAAGAAATAAAACAAGAACGGTACAGAGAGGCGAGGCAGAAGGTAGGACAGGTGAGTATATCCACGAATGAATCCCAAAGAATGTCATTATACGGTGGATATATTAGTTGTGTTGTTAACAAAAAAACAAAAAGTTCAATATTTTTATGAAAAAGTTTTTTTATAATATCCATTAGATTAATTTATTTGTATTATTTATTTTTTTATATTATAAATATTATTATTTAATTTTTCAGTTATATTATTAAAATATTATTTTAAAATAATATATTTTATCTTTAATTAACTTCCTTTTAAATTAACGTCACAAATTTTTACAATTTTTAATCTAAAAAATCAAATATCACCGATGACTTGATATAAAATACCTTTAGTACATTGCTTCTATTTTTTGAAGGTGAGTTTGTATTAGAAAAAAAATATATCATAAAATGTTTTTAAAATGTCGTAAATAAACACTATCCATAGTGTTGGCTTTTAACATAAATAAAAAGATTCAAGTCATTGAGCTCTACCGATTAAAACTAATGAAGTTTCAATATCAAATATATTTTTAAAATTTCATCTTAAAAATTATTAATATATGTGAAAATTTATTTGTATCTAAATTTTTAATTTTATGTTTAGTTGATATGACTACTCATTTTATTATTATAAATTTAAATTTAAATATTATTTATACAATAATTTATTTATTTAATAAAAGAATAAATTTAAATGTATTTTTAAATAAATTAAAAAATATTCAATTATATTAATATTCAATTTGATATATGTAACATTGGTGGATGTATCTGCCAAAACAAATTCCAAGTGGTTTCCACGTGATGCGGGCCTTTTGGAAGGGAGTTCAAGAATGGGACTGTCATTGTCCTTACCTATGGCGGCTATGCCCTCTGTTTTTTTTTTCTATCGAACTTAATTGAATTTCTATTATCACTCTTATTTTAATTTTAATTTTAATTTTTTGAAATACAAATCTATACAAAATCATAACCGTTTAACAATCGGGAAAAAGAACGACAAAATATGAAATAAAGTCTTACGGAGGATAACTAAAGCTGTGGAATTAGAAGTTGAAAAAACTTTTATAATACATTGTTATGTAACTTACACATTACACGTTTAAAAGATAATTGATCCATTTATCACAGTTTTTTTTTATAAAAAATAAAAAATATTATGTTATTCGTGCATATTATGTGTTATATTTATTTATATTATGCATATTTGTGTTCACATTTTTCTATACAAATTCACACATTTTAATATTATAAAAAATTAAATTATTTTAACCCATTTTTTTTATTTATATTGATAATAAAATTTATTATCTTTATAAATGTAAAAATATTAATAATTAATTTTAAATAAAAATTAATTTATATAATGGATAGTAGATTTTTTATATGCAAATAAGTTATCAATTATTTTAGAATATATTCAAAACCTATCAATTAATTGTTTTATAATCAGCAGTTGAGTATTTGTGTTTTTTTAAAAAGTTATTTCATAATCTTTAATTTTATTAAGTGATGTTTAGTTTGCAGGAATAAAATTGTAAATTATATCGTTTTTACGTATTCATATGGTTCTTTATGTTATAAACTAGATATGTAATAGAAACAATTTTAAATAGGATGTAATTGTTATTACGTTGTAACCCTAATAAAATTGTTATTCTCTTCCGATAATCATTGTATACAAAAATTATTCTAATCTTGTTCTCAAATCTTAAAACTCATAATATAAACCTTTAAATTCTAAATTTAAACCTTAAAATCCTTATTCCTAAAACTATAACCTTTAAACCTTAAACTCTAATTTATAATCCGTAACTCCTAAATCTAAAAACTCAAAGCTTTAAAACTTAAATCTAAATCTCTAAACTTCTAAACTTTAACCTAAAATACAAAACTCAAAATCTTTAAGCCATTAACCTTTAAATGCTACAATACTAAAACCTTATATCTTAAATCATTTTTTTAAATTTTGATTATGTAATATTCGATGTTCATATGGTGAATTAATAATATAATTTTACTATCATATATTAATACTCGAGTATTATTTTGTAAATAATATGGAAGAAAAAATTATCAAAAATATTTTTTCTTATTTTTAAATTTTTTTTAAGATTAAATAATAATTTTTAATAATATATTATTTTTGTTGAAAAAAAAATAATTAAATAATATTATTTAAATTTCTCTAAACGTAAGTATATTAAAGTAATATATAGTGTTTATAATTTTATTTGAGTTATAAACAAAACATTGTAATACTAATTTTTTATTTTATTTTAGTGGTCAAACCAAAAATTGTAATAATAATATTATTTACTTTACATTCAATTTCAATTTCATTATCATTATTATTTATATTATTTTTTTCATTATACGAATTAAATTATTAAATTATTATATATTTTAAAAATAATAAATAATTTTTTAAATAAATGTATCAATAAAATAATTAATGTAAAGTTTCTATGCCTACGCATACCTTGCATAGAAAATTATTCATCATCCGGTCCATGGCAAGCATCTATATTTGTTACATAAAATAATTGAATTTAAATGGTACTCAATCTCACTTTATACCAAACTTTCCCTTGAAAATCAGAAGGTTATATCAGAAGTGAATACCATATCATCAATAATCTATTACCAATGTATAATTTCTTCAATCACAAAATGAATTACAGATAAAAAACGTAGAAGGTACTTTAACATAATCTGAAAATATTTATGTTATACCGTATAGAGTTCGGTGACATCCATTAAAATTAATATTATCGAATAAAATTTATGATAAATATTTTAATAAAATATTATTTAAATTTTTTTATGTAATTTTTTTACTCATTAAAATAATATTATTATAAAAAATTATTTAAATCAATATTAAATTTTTTTATATTTTTCTTACAGTTAGAAAAAATATTTATAATTTAAGATTAAATAAAAAATCAAAACACATAATTTTAAAAATCAAATTTTAGATAGACTAAGTAAATTATCAAATACGTTTACAATTACACCTAATAATGAAACTAACTTTTTACATACTTCTATAATTTTTATTTCATATAATATACTTAATACACAATTATATAAAAATTATATAATTAAATTTTTTTATTGCATGACAAATTAAAAAGACAAAAAAAATCGTGGTAAGTAGGGGTGTGCACCGGTTCTATCCGGTCCGATTTAGAGGCAAAAAATTTTAAGTAGGGGTGTGCACCGGTTCTATCCGGTCCGATTTAGAGGCAAAAAATTTAACCGGATTATACTAGATTGTTTGATTTATAAAACTGTTCAGTCTGATCTAATTCGATTTTTCAATTTGATCCGATCCGGACCAATTTATGGATACCCCTAGTGGTAAGCATTGTTTTTTTCACTCTTATCGTTTTAATTATTATATTTTTAAATAAAGTAAATATAATAGTGATTTGAATAAATAAATTTAAAATTAATATAATTTAAAAAAAAAATATTTAATAGAATATAAAAAAATGAGTAATATAATTAATGAGTAATATATTTATAAATAGTAAATAATATATTCACATTATAAATAATGTTTCTTTAATATTTTTATGAGGTTCTTTATTTTTATAGTATTATAATTTTATTTTTTGT
The DNA here is from genome assembly GCA_033030585.1 of Hippophae rhamnoides. Taxonomy (NCBI): domain Eukaryota; kingdom Viridiplantae; phylum Streptophyta; class Magnoliopsida; order Rosales; family Elaeagnaceae; genus Hippophae; species Hippophae rhamnoides. The sequence goes on from CM065432.1 coordinate 53,216,694, forward strand.
ATTGTTTTATTCAAATTTTTGAGTTAGTATCTTAATGGTAGTTTCATTTACAAAACTCAATTTGGTGTAATTTATCATTTAATTAATTTTTTTACATATGCGATATTTAAAGAGTATTATCAAATAATAAATTAATTAAACGATATTTAGAGAGTATTTTGAGATATTCAATTATATCCAAGAACGTCCTTTAAATATAACACGTGTATTATTACACATGTAAAAAATCTATAATTAAATGAAAATTGTACTAATTTAGTACATTTTTAAATGATAATACTATTAAAATACCACTAAAATAATATGAATAAAAATATATCAAAATAAAAATTGTATTATTACTAAGATAGTAAATCCAATGATATTAACACAATATAAATTATTATTTTTAAAATAATATTTGATTCAATAATAAAGTCATTAAGATGTAATTAAGTATACGTTTTATTCACAAAATTTAAAAAGAATGTTAATGTTAAATTATTATTCATTCTTTTTTAATAATAGGTTACATCCTATTCTTAATCTACAACTCAAGCAAACATTAAATGTATTTATTCAATTTCATTTTCATTATTATTCTTACAGATTAAACATATAATAATAATAGATATAAAAAAAATATTTTATTATTTTTATTATATAAATAATAAAAATTATTACGTTAATATCATTATCGTATTTTTATTAATATTTTAACATTATTTTAAATAATTTAAATTTTAAAGTAAGATATTTTATTAAATAATTATTTTTATTTGTATATAAATTTTGTTCCAAATTATTCTAAAAAATTAATTCATTAATTAAGATTATTAACGTGTACCGATCGAAGTTAATGTGGGTACATTTTCTTGTAAATAATCGAAGGCTTTAATGTTATAGTTATGCTTCAAAAGTTATTATACGAAGAGTCAAACGCTGGCAGTTAATTATTATTTAATTACACAACATGATTTTATTTATAAATAATTTTTTTAATTTTTTTTAACGCAATACACATAATATGTATTTTTTATGTTAAAAAAATATGTCATACATATATGTATATATAAATTTTCCTTTCTATAACGGATAATAAAATTGAAATCAAGAGAATAATTGAATAATATAAAAACTAAAAATATTACTTTTTTTCCTACCATATTTAGAAGTAATCTATTCTAATAAAGATTTAATGATATTAAGATTCATTCATTTTTTTTAAATTTAAAGATTCAAATTTCGAATCACGTTAACTTATTATTTTATCTAAAAAAAGATAAACTTAAATCACACTAGTGTATGTTTGGATAATTTTTTCTCTTACACTATAATTAATAAGTAACAAATAGAGTTTTTCTTAACGAGTATGGTAGCAATGCCCCCCTAGCCTCTTCTTTATGTGTCCGGTCATATCCTTCTTTTCTTGATTTAAAAAAAAATTTGAACAATAACGTTGTGAAAAATGTTGAGTAAAATTTAGAATGAATAACTCTAAATTTACTAATATTAGATACAAACAAGTAAACAAACTACTTGTATTATACTTACTATAACACTTTTCAAAGACAACTCACAAATTGAAGAGAAATACAAACACTCAAAGAGAAAGCTCTCAACTAACACTCAAACTAAGAATACAAAGACTTATTTGTTTTTGATGGAATGATTAAACCAAAATGCAAGTTAGGTTATTTATAATCCTCACCATGCAATCTACACCACACAAATATAAAACTAAGAAATAATCCTAGCCATATAAATCTTATCTACACATTTCTCTTTTCTACAACCTTCAACTACTTCATTTATTTCTACAACCTTCAACTACTTTATTTATTTCTACAACCTTCAACTACTTTATTTATTTATACAATCTTAAACCATTTCATTTATTTCTCTACCTCTTCAATTATTATTTTGGTGTTGATTTTCAACACTCCCCCTCAACACCAACTCTCACTATTTTTAATGTGTCAAGCTGACGTCGAAACATTTCGAACTTGCCAACGCTTAAGCTTTTTGTGAACAAGTCTGCAACTTGATTATCTGTCTTGATTTGCCTCATTTCAATTTCTTCTTGCAGAACCTTTTCTCTCATAAAGTGATAGTGTATTTCAATATGCTTAGTTCTTGCATGAAAGACCGGATTCTCTGCCAAACGAATTGCTGATTGATTGTCACAATACAACGATACTGCATAATCTACTGATTGATGTAGATTATTCATTAGCTGTATCAACCATGTACACTCTTGAAATTTGCCGTTACCATTTGCTTTCGATACTCGACCGATGGTTGATAATGATACTGTTGGTTGTATTTTGCTACACCAAGAAATTGTTCCAGAACCCAGCTTAAACACATACCCAGTTGTTGATCTCCTGGTGTCATGATCTCCTGCATAGTATGCATCGCAGTAACCAACTAACTTGTTGTCTCTACCTTTCTTGTACAAAAGACCATAGTAAATTGTACTCTTCACATATCTAAATATTTGTCGAATTGCTTCCAAATGTGGCTTCTTTAGATTTTGCATGTACCGACTCATTACACTAACTGCATAAAAAATATCAACACGAGTTAAGGTTAAGTAGATCGGACTACCTCTTCAATTATTATTTTGGTGTTGATTTTCAACAGAAAATACTTTCGTATAAATTAATCATTATATTTTTAGTATATTCATTAAAATTTTCTTTTGAGTATTATTAATTTCTTAAAAAAAAATAAATAAAACAAATCCTAATGTGATAAAATCTTGTGTTAAATGGAATAAAATATGTAAAAGGTTATGCAGAGTAATTATTTAAAATTTGGCATTTGGCCGGTCCAGCTTAACAAAATTGACATGTAGGATGATACTGCAATGGTGAATTCAATTTGGACATCTATTTTCGGGAAATAAAAAAGATATCTTTTAATTAAGTAATTAATTAAAAATAAAAATTTGAAATATTACACTAATTAAAGGATTGATGATGATCTAATAGTTACGTGGGGACAAATAAATACAGGCTTCGCTTTCAAATAAAAATTAGCTGGGTTTAATGTTTAAATAAATGTCGTATGAAGAATGTTGTATGCATATTTATAAGAACAAACACCACAACTATAGCGAGCGTTCTAAGATTGAAAAACATTATTATCAGTCAATTTTACACGAATTTTAATTATCATTTCTTTAATTTTTTTTAAAAGTATTAAATATGTGTTAAAATTTAAATGATGTAATTATAAAAATATGTATAAATATAAGTGAACTTAATAATCATCTTCTTGTTAACATTTCACATAACAATCCAAATCTCCAGGTATTAAAATAGTTACAAAGGAAAGTACAAAAACCACAAAAAATATATGAAAAACCGAAAACGAAAGGTTTTTCAGACGAAAACTCTGCCAAATTTCAATGGATTCTAGCATCTTATTACCCCCGAATCGTCCAGTTAAGGTGGACCAGTAGATCAATTGGATTTATTTGCCTCTTCTGACACCCCCAGTATTGTTCATATATTTATTATTTATTTAAATAGTTATATGATAATTGTTTTTTGAATAATTATTAAAAAAGTTGTAAAAATGTATATATGAAGAGGTAGAATAATTATTAAAAAAAAAAAGTTGTAAAAAAGGGTGGAAGATGGATAAAATTTATTTCCCAATCATTTTAATAAAGTAGTTTATTTAATAATATTATGTTAAAGTTGGTAAGTTATTAATTTTTATTAAAATGTATGATAACATTTAATAAATTTTAAGATTATTATAATTTTATTTTAAAAAAACAATACTTATTATTTATAAAGAAAGAATATCATTAATAAAATAATATATAGATTTTAAATCAGATCCTAAAACCACATTCCATATGATTTATTTAAAAAATTCAACCTTCCTAAAAGATATCAAGCTTTTACTCTCAGCTAGTACAAAATTCATCTTATTGTTGGCGTTGAAAACATGAACTTGGTAATCTTCTTGATTTAACGGCTATGATCGATCTCACTGTTTCTTGAGAAATTATTTAATTGTAAGTGAAATATATAATGATTTAATATTTAAGATGATTTAAGATTATTATAATTTTATTTTTTAAAAAATAAATACTCACTATTTAATAGAGAGATAAAACAATATAAATGACAAAAAATAATAAATAATACCTCATATTTCTTGATCTTTTAACATTTAAATGTAATATTTTAATTGGGTAATGATATTATCATTATTTAAATTGTTATTAACAAAATAATTTACATCCATGATAACTAGATTCAATAAAAAATTTAAAATGTAATTACTTATAATGATAAAATAGAGATTTTATATTATTAGTATTATAATAATAATAAATTGAGTTGTAATAATATTTAACTATTTTATTATATTATATTATCTTTTAATTTACTCATGCATAAATTTTTAATCAATTTAGTCAAGCAATTTAATAGTTATATTATGTGATATCATGTAATATTTTTTTTTATATAAATTTGAGTAATACTTTTGAAAATACTGAAATAAATTGAATGGTATAAAGTATAAATAAACATGATTAACCATTTAAGACTTACTTAACAAACTGTAAATTAAAAAAAAAATGACCATTTTAATATGGTACCAAAATATAAAGACCAGGCAACTTCTAAAGTTGTGTTATGAACTTGAATTTGAATAATAGTTCATCGTAACATCCATTAACGAGAGAGATTGAGAGAGTACCATTACAATAAATTAATTTTGTTTGAAAAAAATGAAAACAAAAATCTTAATACGGATAAAAAAATAAAAAAAAAGGTTTTTGTTTTAAGTAGTGTTTTTGACCGACCACTTGTGCTATGTTTGTCCTTTTACCTAAACAAGACAATATAGCATACTGTTTGGACTTTGGAGTATTCATAAGCCCATTATTTGTAGTATTGTACAATTTACAAAGGAAAGAGATGCTATCATAATCTTTCTATATTATTAAAAAAATAAAAATAACAAAATTTATCTGAGGAATACAGCTTTTTATTGGTTCTTTTTTAATCTCTCTCTGTCTTGCCTTTTGTTCATCACTAAGCCTAAGGTCCTAAAGCCAAGATAAATTTTTTTTTATTTAAAAAAAAAAAAAAACTGGCTTTTCCTCTGACTTCATATGCCTTTTACGTCACAGTTCGTTTGAGCCTGGGCGAAAATATACCCCTTCCTTTATTACGTTTCTTCTCCATCATCAACGTCCTTTTCTTAATTTGGATATGAAAATATCGATTTTCTAGTAGTAGAGATTTCAGGTACTGGACGTGTGTTGAAGCCAATTAGAGAATTCTTGTAGGGTCTTCATGTCTGCTCTGTAGTGCTTCTGTGTGAATTCAAGAAACATAGGCCATGTGAAATCTGGATATATTCTTGGGCACAAACTCCCCATCATCAATTCACTTGGTGGCTTTACCACTTTATCATTTTTCGGACACAAAAAGAATGCCAGAGACTTCCTTGGTCTTTGGCTATTCACTACTGCCCGGTGCAAACAACTCTTAAATTTTCCATTTGATAGAGCCTGCAGCAAATCATCAACAAAAAAATTAATAACATTTTTTTTAATGGATTTTTCGAAATAACATTTACACATTCACATATTTACAATGGTGAAATTCAAACATTTACTGAATGATTTGTTAATTACCATGAATGTGTCACCAATATTAACCACAAAGGCATTGAAATTAGGGGTAATGGAGCGCCATTCATCATCCACAAAAACTTGAAGGCCACCCACTTTGTCTTGGTGAAGAATGGTCAAAGATGTTGGATCACAATGAGGTCCTGTTCCTAAAGTAAGGTGTGGTTTTTGACATGGTGGGTAATAATTAAGTCTCATTATTGATTCGTTTTCTTCAAAGAATTCTCTAAAATGAGCTCTGTTTACTCCAAGACTCATTCCCAAAAGCTCCATGATTCCTAGAGACAGAGTACTCATAGCTTCACAATAATCCTGATATACCTTCCTGTAAATTAACAAAAAATGACTCAAAGATCAGAATGGATAAACTCAAAAGAAATTAAAAATAAATAAATTATTTGTCGTACCCGAATTGCAAGAAATCTGGACCCATTACGTCAGACAAATAATCTTGAACAACAGAAGAATAGTTTTCATCTGCAGAGTAACGAAAAGAAAGTGTCTCTTTCCAAGGAAGCTTAGAAGAGAATCTTCCAGTAAAGCTACTTGCATAACCACAGTGTTCTCCAACTTTCCTCTGAGCTCTCTGTTTTTCAGAAAGTGGTAATTCAAAGAAATCATCCATGTATCTATGAGCATCAGCTATGAGTTTCTTATCAACTCCATGATTAACGACAAGAAAAAACCCATGTTTTTCACAAGCTTCACCCACAATTCTTGAGGCCTCCATTGCAGCAAAAGGATCACCAGAAAGAAACTCACATAAGTCTATAAGTGGGACTTGAAGCTCAGGAGCATTTGCACAAGGCTTTTCATCATCTGGCCATATAAATTGTTGTGGTATGCTCGTTTGGTAGTTTAAAACTGAGGCATCAAAAACTAGTTTTTTTTGTTCTTCATTTTCATCTTCCCTTTTGTTTTCCTTTCTTGGAGGTTGAGACATGGAGACTGGTGTATTCCTGATATTCTCAATCGCCATTGCATTAAGAAATATAAGTTTGAGAGAAAAGCCAAGTCCGCTAATTGAGAAATGTGTAAGCAAAAATTGGAATCTTATAGGAAGCAATTCTCTCTCTCCCTCTCCCTCTCTCTCTCTCTCACACTTGAATTGAATTGTTTTGTTTTGCAAATAAGGGTTTAGATAATGGGGTAATTATATATGCAGAGTAAGTAAGGGTTTAGATAATGGGGTAATTATATATGCAGAGTAAGTAAGGGCTTGTGCTTGAGTAAAATTAAGGGAAACAATCTTCAAGGCATAATTTGCCTTGTTTTGTATTTTGTTTGTTGCCAACAAGGAAAGCGTTTCCCAATGGTATTTGTCATTTCGTTGAAGGTGAAATGCTAATGTCACCCACTATATCTCTATAAGACTAACAAAAAAGGGGTCAAATGCTATTATTAGACTAACATTTGTTTTTGGTGCCTAAAGCCCAATAGAATCAAGCTTTGAAATATTTGGTAAGTATCAAGAAGATATTGTTCCATCTTCACGTTTTTCTTTAATCTTCTTTCAAATACACCCTCACTCTATGAATAAAGGACCATCAAAATGTTATCCTTAACTTGAATATTGTGCAGGGGATCTTGTAAGTCATGAGGCATTAAGGCTGGCCTAGGCTCTACTGTGGGAGAACAATACTAATTGCATGAGTGTGTAGGAGTAATTAATATTGGCTATATTTAGTACGATTTCAAATCCTATTACTACTTAAAGTATAAGCAGGTAGACTTAATCATCAGTTTTAAGATTAACACGTATTGGCAAAGGAACAAATATTGAGAAACTTGAGAGAGTAAGAGGACCATTATCTCTTGCAAATTGTTAATAATGACCTAAAATAATATTAGGCCCAAAACACAATATACTCTTAAACCATCCGGTGACTTTTATATATATATGTTTATTTCTAAGTAAGTAAGATTGAAGCCACCAGAGAAAAAGTAGAAAAATAGCAACTGTATACGAGAATAAAACCAGCAAGTACGTGAATAGCCACAAGAAGCAGCAGCTGATATCAGAGAAGAATAAATCATAAATCCAGCCCTCTGCATCATTTTCTTCATTGTTGTTCTGCGCCTGTCTCTTCCTCACTATTTCTCAGCAGCAGTTGAAAACAAATAGAAAACAACAGCCAATTTGAGAGCTAAAAGAAGAAATATAGAAACTGCAGAATAGGAGCAGCTAGCATAGAGGAGAAATCAGCCCAAGGACAAGCTGTCTATTTCAGCTGACATTTGTAGTGTTTCTCTCATTTGTACGGTAATATTTGATTTAATAGCAAGTTTGTTAATTTATCTTGCTATATATATTACCAGTAAATTAGAGGGGATATTTTGTGGGTTGATTTTGGAATTTGGTATAATTTGTGAAGCTCTGGAAATTGGTGTTTGTATCTCCATTTTGATTATTAGTGGATTTTTTCTCGGTGTGCCGTCGTCAGTGGAGTAGACTTTTCATATTGAAAAGTTGAACCACTTAAATCATTGTGTACCATTTAATTTCTTAATGATTATTACTTTTACCGTTACCCATTATTATTAATTTGTACAACCAAAATTGGACTTGATATTCGCTTCCGCAAGTACCAATTCGCTATCACAAATGAATTACATGCTAGCTCAATTAACTAAATATGCTCATCTAAAAATAGAGGGAGTATGAATCTATCTTTTTTCACCGATTATAACTATGAATTGATAATGCAAATCCACATTGGACACTTGAGTTGTCTTATTGGGTGCCAAGGGTTGGATCAATCAAGTATCGAGCAAGAAAAAGATATTGAATTTCTACGCAAAGTTTGTGAACATGCATGATATTTTGCTTGGTTTTTTGAACGATATCAAGGTTATCTCCAGTCTTCGATTGAGTGATAATCGGGTGTACACTCGCACCAGATTCACAGATGTTTGTATATGTAATGTGAATTGATATATAGGAGCGTAATGAAATATTTATTGGATCTCGAATATTTATGAGTATTTTTATAATATATATTAGTAGAGTATTTATTTATTAATGAATGCTAGGAGAATATAATATCTCTCTAGGGCTAATAAGAGGGAATCAATTGTGAGAGAGAGGTTTGAGAAGAGAGAAAGAGCTTGAACACCATTAGATTGAGTGTGAAAGGAATTATTGAGCTTCAACGCCATTAAAGTATTTACATGAGCCATGTATTATTGAACTAGAAAATAATCTACCAATATTAAAGAGTTATATATATTAACAATTAATTAGAGAATTATAAAAGTTATTAGATATGAATTTCGAATCTGATTGTATAAATCATATAATGTAGGAGTCGAGAGCATTGTGCGTTGATGCTGCAATCAATTTTAGACATTTATAAACAAACCATAATTAAAACAGGACATGATCTCCTGATTTTGCATTTTTTTTTACTTAAAATTCTGAGACAGTAGGATCATGCAACGAAATATAGCTAGCTCTTTTCATAAAAGTGATTTTTTAGCCTTCTAGGTTTAGGCAAAAGACCAGGAATTATTGACAAATTAAAAGGATGAATGGAGATGGGAGCGAAAGAAGGAAGGAAGTCGATCATTAGCTAGGGAATGAAAGGCAATTCCAAAAAAATTTTGCATTAATTAATTTCCTTTCTGAACTTTAACACTTATTTTGATTCTAATCAGGTCAGGTTTCGAACGTATTGATTAATTAATTTATTTCTTTTATAGACCAACACATCTTATCTAATATATCATTGGATTGATAAAAAATAAAAATAAAAAAAAACAAACATAAACCCTCTTTTTAGGAACCCTGGAAAATTAGATCTTGTGAATTTTGACCAAGGACCTTACAGGTTTGTCGTATTTGTTGTTGTATCACTTTGGTCTCAGACTCAACCGATCAGGAGTGACTATATTTGTGTGGTTGAATTTTGGTGTTATCTTAGATTAAATTTTTTTCTTTTTTCACACGAAAATATAGGTTTACTTTTTATTAATCGATTCATATACGATTTCAACCATTTTCCCAAAAAGATTTTAATTTATTAACTTAATCCATAGAATAGTTCATACATTAATTTTTAATTTTATCGATCGAAGGCAGATAACATGATTTCTTGATAATTTGTTTTTCAAAGAATATCATAAATATTATTTTTATGATATAAGGGTAAAATGTTATATAAATTAAATCTCTTTCAAATATGGAAAAACTGTGTAATAATAGTTCAATGAAAAAAAGGGTATATAATTTTATTAAAGGTTTATAATAGTTTTTTTAATAACTATATTACTCAAATATTATAACTAAGACTTAAATTTTCGATACTCTATTTATCTAAAATGAGATTAGTGGCTTTAAAACATAGCTTATTGGGCAAAATATGAATTCAATCTATAAGCATCCATTTTGAATTCCTTATTTAAACTTTCAATATTTCATGGAAGTCACCACAAGTTTATCAACTTTAACTAGGAATCAAGCCAATAACATACAAAAACGTCTTCTTCTTTTTTTATTTGTATAGTTACATTTAATTTTTATTATCATAAATGAATAATGGCGATGATGATGTTATCATAAATTAAATTGTTATTATCAAAATTATAATTTATTAAAGATCATTTTATTTAATAATAATTTTATTAAAAATAAAATTACATTATTATTTATAAATAATGCATTGTTTTTAAAGTTGAGATGAATTAGAAAAGCAAAAGGGGCAAAGGTGTATGCGTTTTTCACACTACTTGTACATTTTTATCTAAATTTACAAGTCCTAGCATTAAAATTACACAAATGACTTATTCATATACAATAGAAAAATATCTGTTAAAGTTATGGTAGATGTTGATTCTATCAAAATTTGAGATCTCTTCCTACTTTTCCTTTTTTGTATTTACTTTTGTTTGTTTAGTGTACTGCATGTCTTTCCAATATTATTTGCTTGCCTATAAATGACAACTATATGCACTTTTTTTCCCTGGGTAAAAATATCTGGCTAGACTTAATTATTGTTTGTGTAAATGATGTACGATTGGATTTTTTTTCCTTAAGAGTAATAAATGGTGTTAATTATGTTAATATATTTTATAAATATATTATATTTAATCAATTTATTAATAAAAATATTTTTTTAATAACATATCATTTTGAGTTTAAGTTATTATCGTATTAAAAAAATATTATTTTAATTAAATATAATTTAATAAATAAGATAAGGTTGTATCAATATTATATTTGATTTAATTGATAAAATATTAATTTAACGAGTTAATTTTTAATTATGATATTGTATTATATTTGATTCATTTAATAAATATATTAAAATGAGTTATATTATATCATGTAATTTTATTTCGTATTTAAATCAATTTTGTATCGTGCTATCGAATCATTTCAAAAATTATCAATCTTAATTATGAATTAGACAAAAATATTAAAATTAAAATTCAAAAAATTCAAAAATAATAATATAAAATTACATATCAAGAAAATTATGTAATGCAATAAATAAGTTAATGATGCAATGTGTAAATCAGAATACGAACAATAAAGATACTAGTATTGAAGTAGAAGAATAACTATTCGAGTGTTCTTAAAAGATAGGTTTACAAAATATTGAAATGAATATAAATTGGTAGAGGAAATTATGTGTATCCACCAGCTAACACCAAGTGTGGATTTATAGGCGTAGTTGTGCCTAGGCATTCAGCCACGTATCCCATGTGTGCTAACGGCTAAATGGGCGCTGCACAATAAAAACGTGGTCTTAACTATTTTCTGTTATTCTGTTACAATAAAAAAGAAAATATAGTTCCTACATTTAGCTCTTATTCTATCCCATCTACATCATAGTCCCCTATTTAGTAGAATTTGATCCTAAATTTAATGGAATTACCTCGACTACATTAGTAGGATAGTACTTTCAAAGATTAGTGACATTAAACTTGTTAGAGATATTCCAATCTTCAAGGAGATCAATGATATAAGCGTTGTCGTTAATTTAAACTTGATTAAAAAAATTAAATTAATTCATCCCAAAAATAACATAGCTAATATGTCACTTACCAAAAAATACGTTACCATTCCAACCCAAAATCTCACTCTATGACAGGGTTTGGTTTACAGAATAAAATTGGAATTAGAACGAAATGAAAAGGAAATGAAACAATATTGTTTAGTTTGACCACTCGAATCAAGGAATGAATCAATATTACAATGTTTGATTTACAACTAGAATAAATTAGAAAACAATGTATATTATCTTAATACCCTTATATTCAATAAAGTTTAAATAATATCATTTAATTATTATATTTTTATCAGATAAAATACATTATTGGAATCACAATTTTCTAAAATAATTATTACTTAAAAATAAAATATATTATTAAAATTATTATTTTTCTAAATATGATTTAAGGTTTTGAGGTTTGGAATTAGGGGTTTAGGATTTAAGGTTTAGGGTATAGGATTTAGGATTTAGAGTTAAAATTATTATTTTTTTAAACAAGGTTTAGGATTTACGGTTTTAGGTTTTAAAATTTAAGATATAGGGTACAAAGTATAGAGTATAATGTTTAGTGTTAAAGGTTATATTTGTGGGTTAAGGTTTATGATTAAAATTATTATTTTTCTAAATAGAGTTAATGATTTAAGATATAAAACATATGTCATAAGGTATACGACTTAGAATTATATTTGTGAGTTAAGGTTAAATATTAAAATTATTATTTTTCTAAATAGGGTTTAGTGTTTTAGGTTTTGAAATTTGAGATTTAGGATTTAGAATATAGGATTTATGGACTAATATTATATTTAAAATTGGGATAAAATTATAACAAAAAATTAAGATAAAAATAAAATTATAATTTTTTAAGGAGGAAAAATAATGCTCATTCATTCTCTTTTAAGCATCAATTCATTACATTCTCAATTTTTAAATTAATCAAATATAAAATTAAAATAAATTAATTTTAATTATATTATATTTTTGTAAATCAAATGCGAACTATGTGTTAGACACTTGCTTTGGACTTTGAAGTATCGCTTTATTTTAAAGTAACCCATCATTGGTTATATGAAAAGTAAGAAGCTAGTACAAAATTCTCATAATTTTATATATAATATAAATGGCGATGGTAAATATAAGTAAAATATAATTTACAACTAAAATAATCAAATATTAGCATTAATATCTGTCTATCTAATCGAAATCCATAATTATTTAAAGCGCAAATTATCTTGTCTTATTTACCATAGAAACTAAAATTTCTTTAAAAAATATGTCATCTAATCAAAACTTAAGCAGCAATAATTTGAAAAAGTCGATCATTCACAATGGTTATCTGTCTCTTCCAATTCCTAATTTCTACAACAGTCAACATATAGACAGAAATATTTTCCTCAATTATTAACAAAAAATATCTCATCTCCAAATCATAAAATTAGTAAACCTTAACCTACTAAAATGAAAATTATACATTATCTAGGCTATAATTATAATTAATATATTAATTTTTTATTAGATATAATTAAATAGATTTAATTATATTTATTAATAATACTGTATTACTTATAATTTATAATGAATTTATAACAATTATGCTTTACCAACCAAAATTTGAACCCAAAACAGTTTGACAAATTAAGAACCATGACAAATTCTAAGTTTTATAAAAATTGTAAGCGAAGATGTATCATTAATTTTTAAATTTTAACTAAATTTATACATAAATTTTAAAAAATTTAAAATGAATAATTTAGTTTTTAAATTTTACAAAATTTATACATAATTGTCTAAATTTTTAAATCTTAAAATTTAATTCTTAAACTTTTAAAATTGTACAAATAATTTTTAATTTGATTATTAAAATATATAATTACGAATTAAAAATTAAGATTTATACGTAAATTTTTAAAAATTATTGATTAAATTATATGATTTAAAAGTTTAAGAACATATGTAAAATTTTAAAAATTTAATAAGAATATCGTATATTTTAAAAATTTAAAAACGTACGTGTAATTTTAATTAAATCTTAAGAATTAATCGTATCATACGCTGTAATAAAATTTTCAATTAATTATCAATCTTATCCTATATTTACAAAATATATAAAAAAAAATCACGAATAAAAAAATTTGCCCAGCATGTTATTATCTAAAGCATTTATAAGGAAGGGAGATAGAGTAGAATTAGTGAGAGTGTTGGATTTGCATACTAAAAATAAAAATAAAAAGGAAAACGAAAGGAGGAATATTTCAAGCTCAAATCGATTTGAAACATAGAGCAACAAACTGGGAGAGGGGGTGAGATGAGAGACGTGAAAATATTCCCATTCTAATTTATGATTATTTTAGGTTTTTAATATCCATTTATTGTTTTTAATTTCCTTCGATCATGATTTTGATTATTTTCAAACTTGGTGACCTCTTTTGCTATTGCATAACTTAGGAATGGAGTTAAAAATATATTTTGAGAGAAATTAAAATTTTATTTAAAGAAAAAAACATTAATTTTTTTATTAAATAAATAAAACATTATATGATAAAATATAAGCTTTATTTCATAGTCATAGGATTGGATAATCATAACACCTTGAATATAAGTAAATTCTAAAAGAATTAAATTATATTTTTATATATAAAATAGATAGTTATATTTAAATATTTAAAAATAAAAAATATATTATAATATAAATTTAGCCAGAAGTTAAGAATTATGATAAAATCTTTTCAATTAAAAATAATTTGAGAGAAACATAAAATTAACATATTATTACTTATAATAAAAATTATATATAAAAAAAGGATTTAAGATCCTTCTCAACACTGTAATTTTTAATTGTTTTGGTGAGTTGGTTATTCTTGTAATTTCCTTTTAAAATATATATAATAATTTAATAATTGTTAATATCATATATGTATAAATGTTAAAAACTAAATTTAGAATAAACTTACTAAAATATAAAGAATAAGATATAATTTAAAATTTTAAGTTTAAAAATATATATTGTTAAAAAAATAAAAGATTAATAAATATAAATATTTATTTATCTACACTTGTTGCATTCATTTTCTTGAACCAGTCTAATGAGACTATTTTGTTAAATGAATGAAAAATATTATAATTTTTATGCTAAAAAGTTTTAAATAAAATAAAAATTATTAAAATAAAATATAAAATAGCATAATATAATATAAAGTTAAAATGTAGAGTTAAAGTAAATGCTAGAAATTTTGACCATATGAATGAAAAGTCTTAAAAAATTTAGTTTTAATTTTCTTATCATGGTTTTTTTTTTAGTTTTTGTAATATTTGATACTAATATTTTATTACCATGAATTAAATTTAAATATATAAAATATTTTTAGATTTTACATTTCAAAAATATTTTTATATAACATATACTATTATAATTATATTTATACAATTAATTAATTAATTAATGTTTACTAAATATATGAAAAATATATCTATGTTTAATAATTTTACTCATATTTATTTATATCATTTTTATTTTTATTAAATATTATTGATACATAAAAGGATATACAAAAATATACCTATAAAAAATTAGATATAATATATTATTATGAATAAAATATTTATTTAATAATAAAAATTATTAATTTTTATCTAGGAAACAACCACGTACATGATAAAATTAATGGAGGTAATTAATATTTTAGACAAATGTATGTAGGGTTCTCTAGTCATATGTAGCTTATACTAATTTAGACTTTGTTTTTTTTTATTATGGTAAAATTATAGCATAATAATAAATTATCAAATTTAATTTTTTTCATCAATTTTGTTCAATAATAATTAAAAAATTGATGATTTGAAATATTCTTAACATAATTAATAAATTTATGTTATCACTCCCCTTTAATATTTATTTTATATTTAAATGATATATTTTTCAATTTTTAAATATTCTTGCTTCCCCTTCAAAACCTATATTATAAGAGCTAGATAGATTTTCCGCTTCCTAAAAAAAAAAAAAAAACCTAGAATTTTCTTTTCCAAAAAAGGTTGTATTCGTGGATTCTTTTTGTGTCTACGGTAAGGGCAAAAAAAAAACCATTGTTTCCTGGCTAGCAAACATACATCAAAATTTATTACGCAAGAGTAAATAGTGCCTTTTCGTTAGAGATTAAAGACCAGACACTTGTTGCAATTGAGCTGGGTAATAAATAAATAGTATGTAGTTTATTTCATTTTCCTCCTATTTTAATTTTAATCGTAAAAAAATTTCCTTCACTTTTACACGTGCAATTTGAAGCTTTATAATCAGACTAGCACTTACTATATTACACACCATAAGGAATCCCTTTGGTTAAAAAAGACCAACATAGGGAAGTAGCCTCAACGGCATTTGCATTTTATTTGTTCTTCTCTTATATTTTTTTTAACGTAAAATGATGTATTTAACTATATAAAGCAGATTTTATTATATATAATAAAATTTATATAATTATTTATAAATATTAATTAATTAGACGTGTAAGTTTAAATTATATTAGATACTTTAAATTTTTAAATAAAAATTATGTATATATTAACTTCTTTTTTTACCTTAAATTAAAAATAATTTTTTTATTTTTAAAATGTAAAAAAGATAAAAAATAATTTAAATAAATTTTTATAATAAAATAATTTTGATATTTAAAAAAATTATATAAAAAATTACATATTATTTTAAATATAATTTATTTTATTAAAATATTTAGTAACTAAGTTTATACGATTTTGTTATATATGTTGTTAAATTAATTATAATAAAATTTAATATAATATAATCATATTTGTTTAGACATATGAATCGATCCGTAACCTAATCCACCAGTCCAAGACGAATGATCAATACCTGTAACCCGATCCAAGACAAATGATTAAAACCTATAGCCCGACCCGAGACGAATGACCAAAACCTATAACCTGACTCGAGATGAAAGACTAAAACCTATGACCCTGTATGAGACGAATGATTCACCTGTTGATTGATCCGATTCAAAATAAACAACCTGAGCTTATGTCATTAGATTAAATCTATGAAAGATGACCTAATCATAAGAAGGAATACTTTGAATAATGTATCTAATTATGTATACTTTAAATGCAACAGAAAAATAGGAGATTTATCCCAAATAATGCTTCCTTTATAGGGTCAACTATCAACTCGTCATATGATCGAGCTCGATACATAAAACGTTGTATTTTTATATCAATTACATTCTTTTGATACTCATATATATGTACCCATTGTATAATCGATACATATACATGTAATTTCGAAAAATCTCTCATAGAATCCAAACATTCAACTAATTATCTTAGTTTGTTAAATTTTTTTTTGTACGTAAATCAGATAAATCCCAAACGATGTTTAATTTATATAATTTATAAGATACAGTGAACTAGACATATTGTTAATGTCTACTTACTGTACAACCCTACGTTAATAAAATAAGTAGCATCCCTTGTTATCATAAAAGAATAAAAAATAAACACCAAATAGATGGTAAAATTAATATTTACCATAGCATCTTTCTTTGGGCTTCGAAGTTCGAACAGTGTCAATATCATCTTTTTTGCTACGAACTACGACAACATTAGCAGCCCAGCGGTTTTTCAGGTATAATTTTTTTTTTTTTGGCAACTAAAATCTATCGTGGATACAAAATTTCTAAAATTGGGATACATTTCGAAAGACAAAAATATAAATATTACAATTTTTTTTTGATATATCTCAATTGATGTACTAAAATATGATTAGATAATAAAGTTGAGCACACAGTTACAACCAATAAAATTTTGATAGGTTATTTATATTTATGATACATATATAGTGTTTATCTCTAAATATCCAAAAGCAATTATAGACCCTTAGTACTTTAAGAATTGAACTGTGAACAGTATGGTCAAGCACATTTAAAGGCTGAGATAACCTTTTTTTTTTTAGTGCTACAAAAAAGAAGAATGGAATTGTGTGTAGGAGCACTGCAACACACCACAACTAAGTTTGATTTGAACAAGTATTAATGAAAGATTTTTATTTTTTATTTTTTTATAAATCAGCTGCATAAATATGCAATATATTTTAATAATATATTATTTATATATAAATAAATATATTCATGCAAAAATATAAATTAATTCTTTTTTTCTTCTTCGTATAATTCATAAAACAGACACATATAACATTATCTTTAATGAAAATATATTTTGTAACAATTCGTTGGAATCGTTTACTGTGTGTGCTATTTGATTTTTTTCCTCTAAAAAGTTTTCTAAATATTTGGATATCTACCTTTATAAAGTCTGTAATCCCTACATATCTAAATGCCTGTGCATTATTCGACCCACTTTGATGGAATTTCTAGCATAAACTTAAGAGTGAAAAAGTCTAATAATCTCGGGATGGAAATTTTTGAATTCAATGTGCCTATAAATAATTTATGCTGAAAAAAATTTGAACTCCAAATTATATTATATATACATACACTAAAAATCCTAATAATCTTAAATGTAATCCTCTTATTCTGATCTTAAGTTAACAATTTGTTACATATCATATATTTTTGAAAAATATAATCATTTAATGTTTATAAAAATCGACATCGATAATATTAATAAAATATTTACGATATATAGTCTACTTGAACACATATATAGAAGATTTGATATTTAAATTTCAATTAAGATATTTAATTAATATAGTTATTAAAATATATATAAGTAAAATATCTCATAAATTTACAAAATTTATAAAAACAAAATTATCAAGGACATTTATTATATTTGCTATACTAGTACCCTCTGTAATTTGAAATATCATAGATATATCATATATGGAATATACTAGTACCTTAATATATGAATTGGGTTTCACATATAAACCCCAAGCATTTGAAAGGAATTAATTTTATTATTAGAATTCTATTTTAATATCTTTATCATCTTTTTCTAGCATCTGCGTGAGGGATAATGGACGTATGGAGGTAGGGGCAGACAGTAATGAGGGGCTAGAGAGGCTGTAGCCTCGATAAAAATAAAATAAAAATTAATTAATATTAATCTTAATTTAAATATGTATAAAATAATACTTATTAATTAAATTAAGTAATGAATTTATTGCTCTAATTTGACTAGTTTTATATCAAACTTATTCAATTTGATATTCTAAAAATATTTAAATTTGTTAAATTAGATTAAAAATTAATAATGATCATTTATATCCTTTTAAACAACAACAATAATAATAATAATAATAATAATGAGATATTTAATACATACATACACATGATAACTACTGTACAAATTTTAAATAATATAATTATAAGAATTTATATATATATATATACATGATAATTACTATACAAATTTTAAATAATGTAATTATAAGAATTTATATATATGCATGATAATTACTATACAAATTTTAAATAATGTAATTATAAGAATATGCTATCGTTTTTGTTTATTGTTCTTGTAAGGTATTAATAATTTTAGTAAAAGAAAGTAGTTTCATTTAAAAAATTTAACTTTAAATTATTAATTCCAATAAAATTGATTTAGGGTAACAGTATAGCTATGAATATGGTAAGCAATTTTATGTTAAATTATGTAAATGATTTTACAAATTTGATAATTTAGATTAAATATATCCATAATTTTTTTTTAAAAATTGAATTGAGTTGATTAAATTGAAAAATTGAGAATAAAATAACTAATGTTTAAAATAAGATGTAGATTTATTATTTATTTAAAGTAAAGTATAATAACTATGAATTAGTTTATGGAAAAAAATTTGGGCCCGTTGTTGAGTAAATGGGTTTATTTTTTTTTAATGAAGTTAAATAAATAAGTTATTTAAAAAATGAAAGGTTTAATCTTATTTACCAAAAAATAAAAATAAAATCTATGGACATTTGTAGTATTACTGATAACCCACTACATCATTCAATGTCTTGAAACTGTCTGTTCACCAACATTAAAAAGTCTCAAAACATTCAAATACTTGCTAATTTGATACATAACATTCCAAAATCTCCCCAATAGTTGACTAAAGGACAGAAAAGACTGTAGGGTGAGAAAGAGTATAATAGAGAGACATGGAGGTCCATCAAAGTGGCAATTAACATGGTGGAGAGTTGTCACAATGACATATAGATATAAAGAATCTCCGAGACAAGTCACTTTAAACTGATATATAGACCCCCTCAAACATTGTCGGATCTATACACAACTAATACTTTAGATGAGTATGACATTTAGGACAAATACAGTTCCATCCTTTAATTATCCACTCAAAGATCTATGCTTTCTTTTTTATGTTCCATTATTATTTCTGGTGCGTCGTCTGGTGGAGATTTAAGATCACAACATGAAATGGGGGGCAAGGACAATCTGGATATGATCCTTTTTGTTTTTTATTTTATTTGCTACAAAACTATGGGCTTTCTTACATAATAATATCAAAGTTATGTTCAAGTTGACCGGAAAAACTTCATTCAATCAGTTTTTTTTTTAATAAACAGTAACACAGTTTAAACCTAAATGGGTTCGAACCACGCCGGTGAGGTTCTTATAATTATATGTAAAGTATATGTATGTAGCTGGGACTACAATGACAGAGCCTTATATCAGCTACAAAACAGAGGCAGCAGAAAGCGGAAAATAACTGATATGCTTACAGCTAAGTAAGAGCTCACTTAATTGTAAAATCGTCCTATCTTCTCCAAAAATTGGGCATTAAGTAACAAAGTTGAAAAAAGACAATTCACTGGCTAGCTAAAGATGGCTTCAATAGTGGGAAGCATAACTTTTCTTTATTTAGTTCCAATATTTGAAAAGATAATTATATATGTCACAATAACGTCGTAATTAAAAAGACATGATAAAATCGTATATATATTCCTTGTTGTAAGAGTTAAAAAAGAAAAGAAAAAAAAAAGCCAAAAAGATTAAAGTAAAGCTATCAGTCTTAATTAAGAAAGATCAGAGAGTATCAATCTTCATTTGAACTGTAAGTGAAAGGTTACAAAATAGAGATAACTGGTCAGTTCTAAACAAATCTATAAAAACACTTTGAAGATGTGAGATTAGAAGTAAATCAACCTTTTAATCTCCCAGAAATCCTACTTATATTTCTGTTATACACTCAACAACCACCCAAAGTGATCGAAAACTATCATTGGATAGTTGTGATCATCAGGTAGATTCTAACTTGTTTTGGTTCATAAAAGAAATTTCGCTTAACAATACTCTTTGAGGCTTTGATTAGTTAGAGAACTTGAAAGAGAGTATTATTCTCACTTACATACTATTTGGTACTAAGATTAGGGTACCCCATTCGGTGGACGACTCACTGGTTAGAACTATGTCCTAGACTTCATCAGCCCGAGCCCAAGACATTTCAACCCGTATGCCAAACTTCATTAGCTCGAACCCAAGACCATTTCAACTAGTATGCCAAACTTCATCAACCCCAACCCAAGACCGTTTAAGCACGTATGCACAAATTCATCACCCCTTGCTCATGACTATGTCAACCCATATGCCTAAGCCAACTCAAGACAATGAAAACCTGTATGCCAGACTCTTACAAGCTCATTTGTATAATGCGTTTTTCCTGGGTTTACAAGCTTGTTGGGCTTCGAACCATAACAAAGGTTCCCTAGGAACCTCAATCCTTGTACATTTTCAATGTAATGCATAAACGTGTACCCTTCATCTTGTAAAAATAAGAGAACCATAGAAGGGACTTTTGAACCCTTTGTAACTCTCTTTTTAAGACTCTCACAAACACATACAATATAATATAATACAATACATCATACCAGGCAGCCTTTCATTATATCTCATTATATCGACAAAGATTACACTAGTATCAAGCCTTAATATTTTGAGTTTTTCTTTAATTATACTTTAATCATATTTACAGTTATTAATTATTATCCTTTTTCGTTCAATTTATTAATTACTATGACAATACTTTCACCCAAAAAAAACATTACTGTAATAATTTTCCCCATGCAGCTTGACCTTATATTATGCATCACTTCATACACACACATCTTATTATTCCAATATGACAATACTTTCACCCAAAAAAAACATTACTGTAATAATTTTCCCCATGCAGCTTGACCTTATATTATGCATCACTTCATACACACACACATCTTATTATTCCAAAGGTCGAATTTTAGCTCATTCCTTCTATCCAGTGCATGCTATTTTCGTTTCATCATTATACTTTTTGGATTTTCTTATAGATATTTGGTTCTTTTTAGATTCCCTTCATTTTCATTCATCTCTATATTTACTTAGGTAAACGTTTTGATTTCTAATATCACTATGTCTACAAATACTCCATCACAATCAAAACTCTGGGTCGCCCAAGTTTGTAACTTGCCCAGTCAATACCCCCCCTTAAATCAAAGGGCTTTTATGTCAGTGAAAAATTATCCAGTTTAGGAGACAACTTTAAACACCATATACGGGATTTGAAACTTTTCCAAATTTATGTTTTTGATATATTTTACACAGATTAGCTTATTCTTCTTCAAAGCAGGAATTAATTACGATACAACAAAAACTGGATGGGAGGATGGTGAATAACTACTCAGCGGCAAAAGGAAAGCAAGGAGTGGCCAAATATGCCTCTGCCAAAGTGACACTTGCCAAATGAGATTTCATCACCTGATTGTGCTCTTATGTGATGACCGTGGGCTTCTCCCTTCCAGTGAAGTCCTTCAGCTTTGATATGGATAATGCCAAATCTAAAAGCATGAAATTTAAACCAAAAAGATGAGTAATATACATATGGACTTAACTAGAAGGGACAATAAATCATAGACTAACCTATTAAAGGTTTTAGAGCTGTTTGGGCATCCACGTCATGTTTAGAAACATCAGGTTCAAATTGCTCAAAGTACAGTGGGATAGTTGCACGAGATGAACCAGTTCCCTGCATGCATGTTTAAATCAAAAAGTTATTTCAGTCCATGTAGTACAGTTAATCCTTGGATTAAAGGATAAATTATATTTAGAGAGAAAAAAAAGGGTTACAACATACAGATAAACGGTATATAATCCTTGACCCATCAGTAAAAAAAGACCGAACACCTTGCTTTGATGCCACACTTCCATCAACCTGGAAATTTGAAGGAGAGCAAAAATGTGAATACAGAAAAGTTTTGCTTGCAATTTTTTAAGTTGCAAGCATACAAAAAAATAGAATCGAAGGGTATTCAAAGCATACCAGATCAATGTATGTAAAATCATCAGCAAATTGGAGCACATAATTCCCTGTTACATATTTATTTGGTAGTACTAAAATCTGTCATGGAAGTGATGGAGAACAGTAAAAGCAAAAGCTCCTACACAAACATACCATAATCTTCACCAACCTTGCTGTTAGAAACCAATTCTCTAAGGTAATTTATCATCTTGTTAGCACCTTCAGATTCACATTCCTGAGAATGGAATAAAAATTGATCAAATAACTACAACTCTCCAAGGGAATAAAAGTTAGTGTCCCATTGAAGCAATTCCAAGACTTCAGTCATACCTGAAGTAGAAACAGAGATTTAAACAATTATTATTCATATGTTAACTGTAGTGCGTACTTCATAGTCATATCTAGAAAAGAAATTTCTTCAATAGGTAGCCCAATGCTCCTTTACAACATCAGAGACAGAGACTAGTTTTTCCCCTGCTTTCTTGTCTCTGTTTCGAAACGCAATGATCGAAAGCCAAGCTAAAACAGCCTGAAATTTAAAGATGGAATCATCAAACAAGGAAATCTAAAATTTATGCTGTGAGAAAGGGGAAGAAAAATTTTACAATGAGAAACTATGTCTGATTATTTATTATTTTAAAGTTGCATAAGCAATGAAAACTTCTCCAAAATCCAAATATCAGATCTTGTACAATGCTGTAATTGTCCTAAAGCATTAGTGATTGAGATTTGAGAGAATTACCAAATGCCATCCTTCTCACGGATATGATTAGAACTTGTACCAAAACACTCTTCTCCACAAATTGACAGCTTCCCAGCATCCATTAGATTCCCAAAGAACTTCCAACCAGTAGGAACCTGGACCAAGGAAGGTATCATAAAGTGAGCACCATTTTGTCAATCAAATTATCCTCATTTATGTGCAGTTATATTTTAGAATTCATAACACAGTATCCCAAAGATAACCTAACCTCATAAAAAGGAAGACCCAGTTTTTCAGCCACTTGATCAAGAGCACCACTTGTTGGCATAGCGCAAGCTAAACCCTAAAAGAATTTGGAGAGAAAGAAAGGTCAATTTTTGTATTTTCCTACAAGCAGCAAACAAGATTATTGAAAAAAAATGAAAGCAAAGCTGCATGATTTTTAAACCTTTGGACCACTTTGAAAGTATGGAATAGCTTCCTGGGCATTGGCTGCAATTATTGCAACAGAGTCCGAAGATGTGACAAAAAAGTTTCTACGCAGAATCATATTTCCATCACCATCACCTGTCGTTACTCACTAGATTTAAGCAAGTATATATACAGTATTTGGAGTACACTCCAGAAGACAAACTAGAGAAAAAACTCAACCACATTCACCAATTTTAGAGCATGAATAGGAGTCAAATCAAACAATCACAACTACATGCTTGAAATGTTGAACATAATTTATGACTCCAACCTACCATCACTTGCAGCTCCAAAATCAAGTCCATTTTCCCCATACATAATATCAACCAAATCGTTAGCATATCCACTTGAAAATGAAATGAAAATTAGGAATTCCTTGGGATAATAAAAAATGTAGACTTCTTTTTTGAAGCATACAACTCTCACGTCAAGTTAGGATCTGGAGGGGAATGCCCAAAATCCTCCAGAGGCACTCCATTTGTAATTGAATCCTACAAGATATACCTAGCATCTACATCAGAAAACATTTTAAATATAATTATAATAATTACAACATTCATTTTATTCTTGAGTAACGTACCAGATTGGCTCCCAGCTTGTCCACAAATATAGGTTTTGCATATGTTCCAGTAACAGCATGCATGGCATCAAATGTAAACCTGATGCCACCCCAAGAGTAAATAGTTTGAGACCATGATACAAATCATTCCCATTAAAAGAAAAGGATGTTAAAACCGTGTAAACCTAGTTAACAAATCTTAAACAATAAATTTTGAAGCTAACTTATATGAAATAAATGAATATGTAAACATAAAACCTACTAAAACAGTTCACTAAAATTTAATGTTGGACCACATGAAAACATGGAGTAGAAGGATGACAATTTAAGCTTACCTATGTTTGTACAGAACAAAAACTAAACTTACTAAATACGAACCCCATCCCATAGAATCAAGAACTTCATAGAAATCGCACTTTGCAAAGGGCCAGTGAACTATACCTAAAATCTTGACAGGAGACTTCTGATAAGCTGGAGGTCAAATACATTCTGCACAAGATCCCACAAAATGACTGGTATCCTATATGCACGTATTTTATTTTAAATTTCTTAATATATGTATATTTCTTTCCGCTCCTCCACTAGCTCCATGTAGTCAGAAACTGGAACTACAACTTCAACAATGAAATTCCCAAACTTTGTAACTCCAACACGAGATAGGTCAACATCAGCAATATCTGCAATCTTTATTTCAGATATCTGCATTGCACTTATCCAGAACAAATATAAGCAGATAGATATAAAGACAATTCTAGTATAAAGCTTAAAATTCTGGAAATAAATAAAAAGGGTGAAGTGCCTAAATAGTTACTTTGTTTAGGCTAAATGTGTTGTTTAGTCCTTAAAAAAAGTGTTTTTAAATCCATTTGTTTGTGAAAAATGTGTTATTGAAGTCCCTTTATTTGTTAAAAAGGTGTCAAACAATGAAAAAATTAATTTTTCATTCCATTTTTCGTTAAATATAACGGAATGACATGTGTTATCTGTATGTTTATATTTTTCGATAGTTATATACGTAAAAAATTTATATGTAATTAAAAAAATACTCAAAATTTTTACGAAAAAAATTTCTTTTAAAATTAAACAATTTTTAATAAATTTTAAACAAAATTTTCACTATCTAATACCCAGAGTCACACATTAGATAATGAAAATTTAATTTAAATTTGATCGAAAGATTCTTTAAAAATTTGACTAATTCTTTTAATTAAAAATTATTTCATAAGATATATATTTATCGAAAAATAAAAACATATATATGTCACATGTGTTATTCCGTTATATTTAACGAAAAATTAGATAAAAAGTTAATTTCGTCCTTATCTGACATCTTTTTCGCAAATAAAGGGACTTAAAAACATAGTTTCTAAACAAAGGGAGTAAACAACTCTTAAGGCCTAAACAAAGGAATCTTCATGATCCTTTTTCCTTTAATAAAAGGCTAAAGATTTCCAATAGCAAAAGAACAAGAACAAAGGAAAGTATAGATCGAGTTAATAGAAAATGAAGTGAATACAGAACACGTGGTACTCCTAAAATTAACATTTCTCATGTAGAAAGCAGGTATATCCAACAAGGATGAAAACTTGAATGAGAAAGGCAGCAAACATGAATGAACAGATACTTACAGAGAGGGTATTCCCATAGATTTTCTCAATTATGGTGCAGATTGACCGCTGCTGTAATTAAACTTGAAAGTGGAAAACTTATAAGTCACATTGTAACAACTGAAAACTTGCAAGTACTACATCCTTACAGGATAAGTAAATAAAGATTCTGTAGGATAACCCAAAACCTCCATTGTATTTTAAATGAATGCACAACTAGAAACTTTGCTGAACAATTATCATTAAAGTGAGCTTCAAATAAAACATATCATAGCAATACTAAACTCAAGACTAACAGAAACATACATGCAAGGAAGGAGAGACCAAAAAGGGAAGGGGAACAACTAATCATTTGACCAAAGAACTAACTATGGACAGCTCCTAGGTCCATGGTCAGACTACAAAAACAACATAAATTGTGTGAACATATGAAAGTTACCTTAATACCCCAGTCATAATCGGGTCCACCAGGATTGCGGCTTGCACTCATTATAAATCCACCATTTGCCTATCAAAGTAAATTATTAATTAAGAGCATAAAATGCAAATAAATTATGTAACAAGATTTTACAGGATAAGAGGGTGATAAAAGCATGCCTTTCTCTTCCGGATCACTGCAGAAATAGCTGGTGTTGACAAAATACCCTCCCTATTGGAAAGAAAAACTGCTCAAGAGATAGCTTTGCAACTTTTTATTACATCGTTATTTAAAACATCTTAAACTTCAAAGTCTTGGTAATTCTGTCACTCTTAAGTATGATATAATCCATAAATTGAGACCACGCAGGAAGTATCATGCCAGTAATTAGTTAAAATAGAACCATAAAAATAGTCCAATACATCAAATTTATAATGAAGAATTAGTTTGACTTTTAATCTAGATCAGGGAAAATAAATATATTCAGGGAGGGGAAAAGGTTTTCAGGGACAAGAATCATGCTTCACTAAGCAAGTTAACATGGCAAGTATTCACTGATAATATTAAAATATAAGCAAAAGAAAGTATAGGGGGAAATGCTTGGCATTACAACTGACATTGTGGAAAGAAAATAAGAACCTGAACCTAGTAGGGAACATTCATTATATCATAGATGTTAAAAATTGCTGGGAAACCAACTCTTCTAAAAGCTTAAACTATTGGAAGAAGAACAATAATACTTTTATACATCTTAAGCCAGTGAGAGAAGGACCGACACTACTTTTATACATTCTATCAATAGGAAACATGAATTCCCTATAGAAATTGAAGTGTTAGGATTCACTGACAACATGAATTCCCACCGAAAATCAAAAGGAGGTGTACGGAGCCTCATACATAACTGTTAAAGATGATTTATGAGTGTGTGTATTAGGTGTCTAACACTAGGTGTCTTAGTGGTGTGAGTTGTGTATTAGGTGTCTTAGTGGTGTATTAGGTGTATGTCACCTAAGATTGTTCCTATCTTTTGTATATAAATAGGTAGTGTCTTTGTATGATAATAATAAGAAAGAATTCTGACTTTACATGGTATCAGAGCATTTGGGTTACAAAATTTGAGAAATTTTTTTTTCCCGTTCAAATTTGGGGCAGAATTTGGGTAAATACAAATTAGGATTTGGTGCATTTTTGAGTTCTAACTCGGAACACCCTTTTGGAGTGCACATTTTTTCTCACCGTCGGCACAGGGAGGAAGAACAGCCGCAGGCCAGCCAAACCCCGACGTCCGGCAACCATACAAGCCGCGAGTGGGCCACACGCGCCACCGCGACTTTCTGTCAAAAATTCCACGCGTCTCACCGCCGGCACAGGGGGGAAGAACATCCGCCGACCGACCAAACCCCAAAGTCCGGTCACCAGACGAGCCGCGAGTGGGCCACACGCGCCACCGCGACTTTCTGTCAAAATTCACGCGCCGGCGCGTGACAGCGCGTCCGTGTAGAATTCTTCTCCGGCAGACCCCGCGCCGCTCTCCTCCGTCCCCCTGCGTCATCTGTGGTGGTTTGGCACTCATCGCTTGTGATTGTTCAGGTTTGCGTTTTTCCAATTTTGTGTTCTTGTTCGCTGCGTGTTTCGTCGTTGCGTGTTTCGTCGCTGCTGTTGTTGGATTTTGTTTGTTCGTTTGTTCGCTGTCTTGTCGTTTGTAAGAGTTATGGCTGAAAAGAAATCTAATGTTGTAACGGATATGGTGCCTGTGATGTCTAAAATCACGGACCATAAGCTCAATGGCTCGAATTATTTGGCTTGGAGCAAGACTATTCGAATTTATTTGAGAAGTATCGAAAAAGATAGTCATTTGACTAATGATCCTCCTAAAGATGATTCAAAGCAGACATGGCTTAGAGACGATTGTCACGTCCCGCCCAAACTGTCCCTAAAAATCCAAATAAATAGTGGTTGCCTAAAGGATCTAGGCTTTTCTACATGGAAAGTTCTAGAGTTGCCTAGAGAAGTCTAGAAAGGGCTAGAGTTGGACGGACTCAACTAGGCTTGAAGGAACTACTAGAATGTTCCAGAGGCACACCTGGAGGGTGCTAGAATGGGCTCTAACGTTCTAGAATGCGCCGGATGGTTCGGGAAGGATGTGTATTGAAGCTTACTGAACATCCCGGAAGGACGTAGGTTTACTGAAGCTTACGGGACGTCCCGGAAGGTGCGAAGGAGCTAGACAAACCTGAAGACTTAGAGTTTGCCTAAGGTCACCAGTAGCCTCAATGGCACATTGTACGTAAAACCTAGAACCTTCTTGTATATTCTGCGTAGAATTATCTAGAATGTGGTGGCATATTCTTAGGCTTAGAAGCCACCCTATAAATGAGACCACTTGGTCTTCATTTGCATTCATCTTGGAAAATCTTGGGAAATTCCTAAAGAATCCTCGTGGGAATTCTTAGCAATTGTATCATAAACTCTCTGCAGAAAGAATACAAAGCATTCTTTGCAAACTCTCTTACTATTCTCTTTGGAGTTCCATTTTCGGATTGAAAGGCAGGCTTAAGACGACGGACCGAGCTAGTCACGCACGATCGGCTACTGAGAAATTAAGTGACGAGTTGGTATCGAACGTGTTAAAGTATCTCTATCTTTGGCAAAAATGAAGAACACCGCCCATTGCCTACACCAAGCACGGACGTTCCACCACCCGATGGAGCGTGGCCGAGGAAGTGTGAAAGCCCCAAAGGAATCTCGAGCCAGTCGAAAGACTTGCTTTCTAGCTTGGAAGCACGAGCGGGAAGTGCGCGAGACGGCTTAGAGGCTGTTTGATCGGGTTGACAACTTCAGAGGAACGTTGCAATGGCTTGGAGGCCGAGGACGTGGAAATCCACGGCGGTTAAGATGTCACTCAACGAGCTGCACTACGGCGGATTGAGGCGAGAGATTGATGGGTTGAAGGGCGGAACTTGCCAAGGTAAGGGATCTTGTCCAAGAGAACTTGCCAATGTGTACGTACAGAATGGAGGATATGGGTGGTGATCTAGCTCTACGTAAAATGTAAGCTATGGCCGCGGAACTGGGCGACCACCGTCCCGTGAGGCTAAGAGGGTGGACGTTCCCCGAGCCCAAGATCTTTAATGGCGTTAGGAACGCCGGTGAAGTAGACAACTACATGGGGGCTGAAGCAATACTTTGAGGCTACACCGGCATAATCCGGACCATGCCAAAGAAGATCCGAACCGGCAGTGTACTTATCCGACACCGCGATGTTGTGGTGGAGACGGAGACACGTGGAGATGTGCAACGTGGGGTTTGCACGATTGACACCTGAAGACTTTGAGGAGTTCAAGATGCGGTTCTTCCTGTAAACGCCGGAAGAGGAGGCGAGGGCCGACCGCTGACCAAGCAGGACGGGTGCATAAGGGATTATGTGAAGGAGTTCACAACCTTGCCTGGCCGGAGGTCCCTGACACAACCGACAAGGATGCCTCTATTCTTGTTCGTGGACGGTCTCCCCAATCGTGGGCTGGCACTCGAGCTCAAGCGACGTGGTGTCCAAGATTTATCTTCGGCATTGCGATGCCAGTAAGCTTCATTGATTACTCCACAAACAAGGAGGGCTCCAAAGCCACGGACGAAGTTTGGTGGAGAGAAGAGTAAATGGAGGCCATGCCCCGAGAGTCGTGATCCAAAAATCGGAAAGGCAACTCTCATTCAAGCCACGAGACAAAGGGAAGGAAAAGGAGGATCGGAATGCCTCAAAGCCCCGTGTAACGTGCTTCATTTGCGACGGACCGCATTGGGCACGTGAATGTCGAAGAGGAAGGCATTGAGTGCCTTGGTTACTCACACGTGGTCGAAGATGGAGGTGAGCCGGACGATGGTGCAAAGACGGGTTCTTTGCGCCTGCGGCATTGCGAGGTGCCCAAAGACCCCAGGCGATGTACGTAGATGCAACCATCAATGGGAAGGTCGCCAAAGCCTTGGTCGACACAAGGTGCGTCTCATAACTTTGTTTCGGTGGAAGAAGCAAAGAGACTCGCTTGAAGGTTGTCGATTGGAGGGGTTCTCTCAGCGATCAACTCAAGAAGACTACTATTTACATGGAGTTGCTCGCGGAGTTAAGGTCGATCTTGGTGCTGGACCGCCAAGTAGACTTGTCGGTTGGCGCCTATGAATGACTACTCGATGGTATTCGGCGTGAGTTCTCGGGACTGTGTAAAGAGCTTTCTCGTTCCACACTAAACCTCACGTGCATCATGGATGGTTCAAGGCTTGCGTGGCACCGACGGACAGGACCACCCAACGCACAACCCAAAGCTCTCGCACTTCCAAATCGGTGGGATTGAAGAGGACGTACAGAGTTATCCCGACCATCCTGCAAAGAGTACAACGAGAGGAGTCACTGTGCCAAGCTTGCCGACTGACGTGCAAGTCAGTCCCGTATAAGTCCCATGCGGGTGATGTTTGAGCGTCACCAAAACCAGCTTGCCGGACCTGACGGCAAGTTATCCCCAGATAAGTCCCCACAAGGTGATGTTTGAAGTGTCACCAAAGTCAAGCTTGCTGCTTAGCGGCTTCCACCCCAGATAAAGTCCCCACGCGGTGATGCATGTGGCCTCACCAAATCCGCTACCTCCAGAGGGAGGTGAACCATGAAGTCGAGTCGGAGCTCGACACAAGACCACCATTAACGAGCCGGTGGCCGGGTGGAAAATCGAGTTCGCGGCGGAACGTGGTGGTGACCGGGATGCGGCGAGTCGAAATGGGAAGACAAAGCGATAACACCGGAGGTTCCTGGGCCGGCCCGCCCATTCCGGAGAGACCACGTGGGAGAGTGTCTACGGATTTCATCACTTGCCTGCCAAAATCGGAAGGCTTTGGGCAAAGTGATTATTGTGGTGTTTGATCGCCGGCAAGTATGCAACACTCATACCGTCGACCTGATCGCACCTGCATGAGACGGCATGTTTGTTCCTCGAGAATATTGTGAAGCATTGGGGTATCCCGTCTAATATCAGCGTGAGTGGACCGAGACCAGCGATTCACGGGGAAATTTTGGGATCGAAGTATTCAAGCTATTGGGATCGACTTGAATTTCTCTACCGCTTCCACCCCCAAAGCGACGGCAAACGAAACGTGCCAATACATTCACCAGTTGTATCTTAGGCACTTTGTCGGGCCAATCGGCATGATTGGGCTAAGTTCTTGGATGTGCCCATTTTCTACAATTTTGCAAAGGAAGCGAGTCTGCGCAAGAGTCCGCCGAGATTGTCATGGGCGTGACCCACGACTCCTCATGCCTCGCCACGAGTTATGAAGGAAAGAGTCCACCGCTTTCAAGTTTTCCAAGGCGTGGCA
Source organism: Hippophae rhamnoides (assembly GCA_033030585.1). NCBI lineage: Eukaryota > Viridiplantae > Streptophyta > Magnoliopsida > Rosales > Elaeagnaceae > Hippophae > Hippophae rhamnoides. The sequence goes on from CM065432.1 coordinate 53,248,695, forward strand.
TGAGAGTAGAGTTAGCCTGAGCCTGTTGCATATGGCGTCTAAGAGATGAAAGAAATGGCTAACAAGAAAAGAAGGATGGTCGAAATTCGGGAAGGAGATCTAGTCCTTATCAAACTATTGCCCCAACAATTCAAGACCTTTCGGAAGGTTCGCCATAAGGGGTCGCGGAAATATGAGGACCATTTCCTATCCCAAGAAAGTCGGTAAGGTGTCATATAAGCACCGACTCCTCCGAAGCTTAAAATCTATCCTATTTTTCATGTAAGCATGCTAAAATCCTTTCAGCGTGAGATAAGGAAGACATAAGTAGGGAGAATCCAAGAGAGGCGCTCACCGTTAGAGAAACCTCCTTCAACAAAGAAGTTGACTCGACCTTCTGGGCGGACCGCTTGATCCGACGAAGGGCGTACCAAGTTATAGGGAATACTTGGTCAAATGGAAGAAACGCCCTCGGATGAAGAAACGAGGGCCGGGAACACAGAATCTTTGCGGGAAGTTCAAAGACGACATCGAGAGGTTCGAAGCTTGAAGGGCGCGACGGGCGTCGCGAACTCGAGTGGGGGAGGGTGTCACGTCCCGCCCAACCGTCACAAAAATCCAAATAAATAGTGGTTTGCCTAAAGGATCTAGGCTTTTCTACATGGAAAGTTCTAGAGTTGCCTAGAGAAGTCTAGAGGGCTAGAGTTGGACGGACTCAACTATAGTGAAGACCACAGAATGTTCCGAGCACACCCGAGGGTGCTAGAATGGGCCTGGAACGTTCTAGAATGCGCCGGATGGTTCTGGGAAGGATGTAGAAGTCACCGGAAGCTTACTGAACATCCCTAAGGATGTAGAAGCTTTCTTGAAGCTTACGACATCCCGGAAGGTGCGTGAAGGAGCTGACAAACCTGAAGACTTCAGAGTTCGCTAGAAGATCTGAGCCTTGTGGCACATTGTACGTAAACCTAGAACCTTCTTAGATATTGCGTAGAATTATCTGAATGTGGTGGCATATTCTTAGGCTTAGAAGCCGCCATAAATGGACCACTTGGCCTTCATTTGCATTCATCTTGAAAATCTTGGGAAATTCTCTAGCAATCCTCGGGGAATTCTTAGCAATTGTATCATAAACTCTCTCTAGAGCAATACAAAGCATTCTTTGCAAACTCTCTTACTATTCTCTTTGGAGTTCCATTTTCGGATTGAAAGGCAGGCTTAGTACGACGGACCGAGCTAAGTGCCGCACGATCGCTACTTGAGAAATTAAGGTCGTGACACGATGCTCCCTTATTTCTGCAGATTCGGAATTCTATTGAAAGCAATGTAATTGACTTGATCAATCACTGTGAATTCGTTAAGGAATTAATGGATTATTTGGATTTCTTATATTCTGGTAAGGGAAATCTTTCTCGCATATATGAGGTATGCAAAGCATTTTACCGTGCAGACAAACAAGATCAGTCACTCAAATTATTTTATGGAATTTAAAAGGACTTATGAGGAGCTCAATAGTTTGATGCCTTTTAGCCCTGATGTCAGGGTTCAACAAAGTCAACGGGAACAAATGGCGGTCATGAGTTTTCTTGCCGGTCTTCCCTCTACTTTTGAGACTGCTAAGTCCCAGGTTCTTTCTGGTTCTGAGATCTCCTCTTTACAAGAGGTGTTTAGTCGAGTACTTCGTACAGAAGGCACTCCACCTCCACCTGCTCAATTAAATGGTGCTTTGGTCAGCCGAAGTAATAATTATGAGCATGGACGGTCAACTTATATGAACAGAAATAAAGGAGGCGGCTCACACGGGTTTGAAACTCGACCACAGGACCTCGGAGGTATTGTATGTCACTATTGTCACAAACCAGGACATACGAAACATGAATGTAGAAAGCTTCAGTACAAACATCAGAAAGGTCACTCGGCTCATATTGCATCCACTTCTGATAGTTCTAAAAAATCGGTTCTTATCTCTGCAGATGAATTTACCAAGTTCTCACAGTATCAAGAATCACTAAGGTCTTCATCACCTTCTGTCACTGCTATTGCTAATTCAGGTAAATCAAATGCGTGTCTCATTTCTTCATCTTCCAAATAGGTTATTGATTCTGATGCCACAGATCATATGACAGGTAATTCTAATCTCTTTTCTACTCTTCAGTCACACACTTCTACCTATACTGTTACCTTAGCCGATGGGTCACCATCTCGTGTTCTTGGGTCTGGCACAATTACTCCCACTCCTTTGCTTCCTTTGTCGTCTGTCTTACATTTACCTAGCCTATCCTTTAATTTGATATCTGTAAGTCAGCTTACTCGCAATCTTAACTGTTGTATCTCATTTTTTCCTGATCGTTGCTTATTTCAGGATCTTATGACGAAGAAGACTATTGGTAAAGGACATGAGTCTGGAGGCCTCTATATTCTTGACACACCGATACCGAAATCTGTTGCTTGCTCTAGTGTAACCTCTCCCTTCGAGGCACATTGTAGATTGGGTCATCCATCTCTTCCTTTACTGAAGAAACTTTGTCCTCAGTTTAGTAAAGTGTCTTCATTAGATTGTGAGTCTTGTCAGTTTGCAAAACATCATCGTCTTAGTTCAAATCCAAGAGTTAATAAACGTGCTAGTGTTCCTTTTGAATTAGTTCATTCTGATGTTTGGGGTCCTTGTCCTATTTTGTCTAAACCTGGATTTAAGTATTTTGTTACTTTTGTGGATGATTATTCTCGTGTAACTTGGTTATATTTAATGAAGAGTCGTTCTAAATTGTTTTCTATTTTTTGTGCATTTTGTGTTGAGATTAAAACTCAATTTAATGTTTCAATTCGTACTTTACGAAGTGATAATGCCAAAGAATATACATCAGCTTTGTTTCAATCTTATATGGTTCAAAATGGCATACTTCATGAAACTTCGTGTGTTGATACTCCATCTCAAAATGGAGTGGCCGAACGTAAGAACATACATCTTCTCGAAACTGCACGTGCCTTATTATTTCAAATGAATGTTTCTAAACCTTTTTGGGCCGATGCAGTTTCAACCGCATGTTTTCTTATTAATCGCATGCCCTCATCTGTTCTTCATGGTGAGATTCCTTACAAAATTTTGTTTCCTAATAAGTCACTATTTTCGGTTGACCCTAGGATATTTGGTAGCATTTGTTTTGTTCGGGATGTTCGTCCACATGTTACTAAATTAGATCCCAAGTCTTTGAAGTGTATCTTCCTTGGTTATTCTCGTCTCCAAAAAGGTTATAGATGTTATTGTCCTAGTCTTAACAAATATCTTGTCTCCATTGATGTTATCTTCATGGAAGACATACCCTATTTTTCGTCTTCTCCTCCTCCTGCATGTCAAGGGGAGGATGACGATTTGTTAGTCTATTCTATCACATCATCTGAGCCTGTCTCTGATCCAGCTCCTGTTAGGCCTCCTATAACTCAAGTCTACTCCAGACATAGACCTTCTAATTCATGTCCTGCACCTGCTCCTTCGTCATCAGATCCTGTCCTGAACGATGATCTTCCTATTGCTACGCAAAGGTAAACGTCAATGTATCCTATTTCTTCTTTTGTTTTGTATAATTGCTTGTCGTCTTCCTCTTGCTCTTTTATTTCTTCTCTTGATTCTATTTCTATCCCTAAAACTGTTCATGAAGCCATATCTCATCATGATTGGCATAATGCAATGATCGAGGAAATGAATGCGTTGGATGACAATGGTACTTGGGACTTGGTTGATTTACCTTCAGGGAAACGGGCTATCGGATGCAAATGGGTGTTCACAGTTAAGGTCAATCCAGATGGGTCAGTTGCTCGATTAAAGGCCCGTCTTGTTGCTAAGGGATATGCTCAAACCTATGGAGTGGACTATTCTGACACTTTCTCTCCTGTTGCTAAATTGACATCTGTTCGGTTGTTTATTTCTATGGCAGCTACTCACCATTGGCCTTTGCATCAACTGGATATCAAGAATGCTTTTCTTCATGGTGATCTTCAAGAGGAGGTGTTTATGGAGCAACCTCCTGGTTTTGTTGCTCAGGGGGAGTCTAGGCACGTTTGTCGTCTCCGCAAATCTTTGTATGGTTTGAAACAGAGTCCTCGTGCTTGGTTTGGAAAATTTAGTCAAGCTATAGAAACGTTTGGTATGATGAAAAGCAAGTCTGACCATTCTGTGTTCTACAAACAATCAGAAGCTGGTATCATTCTTTTAGTTGTGTATGTAGATGACATTGTTATTACTGGAAGTGATACTACGGGAATTTCATCTCTTAAGTCTTTCCTACATACTCAGTTTCACACGAAGGATTTGGGGATGCTAAAGTATTTCTTGGGTGTTGAAGTCACAAGGAGTAAAAAAGGTATATTTCTATCTCAAAGAAAATATGTCCTGGACTTATTAACTGAGACAGGAAAATTAGGAGCAAAACCTTGTAGTGCTCCAATGACTCCGAACATCCACCTTACAGGAGATGGAGAATCCTTTAAAGATTTTGAGAGATATCGAAGGGTGGTTGGAAAGCTGAATTACCTTACCGTGACTCGTCCAGATATTGCATATTCAGTCAGTGTTGTTAGCCAATTTATGTCATCCCCAACAGTTCATCATTGGGCAACGTTAGAGCAAATTTTGTGTTACTTAAAAGGAGCACCTGGACGTGGCATCTTGTATGCAAATCATGGACATACTCATATTGAATGTTTTTCAGATGCAGATTGGGCAGGTTCCAAAGTGGATAGAAGATCCACATCAGGCTATTGTATTTTCATTGGAGGAAATTTGGTCTCATGGAAAAGTAAGAAGCAGAATGTTGTGTCACGATCGAGTGCAGAGTCAGAATATAGGGCTATGGCACAATCTGTGTCTGAGATAATATGAATATATCAGCTCTTGGATGAAGTAGGTCTTAAAACTTCAGTACCAGCAAAATTGTGGTGTGATAACCAAGCTGCTCTTCATATTGCTTCTAACCCTGTGTTTCATGAGCGAACTAAACACATTGAAATTGATTGTCATTTTGTTCGCGAGAAAATTCAACAAGGGTTGATTTCTACAGGATATATGAAGACTGGAGAACAACTAGGAGATATCTTCACGAAAGCTTTAAGTGGGGTTCGGGTTGATTATCTTTGTAACAAGTTGGGCATGATTAATATCTATGCTACAACTTGAGGGGGAATGTTAAAGATGATTTATGAGTGTGTGTATTAGGTGTCTAACACTAGGTGCCTTAGTGGTGTGAGTTGTGTATTAGGTGTCTTAGTGGTGTATTAGGTGTATGTCACCTAAGATTGTTCCTATCTTTTGTATATAAATAGGTAGTGTCTTTGTATGATAATAATAAGAAAGAATTCTGACTTTACAATAACAAAGGAAAAACTTCCAATACTCCTTTTGCACATACTCACTCCCACACATAACACATTATGGTGTCCACTTGTTAAGTGTAGGTGGTGCCAACATCATAAATGCTATTCAATTATGAGACTTACTTGCCGACCAAAACTTTTCCAACACCGTTCCCTGCAGCAATTTTAATGATAATCTGCAATTTAAAATACCACAAAAGATGTAGCAAGATTCAGGATCATATGCAATGAGGATCTAGGACAGAAAGCAAACAGCATTAGCTTACAAGAAGCCGTAATTAAAAGTAAGAAACAGCCTGTGAAGCTTCACGATTGAAATATCGACCATCACCACCTAAGACCAACAAACCATTTTTGCAATCTTCAGGCGGCAATGAATTAAACAACGCCTAGAGAAAACAAAACTATAAACTTAATTATGTCGAACATCAAAATAATCTAAATATAATATCCAACATTGCCAAGTGAGTACGAGAAATGCTAACTTGGATCCAATTGCCCAGGTAATTTTTTTGCATAAATACTTTGGCCTACAAAGCATATGAATTAAATTAAATACTCTTAGTATAAAAACCACCAAACTCATTTGATTCAGTGAAAAAATGTAAGCAAAAAGTTAATCATCCCTTAGAAATACTCAGACTCAACAAAGCCCAAATTCTCTTGTTGCTAATTTTTGGACCCTATTAATCTTATCTTCTATATCCTCAACATAAAAATCGAAATGAGGAAAAAAAGAACAGAAGAAATCCAATAGAGAGAGAGAGAGAGGGGCAACCTTCTTTCGGAGACCGCTGGTTCCAGTTTTCTGGCCTTCAATTGGGTTGGTCGGAATGGACATAATCTGGAAACAAACAAACAAACCGAAGCAATGCCTCAAAGTTCCCAAATAAATCAAAATGCAGGGAGAATAATTATAAACAAACCTTGATGCCCTGAGGATCGGCAATGTTAGTAGGAGAAAAGATTGCGAAGAAGAGGCTTTAATGGTGAAGGAGGGTGAGGCTCTGCGATGAAGTTAGGAAACTGCGAGAATTTGTGAAAAGAAAGATGAGGATGATGGCAATTATGGTGGTTGCTTTGGATTGGGTTTGAAGGTAGAAGAGATGAGATTGTGTAACCTGAGAGACAAATCCATTGATGGGTTTGAAAAGTGAAAGACAGAAACACAGAGTAACTGGAAGAGAGGACTGAAGAAAGTAAGGGAAGAAGGAAAATTGGAGAAAAATCCTAAATAAACTGGTTGCTGAGATCAGTTTCGAGGTGTGAAAATTCTTGAAGACCACAAGTTATATAATTGTGGGCCCATAACCTGTTATCTTGTGCTTCTTCCCACCATATTTTATTGGGTTATGACACGAAACACGAAAGAAGAGTAAGTAGTATTTCCAACAATTTTTTTTAATTCTATCTTACAAACGCAAAATATGCTTGAAATTTATATTTATTTAATTCAATTTTTTCATAGAAAATGACATATTTGTCCTGATCTCAAAAAAATGTATATATATATATATATTATTATTTTAATTAATAATTATTTATTATATTAATTGTGATATTAATAAGTTATAATATATTAAAGTATCGAAATAAAAATGTCAATCTTAAATTTTCAATGACTTTTGGATAAAATATTATTGAAAATTATAAAAATAATAATTTTATTTAATTAGATTTCATTTAATATTTAATAAATTTAAATAATTATAATTAAATTTAAATTTAAATATTATCTAATTAATTAACGATAAAAATAAAATGATATAAATTTTTTCAAGATTAAAAATATATGAAATTCATATAAAATGAGTTTTTTATAATTATAAACTTTAAAATGTTATTTTTATTATTTTTTAATAATATTTCGTATTTAGCATAAAAAATATATATTTAAATTTTTGTTTAGTTGATGATAAGATTTATATTTTTAATTTTAATTTATGAATTTAAATTACATTAAAATATTTTTTTTGGTGAAAAAAATTAATGTGAAATGGATTTGGATATAAAGCAAAATTTTCGAGATTTATTTGGATGATGCTTTGGGTTGGTGTACATTTTATTTGAAAAGAATTAAATATTTATAGAAAAAGTTAATCATAATATATTTTTAAAAAAATTAAAAATTAAAATATTAATAAAATATAAACTAACGAATGGACACAAATTGAGGCCATTTTATATAAATTTTATAGCTTAATTTAACTTTAGGATGTTAAAAATTTATTATTAATTTTATAATGAATTTATAACCAAAATTTTCACAAAGTTTATAAAATTATTATTATTATATATTTTGACAATAAGTTTAAATTTATAATATTAATAAAAATTTAATTATGGATGGTTTATCACCGGCTATAAATTACATATATATCTTTAATGCATTATTCCATACCATTTAATATTCTATTTAATATAAATTAAAATTATTTTATTTTATTTATATATAGTATTATTTCATATATTATTTATTTATTTATAAAATTATTATTATTATAAATAAATATAATTATTAAAGATAATTATTTTTTAAATTTTTAAACATTTAAATCAAATTAAAATAAATAATATATCTTATTATATACTTTTATTTTATCTCAATTATGAGATAATCTCTTAAAATTTATAAATTATACCGTCAAGGCGTCAACAACTAATCGAACATGCTATCTCATTTTACTCCTCCACATTTAACCTTACATACAGGCATCGCGTTTCGATATGGTTCACAGCCACGATTTATGTGAAGAGTTGAACATTTGAAGAAAGAAACTCAACGGAGAGAAAGGATAGAGGCATAGAGCTAGACGACGACCGTAAACCAATGTCGGTGGAGGGAATTCGTACTATTTAGTGCTTGATCAATAGACTCTCAAAACCAAAAGAAAAATGGCTTGGAATCGTTCACTGCAGCTTGAGATCGGACCCGATGGCCTCGCTCGAGAATCCCCAGCCATTGCCTACACTGAGATGGTTCTTCAACATCTATTCTTATTATACTTTCTGTCACCATTTCTCTGTTTTTTTAACTTGAATATCTCAATATCGTTCTGCCGTGGCAGGTAATCGAGGAAGAGCAGCTCCGACTAAGGAAGTATGTTTTTCTCAAATCATAATTTTGTATTTCACTGTGAATATCTCCCTTTCGCGCTTTTCTTTGTTCAACTGTTAAGATCTATTGTTCCTTCTCTGAAGTAGAAGATATATTTTCTTGAATATGTGACTGGAGTAATGCTTTAATTCAATCGCTTAGTGAATAGATCACGACGCGTCAAATAATATTTCGTCGATTATGTGTTAGTTTGGTTTAGAAAAAGCGAGGAAAATCTGGAATCATGATCTATGTTACTTCATTTCATCTTTATGGATCAACAAAAGAGAAGTTTAGTTCGGTCTATAACTTGTCAGCTGTTGTAGGATAGAAAGACCGAAGACACCGTGCTGTGCAAAACGGTATTTGTCCTGTGTAGTGTTTTTGAGAAAATTTACTCTACATGATTAAAAATTGTGCTTGGAAGTGTAGTGATTTGTGGTTTCATCTCCTAATCCTAGGGGATACACGCTTTAGTTTAGTGAAATTCTTTCTTAAAATTATGGTTTACTTGGTACGAATTTGAGATTGCAATTATGTTCCTTTTGCTTAATATCTTGTGAAGATTTTAGGCTATTTTCCCATAAAAGTGCCGTACTAGTGATTATATCCAAGTAGCTGTTATCTGCTCTGATTTTTGATGGAAACTGATGAGAACTTCAGATACATAGAAGAAAATTACTCTAAAATCCGTGACGTTGAAAGAGAGCTATCAAACCTTGCAATGGAGATGAAGCTTACTGCTGGGCCCAAAAAAGCAGGTCAGTGAATTCTCACCATTACTAATTTGCATGCTTTCATCAATTTGGTTGTCTGAAATGTTTTCGCTTTCTGATACTATTTTCTATGGTGCACTTTTTAAGCACTTGAACATATGAGAAAGAAAATAGAGATTTCTACCGAGAAAATCCGTGTAGCCAAGTTGAAGGAAGAAGAAGCACGAAAGGTTTGTCCCTTTTTCATTATTGACTTTGCTTGTATCTTTGCCCTTGAGCAATAACAAACAATTTAGTCCAGTATTGCTCGAATTCCCCTGGCTACTTCACATTTGGTCTTGAATCTTTTATGTTATTTAACTGTCTAAAATTTCAAAACTTTGTGGTGAGACATGAAAAGTTTTCCATTTCACCTAATAGCGGGACGGTACTATTTAGTTGAGTATCGCAGAGAGATTTTTGGACATTTTATGAATTCTTTCACATCATTGGTTCATAGCTATAATGAATTGATGTCTTACAACAGAATTATATTTTTGGCCTGGATTCGTGTGACATTGAAATTGAGCGCACTCTCTTAGGTAAATGCTAGTTGTGGTATGAGAAAGCATTACTGGCTACTGCATTTTGGTTCATAACATACATATGCAATTCCATGTCTCTGTAAATCTATTTTTACTATTTGATTTTGCCAAGGCATTTGGATTTGTGGCTAGATTTCACTAGTTTCTTATGCACTCAATTGATGCACAACTTGTAATGACTTTGTAGAATGATAAATACCCTTCTTTTCTTTAATGTATTTAAGGCATGGGAAGCAGCAGAAAAGGCTGTGAAGGATGAGGAGGCAAACAAGCAGAATCTATGTGAAGATTTAAATCATCTGGTACATTTTTTTTAAGTGTGGTAGTGATAACCAATTTTACAGCCTGAAAAAGGTATTTGATAGTATTTTCTACATTAGGTTCAAGAAAGCAGTAACTCACAACTTGCTAGGCTGGAGGAACTAAAAAGACGATTGGAAGCCTTAAACCCAAGTAAAGCATCAACCTCTGTTCCTCTTGTAAGTTCCTTTTTTGTTTCTCATAATCATGGTTGTATTGTGATTACGAGATAGGTTGGACAAATTCATTATTTAAATGAAATGGTTGGGTTCTGTCTGATATATAAGTCAAGTCATTTGGGAAGACAAACATTTGCTCCTCTGAATGTTTTTACATGTATCATCAGCAAGTTTAGGAAACTATTTCAACCAAAAAGTTTCCTTTCTAGAAGGTTCCTCCAAAATAATTTTTGTTTGGTTTATCTATCCATCTGGTCTCTAATCTATTTAAAAATTACAATTTGGTCCTGAACCTTTTAATTCATACAATTTAGTCCCTAACATTTTTAAATTTGACAAATTAGTCCAAAATTTCAATTTTTGTTAAATTGATTTAACTATATTATAATGAACTATGACAAAACTAGACTGTTTAATTCATTTGGTCCCCAAACTCTTTTAAAAAGCACAATTTAGTCCCTAACATATGGCAATTTATAATTTGGTCTTCAACCTTTCAATTATATGATTGCTAAATACAACGCCATTGAATCAATTTGACATAGATTGAAATTTTGGATTAAATTTTTCAAATTTAGAAACGTCAAGGAATAAATTATATGAATTAGAAGGTTAGGGACCAAATTTTAATATATTATATAAGTTAGGGACCAATGTATAGATAAACCTTTTTGTTTTGTTGTACAGCAAAATAATTTTGAAATTCTAAAATGACGTTTTATTAGGTTCAATACATAATTACATATTTTGCCATGCCTGCTTCAATTTAAAAAAGGGAAACACTATGGACAGTAAATACAGTGCATGTTTCAAATATGGTTTTATATGAAAACTTTTGGAAGTCAAACTTGACTAGTGGAAAGAAAGAATATGAATGATCGAAAGAATTATTTGTTCATCAAACTGATCAACCTGATGCTGGTTATATAGGGTTACTGGGTTAGGAACAAACACTGAGAAAGGCAAAATTCCTCTTTCCTTTTTCAGGGCTCATTCCCATCCATTTTTAAAAGGACAAACCTTTCCTGCTATAACCTTTCGTCCAATCATGCTCAGGCTCTTAAGAGTTAAGAGAGATGGTTTTGAGATAGAAAATGCAAAAGATGGAAACAGAACGAAGATAGAGAAAGAAAATGCAAATATTGCCCCATCCTTTTTTAAATGCATTTTGTTTCCTAATGCAAATATTGCCCCATCCTTTTTTAAACGCATTTTGTTTCCTAATGCAAATATTGCCCCATCCTTTTTTAAATGCATTTTGTTTCCTTCTCTATTGCCATATAGCAGTATTAGATGCTTCTAGTGGCACTGAAGAAGGTTTCCTATGAATAGAATGGATGTCAAATATCAATGTTGATGGCTTGCAACTAAAATTATTTCTAGGATGGGAAATTCATAGGACCTGCTCAGACTGTCATGTCCCCCATTGCTTCTGCCACTCCTAATTCATCAGAACTAAGTGCTGGAGTCAATAGAAATAATGGAAACAGTCCAGTTGTCAATGGGGTCAATCATCAACCTTCTGTTGAGGGTGAAGGAAGAGGGAAAAAGAAAAGTCAATTTCAAGGAAGAGGAAAAGGATTTGGAGCTGTTCCTAAAGGCAGAGAACCTTCATCTCCTGGCTGGACTGGAGCTGGATTCGAGACATAAGGGAGTGTTATTTTTGGTTCTCTCTTTGTAGCTGAAGATAGCTTCTTGATTGGTAATGTTCCATCTGCGTAGACTCTTAGCATAGTCTCTGAAGCCCACCTACCTCTGTTCCATGTTTACATACTAGGTCAGTTTTTTATACTAAAAATTTCTTTCATTTGCTTACAGTAACTTCTTATGAGAAATGGGACATTACCTTTCTAACTACTTGCCCTTTTAAACCGGTTTGCTTAGCAATATTATTTGTCATGCTAGAGTTTAGAAAGAGGACCTTTTAAGTTCTCATTGTATCAAAATATGTGATATAGATTTACCCATTAAAGAACGTCAATGGCTGCATTTGATAGTGCTGATTTGAATATTTAGTCTTTGGTTTGTCTTTGGATTTTCAAAGTTAAACTTGATTTTTGAGATCACGAAAATCACATTGAACTCTTCCGTCTTATTTTCCTCTGTATTATGTATGTAATCTAGTGGCATCAAATGTATGATATATGATATTCATAAATCATAAGGATAAATTGACTTTTCATCTTTCCCTAGCGACCAGTTTAAATTAAGACTCTGTTCTGGCTGTGACCACTCAAGTCCTGACTAAGTTGTTTGCGTTAATTTTGGTGTTGATTTTGAATTGAAGTGGAGTTTTGATTGAGTTGAGAAAATTTCAGGACGACATTGGTAATTTAAACTGGGTAGGTGGCATAACTGCACGAGAACATATTTCACAGTTGTGTCCAATCTTAACTTGAAATAAGGTTCTACTTGTTGTATTGTGACTTGTTTTACAGCTGCTGCTTCAAGTTCTATTGAAAATGCTTGCCAAATAAAAGTGTACGGAAAACGAGCACTAAAAGGGGGCACAGACGAGGAATGAATTGGATTTGGTTAAATCAATGTTCAGCTCTCCTAGGAAATAACTAGCCAACTTAGCCGAATTATTTAATTATTAATGATAACAGATTTTGCTGACCTTGTTATGAATTATGAACCATTAATTTGAATTTATTATTTTTAGGGAAGAAAAAAGGAATTTGTTATTACGTCAATGCAAATTTAATTTTTCATGTTGAAGTTATTATAGAGCTAAATAGAGTAGGCCTAAGGCTTGTGCGTCACAGGTGCTTCTAAGTAGTATGGTAAGATTAAATGTTAATGCAACAAACTGGTTGATCAGGTATTATGGGTATGGTTTTTCAATTAAAAATAATTTTACAAAAAAAATAAAATAATATGATATGAAAGTTATTAAATTTTTGAGTTAATTTTTAAAAAATTAAATTTGAGCATATATTTGTTAATAAATTTTAAAAACTATTAATTGGATAATAGTTAAACAATATTTAGTTATTTTTTAAAAACATTGTGTTATTAAAGATAGCAGCGTATATTCAAAAATACTTTAACCAAACACATATTTCTTCTTTTCACCACTTTTTTTTTTACAAAACAAAAAAACTATTTTTAATTTCTTTTACCTAAACTCTCCTCCGTTCATAGGAAGGTCTTTATAAAGTTCAATTTTATTAATAAAACGATAAATTCCATCATTCATATTAAAATCATTGCTGAAAACCTTAAATGTTTTCTAAGGAACATAATCTTTAAACGCAGCGTGCTTCAGATTATTCATGTCTGAATAAATTATCAAAAGCAAGTTCAGTAAAATGGAGATCCATAAGCTCTAAGACTAACCCAAAGAGCTTCATCATAATTAAATTTAAAATTTACTATGGCTGAAATTGTGAACAAGTATTAACTTCCATTTTGTTATAATTTTTTATGCTTCAAAAAAATGTCATCTTGTCCAAAATAGACTTGGATGAAAATATATGAGGCAAATTAAAATGAGTAAGCTAACTACTGTTTACTAAAAAAATAATAAAAAATGGAAGAATTTAATTTGTGAAAAGAACTTTCCTAAAAACTTTTATAAATTAAGTTTTATTGTTATTAAAATAATATTATTTTCAAGGAAGTGGTTAAAACGTGATTTAATAATATTAAAATAATAATTAATATGAAAAAAATAAAAAAATATTCGTTTTAATATTATCGTTATTTTTTATTTTAATATTTTATTTTTATTTTTTTAAAAATAAAAATATATATTTAAATAATTATTTATTAAAATATTATTATTTTTGATTTTTTTTTAAAATAACTTCGTACATAATTTTAATTTTACTTGGATAATAATTTGTGTTTTAATTATTTGATAGTAAAAAATAATATTTTAAAATTTATTAAAATAATAATATTTATTTTAAATTTATCCTCTTTTTTCATAAAGTTTAAAATTAAAAAACATCTATTATAATGTAAAGAAAACAAACTAAACTTTATAATTCGAAAAAACTTTTATGTTTTTTCTTCTTAAAAAATAAAGTAATTTTAAAGGTCGCCTCATGCGAGCCCACCACACCTAGCGCTTGAAAACTTGGACACAAATCACAATGCATTTTTATGAAATAAATTTTTTATATTATTTTTAAGAAATAGAATGTGTATTAAACACATCAACCTAATAATGCTTATTTTATCCAAGCAAGAGAAAGGAAAAAAACCTTCAAACTGTTCTTAATAATCAAATAAGTGGTTAAAGTTTGCTTCATTAACTTAAATATTAACTAGTATAAATGTCAAGTACTAATTGTTTTTATATCAGTATGTAGTAGTGGTGTCCATGGTCCAGTCTGGTCCGGTTTTTCTTAAAAAAAATTTAACTGGATTGAACCGTTCATATTATTAGAACCGGACTGGATCAGACCGTTTGAAACGGTTTTAAAAAATAAAAACCGAACCGAACCGTTTGACTTATAAAATCGTTCGGTCCGGTTTAGTTCCCGGTTTGATTCGATTTTTTTATAATTTAATGAAGAATAATGTGAAATTTTTAATATATTATTAAACCGGTCCGGTCCGGTTTGAATGGTTTAAAATTAATACAAACCGGATCGGACCATTTGATTAGTAAAACCGTTCGATTTGGTCCAATCCGATCCGGTTTTACGATTTGATCCGGTCCAATCCGATTTTTGGACACCCCTAGTATGTAGTGTGATTTAATTATTTAACTTAAAATAATAAAGAAAAAATATTATCATTATCAGCTATGAATTCAATGAATTCTCGTTGAGTAACGATTATTCATTCCAAAACTAGAAAAACCAATTAATTTTTTTAATATAAAATGCTTCAAAATAATCAAATTTAACAAAAAGAATTATTACAAATTAAAAAAAATGTTACATTGATTTATAATATATAATCTAAAATCCAAAACAATATATTATTGATAGTCTTTGATAATAGTAAATTATTTACATCTTTGTCATCCATGTTATTAATACTTAATATTTATTTGAATCAATAATTGAGAGATTCGTACTCATTTATATTATTATGATATGTATTCTCTTTTAATTAGAACCATTATTTTTGAAAAACTGAACATATTAAAAATTGCAAAGATAATTATCTTATCAGAAATTGAGTTACATAATTCTTATACCTTTATATAAATTTAAAAAAATGTTCTAATAATTTTATTTATTATCTTCATCAAATCATTTATATAATTTGAAAACAAAATACAATGCTAAAAAGTTGGAGTATGGTCCAGTAGGTCGGTGCCTAAAATACTTCAATTATATGCTTTAAATTACTGGTGTTATTTACAGTTAATGTAAAAATAAAATATCAATAATTAAAAAATAAAATAAAATAAAAATATGAACTTATTAATCATCTTTCTTTCTAGATAGGTAGAGGTAGTGCTGAGTCCATCGATCCAAAAAATCCTACCAAATTCAAAAAAATTAGTTTCCATTCGAAATTATATCAGAATCAAATTGAGTTTTAACAATTCAATCAAATTTAGATTTCTAATAAAAATATTTAAATTCGTAATATCCGATCTAATATGATATATTTAATATATTATTTAAATTATATATATATATACACTAAGTTTCTTAAAATTATTTGATGTATCATTTCATACTAGATTAAATCATTTTTAAAAATTTGTAAGGAGAAAATAATTCATCTTTATAACAAATTGTCAAATAAGCATATTCTTTTGATTTTTTTTCAAAAATTTGATCATAAAATTTATTTTTAATTATATCTGATAATCGAAGAAAATTTGTTATTTTCTTAAAATTAATATTATTATCTCAATTCATTTGTTTAATAATTTGAAAATAGAGTCTTTGATATTTGATAATATATTATAATTGAATTTTTTTTGCTATTTTGTCAAAATCAATATTATAATCTCAATTCGTATGTTTAATGATTTGAAAATAGAATTCTTTGATATTTGATAATATACTTGTTTCTTCAGCTATATTTTTTGCTAATTAAATCATTTGTTGTTTAAATTATTTTCTATGTGATTCACTTAGAATATGAATTTAATATACTCTATTAAGTTCTTCATAAATATTGTTTGAAGTATCAAGATTATAAATTTTTTTGATGTTTTATTTAGACATAAGATGAACAACATTAGATTATATTTGGTATGCTTCAAAAGTTTGTTTAGTTCCTTTAAAAGAATTACATACTTGATAACAAGTATTTTTTTAACTTATTTACTTATAATGACAAGCATTGCAAGATGATATCCTTTAAACATGATATAATATTTTCTTTTTGAATTATTTGTTTATTCTACCATTTTTATCTTCTTAAGGATGGTAATCTAATCTTCTAGAGGTTTTTATCTGAAAAACTTATTTTCATCTAGTTAATGATATTCATAAATATTTTTGCTTCAAAAATATATATGACAATTTGGTTATCAGTTTAAATAATAAAATTTTTTAGAGTTAAATAAATATAAAATTGTTTAATAACAAGTTTTATTGCTAATAGTTCCTTTTTAAAATATAATATAATTAATTTTATTTGATTTAAATTTTTTAAAATTATATCTACAAATTAATTATTTTTTTCAAATTTTTTGAATATATATATTTGGTTTTGAATTTTAAAAAATAATATTATGAATTATTTCTTTTATTTGTTCAAAAATTACAACAACTTGGATCAAATTACACATATATTAGTGTCCCAATCTCCAAAAGTTCTATAACTATTATAAATATGTATGATTGAAAATTAAACATATATATTGAATTATATAGATTTAACGATTATTATATTACGTGAAAATGAAAATGTTTTATGATATAATTGTGTTTATTGTTAGCTTATTTATATTTTTAACTTTTTAAATTTCCATCATGTTACTACTATTATTTGGAGAGTAAAACTTTGAAGGGAACGATATTTTAAAAGTTTTAAATTTTTCTTTATTAGGATTTATATTTGTAACAGATCGGATTCAAACTTAATAATTTTCACAATGGATCGAATTCAAATTACCTTAAAATTGATAATTTCGATATGATGCTCGGTTCTAATTGGAGCTTTAATGGTGATATAAATGAATAATATATTTAAGATTATTTTAATCAATTTAATTTATATATGCTTTTATTTTTTTAAAATATGTCTTTTACTTATTAAATATGTTATTTTTATCATTTTTAATATTAGATATAAATATACATTATATTGAATAAGATAATACTATTCCTTTATATTTGACTCACCATTGTAATATATATTAATATATATTGATTTTCTACTAGAAAATAATAATAAAGATATTTAAATTAATTAAATTATCAATTTTTATTATATTATTTAAAATTATTATTATTAATGTTTTTTTAAGTTAATTTATTTTAAATTTAAATAGTTATCCCACTCATTCAAAAAGGTTTAAAAATAAAACTATTATAATATTATTGAAAACAGATTTAATTATTGAATTAAAATATTACCTAATATTTTTTTCTATTCATCTTACAATTTGCATTTTCCAAATTCTTAAATTTAATTCGTCATAAATTTTCATTCTATATCTCTTCCACGTTAATTTAGTATCAAAACTTAAAATTTTATTTTCTTGAATAAAATTATTATATTTCTATAATTTTTCCCATAAAAAATGAATGAAGATTATCAAGAAATCACAATCCTAGAAAATGTCGGTCAACACTTCGCTGATATTAATGACATTCTCAACGGAATTGATAAAATAACATTTGAATCTTTTGAGGAGAAGGAGTATAAAGCATAGATAAGACATCTTCCCTCGTAATTTGTCAGCGCGTAAAAAACAACTTATCCTTAGAAAATGTATATAAAAATATTATAATTTTTAAAAGATGTATAAATTTTTTTAAAAAAAGATGTATAAAATTTATTGAGAAATTCTTTTTTTAAAAAAGGAAAAAAAATGATAAAATTACTAATAATCAAGTATATTACATTTCATATTTTTAAAATTTTTTGTTTAAAAAAAAACTGCTGACTTTAACTTATTATTGTAAAAGTATATATTAATACCAAAACTTTTAAGTGAGTTAATTTTCATAGCAGGTATTTCTTCCGATGACTATTGCCGGCCGGATTTAATAGAATCCATGAGTTTCAAAAATGCAGCTATATTATTTCAGACATCTCTCAAATAAGTTTAAGTGCCCAAATGATGGTCTTACTAGTTTATTTTGTTCGCTATCTCCTCATCAAAAATATCAAATATGAGATTCCCTCGTATTTAAAGTTCCTCTTATCGTTTATAACTCCTCGTAGAGTATTTTTCAATCGGAGAGAATTAATAAAAAATAATAATTATTAAGTCTCAAAACATTAGTATTGCTTATAAGTTTAGGTAATCCTTTAACTCATAAGCTGGATTTTGAGTTCAGAGTTAGGCCTAAATTTTTAAGATAGTATTAAGAAATTTGAAATTTCTTGAGCTTCTATCTTTCACGTCGATCTTCGTCTAAATCAATCTAGATCGTACCGTAAATTTAAACTCTAACCGATATGAAAGGAAGATGTTAAGTTACACATTGGCTAAGAGTAAAGTAACATTATTACTTATAAATCTGATCAATCCTCTAATTAAAAAACTAACTTTTGGGTTCAAAGTTAAACTTGATTTTTTAAAAATAATAAAAGCATTTAAATTAATTAAATCATTTAGGTTATTATTTAATTTATTTTATATTTAAATATTTATAGTTTGATTATAAATTATCTCGTATACTTAGAAAAGTTGTCAAAATAAGATCACCATTATTAGGAGATTTAAATTACAAATTAAATATTAATTTTTTTACTAAATTTCTTATTCTTCCTATCCTTAAAACTGAATTCTTCTAAAAAAAATTCTTTAATTTATCTCTCTGTTGCACATTTCCTTTATTAGTTCTTATTTTATACCGATCTTCTTTACATGAATAAAAATCTTATATATAATATATTATATATTTTTATTAATATCAATAGTTAATTTTATTATCACTTTTAACACATTTTTTTCTTTTTTAAAAATAAAAAACTAAGATAATTTTATCCTATCATATGCAAGATTATCTACTTCATGAGGAGAGAATCTGATCGATAAAGTATAGCACGTACCGGATGGGTTATTCGTATGGGTTGCACAAGTACATATAATATCTGTCAATAATATAAAGTGGGGGAGAAATAATATCATATAAATTTTTGCATTAAAATTATAGAAATCAATCCTTATTTTTCAAATAATTATACCACATGTAATACAGATAATTTAACAAAGTAAATATAAATTTATATGAACTAAGCAATTTTTCAATAAAGTTTTCTACGTATGTGAAAAATTAAAATATGATAAAATTAATAATTTTATATGCTAGAAAAGAAATATAAATTTAAATATCAAAAAATAAAACCCTAAAGAGAGAGTTAGGAGCTCTTCATAAGTTTTATACATATGTGAAAAATTAATAATTTTATATGCTAGAAAAGAAATATAAATTTAAATATCGAAAAATAAAACCCTAAAGAGGCCAACTTGAGTAAGCACAGTTACGTTTTATTTAACTTAATAGGGAGTAGCATCACATATGGGGTTAAATCAATAACTCTTAAGCTAGCTACAAGTCATGTTTCTTCCTGCATATGTTAGTTATAAATATGAAAATATATTTTATCATATCACAATTTGATATATATGAAAGTTTTTTATTAAATATAATCTTGTAAATCCACTAATATTTACCGGTAACACAACAAAGTCGTATATATCAACCGTGATATTACTACAACTTGTGGGGGAAAACTTTTTCACGTGGCAATGATAACAATAGGTATTACCATCACATATGTTATATTTCTTATTTATATTATATGCTCAATAGGCAATGCTAATTACCAATTACAAATTATTTATAAGATGTAGTGGCCAGCTATTTTAATTTATAAGAGTAAGGCAGGTTTTATGATATATATATATATATATATATATATTACATAATTGCAGACAGTAAAAATGGTCTTAGTCTCATAATTATATGATTATTTTATATAAGTTATTTTATTCATGTTATTTTTAACTTGGACACTTACATAGCACTTATAATCCTTTTATTCTGAAAAATTAGCATTATAATTCCTTAAACTTACTAAAAAGAAATACTTTAGTGCCAATTTTCAAAAATAAAGGAACTCATTTTTACATTTCATTGATTAAGTTGCATAAATACTTACTAAATAATATGTCCAAGTTGAAAATAATAACAAGACTAAATAATTACTTAAAAAAAAGAAGAAGAAGTTAAAGACCTCTAATGCGTCGCACTCATTGCAGATGATCAACATCAGCAGCGAATTTCTGGAAGTCGGATGAATAATTTGATCTCTACTTCTGAACTTGTAGAGACAGATACGCCAAGAAATTATGGTTGTTTGACAAAAGTACATTGAGAAAATACTTCAAAAATTTCATATGGATAAGACTAAAACAATTAATTGTCCTCTTGTTAATCACTTTAAACTAAGTTTTAAATAGAACCCGAAACAAACAAAGAGAAGGAAGAGATGAAAAAAGTTTCATATGTTTCAACAGTTATAAGTTTAATGTATGTCATGGTTTGTACACGGCCAGATATCGCTCATGCAATTGGAATTGTAAGTAAATTCCTTTTAAATCCTAGAATGGAACATTGGGCTACAGTGAAATATATTTTTTAGGTATCTTTGAGATTCTTTCAAATTTTGTCTATGTTTTGGAAATGAAAAATCTGTGTTAATTGGATACACAAATGCAAATATGGTTGGCGATATAGATTCCAAAAAATTCAGTTCAAGTTACCTGATTATATTTGTACGAGGAGCTGTGTCATGATACTCAAAGTTACAAAAATGTGTCACACTGTCCACTACCGAAGCATAGTTTATAGCAACGGAAACATGTAAAGAGTTGTTATGGATGAAAAAGTTCTTGAAAGAACTCGGGTTGTAACAAGATAATTACCAATTATTTTGTGATAGTCATAGTGCTATCTATCTTGGATAAAATGCCTCTTTTTATTCGAGATCAAAACATATTGATGTGAGATATCACTGGATTAGGGATGTAATGGAGAAGAAATTATTACAGCTTGAAAAGATCCATACGGAAGAAAATGGATCACATGTTGACGAAAATTCTCCTAAGACATAATTTTAAATACTGTCGTTTAGCTGCTAGATTGATGGAGCCCTCTATGTAGTCGAGAGGGAAAGATTTATAAATCTCTCCTACATTGAAGAAAAAGAAAAGAAAAATGTTAGATGTAACCACAAATGTTAGGTATAAACACATTTGACAAATGCATCTAACATTGATAGGCAATGTTTTTGCCTTAGAGATACATCAACACAACAAAACAAGAAGAGAATCAAAGCAAAACCAAAGGAATAATTTTCTTTAAAAAAATAGTATTGTGTGTAAGAAAATAGGAGATAATATCTTAAAAAAATATTAGGATATTTTTCTAAAAGGAAAATGACAAAATAGTGAGTTTAGAAAATACTCGTGTGACACTATTTTAGATTTATTTCAATTTATTGTATTATCTCTCACTTTATACCCATTAATTTTATTAATAGAAGAAATAGTTTTCGAAGTTTATACGGTAGACTTAATCTAAATTAAAGGATGAATCACATTAAATTATCGATGTTATTATTCTACTCTATTGAATTTATTTTATTTTTAATCGATGTAACCAATAATAGTTACCAGCTACTTTAATTTATAAGAGTAAGGTAGGTTTTATGATATATATATATATATATATATATATTACATAATTGTAGACAGTAAAAATGGTCTTAATCCCATAATTATATGATTATTTTATATAAGTTATTTTAGTCATGTTATTTTTAACTTGGACAATAGCACTTATAATACTTTTATTCTAAAAAATTAGCATTATAATTCCTTAAACTTATTAAAAAGAAATACTTTAGTGCGAATTTTCCAAAAAAAAAAAGGAACTCATTTTTACATTTCAGTGATTAAGTTGCATAAATACTTACTAAATAATAATAAGTTGAAAATAATATGTCCAAGTTGAAAATAATAACAATACTAAATAATTACTTCAAAAATATATAAAAAAAGTTAAGGACCTCCAATGCGTCGCACTCATTGCAGATGATCAGCATCAGCAGCGAATTTCTGGAAGTCCGATGAATAATTCGGTCTCTACTTCTGAACTTGTAGAACTACAGTACCTTAAAGCTTCCTTCTCTTGAACCCATCTTGATGGTTGTTCATGCTGTTAATTTTCACACATGTCCTCAATATTATGATTAATTCCTGACTCCTATTCAAATATTACTACAAAATAAATTTTACCGCAATAATTATTATTTCTTTATAAAAATCCCCTTGACCATTTAAAAAATTTGTGAAGGGTCTTGCAACTTTTACCAAAGGAGCACAAACGTCCAGTAATTTTCAAATAAAGAAATCAATCGGGTATGAAAGTATTGTATGGTTTAAATCACAATCACCTCACTTAATGAATTTTAAATATCAGGCATGCATATAACCTAGATTTGTGGGATAATTATAAACATATAATTAATATTGACTCTTGTTAAGCTATTGAGAGAGTTTGTTAATAGCACATTTTAAGACAATCTCAAATTATTTACTAATAAATTGCATGTTATGACAACGAATTAAAATAATCACATCAATAGTTGCATTTACATTAAATTTATTCATATATATATATATTTGTCATAGAATGCTTTGGTATCATACAAAGTAGTGTTAATGGGAATATGCAAACGTGAATATGCAAAGAGGAAATCGAATATATACCTTTTCGCATAGTTGTGCATTCTCTTGTAAAAGGAGCTTTTGCTGACAAATTTAAGGAAAACAGACTTATTAAAATTTCTAAAAACAATTGACTAATATATGTAACATAAATGAAAAAAGTACCTGTGCCTCTAATTGTTCTATCTGCTTCGTCATTAACTGTGTCTGTAAATTGTTAATGGGAAATATTTTATGATGTGATATATATATGTATGTGTATTTCTGTTATAAAAGAGCAAGTTTGCTCTTTAGGTAGTAAAAGTCGTAAATACTTTTACTTAGAAGACAATTATGTCCATTAAAACATTACATGTCATTTTGTAATTATATTTTAATTGCATACACATTAATTTATTTTTTAATCTTTATCCTACATATTTAACAAAAACTTTCATCACCACTATTAATGATTTTCGTTTCTCTTAACAAGTGCTCGTCAAATTCATATGTAATATTATTATTAAAATATTTATTATGATGGTTATTTTTAGTCTAAAAAATCATTCCAATTAACAATGAATGTTATTTTCGCAAAAGTCAAAATTATAACATATGGCTTATTTAAAATAAATAAGTAACAGTTTAATAACATCAATTATAACATATTGTATTTAATAACTTGTCCCACTTTTTTATGAATTCTATTTGGACTATGAGTCTTGCATTGTAGTTATTTCTATTTAATATGTGATCGTCTCTTTTAGTGTCTTGCTAAAAAAAGCTTAGGATGGTAGTATAATTCTATAACATACATAATGTATTCATATTTTCGTTTAGAAAAATAAATTATGACTGTGTTAATCATTATCTTGCAATTTTACATAATGTTAATTTAATTAACTGACCATTTAGAAAAAAATAAGTGAGAAATTTTAATAGGTTTAAATCTTTTAATAAAAAAGATTTAAATTATTGTGAATCAATATTGTAGTTATTTCAAAAAATAATTTTAATTAACACTTTTATCTTCAAATAGTTTCTAATAAAAGTTAAATTTTTTTTTTATTATTTTAGGTTAAAAAAAGTTAATTAAAATCAATGAAAAGTCAATACAAAAAATGGGTAAAAGAAATAAATGATAAAAAATGAAACGTCATCAGTTTCGTTATTTTGTAGAATTGTTATTATAGATATATAAACACACATATACATTTTATTCATTTTGTGGTTAAAGCATTTATGAGATTATGAATTCCCATTTATATGATTCATTGTAGTTAAATAGCTTCATGATATTGCTTTAGATTGTGTGCAATTTTGTTTCTAAATATTTTCATGTATATTGTTTTTAATTTTCCATTACTAATATTTTTAGAATTTTTTTTTTATATATTTTTATAAATTTCTCATATATATTACTTACACTTCAAAGAAAAGAATGAACAAATTTACGACTATGTGATTTAGGAAGGCATTTTGGAACAAACATCAACCCAATATCTTTCACAGTTTTTAAGAAGTTGGAACTCAAACAAAACCAACTTTAGTTAGTCTCTTGATGACAAAACGATCTTTGAAGAGACCAAAAGAGGTGATTAAATATGTGATTACGAAGGTACACAAGTTTATTTTCCCTGTTGATTTTATTGCGTCAAACATGAAGTAAGAATGAATAATTCATACGAAAGAAAATAATACACAATCAATTAATAAAATTATATCGTTTAAATTGTAAATTAATTCAATTGATTATAAAGTCATTCACTGTGAATTTTATGTATTATTATTTCTCTTTTTATGTTTTGCTTTAATTTTATGTGTTATATGGTGTATGCATCATTTTCCCCCTATCATCCTAAAAAAAAAATTCATTTATAACATTATATTTATGCGCATCTTATTTGGGATATACTCAAATGAGGATCATGCTTTCACCATGATTGAATGATTTTTCTAATTAATTTATAGGAATGATGCAAATTTCTATACTTTTTATTACTTGTGAGTAAACAGTATTAATTTATTTACCTATTTGTATGTCTTCAGAATACTTTGATTCACAATATTCTTATAATTTTAACATTAATTAAAATATCTAACAAATACATGTGCAATGCCGTAATTATTGCTAATGTGTGTGTATATTTATAATTTTTTATAAACAAACAATGTAATTAAACTAAAGTCTCATACATATTTAATATGACAAGCACCTTATGCGAAAACCAGTAACAAAATAGTCATTTAATTAAATTAAGCTTGTTAAATTCCATTTTAAGGTTTAAAGTTAAGTTTTAAATTTATAAGTTAGTTTCCATTTTTTTTAATTTTTTAAACATTTATGTCGAAAAAATTATAGAGTAACTACTTCTAATAGTATAGAGTATCCTTCATATGATTACTATAATGTAGAAATGTTGCACATACATAGTTGCATACCTTTTTAGCTCTTATGTTGCTTAAGCTTTGCACAAGCTGATTATCTATATCTTGAATCTCTTTAAGAGAACAAGAATCTAAGTCATGCCCTAAAAGCCTCCTGCAACATATACAAAACTCAAAGTCAAAAAGCTAGAAAAGAAACATATATATAAGAGAAAAAACTAAAGAAGTATCAAATTATAACAGGCTTACCCTTGAGTAGCTTCAAGGAACTCAATCTTCTTGGCCATATGTGCAGATTCATGCTTCAGTTGCTGCATGCAGGTCAATTTTCATATGGTTAAAATAATTCTTGGTCTATTCCAATAACTTAAACATAAAAATATTGTTAACTATCTATCCCTAAATAGCTTAAGTTTTTTTGGAGAGTTAGTGATCAAACACATTCTAATATTGTGTCAAACTAGAATATCTTGTGTTCAAATCCCTGCACTTTTATTTGTTGAATTTCAAGTGTTGGCCGGTCTACAATGAATTTGGAGCCCATATTTAAGGAAATTGTCACATGTATAAAAGTATTGGTTGACAAACACACACTAATAATTACCAAGCCAACAAGGATTTGACAAAAGAAAAAAACACAGACTAGTGAGTAGTTACATTCACTTTGACACGAAAACAACAAGCACATGCACTTGGTCGTGACGTTCAAACCAATAGGTTGGTGATGAGGGAGGAGTGTGTTGTAACAAAGTGAACCCAAAAATAGTGAGCTTAAATATTGGAAACAAGTGATTTGATCTAAAGCCTCCAGTGTTCCCTCGAGATCATCCGATTTCCTTCATTTCTATTTTTATTTTAAACTCCATGCATAAACAAGCTATACACCAATACACCAAAAAGAAGGATCGAACCAGTAAGATTTTGACCAATATGTTGTCCTTGCAATCTCACAGAGATGGGAAACACAATTTAAAAGATGGAATTTCTAAATTATAACCTCTGCGTATTGTTGAACTTCAGTGTTGTTGCTTTGCCCCTTTTTTGTATATTTATAGTATCGTTCTATTGTCTCTTTCATGCTGCAACATCCGCATATAAAACAAGAAATATTGACAATCAATATGAGTAAAGAGAGACAGAAGAATCTGATGGATGAACAGAGAGAAAGAGAGGTGAGTCAAAAATGAATAAAGTCGTGTATACAAATGTGAATTTATAAAATATCTAACATCAGGTCTCAGAGGTTGTTATAGTAACAAACCTCTCTAAACAACTCTAACAACTAACACACACTCATACTCTAACAAATAGTCAAAATTTTATGCTGAATTCTAATAAAAGAGACAGTAATTTGCAAACAAAGAAACTATGTACTAACACAACATATGAGTGTTGTAAAGATGCATGTTTCTTATCCAATTAATTTCTCTTTATTTTTCTCTTCACTTTATCTCCTTGTTATATACTTACCTTTTTACTATTATTTGCTAGCTAATACCCTTTTCAGTACTGTTACCCATGTTTTTGCTTACTCTCCTTGACTATTGCCTTTGTCTTAATTTGTTTATATATTCATGATCTTTTTCTATACAAGCTCTCTCCTTTACAATATGGTATTTTCCTTCTCTTTTATACCAACATATACTCTTCTAGGCCTAGCTTATTACTTTTCTTCTATCTCCTTCATTAATTACCCATGTGTGTTGTGTCTCTTCCACCCTTTCCATTTTAATCCCTTTCCCTACCTTAGAGCTCATGTCAAATTCTTGCTTTATTTTGGCTTAATTACTTTGATAAAATTGCAAATTACCATCCCAATACACCATTTTCATACTCATGATTTTAAATTTTTATTTTGAGGACCGAAATGAGGCTCACCTTAATAAGCCTTATCCATCCAATAAGTTAAGATTTAACCTCAAATGATTTATTTGAGGCTTACCCCTTTTTCGATCGAAGCTCACGCAATTAGCAGGCGCGTAACAAGGCTATTGAGATCATATCTCTAAAACTTTATATATTTTTAAGATTATCTTCTCAAGTGTAGGTTTAGAATCCATCAATTCGTATTACTATGCTAAAATTAGTTTTAGAGAGCAATTTTATCCATTAGTTTCCATCATCTTCTTTAGTATCTTTGAGTCTAATCGTCAAACCTCTTATTCATATTTTCTATGATAAAAAAATAGGTATTTTTTCTCTACTAATATTCATAAAATCAATGACTTGTTCTCGTGATTAGTTCAATGTAAATTATAAAAACATTGTTATATTTATTATTTTAAGAATGATATTTTATTAGTTGTTTTTTATTCATTCTTAATAATAATTATATTAAACTTTAACTAACATCTTGAGAGAAAGTTATCTCAAACTCTTTAGAATGAAGTTTATGACTCGACTTATGTAAGAAAAACACCTCAAGGCAAAAAAATGTATTTTAAAACCTCGGTCGTATTAAATAGACCTAACCAAATAATTATAGGGTTAATGTGTTAAATTGGTTAAAAATACAACACTAATAATTTAATTGATTAAAGTTACAAGATTAAATAAACCCAAAATCCATTTATTAGTATGATAAAATTGAAAAAATATGGACAATAAATCGAAACGACACACATAGTAAAAACATAAAAAAGACTACTTGGTAGTAAACTTGTATTATTTCATTTCATTTTATTTTTCCCCAAGAAAAATAGTTAGATATAGTTAGGTTTATAGATTTCGATGTTACATCCATATTAAGTTCCATTTAGTATGAAATACTAAAACAACATTTCATATCATATATATCATGTTTTGTAAATTTTAGGAGAAATAGGGCATGAGGTGAGATATTATGAGGAAATATTTGACGTATGATTATAACTAATTAAAGCTCCTTAATTCACAGCTAAGTCATCAACTTCCTGCATGCTCATGAGGCTGAGTGAGAATATATATTTATTAGGAAACATTTTGTTGAACTAGAAAAGATAGAAATTAACTAGCATAATGGTGCTATTTGTATTAGAAATTTAAATATTTTTCCAAATTCCTTAAGCAGAATCTTCATGGAATTTCCAAACTATTCCCAAAACAAGACGTTAAGTATATGATATAAAACAAGAACAAAACATTGTACAGATTCTCATTCAATGCAATAAAACCCATACCTTATTTTTACAACTTACAAGTTTCAACACAGTTAATATTAATTTCCTAACCAAGAAAAGAAACGCACAGGAAAAAATATTTTATTTTTTCCTAAATCCAAAAGAATCACAATAAAAATTTTGATTACTTGTTCCGAAGCAGAAAATAAAACATTAAAATTAAAAAAGGATTCCAAAATTATTTAAGGGAAAAAAAGAAGAAAAAAAAACTTACTCATTACTAGAGAACTCGTACGGCCTTCCTTTCTGAGAGAAGGCGATGACGGCAACTTGTGCGTCACAAAGAACTGAGAGCTCGTAAGCTTTCTTCAACAATCCATTTCTTCGCTTTGAAAACGTAACTTGTCGGTTTGCTTCATTTTCAATTCTTTTCATCTGAACCTTTCCTCTTACCATCTCCTATAATTTATATTATCAAAAACATCGAAAACTTCATGTTTATCCTAATTAACCCTAAACTGTTTCAGTTGATATCAACATGTAATAAAGATTTACCGAAAAATTGGGTGAAAACTTGTAGCTTCGCTAATTAATTAACTAGCTAACTCAGTAACTATATAGCGTTATTGAGCTATATAATATATATATATATATATATATATATATATATGATATCTCAGATGAACTAACAGAACCCTATAAAGATTAGAAGAAATCTTGTGATGCTGAAATTAAAAGGTCAAAACTTTGGCAAGCAGAAAAGCAACAACCTAAGATCTCAATGACAACAATGATCTTCAATATAAAAAAAAAAGTAATTATAAATAGATAAAACAATTGCCTTAAAATCACTGATCACTCTATGTAGAAAAAGATAGGAAATTTGCCTTAAAGATCAGGGGAAGATTTTAACTTGATTGGATTGCTTTTGAAGAGGTAGAATCACTCTATGTATGAAATGTCAAAAGGATGGAGAAAAGGGGAAAAAAATGGCAGAAACCCTAGAGAGAGAGATTAATAAGAGCAAGGAATACAAAAAATAATTTGTATTACTGTGGGGGATGCATTCAAGGAATCTTTATTCTCAGACCACAAAAAAAAAAAAAAGATTTTATTTCCTTATTCATCTATACCTCACTTCTTTTATTCTCTTTTGCCTTTCTCTTCCAAGGTCTTATCGCACCCAAAAGAGAAAAGTTGAATAATGAGAAGAAGGGGAAAAAGAAAAAAAACAGAAAAGAGAAAGATAACCAACATAAATGTTGAAAGTAACTAAATAAAGAAATAAATAAAAATGGTTGGGGTACATACGACATAGTTAACGAGCTCCTTGATCTTGTTTCGGTAAAATTAAGGAGATTGTTTGAACTGTAACTAGAATGAAATCAGTTTTTTTAGTTTTTTTGCTCATTTTAAATAAGTCATAATTTAACTTAATTAATTTAAATTTATATTACAACTCAATTCATTTTAAATATGTTAGGTTAAATATTATATTTTTAAAATATAAAATACTTATAATTTTATTTAAAAATAAAAATATTTATTTTATTATATTTTTAAGTTCTTTTATTAATAATTATATTTTGATAAATATATATATATATATATATTTTGATAAATTTATAAACTGTTCATTTATACTCATTAGAATAACGAGTTGAAATTTTTTAATTTATCAACTCAACGAATCAAACCTAAATAATTCGAAATAATTGAGAGTCTAATTTAATACATGTAAATGAAAGGAAATATGATCCAAGAGGATGATAATATAGAGTGAGGTAAACTTTAAACTAGAAGATTTAGTTAAATACGTTATAAAAAGCATCATTTAATATTTTATTTTTTATAAAATATATTAAAAATGATAAATTTTAATATTTAATTAATATTTTAATAATTTTTGAGAAAATATTATATCAAAAAGTCATTTTTATCATCTCTTTATTTAATAATAAAATAAATTAATAAAAAATACTATTATTTTATTTAAAATATAATAAATTTTTTTATCATATTTTAATATTTTTTACAAAAATAAATAATTAAATAATATTTTTTAAAAGATTGAATGATACTAAGATATCTAGGTAATATTTTTTTTATAATATAATACAAATTCTTTGTTAGTAGCATTTTATATTCACATTAGTTATTATATAATATATGTTTTAATAACTTTAAAATTTATAAAGTTATTATTTAAAAAATATTACATTTTATAACTTGAGTTTATATATTTTTTAATTTTGTATTTTCCGATGATTCATTTATAATTTTTAAAATGGTAACTCGGTAAAAAGAGAATAAACTTAAAAAATTGAACAACATCGTACAATGATGTAAGTGACCAACCAATGAAACGATAACATTAGTTGTCAGCACTGAAAAGTACCTTTCGTCACTTCCTCCGAAGGCGCCTTGAAAACAAACCACATCACGTGGCTAGCCTTATGTGGAGGGTTAGAATACTTATTAAAATGAAAAAAAAATCTAAGAAATCAATTACAAATACTGTGGTGTGTAATTAAAGTTTAAAAATTGATATATTTTTACTTGTGTTTTTAAAATAGATCTAATTTAATATTTTATTTATCAATTGATTTTAATATTATAAAATTATAAATAGTGACATTATTTAACTAATGACATCTTTTTCGTTAAATTTTTTTCTTCTCCTTTTATTTTTTATTTTTTTAATTCTTTCATTTAATTTTTTTTTCTTTTTATTATCCTCGTTTCTTGTAATTATTTTAAAAACAAATTCAAAATATATTGATTATTATTTATATTATCATCTACTACTTAACATAGTTATATTGTTAATTGTGAAATAATTTAAGATAATAGATAATTTTTGAATTTCTATACTTTTAAACCCAAACATAACATAATTTTTTAAATAATATTATTTATGTTTATTTTGTATAAAAATTTCTCTAAAAATTACCATTTTAAGAAAATTATAAGCAAATATCTTTCATTAAGCATGATAATTATAACGATTTGATTTAATATAAAAATCAATATTTTTTTGTAACAATTATGTAAGTTAATTGTTATCCATTAAAATATTAATGATAATAAAAGACATGTAAATTAAGTAGTTACTACTTATAATAAATAAAAATAAAAATTAATAATAAATAAAATATATCAATAATACTAGTAAATAAGAATTTGATTAAAATGAGAAGGAACTTAATTAAAGAATAAAAAAAGACTAAAAATTAGAATAAAAGAACTAGGGAAAGAAAAAAAACAAAAAGTAAAAAAATTTAAATAAAAGAATTGGGGAAGAAAAATTTAATAATATAATTTTCCTTAATTAAATGAAACTATTATTTATAATTTTATAATGTTATAATCAATGATTGATTAAGATATTAAATTAAAATCATATAAAAATATGATTGAAATTAAAGTTGGATACCCTCAATCCCCAAATACTACATCTAAGATTTTTTATGCAGTGAGAGCTTCTGCCTTTTATTTATTTATCTGTTTATTCATGGGATAAAATTAGTTACAATAATTTATTATATTATTATATTTTAACTATTAATATTAGGTCGAGTAATTTTTTTCTTTTCATATATTATAAATCTAAATTATTAAAATATAATGATCTAATAAGTTCTCTTCTTTATTTATTATTTAATATTATTATTATCAGATAAAAGATACAAATAATAGAGCAATTTTTAAATTTTATTTAACAATATCTCACATTCAAATTTTCTAATGTTACTTTGCAATAACATCATTATTTTTTCGTTTTGAGCTTTTTTTAAGTTTTTTTTTCATTTGATTTATCTAGGGTTTTTAGTTGTCATTTATTTCTGAAATATAAATTCGAGTCAGGAAAAGGTTTGGTGGTTGGACTATTCTCTTTTATTTCCCATTATATCCATATATAGAATTTATTGAGCTTCATTTTTCCCCCAAATTTGGCTGGACGTTGAAGTTGATGTGTATACCTTTTTTCCCTTTCTTTCTCTTTTACCATAATTAAGTTTGTGTATATTTATGTTGTTTTTTTATTAGAGGAGTTATCACAAATATTTTTAAATTTTATTTTTAATTTTTATAATTTGATTATAAATATTTCAAAATTTTATATATTATTATTGATGTAATTAATTTATTAATAGTATTACTATTTAACTTAATTTTCATCTTTGTTAATAATATTTTCAATTTTTATAACTTAATTATAAATATCTCTAATTTTATAGATATTGTAACTAATATCCTTATTTTATTAACAATATTACTATTTATTTTTAATTTTTTAATTTTTCACTCATTTTTGAAAAAAATTAGTTTACAATTAAAAAATTAATATGTAATATAAATTTAAAAATTTACAATCTCTATTAATTTTTTTAAAACTTTTTTAAAATTGAGATGTTGGTCAATTTAATGAAATGTTTTGCTAAAAATATTATAAATTAGATCATTCTAACATCAAACATAATGCATATTATCTTTTATTGAAAAAGGAAAATAAAGAAATCATTACATCATTTTGCAAATAGAGTTTAACAAAAAAAATGTGGTTGAATTGTTCATGGATAAAATTAAAAAAAACATAAATAATTTTTATTTAAAATTTTTAAAAATAAGTTAATATTTATACATTAGATAAAACTAATTATCTTAAATGAATTAGATTATTAGTTTAGTATTAATTAATTGATAAGTTTGCCCATAATATTATTCCAGCCAAAAATAAAACAACAAATAAAAAATCATATTTTTTATAAAAATTTAACATTTAATCAATAACATAAACTAGTGCCAATTAATTAGATACGAATTCTTAGACAATGTTACCCTCTTGTTTTTTATGACACTACTCGCATTCTTTGCAAGAATACATATACAACACATATTAGTTATTGGTTAACATGAATTCAATTTACGACATAGTTTATGATTTCATTTATCATTAGGAGAACATATGAACTAGTTGGTTTTACGTTAGAGGATAATATGAGTTTTACATTTGGGAGAGTTTAGTAAAATATGAGTAAATTAGAAGATCGATCACACTATTAATTTTTAAAATTTATAGATTTAATTATGATTTTATCATTAGATAACATATATAATATAACAATCTTAATATTATATGCATATGTTATATTTTGAAAATGTTGAAAGTACTTCTAACAAAAGATAAAAATTTAAAGATATTTATAATAATTTTTTGATATTAGATTTAATTTAAAGGTTAACATATTAGAAGTATTTGTAGCATTGTAAAAACTTTGTGTCTATGATAATATATATATATAATAATAATAATAATAATAATAATAATAAAAATAATTTCCTTTTTATGAAGTTTCTTTGTTGGTTGTTTTAGTGAGTATTTAGGTTAGTTTTATGATTTTAAAAATTTGAATTTTTTTAAGGGATTAGAGATAAACTTGAGTTTTTACAAAATTGGATAATATTTAGGGATAATAATTTATATCGCAGTTTGATTGATCGAATTGAATTCGAATCAAAAAACTCGAATCAAATTAAATTTGAACCAAATTTCGTGCCAATTTAAATTTCTCGAAAAAATTTGAGTTGGGTTTTTAGACATCCTGTTAGTTCGAAATTAAATTAAAAATGTTATAATTTTTTATACTTATTAATAATTGTGTATGATATTATGGTTTAAAATTGATGAATTCTAAAATATGGTAAAATTATTTTGAATCATAATGTTTAAATAATGATATAATATAGTGTTATTAATGTATGTTTTTTTTATAATTGATTATTTATTATAATTATTTTGCTATTTTTGTAGTTTATATAATTACGTTACTATTAATAAATTTTAATATTATTAGATATAATTTTTGATTTTATAAAAACTTAATTAACAGAAAATAAAAAAATTAACAATTCAAACTAATACTAACCGGTTTTTATATGATTTGGATTCGGCATTATTTTTATTAATTCTCATTAAATCCTATTTATGTAAAGATCGAACTGATTTAAATTAGATTTATTCAGAGCAGCTCAATTCTAATAAATTGACACGTCTATATTATTAACAAGCATTGACTGAGAACTTAGGTGATAGGGCCCGCATGAGTTGTGTTTCAATCAATTCCCTTCAATTCTAGATATCAAGTAAAATTAGTTAATATTTTTTAACTATAAAAAATAATAAGTAAAAATTGTATAATATTAAATATAATTTAATTGAATAATATTTAATATTAAATAAATTTAAATAATCATAATTTAATATAAAATATATTTAATTAAAATAATTTAAAATAGAATAATATAATAGACTTTTTTTAAAGGTTATAACAATGAATTGGACATAAAATATGTTATTTTGTAGTTATAAAATTTAAATATATTATTTTTATTATTTTTTTGAATATTTTTTTACTGATTTATCTTTTTAATTTCTTTTTTTGAAAACTAATTTTTTATTGATTTATTAAAGAATATATAAACTCATTTTCTAATAAAATATATTTTTATTTGGTAAAATATAAACATATAAATCATTAAAATTATTTAAAAAATAATAAAAATAATATATTTAAAGCTTATGATTACAAAATAACACTAATTATATTCGGATCAAATATTTTATTATTAAAAAAAATTAAATATATCATTTCATATTAAATACTTTCTAAAATAAACTAAGACCATTTTGATTAATTTAATGTTAAATATTATTTAATTTAATAATATTTAATATTATTTGATATTATTTTTGTTGTTATAAGTTTTAATGATGTTGTTTTTTGTAATTTTTATATTTATTTAATAAAATTGTATTATGTATTTCGTTTTATTTTTTTTTATCTAATACTTATTTTTTTTCTTTTTACATTATAATTCATTTTTTTTAAACAATGACTAAAAAATGTGAAAATGTTATCACGAAAATAAGTTTTAGAATAAGATTTGAAAATTTCATAAAAGTTTTGAAATAAAGAAAAGAGGAAAAAAAGGAGGAAAATTTTGTTTTTTAAGTTTCAATGTGATTAAAAAGTGAAATATATATTCCATTAAAAATAAAATTAGTTATCAAATAACATTAAATTTAAAAACTTTACTTTTAATTAAAAGAAAAACCAGAACATCATTTTATGAAACGATCGCACTTCATGTCATAAAAGTTTTTTAATACTGGAATAACAGTCATAGAACATAATCTCCTCCACTTTCTAATGATAATATCATTTGGCAAAAAAATAAAAATAAAAAAACCGCATATTGGACATTATTATTTTACGTGGTTTTAAACAAATTAATTTGATTAGGAGTGGGATTTAAAGAATTATTAGAATCTTTGACATAAAATGATTTTTTATGTGCATACATTTGCACACAAATAAGTAAGACTTGAATTTTTTATAGTTAAAAAAAATAACAATAATAAAAATTTTATTTCGAAGGATAATTTAAAAAAATAAAAAAAATTAAATATACACAAATTTCCATATATTAGAATTAAATTGTTAGCCTTAAATTCATGTGCCTTGAGACTAT
Source organism: Hippophae rhamnoides (assembly GCA_033030585.1). Lineage (NCBI taxonomy): Eukaryota > Viridiplantae > Streptophyta > Magnoliopsida > Rosales > Elaeagnaceae > Hippophae > Hippophae rhamnoides. The sequence goes on from CM065432.1 coordinate 53,284,759, forward strand.
GATGCACATAATAATTTAATAACGGACTAAAGATAATTTAATTGTGTTACTTGTGATGAAATTTTATTTTAAACTAGTATTTATTAAAAAAAATATAAATATATTATTTTTATAAAATAAAAAATAATAAAATTTTATTTTACAAAGTAACAAACTTGTGTGTGACTCATTTGTCTTTAAAATTAAAGATATTACAATTCTATTACTTTATAAAATAGGCTTTTATAATCTATTTTATAAAATTAGTTTACTTGTATTCTCTAATGTAATAAATAAAAAATTAAAGTATCTTGTAGACTTAAGTTATATTCATTTTTTTAATAAATGTTTATAAAGGAAGAATATTCATCTTAAATTACTGAAAAAGCAATACCCAAGTTTGATGTTAAAAATTCTTAAAATAAAAACTCTGTTTACAATAAATTATCATAATGTCTCAATTAATGTAACATTTATTTATCAATTAAAATACTTTTAGGGCGAATGAGAATCAATTATGAGCAATCAAACCATTCTCCCTCCCCGTCTTGCGAACACGAAAAATAAATGTGTTATTTGGGAAAACAGGTAGGTTGCAAACAATGACTTATAAGTATAGTTTCTGTACTTTAATAATCCAATTATTACATAATATATATATTTGTATACAAGAGTGGACTTCAGAAAGAATACGATTGTAATAATAATTATAATCACCATATATTAGTTTATGGTATATGCTGGAAATAATCGATGTTTATGAATAGTTGATAATTTTGTCATTATTTAATCATATTTTTTATTTTTTAACATTTATTAAAAATATATTTAGTTTTAAAAAAGTTAAATATTAACATAATTTTTACTAAAATCTTTCCTTAACATCACGAATATTAGTATTAGATAATAAATGATGATTCCAACAATTTCTTTGTCTTTAACGCCTCTGAATTTTGGAAAATTAGTCATTTCAATAGTCTTCGATGGTTATACGGGTATCCAAAATACGAACGAGGTGGATGCTTGTTGTCCCAACCATTCTTGCTAGCCCCGATCTTGATAAGAAAAAGGTATAATTTATAACAAAGTTTTTCGTTTTGTTGATTCCTATGAGTAGTGTCTCTTCTTCTACGTCTCATATTGGTACTAATGGACTAAGTTTTACCTAACCCGTTATACCCCCTTGTACAATACTCTTGAATCGATAATTGAATCATTTGAAGTTGCATTAATCGGGTATACACAATAGAAGGGCTTGCTTGTTTTATTTACAAATGAAACTTCACCTTTAACAAGCATAAATTTATTTCTTTTTATTCTAAATAATGGGGTTTTCTATTAAGATTGAAAAAATAAAAAAAAAAGAATCAAATCGCACTATCCTTGTAATAAGTGAATGCCTCTTTCTCTCCCTCTTTATCATTTTTCGGCCACCTCTGACTACCATTTTCAATGTCATTTTATGGGTTATATTTCTCTTCTCATTATCTTTCAGATCCCTTATTTTTTTTAGCGAAATACTCAAAATTTTTATACCATTTTCTCACTTATTCTCACTTACAAAACACCTATTTCTTCTTCATTTTCTTTATTTAGTCACTTTATTTACTCTTACTCTTGTAAGTATTTCTATTAATCCTATGCACTTATTATTTAGTTTGCTTTATTTTTTGTATAAATTTTTATTTATGTATGTTTTGTATTATACTTGTTATTATATATTTGACTTATTTTCTGTGGAAATAATATCTACATGTTGTAGGTTTGAGGGATTATAATATTTACATATAAATAATTATATTTTATTAAGTAAAAGTAATAAATTGTAAAATGATTAAAATGATAAATGTTTTGTATTATGTATGTTTTGGTATATATTCTAATAATTAGGAAATTTATATATAATAATACTTGAAATATATTGATTGGATACATAATTAATATACTTAATTAATATCATTAATAGAAAATAGACAAATCTTAGATGTCAAAATGTAGAATTGAGTAAGACTACATTTATAGAGTTGAAAATTTCATGGAATTTGCTTGTAGAAATAGTAATATTGAAATTAGTATGATTTGATGTCCATATGTTAAATGTAAAAATGAGTGTCCATATGTTAAATGTAAAAATGAGTGATTTCATGAATTTGACGAGGTTAAGTATCACCTTATTCGTAATGGTATTCTTTTGAGCTATAAATGTTGGTATTATCATGGAGAAAATATTGATAATATTCATGAGGAATAGATAAATACAAAAGTGAGTGGACAATTAATGATTTTCTTGCCTATGGAAACTTATCAGGACATGCAACAAAAGGTTACAAGAGATGCCCTATATATAGTGATGAAACTTCTGTAACTTATCTTGTTCACGGACGAAAGATGTCTTATAGAAGACATAGAAGATTTTTTCCATCTGGACATAAGTTTAGATACCAAAAGAAACCGTTTGATGGTGAAGAAGATCATGAACATGTAACCCAACCTTTGCAAGGTGTTGAGATATTAAGGCAATTGAATGGTATGACATTCAAATGATATGAAAAGATGAAAAACAAACTCACTAAGGTAGGAAAACGAAAGAGGTCAACTAATGAAAAAGAGTTTGAATCGACTTACCATGGTTGTTGGAATAAAAATCAATATTTTGGGAATTACCGTATTGGAAAGATCTACACATTCGTCACATCTCAGATGTCATACACATTGAGAAAAATGTATGTGAGAGCTTGATTGGTACTTTATTTAATATACCTGAAAAAACAAAGGATGGAATTAAAGCAAGACTGGATTTAAAGAAAATAGGCATACGACCCGAATTGACACCAAGGCTGGAAAATGATAAGAATCGAACATACTTTCCACCAACATCATGTACAATGTCAACAAAAAGAGAAAGATGTGTTTTGTAAATGTTTGGAGGGTGTGAACGTTTTTGATGGTTACTCATCCAATTTAAGAAATTTTATGTCTATCACCGATAAGAAACTTTATGGATTGAAATCACATGACTGTCACATCTTAATGCAACAATTATTACCAGTTACTATTAGATCAATTCTTCCAAATCATGTTCGATTATCAATAATTCGTCTTTGTTCATTCTTTAATACAATATGCAAGAAATATATATCAATTGGTGAGTTAAACTCTTTACAGAAAGATGTTGTAGAGACTTTGTGTCTAATTGAAAAATATTTTCCTCCTTTATTTGATATAATGATTCACTTATGTGTTCATTTAGTTTGAGAGGTTCAATTGTGTGGTCCTACTTACTTAAGGTGGATGTATCATTTTGAGAGATATATGCAAGTCCTTAAAAGATATGTAAATAATAGAAATCAACCTGAAGGATGCATGGTGGAATGCTACATAGCTGAAGAGGCCATTGATTTTTGTTTTGAATACTTTAGTGATTGCACTGAAATTGTGAATCCTACGCACAAGTTTTTCTTAGAATGTCACATGATCCAAGTAGGTAACCTTATGCTTGGTGGAAGTAAGAAATTTTTTATTGATCGCGCTTGATGGGAAAAAGCACACAAAATAATTTTGGTAAATAATCATGAGGCACAACCGTACATAGAGTAAGTGATGTTTAACCTTTCCATTTATGAAAAAAATATTTTTATTTAACTATTAATGATGATATATACTTCATATATCTTTAATAACATTACAGGATGCATTTAAACTTATTGAAGATCGATCATCGTTATAAAAAAAGGAGAAGAAAAATGGTTGTATGATGAACATAAGCGAGAGCTTATTAATTAGTTTCGCAACCATATAAGTGTTACAAACAAAAATTCATGTATGTTCCTAGATTTATGCAATGTTTTCAAACTTTGCTTTAAACACATTTTATGTTTTTGTATACATAGATTCGAGATGAACTCAATAAATCCAATCATAAAATAACAAAAAGTTTAGAATGGCTTGCACGTGGGTCAAAATTCGATGTCAAATCATTTTCTAGTTTCACAATAAATGGATCGAGGTTTACGACTTAAGCTAGGGACAAATTTCGAGTAAATCAGAATAGTGGTGTGAAGATGGTTGCACAAACTATGCAATTTTCCAGTTCAAAAAATGGTAATCCTGTACTTTCTGATAGAACATATTATGGTATAATTCAAGAGATTTGGGAATTGGATTATGAGGTCTTCCATGAAACAGTTTTCTTGTGTGATTGGGTCGAAGATGTTATAAATGTTGGATATAAAATAGATGATTTTGGATTTACCCTTGTAAATTTATCCAAGATAAGTCACACTGATCCTTTCACGTTAGCACTTCATGCAAAACAAGTATTTTACGTGAGCGATCAAATTGACACAAGATGGTCTGTTATGTTAACGCCTCCACAAAAAGAGTTTTACCATTGTGATGCTTTAGAAGATGACGATCCTATGCTTAATACATTAGCCAATATTAATAATTTTTCAAACAAATTGTCTAATGTATGTGATGATCTAGTTGATGACGATGATTCTTAGTCATGTGCTCGAAGTGCTTGTGAAGGAATATATGTATACGATCAACAACCTAATTAAACATAATGTATGTTCTATATTGTTGTAATAACTCTTATATATATATGTTCCTAAAATTATCAATTAATTTATATTTCTTCATTGTTTATAGATATTTTATGGATCCTCGGGTAACAGAGCTTGTAGATCCAAATGATTCATTGGGGCATTTGAAAAGAAGGGGTTGGACGAATATACATGATGCTCCACTTAACCCAGATGATAGAGTACCTATTCTATTTGATGCTACTGGTAATCCAATAGGGAAAAATAGTCAACAATTGAAATCCTCTATTGGTAGACTTGTGAAATCCTGTATACCAATCAATATAAATGATTAGTCTTAGGTTGACGATGCAAAAAGTTCAAAATATGGATAACCATTTGTGTAAGTCTCTTATATTTTATAATCAATTACATATATTATATCTTTTTTGTATTTATCTAATCTTTTGTAGTGTGTTTTTACAGAATCGTTACAAATTCAATGATAATTGGAAGAGCAAGTGTTATAAGATTCCAAATAAGGCATGGAAGGAATACAAGACTTCCAAATTGGCAAGAAATTATGTGTTTTCATATTTGGAACCACTTGATGAAGTAGAGCTCTACAAAATCGCTGAAAGACACCCCTAGATTACACCTCAAGTTTGGAAAGACTTTGTGGATTATAGACGTACATATGAATTTCAAATTATTAGGAAAGAACATCAGAATATATAAATGCATAACATTCTTCCTAATCGTATTGGGAGGTCTTCAAATCTTGAAGTTAGATATAGAATGGTATTATTAATTTGTGTTAATTTATAAATATTTTTATATTTATTTTCCTCAATTTAATTTCATGTCATGGTTAATAAATTTTTCATAATTTATGTAGGAAGTTGAATTGGGTAGACTAGTTACCTGAACTGAATTGTACATAGAAACAAAGACTCCCAAAATGAAGAAGTCAAGACCGATTACTAAGTGAGGAGAAGAACAACTAAATAAGTTGGTTAGTAATTTCGGTTGATACAAAGTCTTAATGATTTTTAATAATTGATGTAATAATGCATGATATGTTTGTGTGCTTTATTATTTGTAGAGAGCTGTTCAAGAACAAATATTCAGGGGTGAAATAATCGAAGAGCTTGGGAGAGATGTTCTATATCATGCATTTGGGCTCGACCATCCTGGTCGTGTTAAGGGAGGTAGCCATTATGATGGTTATATGAAGTATTTTAACATTCCAAAACAAAAGCCTCAGACGGTCAGTAAGGAGAAGTACACTAAAATTAAAGAAGAACTCAACTCCTTTAAGGCCTCAATGTTAAGTGAGATTGCCACTATAAAAGAATATCAATCACAACATATATCAGGCATGACATCGTTTTATAACCAGGGCATGCCATATTGGCCAAGCATGCAACCATCCATGCCAGGCATGCCACTCACGCAATCTCATGGTGCTCAAACTATATCCAGTATGGGATATAGTCATCCTATTGGTCCTCCCTATATGCCAAGAATGCATATGCATGCAATCAGGTAGTGGTTCATTTTCTCTAATACAATCTGTGCATTCTTACCATCAATCACATCACGATGAACATTTTGGTGAGAATGTACATTCAATAGCTACCCCATATGAGAGTCCTCCTCTATTTGATGAATCATATATGGTAAGATTTTAATTTTTGGTATATATAACCTATTATTTTAATTTCTTATTATATGTTTTATTTATTATATATAACACTTAATTTTTTTACAGAATATAAAATGTTTGTTGAAACATCCTTCATCAACGGACTTTGTTGCTATTGGAACGGTACAATAATTGAGCAATGATCGGATGATTCATAATCAATATTTTCCTAATCATTGGATAATAGTAATTGATCAATCATTGCTTCATGATTATCCACTACCTGTACCTTCTGATGCTACCACAGTCCAAGAGGCGGTTGGGTAGTATGTGGCTTGGCCATCGATTCAAGTTATTCTAAATTTTGACGTGATACTATTTTTTAACTTAAAAGATAACACTTGTTTACTACTATTATTTTATTATATCTTTTATTGTTTACTATTATTTTATTATGTCTTTTATTGTTACTAACATACATAATACTTTTTTTTAAGCTATTATACCAGAACTCTTAAATGCGGCACATTTAAGAGATACGTAACAAATATCTCGTGCCAAATCTATGTCTAGTGGCCAATCATCGTGCACCAAGTCATTCAAGAAGAAGCCTTGGAAAAAGTATAGTTATGATTATGCTTTAAACTTCAGCAGAAATCTTGGCATTTTGATGACTATTGTTGCGAGGGCATCTAGCATAAATGATGAATGGATTGTGCCACTTCCTATAGAAATTTCTGATGTAGACCTCGGCCAAACTTATATATCGATAGAGTAAATATTGCAACTATTTGAATATCAAATGATCAATTTAAGTATAATTCAAGTGTGGACAAGGTGAGTCCTCAATCTATTTAATTTTCTTTCATTTATGTAGAACATATATAATTATATTTATATTATCTAATTACTTATATATATTTCTTTTATATAGGGCGTGTTATTATCAACTTCAACATAATCACTCATCACATTTAGCAATATTCTATGATTCTTCATATGTCAATCAATATCAAGATAAAAATGTTAGCATCAGAGCTAAACAATTATGTGATAGGACATTAACGCTTAATAGAAATCAAAAGTTGATAATCCCTTGACCACTAAGGCTTAAACAAGGCCAAGATCATTGGATGTTGGTAATCCTTGATATGTTCAATAATCATGCTTTGTACTATGACTCAGCTTCCATAGAACTGAGTAAAGATACAAAAGCAGTTGTTGAAATGTAAGAGTTATAGCTAGCTATTATTTTTTGTAATATTTAATAAAAAACTAACCGTTTTAAACCTTGATAGGGCTGAAAGTTGTGGAACAAGTTTAGGGGCATTGCCCTTAAAAAATCTCATAAGCTTATATGGACAAAAGTTATGGTATGTACAAGCGAATATTAATAATTTTATTAATTTTACTATTGAATAATAAATATGTAAAATATGGAAAATCATGTACATTTTTTTTGTAGGTTCCAAAAAAAAAATAATGGAGTCATGTGTGGTTATTATGTCATGAAGTTTTTGAGCGAAATCATCACAAATATCAAAATTCCAATTGATGATGTCGTAATATATTTTACCCATATGAATTTTTTTTAACATATTTGAGTTATTTTTTGTAAATACATGAAATTACATTCTTATTTTGATTTTAAATACATGTAGTTCTTTGGTTGGAACAAGACGGGCTATGACAAGAAATTTTTTGATGATTTACGAGAGAAATGGGCAGAACACATGGTTCAAATTATATCATCACAAGAAGAATCAGGAGAAGATTCTGATGATCTTGAATAACATATGACAACATAACAATAATTTTTTTAATGATTTAATTTCTCTATTCCTGTGTCTGAAGTCCCTTGTTTGATGGATGGTTATGTGCTCATGCATTTAGGGAAATGCATTGTTTTATGGACCTATTTTTGGCCCAAACTTCATCTCATCTCTCTTGCCTACTTTCCTTATGATAACATCATGGTAGCACTTTATTAATTATTTATCTATAAATATGAAGTTATCTGAAATCTCTGCTGGTATTTTTAATGTTATAATGAGCTCTAAATATGAAGTCAGGTGTAACTCCTATTTTGTTACTTAGCTTGTATGAGTTTTGATGCCCATAAACATAGTACACAATTGTTCCATACGTTGAAGGGCACCAAACTCATACAAGCCAAGTAACAAATCAGAGTTAAACTTGATTTTATATTTAGAGCTCATTATGGCATTAAAAATACCAGCTTGATTCCAAATAGTTTCATATTTATAGACAAATTATTAATAAAATGCTAATATGAGTTCGAAGGGATAATGTTATTATTATATCACTCGGACGTCGATGTGGTAATCTCTTTTTTATGGTAATATTTATAATGATTTAATTTCTCCATTCGTATGTCTCTTAAGTTTAGACTGCTTGTTTGATGGATGTTTACGTAATCGTGTATGTAGAGGAATGAATTGTTATATGGATCAGTTGTTTATTGCCCAATTTTCTTGTCACAATGCTGGTGATTCTAAGCCAACCAAGCTTGCTCACACAATCCAATTACACTTTGACGATATTATTTTATTTATAATTTAAGTTATATATATATATATATATATGTATTGTATATACATTATTTGTTTTTGTAATAAATTTAATTATCAAGTAATTAATTATATTTAAATTTTCAATTATTTGTATTATTATTTATATTTTGGTTTTTTATGCTATATTTAATACAAGTTAGTAGAGTGAAAAATGAGAATAAAAAAAATCAATACAAGTAAAGTCGATTCACCCGATGAACCGACTTTAAATTTGAAGTCACTCAACCGACTTTAAAGTCCATTATTGTAGTATAATAATTATAATCATCATATATTAGTTTCTGATATATATAGGGAATAATCGTTGGTTACAAACAGTTACTAGTTTTCTCATGATTTAACCACACTTCTTATTTTTTAACATTTATTAAAAATATGCTTAGTTTAAAAAAAATTAAATATTAACATAATTTTTACTAAAATCTTTCCTTAACATCACAAATATTAGTATTAGATAAAAAATGGTGACTCCAACAATTTCTTTGTATTTAACACCTTTGAATTTCGGGAAATTAGTCACTTCAATAGTCTTCGATGGTTATAAAGGTATCCAAAATACGAACGGCCAACCATTCTTGCTAGCCTTGATCTTGACAAGAAAAATGTATAATTTATAACAAACTTTTCGTATTGTTGATTCCTATGAGTAGTGTCTCTTCTTCTACACCTCATATTGGTACTAATGGACTAAGTTTTACGTAACCCATAGGTTATAACCCCTCGTCTAATACTCTCGAATCGATAATTGAATCATCTAAGGTTGCATTAATCGGGTATACATGACAGAAGAGCTTGCTTGTTTTATTTACAAATGAAACTTTACCTTCAACAAGCGTAGATTTATTTCAATAATTTTTTTTCTTTTTATTCTGAATAATGTGTTTTTCTATTAAGACTGAAAAAAATAAAATAAAGATCAAATCATACTATCCATGTAATAAGTGACTGCCTCTTTCTTTTCTGAAGTTGTCAAAATTATTCATAATAAGATATTGACTACAATTGGAAATGTTTTATTAATAAAATTTCCATTTATTCGAGATCTAGACATAGGTAGAAATTCATTCTATAATTTATTTTAATTACCTTTCGTGAGAAAAGAATCCCATAAACAAAGGAATTGTACATTATGAAATAACATACAAACATACTCCTTAAAGAAGACCTTTTACTCAAATTGTTTTGGCAAGAATCAATTAAAACTATGAAATATTTGAATTCGATTAGATTTCATCTAAATGAAAATTATAGTCATATAAGAATGAAAAGGAAATATTACGATTTCATCGTAGTTGAAGAATCAAATAATTTCTCCTAAACATATTGGTATAATTTGAGAAGTTTTGATTGAATTATGATCCAAAGATGAAAAATAATCGAGTAATCATTCTATGATGGATGAAAATAGGATGAATACACATACGTTTTGTGTCATGTGTATAACAAGTATATACCTATAATCAAATATAAAACACCAAAGAGATATGAACAATATTGATGAAATCAAAGAGATTCATGTGAATGGAAAGAAAAAAACAAATGATGAATTTCACTTTAAAGACACACGTTATTAAAAGAAACCCGTTTATGAAACTTATTATCTGAATGTAGATGAAAATTAAGAAAATTTGAAGTCAAAAATATTTAAAGCAAAAAAAGATATCTTCGAGTTTGAAAAACCTCATGTGATTATTCTTTTTTACTATAATTGATGTAATAGACCATTACAGTATATAAAAATCAATCGATTTGAAAATGTTATAAGAAATGAAATGTTACAATATTTTTTTATACATGTCAAAGTGATGGAATAAAAAAAATTACTAAAAACTAAAAAAATAATACATAAAATACATTTACTAAGAGTTAGTAAGATATTCTTCCATCCCTATATATTTAATAACATTTTCTATCAAAAAGCTCAAAATGTCCGTCACATTGATAATTCAATCAATTATTTGTCTATCAAAAAAATTATTTAGTTAAGCTAATACTCTTATACCTTTAATTAAGAATATTAATTAAAAAGAGTCTATATAACGACGATGATATGATTAATTATATATTACATCAATTATTTTATTCCTTGCAATTTTTATTTTATAGAAAAAAGATGCTATAAGTATTCTAAAATAAGCTATACTAGTTCAAAAGGAAAGAAATTTAAAACATTTCGTATAATTGGCTAGGTAATGGTGTAAAAGATTTATAGAATGAGTTAATAATTTAGATAATATATCAATTTATCAAAAGGAATTCCTATAACTCTAATGAACAAAGTAAATAAAACTAATACAAGTATAGGAAATAGCATGGTATTTTTTGACTCACGAGGATACGAAAAAATGTCTGTAATATCAAAATGAGAAATATTAATAAAATGTTGTGTTATAACTTTTACCGACTTATCAACTTGATATGCTTTTTCTAGAAAAAAAGAAAGATTTTCATTATTATTTATTTTAGTTTTAACCTCAGTTGACGTGAGAAAATTGTTGGGAAATAACGCAAATTCCCGATAAGCCAGATTTATGAGAAAGCAAGAATAGAAAAATAACACAAAATTTGATAACGGAGTTCGGCCAATATTGCTTACGTCTCCGGACCTACTGCAGATCTTTTTACTGAAATGGGAGAAATTACACAAGGTGTTTACAACACTCACAACTCACAACCCAATTACACCCAAGAAAATTACTCTCAATTTTCTCTCACAAAAGCTTTTCTCTCTAAGCTTTTCTCTCAATTGGAATGAACACTTTGGATGGTTTAATTCATTACAATTACACATCTATTTATAGGAAAATTCACTCCTTGAATTACTCCTTAAATTAATGGTTCCTTGAATTGCTCCTAAAATTAAGCTCCATGTTTTACTCCTTGTTTTGTTCCATGTTTTGCTCCATGTTTTACTCCTTGTTTTGTTCCATGTTTTGCTCCTTAATTTGCTCCTTAAATTAAGGAGCTTTATAACAATAATATCTAACAATCTCCCACTTGAAGACCGATTTCAATCTATCTTCACACCTCGATCAATGCAAAGAAATTTTTCTAGTCTTTTACATTTAGTATATTAACCGAAGTCGAGCACAACTTCGCCTTGTCAATAATCACCACCTTTGTTAACATATCTCATTGATTTTTGCTTCCTTGAATCTTCTCCAAGATAACACATCATCTTCTAATGTAGATCCGATGAAGTGATAACGAAGTCCAATATGTTTGGTTCTAGAATGAAATGCCGAATTCTTCGCTGCGTATTGCACTTCGACTATCACTACGCAGTAACATTCTTCTCTTTGTTTGAATCCCAACTCAGCTTAACAAACCTCAAGCCATATCATCTCTTTACTAGCTTCAAGCTATCGCTACATACTCACCAGAAGGATAGAGTGACAATTTTCTCGTATTTGTGACATCCAACTAACAAATGTAGCTCCAACAAGAATATATAACCAAGGGGCGCTTCTGATCAACTTCACCTCCAAAGTCTCAGATCTACATATCCTTGTACTTTTAACTCTCCTTTACTAAAGTACAAACACTTTTCTCGTGGTGCCTCGCAGATACCTCAAAATCCACTCGACCGCCTTCCCAATGAGTTTTCCCGGATTCGACATAACCGTTTAACAACTCCCACCGTACGGCCAATGTCCGTCTCTGCATGCACTATCAAGGTACATCAAACTTCCAATGGCCGAGGCATAAGGAACCTTAGCCATGAATTCTCTCTCTCTTCCTCTCGTCTCGAGGGGACCGATCCTCGATAGGCGAAAATGACTCAGCTGCGGCGCGTGCTACCGGCTTGGCATCGCTCATGTCAATCTATGCAAAACACGATCGACGTACTCTCGCCCGAGATAACCGCAAGGATCCTTTCTTCTTATTTCTCAGTGATTTGCATTCCAAGAATCTTTTTTGGTCGACCTTAAGTCTTTCGTGTCAAACTCCTTTGACAATCGATGCTTCAATCTTTCCGATATCATCCATATCCGAACCTCGCTACTAACATATCATCAACATAAAGTAGTAAAATGATATAACTCGACCTATATCTCTCAAGTAGCAACAATGGTCAAGATTGCACTTCTCGGGAAACCTTCCTCAGTGTACGAATGGGCTATCAAACTTTACGTACTCATTGTCTCTGGCTTGTTTCGAGGCCATACAAACTCTTCTTAAGTCTCGCATACCATGTTCTTCTTCCCTCTTCTCTCGAGAAACCTTCTCGTCGGGTACATGTATATCTCTTCATCTAAATCTCCATGGGGAATGCACTTCACATCCAACCGTTCAAGATGACGATCTTCAATGGCTACAATACTCAATACCGATCCGATAGTATCGAGCTTCACAACAGAGCGAAATGTCGCCAGAAGTCAACTCCTTCCTTCCGTTGAAACCCTTCGACAACTAGGGCGGGCTTTGTATCTCTTCTGGAACCATCACGCCCTCTTTCACCCTAAGACACCCATTTGTCATGGAAGGTTGCCTTCTTTCCCACAGGTAACTCACCTAGTTCCCATGTCCTGGTCGGGAGACGAGAGATTTCATTTCTTCTTTCATGCCTGAAGCTCCCACTGTTGGAATCTCGAGTCCGACAAGCTTCATCATAGCATTCGTGCTCCCTCCATCGGGCCCAAGAACATATAGTTCATGTATCTCCCCGTTAGGCACACGAGGCCTAAGACCTTCAATACAGAGCCGGAGTAAGAGGTTGCAGGTATCGGAACGCCGTGGTACCGTCGTTTGTCCAACAAGTTCCTCCTCGGGCCGAGGACTTATTACAATTGGTTCTGCTAAGTGAAGTATCCGGGACATCATCTCAGACCGCAAATACCGACTCAATCCGCTCCGAGGCATTGGCGTCATTTTACGCATGTCCTTATACATCACCCTTTCGTTGAAAATCACATCTCTCGCTACTTGATAACTTTCTTCTTTTCGTCATCCCAAATGCGGTAGCCAAACTCATCCTCACCATAGCCAACCTGAACGTGCATTTTCTTGGATTCGGGGATCAAGCTTATTCCCGCCTTGATCACCGATACGCACAAATGCTACACAACCGAAAAACTTTTAGATGTGATAGTTTCACCTCTTTCCGCTCCATACCTCCTCCGGTATTCTACGCTCCAACGGAAACAGACGGCCTCGCCTGGATCAAGTAAGCCTCGCCGTGTCGATCGCTTTCCTCGCCCTGTAACCGCTTCGCAGACTCGACCGTATACGAATGCTCGGCTCTTTCTCGTCAACGTTCGGTTCATACGCCGCCTACACCATCAGGTCGAGGCGCGGCATACGCTCTTTCCATTCGATCCCACGCTCATAGCAAAATTTTTTGAATCTCGTGTCTTCCATATTCACCACCACATTCTGATCCGAGCTGATCTTCAAACCGTCTCATTTTCCACCATAGCTTTCCATCTTTTGAAAGCCTCAAATACTCGGGACTTACGCTTTAGAAAGTAAACCCATACCTTCCGAGAATGATCATCGACGAAAGTCACGAAGCATTGTTTCCCACCAATGGATGAGACGGGCTTGTCGGTCCCCAAACATCCGAGTGAATAAGCTCTAGCTTTTCCTTCTTCGTGGTTCTACCACTTGTCCGAAAGTGCCGACTCTCTTTGCTTTCCAAGTATACAATCTTCGCACGTCCATCTCTACAGCACCGTAGACCGGGAAGTTTTCCTTTCGCGTGCATAATCTTCATCCCCTTCTCACTCACGTGGCCTAATCTCTCGGTGCCACAGTTCGTGTTTCATCGTCGCTACAATCATGGATCGAACAACGTGCTTCGTCATGTAAAGAGGCCACTTTTCGCCGAGCAACCGGCTATCGCACCCTTTGAAATCTTCCAATCATCACCATGTAAGATCGTAGCAGTAGCCTTCACTTCAGCCAATCGCCCCACCGAGATTAAGTTCCTTCCCGAGGTCGGGAATACGCCTCGACATCCTTCGCCTCCCAAACAGACTGCGTTTAACTTAATCTTCACTATACCTTTGCCAATAATAAGACATGGTTGATCATCACCAAGATATACCTTTCCAAGGTTTCCTGGGACATATTTCTCGAAGAATTCTTTCTCGTGGAAGTAGCATGGAACGATGCTCCAAAGTCTAGCACCCAAGATTCTTCCTCGCTTCTCCAAAGAGCATATCAATGCATCATCTCCTCCCGAGTGGAAGTAACATTTGCCTCCTCGCTTCACTTGTTTGTCCCTGCATTCTTGCACCGATTTTTGTAGTGTCCGGCTCTTCCACAATTCCAACACTCGATAGTCTTCGAGCGAAGGGAATTATTAGATTCCTAGATTCGACCTCCCCGTCTCGATCTACCTCCTGAGTCGCTCTACCACGTCCATTTCCTTTGGCTGAATTTCTTCCTCGACTCAGATGCAAACCGAAGAGGCCGACGACCAACCCTCTACGTCTGGATCTCTTCACCGAGAACCAAATCACGAACATCACAAATTTCAACTTATCGCTTTCCCGACGAGCTACTCATTAAACCGTGGACAAGAGCATTCCGCCTTTCCTCGTGCAGAAGACAAAAGTATCAACGCTCGTACTTCTTCATCGACCATTTCCACCGAACTCAACCGGGTTGTAACCGTGCCGAGTCTATCGAGATGTCGAGCTACCGACGCGCCTTCCGTCATCCGCAAATGGAACAAGCGCTCATCAAGTTCGCACTTTGCTTCGAGGGCCGAGCGGCTTCTCATACATATCGAGAGAGCCGCCATAAGACCCGCCGTGGTCTTTTCCTTTGCTACGTTGAAAGCAACATTACGGATAACGTCAATCGAATAACTCCGGTGGTCATTCTGCCTGT
Organism: Hippophae rhamnoides; assembly: GCA_033030585.1. Lineage (NCBI taxonomy): Eukaryota > Viridiplantae > Streptophyta > Magnoliopsida > Rosales > Elaeagnaceae > Hippophae > Hippophae rhamnoides. Next base: position 53,300,346 of record CM065432.1, read on the forward strand.
AAGATTCCAATCTTCTTCCTTCATAGCCTCCGGCTTCTTCCCGGCGAGTAGAGGTTGATATAGATTTCTTTGATACGTATAATCCTCTATCTCGCATTTTCCAAAACCCGAAATTCTCAGGCCATCAAATTTCTCGAGTTTCACCCTTCCTTCATCTCGCGGCCATCAAGCCCCACTAAAATCCGACTTCCTTCCTGATCGTTTCGACTATTTCTGCGTAAAATTGACAGAATCACTACCAATAAATTCGATACTCGCTTGTTTGGGAAATAACGCAAATTCCCGATAAGCCGATTTACGAGAAAGCAAGAATAGAAAAAATAACACAAAATTTGATAACTGAGTTCTACTAATCTCGCTTACGCCTCCGACTCCGCAGTACCTTTTACCGAAAGCGGGAGAAATTACACAAGGTGTTTACAACACTCACAACTCACAACCCAATTACACCCAAGAAAATTACTCTCAATTTTCTCTCACAAAAGCTTTTCTCTCAATTGGAATGAACACTTTGGATGGTTTAATTCATTACAATTACACATCTATTTATAGGAAAATTCACTCCTTGAATTACTCCTTAAATTAATGGTTCCTTGAATTGCTCCTAAAATTAAGCTCCATGTTTTACTCCTTGTTTTGTTCCATGTTTTGCTCCTTAATTTGCTCCTTAAATTAAGGAGCTTTATAACAATAATATCTAACAAAAATGTAATGGGAAATTTATGCTATAAGGAGAAGAAATCTTCTGGTATGTTACGAAGACATGTGAAGTACGTTTTCCGTTATTACATTGCTTTTTCTTGTTGAATGCAAAACTACGTAAAAATGAGCAAAATTTGAAATGATTTTATCTCTGTGCTGTTTCCCTTTTTTTCTTCAAATCTTCGCCATCTTGATTTCATGTATTAGAGTTAGATTTGTAGTTGTTGTTTGAGTGAAACTAAAAGCCCTCAATCCTAAGTCCTCACAGGTTAGCTTGTTATTTTTACTCACTCACCATCACTTCAATTTGGAAGTTGCCTTACAAATTGTGTACTTGAAAATATGTGTATTACATTGTTTATTAATTTGATGATTTGGTTTCAAAGGAAGCTTCTTACGACTATTGTTTTGCCGGTATGAATTATGCAATATACGTTTTGTATATATGTCTCTCTTTCGCAACTTGACAAGCAATCTTTCTCATTAATACTTGAAGGGGGAAGAAAAAAAGGAAACAACTTTTTATTTAGGATTACATATCATTTCAAGAGGTAAACTAAAGAAATAGAAATCGAAAAACATAAGTGTCTAGCGGTAGAGGAAAGTGACATTACTTATTTAGTTATGACTCGAGAGATACAAGAAGAAAAAGAACCGCCTAATGAAGGGATACATGGTGGTCTTGTTAATATGGATGCAACTTTTCTGACTCTCACAATCCTTAGTTACTAACACAATTACCCAGTTAAGATGCTTCTTTGCTTGGAGACAATTTTGATGGAAGCACTGTGTAAACGACAAGTGGAGTCCTCACAACGTGCATTCCATCTTTCCAAGTTATAGAGCATGTTATAAGTGGAAGTTGAGTTATTCTTGGTCCATTTACCTTCACAACAAATGAATGTTTCTCTCCAACTGATGTGAATGAAAGAACAGAAGGCTCCACCTTAACATTAATTGAATCACACATGGTAACGTTGGCATGATAGGTTGAGGTGGGTGAACCAACATTTGTGACAATCCTATTGAAGCTGCCCTTGATCTTCTGACCATCTGCTATAGCTAGTGAGAATGAGGGATAGTTGAGATCCCAACCTCTGCCAGGTTTGTTGCTTTGACAAACACTTTCGTCCCCTGTGATTAACCTTAACATGGTGGTATTATAACCTTGCTTGCATAGGAAGTCTACGTAGTCTGTGTTAGACATATCAAATACTAATCCGGGATTTACTGCTTTTTTTGGGTTGAGTAGACCAGAACCATAAGCAAATTCTCTTTCATTTTCATGTTTCTTCGGGTCCATGGGAAATGCTGCAATACAAGAAGCTTGCTGTTAGCTATATGAGAAAGTTTGAGAACATTAATTAAGGTACAATATTCTTTGTTTTATGTCCTATAGGCCAAACCTGTGGTCATCAGTGCAGATTTTATTGCAGATGGAGACCATCTTGGGTGAGCAGCTTTCACATGAGCTGCAGCTCCAGTTACATGAGGGCAAGCCATTGATGTTCCCGAGTGGATGTAGTATTTGGTTCTTCTGTGGTCAATATCGTCAATTGAAGTTGGTGCAACAGGAGACCAAGCCGCAAGGATATCCATACCCGGTGCAGTAATATCGGGCTGATTGATATTAGTGTATCAGGAGTGAGATTACAAAAAGGCAAGCAACATGCAATGAATGTACGCAGTATACCTTTAGAATATCAGGAATCACCCAGTTAGGACCCCTGGATGAAAAAGGGGCGATGTAAGGTGCCATATCATTCCCCCAAACTTCTGAGACTAGAATAGTTGCCACCGGTTTCCTGAAAATTAAGGTTATAGCAGATAAAATACATGTCTAGGGAAATTTCCAAGGATTCTTGTTGTTCTAAATATATTGGTAAGTTGGTGTATATTTACTTGGCAGACTTTAAGTAGTCCAATACTTTGACAATTTCATGTTCTGTGAGAAGTGTTGCTGGCAAGGGGAAAGGGAGGGCTGGCTCATCAAATGATTGGATAGGCATTATAACACCTACTCCGTTGGCAGTAAGAATACTAGAGCCAGTCGAGCGCTGTTCACACAATACAATTTTCCCTTTGGTTTTGTTTGTGTCCAGAGCTCCAGAATAACAGTCCTTTGATAGTTCTGAATACCCATTGGCTGAATAGTTGGTAGCATCCCCTCCCCAAATCAGAGGGAATAGTTTGCCATGAAGATCGAAGCTATTGATTCCAATTCCCTAAATAGTTCAACAAAATTTTGGAGATTTATTAGCATAAAAGGATAAGAAAAGAAGAACCACATTGAGAATAAGTAATTGACATTGTACTATGCATTCCAAGTCAGAACTCACATTGAAAACCTGTCCATCTCCAAGAAGCAACTTAGATATGAACTTTCTATCTGTGTTACTGGCTGCCACAGTGAGCATCCATGGTGCCCAATTAGAGACAGTTGCACGTGCCGGTCCAGAATTTCCTGCAGCAGTTATAGTTAAAACTCCTTTCCTAAGGGCATGAAATGATCCAATTGCTACTGGGTCATACTGAAACCCATCTGTTGGAGTGCCAAATGAAACTGATATGATATCAACCCCATCAGCAATTGCATCATCGAAGGCAGCGAGGATATCTGCTAGACTACATCCAAATCTCGAGCAAGCTTTGTAGACTGCTATTCTGGCATTAGGAGCCCCACCCCTCGCAAGTCCTTTAGCCTGTCCATAGAAATTAGCACCTTCTACCCTCCTACCTGCTGCAATTGAGGCAATGTGAGTCCCATGTCCCATGGAATCCCTTGGAGAGCTAAAGTCTGAATACTCGTGATAATATTTGTCATAGTAGTATCGAGCTCCAATGATCTTGCTATCATAATTTCAGCGATTTAATTATTAGTATGAGATCAAGTTTCGACAGACATCAAACAAGTCATGAATTGAGATGGCTTCTTACTTGTTGCAAGTAAAATTACTGTTGGTTTCGCATGTTCCTCTCCATCTTGCTGGTGGTGTACTAAACCCCTCATCATTGAAGCTAGACGATTCTGGCCAAATTCCTGTGACATAGCGAAGAGTTACAATCAGTAGTGGTTGAGAAATTATTCATTACTTAGAACCATATGGTTGATGAAGTTTAGATAAGGTAATCTAACCTGAATCTATCATTCCAATTATCACATCTCCTCCATTGATGTCAGAATAATCTTCAACTTGAGATAGAGTAAATCCCATAAAGTCCCATGATCTTGTTGTGTAAAGTTGTAGCAGTGTGTTAGGCATTATTGAAATCACACCTTCAATCTCTGCAAGTGCAAATCACAAGAACTCAAACATGTTAAGCCCTTCTTCTTGTTTGTTAACTACTTTTGCAAGATAACTTAACCTGATATCCTCGCAAATTCCTCCTCGGATAATTTCGCTGCAAATCCATTAAAACTTCTTTGGTAGCTGTAAATGAGTGATTCCTTTGCAGCTACAGTACTATAAGTTGAAATCGTAAATTTTTAAGTTGATTTAACTTGAACTCCGACAGGGGAAAATGCCAAATTATGGATCTATTTGCATGTTGTACATCATTAATGTCAAAGTGATCTAGCTTGTCAACATGTTTAATGTGGAAAACATATATCACCCTTGCTCAATTAATTTACCTTCCGAGAATGCTTTCAAGAATGGGGTAATGCAGGGAGTCCTGAATTGATGCCTCAGAAAAGTCAGCTTTTGATTTTTCTCCCATATATACAACATAAACCTGCATATGAAACGAGTCCATTAAGAATTGTGTTAATTTGATGCAGCCTGCAGGATTAGGAAGGCATTACACCGAAGTTTTTAGTAATACAATTCACTACGCAGACAACAACATAGAAGATATGAAGAGCTATATACCTTGATTGAAATCTGTTTATGTGATGTCAGTACAATTATAATTACTTAAATGAGGCATAAATGAAAAAAGTAACACAAACAGAGAGAGTAGGGGCATAATCTTGCCTTTTTCTCTTGGGAATGGCAGTTCGTTAGAAAAGATGCCAATAGTGAAAGGTAGGTCATAGCAAGAACTTGTAGATTGGCCATTTTTTGGTCGATTTTAACTGCACATTAGACCTCAACTGGTCTAATATTGAAATATATTTGAAGACACTTATAGTTGATATAATGTGTTTTATATGAGAGTTTTGGAGGAAGCGCATAAAACCTCAATAAAACAGTTAAAGACAACAGTTTAGTTACAGGTTATGGTTCTTTTTCACTGTTTCTGTACAACTTTGTACTTATACCAAGAAAGTACCACAATATATGTTTTAATTTTTCAAATAACAAAGGTCTCTGTCTTACCCTAATTAATGTGCTTGGTTATCATGGTAATTCGAGGGTCAGAGTGTAACTAATCTTTCAACCCGTTGAAGCAATAACTTAGCATTCATCAAACTCAAAAGGTGTCTATCCTTCCTGTTTCAAACATATCAAACGTCATTCATTTATTAACTAATACATTCCTTATCAAATTAGAAACAGAACACTTAATGGGGGAGAAGAAAAAGAAAAGAAATAATGGGTGCCTCTAGCTGTCAGAAGAACCAACAGTCAAGATACTGGAGTTAAATTTGGCTAGTGAATTGATATAAAGGAGTTGAATTTATAACAGCGCAATAATAAGGAGTCATGAGCCATCCTCTCTTTTTTAACCCAAAAAAAAAAGATAAGCTATTATAGTAAAAAATTAGTGATAATCCTTATACTTTGGTTTGGCTGTATCTAAAATTCTAGATGCAATTCATTGCTATTAGAGTATAATCACCAATAATCACATTGTTTGCTTTTTTATCAAGCATCTGATACTTTTGTTTTTCAAAAAACTAGTTGTACTAATCTTATATTTTATTATTTTAAAGTTTTACTTACTCTAATAAATCAATAATTTCTTAAAATAATTCCCAAAAATTGATTCTATTGGCTATTATGCCTTTTTTTTCATTATGCTCATTAATCATTATCATTTTTGCTTTGAATTAAAAGAAAACAAAATATGCATTTTTCTGTTGAGTTATATTGAAATAAAAATTACATTTTTTCCCATTGAATTTAAGTGTCATTGTAAGGGTGAGCAAATAATCCCATGACATGTAATTATATTATAAATACTATAATTACATTAGATTATTATTTTAACTTAAAAATCAATATAAATATTTATAATTATTTAATAATTGTACATATATATTTTTTATACTTTTAATTTTCTTAATTGTGATAATAAATAATAATTTTTTCTACAAATATATAAATTTAAAATTTAAATTTTATGTATGTCGTGTTTTATAAATGACAATTAAAAGTTTAGAGCTACGGTTCTAATTAATTTAGAGGGGTGAATAGGTAATTTTTTGAAATATGTTTAATTAAAAATTCACAAACGATCAGTCATGTAATCGTATGCAATTAATATAAAATGAAAATAAATAAGAACTTGACATACAATATTTTAGATGGAAACAACATAGACCACAACAATAACTTAAGAAGAAAACCACAGATATACTGAACCACCTAGCTGTTCGGTATATCTGTGGTTAAAAACCTAACCTTATAATTAAACATTAAATTCGAGATCAGATAGATCGAGCACGATTGATTCTTGATCAATCTAATCCCTTAATCGATCAAACCAAATTTCGATTGATCTACACCAATTTGAAAATCAACTTAATAGGATATAGATCGTACAAGATCGATTCTCAATCAATCTAACACTTCGATTGATCGACTAATTTATATATATCAAAGTTCCTAAATGTGTAATATGTATTCTAACGTGATTAAGATCAAGTACATACCTGAAACATATTGACTTTAAGCTTGGAAGTTTCTTCGACTTGAATAGCGGAAAAGAAAACGCGCATAAAAACTAGTTTACATTTAAATGTTTTGTTCATGAATATTGTTAATACTCATATACCTTACAATCTACTCCTAGGAATATTCGTATGACAAAACCACTCTCTCGCTACATGACACTCATATGAAAAATAAAATTTACATAGTGATACTATCTTATAATCTGATGAAGCAATCTTCACTTAAATCTTGACAGCTCATATGTATACTGAAAAACAAAACAACCGATAGGCACACAATTTTTCTCAAATGACTTATTATTCATTAGTTCAATGTACATAATTATAGTAAAACGAATAAGCAAACATAAGCACTGAAAAACAATATATAGAACATTTAAATAATAAAATTACTTCCATTATGTATTATATCAAAGTGAACACTTAATGATTAAGAGTTCTCTCCCTATTTGCAATAACAAATAACAAATAGAATACTTAATCAATGTGTTCTCCCTATACATGCAATAACTTTCCATTTATTAATCACTCTTCCCTTTTTATTATACGAAAAGATAGTTTAACTTTGAAACTTAAATTCAATACGAACAAGAATGCAATGTATGCAATGCATGAATTCACCCTAAGTTATATATGACTCTTAGAAATAAAGTAGAATAAAACAAAAATTTATAAAATTCAATATATATTAACAAGATACATAGACACATTAATACATACAATGATATATTGACAATTACTCAAAATAAGATACACGTTTGAGTTTTAAAAGTATGTCAATTAATTCATTTATAATCAACACGAAGGATTCAAAGGAAAAAGTATAACCTATTATAAAAAACTTCGATTGAATCATCAAATTCACATAATAAAAAAAATCTTGATTGGCTTAAGTGAACTTAACTTATTATAATGTCCCATTCATATGGCTTTACAAGCTTTTGTGTCTTTATCATATTGAATTATGTCAAGATGAGAAACATTTCTACATTGCTTTTGTTAGGAAAAATTACCGGGTTGAAGCTAAAACACAACTAAAGTGAAATTGAGAATAATGAAAATAAAATGGACACAAATATTTTACGTAGAAAAACCCTCAAACAAATTAGGGTAAAAAACCACGGACAAGTGAGGAGGATTTCACTATTGTAAAATAAGAATTACAACACCTTCTCTCTAGTTATAATGAGATAACAATTCTAATCTCTATTGTAATAGGAGAAATAACTCTCTCACAAAATAGGAAAAATATTACTTACAAAGAAGAAACAAAATTTTCCTTTCTAAGTAGTAACTCATAAGATAACTCTCACAAAGACTTTTACTATCTTTCTTATGGATGTTCTCAAATTCATTTGATTTTATATTTTGCACAAATGAAATAAGCTATTTATAGGCAACATCCTTGAAGAACTTGTGGTATCAAAGAATCCAAGTTTATCTCTACTTTGAATGGACAAGAAATTAGTGCTCCACATTGAATGCACAAGAAATTAGTGCTCCAATAGCATCCTTAATTAAATGCCTTAATTTTCATTTTCCACAACGAAAAATTACTCCCGTTGAACTTCTCAACATCAAACTTTGTCGTAGTTGACATCTCGTTCACAACGATCTGCTTCACACCCCTCAACCAATTGCTCTGATACCACTGTTAATAAAAATTAACGGGTTGAAGCTAAAACACAACTAAAGTGAAATTGAGAATAATGAAAATAAAATGGACACAAATATTTTACGTGAAAAACCCCCTGAACAAATTGGGGTAAAAAACCATGGACAAGTGTAGGGGGATTTCACTATTGTAAAATAGGGATTACAACAAATTTTGATTGATAAAGAAATTGGAAATTTCAATTAATTTGTGATTTTTATACTCAAATTATTTTAAATGCTGCCTGTTAAGTTCCACATTGGCTAAGAGTAAGGCAACAGTGCTGCTTATAAGTCTGGGCAACCCTCTAACTCACAAGCTGGCTTTTGGGTTCAGAGTTAGGCCTGAGTTTCTAAGTTGGTATCAAAGCTAAGCTCTTGGCTTCTTTGTACTCCCATCGGCCCTCGTGCCGTAAATCCGGACTTTAGCCGATGTGGAGGGGAATGTTAAATCCCACGTTGGTTAAGAGTAAGGCAACAATGCTGCTTATAAATCTGGATAACCCTCTAACTCACAAGCTGATTTTTGGGTTCAGAGTTAGGCCTGGGTTTTTAAGTCTGCCAATTTGATTTCAGAACTTGTTTTAATAAAACAAATTGACTTTAACTAGAGGGCATTGGGTGTTTTGGTGAACACCTTCACCTGTGCTGACCAAAATCAAGTTCAAGTCGGCTTGAGTTCAAATGTTCCGTATAAATATGTTTTGATAGTTATGCTCTTTTCATGTCCAAACCATAAAAAGTTTGAGATGGAATCATATTTAATAAATTCTGACTGCCAAACATGTTTGGAACAGGTATCGATCTTTTCCCTGCTATTTAAAGATAAATTTTCCAATGCAAAGCTTTAGCTTTTGTTCATTTATTTATGATTATAAATCTTTGTGGCTATTTTCTTGATTTTTGGTTGAAAAAGTTTAAGGCCTATTGCAAGCAAAATGTATTCGATCCCTGTGCATTAATAGAACACATTTTTTCCAGGCGCTTTAACATACTGCTATACTTACTGACATAAAGGGAACATGTCAGAAATCTGACAAACCTTCCAATAATTGAATCATTTTCACTAAACCAAAGAACAAATATGGTAAACAAATGAGGATAAAACAATATGAAAATCAAATCGTTCACAGATGGATTCGCAACTTTATATCATGGAAATCAAATAACTTCATGTTCCGGAAGTAAACATATTTATATATTTGGCGTTATAAAAAGTAACCACTACTGCCTCCAGTAGGCACTTCATTTGTCTCAGTGTTGAAAGAAAATCTTATTTCTTGGATCTATTGAAGATTCAATTATAGTGGACTTTGTTGTAATTTCTTGAAAGGGATGGTTAGAAAGTGCCTTTGGGATGACTGTGTAAACTACAAGTGGTGTTCTCACCTCATGTACACCATCTTTCCAGGTAATGGAGCCTGATATGATTGGGACCTGAGTAATTGGAGGACCATCAACTATGACACTGAATGATTTCTCTTCTCCAATTTTTGTGAATGAAAGAACATATGGTTCCACCTTAACCTGTAGAATCTCAGGAACATCAATGCTAGCATTGTAGATAGAGCGTCGCGAGCCAACGTTGGTAACTTTCCTAGTAAAATTCCCCATGATCTTTTGGCCATCTTCTATGGCTAATGAAAAGGAGGGATAGTTGAGATCCCATCCTCTACCAGGTTTAATCCTCCCACATGTGCTTTGATCACTTGTGATTAATGTCATTGTGGAGGAGTTATAGCCTTGCCTGCACAAAAAGTTGATGTAGTCTGTCTTGGAAGTGTTGAAAACTAGACCTGGGTCTAAAGCCCTCACTGGATTGAGGAGTCCAGAACCATAAGCAAACTCTTTTTCATCATTGTGTTTTGGGTCCATGATTGATGCTATTTTGAGAAGATCATTACAAAAGGACCATCAAGATGATTTGTGAAAATTCAACCAAAAAATAAAATAAAATAAAATAAATTTCCTGGTACCTGTGGTCATGAGTGCAGATTTGATTGCTGCAGGAGACCAATGTGGGTGAGCAGCCTTAACATAAGCTGCAGATCCACTAACATGTGGGCAAGACATAGATGTGCCTGAGTCTATGTAGAACTTTGATCTTCTTTTATCCTTTTTGTTAATTGATGGGGATGCAATTGGACTCCAAGCAGCTAGTATATTAATTCCGGGTGCACTGAGATCCGGCTGATCAATTTTATGAAACAGTTTGATAATTAAAAAAATACTACTATGCTTTCATTATTAGTGAAACAATAAAACTACTCTTAACATGAGAAGAAGGGAGTTATATACAGTATATAATATACCTTGAGAATGTCTGGACTGATTGGATTGGGACCTCTGGATGAAAAAATAGCTGCATAAGGTGCCATGGTATCTTTCCAAACTTCACTAGCAAGAATAGTTGCCGTTGGATTCCTGAGAATACACTTTATCAGGTCACTGTTGGTATCTTCTCATAAATATATTGTATATATTACTGTCGTTGTTATTATAGTATAGATTAGTTTTCTACTTTATTAGACAATCATCAAGATAGAGAAGGTTGGGAAATGGATTTGGTGGCTTTACTGGGATGATCTTATGTACTCCAGTACTATGCCAATGTCTTCCCTACTGATCAGTGTTGATGGTAATGCAACAGGGAAAGCAAGTTCAGCTAGAGTTCGACTAGGCATGATAGCACCAATTCCACCAGCCATGATTATACCGGAGCCATCTGAGCGGGACTCACAGAGAACGAGCTTTCCTTTAACTTTGTTTGAATCTAAATTTCCGGGGAAACAGTCTCTTGAAGTCAAGGAGATAGCATTAGCAGAAACATTTGCAGCATCTCCTCCCCAAATCAGAGGGAATGAGGCTCCCTCAAGGTCAAAATTGTTGATAATATGTCCCTAAGATTCATCAAATTTAGATGAAAAGAGATTAAGAAGATTACAAGACAAAAAAATAAGTAATGGCAATAGAAACTTGCTCACAGTGAAAGTCTTCCCATTTCCCAGAACCAATTGGGACACAAATTTCCTGTCCATACTGGTAGCTGCCACTGTCAATAACCATGGTGCACCATTACTCACAACGCCCCGTTCTGGTCCATTATTTCCTCCTGAAACCGTAGTGAGTATCCCTTCCTTCATTGCATGAAAAGATCCAATAGCTATTGGTTCTTCCCAGTACTGTTGTGCAGAAGACAAGCCAATAGAAGCTGAAATGATATCGACTCCATCAGCAATTGCATCATCAAAAGCGGCAAGTATATCTGCAGAATTGCAACCATAAGACCAACAAACTTTGTAGACAGCAATTCTTGCATTTGGATCTCCACCCCTTGCAATCCCTTTAGCTATACCAAAGTAATTGGCTCCTTCCACCTTTCTTCCAGCCGCAGTTGATGCTGTGTGAGTCCCATGACCTTGTGAGTCTCTTGGTGATCTTATGTCTGTCACGTTATAGTAATGCATGCTGTTGTAGTATCGCCCACCAATGATCTTGCTGTCAAAATTTACATTTGTCTTTTCTAAGTAGTCCCTCAAAGTGTCAAACAATATCAAACTAGTACAAATAAATGACTCGATAGATAGAAGTGCTCACTTGTTGCAGGTGAAGTTCTCCTTGCTTTGGCAAATTCCTCTCCATTTTTTAGGTGGGGGTCTGAATCCTTCATCATTGAAGCTTTCTGATTCAGGCCAGATTCCTACCAAATATGCAAAACCGCAACAGTAAGTACTATTCCTTTTGATGTAACAAGTCACAAAACATGATAAAGTTTCATAATCTCCTAACCTGAATCTAGTACACCAATAATTACATTTCCTCCCTTAGGAGTTTGAACGTGGGATTCAGAGAATCCTATGAAATCCCATGATCTTGTTGTATGAAGCTGTAGAAGAGTGTTAGGGATAACAGAGACCACTCCATCCATATCTGGAAACACAAAATCAATTCTAATCAAAAGGGGTATTGTTACACAACATCACAAAATTCAATCCTTAATAGCTTTGGGTAGGACTAAAAGAGTAAGTCACACCTGCTATTCTTATCACTTCTTGGTCAGAGAGCTTTGCTGCAAATCCGTTAAAACTCCTTCCATAACTATAGATCAATGAATCCTTTGCAGCAATAGCACTAAAAGGAAAACAAAGTGTTAAGAAAATAGCCGATGCATAGTAATCCCAATAATTCAAAAGAAAAACGATGTATTAATTACTAACTAATAATAGTTTATAAGTGTTTACAAACCTTCCAAGAACATTTTCTAGCATAGAGTGATGCATTGAAGCTACAAACACATTTGTCTTTGGTTTATCTCCCATATATACAATATGGACCTGCATTTCAAACTCAAAACTCATTAACAAAATCCAAAATTGGTCTATTTTGCAGAATCATAATTGGTTTTTTTTTCCTTTCTTATTTCTGGATTACTTTTACCTTCCTTTGATGGCCAACGCAATACAAGAAAAAAGTTGAAGAGAGCAAAAGGTGGAAAAGGATTAGAAGCTGTGTCCAGGCCATTTTTTCCTTTGATTTTTTTAGGAAGGTGAAGTGAGTTATTAATAAGAGCTGATCATTCAGAAATTAATTTATGATAAATAATAAATTAATAAATGAGGCACGATCTGATATAAAGCTAAGATTAGTTATAACAGGTAATGTTGTCTTAGATTATCATTTACAGTTAATTACTTCTATAGAATCTCCCTCAAATGACATATCTAGTGCATAATATCCCTCGGTGAAGTATATTTTCTTAAGTTATACATCTTCCACTTACTTCACGTTTATAGTAACTCAAGAATTTCAAAAATGTGGCCTGAAGTTTTTTTTTTAACCACAAACAGTCTACAAAAGGTGAATAAGAACTTTGAGAGCCCAAGGGTTACTCACCCTTTATGCATATTTTAACTTTTTGTTGGCTATTGCAATGTTGGAAAGGTTTGTTGTGACCAATGGGTGCATCAAATTTTATTTTTGCTATTGTCTTATATACCTATTTTTTAACAAAATATTCATTTTTTCCTTCATATATGTTCACTTTATATCGAGTTATATCTATCTAAAATATACATAATTTTTTTAATAAATAATATTTGGTATAATTTTAACATATGACTTAAAACAATGATAAATAAATGAATCACTTTTGATTAACCACATCATCACTCAATTGTGACCACATATATCTTGATAAATAGTTGGAATATTACTCGATATATATGTAAACAAAAATTAAATATATAAAAAATTATGCTATAGAAGAATATAAGAGTAGTTTTCTCGTTATATTTTATTTTTGAATTTTCAATAATTAATTTATCATATATTTTACCTTGTTCTCTCTTTATTCTTGAGTTCATAACTTGTAATCTTAATAGTCTAAGGAAACCAAAATACACAGCTTTGTTGATAAATTAATTACTGGTTTATTTTCCTCTATCCTCTTTCGAATACACTGAAGGTCCTTTGTCATAAAGCCAATTATATTTCTTCCCCTGTTGTTACAAGCACAATTTGGTGGACAAATAATTTATTGTTATTTGGAATGATCATCAATTAGGTACTTTTGTTAACTATCATGGTGCCAGTTGAAAATTGTAATTGGTGTGAGTAAGTGAGGTATTACTATATATTAATCAAAATTATTGTTGCTTTAACAAAGTATTCAATTATTTTTTCTAAGAAAATTTATTGCATTTACCTCCTACTTCATTGGTTGAGAGTATGGCATTAGTAAATACCTTAAGAGCAATATAGAATAATAAATAAATAACTTGAAAGATGAAAAGTTACTCCTGAAAGCTCTTAAAACAATTACATCAGAATTTCCTCTCATATTCAAGTTTTATATTTTTATTTAATTAATAGATGGAAGTCTTTTCAAATAGAACATGCCTATTTCCAGACCTAAAAATACTTCTGGTAGAGCAAATTCATTAATAACAAAAGTTACATTACATTTTTGCCCTTTTTTATTAATACATTAATATACATTTTTTTCTCTTTCATTTACTGACGTCACTTTAAGTTGTAACATTTTGGTTGCTGTGGATATTAACGTGACTCTTCATTAATCAATAAAAAAACCCACTAAATTTTAATTAATTTTTTTTTGTTTTAATAACAAAAATTTCAATTAATACTTGAATAAATTTGAACTCTTTGCTGTACACTACTCTTAAGAGGAAGGTAGAAAATTTTGCATAGTCGAACAAATAATTTCTTCTCCACTGTAATCTTTATATTGCATTTTTTTTTTCAATCATTCTTTACTATCTTCTTACTAAATGAATATTAGATTCCAATAAAAATAGAAATGCAGTATTAGAATGTATTATTTCACATATTGACTTTCTTAATAAAGAGACTTTGTGTTTTTTTTTCCTCCCTACATAGAAACAGAGACTTTGTTTGAACAAAGATAACAAATTTCTAAAATATATATAGATACCTTAAGACAAATAATATGGTACCCTTGAGTATTAAGGTTGATGTTCAAAAAACCAGATATCCAGCTTTATAATCCAAACTTTTCTATCAAACAACCAATAATAAGTAACTCACATTTTTCCAAAACTCTTCTATCAAACGGTAAATTGTAATTGTTCATTAAATAACCAAACTATTAATCAAAATTGATCAAAAATAGGTTCTAAATTGCATTATGAAATAATGCAACTCCCTTCCATGCAGAAATGATTTTACCTAAAATGTCCATAAACTTAATGACTTTCATGTCCAAATATCATCAAATATGCTTTTAAAAATTCCAAAATGTTATGCTGCTTGTTCTTCTCTTGTATATCAACTATTCAAACACTGGAGTTGAAGAATAATTGCCTAATACCACCTTTGAAAAGAAAAGGAAAAAAAAAATCAATTAACAAATAAACATAATGTCACACTAATAAAATATATGTGATTAACAAAGAAAATTAAATTCAAAACATAATACTAACAAGTAAGAATAATGTAGAAAGAAGAATTTAACTTACATCAATCAATCCCATAAAATGTTTGTTGAATTATATGCAACATTCAAGTCAATTGTCTATATTATATTTCCACCACCAAATGAAATAGAACATAGCAAGTCTTTTTTATTAGCTTGGCTTCTAATTTGAGTACATGTATGGCTAGCTATTATGTTCAACAGCGCTACAAGTAGCGCTGCATTTTCTTACTTTCTCCACTATCTCAAATGTTGAAGGTGTTGAGTAAAATTTAGAATGAATAACTCTAAATTTACTAATATTAGATCCAAACAAGTAAACAAACTACTTGTATTATACTCACTATAACACTTTTCAAAAGCAACTCACAAATTGAAGAGAAATACAAACGCTCAAAGAGAAAGCTCTCAACTTACACTCAAACTAAGAATACAAAGACTTATTTTTTTTTTGATGGAATGATTAAACCAAATGCAAGGTAGGTTATTTATAGTCCTCACCATGCAATCTACACCACACAAATATAAAACTAAGAATAATCCTAGCCATACAAATCTTATCTATACACTTCTCTTTTCTACAACCTTCAACCACTTCATTTATTTCTACAACCTTCAACTACTTCATTTATTTCTCTACCTCTTCAATTATTATTTTGGTGTTGATTTTCAACATGACCCCTTAACACCAACTCTCACTATTTTTACTATGTCAAGCTGATGACGAAACATTTCAAACTTGCCAATGCTTACGCTTTTTGTGAACAAGTCTGCAACTTGATTATCTGTCTTGATTTGCCTCATTTCATTCTTCTTGCAGAACCTTTTCTCTGATAAAGTGATAGTGTATTTCAACATGCTTAGTTCTTGCATGAAAGACCGGATTCTCTGCCAAACGAATTGCTGATTGATTGTCACAATACAATGGTACTGCATAATCTACTGATTGATGTAGATTATTCATTAGTCAGATCAACCATGTACATTCTTGAGCCGCCATTGCCACCGCCGATACTCACTTCAGTGGTTGATAATGATGCTGTTGGTTGTCTTTTGCTACACTAAGAAATTGTTCGATAACCCTGCTTAAACACATACCCAGTTGTTGATCTCCTGGTGTCATGATCTCCTGCATAGTCTGCATCGCAGTAACCAACTAACTTGTTGTCTCCACCTTTCTTGTACAAAAGACCATAGTCAATTGTACTCTTCACATATCTCAATATTCGTCGAACTGCTTCCAAATGTGGCTTCTTTGGATTTTGCATGTACCGACTCATTACACTAACTGCATAAGAAATGTCAGGCCGAGTTAAGGTTAAGTAGATCAGACTGCCTACCAATTTTTGATACATTGTCGCATCTTCCAAATCTTTTCCTTCATGTGCACACATGTTGGCATTTGGCTCCATCAGCGTCGAAATTGGTTTGCATTCAAGCATTCCGAACCGTTTTATCAAATCTTTAGAATATTTTTGCTGACAAAGAAATATTCCTTCTTGTGTGCGATCAACCTCTAAACCAAGGAAGTGCTTGAGTTGGCCAAGTTCTTTCATCTGGAAACGGACTGACAAATTCTCCTTTGTCCGAAGAATTTCTGCCTCATTATCACCAGTTATGATTAAGTCATCCACATATATTAGCACAATAGCTAGCTTTCCTTCATTGGCTTTAACAAATAAGCTGGAATCTGTAGGTGTTACTGAATACCCACTTTGTGTTAGAAATTCAGCAATCTTACCATACCATGCCCTGGGTGCTTGTTTTAATCCGTAGAGTGCCTTCCACAGCTTACACACATATTCAGGATGATCTTGGCTCTGAAAACCCATTGGTTGGATCATGTAGATCTCCCGATCAAACTCTCCATGAAGAAAAGCATTCTTCACATCCATCTGCCACAGCTTCCAATCTTTGTTTGCTGCAAGTGCAAGTAGGACTCGAACAGTTGTAAGTTTCACCACTGGACTAAACGTTTCATCATAGTCTAGTCCATACTGTTGAGAGAAACCACAAGTTACCAATCGTGCCTTGTATCTCTCGATTGACCCATCTGGTCTACGCTTTATCTTGTAAACCCATTTGCAGGATATGGGTTTCACATCTCTTGGCTTTCGCACCAAATTCCAAGTTTGATTTTGCTGAAGTGCATCAATCTTTTCTCTCATAGCTGTCATCCACTCAGATCTTTACGATGCTTCTTCAAACGTCTTAGGTTCTATTGCTTCTTCAATTATGGCTGCATTGGCATATTTGGGATTTGGCCTTCGTGTTCTTGTTGACCTACGTAGTTGAGATTGTGGAGTTGATTCTTCTATTTCACTAGGCCCACCTTCTTCATTTAGTTGTTGATATATGCTAGTTTGCCAAGGATTTTGAGCTATTCTTTGTTCGGCGCCATTATCGTCTGGATCTCTGGATTCATCTAAACTTGGTTGGAATTGAATAGTATGCTCCTCCGTCTTTTGTTGCAGCTTATCTCCAAATTCTCTTGAGTTTGGCAATGCTTCCTTCTCTGAGGACCACCAAGAAAATGCTTCATCGAACACCACATCTCGTGAAGTGTAGCATCTTCCACTCGTTGGATCACAACATTTCCACCATTTTCTTTGGCTATCGTATCCCACAAAGATACATCTAATAGCTTTCTTGTCAAATTTGCTCTGTAAATGATCAGGAACAAATACATAACACACACAGCCAAATACTCAAAAATAGCTAACTGTAGGTTTCATGTTCCATAGTTTCTCAAAGGGTGAAACAAATTCTAACCTTGGTTGAGGAAGTCTATTGATCACAAAGGCTGCATTCCTCGTCGCTTCAGCCCAAAACCTCCCAGGTACATTCTTTTCATGTAGCATACTTCGACAAATTTCTGCAAGATGTCGATTCTTTCTCTCTGCTACACCATTTTGCTGTGGCGTGTTGGCACAAGTGTATTGATGACGTATACGACATTCCCTTAGGTATTGAGAGAACTCGCTTGAGCTATATTCTCCGCCATTGTCAGTGCGCAAGCAACAAATCTTCTTTCCAACTTCTCATTCAGTTGACTCTTTAAACATTGATAATACGTCAGATTTTTCTTTCATAAACAAAACCCACACATATCTTGAGAAGTCGTCAATGACTATCACCATATATCGCATACCGCCAATTGATGGTTGCTTAACAAGACCGAATACATCAGAGTGAACTAACTCCAATGGTTCTTTTGCTTTAAACTTCGATTCCTCATATGGCAATTGGTGAGCTTTACCATATTGGCACCCTGTACAGACCGTGTCTGTACGCACGTCTAGTTGAGGAAGCCCTTTAAGCATTGACTTCTTCACCATCATATTTAGCTTGGAATAGCTAACGTGACCTAACCGCATATGCCATAGATCTGCTGTCTCATTTCTTCTTGTCTTGTCTACATATGCAGATTCTGCTGACATCACATAGACTGATTCCAATCGTTGCCCCTCCATTGTCGGTGTTTTTGAGATTTTGAGATCACGATACACCTTTACGTCTCGGGGACCGTACAAGACATAGTGGCCTGATGATGTTAATTGAGCCACAGATAACAAATTTTTCTTCATTCTTGGGACATGATAAACATCTTGAAGTGGTACTTGGTTAGTACTATATCGAGGCGTAACTATCATCTTACTGATATAGGCTATCGGTAACCTTGAGTTGTCAGCTGTCACCACTACACGACCTCCCTTGTACTCAGTCATGCTTTCCAACTTATGTTTATCACCTGTCATATGATTTGAGCAGCCTGAATCTATGATCCAGTCATTCTTGTAGTCAATCTGTTTTGATGTTGTCACCGTAAGAGCCAATTCTTCTTCCTCTGTAGCGAATAATGCTTCGGCATCCCAACCATCTTCGCTATGCTCCTTAGAACTGGAACTAAGAATACAAAGACTTATTTGTTTTTGATGGAATGATTAAACCAAAATGCAAGATAGGCTATTTGTAGTCCTCACCATGCAATCTACACCACACAAGTATAAAACTAAGAAATAATCCTAGCCATACAAATCTTATCTACACACTTCTCTTTTCTACAACCTTCAACCACTTCATTTATTTCTACAACCTTCAACTACTTCATTTATTTCTACAACCTTCAACTACTTTATTTATTTCTACAACCTTCAACTATTTCATTTATTTCTACAACCTTCAACCATCTTATTTATTTCTCTACCTCTTCAATTATTATTTTGGTGTTGATTTTCAACATGAAGTAGTTGTGTCTTCAGATTCCCTGTCTTGTAGAATACATTGAAAAAGGGAATATCCAAACTTGGAAGAGGAGGGGATAGGGGCTTAGGAACTGTGGAAGAAGAAGCGGCAGCACAAATAAGTTGTTTCCTAGAAGAGTTTTCTTGTTCTTGTAGTTGTGAATAGGAGAAGAGGCCAATACCGATATAATCAAGACAGGTATGGTTGTTTTTCGAAAGATGGTAGTATTCATCTGCTCTAATAGTGTCAACTTGATGGGTATCAGAGAATTGTGGGAAAGCTTTGATAAACTCAATATATGATTCTTTTAGAGAAGGGAGAGGTTGTTGTGGAAAGAGGTTGAGGAAAGAGGTTGTTGTGCAACAACCGTGAGGGCATTCTTCTGAGTGCTCTTTCAAGCAAGGTGATTGCATATTTCAGTGTGTGTGATCTCTTGCTCTTATCACCAACGATTGCTTTTTTTTTATTTTTCACTTAGTATCTTCATTCCATGATCTATATAACTTCCTCTCGTTTTGATTCAACCACCTGGCTTGGTTTATTTTATGTTATATTTATGCAGTGAAAAGGGCATTGTGGGGACAATGCCTATTATTAATTGGAAAGGTCAGATTACCAAGCTGCCCTTAATATATAAATATATATATATATATATATATATATATATATATATATATATATATATATAAATATATATATATTTTTTGGAGATAACCGATCGAGTTTTACCTTGTTTTTTTTTTAAGTCTTATAGTTGACGAGGTAACCAAGCCTAATTGAGATGAAGTGAACAAGAGATTTTCAAATGTCTGATATAACCATTCATGTATGGGCTATTCATTCATCAACCAAATGGTCCCAACTCTGGCAAACTTAGGTGGTCATTGGAATTCAATGCTTACGTACTACAATTTATAGCAACCATCAACAGTGGAATATCAAAAATATGAATGGCATTTCTGTAATTATGGATTCTTTGAGGGGCAGAGTAGAGGAAAAACAAAGTGAGGAGGGAAGTGGATGACAAAAAAACGCTAAGCTACTGACCGGCATTAGCGTTGGCGCGTTGCTGGCCAAATTACTTTTAAAAAGTTACTTGAAGTTCAAGTTTGAAAATTTCGCCATGTCCTCAATTTCCTCGGTGGGTAGGAGCGGCAATTTAAGTATGTGGATACAAATTATCAGAAAATAAAAAGGAGGAAACATCTGGTCTGGTTCCAACTACGTTCATAAATTTATGCTAATCATACACTACACATTCTGTTTTACTAGTTGAATTTAAGTGTTTTTATTATATCAAAATTTTAATAATTTTTTATTTTAATTATATAAAAATTAAAATATAAATTATATTTAGAGGACATTTGCTTAATTTTAAAGCGAACATTAATGTCTGGCTTTGTAGTCAAATATCATTTACCACTATAATATAGGTGAAAGTTTCGTATTAGAAACTTTTGACGTTAAAAAAAATAACATATTAGTCTCTATGATGAAAAAAAAAACAGAAATTTTATAAGTAACATTATATAACAAAATATATTTACTTGTAATTAAGTTTTACTGTTACTTATAGATTAAGGGAAATAAAATCCATGTATGTAAAAATAAAAAGAAACAAATTATATACTTCATATTTTATATTTAATATTAATAAAATATTAGTGAAAATAAAATAAATATTTAAAGCAAATCATGTTAAGAGAATTAAATATTTCATAGTGAAAACCTACTAACACTTATGGATAAATTATTATTATCATAATTTGTTTAAATATGTTAACTTTATAAACATTATGTTAGCTTTATTTGTATAAAATAATTTAAAAAAATTCATGAAAAGAAATAAATACATATTTTTTGTCTCTTTTAATAATACATATATTGGTTTTTTAAACTCTGATCGATTAACATTATAAAATTTGATGGACTACAAGGAATGAAAATGGCATGAATTACATAAAAAATTGTCTGCTTTGTTCCATAGACTATTATTTTTTTATTATTACTTCTTTATTGCTTGACCAATATTTGAGGTTATGTTATTTAAAAAAAATTAACTTTGAAAGGTATTTTATTTATTTATTTTTTTGAAAAAAAACTCTTAATTATCACACATACCTATATAGCAAAAAAAAAATAAACTATCACACGTATCTATGTAGTAAAAAAATATCACATGTAACATTTAAAGAAAACATTTATAATGAGATGAAGTAAAGAATTATAATCATTAGGTAAACTTACAACTAAAAAATTAAGATTAAATAAAATAACATAGTTACTTATCAATAATTTATTAACTTTTTCATATTTACATATTTACTTTATATACAAAAATAATTTGCAAAGAAAATATACTTGAAATAATAAGAAATATTTTGTGCTAAAAATGAGGTAATTGATTAGTTTTACATTATTTTATTTATGTAAATTAGAATTACAAATAAGAACACTTATATGGTTAATATGTTAACAAAATAATAATCAAATTATTAAAAAAATATTAAAAATAAATTACATAGAATACTAAAAATAATAAAAATTATAGTATTTTTAAAAGTATTCTTTCAACAAAATGCATCCAAAGAGGAACAAAATAAAAATAAGAATAATAAAATACAAAAATAAAATATATAACATAAAGAAAAACTTAGAAAAGATAACGCATTCTCGTAAATATTAGAATTTTTTTTAGATAAATAAAAAAACTCAATTTTATTTACTAATAAAAGTAATTATTTATCTTAATATTTAAAGTAATTAATATAAATTATCCATGATTTATCATGAGTGAAAACTACTTTTTTCAATAATAAGATGTAGTATATATGTTTCTTTTTTTAAATTTTTTTTATGATAATTATGTATTTAAAAAATAAAAAATTATATATTGTGATGACTATATATTAGTAAAAAATTAGATATGATCTTCTCCTACTTAATTTTTTACATAAAGTGATAAAAATATCCTTAATATCATTGATTAATTGTGATTTAATTTTGACTAAATATTTATCAATTTGATTGACCATAATTATACGGCTATCCAACTGGGTGGAGTTTGGTTGTCTGGTAACCCCACTTGTTAGAGCCGAGTTAGAGACATGTGTAACTAAACTAATCATTTTTTCAACTAATTGAAGTTTGATTGACAAGTAACCTTACTCGCAGGACCTAAGTTGGACACATATTCAACTAAATTAGACAGTTATCTAACTAGTTGGATTTTAATCGAATGATGATCCTATTCGTCGAAATTGAAGTGAACATATATCTAACAAAATGAACAATAATCCAACTAGACGTAGTTTGAACGGCTAGTGATCCTACTTGTGAGAACAAAGTTGAACACATATCCAACTAAACTGAATAGTTATCTAATTAGTCAAATTTTGATTAGTTGTTGATCTTAGTCACTAAAGCCAAATTAAACACATGAAAAATTAATAGAATTTTAATCGATATATGACCCTAATTGTCAGAGTTAAATTGGACATATATTCAACTAAACTAAATAGTTATCCAACTTGTCATATTTTAATCAATCAGTGATCTCATTCGATGGAGCCAAACTGAACACATATCAAACTTATTATAATTGACTAAGGGTCTAATTAACTGGACTTTAATAGATCAAAAATCCTACTAGATAGGATCAATGATTAACAAGAAACTAGAGATAATTTGAAATATTAAAGAAAAATAAATAATAAAATATCTCAAAATTGAACAAATTTCTCAACTCGTCCTATATAAATATGCTTTGAAATTATAAATTTGTAAAGATTATTAGTCCAACTTGATTCATATATTTTTCAAGGAGATTTCACTACAAATAAATTGATTGATTAGTAGAGATAAGATAAGCGATTTATCAGAAAAAATAAATCATTATTTAGATTTTGAAAGCAAAACTTAGAAAATAAAGGAAAATATCAGTGCATTTATTCGTTACCTTTGTGTTCAAACAAGTGTTATTGATGTCTTTCTTTGAAAAAGGTCAGATATCATTATTTTCATAAATCTACCACCTAGTTTTAAAATGCTTTATTTTAAAGATCATATGTTTAGTTTGATAATTTTTCGACTATGTTGTGTAAAATTAGACAAGTGAATTTAATTTGAAGGTTCTTAGTTTTTAGTTGAACACATATCTAACTCAATAGTATTTATATGTTAAATTGTGTGTCCATTATGGTGGGATAGTAGTTGATCAATTTAAGTTTTCTTAATTAGTCATTTTTCTACCTAAAATGATTTGCATGTGTAAAATTATTCTTATATACATTTAATTGGTTATCACGATAAAGCATAATTCATGATCATGAATAGATTCAATTTATGTTAATATTCATTTGGATAACTGATTACATATATATTCTCTACATTTATTTATATATTTGATTGGACAATTATATAACCTTATTATATAAAATTGAACACATATCATCAAAATAAGGTCTTTAATATTTAATTAGACATATATCTAATTCTATTATGTCCAGTTAAACATAGAATAAAAAATCTAATACAGCAAGTATTTACATATAATAGCAAATAAAATAAAATAACATATTTAGTAATTAAAATGCATAGTTTAAAAAAATAAAAACATATATTAAAAAGAATAAAATTAATAACCCTAGATCTAGTCGGGTTAGTGTTTAGAAATTATGGTTTAATAACCAATAAAGTAATATTATTGTTAATTTAATATATTTTTTCTTGCTTGAAATATGTATTTTAATTACTCATATTTTATTTTTGTCAATTTTACTCTCCGATATAAATAAAACTTATATTAATCCCAAACTTGTTAGACATGTATCAAATTATGTTGTGTCCAATTGAACATAAGTAGAACTATGTCTTAATTATGATGATATAATAATCCAACTAATTAATCATTTTGGCAATTCAATTGTTGTAATAAAAAAATAAAAGGGTTCAACGTAGCCTATTTTTCTAAAAAACAGTCAATATATAAAAAAAAATTGAATGATATAAGATAAAATTGTAAGAGTCATATTTAATTAATTTTTATTTTAAGATAATGAGAATATATGTAATTAAAGCATAAAAATTGAACAAAATAGCAAATAACTCATTCAATATATATATATATATATATATATATAATAAGATAAATACAATTTTTTTAGAAAAAAATTACCAAGTCTTAATCCTAAAATCATCAAAAAAATGACTCCAGGGTAAAACTTTTTAATTATTTTTTACATTAGTATTCACACTCTGCTGAAGGCCATGGTGGGACAATTTAGCGATTAAATAAACATAGTATATTGATTTCCCTCTTCTTTTTTCCTTTCTTTGTTTCAACCTAAAAAACTATACAATTAATATTTGATAATATTTGAAAATGAGAGTTGTAAGTGTTGGTAGCTCAATGACACCAAAATTTTATTATCAGATATATAAACGTGAGATTAGAGATCTGATATTGTATAATATTATTTCAAAAAAATTATGAAAAAGAATTTCTTGTTTCATTTTAATTGTTACGGAAAAAGAAACAAAGAAAATAATTCAAAATTTAAAACTTAGGGTTCTGCCAGCCTCTGAGTTTGTTTTGGACATGGGCAACGTCCGGTTATGGTTTTACTGTTTTACAAATGCATGTGACGTTAACTATGTGTAAAAGCACAATTAACTCTTGAAATCATTTAAAAGCACAGTTAAGTCTGAGAGCCAAATAAATTTGGATAATAATTAATCTAAACATAGCTTTTCAAATTGAAAGGTAATTATTATGATTTAAACTTATAAAATGTAATATCACTTAATATATATATATATATATATATATGCACAATTTAAGAATAATTTAGAGGAAACTAACTGAGTTTTAGGAAACAATGACAAGTATTTAGAAGGAAAAGGTGTCTGATTCGATTTGAATGTTCTGTTTGACACTTGAAAAAGGAGACATTAGACGATCGATGAATGCGGCTACTGGACTAAGGCCCAATTAATTAATAAAAAAGAAAATCAAGGAATCAATAAATCTGTCTTTCCTCAATAATTAAATATAGAGTTAAACAAAGAGAATCCAATTTTCATATCTCAAATGTTTACTTCTTTTTTTCCCCACCGTAAATATTAGCTTCTTATTCTTTTTTAAGTAAACGTCAGATATTGATTAAAGCAAAATTAGTGTTTGTTTTAAGTAATTTTTTAAGTTAGTAGTACCTGCACGCATCGTTGTGATGAGTTAAATTCATTCAATTGATTTAAGGCTAATATAATGGTATTATTAGTTAAAAAAAAAACTCTGTTAATCTAATCTATGAGTTTATTAGCAACCGATTTAGTTATTTAAATGATAGTATTTTTATAATTACTATAAATAATGACATTAAGGAAATAATTATTTATATAATAATATTTATATGTTTTTTTATTTAAAAAAAACAACTAAGGATAATATTTATACTAACCGTTTGAATATCTTAACCGATATGTTGTCTAATCCACACAACTTGAGATGGAATACGAAGCATCTCGAATGTCCTACTTATAGATTAACCTAAACCCAATGGTCAGTCTGATCTAAACCGAGCTCAGTGATTAGCTCGAGTTGGATCGACCTCAACTCATGTAATATTATATACGTATATTCATTATATGATTGATACCTATATATGTAATATTATATAAATAGATAAACATTTTATAAGATTTACATATTTAATCAATTGTCTTAATTTCTTTCTAAAATCAGGTTGAATCCTAACACTAACGTTATTGTTATTAAAAAGATTTATAAATTTTTTTTATTTTTGATTTTATTTATATATATTATCACGTTAAATAATAACTTAATTTGTTGAAAAGTTATATGAGTTGAATTTAACTTATATAAATTTAAATAAATTTAACAAATTGATTTAAACTCACCTAAATTGAGTTATTAAAATTTTTAGTATAATTATCTAGTTTCTCACCGGGAGTAAATTTTGAGAAAATATTTGGTATACTTTACAAATTTGTGAATAATAATAGAAAAAATGTTATTTTACGTTAGGTCACTAAGTCACAAAATGTATCTAATAATAAGTTTTGATATAAATTAATTATAATAATAGACCACTGCTTTCTAATGTTGGTTGCTAAAAGTAGTAGTAGGAATGTAAAAGTAAAAAAACAGAAGACATTTAAGTGGAATATAGTGTAAAAGCATAGTGACTTACCATAACATAATTATGAAAGAGTAAGATATAGAGCAGGCACAGGAATTAATTACATATAGAAATTAAGCGAAACAAGTCACAGGGCAACTCTCCTTTGGCAAGTGTTGGAGTAATTTCATCATAATTGAATCACCCATTTATACGTGCCAAGGAAGAGAAGCCCTATAACTGGTTTGCTTATAAAACCTTTTCCATTTATTCTCATAGAATTGGCTTCTGGGGTTTTGGTAAAGAAATTAAGAAGCTATGATATATATACATCTAAGTTTTTGGTAAACTGAAGGAATAAACCATCAAAGAAATGGCATATACTTGAGCATTATGCAATGGATCATAACACCTATAAAGCTAGACTCGATCGGTTCTCTCCATTACATATATTCCCTAGAAAGCAAGTTTTTTTTTTTTTTTTTTTTTGAGGAAAAAAGCAGTAGTAAATCAGGAGATTCTTCACATGCGAGTGACAGTGCCTTTGATTTGTACATGGCATATCCTGGTCTAATATTCTTTCCCTTCTAAGCTTTTAGGTATTGTTCGGCTTTCAGATTTTTAAGACTAACCAAACTGATTTGCTTTGATGAGAGACGAAAAACTAGTTAGCCATCTAGTTTTACTTTTGAGCCTAAAAAAAATTATTTTTATATTATGTATATATACCGCATTTTTGATTACTTATAAAAAAACACATACATATATATTATAAAAAAATATAAAAATTAAAAATGATACCTTCACTAAAACAAATTTATGCCATTCACTTAAACTAGCTACTTAATTAGATATTTGGATAACATTATTTTCTAAGAGTAAAATATAAATTCTTGATGTCTTGTAACATTTTATGGAATTTTTTTATTAAATAATATTTAGGATGTCAGATTTCAATCAAGGTGTTGCCTTGGTAAATGCAAAGTTTGCAAGGTAGAATCAACTTATAAAAGTTATAATAAAATAAAATATCTTAAAAGTTTAAATTATCGTGAGAATGATTAATATTATTTTTATACATTTATTATTCCTTTATAAGTAATGGTTATATACACGAAATATTTGTAATTAAAATATTTAGATTATTGGACATTGAATACAGAATCTACATCTCTTATACTAACTTATGCAAGAGGGTCAATTCCTCTACTTATAGCGAGACATGAATGTTTTGGTTCATAATTGTACGTTTAACAGGTTCACAGTCATGACTCGATAATTCAACTAAACCGTATTGTTTTTCTTCTAGGGAGAAATCTCAAAACGTGTCATGTAATTTAAAGAGTACTCACTTCTTATAAACACATCACTATTTAACTTTATAAGCAATATGTGACATATGTAGACACACTTTATCATACACTACACGTAAAAAGTTTTAAGTCCTTGTAAGAATGGAAGCCCACGTGGTCAAATAGGGTTATGATTTTGATATCATATTAAAATTTATTAAAAAATCCAACTCTCTTAAAAGTTTAAACTATTGAGAGAATGATCAATATTACTTTTAAACATTTATCATTAATATATTGACATTTATTAAATAATTCTACTTTTACGTATTGTAAATTAATTTTATAAATATTAATTTATTTTGTTGAGTAAATTGTCGACGCTCGAGTTGCTTATAGGGTGATTGGGCGTCAAAGGTTAGATTGAGCAAGAGAGGTCTAGAGATTTTGGATTTGGGCTTTTTGGCTTGGTGCTTAGTCAACCTTAAGGGAGATCGGGCAATCCTATTTTCGATTGAGGACTCTTGGATAGGAATTTGAAACTAAGATTGAAACCGGTGAAACTCATTACCATGGAGGTGAAGAAGTAGATGCTTTGTCATGAAAATTTTGGGCCTAATCACTATAAAATTGGTTTATTAATTACTTTCACTTTATGTGTTTGACTTTGCATGCAAATTCTATATTGAAAAAAGTTGAATAATAAACACCAAGACTCAACTTTATGCTCTTTACTTTATTGTTAATTGTTGATTTCTATTGCGTAGGCTTATTGGGATATTATATATTAATGTGGTTGGAGCTTGCTTGTGTTGATTGATTGAGTGTCTATTGTCATTGATTCAATATTTCATCAAAGTTATCATAACAGGTGATAAAAATTAATGAGATGAAAAAAATTTGATAAGCTTAAGATGAATTGAATACATAAGTTTGCATATTGGACAATTAAGTTTTGTATGCAAGAATTTGGTTCATTTTAAGTGTGACACATGAGTCTACTTGTTCATACTTGGAAACGATTTTACAAATCTTTAGGTCATTGTCATGAAATTTGTAACATGTAATATAATATGACAATAAATTATTACTAGATTATCTTAATCATTGTCTTTTATATGTTGATTAAATTATTTATTAATAACGGGTCTTCTTTTGATATCTCATATATTCATATTGATTTGTGAATAGTTAATATCGTAGGGTTCTTATCACTTGTTTCGTTGCTTACATGTGTAATGTTTTCTTAAATCATTTTAAACATTAGAGTTTAGAGATCTACGTTTTATACTTGTAATTTGTTTGTAATTATGGTGATTTTGATTCCTTTGTTGAAGACCGATACTATCGATATCTTGTGATACTAATGTTCATGAAAAATCTTTTGGAGAATATTACCTATAGTAAATATTTGTTATTCATCATTTAGAATAAGCAATAATAAACTGAACGAAAGAGAACACATCAACTGAATTCAAAATCTTGATCTTTATGTAATCTCAATAAGTAGTACTAGAGTCAATGTTACAATAATATCCCCTAATACTAATGAATCACTGCAGTCAATTAAGACTCGTAATCTCGTAAAATCAATACAGTTCATAAGAAATCTACACCCTGTAATTTATCTTATATGTCTTGATTTTGATAATCTTTAAATGATCCATCCCTCTTCTTTTCCAGCCTATATAACAAAAGGCTTTGTATTAGTTATTTTGAGAGTAATCTGTACATTAAGTTTCAAGTAATGAATATTAAATCCAAAAATGTGAATATATACGGGCATAAATATATACAATTGAGTAATGATACATGATATTAATGGAGATCATCCACACTTATGTGCACCGTTAAGATGTGGAATGAGTTTAATACAATAAAGAGACAAAATTTACTAAATTTTGACATATAAGTGGTGTTGTGTAGTATAATCAGGACAAAAGATATTTTCAATTACTGTTACAACAACAATTGACTTTTTGGAATTAATAAGTTGTCTTATAAACTGTGATAAAAAAAATTAACAAATTAAGTAGTTAGTAGTAGTAAACTTTCTACCTTACCATAATAATTAAGATTGTAATGAAGAGATGTTTCCGCATGAATAAAGATGATATTAATTTTTAAGCTAAAGCAGTTGCAGGGCAACTCTCCTTTGGCAAGTCAAGGAAATTTAAATCAGATGATTTAATGACTAATTAATGCTTGCCAAGTAAGAGTAGCCCTATAACTGTATTGCTTATTCAACAACTACAACCTTCTTCTTCTTCTTCTTCTTCTTCTTCTTCTTATCACAGCTTGGGGAAATTGAATAAATTTATAGTTGCTTCATTTTGAGAGAGGAGTGGCATATCCTCTTTAAGACTTTAGTGGTTTATAGTTTATGCTGTGGATATCCGCCAACAAACAGCTTTTGCATACCCAAGTCAATTTAGAATTAATGCTCTCCATTTTGAGATTCTCCACTCTATTTGCCTATGCTTTGGAGGTACAAGTAGAAAGGTAGATGCCTCTCTCTGTATATAAGGTTGCCGCGTAACAACCTATCCGTACTCTTCTTTCCGTTTCTTCTGCTTAATTTTGTTTGTTCTATGGTCCCTTTCTCTATTTTTTTTTTTTTTTGTAAACTATCTTGTATAATCTCAAGTATTATTTAATATCTCTCCTAAATTTTTGTTATAATATTATTTCATTTTATTTTAATAATATTTAATCTTAATTCATCTCATTTAAATTTTAGTTTTAATGTGTTTAATTTTAAATATATGTGATATTTTTTTTAATTAAATTTAAATTATAAATAATCGTGTATAATATTTTATATTCATTTTATATTATTACTTGTATCATTTTGGTTCATTATAGACAATTAATATATTTTAATAATTTTTTTTATTACAATCTAATCTAATTAAAAATAAAATAAAATAAATTTTAAAAGTTAATAAATTGTATAAGATAATCTGACGAAGTCTATTATGGATGCAATGATCTTAACTTTTGTGGTCTATGTTCCCATTATTTTATTAAAAAATATTATTTATTTTAAATTTAAGATAAAATTTCAAAATATTATTAGCATATATTTAAATTCACTAAATTATATTAAATGGTAAATTATCACGTTGTTAAAATAATAATATATTTAAAATATATAATCGTGTTAATTTTATTCATCACTCATCGTTAATTCCACATTTATTATACGTATTGATAAGATAAGACAATTTTAAGATGTTTTGGTTTTTAAGCCATAAATGATTGCAATTGTATCTTCTCGTGGAAGCTTAGGTTTTGTTTATTTAATTTTGTGTATATTTATGTTATTTTTAACCCTATCAAATGATTTAAATTCACAATTTTTTTAAAATTATCAAAAATTAAAATAGACAGAATAATTAACAATTATTTTTGAAAAAAATAATAATTATATGTAATTGTTTTGCATATTATTGTACAAATTTTTACGGTCTTAAATATAAAATTAAAACAATATTTTTAAATATATAGTATGAAATTATAACACTTATAAACTACAATCAAATTGAAATATTTTTAAGTTATAATTGACTCATCTTTACTCTCATTACATCCCTTTTGTGTGTATGTTCGTGGTTCATTCAAAAAGAAAATAGAATTGAAAGGATTTCCTAGGGGGAAAAAAGCGTTAAACTTTTGTATCTCCGCATAACAAATGGAGATATGATTAATGCCACATAACTCAAATGAAATCTGGTTGTGTTAAGATGGACATTGAGTGCGGATAAAATCATTTTCATCCCGGTAAAGTGTCGATTGGAACTATATATAGTATATTGGAACTTTACATTTTTTCTAGTATTTTGATAAAAGCTCCGATCAAAGAATAAGCCACATACTTAATCCATATCCACCGGCTGCTTCTACATGGCTATAATATTTTTTTTTATGCACACAAGTCGAAGAATGAGGAATGACTTGTGAGGAACTCTAGATTGATGTAATTGCTATTTATAATAAAGAATAAAATAGATAAAAATATGGGTAATAATTAAAAGATATATTTTAAATATAAAAATATTATATTTATCAATACCTAAATTTTAAGTTATAAATCATAAATATTAAACCCTAAATACTATATTATAAATACTAAATTTTAAATCATAAAATTAAACCGATTAAATTTAAGATTATTTTAATATTTTTAATATATATATATATATATATATATTAATTATTAAATATGTTATTTTTTTATTAAATACATGATTAAATAATTATTATATTAATTCTTTTATTCGACCATGGTGAGACAATGAAAAGAACCTCCATTGGGTTATCAACCATCTTTCGTCCACCAATGGGCTGGTCTAATACCATCTTTATTCTATGGGCCTCATGATGTTTGATCCGGCCCAATTTTACTGCAGCATAGTTAGTTTTAAATGCTTTAATTTAATTATTACGTATGAATTTTCCATAACAAGATTTGATAATTACTAAATATTTGCAGATTGAAGTTTCCACTTAAATACCTAGAATATTGTTATAAAATTACACCCATAAAACTTCATTTTGAATTAAAAAAAATGTATAAATTAATATTACAGAGTATTATTTTTATTTTCTTAATATAATTATATAGAAAGCCATACTGTACAGTATCTACATTTTACATATTATACGAAATGATCTGCTTGGCAAAACTACTCCAAATTAAGAAGATAAATACAAAGACAAAGAGAAGATAAATACAAAGACAAAGAGATCGACTACTATCTTTTAATGGGATCGTACAGAGAAACTTAATAAATTAGAAGAAGAAAAATTAGCGACAATAATAATCTCGATGTGTCACCTGGCATATCATTAATTAGAAGAAATATTAGGAATAATCTTGATGAGCAAACCAGGGAAAACATCATCTGGATCATGGATATGCGGGTTCCGCTCCACTATAAAAGGGTCACCACACTTGTCACTAATGGTATGAAGGGTCTCACCCTCTTCTACCATGTAAATTTCATCACAGTTGGATCTGTACTTCAAAAGATGGCTTCCTCTAACAGTAGAGTGCTCAACGACGTCGTCATGATGATGAGCAACATAAATCTCTTTTATGGAAGCTATCAAGATCAAGGCCAAGACTAGTACGGCAGAGTACCATGAGTCTGCATCAGCACCTATTGTACCTGCCGATGATGCTCTTATCCTTATGCTTTTGACGGTTATTATTGGATAAGAAATCATACTTTAGTTTTAATTTGAAGCTAAATAAATAGAAGGCCAGAATTGAATTTATAATAGTTTGATAATCTGAATTGGAGTATATAGAGATTTGATATTTGTATTGTACGGAGAATTTTTTTTTTTTTTTTTTTTTTTTTAAAAGAAGGTATTATTTAAACAATTTATATACACATAAAGAGGAAGTGTCTTTGACCGTTTTCGTTGGGAGGTTCAGTTGGGGCCGGCTACTAATGTATTTGGTAAAATTACTGAAAGGGACTTAATCAGTTATGTTTGAAAAGTAAATGATCGACTGTTTTTTTTTTTTTTTGTATAAATAAAATTTAATAGGTGGTTTTATTGTTAGAGTAGATGTTGTTATTGTTACAATATTATTTTTCACTTTTAAAAATCTTAAAGTATTAAATTACTATAATATTTAACACGTTTTATATTCCGAAAATATCAACTTTCAAATGGTTAAAATATATATGTACAATAATGATATAAAAAATTAATTACTGGTAATTTAGTTGTTGATCGTTGGGGTATATATATGTGTGGCTCGTGTGGGTACGTTGATTTAGTTTCTTGGTTAGCTGCAACCTAAATATGTGACTAATCATAAATTGGGTGTGTTTGGTGAGCAACTTCTAAAATTTTTGGATATGACAAGCTCAAGTCAACTGAATGACATCTAACTCCTACTCTGCCATATATTAATTATCAATTGAGATTATAGTAAATATTAATGAAGGGTTTCTTTGGAATTTTTTAGTTTTAATATTTTGAGAATTATTATTTAAATTTTTAAAATATAAGTAAATAATCTATAATTTTGATAGAAATAACTCATGATAATACATATTCATCTCATAAACTAATTAATTATTAAATTATTATCGTGATAATTTTGTCTCAAATACCTTAATACTACTCTTTAATTTACTTTTAACTAAACTACTTCTTTTTAAAATTTACTTATAAATGAAGCACATCTAAAAAACTTGTTGTTATTATAGTTTATTTATGAATATGTTTATAATATTTTGATGGGATAGTATATTTACAGAAATTAAATAAAAATTGAGTAGTATTTAATAAGATTAACAAAGTGAATTTCCACACTATATAAAATTCTGAGTGGAAATAAGGAAAAAAAAAAAGGTTAATGTATTATGATATCCGAGGAAATAAAATATATAAGAGGGCAAATATGGGATTGGTGTGTGAAAGGTAGATCAAATAGAAGGAAGTGAAGATAGTGGGGGTAAAAATGTGGGAGTGGGGAAGTGCAATTCATATCGAAATTAAAAGTTGACAAATTGCGTTGGGTCACCCGGCCCTTCTAACACTTACTATCTTTGAAAATACTAGCCATCAATCACACTCATCAACCTACTTAAACTAAATCATTTGAAGTTGGGCTGCCATTTCCCAATATGTACTGTGATACATATTTGTCTTTGTTTCTCCGACATAAATTTAAATATTTTTCATAGAATAAAAGTATTTAAAATATATATATATATGTACAATTAATTATATTTTAAAGTTATTATTATTGAATAAAATTATCATCTTATTAGGTAAATAACAATTACAATATGTCAATATCTTTACTTTTTTAATACTATTAAAAAATTAATTTTTTAACCAAGTAATTTACTTATAATGATGATAAAAATTAATAATTTTATGAATATAAAAAAAAAATTAATAATTAATTTTTACTAATATAATTCATTTCGTGTTCGCCATAAATTACCCCAGTATTTAGAAGTTATAATAACCAACTAGCTTGACTCTTTCTTTATTTTTAAACTGAACTACCTGGACGTTATTAGTTATTAATTACCGAACAAATGTTTTCTCTTGAGTTTTAAGTTCTAATAATAGTATTGGGCCAAAGCAAACCCATCTTTAGTTTTATGTTTCCTTTAGAATAAGATAATTCTAAATACATCCATAAAAATTTTCAAATACATACCTTTAAGATATATAACCCTAATAATTTCATATAATAAGAGCAAGTAAAATTGGTATTTCTCGTACTTTTGACCATGGACTCTCATGGCTTGTTCAAAGTCCTGGGATCCTCACAACTTTTTTCTCCTTTAAGTAGTAATGATATTAATAACATCTTCTTTTCTTTTCTTTTTTTGTTATTATCACAATTATTTTATTTTTGTTATAATTACAGCAAAAATATTTAAATTATTCCTTATATCTTTATAATTAATTACACTTTATTATTAATTATTATATATTATTTATCATTACTGAATTGTAACAATAACAACATCAAATGTAATTGTTGTATATAGGGACCCTCTTCTTTTTATGGAAAAAGTTAGTTTGGTCAAGTCGGTATCAGTCAAGAATACATTTACAACTAATATCCATTTTATTTCCATTTTCTCCGATGCAAATATATTAAATTTTCAAAAACACTGGTACCCATTTTACTCAAAATAAATAGAATGATTAGTCCAAAATACTTGTTCAAAAGGAATTTTGATGACATGCCTGGCTTTGGTGCAACTACATACTGTTTCTTGAGTGTCAATCAAAGACCAATTATTCTAAATTCACAACCAAAACTCGTCAAAGAATTATTAATTATCATCGTAAACTGAGAATCTAAATTCAAGATTTTATTTTGTTGCTACAAACGAGAGGAGCACAATAAATTTTGTAGTCATGCTAGAACTCACGTTTGCAATTATAACTTCATTTAGTTAGGTCATTTTCGCTTAATAAATGAAAGTCCCATAATTTAATACTTTTTGGATATAGTGAACCAAGTTATCCACTATGAGAGCACTTTATTAGATGAAGTATTGAACAGAGATGCACAAAACCATAAGTACTTCTCTCAAGAGAAATGCCCACGATTAGGGATATTTTGCTCAAGCAAAATACCTATAGATATTACTCTCAAACAAGATACCCACGATCACTTGTACTAATTGAAAAGCAGGTTTCAAGTGACCTTAACAAGGGACATAATAATAACCTAGGTATTCTAGAGATATCCATGCATAACCCTATCTTAAGACATTGTACTTGTTTTTACATCAGAAGTAATCAGAGGTGATCGCACCATTCAAGTAGCAATACATATAAATGTGAATTAGATGAAAAACCGTGATCTATTTTGCAGAAGAAATCTAAAATAAATTGGACTCCTGAAGTTCATCTTTCCATATCCATTTGTAAATAGGAGGAAGTACAATTTTCATCCCGGCACATACACGACTTTCAGTTTTACATTTTTATTCTGCAGTAAGGAGAAGCATTGAAAATACTGCTAGTTTATCACCTTAATCAACGCCCACTATTTCAACCAAGTGTAGAAAATCTGCAAGCCTTCTTACTTACTTCCTTAAGATGAATCAATAATAATAACAATAATAATAATCCATTGTCTAGAGATTAAACATCACTTTAATGGCATTGCCACCACGAGCACTCGTATCAAAAGCCTCTTCTATCTCCTTCTGCGAGAACCCAAATCTGTGCGTTATCAATGGCTTTACATCTATCTTGCCAGTCCTCAACAATTCAATGCAGAGTGGCCATGTGTTTCTATATCTAAATATGCCTATTATATCCACCTCCCTGTGTTACAAATCCCACTACATATAAGTCACTGCATATATAATAATATATAATTATTTCTTCTCTGAATCATGTTGTTAGTTTATAATCAATCTAAATAAATTACCTTGCTGCAGCCAGAGTTAGAGGAACATTCATTTGACTCACTGCCAGTCCAATAAGGCAAACTTTCCCACCAGAGCGAGTAGCATTCAGAGCAGTTGACATGGTTTTGTCAAGACCAACACAATCAAAGGTCACATCAATGTCAGAGCCCATTGCATTTTGTATCTCTACCACTTCGTTTCCTACATCCTGTTGAAGGCATACAATTTCAACCATATGATTGACTAGTTGTAACAGCTTGAAACTAAAACTACTCTTGAGTAATTAAGTGGATAGTCTTTATGGCCAAAGGGGGAAAAGAAATCAAAGAACCTGAGTGGTTTTGGAGATTAAAACAGTCATATCTGCACCAAGTTGTTTAGCTATTGATAATCTGCAATCATCAATGTCAACTATGACAATTCTAGGAGCTCCAAATGCTCGAGCTGCCAAGAGAGTAACAAGGCCTATAGGTCCAGCCCCCATTATCACCACATTGGTCTCAGGACTTATATTTGCTCGACGACAAGCATGGACACCTACGCTGAGAGGTTCACACATTGCCCCTTCCTCCAAGCTCACACCATCCGGTAGCTTAAAACATAAATAAGCAGGATGCACTACCTGCCAGAAAAATCTCAAACATCATAAGCTTGTTTATAAAAATGGGTAGAATAACACTTTCGACACTTTACTTTCACAAATTAGAAACATAAGTCATCTTTCTTAAAATTGATGCACTTTAATCACCTTTATTTACTGTCACATTTTTGGACACTTAAGTCATATCTTGATAGCTTTTATGTTTTTGTATTATTTTTTTGGGGGCAAAAACTTAAGTATCGTCAAATTAAATTTTGCTAGTAAGTGCCTTGAGATATTTGAAGAGTAAAATGTCTCAAAAAGTAAAAAAAAGTGAATAAAATGATCAAAATTAATTTAAAATTACTAAAGCATCAATAAATGTAATAATAAGGTAACTAAAGTACCCCATTTTAACACAAATTGATTAATGTGTTCAATTTGTGAAAATAAATTGACCTAGGTACACTTTTTCTATAAAAATGGTTTCACCTTTCAAGTATAAAGCATTTTTCTTAATTGAAGGTTAGGGCATTGTAAAAACATAATAAGTGCCTCTGGATAATTCTTGCCTAGAATGAAAGAACTTCTTTTCTTTGAAATAAAGGTTACACGCCCACATAGATGCAACAAAGACTTGTACATGAATGATGAATAAGGTCTCGTATTCATGATACTGCAGTGCCCAAAAACACATATGTCATTAGGCTACAAATCATTGTTGGTAAATAACTTAAGCACAATAAAGGACCTTGTTGGCAAGAGAACCATTGGTTGGAGGAGAACCAAAGAATTTCATTTGAGGACAAAGATTGTAGCGACCTTGTTTGCAGAGATGACAATTTCGACAACTGATTCCAGGCTCTAAAGCAACTCGATCACCCACTTTTAAAGACTGTACCTCACTGCCAATTTCCTCAATCACACCCGCACACTCATGTCCTATTACCATTGGTTTCTTAACTATGAAATTTGCACACCTCATTGTCTTGTAATTGTAATTACAAATTAGACACCCCCAGAACAAGCAGGGAGTTAGTAAACAACAGTATATGATCAAATCAGTAAATTATAAATTAAAATTTTAGAAAACGAAATATAGAGAGAAAATCTATTACCTTGAAGTGGTGAATATCACTTCCGCATATACCAAGTGCCTTTATCCGAACCTTAACATCATGAGGGCCTAAAGTAAATTCACAACAGATCTGTAAATGTTTAACATGAATCATCATAATCTATCTGTATTAAAGCTAAATTTCATCCAAAATAATTCAGACCGATAATTAGTATTAAAAAAATAATGATTAGAAGTTACCAAGTGGTGGAAGAACATAAGGTTGAATTCTAAGCTTTTGGATACCAAGAAGCCAAGCGGCCATATTTTCTTCTTCTCCATCTTTGTCTGCCATGTTTTCCAGTTCACTGCCTCCCTGCGACTTCCCTCTCTTTGTTTTAAGATGGGTTTTGATGTACGACTTCCCTCTCCAGTACCAAACAGATGTATATTATTTTTTAATTAAAATTAATTAATAATTTTGTTATT
This sequence comes from Hippophae rhamnoides, assembly GCA_033030585.1. Lineage (NCBI taxonomy): Eukaryota > Viridiplantae > Streptophyta > Magnoliopsida > Rosales > Elaeagnaceae > Hippophae > Hippophae rhamnoides. Next base: position 53,339,224 of record CM065432.1, read on the forward strand.
GTTGTAAAATATTAATTTTTTATAATAATAAAAAAATAAACACGTCCACCCTTAATATGATTAAAGTCTAAAGTTTGAATATCTATTAAAATATTAAGTTATAACTTGTATGAAAATATTAAAAATATTATGGATGAAAAGTTTTAAAAAATTTATCAAAATTTTATAAAATATTAAAATAATTAATTATTTATATTTTAAATTAATTTTTATTTAATAAATATATTTTTAAATATTTATAATAATTATATTAATCATTATTATATATTATAAAATAAATAGTTAAAAGAATTAAAATAATTAAATAGATTATATAATTATATTAATTATTATAAAAAAATAAATTTAATTATTTATTTATTTTTAAAATATAAATATTATTCTTCAATCCATCTATATAGTATAATATTAATATAAAAGAAAAATAAAAAATAAAACATATATATAATGATTATAATAATTAATAAATATCAACATATTATTCTATCTATTTTAACAATATTTTTGACAATAATATCGGTATTTTATTAAAAAATATATACTTAAATAATAATTTAAGAATAACAAAGTTAATTTAATAACATGTTTGATAATTTCGTACCAATTCAATAAAAGTATAATTTGTTAACAGCGGGCATTTTCAATTTTTCATCCTTAAATACGACGACACTGTCTTGTCGTTTCTTCGAAACCTTGTCGACTCGTTGGAAAAGAAATGAAGTGGATATAACTTTCGAATACGTAGTAAGCTACTGACTATTCATCGTGTCATATATATTCATCGTGTTCATAGGTAGATGAATCGTGAGTCTCTGTCAGTCTGTCTGCAAGAAAAACTATCACCTCCTCCTTTGTCTTTAGCCCTAATGTGGGTCCATTGTTTATTGTTTTGTAGCTCGGCAGTGCCCTGCTTAGTATTTAGTATACTTATCTGATGTCTAAATTTTAGTGGAACGGACTTATTTAATCATAATTGATAATATCAACAATATTTAATAAAAAAAATATGCTAACATAATTTATTTTTATTATTCTTATTCTTATTAGATAACTTAATATATAAAAAATATAAATAAGATATAATAAAATTATTACGACGAGGGTTTCAAAATAAACAAAACCTAAACTAAATCAGCTGAAACAAATACAAAAAATCATGACTGCATTAATATAAAAGTTTAATAACAAAATGTGAAATAATTAAATAATAATATTATATGTTTTTTTTTTCTTTTTTGGACAGACACATATTAGATATGAAGCGGTAAAAGTTATAAAATATAAAATATAATATAATACAATCCAATATATATCTCTTTACAAATAAAGTAATGTCATAGTTTACTCGTATGAAATCTATCTTATTTATTGAAATCTTTATAGACACGTAAAAAAAAGAAAAAAAATGAATATAATAATAGAATTATGCATAAATCATAGAAAAAAATTTAAATATCACTCATTACATTTTTAATAATATTAATCCTTAATATTTTTTTATAAAATAAAAAATTAATATAAACTCATTCTAGGCAAACCCTTAACTGAAGATTCTCTTCCAAACATGTATCTAAAAGTCATATTTCATAGTATTTTGTATAAAAGCGTTATCTAAATAATTATTTTATACAATGTTATTATTTTTAATACATGCAGAATGGTAATTTATATAATTAATGGATGTTTAATCAATGTATTAATAAATATATCATATTTTTGTTGAATGTTTATTTAATAAATACATTTTTTATAAATATATTTATATAATAAATATTAAAATATTCATATAATAAATACATTTTTATGAATAATTATTTTGTATAATGTAATTATTTTTATTATATTGATAGTGATAATTTATAAAGTTAATGATTACCCGTTTAATTAGTGTTCGATCAATTCACTTTTGAATATATTATATTTCTATTGAATGTGCATATATTAAATACATTTTATGAATATTTATTTTGTATAATTTAATTATTTGTATAACATTAAGAGTAACAATTCATACAATTTAATGAGTGTTCGATTAATTTACTTATAAATATATCATATTTTTGTTGAATGTTCATATAATAAATATTTTTTTATGTTGAGATAATATCATATTTTATATTAATTAAAAAAACAATTGACTAATATAAATTATTTTAAAAAAAAATAATTATTAAATTCAAGTCATGTTTATTATTCATGCAATTAAGATTATTTTTTTAGATAGTAAAAATATTAATTAAATAAATTAATATATTATTTTATTATATTTAATTATTTATTAAATAAAGTTATATAATTATTATTAATATAGTGATAAATCACTTATGTTTATGTTATAATTATTATTATTAATATCGTGATAAATTAATTATGTTTATGTTATAATTGAATTATATTACTTATAAAATAATTAATATTATATATTTATTTATAATTAAATTAACAAATTAATTAACTATTTATTTTAATAATATTTCTACAAATCACTTTATAAAAAAATTTATCATCCGTACTTCAATTATAAAAAAAGTAACTTAAATATTTATATTCAAAAATTTACTTTTTTTTAATATATTTTATAAAATAAAGAATTTAAAACAGTAACATTTATTGTTCAATAATTAATAGTTATATTTATTAAAATATTAATTAACTTTTTTTAACAAAATAATAATTATTGTATATTTATTATTAAAAATATAATAAATTATTTATTTATTTATTTTAAAAGTATTTTTTTACACCTATATATAAAATTTTAACATTAATTTTTTATCTTGTTATAATAAAAAACTTTTCTTTTCTTCTTGTATTTTTTAAAATAATAATTATCATTATTATTAATTAACTAATATAATTATATTTATTTAATTTAAATCTTAAAAATGTACTGATACAAAACTAATTCCTTTACAAATAAAGTTTTTTTGTTTTGTTTTTGGTAGACCTAGAGGGCCTCAATCAACTTTTAATTGTGTTAAAATTGGAAGATACCGGATATTTCGATAATAGAAAAATGTTTTTTTTTATCTACGTTCCAAAACGATAAAGTTTATTGACCCCAAAATTAAGTGATTCTACAAATTTTATCAACATTTAACAATTTAGTTATTATATTCAATAAAATTTTAACACGTAAATTGAGATAATTTTAAATTAATAATAAGAACATATCACCTGGAGATAGCTTCCAATAGAAAATCTCCCAAAAACAATTTTTGAATATAAATAATATGTCATTATCTATCCTATTTATTTATTTTTGTATAAAATTATTTAATTATGAAAAATGCTAACTGCAACAAATTCGGGAGATCACAAAATTTTAGGAAGCTGCGGAATTTCTTTCGATTTTTATATATTAAATTATTCATATTATTTTATTTTTAATCATTTTAAAAATATTTTTTTATTATATAAAATAATATATAGACATCTTATTTTTAACATGAAAAAAATATTTTATAAAGAAATAAAATATGTGCATGCATGATAGGTTAAAAATAAAATTTTAAATATTATGTTAATTAAAATAAAAATTTAATCGATAAAAATAAAATTCATTTAAACTCCTGTCATTATTATAGTTATTTCATGGATCAATGACGCTCTCTCATTTAAAATAATCTCAAAATTTTGTTGAATGCTATAATTATCTATTTTATTTCAGAAAATGAAAAGAAAGATAGTGTTTATCTTGTACTCAAGAAGAGCCAACCACGAGTCCACCGACTGAGGCAATATTGGCCGTCATCTTTCACAAAGTCATAACTTTTTTGAAGGCTAATAACGACTTCTTTGTATCACTCTGTTTCTATTGAACATTATAACAACTCTCTCTCTTTCTCGTAACACAAAAACACTGAGGAGATAGAAAATGGGTAAGGGTGGGATGTCCCAAGGGGGTGCTGAGGAATACAAAGATGGTGAACAAGAGAACATGGCTGTTTGGCTTCTTGGTATCAATACTCTCAAGATTCAGCCTTTCAATCTCCCACCTCTTGGTATGCCTTAACAAAACCCTTCTTTCCATTTCGATTGTTTTACAATTTGATTAGCCATTAGTGTTATTGAAATAAATATCGACTCTTTCAATCTAATTAGGAAGTCAAGATGTTAGAGTTAGGATGAAGGCTGTTGGCATATGTGGCAGTGATGTCCACTATCTCAAGGTAAAACCCTTTTCTCAACTTGTTATATTTCTATTTCTTTTGCTTTCTCTTTTTAATTTGTAAATTTCGATTATTAGAAAAAAAATCAGAACTTAGACTATCTTTATGTTAAAAAATTTGGATCAAAAAGTATAATCACAAATTCTACCTCTCAATTCTTTCTAATAAAATATCAAATAACAGATAAATAGAGAATACACAATACAAAAATTATAATGGAAACTTCAAATTGAAAAAAAACCACAACCATATAAAAATTGACTATATGAAAAATTGTTACAACCATATTCTTAATAATTTTCTCATACACCCAAAAGACAAAAACAATTACAAGTCCAAGAGAATTTTTCTATAAAATTCTCTCACTTAAGAACTTCTCATGCAAGCTTTTTTTTTTATTTTTGGGATGATTAACAATGAAAAAATGAAGCCATATTTATAGCCTTCAAGTTTCCATTTCATATGCCAAACATTTCTTCATTCAACAAAATTAGGCTACCTAATTTTCCTATTCTTTATTCAAATAAAGTTAGGCATCTTCATCTTTTACAATATGGTAAGCCACCTTCTATGAATTTTCTTCTAAATTAGGCACCTCTTATTTTGACTAACAAACCTAATATTATTTTTAATCAATTACAACAATCTCTACCTTGATTAAAAAATAAACATAATTACCACTACAACACTGTCTACTCCAACCGCCATAATTCTCTACACTGAGAATTATCATACTCCACCATAAAGAGTACACCCACTTAGAATTAATCACAAATTCTAAGAATTTCACATCGACTCATGTCGAAAAAAAAACTTGCTGAAATTTATGGTGCAATTTTCACACTTGGTTTTTCCAAGAGTTCATCAGCCATCGACATCTTTTTCACCACACACCTTGCATCTATATCAAGCCAATGCCCGTGTGCAAACTTGTGGACCTGCTACCAGTAACACACCCTCTTTCATGGCAATATTTAGAGACTAACGGTATGCCATGAGGATGTACACGCTCTTTTCAAAGAGCATTACTATAGTCTTTGAAAACAGACATACTGTTAGCATCACCGTCGGTATTTGAGCTTCTTGCCGAAGCATCTCCACAAATACCAGTAATAGGGGCTGGTTTCCCCTTTAACGCCTTGTGTAACCTGTATTGGATCAACAAATCTTTGACTTGTATTTGCCATAAGCCAAAATTAAATCTCCTATCAAATTTCTCAATGTCAATCTTGACTCCTAACATTTCTCCTTCTTTCTTTGAAACATAGCTCTGATAACAGTTGTTAGGAAATTTGGATCAAATGGTATAATAACAAATCCTCCCTCCCAAGATCCTCCCTAGCAGAATATCAAATAACAAAGAAATAGAGAATACACAACACAAAAATTATAGTGAAAACTCCAAATTGGAGAAAAACCACTTTCATTATCAAAAGACAACCAAAGAAAAATTCACTATGTGAAAAATTGTTACAACCACACTCTTAGTTTCTTTTTTCACACACCCAAAAAACAAAAACAATTACAAACCCAAGGGAATTTTCTTACAAAATTCTCTTACTCAAGAACTTTTCATGCAAGTTTTTCTCTATTTTTTGGATGATTAACAATAAAAAAATGAAGTCATATTTATAGCCTTCAAGTTCCCATTTCATATACCAAATATTTCTTCATTCAACAAAATTAAGCTACCTAATATTCCTATTCTTTATTCAAACAAGGTTAGTCACATCTATCTTTGACAATATGGTAAGCCACTTTTCATAAATTTTCTTCTAAATTAGGCATCTCTTATTTTGACTAACAAATCTAATATTATTTTTAATCAATTACAACACTTTGTAAGACATTTCTGATTTGCTAAGACCTCTTGGTTTTTCATTGTGCCCATTTGCCGCAGAAGGCCAGCTATATTTTGCAGTGTTTTCTCGAACTCAGGCACTCAGTAACTAGACAAATATAAACATAGTTTAACTAATGTTAACGATGATTTGGATATGTACTACAGACAATGAGATGTGCAGATTTTGTGGTTAAAGAGCCAATGGTAATTGGGCATGAGTGTGCTGGGATCATAGAAGAAGTTGGGAGTGAGGTTAAGTATCTTGTGCCAGGTGACCGCGTGGCACTGGAACCTGGAATCAGTTGCTGGCGATGCAACCTCTGCAAAGAAGGTAGATACAATCTCTGCCCAGAGATGAAATTCTTTGCAACTCCACCTGTTCATGGCTCTCTTGCTAATCAGGTAAATTCAATTTCTGATCTCATTTGAAACTATTTTTTACTGATTACTCGAAATTGCATATTTACCAATTAAAACCCTTTTATTTTTTAGTGATTAATCTAAAAGCAGTTTTGTTGTTTGTTTGATATTGAATAGATAGTGCATCCTGCGGATCTTTGTTTTAAACTACCAGAGAACGTGAGCTTAGAAGAAGGGGCAATGTGTGAGCCCTTAAGTGTTGGTGTGCATGCTTGTCGCCGAGCAAATATTGGTCCAGAAACTAATGTGCTGGTCATGGGAGCTGGACCTATTGGACTTGTTACATTGATGGCTGCCCGTGCTTTTGGGGCACCCAGAATTGTTATTGTGGATGTGGATGAGAGCCGTTTATCTGTTGCTAAGGAACTTGGTGCTGATGACACTGTCAAAGTTTCAACAAATATTCAGGTCACAAGGCTGTTCAAATTCTCCCTTACTATATGTATAGATAGCCGAGCAATATTGGCTTCCACATAACTTGTCTTCTCTGTTCCCTTTGACAGGATGTAGATGAAGAAGTAGTTATGATACAAAAAGCTATGGTTGGGAGAGTGGATGTGAGCTTTGATTGTGCGGGCTTTAACAAAACCATGTCAACTGCTCTGAGCGCAACTCGTGCAGGAGGCAAAGTTTGTCTTGTGGGAATGGGCCACCATGAGATGACTGTTCCACTCACTCCAGCTGCTGCCAGGTATATTTAATACTTGATTTCTATTTTTGAATGGATCTGAGGAGCTCAGTCTCACCATCGCTTTTGATGAATAATTTTAAGTGAAACCTTATTTGTTGTGTTGTTGAATTTAGGAAGCCTATAATGTAACACTTATATGGCCTAAAATAATTTTGTGGGTGTTCATGTTAAATAGGGAGGTTGACGTGATTGGCATATTCCGCTACAAAAATACATGGCCGCTTTGCCTTGAATTTCTGAGGAGTGGAAAGATTGATGTGAAGCCACTTATAACCCACCGATTTGGATTCTCTCAGAAAGACGTTGAAGAAGCTTTTGAAACCAGTGCTCGTGGTGGTAATGCTATTAAAGTTATGTTCAACCTGTAAGACTTTTGCTTTAATGAACGTTTATTTCTTTAAGAGAAAATATTTTCTTTTTGTTGAACCTTGTGAAAATGTTTAAAAATAAATAAATAATCTTGTGAGCAATTTTTTGCTTTTGACCTATTGCAGAATGTTTTTTTTTTTATTTTTGACCCCATAGTTACTTCATACTCAAATCATATCTAAATATGTATTCAAAAATAATCCTATAGTTACTCCTCATTTGAACCACCCCATTTTGAGGGAAAGAGGGACAAATTACTAATTATGCCTTACATGAGGCTTAAACCAATGACTTTTTTGGTGTTTGACACTCCCATTACCAACTCAATCGAGTGGTTGGGGGCATATTCTTTTTTAAATTAAACAATACTTTGTATTTTGAACTTATGATTTGGAATAAGAGAAAATTGAATCTCCTCCTCAAACTCACTAAATGAATAATGTATTCAAAAGTAAACTTCATTTGAACACGAGTCCAATACTTATTCTTTAAGTTGTAGCACGGTGTTTCGGACATGAAACAACAGTTTGTCCCCAAGATTATCAGAGCTTTAATGAGATTTGTAATTTTGAATGTATATACAAAAGTAAAAGTTTTTTTGAACATGTGTTCAAAACCATGAGGGGGTAAAAATGAAAGAACCCTAAATAGGGGGAAATCTCACGGCAATATTCTCTTTAAGGATTCCTTAAATGATCCCCAAGAATATGCCTGTTAGAAGAAGATAATCAGACATAACATACCAGCTTCTAATATTAATAAAGTTGAAGCAAAAAAAACTGCCAAAGTGTAACAGCTGAAACCAAACTATTATAACATACTTATTTCTTTCAAACAAGAACATGTCTTCATCTTTAAAGGTAAGCCATGCTTCTATTCCATCACCATCTTTGGTATCAATCAATAGCATAACATTCTTGAATGTGACACTACTAATACTCACCCATGATGGCTTTCCCCATCCAAAATTGGTCTTATACATTGGAAACCTACACCAGATTGTGCAATTGTATGTGTCTCTGTCCTCATTTTTAATTAAATCTCCAAACTCTACTAGTGCCCTTTTGTATCTCATTCCCATCATACCTTTTTTTATAAATCTCACTAACCTCTTCAATTCCTCTTCTCAGCTTAACTACCAATCCTTGCAGATCAATCTGAATTTGTTCCGTCTTTGCTGCAAAGAATCCCACCATATTTCCGGCTATGTTCTGCTTTATAGGCAAACAAGACATCACTAGCCTTTTACGCATATCCACAGCCTGGCAAAAAACAGATGGCCTTAGAGAACTTGAATTTGATCTTGATGCCTCCATTGCACATTTCCAAATAAGCGAGGAGACTGCTTCGACACGAGTCGGGTTAGGCACGGTTGTACTAGCTGTTCATGATTGAAGAGTGGCAATCTTTGAAGCATCAAACACGAACCTTTTTGTTGAACAATGATTGGGGAATTTGCATAATGTGGAAGCATCACCTACTTTATGTGAAATGCTTAACCCAATAGCCATTCCACCACATTCAAAAATATTGACTCTGACAAGTAACAGAGAGCCTGCTTCTTCTTCTTTGGATTCTACAGAAACTGGAAGGAGTTGTTCTACCATCTCAGTGTTTGGTTTTTCTAGTATCTTCGAAATGGGATAGTTGATTTTTGCTTGAACAAGTTGAGCACCATATTCGTAATTACAACCAACCCACAAATTATTTTTGAGTTTTCCAGCTAATGGGTAGAAGTGAGTGAGAGTTTGTGACAAAGTGTTTTTCAGATTCTTGAATCTTTCAGCTACCAAATTCTCAGAATCAGTGAGGCCTCTAGAAATGGGATAGAAGAGAATCAATGGGATGTACATATCTGCAGCATGCTGATCAAGGAGAGAGAGCTGGTAGCTTTTGACATCATCAGGGGTTGAAGATGAAGGCTTAATGTTTTCTCTTTGGATTGTCTCAACCTTTATAATTTCAGCATCCATATATTTGGACATTTTTTCAAAAGAATTTATCTTAAATTACAACCTGCAAGAAATCTGTGATTGTTCACCCACTGATATAGGTGCATCTATTTGTTCCTTTTTTTATTATTATTTAGTAGTTATATATGCATAACATATTTAATTTGTGCTTGTTTTTCACCCCCCCTCGTCATCGTCAAAGTAGTCATATAATGAAGGCTTATATATGTTCTTTCTAGACATTATAAAGACGTGAGTTCGGTCCCCACCATATGTATATAAGTGTTTAGATGGGGGAAAAAAAAATTTAATACACGATAGTTTTTACTAACAAGTCATTTGTTATAGCTTGTCAATAGAAAAATTGAAAACATCTCAGCATAGAAAAATTGGAAACCTTGCTGAAAAATGTGTGGTATTTGTTAAGTTTATATTATTTTTATTTTTATACATTTTTTTATCACTATTTTTAACTGAGACATATAAAATATCCTTATTCTATATATTTTGATCAATTTAAATAGTAATAATATCTCTAAATTATTTTAATTCATTGAGTTTATGGTTAAAATTAATTAAAATATATACTATAATTTAAATAATAATATTTTATATATTATAATTAAGAATAATGATAAAAAATATGTAAAAACAAAAATATACACCATTCAAAAATACTAATTCCTATGTTAATAGAATTTATATTAATTTTTTGGTACTTATTATTTCACAAGTTATTATTAAGTGTTACATTAAAATTATCTTAATTTTAAAAAATGTATTCACTCGTTTAAAAAATAAATTATGTGTAATAAAACAAATAGTAATTTAGTCCTTGATTTATTTTTTTTCATCTTTTTCTCTATTTCTTTTCCTCTTTACCCTTTTCATCCCTTTCTCCTTCTATATCTCGTTTATTTCCGCAAAATTCTCACTGGTTTCTTTTTCTATAAAATGCATTCATTTATTTTCCCATGTACTAAATCAGTTTTTGTTAATAAAATAATTAAAAAATAAAAAAAAAAACTATTTCTTTTCAAAAGGATGAAAAAAATATGGGAGAGAACGTGGAAGAAGAAATTTGAGAGGATTTTATAAATATAGAGACGTGAGAGAAAAAGGAAAATATAAATTACGCTTTGTTTTTTTTTCATATAATTTATTTTTTATCAAAAAGGTATATTTTTTAAAATTTAAATATTTTAAGGTACAAAAAAAAAAGGCAAATAATAAATACTAAAAAATATAAATGAGTATATGTATCAACCCTACTAAAAACTTTATTATAATTTTAAATGTACTTTGTCTTCTTAATCTTATCATTTCGGGTGCTGATATTATTAATGATTCCTAAACGTGCTTCGGGAGAAAATGAAAAACTTTCATTCTTGAATAAGATTTTTTTTTTTTTTAGTCGTCTCGATTCATTAAATATGATCATTGTAAACGAATAAAATAACAAATTTACGTTAATATCCAAACAAAAACATATTAGAAAATTGCACTAGATAAAATTTATTAAAAAAAAATGACACCTTAGATCTAAATCTAAATGAAAAAAAAAACATAAATGGTGGTTAATTTTATTTAATAATTAAAATGAAAAATAAAGAAAAACTTATCCAGAGACATGGCTAACTCAAGAAGAACAGAGAATTAAAAACTAGCTAGCTATTACGATTTATAGAGAAATATGGGAGAGTCGGTAAGTCCCAACTTCGAAATTTGAGGGAAATAGGGAAGCTTTGCAAAATATGCTGTTAGAATAAGACGATCAAAAATAACCCAGATGTCAATTTGCTCTTTATAGGCGGGATTATTGCAAAAATCTTGTTCTTGACACCGGTCAGGAATACTTCCGTTGGAAACAGGGTAGCTTGTTGGAGATCGCCCTCATTTACTTATAATTTTTTTTTTTAAAGTTGATGTACGGTAATATATATTTTTTATATTAAGAGTATTTTCTTAATTAATTTTTTATATAATAATAATTTTATTATTTACTTAATATTTTTATAATTTTTATAATAAATATCATAATAAAAAAAAACATTTTTTTCTCTTTTATTATTTACTAATAAGATAAAGTATTAAAAAAATAAAATTATTTTATTTAGAATATTAATAAAAAAATAATTTTTATCTTTATTTGATATTTTTTTACAAAAATAAATAACTAAATAGCATATTTTTTTAAGGGAATTAAATGATAATTTTGATTTAATTTAAATAATTTATATGATATTTTTTCTATTTTTTTATCTTAAATGAGCTCGAATCTGTATCCCTTCAAAGCTCATTAACAGCATATAATCGAGTTCTTTAAATGACTGTGTTCAAAGATAATATATCATTTATTTAAAGGATGATGATTGTATTTCTTTTTTTGATAGTTAAAAAGAAATGGAAATTGCCCAGACAATAAAGGGAATATATATATATATATATATATGAGAGGATAATAAAGGAGGAAAAAAGAGCCTTACAATTCCTTATTTTTTCCCTTTATTTTAAAAAGATATAATTATATTTTCGCAAATATAAGTATAAGAAATATTTTAACAACCTGTTATATATGTTGAAAACTTTATAATAATGGTGAAATATTTCAACGTCCTTCAAATTATTATTGCCTTTGTTATATTAATCTCAAACATTGAAAATTGTGTTATTAAGATAATAAATTAATTTAATATAAAATACATTAATTTAATAATTTTTATTAAAATATATAATTATTTTTTAATTAATCATTTTTTTTTCAAAAATAAAAAATTAAATAACGCCATTTATAATTACATTTTCTCTGAATCTTCCATACCAAAAAGATAAGGTGTAACTTGAAAATAAATCCCAGCCTCACATTTGGTCACGGTAGTTTCTGAATTTTTGCTATTGGTTTTTGATCGTGGTTGTGGACTTCTTCACAATTCTACTTGAGAAAAATCAAATTCTCCCATTCTTTTGATTTCCGACCAGAACCACCACCATATATGGGGTCAATCATAAACCCCTCAAAGCCTCCAATTCTTGGCAAACTCTCAGCCAAAAGATACGGATTGAGTTCGAAACCTGTAAACTTGTTCTCAGCCTCTTCTTATAATCGAAGCAAGCAAGAGCACAATTCCAGTCCCACTTGCACAGCTATTCAAACCCAAAAGCCAAAAGAAAAGGATTACACGGTCAAGTTCAGAACATTGAGCGCTTGTAAGCTTGGTATCTCCAGATATCCTGACTTCGAATACAATGCCCAGGGTGGAACAGGAATTGGGTCCGGTACAATGGTCGCAGAAGAAAGCAACGCATTAAATGATGAAATTTTGGTCTCTTTTGACCTTAAAACACTCTATATTCCACCATTAACAAGTTCAACAACTAAGCTATTGGGTTTACCATTGCCCCCTTTTTTGAAGATCGACATCATCCCAGAAATATTCCGTGGCAAAATAGATAAACAATCTGGCATGGTACTTTACGCTTATTCTTTTGTTTTATACTTCAACAAATAAAAAAAATATATATATATATATATACATACTTATGCAATGTGATTTTGTGTAGGTTGAACTTGAATTCAAGGCCAAGTTTTTGTTTTCAGTAGGGAGTATATACAGAGCTCCTCCGCTGTTGGTGGAGACAGTATTGACATCAGAGGAGTCAATTGGTAGAATAAGAAGTGGAAAAGGGAATAGATTGGACAAACGAGGAAATTGCAAACTGGTTGGGGTAGCAACTGTTGATCCTATTGATGATTTTCTCATGAATTCCTTTCTTACCCTTCCTACCGAATGCCTTGCCATTCTCAATGCCACCATCTCTTTCTAAAGCTCCAAATTAACTGTAGCATATCTAACTCCCAACGAAATTTAATAATTCAGAGTAATTTATCGCGCTATTTTGATCATATATATATATATCTTTGATGCTATCAATGAAAGCCATTACACTCGCTAAACATGGTATGATCTACCTTTTTTTCATTTTTAAATTGCTTCACATTTATTAGAAATAATATTACTATAGAATTCATATGATAATGGACATCATTACCAATTGCATTAATATTTTGTCATTCAAAAGGTTACGAGTATTATGAAATTTAACATCATACGGAAACTTCAGTCAATTGGATTAGTAATTTGAAAACTTTTTTTTTTTTAAAAAGACAACATTGTAAAAATAAACAAAGAAAATAAATAGTCAAATATATTAGAACATTAATAAAATAAATTAAAAATATAAAGGAGAGGAATGTAAAGTTTAGTTAGTTAGGTAATATATTTAGATTAGTAAAATATATTAGAACATTAATAAAAATAATTAAATTTGTAAAAACAATTCAAATCAAACCAAAAAAATTGAATTAGTTGTATTGATTTTTAATTTTTTAATTTTTTATATACATTGTAGCTAAAAATTTTTGCTCTTAAAAAATAAATTTAATTTTACAAACTTTAAACTTATAATTTATATTTATATATATAATATCATAATTATTAAAATATAAGTTAATATATTTATAAACCTTGAACTTAAGGTATATATATATTCTAATTTAAATATATCTATATATATCATGCCACAAATAAAATTATAAGAAAAAAAGAATTAAGATTATAGATAATTAAGATAATATATATTAAGTCATTGAATTTTTATATGGTACAAAAGACGATCCATCTAACAACAAATAAATAAATAAAAATTATATAATAAATTAATATACATATATTTATTGGTTTGTTTTTAATTAATTTTAAAATTTTAAAAATGAATTAACTCATGTTAAATGAATTCTTTAAAATTTAAAACTAGAATAACTTAAAATTCTTTTAAAATCAATCAAATTAGATGGAATTGGTTCAAATTGATTAGATTAGTTTAATTAAGATAATTTTTACACATTTTTAATGTAAAGGAGATATTAGAGATAAAATATAATATATTTATTAAAAACAATATTATAATAATATTTATAAAGATAATGAATTATCCCCATCATAATTTTTAAAGTTGAAAAAATAATAATTTTTATAGACTTTAAAAAATTATTAAAAATGTAACTTTTTATATACACTAATTTTTATATAATTTTTTATATACATATGCATATAATTATATATATATATATATAAATAAATAATATTAATCTATATTCAATCTTATTTAATCATATATATAATATTATAATAATTATCTTCCTATCGTTTTAAAAAAAAATCTACCGATTTTTACAAATAATAAGGATTAATTATCTAGGGTTAAAATGTTGATTCCGCCCCTTCCTCTCTTTTGGTTCTATTTCTTTCCCATTTCTCTCCCCGAGTCAAGTTCGAGCTCGATTTGGTCCCATCTCTGTTTCTTCCGCTTTAAATTCGGTGGAACACAAGTTACACAACTACAGAACTTCTCAATACACCCACTCGAACATGCATATCATCTCGTTGATTCCCAAGAAAACACGCCCCCTCCCTCTTCAGTCTCTTCTCTTTTTGACTTTCACGGCCAAGTTCCTGAAATGATGGCTCGGCTCCATTCGGTACTCTTCCTATCTGCAATCGTCTCTCTGCCACCTTCTCTTGACGCAAGTGCTGGCGATGTTGATCCAATTTACAAGTAAGCTTTTTCCTTTGTAGTTCGACTTTCTGCGTTTTATCAGATGAATTCGATGTTCTATTTTCTTGACCAGACTAGAATTTTCCGATTTACTTTAATTTAATGTTTTTTTCCTTGTGGATTTAGTTACTTAGTTTATGCACTTTTTAATTGAGAAGTTATGTTTGGTCATTCATATAATAAGGCAATATTAGTTCGATTAGCTTTGTTACTTTTTATGATTAGAAGAATCTCCAATAGGCTTCGGAGTATGGCTTTGGCATTCGTGCTATATTCTTGTTATTTATCGGCATCAATTTGATTACGGTTCTTGCTACGATGTTGCTTACCTTCATATGGTCCCCTTTTCCCCACAAATTGCTTGAGCAAAGAAAAATAGAGAGAAGATGTATTGTGATGTGATTGAAATTAACTTGTGAATGAAGCTGTTGTTTAAATTTTATTAATTGCACGGCTCCAAGATTTGGGCTTTCAATGAATATTAGTTAGAGGTATAAATTAGGATGAGATATCCCATTAACTCATGATATAATCCATTTATTTTAGGAACTTATTCCATCTTGTACCACATAATTTTTGATAGAATGAGATGAAAATGTGATGGTACTTGTTGCAATATCTCATTTGTTCCAAATGTGTTTAAATGAGATAAATAAAAATACAAAAACAATAAAAAATATTAAATATATTTATTTATAATGTAAAAATTTAAGAAAGGAAAATAATGAATATCATGTTTAATATGAGGTACATTAGAATTATAATGTAAATGGGATGATATTTAAGTGAGATGAGACAACTTTAAACTATAAGACTATCAGGGACACTAAATGAGATATGAAATGAAATGGTATAGCGCAATTTGCATATCTTATGTTATACAAGATGATATAACCTTCTAAAAATAATAATATACAGATAGAATCCTTTTGCATATTATACGATGGAGAGTTATTGTTTTTATTTTTTATTTTTTATTTTTGGCCATTGGGATAATGGTGCTAATCAATCATTCTCCCTTTCAACTTTCAAGGTTGAATCTTGATTGTTATTTGCTGTTAAGAGTAAATGTCTTACATTGATTAGATACAATGATATGATAGAGTTTATAATCATTGTGGGTATCTTAGGATTGAAGGGTCTATAGTTCTTATAGATTTTTACGTATTATTAGAACTTCAGATGATTGGGTCAAAAACTTTGGGCCTCACCTCACAAAAGTAAAAATAAAATTTGAAATTGAACAAGTGACCCAAATAGAATAAAATAAAATAGATTAAAAATACAAAGGTATGATCTTTACGAAAGACAAAAAACTACACTTTGAGGGAGGATGTTAAGAGTAAATGTCCTACATTGATTAAGTACAACAATATGGTAGAATTTATAAAGATTGTGGGTGTCTTCAACTATTGGATTAATCTTTTGGAATTAAAAAGCCTATAGTTCTTATGGACTTTTACATTTTCTTTTGAAGGAATACTTGAAAGTTAGTTATGCTTTAATCTTAGGATTGAATCTTTTCTAATAAAATGGTTAATAGTGCATTGGTGCTTATGTTAGGAACCAAGGTTAAAAAGCTACTAATTTCTTGTAATTCTTCCCATTTCATAGTTTCATGGTCACACTTTGAGGAGGATGTTAAAGGTAAATATTCCACATTGATTAAGTACAATGATATGGGAGAGTTTATAAGAACTGTGGGTGTCTTCACCTATTGGATTAATCTTTTAGGATTAAAGAGCTCATAGATATCATGGACTTGTACATTTGCTTTTGAAGGAATACTTGAAAGTTAGTTATGCTTTAATCTTAGGAGTGAATCTTTTGTAAATAAAACGGTTAATAGTGCATTAGTGCTTATGTTGGGAACCAAGGTTAAAAGCTACTAGTTTCCTGTAATTCTTCCCATTTCATAGTTTCAAGGCTGGCTCCATGTTCTTCTTCTTCTTTTTTCCCCATTCATGCATTCAAAATATTTATAAAGAAAACAAATCGATTGTTTCATGTGATACAGTATTAAGATGATCTTATGTGACCATAGTAATTCAGCAATTATTTTTGTTTTGTTTTCCCTTCGATCTGCAGGTTTCTTATTTTGTGAATTTGTGCCTTTAACTTTGGTTAAAGTCCTTACAAGTATTTTTTGGCTTTCAGGTCTTGTTTGAAGCAGTGTGAGAAGTCTGGATGTTTAGAGGATAAATGCTTTCAACACTGTAGATTTTCATCTGATGGGAAATCAATTGATGCTCCGTGGTACATGCAAGAACCACTCTATTTGTGCTGGAAACAGTGGGATTACCAGAGCAGCTTTCGGTACCACTGCATGCTTTCCAGGGAGGAAGAAAGAGAAAAACTTGGTGACAAACCGGTCACATATCATGGAAAATGGTGATTTTGGCATCTTTATGTAATTCAGGCTTTCACCAAATTTCATTATAGTGTAGTTTTCATACAACCAGTTATACATATTTACTTGCTTCTAAGTTCACATAGAATAAGCAAAGATATATATGTATGCAGGAACCAATTGCGGTTGCTCTCTCTGCTCTGAATCTTGCTATGCAATTTCATGGATGGATATCCTTTTTCATTCTTGTATACTACAAGTTGCCTTTGAAATCGACTAAGAAAACTTACTATGAATATACTGGACTATGGCACATCCATTGGATCTTATCCATGAATTCTTGATTCTGGAGCGCTGTATTTCACAGTCAGTAAGCTTGTGTCTCTGTAGAAGAGCTTTTATTTTGTACTTATTCAGCACATTACTGCTTCATATCTCTTATCCTTTACTTTATATTGGAGCTAACTACCATGGAGATCTAAGATTCATGGTTAACTCAGTTTATTTTCCTATTCATGGAGTTCTAAGTTAAATGGTCAATAGTGTAGGGCCCAGGAATATAGTTACTCCCATCAAGATGCTTTCTTCCTCTGTTTAGTATGACCATGTCATCATTATTTGAAATTGCAATGCGGAAATATGTGATAACAACAATTTTGCCCATGATATATAGCATCACCATTTAGGTGCAGTTTCTGTTCCTGGGTGAGCAAAGAACATTTTTCTGACTTTAGCTTTAGAACTAACAAAGCTATGATTAACAGAAGATATAGATATATTTTGCATATTTTATTCGAAATTAAAATTTTGCTATATAATTTGCTTCTTTAGGAAGCTGACAGAGAAGCTAGATTATTCTTCTGCAGTGGCACTTCTTGGATTTACCCTCATTCTTGCAATACTAAGAGCTTTTAATGTGAGAGATGAGGCTGCCAGGGGCATGGTTGCTGCTCCACTGATTTTTTTTTGCACCAGGCACATTTTGTATCTGAATTTCTACAAACTTGATCACGGTACCCACTTCTCAGAAAAGCCTCGAGCATTTGCTTTTTATGTTTTGGTCAATTTTCTATTGATTGATACCTTGCGGTTTTCAGATTCAGTGACATAACAGGAATATAATTTCACTTTAACCT
Source organism: Hippophae rhamnoides (assembly GCA_033030585.1). Classification (NCBI taxonomy): domain Eukaryota; kingdom Viridiplantae; phylum Streptophyta; class Magnoliopsida; order Rosales; family Elaeagnaceae; genus Hippophae; species Hippophae rhamnoides. Next base: position 53,357,773 of record CM065432.1, read on the forward strand.
GTATTTTCATCCCAATTATTTTCTCCTAATAGATACTGAATCCTAACACATCTTATGGATTTACATTCTACGTGTATGGTTACAGAAATACTTTTTCTCAAAATTAGACCAGTTCATGAGTTACCTGGATTTCAGAATTGCAATGGTTATAGATCTCTATTTTAAAGTTTTACTGAGTTAAATGAACAAAGCAATATCTTCTGTTTGTGATTGGGTATGCAAATATCTTAAGCTTTATGTCAGTCTTGTGTTTAGTATTATGTGCTTCAATCATGGACCTTTGGTCATTGCAAGTGCATTGAATGATTTCATGAATCGATTTTTTTATTTTGTTTTGTAATCATCAATGTGTGATAGCTCATGCTGCTTGGTAGTGCATTTATATATGCTTTTATGTTTCTACCCTATTGTAGCATTGTTATGCTTTGAGATCTAGTCAATGAGGACAAAACATAAGATATAACGTCTTATCCCTATGAGTTGCAATGCACTCTAACTTTCAATATGAATGTTGTCAGCTATGCGACTTTATTTTGGCATATTAGTACAAATAATTCTGGAGCAATAGGCTTATACTTGTTATTTTGCAGGTTTGAACACAAAGGTCTGTATGGCCATTTGCGTGACACAACTTCTTTTATGGACAGTTTGGGCTGCAGTTAATCACCATCCATCTCGCTGGAAATTGTGGGTGGTGGTTCTTGGTGGAGGCATTTCCATGCTTCCTACCGTACCATGGACGTTGAATCTTCTCAAGAAAGTTAAATAATACTTTCGGATAAATGAATGGATCATAGGCGTGGAAGGTTCAGATGTTGTTGCAAAGTACAGACATGGCTACCTTTGTTAATTCATATAGTATTCTCTCTTTTTTTTCTTCTTTTTCTTGTTTTAAATAACTGTACTACTCAGTGTTCTTCAGTTTTTCCTTCCAGAATGGTTCAATAGAACACAACCATTGAAGTCAATGACTTAGGCTCGACAGTCCTTGCTTTTCACATTTCATAATTACTGCTCTATTTAAGTAACCAATAAAAATAAAACGCAATATTGGTCTTGACACATGATCGTGGCATACAAAGTTGTGTTCTTCAGTGTTTTCCTTTCGGGAAATATGTGGTTGCTTTGCTTTCTGTTATGAGATTCTGTACTTTTATATCTTTTGTACCCAAATTTGGTTTTTGGTATAAAAGCATGTTAATTTTTCTTTTTTATTCCATGAACTACTATTATCTTTTTTTAATCAAACGTTAATGGATTGGATTGGATTGGGTTAGGGTACGTTGAGAATTTGAATTAATAATATTCTAAATAATGTTAAGTATATGCAAATTTACTCTTATTTACATTTATATCTGTATATTTTATAGTGTCAGTGTCAATACTATTAAAAATATATCAGATACCAAATATTCGGGTGCAAATCCGTGGGATATCAAGTTTTTAGCAATCTCACTAGTTTTTAGCAATCAGGTACCAACATTTAAGTACAGTAAAAGGGTGGCCATGGAACACCCTGTGACCTGATATAGGAACGGCATGCACTTTCATGTTATTTTTTAAATCATTATTTTAGAAGAATATGGAGTTTTATAGAAGGTTTAGAAATTATATATAAGAAATAGTAGTGGATAGTTTTGCATCAATTTTGGTAGATTAGTATTATATGTATTAAGTTAATTATTTTATGTATATTAATTGAATATAAAGTTGATGATATATGATAAAAAAATCACTTACGAATAATCATTATGTAGAAAAAACTGTGTACATGTCTCCAATTTTTATGTACAGTTACCTTTTTATTCGTGTTACAAAATACAAATAATAATGTTGTAAAGATCAATGTACACGAAAGGATTAAAGACAAAAATCAAATTTATTGCTCTACCACTTACAATCTAAGAAGAAAAATATATTATAATCTAAAGGAATGAATAATAATCGAATAATTCTATATTTACTCACTCATCTATATTGTCACCAACATGCCAAATTTTTATTAGTTCAATACATGGTTTTTTTTTATAAAAACATGTGAGTCCAGTATCAAATTATAAAAATTTATATATTATTCTTGAAGTAAATAGTGTTGTTGTTTATCTATTAATATTATTAGTTGTTTATCTAAAAAAGTAACGAGTAATTGTGAATTTTTTTTAAAAAATTATTGTACTTATACTTGACTTAGAACACCACATGATATAATGTATAATTTATATTAATTTATTTTTAGAGTGAAGATACATGTTTCTGGTGATGAGACAGATTTTCCCCAAAGAAAAAGATTCAAAAACTCCACAATGAGACATGAGCATCAAGTTCTATGTCATCTCCACCATAACGATAGTAAGGAGGTGGCAACAGCATGCCTTCAGCCATATTTGCTAGCAGCGTCGGCATCCCAAAAACATCCTCCTGGTCAATGTAATACCCATTTTCCGACGACTCCTTAACCGTGGTAGTATTGTCCTCTATCTTCTCCTCAAAATCACCGGACGATGACTCCACTTGTTCAGGCGGTCTAAAAGCCTCGGCAGCCAGTGCAGCCGCCTTCTGAATATCCTTGGCATCCGCAGAGTCCGGGGACGGAAGCGTGCGAGTTGAATCAGCGAAGTTGAGACAAGCCGAACGACCCCTCAGAGCTAAAGCGGCCACGTCATGTGCTCGAGCCGCCATCTCAGCAGTTGGAAAAGTCCCGAGCCAAATCCTAGACTTCTTATTGGGCTCTCTTACTTCACAAACCCACTTACCAGAGTTCCTCCTCCGAACACCACGGTAGATAGGGTGTCTAGTCTCCTTGAACTTCTTTCGACCAGCACGTTTCTTAGGATTACTAGAAGCCAACAGGACCTCATTGTCCGACAAGTTCATGCCACAAGTATATGAGTCTGAATTGGAAGAGAAAGCATACATATTTAATATGAAACCAAGTAACGAAAATGTGAGTGAATAAATCAAATAGACTGTTGGATTGGATGAGACAATAAGTAGTAGTAGTAGTACAAGTTGGATTTAGGAATTGTAATAAAAGCACGTGTCATGTGATAAGATAAATAAAAAGGTAGTTAGCAAGCATATAAGTAGGCATGGTGCCGTGATTACGAAGAATGGGGGAGAATTCATTGGAAATGGGAAACACGGAGTTGATAATAAGAGACAGGCTGGGGCTGTGAATAGTGGAATTTTCCACGGTTTATACGAAGCGAAGGGCAAAATTAAGTGAGGTGGCGTTATACTGAGAAAGCGAAAGGTACCAGCTGTACTTAGTTTCTACCTTATTTTATTTATGATTCAACTGACCAGGACATTTTGGACTTTTAATTTACTCTCTTGATTGACACGTGTTAACTTTGACCAATTTATTTGTATTAAGAATTCTGTCATTTTGTACTTGGTCTCACTGAGTCACTGTCATTCTTTAAAAATAAAAATACCTGACGTCTACTATCATATTATAACTCGTCGATTATTAGAATATCTTTTCAGTTAATCAAATAACATATTAAAATAATACAAAATTATATAAAATGTAATTTCTTAAAATAGTATATATATATATATATATATATATATATATATTTTTAAAAATAATGATATTTTTAAAATAAATTTTTTTATTTTCTTAATAAAAATATATAAAATATTTATTTTATTAATATTATTAATTACATTTCAGTATTATATTTTTATTAGATAAAATTATTATTAATGAATCGTTTTTTATAATAAATTACGTTACGATAATATAGTTTTTAATTTTATTTTTTAAAATATCACAAAATAATATAAAATTATAATTAATGAATAATTTTTATAATAAATTATATATAAATTTTATTTTTTAAAATATCACAAAATAAAAAATAAAAATATCTTATCACTTTAGTTATTAAAATTTATGAGTATGTTGACCGGGTTTGATCTTATGGTTGATCTCTCCCATTAACCACTAAATAAATAAATAAAGACTAGATAAAGTAAAATTTCTTTCTTAATGATATGAATATAAATGAAATTAATTTTGCCTCAAATAAAGTGCTTCTAGATGAAAAATTGTATTGATTTTTGTGGGTTTTTATTATTTTAAAATATGTCAATTTTAGTTTTTCTTTTCTTTTCTTTTAATCTCCTTTTCAATTATTAACAATGTATTTAAGTTGAGTAAATTTTTAAGGAATGACATTTTTAATTGTGTACCAATCCTTTCACACAATTTTGATAAGTTTCGTTATATATGGCACGTCTTTTATAAAAAAAAAACTTTATAATGTATAACAAGACGTGGCATGTAATTGTTGATATGTAAATATTATAGCATATGTGTGCAAAATATGTGTCCCTTTTGTACTATATATAAATATATATTGGTCACATCATATGGCACATCCGGAACTGAAAAATGAGAATTGTTGCTACGAAGAAAGTCATTTTGAACTTCCTTGATCAAACTAATTTTCTATTAAGACACTAATGAATCATATTTCTTTTTCATAAAAGAGGAAAAGTTGAGGCGAATAACATTATATGTATTCATTACTTAATGCATCTTATTTTTTTATATTTGTGACAATAGTTAAATATTTGTAGGTAGTTAGCTCTAAATTGTAAAAAGAATTAAGAACAATAGATCACTAGACTCTAATTTTAGTAAAATAATATTACAATGAATATTTGCCCATATATATAACATTTAGTTGATACTTTCGAAATTTTTTCTTGATAAAAGCTAAAATGTACTTTGCAATAATTATTTCTTAAATTTATTTTATTTTTGAATAACTTATACTAATCTAGATAAAAATAAAAAATATCCTCAATGTTTTCAATATCTTTATAAATACTCTTAACGTTTATAAAAAAACTACAACACCCTCCCTTATTATTTAACATAAATTAAATAAACCGTAAAAAATCATAACAATATCTAAAAAAGTCTTTTTCTACTACTGTCTATATAGCTGTTTGAATGTTACAATTGGAAATATTATCGTAATTACTCCTAAAGTTTTACTTTTTTTCAAAATTACCTCCTTATATTCTCTACCTTCATGTCCTCATTTGCTACTATCTTCGATATTCTCTACCATCATATCCTCTCTGGTCTCTCTCAGTTCTCATCGTCACTACCCATGCGTCGAGGAGACAAACCTACTATAGATCTACCATCATCAAATCCTCTATAAACTCGAACCAACATCAACAAACCTGATTCAGAAGTGTCAGTAAACGCTTTTGGGGCCAATTCGTTGTTGAAATCAAAAATCATACGAAGAAAACACGGGTTTGGCTTGAAACCTTTGACTCAACAGAGGACGCTGTTTGAGCTTACGATGCTGTAGCTTGCTCCCTCCGGGGTCCTAGAGCCAAAACTATTTTCCCTTTACCTGACAACCCAACCCAACCAATGTTCATCATTTATACCAACACGAGTTTCATGACGACATGGTTTCATCTTTACCAACCCTTTATCCTATGATTTGTCATAGTGATTGTGATTTTTCTTCAGTTGTTAATGACGATGATGATTGTATACTTATCATTTTACCCTTAATGTTAAATGGTGATATAACGTTAATAATATTAGAAGATAGTTTTGATATTAATTAAATTTCAGGAATAATTTCAAAGAAAAGAAAATTTTCATGAGTATTTACGATAATATTTCTACTAATTTTCTATAAAATATGGACTTATATAGGAGCACGTGACCTCTAGATTTTTTTCCAAATAACTTTCAGTATGTTGTAATATTTCTATAAGTTTTTTCTTATATTCTACTCTGTCTCCCTTAATCCTTCTTCTCTATGCTATGTATACACTATTAGGGGAGTAAAAATAAATCATGTTAATTAATATGTTTGTATAAGACTACTGCGTCAACATATTATATTTATTGCATCAGATTATTGAATTTGATTACATATAAAAAAAATATGTTCCTCTCTGTTTTAATGTGTAATATCAAAATCTTTTCGTCTTATATATGTTTATTAGTGTTGTGTTAGTCATGACAGGATTGCTAAACTTAGTTGAAACATTTTTGTTCATGACTTCTTAATTTTATGTTCTTTATTTTCATAAAAATAAATTAAAGGTTAGTACTTACTCTTTCGTTTTTTTATCACGTTAAAAACAACGTGATTCATTTTATATTTCTAAATTTATATTTCGGCCTTTCAATTTAGCATTTTAAATTTTATGCTTTCTAAATCCAACGGGCTGTAATTTAAGTTATTAATTATCTAATATTTAAATTTATTTATTTAACATAATTTTACTGTAGCTTTTGATTATTTAAATTATTATTTGTTATTCTATATTTATTTAATTTGTTATTTTAATTGTATAAAATGTATCTAGTATTATTCTTATTTCTCAAACTAAAATTATAAATTAAAATATCACTTTCTAAATAAAATAAAATAAAAAAATATCATATAATTCGTAAGTCACTAGCATCCATCGTCCTCAATCGTCCTTCCCATTTGTTTTCACTGCCACACCATCCATAAAACCCACCACTGCCACTGGAACCTTTCTACTATTAGAACGCAACCAACCCAACCCAATGTACTGTCAATAGCCTTGTCACCCACAGCCCGCACGATTACGAAAAGATGTCAAGCATCCCATCCTACCATTGTAGTGAACAAAAAAATCTAATCCAAAAAAGAAAGATTAGATTTGTAAGCCACCAGCTACCATCATCCTCAATCGTTTTTCCTACCTACCTTTGTCGCCACATCGTCCATCAAACAATAAATTTAATAAAAAATCGATGGTTGGGCGGTGATTTTTTACATTATTTTTAAAATGTATAAATAGTAAAGAGTTGACTATTTGGATTGGAACTCAAAGTCATACATTTTTATGGAAAGGAAGAGTACCTAGGTAAATGTAATACCACACACGCACACGCCCGTGTCGACGTCGGCGTCAGTCGTGCCGAGCCGAGTCCATGTGCGTGTGTGGTATTTTACTTTTTAGTAAAATATTCTTTTAAGGAAAACTTTTCCACTTACAAAAATGGTTGTTATATATATATATATATATATATATATATATATATATATATATTCAGAAAAATGACCGTTATTTTCTTTTATTAAGAATATGGTCGTTAAATGGCCGTTTGTCTTCTTTATTCAGAAACAGAGTCGTTGCTCGTATTTACTCACAAAAATATCCGTTAATCGTCTTTAATCTGAAAATGGCATTTACTCTTCATTACTCAGAATGGCCGTTACGCTCTTAATTCCCAAACATTACCGTTTTATTCATAATTACCACACGGTTTCTAAAACCTATAAAAAGAGGGCTTCAGTTCTCATTTACAATATAACAATCTCAGCAAACAATTCTCACTACAAATAATTCTCTCTGCAACTCTAAGTTATTTTTTAGTTTTCCGAGCAACAAATTTTTTCAAGTGTAGCATTCCAATCTTCATCAGTGGAGTGAAGTTCCAAGACAGAGAAAAAAAGATTCTCAACTGTTTTATCCTGAGGACGACGGGGCTGTGTTTGCTTGCACAAATTGAGCAGAGCCGCGAAACATCTTAAAAAGAGCGACCTAATCCGCGACTCAACCCAAGTAGTTCATACCAGGTTTTCTGGTAATATTGTTTCAGTACTGTTATTAACAAACTTGTATCATCACCTATCACCACCGCCAGAATCTTCCCACCTTCAAAACCCAGCCAATCCCACCCCAATCCACTATCAATAACCATGTTACCTGTTTGAGCATAGTTTGCACATGTTAGGATATATGTGTGGTGCCTAATCTTAGATGACACGCATTTCTTTCACTCTTTCCAACTTTCAAACTTGATATCTAACCCTTAAGTATCTTATTAGAAAGAAAATTGGTACCATAGGTGTATATCTTAACATGTGCGTGTTATGCTCAAACATCAAAAACACCATTTTTACATACAACCAGTACAGGGTTTGATGTATCTTCATAGGGCTCTCGGAGCGTATCGTAGGTTAATGTATTTATTTTACCTTTCTCACCTCTCGAACCCAAGATCTAATCCTTAACTAATCTCAAGAAAGTAAGGTGATATTGGCTTCCTTCTTAATAAGATACTTAAAGACCAGGTATCGGATTCAAGAGTTAAAAAGATCAAAATAAATCAACGTCAACCAAAGTTAGGTCCCATATATATATATATATATATTAACATGTATGATCCATGCTCAAACATTATCCATGGTCCTTACAACCTAAAAAAGTTATTAAGCTTCACATAATGTTATCATCATTGGTTCCAAAGGTTATCATCCTTAACCTCGTTTATCCACGTGCTTTCATCAAATATCAAGATTATCACCTCTCACAAACATTTATGCCATCACCACTACTTATTCAGGAATAACAGTCTTTGAAAAAGAAGAAGTGTATTTTCTTAAAATATAAAGAGGATATAAATTATTCTAATTATTTTATTTTATAAGTTGATTAATTTATACTACCAATATAAAGATTCAAGAACTTTAACAAGAACATTTTGCCCTCAAATCAAAAGAAGCAAAAATAAAATTATCTATTGAAGCATTAAAGGGAAAAATGAATTCTCAAATGGACTCACTTATGAATGACCTATGAGATATTAAGTTCATGATGGATTATCTTCAACAAATATTATTTTGAAAAAAATAAAAAAGAGAATAAGGATACTTGTTTAGAGATTACGATCTCAACACCAAGGTAAAAAGATTATAACGATACTTGTTCAAAGATTACTATCATGATAAAACCCTTTGCGACATTCTGTGTACTTAAGATGTTGCCTCTTAGTTAGAAAAAGAAGTTACCACATCACTTCAAGAAATATTTATCTAAATGTAATTTAGTTTCTAAACTTTGGTTTATACTTATTCTCAAATGATAAATTTCAATTGATTCTTGAATTGTTAGGTGTTGGAAGGCTGAACTTGTTTCTTAGACATTTTTATAATCTCTTGATCATGAAGCCAAATAATGATCTACCGTTATATCTCAAGTTTTGATTATTATAATATAACTTTATAATTTATTAAGAGTTAGTTTTCTCGTTTAGAGAAAATTGATACAAAATTAATAATAATTTTTTTAAATTTTAATAATTATTAAATATCTATTATTTAAATTTATTCATCTAGTAATTGAATTTAGATTTCTCTTTAGATTATTTATTATTTATTTAGTTTATCCTACCATCCCTATTTTATCTTCCCTAATTTATATTAATCAAATCTCTAAATTATATTATAATTGTTTTCATTTTTATCTATATTCCTCTTTCATCTATTTTACATCAAAATCAATTTCATGACTCTACTTTTTTTTTATTTTTTACCTGAATAAAATCTAAATCAAACAGTACTACATATTACGTAAATCTAAGCATCTTAATATTGTTGTTTAAAAAAAAACATCTTAATATCTCGATTAATAAGCACACCATAAAGTTTATTTGAAAACGAATAGAGAGAGATTTCATTAGAGTGGTGATATATTCATGGTTTAATGTATAGTATAATATTTTTATAAAAAAAATGATTTTTAATTTTTTATATAAATATTTTTGTATATTTAAAATTACTATATATATATATATATATGTTTTTATTATACTGTGAATATAATCAAAGTTTATTAAAATATTTTTTATTGTAAGTTGATAAAAATAAAAATATAATGAAATAAATATTAATTAAAAAGTTATTTCAAAGGAATATTAATTAAAAATAATTTAAATGCTCCACAACCGAGGAAAGGAAGCAAGGGTGAAACATCGGCGAGTAACAAGGGTTGAGGACAAATGAGGAAGGAGGAGAGAAAATCTTATACATACACCTGGTTTACACCTTATCCTTTATACGAAACCGAGAACCTTCTCTCTCGACATGACGTCACTTACGTTATGAATAACACGGTTGACAGTTAATAACTACCCACTGCTGAATTCGGTAATAGCCGGTGGTTTTGACACGTAGACGCGGAAATTTCCTCAAAAGCCAAAGACTAGTTTATTCAAGTTATTTATATTCTGTTTTTTTTAAATCTCACTAACGATAGAACGGGAATGAGACGTTTTCTGTATAATTATCTTTAAATTAAATTATAAAAACTACATATAAAATTATTCGAAAATTATTATAATTTGATAACAATTTTTTAACCATGAATAAAGATTTCAAACAGTTATTAAAAATATTTATTAATAAATCTTAATTATTAATTAATATATAAATTAAATTAATTAATATTTAAATTAATTAAATAAATATAATTAATTTTGGATACAAATAGATATAAATATATTTTATCTTAATCGTTTAGATTTCTAAAATTTATTATATAAAAATCAAATCGACGATATAAATAACCGTGACTAATCAAACTCGTAGTTTTTTTTACTCATTCATAAATGTTACACCTCTCAACCAAAATAGTCATTTAAAATTCCTTAAAAAATGTTATTTAATTATTTATTTTTGTAAAAAAAATTAGAACGATAAAAATTAGATTTTATTAATATTTTATATTAGTAAATAAAAAAAATTATTATTAATTTTAAAAGTTAAAATGAGATTTTGATATTTTATCTCAAAAATATAACTTTACTCAAACCAAATGTCAATAACCCTAACCCGCAAACCAAGTTGTTATTTGTAATTCTAATATTTTAATAACTATATTATATTATAATTTAAATGATTTGTTAAATCTGTATTTATGAATTATAGGATAAAGAGAGATGAATATTAAATAATTTTATAAAAATTGACAAAAAAAAATTTATTTAATAGAAGAGCCGTGGTAGCAGAGGGTTGAAACTGGCGGCCTGAGTGTCGTAGAGTAACCTGTGGAGGTAAGAATGGTGATTGGATTGGTGGAAAGTAAAAGCTTGGCTAGTGTTACTAGTGAAAAATATGAAAAAGAAACTGTTGGAAATGTTCCAACAGAAACAGTTCCTCCACTTGTAAAGACTAATTTGATGCCAAAAAATAGGTGGGAAATAATAATTTGTATTTTTATTTAATTTATAGAATTGAATTAAATTAAATTTTAAATAAATTAAATAATTTTTAAAAAAATAGGGTTATATTTTAAGTTGGATCGGGCTAACACATTAGCTTCAAACGAAATACAATGCACTGTAAGTCTATTTTTTTAAAATATAAATTAAACTAAAATCTATTTTTTAAAAAATATAAGTTAAACTAAAATAAATTTTCTTTCTCCTATGAGTCTTTCTTATCAACTCCCAAACAATACAAACTTACCTTCACGCAATCTTCATGTAAATGTTATTTTAAACGATTAAGATTATTTTAATTAAATTTAATCGTAAAAAATATATTATTATATTATATTAATTGTTGATATTTATAGTATAAAATAAACTGAAAAATATATATTATTTTTGTTATACAAATCACCGTTATTCTGAAGAAAAAAAGTGAAATTGAATTATACTTTTATTATTATATATCTTTTATATTTATTTTTCTACTATACACTTTTAGTGTTAGATTCACGTTATGTAAATAGATTTATAAAATCTTGATAAAATATAATTTATAGTAATTAAACCTTAATTATGTTTGGCTAGTTTGTGTTTTAACGTATCTTTATTAACTCGGCTTAAATTTTGTTTGAATTTATATTGGATCAATTGAATCAAGATTAATTTAAATTTATTAAAACTAATTCAATTCTCATAAATTGTACTTTTATCAAACATATATACTTATTTTTATCATAAAAACTATTAAAATATTGAATGATAAGTAAAATTTTACATTATTTTATATACTTTACAAAATGTAATAAACTAAATGAAATATTTAATAATATAAGGAATTAATTGATAATGCAAGGGAGATTTACTGCATTTATTCCTTTGTTTTATTGTGAGTTTATTATTTTAATAATATTTTTTAAAATATTATTATTTCATATTAAGTTATTGAAATGTGATTAATACAATCCTTTAATAATAATAGTAAAATTATTATTAATATGGCTTTTCATAAAATATTTGTTTTAATGTTTGGTTATTATCACTAATTTTTTATAATTTATTAATTTTTAAAAGATAAAAATATAAATAATTATATTAGAATATTATGATCATTGATTTATTTCCTAAATGGCTCAAATTTACCATGCTAACAGAAGATATAATTTTAATAAAAAAATTATTAAAATAAAATTATTTATTTTAAAGATATGGAACTAATTTTTTTTTTTAAATCTAAAAGATTAAATAACCCTAACACCAAAATGACTTCTAGATTTGAGATCGTCCCTCCTTATCTTAAAATGCATAGATCTGAGAGGTCCCAGTCTCTTACCTACTGCTTCTTTGGTATCAATCACAGATTTGGGGATATTGTTTTATTTTTTAAATATTAAAAGTATTGAAAAATGGAAGTTTATGAGGAAAGATATAAGTTAATAATATTATATTCACTTATTTCTTGCTCGCACTTTTATTTTTAATTTATATCTATTTTTCATTAAAAGAGTAAACTCTCAAGATACAGAAAAAATTCACCAGATTTAGCACGAGAGGCTGAGAGCACAATCTCAAAAAGACGCCAGGCTAATGCTAATTATAAATAGTATTATATTATTATTTTTAAGAATTATGAGATATTTCCTTTTTTATATTTTAGGCTGAGAATTATAAGAAATTTCTTTTTTATAGGAGAGGTTATTCCTTAAATTTTAATTAAATTTATACGTATGTTTTTTAAAATTTTAAAATAAATAATTTGATTTTTAAATTTTAAAACTTCTCTTATATAATTTTATAAATTTTTATGTTGTATTATTTAATATTTAAATTTTTAAAAATTTACATGTAAATCTTAACTAAGTTAGTAAAATACATATTTATGAATCAAAATTAAAATAAAATAAAATTTAAGAATTAAATAGTATAATTTAATAAATATACAATTTATTTAAAATTTAAAAATCAATGATAAAAAATAACTATGTTTTAACATCATACTTAATATTTATATTTTTAATTTATTTTATTATATTCAAATTTTATAAGATTTCTTTTTCAAAGCATATGTATAGGGAATGTCCATTGCATTTTTATTCTTCATTATTCGATTAAAAACTCTATTGCTATGTTAGTTACTACTTAGTCGGTGAGTATACGTTTTAATTTTGTTAAGCTGAACAGAAAAGTGGATATAAGTAAGGATGAATATGAAAACGGATAAATCAATCTATTAGATCAAATTTGAGTCAGGTAGAATTTAGTTTTTATATTTTATAAGTTTAAATCGGTAAATTTTAGTTTTAAAAATATAAAATCGATATACGTTGAGTGAGTTAAGGTTTTAAAGTTTACAAACACATATTTAACTGAATTGATTCACGTATTATACATATCTATTTTTAAAAAAATTATACATTTATAGTACATATATAAGATATATTTATAATCATCTAATTTTTGTTAAATTTTTTATATCATTTGAGAATATGAAATTTGAGAATATGAAATAGATTATATTACTTTTTTTTTATATTTTTTTAAAAAAATTATTATAACTAATAAAAATTTAAATTACTTTTTATTATCAATTTTTTAACAATTTAATTATTTTTAAAAGTTCTTATCTATTTAAAAATTGATGTAAAATTATAATTTAAATGCTAACATTAATATAAGGTCAAAATAAATTAAATTTATATTAAAAAATAAATAAATAAAAATTATAAATCGACATAAATAGGTTGATAAAATGTATTTTAATCGATATTTTATAAATCAATTTTAATTTTTAATTTAATAAATGGATTTATATGAATTCAGTTACTTAAAAATCAACCAAAAACAAACCGTAACTTACCCTATATATAATGCCAGGTTGGGACAACATTTCATAGCATTTTGCTTCTTTATAGTCCGACGAGTAGCTTCTCGAGGGAACTAGTTTCATACAATTATTAATTTTTTAAATTATGTATGTCATGCTACTAACAAAAAAAAATAAAAAAAAATAAACAAACATCTATCTTTTTAACTTTTCATAATAATATTATTCATAATTTGATCTTACGAAGCTAATATTATTAAAGCTTTCGTCCTTAAATTCATGCAACGATCAACTAGTTAATTCATAGCGAAAAGTTAAGAAATTTTTATTTATTTTTACTTGCCATTTCCCTTTTGAGAAAGATCTAGATAATAGTTTTCATATGTTATAAATTATTAATTAATAATATATAATTAAAAAAATCATATAATCAAGAGCTTGGGAGGCAATATATACAATATTGCACCAAATTACTAAGTTTGGTCCTACAATTTCCCTTTGTTGAAAATGAGGTTCAAAAAGATCTTTGACCATTATCTAAAAAACTGTCTTTAAAATTTTGTTAAATAGAGATATATCAAATAATTTTAAATGAATTAACATCTAAATATATAGTCTAATAGCATAGTATTCCACTTACATGTTCTTTAACAAGAGAGTTGTAAAAGTTGTAAGTTATTAATTTTGAATTTCAATATATGTATTAGTATTATATTTATTTTTTAAAAAATATATTAATATCTTGACACTTTCTTAAAATCATTTTTCATTCAATGTAATTTGATAAAAATCACAACCAAATAGACGTAAATAAAAAAAATTTGAGAAAAAATAAATCACAAATAGGTTGACTATGGATGTAATTGCAATGGAGAAGAGATGTTATCATCATCTATTGTTTAAATAAATAATTGTAAATGTAAGGTAAACATTCTCATTATGAGTTTTTTAAATTAGATTCTACTACTAATAAAAAAATAATTAATACATATCAATTATATATTAAATAGTATCAATTAACATAAAATTTTAATTTGTATATGTTTATTATGTAATTAAATATAATAAACTTATAATTTCATATATAATTATCTTGTAATTTTACGGTGTTGAACTAGTAATTTAATGATAGAAATAATATTTTTCTATAAAATTTATTGAATTTAACTATAAATTTATACAATTAAATAATATTTTAATTTATATATGTTTATTATGTAATTAAATATAATAAACTTATAATTTCATATATAATTATCTTGTAATTTTACGGTGTTGAACTAGTAATTTAATGATAGAAATAATATTTTTCTATAAAATTTATTGAATTTAACTATAAATTTATACAATTAAATAATATTTTAAATTTTTTAATAGGAAAAGAGAAATCGGGGAAAGAGAGGGAGTGATTCCCACCTACACCCCACTTACACAGGATCATTTCCGTCTATCGGTGCCAAAATCGGGATTTTCCCAAGGATTCCTTCTAGGCAAATTGATATCCCTAATGCTGACTGATGACTGCAGAGCAACAACCAACAAAGTAGTCATGAAGCTCGATCATCTGTCACCAACATCAATGAAAAGGTGGCGCCGCGCGCAGCAAGAACAACAGTACAACGAAAGACAAAATTACCGACATAGCATTTCAGAATTGTTAATTAAGCAATAAGTGGTGAATTATATTCCAATTAATAATGTGTGGGCATGCATCATAAACATGCATTAATCTCAAGGAAAAACCATTGATCAAAACTATTAATTATATATGCAGCAACTATAAAACTGCTTTAATTTGCCGACATGCCGCATAACTTATAACTAATCAGACAAGTAGTATTCAAATCATTGTCAATCTTGAACGAATAGAAATTATAATTTCTATGAAGAAAAGTAAAAATGTCACACTCGCGTGAGAGATCACTCTCTTGTTTATTCAAAGGTGAAACGACCCATATATGTTAGTATAAAAAAGAAAGTCACCTTGATCAGTTAAGTGCTAAGAAAATGAAAATGTACTGAATATCGTTATTATACACAGCAAACACAATAATAATTATGGTAATTTGCTTATCATTTTTTAGTACGCCGTTGTTCGTTTAGAAAACGATCAAGTCAAATTGTAATTCGAGTTCAATAGAGAAGACGATCGATCTGAAATTCAATCAGGTGATTAATTATCTCTTTCGTAGTATCATTTCATCGATACGCGCGCATATTTCTATATTAGCAGCTTCAATTCATTCTCGAGTGTGATTGGTATTTTGATGGATTTGAAATGTGGAAGGAAACTAGCTAATTAATTAGCATGATGATTTCAATTAAATATAAGAAAAGTATTGATTTATTGTCATATATATATATATATATATATATATATATATATACTTGTTTTTATTTTATTTTAAAATTTGTTATTTTATTTCTTTTTTTAAACAAAATGATATATATATATTTTTTTTGTGTAATTTCAACCAGTAACTTAAAACTGAGAATATAAATCTTACAGACATAAAAACCATGATTATAATTTATTTCAATTTGTATTATAAGTTTCGTTTGTATATATATACGTTGCTAATAGCAACGAGTGACTTATATATATCATTAATTTTATTGAGGCCAAATTAAGAAAGGAAATATTTTTATTCTCCAATCACATATTGAAATGGAGTCCTGAATTAATACACAAGTACTATTTTATGTTGAAAAGAAGAATTATTGATCATATATTATATATCCACAGCGGCCCTCTTTGATCCTTTCCATTACTACTGCATATAATCTGCAAAATTGGCACTAAATTAAACAATTAAAAAGTATCAATTAGCCCTTCTTGATCAATTGCATCATATTTATTACTCTGGATCAAAACCTACAGAAATATGGTTAATCTGATAATTAATAATTGAGGCAAGACAATATATATATATATATATATATATATATATAGAAGGTATCATAACGCAGACACAAAATAAGTTTTATTTTAACTTATTTTTATAGTACTATAAAAATTGCAATTCAAATATATGTTTTTTATAACGTAAAAAACATATGATATGTATATTTTTAGACGAGAATAAAAGTAAGAGTATATGAATAATTAGATGATATGTATATATATATATATAAATGTAATTGTTGCCTAAAAAGTCATATGGGCCAATTTGGCCTCAACCTTCGGCACAAATTTCGGACACTCCTGTGTTTGAAAGCTTTGACTGGCTACCAATAGACAATATAAGATTGATGCATCTGTGTTAATTTATCTAGATGCCATGCTAATGAAGATGGGAGAGAGATCTAGAGAGTATAAGTTATAGTTAGAGGGTAATATTGGAGCAAACGAAATGCAGAGAATTGGTTATTTTTTATTTATAATAAAATTTAAATCTTCCCCCAAGAGATTAATACATATCATATGATATTAACCTACTTATCCATGATGACCTCTTAAATCGAATAAGCTTTTCATAAGTATTAATTAATAGAACATACGATTTATCATAAGCTCTGATCTGTATATTGATAATTAATCAGCTCGATATGAATTTATTAATTGTCTTCCGTGAGCCCTAACTGGAGCTGTTTTATATTTATGCACGATAAAATTAATTAAACCACTGAATTAATTAAGAAGCCATGAGATTAATTGAATATTGTAATTAAAACTAAAGCAAATAAAACCCAGATAACAAACCAAACTATCCATTAATTAATAATGAATTACAAGACAAATATTAGTCCCTTACATATACATATATATATATATAGGACAAATATTCTTTCAAACTCGTTACCAAGAGATGGCAGAAATAGACTAACATAATTAGTCCTACATCGTACGTATCAATCGTGTAGTTATATACAAGTAACATAAGCCGGAAATCAAAATCACCTACTCCATCCTTTAGGCTATATCAATCGTTTAGTTATATATATATACAAGTAACATAAGTAAGATAGTCGGAAATCAAAATCACATATATATATATATATATAATAATTGGATATATTTATTGTACAAATTTTTTACATTT
This sequence comes from Hippophae rhamnoides, assembly GCA_033030585.1. Taxonomy (NCBI): domain Eukaryota; kingdom Viridiplantae; phylum Streptophyta; class Magnoliopsida; order Rosales; family Elaeagnaceae; genus Hippophae; species Hippophae rhamnoides. The sequence goes on from CM065432.1 coordinate 53,375,663, forward strand.
GATATATATTTCAACGGTTTAGATTTAACGAAATAATTTTTTATTTTATTTTTGCTGTGACTTATAAATCTTAATCATTGATTGAGATATACTAGAGTATATAAAATTAAGTAATAAATATGGGCAATTGTTCCCGTACTACTCCTATAATAATAATATTGAACACCAGAAAATCGCCACATAAGCATACCAAAACCCAAATTCGAAAGGGGAAAAAAAAAGGAACATGGATCATTACTAGTTACATATGCATTACCTGGACTTAATTTCACTCCTTGTTGAACACTTATTTCAAAAGAGGTCTTGATTAATATCAAATATAACTCCACAGACATTCTCCATCTGGATTTCCAGGCGAGTCATCAGATGACGGCGACTTCATTCTCGGTGGGCTAACAAGCATTCCCTCCGCCATGTCCACTAGCAAATTCGGCATATTCAAAAGCGCTTCCTCATCTACAAATTCGGCATTAGTACTACTTGTACTCATCGAACTAATTTCCTCATGACAATAATCTCCCAAACCCAAACCCAATTCCAAATCACTACCCTTATCCACTTCCTTGGGTAGCCTACTAGACTCGGCTGCTCTAGCAGCCGCGGCTCGTATATCACTAGCCGATGAAGAAGCCGGTACTGGATATGACATGATAGAGTTTGGGAAGTTCAATACAGCGTCTGGGCCTTTGAGAGCTAAGGCTGCGACGTCGTATGCTGTAGCAGCCATTTCTGGAGTGGGGTATGTTCCTAGCCAAATACGCTTGCTTTTACGTGGCTCACGAATCTCAGAGACCCATTTCCCACTCCGGCTTCTAACCCCACGATACAGCTGGGGCCGCCTTGGTGAGGAAGTGGACGAGCCACGTGGAGAATGGAGAGGGTCCGTTCTAGGTTGTGGCGGGTCGTCATGGAATGGCTGTGTTGTTTGGTTTTGAGAATCTGAGTGTGATATAGAAGAAGAAGAAGAAGAAGATGATGGTGGTGGTAGATCAGTTGATCTAGGGACGTTATAAGGAGGATTAGCCATACAAACAAAGAATATGAGAATTAATCTTATTATTAGATTATAAGGTAAAGTTGGTTGAGTTGAATCTTTATAACGAACGAATTTACAAGTTATAATTTAGGGTTATGTGTATCAAATGGGGGGTTTTCTGATTTCGGAAAAGCGAATCGATGGGAAAATACGTGGGGGAATCGCGGAAAAGCGATACTTGTCACAGTGTGTGTCTTTTTTATTTCTTTATTTATTGTTTTGTTTTGTTTTGTAGATCGTTATTTGGGCTTTAATCATACTCATAATTTACTTGGACTTAGCCATGGTTAGCACACGTTTTTATTGGCAAGCTAGCTCCAGCTAGTTTTTTTTTTTTTTGGTCTATTACATGATATCTGTCTGACCTTGTTGGTCTTATAATTTAGAAGTTAGCACGTACTCAACAATTTCTTCATTTTAATTTTTTATAATTTTGTTGTCATTTTTCATCAATAGTTTTTTTTTTCTTTCCATCCTTCATCTTCAATCTTTTAGGACGTAATTCATGCCCAGCCCAATGAAAATACTAATTATAAATAATAAATTTAAATGTCATGATTAATTGTCTAAGTCTGATTTCAAGCATAAAAAAATAAATTTTTCACTTCTCTTATGTTAAATTAATTATATTAAGTATTATAAAAAAATAAATATTCTTTATACGACAATAATATATGAAGGCCTTTTATTAGTTCAATCTTCTTCTATTTTCTTTCTTTCTTTTTTTTTTCAATAAACAACGCATCCGCAAAAAAATGTTTTCATTTTTCTCACCTCCTTCCCAAGTTTTTCACCCTATTTTTTGCTGTAATGTTTCCCACTATTTGAAAAATCCCCTTTTAACTTCTTCATCCTGAACACAACTTCTATAGAAACTTTAATAAGATTCAAAAGATAATATTGAATTATGTTGTCAGGTGAGGTTAAGACATATCTCATTTAATATTAACCATAATTAAGCGATTGATGTTGGTAATTTCATTACTTATGGAAATGATACAATTAGTAACATTAAATTAGATAAATATGGTAAAAAAAATAACATTTATTATGAATATATAATCAAACATAAAATAATTTTGTTTTATTATGTTAAATAGTTCAAATGGATATTATTGTTTCATATTTTTTAAAAAAATTGTGATAATTGATTAATTAAACATTAAGACGAAGAAAAATATATAATGAATAAAAAACTCAAAAGTATTTTTTCATATATCATATAATATAATTATCGATTAATGTTAATATTTTAATAAAACTTTTATATTGTTTAAAATTCTAAAATTTTATTTTTATTTTCTTTTCATATATAATGAAATGATACCAAATAATATTATTCATTTATTACCACCGAACAAAGAGTTTTGATGTTTGACCAACAACTATATGGCTATATGCAGTAGCATCAATAATTTTATGTCTTGGGTCCATCATAAAGAAACATTATGCTGCTGTGCTATTACAAGCGTACACTATTTTCTCAATTAATATATTAATATCTTAAATATTTTATATTATTAAAAAATTCTATTTAATATCTTGATTTAAATATTGTTATATTTTTTAACTTTTGTTTTTGTTTTAAACAGTAACCAAATTTTTTAAACCAAAATAATCTTTTAGTATTTATAGGAAGGATTTTTTTTTCTTTTTAACAATTAATTAGAGCTAAAAAGGTAAAAAAAGAAATTGTTTATTTTCAAAAATTCTTTTTTTAAGGCATTAATATTACAAATACTTTTAGTTAATTTTTCATAAAAATTATTTTCACTGTAAGTTAGTCGGTCAAGAAAAATACTTTCATCGTGTTCTAATAAAAATTATTAAAATATTATAGTTTTTAAAATTTATTTATATTATTTGTTTTTTAAAGGTAAAAAATTTAATAATTTTTATTTTTTGTAACTTATAGTAGAAAGTATTGAACACAACCTTTAACAAAAAGAAATCATTTTTTAACTCTATTTATTTCCATAGAGAAAAAATAAAATATTTCACTAAAAAGCTATTATGGGTAAAAATTGATTACTATAAAAAAAAATTATAGAAATAATATTAATATTTAAATTGAGTATTAAAATGAAATCTTATAAAAACGACAGATATTTAAGGGTACCTATATATTAATTAGGACGAGTATAATGTACCATTCTCCTACTAAAACACCGTATAAATACTACTTAAAAAAAAATAGTTCTATGCCTTATAAGTTCAAACTTGTAACAAATTAAAACTATTTTCTTAACAGGACACACTATAAACATAAATTTACGGCTTTAAATATGAAGGTAATTTCTTAATAAAAGACGTTTAACAGGTTAATTCCCTAATAAATGTGATGACTGAGTGTTTCTCCTAGAGAATTAACGAGGAACAAGAACTAGAGGAATGTAAATTGGTATGAACATGGTTAAACACGAAAATTGAAGCTCGGGTTGGATATTGTAGGCCGATATAAATTTTCATGTCGAAACCATACTTGTTTTTAAAATTAAATGAAAGTCCGCCCAACCCTAAAACCATTCATACATAACTACTTTTTTTTTTTAACTTTATCGAATTTTGAATTAATTTAATTTAATTTTTTAAATAATATAATAAATATCAAAATAATGTCATGAAATTGCCTTTTTATAAAATTTAAATTTAACATGAATTTCAGCCCATGTTGAGCATAAATATAAACTCTCTGATTTTTATATAAATAGTTTATTTAATTGATTTGTGATTGTTTTGTGATATGAGTCTCTATTCTGTTATAAACTTAAATTCGAATTTTATTCATATATAAGATTTTTATCTATTTGATAAAAAAAAAATTAATGTTTTTTTAGACTATTGATTTTCAATTAAATGAAAATCCACCTAATCCTAAAATCATACATACTTAACTTCTTTTTTTAAACTTAATTAATCGAATTTTGAATTAAGTCAATTTTTTATTTCAAATAATCAAGAAATTGAAAAATAAAATTTATATTTAACATGAATTTTGGACTAAATTTTAAACAAGCATATAATATAAACCCTTCATTTTTATATGATTTAATTATTCAATTAATTATTTTTATAATCAATCAAAAAAAATTAATTTACTTTGTAAAAATATTTGTAACATATTTTTGAATATATATATATTAAACATATATTATTTAAGTTCTAAATAAAATTTTGAATATATACATTAAACATATATATTTTACCGTCTAAATAAATATATGCATATAATGAGATTAAAAATAAAATTTTATATATAAAAAAAATTATGCTATATATTTAAATTATAAAATATTTAATACTAATTTTAATTCTAACAATCTTCGAATATAATCGGATTGTATTTATTCAAACCTAATCAGATTTCAAACAAAATTTATTCAATAGAAAGTTTGAACACGTTGAATTAAATTTAAATGTACATAGGATTCTTTTCCATTTACTCTAGTAGTATATATCCAATTAGATATTTATTTTATATCTTTTAAAAAAATATTTTAATTATTTTGCATTATAAATTATAGTATAAATATAATTAATATACAAAAGATAATTATTAATTAAAAAAATTTATAATTAATTGACATATTAGTTAATATAATAAATAAAATGTACCGTACAATTGTTAGTTATAAACTGTACAACTAGGCAACGTGAAACGTGTCAAAAATATAAGTGGTAAAGTGCCATAGAAAATATTTGTCCGTTAAATTTAGATAATTTTGTCGTATGAAACAATATGATAAATTATAATAATTAGATTTTTTTGGGGGGTAAGTAATAATAATTAGATACTTTAATTTGCAAATGATGTGCAGTAGCATTAATTATTGTATTTCAGTATGTACACTATTCTACTACAGTAGTTCGTTCGAAGTTCATTGAATCTGCTCAACAACTACTGCATCTGTAGCGGATCATAAAACCACTAATCCACTTAACCCATGCTCATGTTGGGTAATAATTTATGCATATAGTAAATATTTATCTAGTATTTGTTTATAATATATGTATTTTATTAGCTAAAATTCGCATATTTTTTATAATTATAAAAAAATTAAATGATTTTTAATCAATCTATTTATTTATGATGGTATAAAAATTTAATATCTTTACTAATATAAAAATTTATTTAAATTAAAAATAATTCTTATAGTATTACGTTACATTTATATTATCCGTTTTAACCCAAATTGCCACCTCAGGGACGAAATCACTCATAAGGGATTAATATTTATTAGGAGTAATGCTAATAAAAAAAAACTCATTTAGTCTAACTGTATCCGTGTTGCATGTTATTTTTTATTTTTCTATTTAATATTCATTTTGACAATAGAAAAAAATTGGGACTGTGGTATTCGCGAAAAACATGTGCTAGATTTGGATTTGAAATATAATAATGAAAATTTTAAAATAAAAAAATAGAAAACAAGTTTGAAAAACTTCCTTTTAAGTTATAAAATTAAACTAAAATGTGGAACTGATTTTAAAATAAAATGAAAACTTAAAACAAAAATATTTATCAACTAACACTAAATTTAAAACTTTAAATTTGAACATAAAAAAATAAAAAATAAAAGGAGCATATGAACCAATGGTTAGTTTTTTCTACTTTTTTTATTTTAATTTATTAAAATGGTTGGTTTTTAGGAATTTGCACTATGTTAATATTTTCTCCATTTTTAATTAATCACAAGCATGAACAGACATATGAGAGGAGCCGATTAGCATTTCATATAAAATAATAAATTTGTATTATCATATCAAATAATAGTATTGTATTGTAATTTTAATAGAATAAAATCTATTTTTAAAATACGCTTGATTGTTAATTTAATAGACGTTATTAATTTTTTTCATTTATTAATATTATGTGTAATATATTAATTTTTTTTCCTTCTTTTTATGTTTCGTCTATAAGCTATTTTTTTTTTAAATAATAATTAATTTAAGGGTAGATTCAAACAAATCAAATTAACTCAAGTCTAAAATTTTGGGTTTTGATCGAACTCAAGTGGAGTATTGTAAGGCCATGTATATTTTTGAGTCATATTAAATTAGAATCTTTACACTAAATACAAGCCAAAAAATGATCATAAGATATTTGAGTAAATTCTAGAAAGTTAATTTTTTATAAAAATAGACCATAATTTGAAGTGTTATTGTGATATTTAATAACTCTTTTTTCAAAGAACAGATGCACATTAGTAGAAAATTATAAAAATTGACATAATTTGTTCATTGAGTAGGCTATTTCTAGCTATGTGAGTGTGCAATAATAAAGTGTATTAATGATAGACTCGAGGAGGATCTTCCAATGCTTGACCATCAGTTTTAGATATTTTTTTTTTCACTAGAAAGATACTCATTGATTTTACTTTAAAAAATTGAGCCTTTTTGAAAGAGTTGATGGATATACACTTGTTGATGATGGGATAAATGAAAACCTTCACAACTATTCACAACTTCAATTCTAAAAATAAAAGTTTAAATTATCCAATTCCTTTAGAGAAAATATCTTATATAGCTTATTAATCATGCCTTGAATCAACTTTTGATTGCTCTTAGTAACAACAATATCATCGACATATATTAGAAAAATAATCAGCCTAGAATTGGTATCATACACCAGCATAAAAATGTCAAATTGAGAGAAAATAAGGCTCTATTTTAACAAATATGTACTAAGCTTTATAAACTAGGCCCTTAGAGCCTACTTGATTTCATAGAGAGCCTTGCTCAATTTACACACTAAATGAGGTCTTAACTGATCAATAAAACCAGCAAGTTGAATCATATACATGTGCTCATCTAAATTCCCATTTAAAAATGCATTGTAGAGATCAAGTTTTTTCCTCACCCAATTTCATAACAAGTCAAGAGTAAGGACTACTTTAATTGTTGTTGTTTTATCATATGAGAAAAAGTCCATGTGTAATAAATGACATAGGTTTGATCATATCCTTTGCAACTACTCTACTTTTTGTATCTCTCCAAGCTTCTATCATCCTTCAACTTCACCCTAAACACCCATTTGTTACCAATGACCTTAACATTTTGAGGTGGATAAAGTAGTTGTTAGAAACCAAGACTTGATACTATTTTTTTATAGACTCATACCATTCAGGGCATTTTAAAGCTTTAGAGACATTTTTAGGCTTAGGTAAGAGTAGTATGATAGTTAGTACCTTAGGCTTGACAATGCCATGGTTGGCTCTAGTATTCATGGAATGAATATTAATAGGTGGATTTGAGATAGGTAAAACAAGATCATGATTGGAAGGAGGAAGATGCACATATAAGTTAATACCATTATGATTAAAAACTTAGAAATTAGAATTTGAGAAGGTATGTAGGGATAAAAAAACTATCATGTAAAACAAAATGATCAGAACAAGATGATGTAGGAAAAGAAAAAGAAGAAACTGAGTTTGGTCTTGAAGAAGGGGATATGGAAGATAGTAAGAAATACATGTGAATTGATGAAGGCATTGGTAAATGTATCTCATAGTCAATAAGAACTGCAGATGTAGGCTTAGAAAAGAAATTATTTATAAGTTCAAAAGATGGTAAAGTAGACAGACAATGTCAAAGATAGATTGAGACGAGGAAGATAAATGATTGATGGAAAAGAAAGGGAAAGAGGTTCCATGAAATACTACATGAGTACTAATGTATACACACTTTGTGATAATATCCATGCACTAATACCCTTTATATTGAGAAGGGTAACCTACAAAAACACTAGGCATAGACTCGAGTTGGAGTTTTATGGAGTTGTAAGGTCTGAGGTATGGGTAACACAAGTAGCCAAAAGTTCTTAAATGGTCATAAGTATAATATTTGGTGTACAACAACTCAAAAGATGACTTGAAATTTTAAAAAAATGTTTATCAGATGAATAGCACATTTGAAAGCATACTCTTAATAGCATAATGCCAAACCAGCTCTAGTAAGTAAAGAAATACATTTTTTTATCATATGCATATATTTGTTTTCTATCGCACAATTTTGATATGGTGTATAAGAGTATAAAACTTTTCTCACATAACTACCTTGAAATAACAAACTTTTGAGAGTTTTAAAATCTTCACCACTATCACTCTGCAACTTTATTATGGATGTTTCAAATTTTCTCTTTACAAATGCATCAAAATGTTTAAACAATTTAGAGGCTTGGCTTTTCTGAGACATGACATATAGCCAAGAGTTTTGAACATATGAAAGATTCATTTGAGGGGATTTATTATTACTTAAATTTTTATATGGGTATTGGCAGACTTATAATATATAAAGAAGCATCTAACTGCACTATATCCTTACCTTTTACATATCTGACACGTACTTTTGTATTTGGAAGAAGTTTTACCACCATTGCCACAAATTTGAAACTGTTGTTGATCGAGATTTTGGTTTTGACTCTGATTTTGTGAGGATTGATTTGGTAAATATATGTTATTATTGAAAGTATTTGAAAGAGTGGTGGACTTTGATTGAACTGCTGAAAATTAGATCCCTTATATGGTTAAGTGAACTTAGAAATATTGGTTTGTACTAACTAAGAGTTAGTATTGTTCATATATTCAAATTGTTTTTAATGAACTCTTAATGAGGTGAATTCTTCATCAAGCGATGATACTTGCTTCTATTGTGTAATGTTAGTGATTATGGAGTTGTAATCACTTCCTAGTATACTAAGAACATAAATAACTTGTTATCTATCATATATATCATCATTAGTAGTCATTATATATATCACCGCTATAGATCCTTTTTGCAATATTTGTAACTACCAACGAAGCTACATAATCTATACAGAGAAGGTGTTTCAAAATACCTTTTTCAAGGCTTTCTAATAAGTACTAGTCGAATCTTTTCCTTTTCCAATCAAGTATTTGAGATAATTAGGGGTGATTGAGTTACAAATCCAACTCATCACAATTTTATTTTTTTATCTGATTCATCATAATCAGGATTCATTTCAAGAATTTATTGATTTTGTTGTGTTTCACCATCAGAGAGTTGCATTATTTTATTAATGAATTTTTGAGGTGCAACCATTGATCCATCAATGAAGCTTTACAATTGATTGATATGGATAACATGCCTAAGTTGTTCACGCCATTTTAAGAAGTTTTTTCCATCAAGTTTGATGTAAAAAAATTTGGTTAATGAGAATTTTTTGCAGCAAGAATGTAGGCCCATTAAAATAAGCTCTTTAATTTTCAAGAGCAACTGTTATAGTTGGTATGGAGCTTGAACAATTAGAGAGAATCAATCATAACTCTTATACCTTGAAAGAAAGTAACACACTAAAAGAATAGAGAGGAATGACATTAGAAAAGATATTTAGTAATACATTACTTAATTGATACAATGAAAGAGTGTGTAGTACAATTCACATGGAATCAATTACATCTAATTGCATTCACATAACATAAGGTTTGAATTCTCTATAACACTAGCATACAAGCACACCTACACTTACATACAATTATAGTTTATAAGGTTTGAGCTTAATATTTTTATTTTTGTTTTGGATCAGGTCTTAAAATAATTTAGGTAGAATTATGTTAGACTTAAGCCTAATACGGATTTAAGTCGGATAGAATTATTTTAGCTTTGATCGGGTCAGGCTAACACTTACATAATTTGATTAGCCACAAGTTGCATATACCATAGTATTTATAAGTTATTGTTCTTTGGATATATTTTTGGTGGTTGTGTTGGTCTTAAGAATGGGTGTAGGTTGGTTGGGTTAGTTTTCGAGTCATTTTATAAGCCAACCTTACCTTGGCAGTTTCAAAAAACCCAAAACCTTATCGATTTATGATCCCTTAAAAAATAACATTCAAGTTAAACTATAAGGTCGATTTAAGGGAGAATGGTTTAACGGTTTTGTAAATATAATCATAATATGATATAAAAGACTTATTTAATTGAAATAGAAAAAAAAATACCACATAACTTAATTTGAAAGTTATTATCATTACATATTTTATTTACTTAATCTCTTATCGTTAAGAGGAGATAAGATAATTCTAGTGTGTAGTATGTAAATATAAAATTGTGATTGTTTTTAAAATTAACCATTAATTTTTTTTAGAGAATAACTATAGAAAAATTAAAGAAATCATAATGTATTTAACAACTTAACGAGCATCATATAGAGGTATAGATATGAGTGAAATATCATATTGTTAATCAAGAATATATAATCTATATAATAATATAAGAAAAATTATTTGTTTGAAGGTTTTGGATCAAGTTGTGAGTGATGTAAGTGAGTCATAAAACGTAAGCAATAAGAGAGACTCTGACTGTTCGAGTTATAGTTATTAATGATTAGATTTAGATTTTATAATTTTAAATAAATTTAAAATTATAATAATTAAAAATATATTTTAAAAATTCAATATATATTATTATTATTATAGTTTCAGTTGGATACGTTTGAATTTCATAAATTTTTTGGACATATGATCGAATTAATAAAATAAATTTTGATAATTTTTAAATCCATTTACGCTAATCAACTTATAAAAAATTATAAATATGATTTTATCTTAGACTTAAATTAATTGGTTTTTGAAAAGAAAAGGAAAGACCCCCACCTAGTTGGTCCTACTCACGTTTCTATATACCTCCCTTCACATGCCAACATGGTGGGGAATGAGAATGCACTCTAAACGGGAAACAACTTTCCACCACCCGATAGATTTTTTTTTTTCCTTTTCAATTTTATTGATTCTGTGATCCACCTTTAATTTACTTGTTGTTCAATAATGCCCGCAAAAGGATGCCAATAGAAGTGTCTGGCCCCCTGAGCAAGCTATTGAAAAGCCTAGCTAGCTAGCAATTAATCTTAGGCATTTGAATCACCACCAGAGGGCCTCCTCCCAACAAGGTTTCTCTGAATATATACCAAGTTTCCTTTGTCCGACATCAGTCACTGGGGGACAGTGATTAAGGAACCAGAAAAAAGCAAAAAGAAAGGGGTTATATTTTGGATTTTAGCTTAAGAATAAATGGCTATGGATTTTGGTGGGTTCATATATGAATTTTCAAAATTTATTAGGATATTTTTTAGATGCGCTGTTTTCGTGACAATAATGTATATATAAATTATTTATTTTATTCATATAATTAATTATATTTTTTATATCATTATAATTAAATAAAATTTTAATGTAATGATAATATAATAATTTGAAGTATTTTTGGAGATCATCTGGTTGTGATGAAAACATCACTTTAGGACGTATGGGACGAATTTTGTTAAAAAAATATTCGTCAGTTTTAGAATACATTTTCAAAGGATAAAATAAATATTTAAATTATTTTTATCAAAAATGATGCAATAAATGACGATTTAAATGAATAATTTATGATTTTAAATAACAAGTAAATAAAAAGATGATAAAAAATTACTAACAATATTAATTATAGGAAGATAAACTAATATCTTAAAAATATCAATTTGATTCCTTCAAAAGTTGACTTAAAATTATCAAATGGATTTCATTTATCCTTTCGGGAGAAGTAACATACTTGTATCCACTGAGGAGCCGAAATAAATTTTTCAAGGAATCAAATTGTCCCCCAGTGAGAATTTATTTCATATGATTGTCAATCAAATTTTATGTATAAATTATTTAATTGTAATTAAAGTTATATTTTATATGATAGATACATATAATATATTTATAAAATTATAAAAAATTATATAAGTTATTTTATTTTACTTACTTATATATAATAATAATAATTTAATTACAATAGAAAAGACCACACATCTTATTTTATTTTCATAATTATTAAATTATGTATTAAAAATTTTTTTTATCAAACTAGGAGCGATATCTCACCCTACTCCTCTTAATTCAACCACTATAATATATACATTTTTATAAATAATTATTTTACATAATTAATAATTATCTATTTAATAAATACTTAATCAATTCATTTGTGAGCATCATTATCCCTTATTCTTCAGGTTGAATCTTACAAGGATTTAGGTACTTCTAGTAAATCATTTCACATATATACTCATAATGAAAATGAGGATTGGATTCTAAACTCTAAAGCTACATATTATATGACATTTGATCCAAAAAATATCTCTCATACAACCCAACCGAGACGGAGCTGTATTGTTAATGCTAATGGGGTCACTTATCTAATTACAGGGGTTGGAACAGTGACTTTATCTATTTCATTATCATTATTTAATATATTACTTGTACCCTTTCTTTCACATAGATTAATGTTTGTAAGTCAAGTCATTTCAGATCTCAACTGTGTAGTATTGATGTATTCTACCTTTTGTCTTCTATAAGATATTCTCACCAAGGAGATCATTGGGCATGGTACTAAGAGAGGTGGTTTATATTATGTGGATGACCTCAGTTCAGGAAGAGCTAATCACATGCAACACATGGTTAGTAACAAGGAGCGACATATTTGGTTATGTCATCATCGATTTGGGCATCCATCATTTAGGTATTTAAGACACTTACTATTGAAAATCAACACCAACATAATAATTAAAGATGTAAAGAAATAAATGAAGTGGTTGAAGGATGAATAAATAGGGTGGTTGAAGATTGTAGAAAAGAGAAGTGTGTAGATAATATTTGTGTGCTAGGATTATTTCTTAGTTTTATATTTGTGTGGTGTAGATTGCATGATTAGGACTATAAATAGCCTACCTTGCATTTGTTTTAATCATTCCATAAAAAACAAATAAGTCTTTGTATTCTTAATTTGAGTGTGAGTTGAGAACTTTCTCTTTGAGTGTTTATATTTCTCTTCAATTTGTGAGTTGCCTTTGAAATGTGTTATAGTGGGTATAATACAAGTAGTTTGTTTACTTGTTTGGATCTAATATTAGTAAATTTAGAGTTGTTTATTCTAAATTTTACTCAACACTTACTACTTAGTTTATTTTCAAATGTCACACACTCGGATTTCAAATGTGATACTTGTATCTTAGCAAAAAGTCATAGGGCGTCTTATCCTATGAGTATGCATAAAAGTATGACTCTTTTTAGCACATTTTGATGTTTGGGGACCTTCCTCAATCACTAAGTCGTCGGGTCATCATTGGTTTGTAATTTTTGTTGATGATTGTACACGAATAATATAGCTTTACCTTCTCAAACATAAAGATCAAGTATTTTCTACGTTTCACTTGTTTCACACCATGATTCAGACATAATTTTTTGAAAAAATTTAGATATTTAGGTCTCATAATAGAGGGGAGTATTTAATCAATAATTTTGGATATACTTGGACAACCATGGTATTCTCCATGAAACCTCGTGTTCACAAACCCCACAACAGAATGGGACTGTAGAGAGGAAGAATAGGCATATTTTAGAAACTGCCCAGACCTTACTAATTAGTGCACATATGCCTAGTAGATACTAGAGTGATGTTGTTACTACAGTTGTGTATCTACTAAACCGTACGCCCACAAAACCTTACAATTTTAAACTCCATTAAAGGTGCTATCTGATCATGTTCCCTTGCCTACTATTTTGATGCTTCCGCCCCAAATTTTTGGATGTGTTGCTTTTGTCCACCTCCATAAAAATCAACGAACTAAGTTGGAACCATGTGTTGTCCGATGTGTATTCTTAGGGTATGGCGTACAAAAAAAGAGATACCGATGCTGCGATCCTATTACTAAAAGAACCTACATTACCATGGATACCACTTTCCTAGAATCTGAATGTTTTTTCCCATCACCAATATCCAATTACTCTCTTCAGGGGGAAAGTTATGGTGAAGAACGAAATTGGCTTGATGTTGAAGTGTTAGAAATTAGTAACAATTCGACATACTCGGATAATGCCAACAATATGGATGAGCTAGTACCTAGACCCGAACTTGAACTTCTAAGAACTGAATCTCTAGAAGATGCAGTGGTTGATGCACCCCTCCACTCTCTATTACCCAATGATCCTCCTGTTGAGAATACTCATGAGGTAAGCTATCCTATCACACCTTTACAAACTAATGCTATAGATACATATATTGGTTATGTTCTACCTTTCAGACACAATCGAGACAAACCTCTGAATCGATGCTCTCCAAACAAAGAAGAATGACAATCCAAGTATCCAATAGCCAATTATGTATCTACTCAAGGGTTATCAAAACCTATAAGGGCGTTTGCAAAAACACTTTCCTCATGTCAAATTCCAAGTAGCGTTGAAGAAGCCCTATTTGATCCAAATTGGGCTTAAGCTATAAAAGAAGAATTTGAGGCATTGTAGAAGAATAACACATGAGTGTTAAGCGAGTTGCCTCAAGGGAGGAAGATGGTAGGATGCAAATGGATTTTTCCATCAAGTATAAAGCAGATGGGTCAGTTGATCGATACAAGGTAATGCTAGTAGCAAAAAGGGTATACATAGAAACATGGTATAGATTATCAGGAAACCTTTTCACCTGTAGCTAAACTAAAAACTGTTAAAGTTTTGTTATCTCTTATAGCAAATTTAGATTGGCCATTACACCAACTTGTCGTGAAAAATGCCTTCCTTTATGGTGATCTTGAAGAAGATATTTACATTGATATCCCGACAGGATATACTAGTACATCAGGAAAAGAAACTGCATGTAGATTACAACGAGCATTGTATGGACTAAAATAATCACCTCTAGCATGGTTTGGTAGGTTGAGTTCAGCAATGAGGAAATATGGGTTTCAACAAAGCAACTCTGACCATACCCTTTTCCTAAAACATCGATTGGGAAAAATAACAGCCCTTATAGTCTGTGTAGACGACATGATCATTACAGGGGATGATAAAGAAGAAATCTCTAGGCTTCAAAAACAACTGTCAAATGAGTTTGAAATAAAGAACTTAGGAGGGCTCAAATACTTCTTAGGCATTGAGGTAACAAGATCAAAACAAGGCATATGTCTTTCCCAAAGGAAATATACTCTAGACCTACTGGCATAGGCAAGATTACTAGATTGTAAACCTGTCGATATTTCAATGGTCCAAAATCATAAACTTGAAGAATATGTGGACTAAGTACCAACAAATAAACAGAGATATCAACGGTTAGTGGGTAAACTCATATATTTATCTCATACTCGACCTGATATTGCCTATGATGTGAGTGTCGTGAGTCAATTCATGCACTGCCCAAGTGAAGACCATATGGATGCCGTCATGCGAATACATCGTTATTTAAAATCCTCCCATAGGAAAGGACTTATGTTTTCAAAGAATGGTCAATTAGAAGTCGTTGGATATACAGATTCAGACTGGGTAGGGAATATCAAGGATAGGAAATCTACTGCTAGGTATTTTACTTTTGTGGGGGGTAATCTTGTTACATGGAGGAGCAAGAAGCAAAAGATAGTTGCCTTATCTAGCGCTAAAGTTGAATTTCGAGGAATGATCAAGGGAATATGTGAACTCATTTGGTTGAAAAAACTTTTAATTGAGATTGTTGTTGCTCCTAACTCTTAAATGAACTTATTTTATGATAACAAAGCATACATTGTCATCTCTCACAATCCAATTCAACATGATCGCACAAAGCACGTTGAAGTGGATCGAAACTTCATCAAATAGAATCTTGAAGAAAAAATTATTCAGCTTCCATTTGTTAAATCAGAAGATCAATTGGCTGATATACTCACAAAATTTGTGTCTACAAAGAACTTATGTAACTCACTTGACAAGTTGGGCATAAGAGACCTATATACACCAACTTGAGGGGGAGTGTTAACTTGTGTTGTGGTGCATGTCGCAACAGTGGTAGACAACAATGTTTAGTAGAGCAGGAAAGTATGGGTGTGTAGCAGCTGCTAGGGTTAGGGTTTTGTTTTCGATTCCTTAGTATACATATATTAATACTCTTGTACAGAAAAAAAGATCATAATTATATGAAATATATTGATAATTAACAGAAACCACAATATTTGACAATAAATACATTTTTAATAACTATTTTATATAATGCAAATATTTTATTACATTAAGGGTGACAATTTATACAAATAATGATTACTCATTTAATGAATGTTTGATCAATTCACTTGTAAGCACCATAGATGTTTGGTCAAAGACTAGCACTTTCTATTTTTGTTATTTTTACACTAATAAATATCAACATATGCATATAATAAATATATATTTTTTGAATAGTGAGTTTGTAAAATATAATTATTTTTATTACAATAATTGTGATAATTTATATAATTAATGGTGATCCATTTAATGAGTGTTGGATTAATTGACTTACGATCATATCATAAATTTTGTTGAATGTCCATATAATATATACATTTTGTATGAATGGTTTTTTCTATAATGCAATTATTTTTATTACATTAAGGGTGCAACTTATACTCTTAATGATTACCCATTTAATGATTATTCGATCAATTTACTTGTAAGCATATTATATTTTATCGAATGTATATGTATATATAATAAATACATTTTTATAAATTTTTATTTTTCATAATATAATTAATTTTATTATTATTATGAGTGACAATTTATATAGTTAATGATTGTCCATTTAATAAATGTTTATTCAATCAATTTATAAGTATATCATATTTTTGTTGAATTAATAATTTTTATGTCAAGATTATATCATATATCATATCAATTAAAAAAACACTCAATTAATATAAATTATTTATAAAAAAAAATTCTTATTAAATTCAATCAAGTAATGTCTACCATTCACGTAGATAGTAAAAATATTAATTAAATAAGTTCATATAATTTTTTGTTATATTTGACTTATTTAATAAATAAAACTATACAATTATTGTTAATATCGTAGTAAATTATTCATATTTATATTATCTTTAGATTCTATTGCTCATAAAATAGTTGCTATTTTATATTTATTCATTAACAAAGTAAAAAATTAATTAACTTTGTTCAAAGAGTATTTTTATAAACATATTTATAAAACATTTTAACACAAAATTTTCAATTATAATAAAGGCTAAGGTGCACTATTGGTCCACAAATTTTAACTAAATTCACATATAGGTCCTTAAACTTTTAAAATGTACTATTTAGTTCACAAACTTTTAAAGTTTTACATACGTTCATAAACTTTTTAATCATACGATTTAACTCTAAATTTTTAAAACTATATACATAGATCTTAAAATTTTTATTTATAAATATGTACTTTAGTAACAGACTTATATTTAAAATTTTAAAAGTTTGTGAACAAAATTGTAGGATTTAAAAGTTTAAGAATTTATATGTAAAATTTTAAAAATTTGTGAACTAAATTTCATATTTTAAAAGTTCGGGGACTTATACGTAAACTTAGTTAAAATTTGAGAATCAATAATGAACTTTAATATATAATAAAAATTTAATTTAAAAACTTACTTCTTTATTTTATTTTACAAAATAAAAAATTTAAAATAATAATAATTAATATTATTATATATTTATTCTAAAAAAAACTAGTAATTGATACAAGGTGTTATATCATAGAGTAATAGGTTCTATGGGTTTTTTTTAAGAGTGAATTAACCAGGATAATCCTTTACTAAATTTTTATCATTGACGACATGTTTTTACTTAGTTTAAAGATGAGATACAATGGACCAATTATATTTTTTCATTACAAGAAAATTTTCCTTGTGGCAGACTGATGACATAGAGATTGACCATTTCATTCAATTTGACTTATTTATATGTAAAAGACTATTTTGATTAAATTACAGATAATATATCTTCTTTTCTTTAAATAAAAGAAAAGATTTTCATTCAAATTATAAAAAATATATTAAATTGATAAAAACAAAAATACATGTAAATTTTGATTCATCTAATTATTATAATATGTTTCTTCATATGAATGAGACAATAGATATTTAGTAACATTTGATCTTAAACGATTCCTTATATATTCATTATTTAAATATTTATAAATGCACCAACATCGTATTAAATTTTTTTTTCAAATACTTTTTTCATTGCTAAATATGAATCAAAACTATATATATTTCCTAAGGAATCCCTAGCTAGCTAGCTAGCTGAAATATAATAAGGGCAAAGTTTGTTTTTGGTAATTAGAAAAAGAAGAAGAAGAAGAAGAAGCAGTAACACCTTAATTTTCTAGCCAATGTTGCATCCGTAAATGTGTTGGAAACTTTCCCAGATTGATTGTTCTCTCTATATTGTGTAATGATGCCGCCATTAATTGAATTAAATTGTGAGCTCCCTCATTATTAATGTCATGCCCATTGAAGTATAAGGGCAAAGTTACTAACCAAAATAAAACTGCAGGTTCATTCTTGACTTTATTTTCTTTTTTTGTTGTTTTGCTGACAACTCATTGACTTATCCGTGGAATAAATCATTTAGTGTTGTTGTTTACAACTTTGTATTTTTTATTTTCTTGACTTTATAAATATTCGCATGCATTTTGAAATATTTTTAGTATAACTTAATATCTTATATCAATTAAATATAATATTATAATAGAGTTTATTAGAATTATAAATTTGTTACTAAAAATTAATAAGTTAGATTTTAAAATTTAACTAACATAATCTCAATACTATGACTATAAATTGTGTGATAATATGAAAATTATTAATCACATTATATAAGTCAGCAGCTGGCTATTCTTTGAAAGTATTGTAAAGGTGTAAAAACACGTATATTAATAAGTGCATCACAAGAAATAATAATGAATTTTAAAATTTGTAGAAATAATAATAATAATAATAATAATAATAATAATAATAAATTTAAAAATTTGCAGCTAGACAGCTAGCTGCCTTGTAGCGTGTTATATATTAAATACTTAATTTGTACACATTTTTAAAACAAACCATGCCCTTGACTTGAAGAGCCAAATTGAAACCGTTGATTAATATTATTTTGCCCCATGAAGAAACAACTGCGGTTGGATGCAACTTCAATAATACCCTGTTGATCATTAACTTGGGTCTCTTGGACAGTGTTTGAATTATTCAAGAAGGCAATCTCAGCTCTTACTTTTGATAACTCACTTTCTGCCTTGTGTATTTCTTCTTGTAATTGAGAAATCATCTGTACACATCCATACACTGGGTCTTCAATACGACATCGTGCTTCAAAATATATTGACTCCACTGCTCTACCTCTAAAATTAGCGGGTATTTGCTGATAACAAAGAAAAACACGTTATAAAAATTACATGTTATAGAATATATATAATATTTTCTTACCGATATATATAATTACTACGTGATAATTTATTATTAAATATAATTATATTTATCATTATATTATATAATATTATTTGATAATCATTTTAAATTTTAAATATATGAACTTTTATACGTATATTACATAATCTTATAGAATATCATTAAGTTAAGAAAAAAATATCACCATATCATTTTCTTATTTCAAAAATAATACTTAATTATATATATATATATTTTGTAATAGGTTTTAGTTTTATTTTTATGAAAAAATTATCGCAAAATGACAAATATTTTTTTTTATATTTTAATTACATTAGATAAAAAAAATTATAGCCGAGGAAATTGAAAAAAATAAATAAAAAATATTCATTTAGTCTTATATAGTTATTTTTTAATAAAAATATGAATAGATCATTAAGTAAAGGATTTTTAGAGTAATATTCCCTTCAATCAATTACCTGAAGCATTTTTCCGACATTACTAGCACCATAAATTTTATGAACAAAAGCAAATCTTTGAGGATCATTGGAAGGGAAATAAGGAGAGAAAATGCAGTTTGAAGAGCACTTTCTCCTTAGATATTTGCAAGCTGCACAACGTCCAGAAATCATTGCTTCAAATCTAGAAACAAGAATCTCAAGCTAATGATCAAAATCTAGAAACCCAAAGATTTGAAGAATCTCTCAGAGATTTCAATAGATTTTGTTTCTTCTTTTTTTTTTCTTTGCTTTAGCTATGTATTATATTATGCTCGGATGGAAATATATATGGTAACTTTGTCAAAAATTTCTCTAACGGCTATTGTACGTTGATCAAATGTTGCTGATCAAAATGGTAAGACTGCCTATAATTGTGAAATTAGCTTCTCTAAATCACTGATTACTGCGTGCCAAAATTTTCAGATTGAAAAGATAATAAATGCGCATGCACATTTAGAAAAGGCCATAATAAGCCTATGCAATTAAATATATATATATATATATATATTTAATTGTCCGGGAGTTTGATTTTTAACACACTTTTTTTACATGTTGCATGTTCAAAAAATATGTTTATATTAATATAATATAAAATAAAAGATATGCTTTTTTTTTTGGTAAAAAAGAACAAGTTATTAACCCTAATAAAAATAAATTCAATATTGGTTATTAACTATTGGTCAAAATACTATATATATTATTTATGGCAAATTTTATGATTATTTAGTTAAATTTTAACATTTACTTTTTAAGATTTAAGAGTTTAATTTTCATAAATTTTGAAGTTATTATTAATATGATTTATCTTTAAAAATATTAACTTTTTCTTATTTCTATTTTATTATACTATAATAACATTTTCCTTTTCCTTTAGAGTTCACATGGTGCATGCTCACCAAAACAACTTATATACTCAAAATTTTGTATATTTTACTATAAATACAATATTAATATTATTTTTAAATAATATGGAATAATCTTATTTGTTTTCTAAAATCTAGTTTAAAATATAAATTATTTTACTTAATATTTTATGTTGTCAATCTATTTTGTTAACTTATAAATTTTATTTTTATATAATTTTATTTCAATCTATTTTATTATTATATTCTTTTTCCTATAGATGACTTGCAAAGGCGGAGGGAGGGGTGCCCGATACCCTAGATAAATTTTTATTGCTATGCATAATTAATTTTGTAATTTTAAGTATTTTATAGAAGTAAAATAGACATTTTAGGTCCTTCTTGTTATAACATTGTCTGTTTAGTAGAAAAAATATATATAGAGAGAAAATATTCCATAAAATTACTCATTTAAGAGGTGATTTTGTAATATCTTAATAAGTCATTTTCTTTTTATACATCTATTCAATATTTAGTAGGACAAAGATAATAAGTTTTAATAATTTTGATGATAAATGGTCACTTGATCATCAAAAAGTCACGATATATTTTCAAAAATGATTTAGACAGTATATAATAATTTTGAATATATGTTTAAAAAAATTTATTTTTAAACTTGTTTTTATTTTTCTCTAATTATAATAACATACAATTTTTTTTATTACCACAAAATATTTTACTTATATAAAATAATTTATGCCTTCATCTATGGTCACTTGCTGCTACAATTTATAAAATTTGTGTGGATTATTTACTTTGCATGGGTGTTATTAAGAACCCAAGTAAAAATGTATTTGCCTGAGCTGTACTATAAAACACATACAAAGTTTTAAAAAGTTACATTTATATAGTTTTTTTTTTGGGCTTATATTTTATATAAAAAAAAAAGCCTGCGTATAAATTTAGGTGGGTTTTTGATGGGATAACTTTTGATTGAACCCACACAAATTAACATTTGAGTTGGGTTAAAAATACACCTAAATTTCCCATATTGTAGTGACTTTCTATGCAAGTCCTATCCATTATATTTTTCAATTTATTTTATTATCATAATATATTTTTATTAGGTAACTTGTTTTTTTATGTTTTGTTATATGATTTGTGTATTTTTATTTCAATCTATTTTATTAATTTTTTTCTTTATTAGAAGTTCCATTAGATTATTTTCTTATTCGATTAATTAAATAAAACTTTGATATTATATAAAATTGGTAAGTAACGTAATATTAAATGAAATCTAAAAAAATAATAATTATATTATTTATAAATATTATATTAATAAAATATAAATTTCTTTTATGCAAGTAAATTTATATAAAATAATAAATAAACAGAATTTACATAATGATATCTTTTTGAGTATTTTGAACAGCTTTTTCGACCTGCTTAAAAATACTTTGCAATAATAATAAGTTCAAAAGTTTATTTAGATACTCTGAGAATTTTTAATTTATTAATTTTAATAGTTTTTATTTTAATTTTTTAGCTAATATATTAAAATGTCATTAAGTTAATTATTCTAGTTAAAATTTAAAAAATTTTGATTAGAAAATTAAGTTAGGGATAAAACAATAAAAATTGTAATTTTATTACCTTATTTATAACATATTCTTATAACTTCATAATTATTATAAATTACTTAAATGTTTGAAACGAATTAAATAATTTTTTTATTAAAATAATTAATTGAAAAATATTTAAATAATAATATTTAATTACAATAAAAACTATTTAAAATAATAAATTATTTTTTACATAATATCAGTAATTAATTGAATGTTTTTTAATATAAATTACATGATTTGTTTATTAATATAATATGCAGATTTATCTATAATTTATTTTAAATAATAAATTTTTAAAATACCATTTTATCATGAAAAGGATAGCATGTCATTTTAATATATATTTTATAAATTAAAACTATTAATAATATTTTTTTAAATTTGTATGTTTTAATTATTTTATTATTGATTTTTTAAAAATTGTATTTTTTTGTGAATTTTGATTTTTTATTAACAAAACTTAAACTTTACCGAATTGAAACTTATTAGAATGTACTAAATGTTTCAAATTTTGTTAAAAAAGTTAAAAAAATGATAAAATATCAATAAATATAATATTAAAATAATTAAAATATATAAATATATAAATTTAAAATGAATTGATTAATATATTTAATTTATATAAATAAAATAATGCTTAATTTTTTTAAAAAAATAAAAAATAAACTGCACATGTTTCCAATTCCAAATATCTTCAACCTTAAAAAATAAAAAATAAAAAAAATTTAAAAAAAAGGAAAGGGAATAGCTTTCTCTCACGAGCACCGTTCTCCGATCGAATCGAAGAAACATCTACAAGGTTTTTCTCACCAGGTTTCGAACGTTTCATCCCTTTCAAATCACTACCTCTGCCTGAAGGTAGAATTAACGCTAATATCGTCATAAGTGTATTTATTGTTGTTTGAGATCCCTTATGATCATTTTTGTTCTAAATTTCTTTTGTTTGTCTTTTTTGTTTGTTTGATAATTCGTAAGAAATCTGGAAGTTAAGATCTGGTAACTGTTTGAGTTACTCTTCCTTTCGTTCATCAGGAGGTTTTACTTTGATCAACTTGAGATCTCAGGTTTTTTCTTTTCGTATGTCGTAGATATGAAGATGTTTAGCTGAATTCGATATCGATAGTAGGTTTTGCACCTCGTGGTTTGCTTTTTTAAGGTTCATTTCATAAGTATTTTAATTCCTAATTTTAAATTTCAGTTTTCATATTTTATAAATTCTAAAATTATGTACATTTGAAAACTTATTTTCAATTTCTAATTTTTTAATTTTGAAATTTAATTGAAGAATTTGGTTAAATTTTAAAATTAAAAAAAATTAATTTTCAAGTTGAATTTGTATTTTTTTATTTCTTGACACTAAAATAATAACTTAATTATACTCAATGATACTTAATCTTAAAATGATTAAAGAGCCAAAATTTAATGGAAACTTATCAAAAATAAGTTTGAAACTGAATTTTAGAGCTTGAAAAGTTGAAAGTTGAAAATTATGAATTGGTAATCAAACAATCATATCTAATTTTCAATTTCTACTAGAAATTGGTTATCAAACAAATTTTATTTTTTTCCAAAAAAATTAGAATAGAGAATTCAATCACAAAACTATGGAATTATGAATTAGAAATTAAAATAGTTGTCAAATTAGGATTTCTCATCAACTTCTATTTTTTGCTTTAGTTAAATTCTCTGATTTAAAATCCAACTAAATTTATAACTGAAATTAGCTGGATATTGTTTGTTGGCTTTATGGTGATTTCGCCGATGGATTTTATTTCATATCATTTATCGAACTATGGACGAGTTGCAGACTTAAATGGCATTAACATTCCTATATTTGCGGATTTGTTCTTCTTTGACTCTTCTACCCCATAGGGATATGGTATATCAGAGTTCGGTGTCCATGTAAAATAATTTGATTTATATGGCCTTTTTTCTTTTATTATGATGCATGCGCTTTCTTATGTTTTCTTGTTATATGCAACACATCAATATCAAATATAATTAATATCTCTTATTGCATTTAACAGTCTGAGATTAGTTAAATGTACCTTCCATCATGTATTTGAATCTTGGCTTTTCAAGTTCCTTTTGTAGTTCTGACGTACAAAGAGTTTATTTAGAACTTTCTGTTTCTCTAAAAGACATATGCAAGAGCTGACATTAACAATTAACTGCTATTAATTTTTTTCCCAGGAAATGAGGCCTATATTCTGTGGAAACTTTGAGTATGATGCTCGACAGTCGTATCTAGAAAGGCATTTTGGCAGATATGGTAAGGTTGATAGAGTGGATATTGAAGTCGGTTGAATTCTTTACTTCATTTGAAATTTCTACCAATTCCATTTTGATTGTTGTATTCCACAAATTGTTTGTCCTGTTAAATTTCATGTAGGTCGAACAATCTGATTCCTTATCATATCAAGGTTTTCATATCGAGAATCATCTTTCATTGTTAGTTATGTGCTCTGAAATTTTAGGTTTCTAGGTATGTATACCGCAAAAGCTCAAAGAAACTTTAAATATTACAAATTTTCTAATTGGCTGATTTACCTGTAGCCAAATAAGCAGTAAATAATCATGCGCAGATGCAAGCCATGACTAGGGCACTCGATACCGTTATCACTAGTGTTGGGAACGTAAGTTAGTGTAGTTTGTTTAAGTTGAGTTTGAAATGGTGCTTATGGAAAAATGAGGTTGGAAAATAATCTAATATCACTATTATATTATTATTTGAAATCATTTTATCTTTCATATGGCATTCTGTCTATTAATGGGAGAAACCATTTTAAATCTTATTACCTTATGCATGAATCTATCATCAATAATTTGTAATAAAGGACCTATATAAGAATTTGGTATGTACTTTACATTATGGCGCTGGGTTCTGCAGCAGCAAGGCAATGTAATTGGACCAAACGAACATCTATACGACTATGCAAGTGGCAGTTTCCGCTTTGGTTGAAGTTCTCTAGTGCTGCTATAAATTACTGCAGCAGTACAAGTTAGAGGCAGACAGCAATGATTCATTGTTGAGTTCTACTGGGGGGGTTCAGGATGTGTTTAAGAAAAAACATGTGCCGCTATAAACATGTGTTCGGGATATCCATTCTCTTCTCGCTTGCCTTTGACAAGCATCCTCTTCTTGTTCTCAAGAAGAATCACTCTGATCTGCCACGGCACTACCATTCCACGTTTTGTACAGACACCATTTACTTTCATTCCTCACGACTATCTCCCAGCCTTCAATTTCAGAGATGTTTCAAAAGTTTGAAACAATTCCAACCTCACCGCAGAGGCAACTGATTAGATGGAGAAAGCAATCTCTTTTCATTGATCCTTAATGAAACCACTTTTGGATTCTTGTTCCCTTCACATCACTTAGTTCATGACACAAGGTCTGTTGGTAATTTTACTAGTCCCTTGGTTTAAGATTTTCTAGAGTTTGTCAAACATTTTATTTTAGGATAGCAGCTTGGGTTATTATCGTACATTTCTGAAGGCTTGAAACCGGCTGTAATTGAAGAATCCTTTCATGGGTGAAGTCTTAATTTTGTTTTGCCTTTGGTAGTATATATGAAATATTGAATAACTAATGTTCTGTATTACTTTTATGTAGGGTTTGCCTTTATTTCATGGACGATGAAAGAGATGCTGAGGATGCAAATCGAGGACTTCTCGAGAGAATCTGGCCAAAAAAGGGCATTGACTTCATGTTGAGTGGACAAAGGTTGTCTGTCTGTATTTTGGTTGATATGATATTTTGACTGTTTTGTCCACTCTACTTGAGTAATTTATAAACCAAGTAGTTCTGTCTCTTAACAGCGGGAGCGTGGTTCCGGTGGTTCTGGTGGTTCAAGAAGATCTTCCACTAACGCAAGACCTTCAAAGGCTTTGTTTGTTATGAACTTTGAGCCTTACCACACCAGAACTAGGGATTTGGAGAGGCATTTTTATCCCTATGGGAAAATCATGAACGTAAGGATTAGAAGGAATTTTGCATTTGTTCAGTACAAATCAGAGGATGATGTTAGCAGGGCACTGAAAGCTACAAACATGAGGTGACTATTTCTAACTTCATTCTTCTATTGCGATGGTTTTGAAAATCGCCCACATACCTCCCCCCTTCTCACTCTTCTCTCTTTCAAAAACAAAAGAAAGATAATAAAAAAATTAAAATAAAATTAAGAATAGATGATCTGATAATGCAAGTTTTGCTTGAAAATTATTTACGGTTTGTGGAAAGTGACCCTTCTGGAAAAAACAGAAATGTTGATGTTCTTAAACTTTCATTGTTATTTTTCCATATTTTAATTTAATAAGGGGTTTTTTATTTTCATTTGCAGCAAGTTGATGGATAGAGTTATATCAGTTGAATATGCAGTTCGTGATGATGATGAAAGAAGAAATGGTTACAGCCCTGGTCGAAGTCATGATAGGTCATTAGAGAGAGGTCATGATAGATTACGGTCCCCAAGTCCTTACTGTAGAGAAAGTGCCAGCCCTGATTATGGTCACTGCCCGAGCCTCTACAAACGAGAGAGAGGTAGTCCTGACTATGGTCGTGGCCGTAGCCCATGTCACTACAGGACATCGAGGACTAGCGCTGATTAGGGCTGTGGTTGTAGCCCAATTCCCTACAGAAGGAAGAGAGGTGGCTCTGATCATGGTCGTGGTAGCTGTAGCCTTTGTAAAAAACAGAGGGTGAGAGCTGACCACATCGGCAGCCCTAATAATGGCTGTGATCCTAGCATTAGTCCTTAAAAAAGGGATAGGAGTCCTGAAAATGGCCATGTGCCTAGTTGCAGTCCTGGAAAGGTGAGGGCTAATGCTGAGAATGATGGTGAGCCTAGCCCAAATTCCTTGTCTGACCCTCATGATAGCGCCAATTATGGTGGGCCTGAAAGCCCCATGAATGACAGATGAAAAAAGGTTTGTGTGACGGTATTATTTTTGTCATGATGACTCTTTTACTCAGTTTCGGATGTTTCAGACATCTTATATAATCTGTTATCTACAATGATGCAGTTACTCTCCCCAAGCGGAAGAATGATGCGGTTCATTGGCCTGAAAGTTTTAGTGGCTTAACCAAGTGTATTGTGTTGTAATTCCTGCTATTCGTGTGACATTATGGAATGTGGAGTTAAAAATGGACAAATCTTATTTGCTTAGGATGCTGTTTTACTAGCGGTAGTTGGGTATAGTCTTCGTTAACTTTTTGGTTGTCTGGGTATATGAACTATTCGAATTTTGAGTTGAATGATACTATAAATTTAAGTGAAATATTAATTAAGTAATTTTTATCGTGGATTAATTTAGTCTTGTAATTTAAAAAATTGTTTAATCAAGTCTTAGTTTTAAAAAAGTTGAGAATTTATTGGGGTAAGATAATAAATTAATAAAATTAATTAATTTAAAAAATTTCTGTCTTCCTTTTTCTTTTAATTTTTAATTTTTAATTATCTAGTTTTATTAATTCATTTTTATAAAGAAAAAGTAAAAAAAAAAGTAATAAATTTAAAAAAAATCTTAAATTTGAAACGAAAATAAATTGAATTTTTTAAAATGAAAAAGTTAAATTTTATTTTTTTAAAAAAACAGAAAATGTAAAAAAAAAAACACACACACACACAAAAGAAAATTGATATAATTTTTTTCTTCAATTTTTACATTTCAAAAAATAAATATATTTTACTTTTTAGGTTTTATTTTGCAAAACTTAAAGTTTACCCTTAAAAGAACATTAGTTAGACTTGTTTTAAAGAGTTAAAAAAAATTAATATATACCTAAAAAGATAAAGAATTAAATGTGAATATTTGGATAAATTACAGGATATCTAGGTATGGATAGATTAAAATATATCTTTTAACTTTTTTTTAATAGATTATTTAAAGGAAAGCAAAACAAAATAATAATAATAATAATAATAATAATAATAATAATAATAATAATAATAATAATAATAATAAATTAGTGTAATTTTGTACAGTTCCAAATGTCGGGGGTAAGAATTGATTTTGATGTATCCTTGATCATGATTGTTCAAAGGATCTAACATTAAAATCATTAATTAATTAAAGTTTTCAAGAGTGAGAAAGTGAAATACGACCGTTAAATTATTTAGATCCCTGAGAATCCATTTCAAAGAAAGCATTGACAATTTGCTAAGATCCTTGTTCAAATCATCCATAATTACTCTGCTTTCTAGCAGAACTTAATTTCAATCGAGATATAAAAATGCAACAATATATAACGAATTGAGCATCCCCTTCCAGGACCCAGGTAGATTTTTTTGGAAGATACGAAATGGACAATGCTAATTTGAAAGCACTTTTGAGTAGCAGCAATTTCAGCAGACGTTGTATAAAAAACAAATTATTTTACAAAGCATTATATTATCAGTCAACCAGAAACCTGCACCAACTCTTCTATTTTCCATCCTATTGTGGGCGGAAGCAATAAATAACGGTATATGAATATATCAAAGCGATAAAATGAACACACAGAATTTACGTGATAAGACACTCATTTCTGTGTCTGACGAGACAACAAATATTATTTGGAACTGGAAAGTAGGAAAATATACGTAATACGGAATACATATTTTCTCTCTTTGAATTCTATCTCTCTCATTTTTCGATTTTGCTGTTTCTTCAACGCATTTAACTCTTCTCCCTATTTATAGATGAAGAAGGCGTCCTTTCCCTTTAAATTGTGTCATAATTTAAGGCTTAAATTAGTAGCCACCAATTTAAATTAAATTATTAAATTAGGCCACTAATTTCCCTAAATTATGCCACTAATTTTGTTACTTTTAAAGCCAATATTCAACAATCTCCACCTTGGCGAAAAGTTCATAACGTCGTTGCCTCCAAATGCCTTTAGGCGCCCTAAGCTCGAGAGATGTTGAACAAGTTCAAGAATTGAAACTTGATCCCTCAGAACCACCTTTGTAAGCATATCTCAGGTTATTTGCGATTCCGACTTTCTCGGAGTATAACATTCCCTTCATCGACGATTTCTCGAACAAAATGAAATCAAACATCGACAAGAGCCATGCGACGCATGAACTTAGTTCTTTGCCAAACAAATGGCACCTTCATGTCGCAAAAAACCTCCACGTTCTTTCCGAACAATACCCAAATCCTTAGTCAACCCGATAAGCCATATACTTCTTTGAATGCTTCACATGACAATATACTCCGCCTGCAGTAGTAGAAAAAGCTACAGTTGACTATAATGTTGATCCACCAACAACCGGTCCTCCCGCCATTGCGAACACATAACCAGATCGACGCTTATCTAGATCTCCAAAGATAGTCAAAATCCACATATCCAACTGGGTGTTTACCTTCGCCTTGTCTCTCTCAAACTTCAAACCAATATCCCACAATACCATGTATGTACCGTAGAATCCACTTCACCGTCGCCGGTGTCCTTTACCCTGGACATGCATGTATCGACTCACCATACTAACAGCGTGGAAATATCAGTGTGCAAACCATTCGTACATCAAGGCACAACTAAGATGTGCATATGGAACACGTTCCATTTTGCTTCTCACCTGCGCATCGGTGGTGCTAGGTGACATTAATGCACTTAATCGAAAGCTGGTGAGCAAGCAGAATGTACTTGGCTTTGTTTTTTTCATCAATGTCAAACCTTTGTAGTACTTTCTTCAGATCTTGATGTCGATGTCGAACGACAGACAGAATCCTATCTCTTGTGATTTCCATCCCAAGAATTTTGTTGGGCTTCTCCAAGATCTTTCATTTCAAATTACTCAACAGAGCCTCTAACTGTCGATCTCCACCTTGCTCTTAGATGCAATCAATGATCAAACCGACTACGTGTGTACTTTTTGCTCTCCTGAAGCTATCAAAGCGCTTTACTATTGTCGCGGTGATTGCTTCAAACCGTAAATTGACTTGCTCGTTTACAAGCCCAATTCTCTCGTCCTGGAATTTTGAAGCCATCCTATTGAGACATGTAGATTTCTTCGTTCAGTACCACGGAGAAAAGCTTTGACATCGAGTCGAGCTAAGTCGAGATCAAACCGTGCTACCAAAGCCAATAGTATCCGAATAGATGAATGCTTAACAACAAGTGAGAATACCTCATTTAGCACATTCATTCCTTCTTTCCGAGCATAGCCATACCACCCGCTGGCTTTGTATGCGATGTTGTCTTTACCGGAGCACCTTCCTTCTGCATAGACCCATTTGCAAACAATAGTTTTCTTTCCTTTGAGAAGTTGAACCAACTCCCAAGTCCGATTACGATGTAGAGACTTCATCTCTTCATCCATTGCCATTTTCCACTTACATACTATCAACTTTTGCACGGCTCTATGTAAGTGCATAGGACATCATCATCAATTCGGAAAGTGCGAATGTACCTTGTCCGTGTATCGGTAGGCTTCCTAATCTCCTTCTCGGTCGAATAGTGGCAATAGATTCTAGCCTGACACCGATTAATCGGTGGTGATGGTGAGAGAACCTCCACCTCAACCGAGATATCTTCTTGATCATCAATTTCATCTTCACCACAATTCGGTGGTGCAATCATTGCTCGATCTTCCGAAGTCTCAAGCATCACCTTAGAAAGAGTATTTGGACTTTCATTCTCTTTCTCGAATTTGTTTGTCTCAAGATAATGTACTCGTCAAATGTAACATCTCGCCCAAGACGATCTTCTTGGATTCACCACACCAAAGTCGAATCTTTTAACTCCTTCCTTAAAGCCCAAGAAAAATGCTTTCGCTTCCGGGATCCGGTTTGGATTCACTAACATGAAAATACGCAGGACATCCAAATATTCGCAATGAATCATAATCGGTTTAGTCGTCTCACCATACCTCTTTAGGAGTTTTTCCATCTAATGTAGTCGCAGGAAGTCTCTTGACTATATGAGTTGCATATGATAAAGCCTCAACCCAAAATGCCTTGCTCAATTTGGAATGAGATAGCATACATCGAACTTTCTTAACCAAAGTACGATTCATTCGTTATGCAACTACATTCTGCTGTGGTGTACGAGGAATTGAAAAATGTCTGATTATCCCTTCATCTTGACAAACTGTAAAGAAAGGATCTGATTTATACTCGCCACCATTATTAGATCTGAGCCTTTTAATCTTCCCCGCTTATCTCGAGTCTCGATCATTTTCTTCCATTTAAGAAAGATATCCGTAACTTCATCTTTGTGACTCATGTTGTATATCCGCACATATCTAGAGAAATCATCAATAAAAGTCACAAACCAATGTTTACCTCCAGTGAAGCATTCTTGGAAGCGTCCCCAAACATCCGTGTGAATATAATCAAGAGATCCCCCTAGTACGATGAACGGCAAAGGTCTTAGAAACTTGACTCTTCTTTGTTTTTTTCATTATACAATGCTCGCAGTAAATCAAACTTTCTAGTCTTGGCACCTTTCAAAAGACCTTGCTTCATTAAGCCTTGCAAAGCCTTTTCACCGACATTTGCCCAAGCGCACGTGCTACAAGTATGGGAAGAATCATTTGCCTTTTCTTCAAAACTACTTGAGACAGTTGTTCTTCCTGTAACTGTACACCCATCTAGGAAATACAAGTTCGCCTTCCGAGTACCCTTCATTGCTACAAATGCACCTCATATAACTTTCAAGACTCCATTTTCCAATGTTACCTTGTAACCATCAGAATCTAGAACACCTAAAGAAATAAGGTTTTTCTGTAGGTCAGGAATATACCTTACATTTGTAAGTCGCCTGATTGTACCATCGAGCTCCTCAAAACTCGAAAACCAATGTTTGTTTGGACACATATGATAAGAACATCCAGAATCAAGGATCCACTTATCTGAGTAGGTTTTTGATGATGAAACTGAAAAGGCTGATTCTTGTCTTTCATCTTCATCTGCAGGCAACATTTACATTTGACTTGTCCTTGTTTGGACAATCTTTCCAGCCCTCTACGGTGACACAATACACTCGTCCTTCACAGGACGTCTTTTGATGACTCTTCTCGGACTTTGATCTAGATTTCCCCTCATTATTTGATCTCGCATTTTTTTGTTGTTAGTCCCACCGTCTTAGCTGGCCAATGCTTTCCGATATTGAGTCTCGTCATGTTGATCCTTCTTCCCAGATCATAGTTATTTACCAAAGCATTTGAAACATCTACGAACTTAACCTCATCCTTTCCATATACAGGGTTGTGGTTAAACGCTCATATTCTGTAATGAATTCAACAACAACAAAGCTTTATCTTCATCGATAATTTCAACATCTAAATTTTGTAGATCTACCAAAATTTTATTGAAATTATCTAAGTGTCAATCATGGGGTACCTTTCTTGTACTAAACGGAAAAGTTTCTTCTTCAAGCAGAGTCTATTCTCAATACTTTTTCGTCATGTATTTGTCCTCTAGTTTCTTCCAGAGAATCACATACATTCTCTTTTCATGACAAAGTACTTTCCGATCTTTTCCTAAGCACAATCGAATTGCCACAAGCTTTTCTATTGACATAATTTCAATCTTCATTTTAATAATCTCCCCGGCCTAGTCTCCAAGGCTATATTAGATCCTTCTTGGAACAATAGATCTAATACTTCACATTGCCACATGCCAAAGCTTATTGGTCATTTAATTTCTCCACCTCAAACTTTCGTTAGACAACATAGTTCTTCAGTAGAACTTGGTTTGCCATAAATTCTATTGTCAACTTGTTCACCTTCTTCGATCTTCTCCTTTATCACCAAGTATAAACCGATAATGTAAATTTTGCACTTACAACTTAAAACAAGTGTTTTTCCAAATTTTATACCTTATTTGAAAAAACGAGTCCATACTGAATCCTAATGGTCCCAATTAGCTAAGAATAGACCCAACTCGCTGAAAACGGATGAAAAACAGACCTCGATCCAAATATCACTAGTGATCGAGTTGACTCTCCAACTACGAGTTGGCTCGATTCATGTGAAAGAGACCCTAAGCTTCTGACGGTGATTCTAACTTCCGATTTGAGCAATTCTTTCACCGTTGCGTTCGTCTCGTCGAGAGCTTCGATTTGATATATAATACTACTATATTTGGCTATGATACCAATTTGTTGTAGGCGGAAGCAATAAATAGCGATATATGAATATATCAAAGCGATAAAATGAACACACAGAATTTACGTGGTTCGACAATTCGCCTACGTCCACGGGAGGCAGCAGATATTATTTGAACTGAGTAGGAAATATACAAAATACAGATACAGATTTACTCAATAATAATACTTTCTTTGATTTTTTCTGATTTTTGCCTTGTTCTTCAATGCATGAATTCTTCCTTATTTATAGATGAAGAAAGTCTCCCTTTCCCTAAATTGTGCCATAATTTAAGCCTTAAATTAGGCCACCAATTTCCTTAAATTATGCCACTAATTTCCTTAAATTATGCCACAAATCATGCCACAAATTAGGCCACTAATTTCCCTAAATTATGCCACTAATTTGTTACTTTTAGAGCCAATATTCAACACATCCTACATCAAAATTAATCTTTAGAGCAAGGCTGCCAACAAGAAGTAATTATAGAGAAACTCTATGAAGTGCTTGTTGAGCTATATGATTTTTTTTTTACTTAAGTAGTACCAAATATGCATCTTTGACCATTAAAGTTGCCTTTTCCAATTCCAAATCACCAAATCTCGTCTTGTAGACCATAAATCATTACTTTTAGGTTAGATACCTATGATATCTTAACTAATATTTTAATTTTTTTAAAGTTACCCATAAATCTATAACAACCAACAACTATTTAAAATTGTTAAGTCCCACATTGGCTAAGAGTAAGGTAATAATGTTCTTTATAAGTATAGGCAATCCTCTAAATAAAAAGCTGGTTTTTGGGTTCAGTGTTAGACATGGGCTTCTAAGTTGGTATCAGAGTTAGGCTCTTGGCTTCCTCGTACTCCCATCGGCTCTCGTGTCGTAAATCCGGACTGTGCCGTAAATTCGGACTCTAGTCGATGTGGAGGGAGGATGTTAAGTCCCACATTGGCTAAGAGTAAGGCAACAATGCTCCTTATAAGTCTAAGCAATCCTCTAACTCAAAAGCTTGCTTTTGAGTTCAGAGTTAAGGCTGGGTTTCTAAGTAAAATGAAAATGAATTTCAAACTTTCAGTACGTTAATTAATGACATTCCACTAAAAAAATAAGATTTTGGATGAGTAATACAACACGTCGGATATAGAAATGTTTTTTTCGTGGAGATGAATTGCATGTTTTATATTAATGAGTTTTTAATTTTTTTTTTGCATAAGAATACTTGAAAGTTGAAATGTACATTGTTAATTAATAATTGAGGGCTTTTTTATTCAATTTATTTCCTCTTAAATAACGAGTTTTTCATAAAAACATATGATAAAAATAATTAGTGTAAGGTAAGAAGGACATAAATCAAGTAAGATATTATTTGATACTTCAACAAAAATTAAAAAAAAAATTCATACTCATATATTTTAAAAAAATTAGAATAAATTGTGGCTCTAGAGTAGCACTCATATAACACTGTTGATGATGAGTAGTTTATGTTTCCTCGTAGTTGTTGTTGTTGTTTTTTTTTCGGTTTTTATCTAATCGCAAAAGAAAATATTATCATTCTAGTTATATGCCTTTTATAAGTAAGCATTAACTTATGATTATAATTTAAGTGATAAATAATAATTAGATATATATATATATATATATATAGTTAGAATTCATATTATATTTAATACTTATATATGTAAATTATATATTTTTATCAATTATAATCTTATACATCAACGGTGAATGGTTAATATTATTCTTCTTCTTTTAGTTACTATTATTTACTCTACAAGAGGGCTAAGTACAAATAAATTTGGATGAAATTTTTTACACAAATTAATTACGGTGTATTACGTTATAAAATAATTTTTAAATATAATTAAGTTTATTTTTTTAAAAAAACAACCACTTATAATATAAATAACGAAAGTGTAAATTTATGTCCATTATATAGTTTCTCCACAACTCAATATTTAATGCCAACCAAACTTCATATTTTCCGTATTTATTTATTTTTGGTACTAAACTAGCTATCAAAACAAGAGAAACAAAAAAAAATACTTTTAAAATGATGATGACTTTTTTTATTGAAAACAATGATCAAATATACAAATGCTTTAAATGCATGCTTTACTTTCAACCTAAAAAAAACATGTTTTAACGTTATGAAAAAAAGATAACATGTGCTTTTTTATATGAAAAACATGTTTTTAAGAAAATTTATGTTTTTCAAGCAGTAAAAAATCATATATGTTAAGTGATAAATAATTATTTATTTTAATAATTATTCAAGTAGTTAAAGTTAAACGTTAAGTATTTTTGTAAGGTATATATTCGTAAAATGATAGGATTTGATCTCAAAATATATAAATTGTATAATGTTTTTAAAAAAAATTATAATTATCAAAATATATTTGTAATTAATTATCATTATATTTAATGGATTTGAGAGGATAACAATATACTTGCCAAATTTTATAAACCATTTCAAATCAACGAAATTATAAATTGATACCAAAAATAAAATTAATTAAAAATTAATTATTTATAATAAGATATGTATCTACGCATTTATCTCTTGTTATATGAAGTTAAAAATTAAATGAGAAGAAGTCACTCGTGCTAAATACTTGCACTCTGTGAAGATTGAAGAGTGCAGATTGTACGTCTTAAAGTGCATATTTTCTCTCTATCATTTTAATAAGTAAATAAAAATTATTTTTATCTGACATTTTTTTCTTACTTCCCAATTTATTTATATCTTTAGAGTTAATTTCAACTGAACAATATATAAATATTATAATTTATATTAAATTCAAAAGAGTAATATTATCTCGTTAGATATTGAAATACATGATTCAAAATTTAAAATCATGTGTTTCAATATCAAACTTTCAGGTAATATATTTTATGCTAACTTAAGATTAATAAACTTTTTATAGACAATGAACCATTTACGTGATCATAGAATCCCATTCAGGGAAGTTTTATTTAATATATATATATATATATATATATACAAATATTATGAAATAAAATAATAAAATAAAATAACTTCTCAATCATTTTTACTACCAATAATTATTAGATTGTTACCTACTCCAACATGATGACAGTTATAAAAACAATTTTTTTTTACAATTATATTATCTTTATTAGTATAAAATTCTAAAAAACTATTAACTAAATTTTGACTCCGATTTGAGGAGCGGGAAATCTATCTCTCTCTCTTTAGATCACAATAAGAGATTACAGGTGGATGTGTTAGGAATGTTTTACAAATTAATTAAAACTAGAGGAAAAATTTCAATAGATTTATTATCTAGATAATTGAATCTTTAGTAAGTAGAGACTAGATATTTTGATTTATCCTTGACATTATGGCTTAAAATCATGAACATCATGTATCCATCAAATCTTTAAAATCAATATTTATATAATCTATTTTTATAAAAATAAATGAACTCAATTCTTAAGCTATTAAGGAGTTCGGTGACATGAGGTTAGGCTATATTTAATTTGCCATTCTAAGTATGATGGACTTGAAACACTGCCTCATCACCCCATATATTACCTATAAAATACAAATACTTGTTTTTCTAATTGGAAGCACTATTGGGAAGTTTCAGTATAAACACGTGACCAATAAGAGCTTAGATGTACGCCCTCCAATAATCAAAACCATTTTTCCTAAAGGCTATTTATACATCGCACATTTTTGTCTGTAAGATCTACTTAGTGTTTATCTGTCATAATGGAGAGGCATAATAGCATTAGAGTTCACTTAGGCTAGGCTAATATCAAATGTATTCAATACATGGATTGTTATTCTTGGAAATGGATATTTGAGTCTAAGTTTGAACATTACAGAATGAATTGCCCACCATTCCACAAGATGATCGTCTGCTTTATGTAAGGGATCCATACATCTGCTAAGGGAGTTATCTTATTTGGAGAAGTTGAAGGACTTATTAAGTTCATGAATATTTCCTTAATTTCTCAAAATCAAGAGAATATGAGAGTTAATATTTAGTATTATCCAAGTAAAAGGTAGGCAATCCAGTGACCCGAAGTACCTTGCTTATATGGTGAACATGACATTGTCGTTTAGCACCCCGTATATAGCAACTTGGTCCTTGGAAGCAATTGATTCAATTCTAATTACAAGACTCAATGACCAAGACTTGATGATCAATACCTTTTGAAGAAAACCTGATGCCCAAGACACGATAAACAAAACTTGACCTAAGTAGAAACGGTGAGGTAGTAACGACTTGTCAATTGTTTGTAATCTTATCATAAAAGGTCTACTCTGAAACATATCGAACAGAGCATACATCATTGTAATAGTAAAACCAACTCTCTTATATATTTATATATACTTTTCAATATCAATAAAAAATGTAATGATTTTAGGATCTCTCTATAAACTCTAACACGTTAAAAATTCTCCAAACAATGACAAACTCACTTGTGTAAAATACTTACACTCCTACATTGAATGCAAATTATCTGTTTTAAATTGCATATTCTCTCTTTTATTATTTTAATAAATAAATAAAACACATTTTTTGCTTTTTTATCTCACCTTTTTTCTTACTTATCAATTCTCTATAACTTTAGAGTTAATTTCAACAAGGCGAATGCTGTATTGAATTCAAAGGAGTAATGTTATTTCGTTAGATATTGAATTGCATGATTAGAAACTTGAAATCATGTGCCTAAATACCGAGCAAGCAAAAAATACCTTTTATGTTAGCTTAAAATTAATATATTTCTTTAGTAAATGAACGTATCATCCCAATTGAAGAGGTTTTATTTAATATATATATATATATATATATATATATATGAGAATTTTTATGCAAGAAAATCTTAACAATTTTTACTACAAATAATTATTAAGATTGTTATCTAATCATGTGACAGTTATACAAATAATTTTTTCTCTCTAAATTTCTATTATCATTATCAGCATAGAATTCTGAAAAGCTATTAATTAACTAAATTTTGATTCTTATAAATAAAAATATAAATTGATTTAAACTACGAATTCTTTCCATTTAAATAATTAATAGATATTTGAGTTAACAAAAGTATGCGAACGGTTGATAAATAAAAAATATAATTAATTGTTCAACAGAATATTTAGCATAAGGAATGAATTTTTATTTTTTAGTTTTTAGTTTTTATCAAGACGACAATGTCCATAACAAAGAACACCAAACATATGGATTAAAATTTAATTAGATGCTAGCCTATTGGATATTTTTGTATTTTATAAAAAAAAATTCTTTGTCGAATTAAAAAGTATCAAGAAATTAGCTATGTATGTTTTCGTTTAATTTGAAGTACTGATAGCAATGGTTTTTATTTATTTATTTTTTGATAGCTATATATAGCAATGAAACTTAAAAACTTTATAGAATGGTCTTTGATAGTAGTAATCAATATTATTCTTCCTCATTATTTGTGACAGATACACATATAACATATGGATCCAATAAAATCTTTTCGATCCTATTATAACTTTTATTAGGCCCTATAATCAATCTATTTATCAAATATTTTATACAAAATTTCACTTGGTTTTACCGAACTAGCTAGCTTTAGCTTAAGCTAATGGTATAAAATCACCTATAGGAGTATAAATTATTTAGGATAATATGATATTTTAAGTTAATAAAATTTAAAATTAATATTAATTTAAAAAAAAAATACTTAAATAAATAATTTAATTATAAAGGAGTATAATAAAAAAATATATCTCTTTCATATTTTCTCAATATTAATTAGATGGTTTCGATAAATATATCGTTTCTATTAATTATCAATTATTTTATATATTTTTTATTAGTTTAATTACATATATACTAAAAAAACAAACGAAAATTAAACAATAACCTTAATTAATAAGTTAATGTCTAACACTATAACAACACACCAAAAGTTTTATCATATTAACTATGACTAATTAATGCGATAAGATTGAGGTATTTCGGCTTTTAGTTTGTAGCAGTTTAAAGCATATCAAACGTGGATCGATGGCTAATCAGTTTGTGCAATGTCAATAACTTTGTCATGTTCACTCAATAAGATATCGGTAATAATTATAAATTATAAAATAAATGTTTTTTTCTTTATCAATAATATATAAAAGAAATGAGTTAATTAAGAAGGGATTACTATTTTTCAATCTCCAGGGCTTTATCACCGATTTTTGTATAATTCAGTTATTTATATTATTTTATTTTTAATTTTTTTAAAAGAAACATATAATCAATATTATTAAAAATATAATTGTACTATATTTTCTAACATACAAAAAAAATATTTTTACTGTATATATAAAAAAATATAAATATCACTTAAAAAAGACTAAAACTAAAATTTTATTTATAAAAAACATTATGCAATATAATTAGACGTATCTTTATTTTTTAATATAGTAGAGTAGTTTGAATTTACTAACAATTGTTATCCGTCAAGTTACAAGATCAGTCACGATATAGGTTGTGGTTTGATTTAGCACGTGGGCTCAATTCAATTAATATGTGTTAATTGGAAGTATATTATATAAATTACTGCATTATCAAATGTGACATTGTGCAGAAAGCTACAATATTGTTTAAAGCAACGTCGTTAAATTTGAGTCAGAAGTACGACTTTATATATGCCAATGGGTTAATATTTTGAATTATTAGCATATGATCGTAGGCATATAGTTAGTGTACTTTTTTCATGGATTTAATTTTGACTTCATTTGCAACGGGGATAATCAATTACGGCATGTAGAGAGGAAAAAAATCAAATTGCATCGATTACAAATTTAAATTAATTATTTAATTTAATACATAATGATTAATCCGTTCACTTATAGTGAAATATGACTCAGTTCACGGATCCATAATTATAAATTTAACAGGTCTACGATCGTAACTTTACAATGCAACAGAACTTCACGGTTTTACTTATAGGTAGAAATCTCATAACAAGACTCACTCCACATGGCATAAGATTGTTCGCTTTGGATAATAATTACAAATTCATGAGTTCTATAGATATGACTTAACAGTTAAATGAAATCTCACGATTTTACTACTAAAAAGAAATCTCAAAATACGTCATGTTATTAGAGAATATTTATCTTTTATATGTACATCACTACTTCACTTCTTAAATAATATGTGACATATACAATCATACTACATCATAATTCATGAAAGCTCATTAAGAGTAAGATTATTGCTATATAAATATGTCATAAGTTTATGCTTTGTTCTAATTATTTTTACTCCTAATTTAACTATACGTAAAGTTTAATCTTACACTTTAGTAGCTTTCCCCAAAGATTGCTTAGTGTTTAACCAAGTCTACTTCTTTGGAAAGATCCATCAGACAAACAAAATGTTGTTTTTCAAAATGTTCAAGTGATGTTATCGAGTCTCTAACCATGAACAGACAATATTAGGGTGGCAATGGCGATACGTTAATCTCTTATTAAAAAACAAACAAAGACACACTGACCCTTCTTAGTATCTTTGTATAATTCCTTGTACCATATACTCTATTGATGGGCGCAAAATGGGCTTTTGGTATTATTGTTAAAAACGGGTCAATGCATAACTGTCCAAGAAACAAAATTTGTCTATATATTAAGATATCTGTAACTATGCCTATGGATTTCGACCGAAAACGTGAACACTCTTTTTATATTCCAGTAGCTGATCAATATGTGGTTACAATTCTGATGTTCTATTGTCACCAATAATCATTCTACATGTGGAAAAAATTGTGTGAAAATGAGTAAAAATTAAAAATTGAAATTATATGTATTATAATTTAATTGGTGATGGTTACAAGAGACAACAAAAAAAAAAGAAAATATAAACTAGCGAATTGAAAGCATATTTTCATCCTCATCTTAGTTAACAAAATAGTGGTTTATTATCTGAATAATAATTTCTTTTATCATAATAAAATATTTTGTTCTAGAGCAATTTAAATTAATTTTTTTTTTAATTTAAATTGCTAATTAAAATAAAAAGGAAGGATGGATGGGTAACTGATCTCATATTAAAGTTTCTATTTTTAAAAATGCTTAAATATTAAATTGTTAGGTAAAATTTTCAAGACACTTTGAAAATAAACATATTATAAAAACTCATAAATTAAGTACACCGAATAATCTAGTCTAGTTTGCAAGGTTGGATCATATTATATAAAATAAAAACCATAAGATATTATAAAAATTGACATACTAAAGATTATGAAATCTAAGTTATACTAGATACTTAAGTTAATGAATGTAAATTTTCGTAAACTTAAAAATAATATTTTTATTTAAAATATATATAATAAAATAAAATTTGATAATTAATTAAACTATTTTAATATATAAAAAATACATAAAACATGCTACAAACTATTTTATTAAAAAATATTTATGATTAAGTTAATAAATTTTTATATTGTTTATTGCAAAATATTATATAAATTGAATATAATACAACTTAGTATCATTAGATAAATATAATTATAATTAACTTGTTCGGTACCGTCTCAAAGTTTAATCTTCCAACCGTACTCAAAGAACTCCCTATAAAAACCCATTGAACGCCCCTCTGTAAATTAAAGCCCCGCCTAACTGGCTCTCTCTATCTCTTTCTAGTCTATTATAGTTTTGCACATACATATACATATACTAGTTCTCTGCTTAGTTGTACACACACAAATATGTGTCAAATAGCATCTGATCTCTGCTGCAAATCCAATTCGAACCTTCTCTCAATTAAAGAAGTGAAAAATGCCAACATGCTCAACTGCCCACTCATTGCCACTAAGAATTTACCATACCAAAAAGAACAGGAACAAACCCAAAAAACCATTAAGTACCATCTATCTCTAGCAATTTCAGAAGTCAATTCCATATTTAAAATAGCTCTACCACTGATACTCACAGGTCTATTGCTTTATTCACGGTCAATGATCTCAATGCTTTTCCTTGGCCGTCTTGGTGAACTAGCCTTAGCTGGTGGTTCTCTCGCAATTGGCTTTGCTAACATCACCGGCTACTCTATTCTCTCTGGTCTTGCTATGGGAATGGAACCCATTTGTGGTCAAGCTTTTGGTGCCAAAAAACACACACTCCTTGGTCTCTCCTTACAGAGAACTGTGCTTCTTCTAATCCTCTGCTCAATGCCCGTTTCATTTCTCTGGCTAAACATAAAGAAAATACTTGTTATTTGTGGCCAAGACATAGCTATCGCCACAGAAGCTAACTCTTTTCTTATTTACTCAATTCCTGACCTTTTAGCTCAGTCAATTTTACATCCATTGAGAATTTATCTTCGAACTCAAACCATTACTCTGCCTCTAACATATTGTGCTGCTATGTCCATTTTTCTTCACATACCCATTAATTACTTTCTCGTTTCTCACTTAAACTTAGGAATTAAAGGTGTTGCTCTTGGTGGGGTTTGGACTAATTTCAATCTCGTAGCCTCTTTAATCCTCTATATCTTAATCAAAGGTGTTCACAAACAAACTTGGACAGGTCTTTCTATGGAATGCTTTAAAGAATGGAATAACCTTCTAAATTTGGCGATTCCAAGCTGTATTTCTGTTTGTCTTGAATGGTGGTGGTACGAAATTATGATTTTGTTATGTGGTTTGCTTATTAACCCAAAAGCAACTGTTGCTTCAATGGGCATTTTAATTCAAACCACAGCATTAATTTACATATTCCCTTCATCTTTAAGCTTTAGTGTATCGACAAGAGTGGGTAATGAATTGGGCGCTAATCGACCAACAAAAGCAAAGCTCTCAGCTATTGTTGGACTTTCTTGTAGCTTTGTATTTGGATTTTGTGCTCTTATCTTCGCAGTAATGGTTAGGAACAAATGGGCAAGATTGTTCACCAATGACAAAGAGATCATAGCTTTGACTGCATTGGTTTTGCCGATAATTGGGCTTTGTGAATTGGGAAATTGCCCACAGACGACAGGTTGTGGAGTTTTAAGAGGTACTGCGAGGCCAAAAGTTGGAGCCAATATAAACTTGGGATGTTTTTACGTTGTGGGAATGCCAGTGGCTTTGGGTTTGGCTTTCTTTGCTGGGTTTGATTTTCAGGGGCTTTGGCTTGGACTTTTGGCTGCGCAGGGTTGTTGTGGTCTGACGATGTTGGTGGTTTTGCGTTTTACAGATTGGAAGGTTGAAGCTGAGAGAGCCCAGAATCTAACTGGGGCTTTGGCTGTTGATAATGACAACATAGAGGTTGAGGAAGAGATACTAAATAAAGCTAAAATCAAGGATAATTGTTTAGATTGTGATTACTATTCTCCCGTTTAATTTATCTGATTTTTTTTTCTTTTTTTATTAGTTATTTTGGATTTTTGTCCTGAGCTGTCCATAGGACCATAGGCCATAGTTAAACAGGGGCTTAGATCCTCTGCTTTTCCTAAGCTTTTCATGTCCACCGTTAATATGATAAAATGTCAATCTAATGTACGAAAAATTGCCACATCATTTCTTAAGGTTGTTATTTAGCTTGAGTTATTAATAACTCCTATATATTATAATTATATAATACTAACACACATTAATTATAAAATAAACTTTTAAAACAACTTCATAATTTAATTTGATTCTCAAATTAATGTTGTATTTAATTTGGTACAAAACTTAATATATTTTTAAAACCTAATACCACTCAAACGCAGACTATTTTTTTTTAAGATGAGACACAGGCATATATATTATATAGATAGTATTTTTAATATTTTTAAGACAGCATTAAATATATTTTAATTAAAAATGATATCTTACGTACAAATAAATCAAATTTTAAATAAAATAACTTTTATTCGTGTACCTATCTCATAAAAAAAACTCTAAATTTAAAACTTCATTTAACAAAGTCAATAGTTTTGAGAAATAAAATAATGGAAATAAATATAAAATTTACTAAAACCTATTTTTTTGCCATTTT
Organism: Hippophae rhamnoides; assembly: GCA_033030585.1. Lineage (NCBI taxonomy): Eukaryota > Viridiplantae > Streptophyta > Magnoliopsida > Rosales > Elaeagnaceae > Hippophae > Hippophae rhamnoides. Next base: position 53,419,912 of record CM065432.1, read on the forward strand.
TTAATTTGTTTTTTTTAAATAAGAATACAATACACTTGATTCTCTTATTATTTTAGTTAAACAAAAAAAATCTAATATTTTTCATTAATTACATTAAACTATAAATTTGATTTTTGAAAAAAAAAATTAACACATTTTTTTCATTAGATTTTTTTCTTTTTTTCTTTTTAAATCATTTTGTTTTTTGAAAAAATACCAAAAAATGTAAAAATAAGTTTGGTGGCTTTTATATTATATTACCATTTCAATTATTTTCTTTTTAAAAAAATTAAAAATGACCCCTTGAAGAGAGTTATTTTTTTACCCCACACTACTTTAAACACATATTTATAAATATTTTCATTATACAAGTATTCAAAAGTAAAATAGTAATTGGACTTCGGCAATTCCAAAAAACAAATTATCACGAAAATAACTACAAATCATATACTTAAACATGTGTCTAAATATATTTTACTTTTAAATACATATTTTATTTTGAGTTTAAATTTACTATAGGTCAAAAATGAAAGTGAATAAAAGGGGTCAAATAGAAGTCAGTGAAGAAGAGGGGTAAAAAAAACTATTATTAAATTATATTGATATTTGTTTTGGGAAAAATATTTGACTTGAAATTCATTTAATGGAAATTCTTTTTTGGCATAATGAGAGGTTTTCTTATATATTTCAAAATGGCGATTTGAAGTGGGTAATGTTTGAAAAATACAATGCCTTTATTAAAATATTTTATTATTATTATCAATAAAAGAACAGTAAGAGGTTTATTGTGGCAATTTCTTTGACTTTTAAAAAAGCAACATTGACATTTTTATAAAAATAAAACAAATAAATGGTATTAGTTTTTAAAAACTAATTTTAACAAATGAAATAAAATATAGATAATTTAAGCACAAATTTAACAAAATTAATTCACCTATTTTTTTTTAATATGTTACTGTATCATTAATGATGATAAAATATAAAGATATAATGTTTATTTTTATGTAATAAAAATTCACATGTCAATTATATATATTAATGATGAGAATTGTACTACAAATTGATTGAAAATTTATATAAGAATCAAATTAAATATTATGCTGGCCAATGAAGCATTTGATTTTTTCTCGTAGCATGATGCTTTTGATTGGGTAATCTAAAATCTACGCATATACAAAATACATATATACAAAACTTCCATCTCATCAAATCCCTAAATGGACCCTTTTTTCACCGAATCCTATTTTTATTAAATGAAATTATATGAGTAGTATTAAAACTTAGGTATATGAGATAGTAGTTTAAAAGTCATAACACTTACAACAACATAACAATCCTAAAAGTAACGAGGATTGTGAATTTCCCACAATGGACTTGATAAGTTGCAGAGTAGTTAATTGGTTTGATAGCACCATGTAATTTCATATGTCGATCACTATAGTTTCATTTTTAATCTTCACTTTAACCTTCTCCCAAGTTTTCCATTTTCTCGAATTTGGTCCTTTTTTGGTTTTCTAGTTTTTTTATACTCATTTTTTATTTGTATATGACAACAACAAAAAAAACATTTTTTTTATATAAATATTATTAAATTTATTTATTTATTTAACAAAATTTCAAAATACATAAAGATTTGAACAATCTTACCGTACTTTTTTTGAGCATATATATATTGTTTTGAACATAAGTTGTTTATACTAGATAGAACATGGATGATGGTAGAGTAAGTGTATCATTTAAAAAACAAGTTCTCGTCAAGCAAAATACCAATAGAAAACTACATAAATTATTATTCTTAAATTTGAAACAATAAAAATAATATTATCTTTTAATTACAAAGAATATGAGCTAGTATGAAGGTGATATTCTTATTATTATAATAATAAGTATTATTGTTTTAATTTTATGATTTTTCAAATAAAAATCCAAAGAAAGAAGTTGATGAATTATTTTACTTTTATATCTTTATTTTTACTGTTTATATGTTTTAAAAGACATTAATTCAAAAACAATCTAACAGTTACAAAGCTACCCCATGTGAAATAAAAACATTAATACTTGTACAAGGTGATTGCTACGAAGGCTTAACTCTATCTATCCATGTTTTATGAATGCTTAACTCTATCCATCGATATTTTTATGGAATAGTTTCAATATTTTACACTCATGATATATCTTAAATGAATTAGATTGAATAATACAATTAAACCTATATAATTGTAAATATAATAAATAAAAATATATCACGTGATCAATTATGTTGATGATTAAATTATATTTTATCTAATAATACTCTTTTATATTTTATCTAATTTATAGAGGTTTTTTTATATTTAATGATATATCACACACAAAAAATGATAAATTATCATTTTATTGGAAAAATTATTTTGGATAAAGTCCAATCGATATGTAATTAATTGAATAAAGCCAAAGCATATAGGGTAAAATAAGAAAAATATCGTAAAAGAAAATTTATTATAAATCAAAGCAAAGCATAAAGGATAAACTTGCAAGTTGGGGATAATAAAAGGCTTTAAGCCACTTTTTTTATATAGTTAGTAGATATATTTTTGTGGTAAGATCCTGAGTTATATATCCACCTCTCACCCATCATAAAAAGACTAATTAATAGAGCGTAAGTTGGTTTTTAATTTTACGAAGTACTTTTTCTGTATTAATTAATAGATCGTAAGTTGGGGATGGAGTGAGATTTTTTGTATTAATAATCTCGAATTATAACACTTCATTTAAAAGAAGAAAAAAAATCATCTAAATTTTTATAAATTTTATATTACAGATAATATTTTAAATATACATTATGATACTATTAGCTAGATATAAATTAATACAGAGTTTAAAATCTACAAACAATTTTAATGTTTTCATTGTTTTAATAATATTAATATTTATTTTAGTATTTTATATATATATATTTTTGAGGTGACATGATTGACATCAAATTTAAAAAATATATTAATTTAATATAATTTATTAATTAAAGATTTGTTAAGTAGTAATATATATTTAATATTTAAATTATTTTTAAAATAATTAAATGATATTTAGAAAATTACTATGTACGTAAAAAAACATTATTTAAAGAATAAATTATATTAAATTTATATTTTTTTAAATAAAAAATTTATTAGAATATGAATTCAAAAATATAAATATTAAAAAAAATCATCCTGTTATTAAAATAATAAACCCAATTTTAACCGTACAAATCATTTTACGTGAAATGTTGCTGAAGGAAAGGACAGTGAAGCTTGCTTCATTCCTTTTCTTTTTCACGGAAATGAAGGAAAATAAAGTATATTATCCTTTGACCGAGGGGTTATGTTTTTTAGTTTGACTTTTTATATTCCCGAACAAATCCTATTATCAAGCTAATAACAGTTGCACAGAATTTAGATTATACATAGTATCTGAAGTTAAAATGTATAATCTTCAAAAGGTCAACGATAAAGTAGTAAACTAGTAATGGTTCTGAGAAATTTGGTTACTCGATAAATATAGTCTCTATTTTATATATTATTTTTATCATAATTACATAACTCCTATTTATATTTTATTTTTATTTTCATCTCTCTTTAAAAACGTACTTATCCTTAAATATCGAAAAAAAAAATCTTCAATTCAAGTAAAGAATGTGTTAACAAATAAAAGCAAGAAAATAGCATGTTTTGAGAAAAATATAAAAACTTCCTTCATATTATATATATATATATGATTTATATCAATATTTTTACAAAATAATCTCCATTTTTTATTAAATATAATATAATTGTATATGTATTTATAATTATAATTAAATATTTTTATTGATTTAAAAATTATTTATTAATTTAAATTTTTATATTTATTAACATCTATAATATTAAATAATTTCGTCTAAAGATTGATATGATTTATTAATACTATTTATTTAAATTAATTTTCATTAAAACAAGTCCAATATATATAAGATTGATATGCTAGGCGTTGTCGTCGAATATATGTTAGAAGATACTATTTATTCTTTTATAATCTTAAATTTTAAAATCTAAATCTTAAATTATAATATTTAAACACAAAATATTAAAATATAATACCTAAATCTTAAATTATAAATCATAAAATTTAAACTCTAAACCCTTAACGGTGGGTGTTCTTGCCTTATATATAATTATTGATTATATATGAAAGAACTTTTGATAATAAATAAGTTTAATAAATGAAATTAATAATTCACCGTCTATACGATAATCTATTATAGGATAATCTAAATCAATGAATGAATAATATTATATTTACATATTTAAATTTAATAAATAATTTTAAAGCTAAAAAAATCAAAAAAAATAAAAATAAATCACCAATAAATAAACTTAAATTAATAATTATAAATAATTTATACGAAGAAACTTCCTACATATAATTGAAAAATAGGTTAAAATAAATCATATTCACACTTATAATTTTTTTAGAATTTCAAGTTTACACTTATTATATTTATATTAGCATTTATCAAGTTATCAACTCAAATAAGATCCTTCACCTTCTCCAAATGTCAAGACGTGACATCCATTCTTACCACGAATAACATCAACAATAATGACAACGACAACGACTATTTCAACTAACAACGATACAATATATCCTTTTTTAAGCACCAAACAAGCTTATTATGTAGCCTCGTCAATTTTAATATCATGTTAGGATTATATTAATGGAGAAATAGGTTAGAATTAGAGTTTCGAAAGCTCAGTTTTTCGTCGACGAGGTTCGACTTGAGAGCTACTCACAATGGAAATCCCAAATATGTGATTTTCACATTGGAGTCCAATATCAACCTTTTTCCTTTCGCTTTAGTTAGTGTTGATCATTGTTCGTTCGATTCTTTTTCACACAATTACAATTCTCTCTTCTCTAAGATCTATTTATAATTTCAAAATCATTCTATTAAATGCATTTGTGGTTGATTTTTCATCTTATTGTAATCAATTTTTTTATAAATTATTTGTTGAAATCATACACGAATATCATGGTAGAGAAAGCAATTAAATGTGATTTTATTTAAGATAATATATTTGTAATAGCCTAGATGAAGTCACAAATAATAACATTTAAGCAATCTTACTATTGATTTCGTTAAGAAAGCAGTGAATTCTTTGTTAAACATATCTATTGAGTTGTTTAAGAGTTATTTTGAATAGAAAATTCCATAACTGCCAAGCATTTTTATTTTTTCTAATATGTTTTTCCCTTCGAAATACATAACCTACGTCATGTTTGGTCATGAGTAAAGTAATTAAAATAAATTAACATGATATAAAAATTCACAAGATGTAAATATACACAATTAATATATGTCCAACTAGACACAATAGAATTGGATATATGTTTAATTGAAAAATAAAAACCTTATTTAACGTATATGATATCAGTTTTATACTATAAAGTTGGATTTGTCTAATCAAGTACGTGATCATAGCACATATTTATTTTCTAATATGTAAATCATTCTAGATAAAAAAATGACTAATTAATCATTTAAGGTGAATAAAATTGGATATATGTGTAACTTTTTTCTCATGGTTATCATACATAGGTTTTTTCTAATATGTTATTTGCTTGGAAATACATAACATATGTTAAATCCTTACACAATTGCATTTAGTATTTAAAATAAATTAACATAATAGAAATTTAAATTTATCAATAAATACACAAAATTAGACATATGTCCAACTAGATGGAATAGGGATGGACATATGTCTAATTGAAAATCAAAACCTGTATTTAACGTACATAATATTAGCATTACAGTATAGAGTTTGACTAAGCGCATAATACATATTTGTTTTCTAATATGCAAATCATTCTAGATGAACAAATGACTAATCAATCATTTTAGGTTATCTTATTGGATATATATCTAATTTTTTTCTCATGATTTTCATTCATAATTTTTTCTAATATGCTATTTGTTTGAAAATGCATGATCTACATCAAATATTTACATAATTATCATGGTTGATCACGAGTGAATTAATTAAAACAGATCAACATGATAAAAAACTAAATTTATCATTAAATTAAAACATATATCCAATTAAAAGTAAGATAAAATATAAATTAATAGTTTTTATCGTAAATAATACTCACATTTCAAGATATGTTAGAGATAAAAGAAAATAATTCTGATATTGATTAAAAATATACTAACTATAATAAAGTTTGTAAAACATAAGAATGTCTCTACCTAATAGAATTAAAATTCTTATGAATTTAAACACAAATTAATAGAAGATGGTATTACAATGTGAATGGAGTTTCTAAGACTTCCTCACCCGTAGGACTGACTTTTTGGATATGCTCGCTGAGAATGGTTATTTACTCCACAAAATTTAATTCCGTACGTTAAACTTGTTAACAAATAAATAATATACACAGAAATTAGTAGAAGGTAGGGATCCGAGTTTGCGGCCTTACTGGTGAATTGTCATTAAATAAAGGCGCCTAACCTCCTTATTTCATGAATGATTCTATATTCTACAGTTCGTAGCTCTTTATTACATAAAATATTTAAAATAAAACATAAATAAAAATGTAAAAGAAGATAGCAAAAAAAAAAAAAAATTTGGCCCATATGTTCAGGTCAATGTTACCCTCAATGCTGACATTACCTTAAAATATCGCGCATATATATATTACCTCTTATCTTTTATCAAAACAGCAAATACATCACCTCTAATCCTTATTCTTTTTTTTTTCTTTTTTGTCAAACATTTTGTTTTTAAAGAATACCTACACTATTCAAATTTTATAAATCAAAATATTATAACCCCGAAAATAATTTTACAATTTAAACTTATGTGTTAATATATATTTGAATTCGAAATTGAATGATACGGTTTATTACACAATCATATCTTAACTATTGAGATTTATAAGAGACATAATAAAAAAAATCTATGATGATGTAATATTTTGTATAATAAATTGTAACAAATGATCTTATCCTTTTGAATTATACATGATCAATAATTATAATTTATTACATATCTTAATCATTGAGATTTGTATAGAATAAAAAAGAAAGAATCGTTCTTTTAGATCTTAGTAATTGAGATATTATGGTATGATATTTTATGTATAAATTGTAACAATTAGTAATTGAGATATTATGTAATAAATTGTAACAATTGAATTTATCCCTTTAAATGCATCAAAATCAATGATCATAATTTATTATATAATTTATTACATCATCGTATCTTAAATGTTTAAAGTTATACGAGACAAATGAAAAAAAAATATTATTTTTAATCTTAACTATTAAAATATGATGATATTTCAAATTATTTAATGATGTTTTAATTGAAAAGTTTGATCATTTATTACGTGAATCATATGTCTTTTTTATTATATATATATATATATATATATGTATATATATTTGTAAATATTTTGTGTTTACTTAAATTGGATAGCATTTTTATGAAAATTTTAACATTTTAATATAATTTTCTTTTTTTTCTTTTTTTGATAATAAAATACGTATATCATGTTTCTGGCTACTATACATTAGTTAGTTAACCAAGGCATGATTGATGATTGATGATTGTTAGCAGAAATAGTGAAAAAAAATATTCCTGGAATTAATACAAGATGGGAGTATAATACTTATAAACCCTATTAAACAAAAAATACTGATAAATGTGATTTGTTGATGTAATTGTAAGCTTGGTACTCACAACCCGAAGCGTAACTTTACTAAATTAATTTTTAATATTAGTTGACTATAATAACATCTTTTAAAAATTATCATAATTGCGCAAATTAACAAGGACAAACTTATTAATAGGGTCAACTATTAATACGGACAAAACACAAGTGTATGCTGGCATTGCACTGCTCACTCCCAAGTTTATTTGGTTCTTCGTTTTCATTATGAGTACCATGTTTATTTATGACAACATTATATGACATAGAAAACTAGGAAAAATATGTACTTTTTACCACCTAACTTCAATATCTATACATCATACTTCAAATATAAAAATTACTATTTTGATATTATATATATATATATTCACTTCAATATCTATACATCATAACTTAATGTTTAATTGTTACAAAATTAACTTCAAATATAAAAAGTATTATTTTGAATTAAATCATATATTCGTACATTATCAACCAATGCTTATATTACGTTGGAATTAAATCATATAAAAAATTATAAATAGATTTTAGATACAAATATCTTATAATAAAATACTAAATTTTAAAATCAAAATCATATCAAATTATTAAATATTTGTAGATTCAAATGAGACACTTTGATCCATTGAAAATGATTGTCTATTGTTACGAACATATTACAACAATTTATCACAGACGAATGAATAATAACAAAGGGTTAATTTGTAATTTTCCTTAACCAAATAACCTCATTTTCTCAATGAGACTATTATCTGTCTTCTAAATAATAAAAATATAAAATATTTTATGATTTAGGGTATCAAGGACTATAATTGAAAGAGTCTTTATATGTTACTCAATTAGGGTTCTTATAATCGCCTAATTATGGAAAAAATTAGTAATTATTCAATCAGTCCATATCAATTTGAACAATCTAGATGGTTATTAAAATTAGACTACTTAATTTCAACCCATTAAATTAAATACCTAATATAATTAAGGAAGAAAAAGATATGTTTACTAATTTAGTATAAAACAATTTATTTCTAACAACCTTCCACTTGGACAACACATTGAATATGATAATTAAATATGTCATCCATATTTTCATGATCATCATATTAATATACTCAATAACATAGATTAAATATGGATGAGTATCATGAAAATTACATACAATGTGATATTAGACATGCCTATTTTCAACTTATCATTCTTCATTTTTTAGTGAGATCCATCTATAATCCTCAATGTGATGCAAATATTGTACATAAAAATCATAAGTAAGCTTAGAAATATAATGATAAATCATTAAATTTATTCTACAAAAACTAAACAACCTATGTCTAATGTAAAACATACAGAACATAAAAATGACTCTCATTAAACAAATGTATTATTAGAAATAACACCAATATGAGGAGTGTACTCATAAAGACCTTAGGCGTTAAGCCCTAAGTTAATGGGTCTACTAGTATAGAATCTGTTCCCTTATATTCTATGAAAATATGCCTACCTTGAAATCTCTTCTTAACAAATAGAAACTTGATATTAATAAACTTTGATTTCATCAAACTTCTATTCTTATTGGAGTAAAGCACCATCGAGTTATTATCACAGTAAATCTTCAATGGTCTATCAATGCCATCTATCACACACAATCCAATGATAAAGTTTCATAGTCATATCCTGTGGTCGGATGCCTTATAATAAGCAATGAACTCTATAGTTATAGTTGATGAAGCTATAAGAGTCTACTTAGAAGACTTCTATAAGATAACTCCTCTAGCCAACATAAAGATATAGCTTAATATGGAGCACCTACTATCTTGATAACCTGTACAATCGAAGTTAGAGAACCAAATAACCTTTAAACTGTCTGACCTCTAATAAGTAAATACATAGTCTTTTGTTTTCTTCAACTATGCATCATGCGTTTGGATGCCTTCTAGTGCTACATATATAAATCACTCAAATATCTACCTAAAACTCCCACTATAAATGCTATGTCAAGATGAGTAGAAACTTGAGTGTACATCAAACTCTCTATTATTGACGCATGGGGAATCTTACACATGTCTTTCCTTTCATGATAATTATTGAGGTAATATTTGAAACTAAATTTGTCTCTTTTAGCCATGAGCATGTCTTCTAATTTACTATCTTTCATGTCAATTCTACTAAAAAATTATTGATATAGGTCCCTTGTAACAACCCAAGGATACCTCAAGAATGATCTCTTAGTATTTGACAAAGAAATTTGGGATGAAAGATCTTAGTGACGCCTCTTTTGTATTAAATATTCAAATATTGAGAGATCGTTCTTGAGGTATCCTTGGGTTGTCACAAGGGACCTATATTAATAAGTTTTGAGTAGAATTGGCATGAAAGATAGTAAACTAGGAGACACATTCATGACTTAAAGAGACAAGTTTAATCTCAAATATTACCTCAATAATTATCATGAAAGAAAAGATACGTGTACGATTCTCCATGCATCAATAGTAAAGAGTATGATGTACACTCAAGTTTGTACTCATCCTCACATAGTATTTATAGTCTGTTGTTGATGGTGATCAGGTCTCCATACCTATTTCTATTCAAGACACAATTGTAGAGCTAGATAACAATTTTGGGTTACTATTTTTAACATTGTTCCAAACCAAGATAACAATGAGATTCTTTTTCAAGCACCACTTATAGAACAAACTCAATAACCTCAATAAGTACCATTAAAAAGATGTGTTAGAGAGAGGAGAAGTGCAATTCCATATGATTATATTATCTTTCTTCAAGAACATGAGGATGAATTTGGTTTAACAGTGGATGATCCGATCAACTTTCTATCAAATCATGCTTAATTCAAACTTTTAGAAGTAGATTAATGTCATGAAAGATGAGATAAAGTCTATGAAAGACAACGAAGTTTGGGATCTCATCGAGTCATCTAAAGGTGTAAAGCCCATTAGTTGGATATGGATGTTTAAAACCAAGAATGATTAGAAGCATAATGTCAAGAGATGTAGAACATATCTAATCGTCAAAGGTTTTACTAAGAATGTAGGCATAGACTAAAAAGAGACATTCTCTCTGGTATCTTTGAAAGGCTCTTTTAGAACTATAATGATACTACTGGCTTATTTTGATCTAGAGCTACGTCATATGGATGTCAAAATTGTATTTCTCAATGAAGATATTGACAAGATAATTTATATGGTATAGTTAGAAAACTTTGTATCAGAGAAATCCAAAATTTATGGTCTATAAGTTGAAAAAATCTATCTATGGTCTCAAAAACATCAAAAGTTTCATCAAGTCATCATCTTATATTGTTTGGAGTGTGATGCCATTGATGATTGTGTACATCACAAGTTTAATGGGAGTAAAAATATATATTTAAATAATTTAATAATAAAATTTAATCTTTTAATAAAAAATTATTAAAATAATATTATTTATCTTTAATTTATCAATTTTCTAAAACCTAAAATACTAAAAATTAAATACTTTTAAAAATCTATCTAACTATCAATTTTATAATCTAAGTGAACTTTACACCTCATCTCCTTTAAACAAAAAAAATTAATGTGTCCTACATATTGAAAGTTCTTAAATTGTACTCTGACATAAACGTCTCTGGCTCATAGCCGAGATTACGAAAGAAAATAGGAAGATAATCTTATTAGTCTTATTATTCTGTGAAAAAAAGTATTATTATGTACACAAATAATTAAAGTATACAAATGGCATGGGCATTTTAAAGCTTTAAACCATAGAAAGTTAATCATTTTCGTTTTTATTTAGTCGTTTATATTTTTCCCTTTAAATTTTAAATTTTATGTAACTCAATTATTTAACTTATTTTAATTTTAATTTTTAAAAATATATATTTTTAAATTATAAAAATATATATACATTTTATTTTTAAATATACATAAAATTTATATTTTTATATTATATATATATATACACACTATATTAAGAGAATTAAAAGTAATTCCATGCTACGAAAGCGTTTTTTTTTTAACCTTCTGACGGCCTTATTTGACTAAATTATTCTGGTAAGAATTAAATAAATTAAAAAACTCATGATTAAATTTAAAACAATAAATATATATTTGCTTTAAAATAGTATTTGTTGTTGTAGAAATAGCTATTGGTGACTTGAACGTAGATTTTTACACTATATAATTAATTTAATTGTGTCTAATAATCCTTTTCATATTCTCCGATCAAAACAATGGAGCTTATAACCATAAGATAACATAATCTTTACAAAATTCATCACATAATCTACAAAACTCATCCCATAATTTTAAGATATGCAAGTTTATTTATATTTTATAAAAAAAATTGAAATTTTAACATAAAAGGTATATTATATTTTATAAAAAAAATCCTTGTGTTATTTATAAAATATAATATTCTTGGTTTTTTTAATATATGAAAACGAGCTAATATTATAAGAATATTTTGGTTAAGTTACTATTTTCACTCTCTCATATTTCGATTTAGCATGTTTACTTTTCATATAGCATTAATTTATTTTTTAATTATTCTCGTTCCAAAAAAAGCCAGTCAACAATATAAAAATTAATCATATTGCGTATTTACATTCTTTTTATTTCAATTCATTTACATTTCAATTTCAATTAATTTTTATTCTGGATTAATAAATATGTCCTTATTGTTAAAATATGTTGTAAAATTAACTCTTATAAAGACTTAAATAATAATCAATAATACTTTTTATACACTCATAACTCATTATAAGTATTTACTTTATATATCATACATGTTAAATATTTGTAAATCAATAATTTAGATTACTTAAATTTAAATATAAGATCTACGCCTATGATATTATATTAGAGTAAGTGTGAGAAGTGTTAAAACAATATTTTTTTAAAGATAAAATGTCATAGCCAGGTTATTTTGTTTTTATGAAAAGTATTACTTAATCTTCTAATTTATAAAATCATTTTTAAATCTTTTTGTTTCTGAAATATATTTTAAATTCTATTTATTTATAAAAATGTGCTAGGTATTGACAAACATAACTTTTTATTTGTTATTGTCTAACATATTTTTCACAATTAATCCTCTAACTTATAAAATCATTTTTAAATCTTTGTATTTGTGAAATGTATTTTAAAGTCTATTTATTTATAAAAATGTGCTAGGTATTGACAAACTTAACTTTTCATTTGTTATTGTCTAACATATTTTTCACAAAAAATAAACTTTAAAATATCTTTTTTGCAACCAAATAAACTTAAAAACATTTTTTTTATAAATTAAAGAATTAAATGATACTTATTGTATAAACAAAAACAAAAATTCAACTTACCACTCATTTTTTATGCACTTATTACGTGTTCCAAACTTTTAAGTTTCTTTCTTCTGTTTCCATTTTTCTAATATTTAAGCAATTTTAAATAAAAGTTGATGAGCTAATGGCTAAAAATCTTGCATACTCTTAAAGTGAATGTGTTTTATGTTTTACTTGGAAGATATGAAAAGGCGCAATTCACATTTAAATATGAAAAGAGTGCCTTTTAAAAAAAAATGTTTTAGTACGTATGATATAAAAAATATCGTCAGAGCACATATTCTCCTAAAACTTTTTTTAAATTACTTTTATCATAAACACGAACATACCCTAATTATATTAATTATAAGCTTCTTTGTGCATCTAATGTCATGCAAAAAAAAAAAACGATTCTAATAATACAAAAGTGTTTCAAGGCCAAACATAAGAATTTATTGTAAATACTTTTAATACTCAGAATCACATTTTACATTTTGTGCTTCATGAGACAAGCACATATAATGTAATCTTCTTCTTAAAAGAAAGTAGCTTATCCATTCCCTAACAACATCTTTAATATGGGTTGTTATTTATTAATCTTCAACTATACTTCCACCAATCACATTGTAATTTGCTCTCTTAACAAAACATGTAGTATGTGTTTTTCAAAAAAAAAAAAAATTTACATTAATATTTTATTTTATCTACCTAAAATACTGTATCATTACTTGTTTGTTTATGACAAATATTACATCTCGATTAGTCTAAAGAGGAATGAATAATTTATCATCTAATATAAAGGTGTAAAATGAGATAACATATTAATGAAATTTATTGTATAATCTATTAATTTTAAAGTCTATCTCATATTATCTCACTTAATTTTTAGTGAGATGAAATGGTAACAAAACAGTATTAATTAAGATATTTTATTTGTCTTAATGGACTTAAATGAAACAAATAAAAATATAAAAACAATAGAAAATATGATACATGATTATTTATATGTAAGTTTAATAAAAAAAATTGATACAATATATGTTTAATGTTAAGGTTAATCAAGGTTACAATTAAAATTAGATAATATTTTACTATAAATTCATTAAAAATATTAAATAAAACATGATAGAAAATAAAATAATAAACTTTATGTCTATGCTCTAATATAACTAATAATGTTATCACTTTTCAATAACCATGCATGGTTAATTATGCTTATGCAAACAATACGTAAGTTACTTCTTAATTTAAGACTTTGCGTCTATCAAAGTTGTCTCAACTTCCTAGCGTAAGGTCAATATATAATTTTGTGAATATGGTGTGAAATTCACTTTGATCTCATTTAGTCCACTTTTTTTTTATTTAGTAGGAAATGTTTCAATTATGAACATATATTTGAGATGTCAACGCAATATTTTTATTCTTATTTTTTTTCCATATGTAACATATAATTAATTTTTATTTTCAAAATGAGTTTAATCACACATTTTCTTACCTATTAATACTATTTTAACAGATTTTAATAGATTGATTATCTTATATCTCTAATATATATATAATTTTCTGTAACTAGCTAGGCTCCCTAATAAATCGACTTATATAAAGTGACATTTTAATTATTGTCATAATTATAATTTATCAATGAGAAAGTATCGAGGTAGTGATGCATACTGACTCATAAAGCAGTACGTATTATTTCTTTCAAGTTAATTTCTATTCTAGCCTTTAAAGGGACTTGAAGGTTATTAGTTTTCTAAAAAGGTAACTTATGACGCAAAACTTTACGTATATATATATATATATATATAGCACTACCATTTTTCGTAGGATTAGCATTTGTGACGAATAAAAGAAGTTTGTATAGTTGATCTCTCGATGGAATCCTTTTTTTAAAAGAGATGGTGATATATAACCCAATATGTTCGAGAGGACATGAGTTCTTATTTTATATGTTGCATGTATTAGTATTATTAATAATAATAATAAAATTTGATGATGTATATAATAATCTTAGCCCAAGGCTAAGGCCACTAGGCGGCCTTGAATAAAAATTAAAACGAAACAAGATTACGATCGTAATTGTAAACTATAAATTTATAATCAAATAAAAAGATAAAAAGATAAAAGAAGATCGAGTATCGTATTATACAATCTTTTAAAGATTTTTTTTTCCTTTGACACGAATATTTGAGATTAAAGAAAAAATACTTTCCAAAATAAAACAATCAAAAATAGTATTTGAAAATCACCAAAAACTATTTAGACATACTAAATCTTATTTGTTTTCTATAACATTGAAATTAAAATTTTATGAAAATTAAAAATTTTACGACAGGGAAAATGAGAGAGTGGGGCTGTTGAATTTTTATTTATTTATCTTTCCCTCAGTTGCAGAGTCAATTTATAGCCATCTATACGTGATTATCGAAAAACTGAAACAAGAACTGATGCTATAACAAATGCATCACAAAACTGATGGAACAAAAGCTTTTGTATTAACTCCCTTCAATTGTTATATGAAAAAATGCATAGTAAAAACTAGACCAACAAGTACCATCCAAATTGGAAGACGTTCGTATCTACATGATATGCGGACCCCATGATAATAAGAGTTTCAAATTTTGGACTAAACATCCGAGGATTTTCACCCACACGTGCGTACACGTAGAGAAAACCTTCTTATTACACTACTAGATTATCACTCTTGAGTATATAATATCATATATAAAATAAATTCTTCTATCCATTTAAATGTAATAATTTTTTTTTTACTTATTAACAAACATAAAAAAAATATATGTTAAATTTATTAGAGTATGTAAAAATGTACATGGAATTAAAATAGACACACCCTGTATAAATTTTTTTTTTTCTCTCCAATGTTTTAAGAACTTAAAATATATATTTAGTCGAGATGTTAAGGACTCACACTTTTTTCTAAAGTGAATGAGTTCAAATTCTAAACTTTATTTTGAAAATTTTCACAATTTTTTTTTTTAAATTTAGTTATGTAAATTATGAAAAAAATATTTTATGATGTTAATAAAATAAATTTTATAAATACTTATATTTATTAATTTTATTATTAACTAATTTAGAAAGATATTTTTTGCAATATTGTATGAAATATTATTCTTATAATATTTTTATGAATAAAGTAATTTTAAAATAATATAAATAAAAATTAATATACATGTGTTTATATATTTATATTTATATTTATATTATATATATATATATATATAATTCTAAATTTTAATAAAAATATTTAAATATAATATACAAGGATTTCGTATTGAATCCTATGGAAAAAAGAAATTACATATAAAATATTATATATCTTCTGTTAATAATGATCATTGGTATTGTTCGTATTTCTTATATTTCTTATTTTTACAAAAATAAATTATTTTAAACATGTTTCTTATTTTTAATATTTATTTAAAAATTGATTTAGTTTTAAAAAATAAATTGTAAAATATTCTTTACTTTATTAAATTATTTAAAATATTATACATTAATTTTTTATTTTTTAACTATTTAAGATATATTTATAAGTAAAATAAAAATAAAAATAAATAAAATAAAATCTAATTATGTCAAAATGTTTTACTATTAAAAATATATTTTTTACATAATTATATATATATATATATAT
Source organism: Hippophae rhamnoides (assembly GCA_033030585.1). Classification (NCBI taxonomy): domain Eukaryota; kingdom Viridiplantae; phylum Streptophyta; class Magnoliopsida; order Rosales; family Elaeagnaceae; genus Hippophae; species Hippophae rhamnoides. The sequence goes on from CM065432.1 coordinate 53,436,555, forward strand.
AATAATAATAATATTAATGTTTATTTGATTTTATTTAACCATAATTTAAATATTATAATAACTATTACCGTTATATTTGTTACCAATTATAGTTATTTTCAAAAAAAAAACATAGAATTTTTATAAATAATCGTAGCTTGGAAGAACCGGCATGTCCCGGAACTGAATAGTGGCCATAATTTACGAATAAATAATAGTTTAAGGAAACTTAAAAAATTATAAAATAAAAAAAAGGGAAACTTAAAAAGGGTGACGATAGCGTAAGACTTTTACTAGATACTGGATTCCTACAAGGGGAAAGCGAAAACAATTTCGTCAACCCTTTTAATAGTAACTACATTGCTTATTCATTTATTTAGAATTTTAATAAAAATCTCACACTTTTACAATTATTTAATTTTTATATATATAAAAGTATAATTATGTTTAAAAATAATATATGCTTCAATAAGGTGGGTCCACTTGGAGGACGTGCACTCCATCCTACTAAATAATATAATAATACAATATTCATAATAATTGTTAGGTTTTCTGATTTTATAAATTAATTAAAATATATAAATAATTTAAACATATATATATATATTTAAATAAAATATATAAATAATTTTTTAATTAAATAAAATTAAAATAAACGTTTATAATTTTATTAATTATTATGGTTAAAGTTATTAATTTTAAAATCTAATATTTTTTTTATTTGTAATACTAATATTTAAAAAAAATTATTTATCATAAGTTAATAATAAATAATAAATGATATAGTATATTAATGTTGATAATTATAATTCTAATAACATGGATGCATCTAATAAAAAATTATCTTGTAAATTATAATTATGATATAATTATAATATATAAAATTTATTAATTTTTTAATATATATGATGTATTAAAATAAAAATCAAATAAATCATAATTAATATTATAATATATTATTAGTAAATATAATTATATTAAATAAAAAATTATTATGTTAATTATAATATATTATATATTATATATGAAAGTTTTAATAACACATATTCATCCATTAAACATTGAAAATGAAGATTAGAATAAATAAGTGGGTCGAAGTGCCAATTGGAGAGAAAAGAAGGTAATATGGTACCCTCTTCAAGAGACAAGACTGAGCTAGCCTTAACCCCATAGCAGACCAGATCACCGTTATTGGGGATACTGTATACAGTTGCAGGGACGTACTAAAGTGATGAATTATTAGTATTTATATTAATTTTTTAATATTTATTATTGTAGAAATTTTTGAAGGAAACTTTAAACGTACTTAAATTTTTTAAAAATATTTATTTAATAAATAAATAAAATATACACAAAAGTTAAACTGTACTTTAATACATTTTTATTACTTGTTATCTTTCTTTTTTATATATATATTTTTCATTGGGAGTAATATTTAAGTTTAATTTTTTTTTTAATATTATAAATTGTTTAGGATTTAATATTGATAGTATAAGGTTTAAGATGTATTAAAAGAATAAATAAAAAAGAATTTGAAGTAAACAGATAAATGTATGGGAATTAGATGAGAGAGTAAGATAGTAAATAAAATAATAATAATAAAATTAAATGACCTTATTTTTATTCATAAATATCATTTTTAAATAAAATTAATATTTTTTAAAATAATTAGGTATTTTTAAAATACCACTAACTAGGACTGTTAAAGTGGCAGGATGGGAAGGGATTGGGTAGGTGCAGGGAGAATATCGATATCCATCTTTTAAATATTGTTGGGAAGAAGGCTGTGATTCAGATCGAAATTTCGGCTATTTTACAGGGTTATTCAACACATATGAATATATTAGTTAAATTTTTAATAACTTATGTAACTATAAGTTAGAAACTAAAAGGAGAAAGGCTTAAAGTTCTTGATAAATAAAAAAAGCTCTTTTAAATTTGTATTCTTTCTTTCATATTTTCATTACAATTCTATAGTTATATATAAGGAGATTTATTCTTTGAATTACTATTTGAATTAAACATTCCTTAATTTACTCCTTGAATTAATGATTCCTTGTTTTACTCCTTAAATTAAGGATTCTTTATTTTTCTCATTGAATTAATCCTTAAATTAAGGCTTGAATTAATGTTCTTCATTTACTACTTAAATTAAGAAGTTAACACTCCTTAAATTACTCCTTAATTTTATCTCCAATACTTCCCCTCAAGCTGGATCCATAAGGTTTATGGATCTAAGCTTGCACAGAAGTCGTTGAAATTGATGAGAAGCCAATGCATCAAATGTAAAACTAACAAAAAAAATGTTGATTACGATAGCAAAAAAAAATATTATTATTGTCGATATCCTTCCTTTTACCACAATACTTCCCCTCCACATCGGGCAGGTAGGAGCTGTAGGAGAGATTTAATCCATCATCGCCAAGAGCTTAGTTTCAATGTGGGACCTTTCCTTTTACCATAATACTCCTCCTCCACATCAAGTAGGTAGAAACTGCAGGAGAGATTTAATCCATCATCGCCAAGAGCTTGGTTTCAATATGGGACCTTTCCTTTTACCACAATACTCCTCCTCCACATCAAGTTGGTAGAAGCTGTAGGAGAGATTTAATCCATCATCGCCAAGAGCTTGGTTTCAATGTGGGACCTTTCCTTTTACCACAATACTCCTCCTCCACATCAAGTCGGTAGAAGCTCCAGGAGAGATTTAATCTATCATCGCCAAGAGCTTGGTTTCAATGTGGGACCTTTCCTTTTACCATAATACTTCCCCTCCAAATCGGGTAGGTAGGAGCTATAAGAGAGATTTAATCAATTATCGCCAAGAAATTTGGTTTGAAAAAACAAAAAGAATAAGAAATCGCTTTGATAGAGTATCAAACGCACTTTGAGCAAAGGAATAACAATTTTTTTAAGAAGATCGAGTTGCTCTTATACCATGTTGAAAATTAGTGTTGAAAACACCAAGGCCAAAGGCCTTGCCAAATAAAAAAAGCTCTCTCAAAGTTGTATTCTTTCTTTCATATTTTCATTACAATTCTATAGCTATATATAAGGAGATTTACTCCTTGAATTACTATTTGAATTAAGCATTCATTTATTTACTCCTTGAATTAAGGTTCCTTGTTTTACTCCTTGAATTAAGGATTCCTTATTTTTCTCCTTGAATTAATCCTTAAATTAAGGATGATAACTCCTTGATTTACTCCTTAATTTACTCCTTGACTTAAGGTTCTTGATTTACTCCTTAAATTAAGAAGTTAAAACTCCTTAAATTACTCATTAAATTACTCTTTAATTTTATCTCTAATAGTTGTCTAAGCTTATAAACAATTTTGTTGTCTTATTCCTAATCGATGTGTGATAAGGATACTTCACAACCTACTACACACGACGGACAAAGGTAAACATTAACGCCACGATGAAACTGTGGTAGAACCCAATTAGATCCAAACACATATAGACTAGGTCCAAGTATAATTGTAATTAAAATTTAAGTATTTATTTTATTATATTTATAATTATTATAATATCTTTTATCTAATATATCATAATATAAGATTTTTACTAGGTTTATTTATGACAATATTGTTTTTTTAATCAATAGTCATTTAATTTAATTAAAATATTTTATAAATATATAATTTATTTTAAAAAAATTATAAGAAAATAAATAAATGAGCGGAGAGAAAAAGTTCTAACCCATCTCTTCTCGTAAGTAGCATTCTTTATCGGGGTTAAAATTAAAGCTTTTTCACAAAATTCAATTCGAACTTGAGAAACTGAAATCCCTACCTTTAAATAATTTTATTAACAAAAGATACCAAAATAATGATATAGATACTAATAAGATATCTAGTAACGTAAAATGATTTTATCCAGCTAATCTCATTTAAGGATGATACAATGTGTTCGTAAGATAAAAAAAAAAAAACTCAAATAAACTAGTTCAACTAGTTCATTAACAGTTCCCTAGTTAATTTAACAAAATATTTATGTTAATAATAATATTTTTATAATTATAATAATGCTATTATAAAATATCGTAATTAAAATATTTTATTTTTATTTTTTTCTTATTTTAAATAAATAAAATAAAAAGATAATATTTATACTAATATTTTTTATAAATAAAATTATAAATTATTTTTAATTTTTTTAATTTTTGTATAAAAATAAATGAGTTAACTCATAAATTACTCAACTCAACTCATTTAAAATTAAGTTTTTTTGAATTTTGCTCCTATAAATTTACATAACTTAAGTTGAATTATAGCTTATAATAGACATAAATATTGATATCGATGAAAATATTAAGAGTATTATTAATACAATGGATATTTGAAGAAAATTTATAAAAATTAAGAGAATTGTTGTAAATATTTTGAAATATTATATACAATTTCAATAAATAGTAAAATAAATAATAATACATAAATTTACCTAATTTTTCATTTAAATGACATATATAACACACATAATATACTTATAAAAATAATAAAATATAATTAAAATATTTATTTAACAAATATAAATACATTAAGTTACACACAATATAAAATATACATAAATACTTAAATATGTCTCAAATATTGGGTTATAAAAACTTCGAAATCAATAAAGACCCGTAATTATATTATGATATTGATTAATACTAATTTTACTTGAAAATTTAATGTGATATTTATAATTTGTCTGATCTCTTTGAACGGTGTCTCATTATAAATTTTTAAAACATTTTATCAAATGCTTATAATACAAAAATCAAATTGTTAGTTTGTGTAATCACACATATATTCCTATCTTTTTTTATTTTTTTAATTAAATATATTAAGTTTTAGTATAAGAAGTAATTTTTTCTAATTAACAACAATCCAACAAAAAAATTAATAATTTTATACAAATTACATAATAAAAACATGAAAAAAAATCTTATTTTATCTATCTCTAGTGACCCAACGTCTTACTAGAGTTTCAGGTATCCACTAAAACTTTGACATTAATTCAAGACGATTTAATTAGAATATAAGTTACTCGTTAGAATTTTGATACATGTAATATGTTATATCTAATAGGTGACTATGATTATTATAATACAACATATTATATACAAATATATATGTGAATATAAAATAATACATCCGAAAGATCACTTGAATTATATTAAATATAACATGTTACGTTCGAAATATCACATGAACTATAATAAATGTAACAGATTATATATAAAAATAAATATAGATATAACATATTATATCTGATGTGTTGACGCAACTACAATAAATATAACATAAAAGATACATGTGAACTATATTAACATAAAATTTTGGTATTTATATGCACCGAACTATTAGTTTTAGAATAATCTTTTGTTAGTTTAAACAAAATTACTATTCAAATAAAAAAAACATAAAATAAGAGTACAATATTCTTAAATATATTTTTATTTTTTTCATTGAATATATTCTTGTTCTTAAGTTCACAATTGTTTAGATTTTTTTTCCCTTTCGTTATTATCGTTTCAGATTTGAACACACTACACAAATTCTTTGAAAAAAATAAAAATTGAGCACACTACACACAAATTCTTAAAGAGGAAGTGGGGAAAAAAATAAACTTCTGCTTTCCTCTCCCGCAGTTAGAATGTGTTGTTAAACTCATCTAATAAAACATGTGGAGTTGTCGCAATTTGCCGATGAGTATTGGCGTATTGCTTCTAAAAGTTAATTTTGGACATTAAGTTGAACTTAAATTTATATTTAATTCGTATAATAAAAATATAAGAATAATATAAATTAAATTTATTAAAAACAATATTATTATTATTATTATTATATTTATTTAGAGAATGATATCATAATAATTATAATACTAAAATTAATTTTATTGACTTTTTAAATGAGAAAATAAATAAAATACTTTAACGTATTCACACAAATGTGTAAAGAATGAATATATTTTTTACTATTAGAACATTTTATATTCTATTACATGTTAACAAAAAAATCAAACAAAAAAAATCAATAATCATCCACGTTAATCTACACTTAATAACAAAATTTTAGAGAAAATCATTAAGCCCAAGAACAATATCATTGCTCACTGCAGTCAACAAGAAAGCAATGGTATCAACAAACTACCTATAGTATATTTTTTCAATTTTTGTTCATATATATTTTTAAATATATTCAGAAAAAGCTATAAAAAAAAGAGAGGGCTGAATAATAAAGTAATTCAAAAGAACAAAATTAAGAAATGATACAACAGAGGCTAAAGAGTGAAGGAAAATTCTACTTGAATCCCACCAAATTCTTCAAAAACATATGTACCTTTAAAGCATATATCCATAAAGCACTAGGGTATATATTTAGAAACCTTGTGGGATGTAATTAGAATTGAGCAAGAGTCAAACACCGATGTAACACTAAATAAAAAGAAATATAAACGAATCGATAAGAATCGGATAAATAAAATATATAATATAACGATTATTTATATCTAAGAACAAAACAATGAACAAATTATTAAAAAGTTTAAAATAAATTATATAGAATTGTAAAAAAAATAATAATTATAGTATTTGCCATACAATAAAAATTTATTTATCTTATTTATAGAAAAATTATAGTTAAAAGGGAAGAAAAAAGTGTTTTAAAAGGTATATGATAATTTATAATTCTTATTTATAAAAAAAAGTATATATAATATAAAATATATGATTTGATTTTTCTTTTCTATTTTTCTTTTAAATTAATGATAATATTAGTATTTAAAGTAAACTTAAAAACAACACTAAATAGTCCAAAATAGAAAAAGAACAAAGCGGTGTATATATATATAGTATATAAATCATATATTTTATATTATATATAACTTTTTTCCATATATATATAAGGGAAGAAAAAAAAGTTTTGAAAAGTATATGATAATTTATAAGTCTTATTTATATAAAAAGTTATATATAATATAAATTATATAATTTGATTTTTTTTATATTTATCTTTTAAATTAATAATGGTGTGTGTAATTAACGTAAAATAAAACGTAACTCTATATAGTAAAAAATAAAAAAGGGACAAATAGGTATATATATATATATATATATATTGATAATATAACAAGTAACATTGGGCTAAGAATGAAAATTGTTAAAAAATTATCTAAAATAACTTGATTTTGAGTTTTTTTTTACCAAAATCATTTATAGATAAAGATTATCACAATTTTAACATAATAGTAATAAGTCTTATCTCATAACAATTTTGATAAAAAATAAAATTTATGACAAAACATAATATGTAAAGACATTTGTCTAATATAAGAAGGGTTATCAATAATATCTAATATTGTAGTATGACATACCATAATAAGGAAATAATTTATCACAAAAGTGTTAAACTTTACCTTAGAATTTTTTTAATAAATGGTAGCATAAGTTTGTTTTGAAATATAAAAATATTTTTTTATCAAAGAAAAGGTAAATGTAAATCTTCAAAAAGGTGAACATGTTATATTATAAGGTAAACACCTACGGAGGTACTTAATTTTATATATTTTTTTTCTACAGAAAGGTAATAATTATTTTATTTTGACTACGTATAAGTACCTAATTGAGATTAAGGCTTCCATGTGAACATATTCTCACTAATTACCTCGTGTGATGTTCAATTTTTTATTACCCATACGTAACCACTACTTCAATAATGATCTTTGAGGTCTTTGTCATCATTTTCTTGCATTCAAATTGAAGGCTTTCGAAGCATCATTTGGTTGCCATTGGCTTGTCAGATGAGACAAGATGCATAATGTAGTAGTAATGGGGTGCGGCCAACAAGCCATCAGCTTCTGATGAGACTGTCGACGATGGAATGACCAAGGAGAGGTGAGTTATCTATAACTTAATTATGGATGTAAATTCAGATTGAAGTAACTAAATTGAGTTTGTAATTTAGTGTCTAAAAATAAATCCAAAGATTTTAATATTACACTCATGAGCTTGAATATTGTTCGAAAAGGCAAAATTGAGGGTTCAATTACAAATAAAATCTAGATTTGTGTTAGATTATGACGAGTAAATTATAAAAGGTTAGGTTTTGAATTAATCGTAAAAGAAATTGGTAGGCTTGAAAAGAAATAAAAATTAGAGTATAAGTTTTGGGTCAGATGAAGAAATTTGACATATAAAAATAGGACCTTACAATTGATTAAGGAGAAATTTGAAAGTTTTAATTTGAGATATTATTTATATGAGACAAAATTTTAAAGATAATGTTTGATAATATGAATATGAATTTAAAAGACTATCTAATGTTTGGAATTCTTTGACTCAGTTTATTTAATCTTGAATGAAATTATCACTAATTAATCTTCTTTTATTGGTCTTTATTTATGAAGAGCTTGAATTTACCTAACAAGTTTAGCCCAAGAGAAAAATCAAGGATAATGGATTTTGGTCATTCAATCTAGGTTAATTGTACTTATGGGTAATGAAAATTGAGCATCACATGAGTTAATTAGTGATAATACGCTTACATGAAAGCCTTAATTCTAAATAAGTGTTTGTATGTAATAATCAAAATAAAAAAATAGGTGCCTTTTTTATAAAAAAAATAATTTGGATATCAATGCATTAAATTAGAATAAATTTAAGTACCTCCATATTTGTTTACCATGTATTATAATAGGTTAAATAAATAAATAGAAACTAATTAAGAAATGGGCTGTGTTTACTAATTAGCACACATTTCTTCCTTCTAAAACTATATCTATTGATGATAAATATGGGCTACCAAGATTGGGCCATTGGAGTTAAAAATTAGCCCACAATCCCAATGTTTGCACCTTTCTTTAAAGTTTGTGAATAAAATAGATAAAAATAAATAGAAAAAATAAGTGGATAATTTGAATGCATATTTTTAAATAATAAAAAAATATTGATCTAATAATGATTTTTTTATGCTAAATTTTAAACAATAAATCAATTAAATTTAGAATCATTTGTTATTTTAATATTATATATATGAAAAAAAATTATGTATTTTAATTATTAATCATATTATTTTTATCGTTTTTATTTAACTTGTTGTTCTAATACTTAAATTACGCCCTTTAATTACTGTTTGTTATGATCTGGCGGTTGTGTACTCTATATTTTCACGGATTTATATGGAGTTTAATTACCTAATGAAGTAGCTTTGTAAGAAAAAGTAATTTAGAACTTGTTTAGTAGTAAAGAAATTCCATTCGCTTTCCACTTATGTGTTTTTTTATTTTAAATTATTATTAAATTCAATTAATAATGCTAGAACACTAGATGAACTCCATTATAATTTTCTTTTGCAGATAAAAAGTTAGAATTTCATGTGAATGCTTTCCTTAAAATGATAAAAATGTGTGTAAATTTATGTAATATTAACAATTTTTAATAATGAAATATTTGATTAATTAAAGGTGTCTTATTTTGATATTCGATTAAATTGATTCAATATCATCATTTTGTTTTTTTATTGTGGTTCACATTTGGTGAATTTGAATAAAGTATTATTAAATATTTTAAATATTTTAAACTTTATTTAACATCTTAAATAAATAATGTACAATTAAGATAAAACAATAAAAAAGAGGAAACAATTTTATGAAATCTATTGAGGTTTTGTAAAACAATAAAAATACTCTTTAAGTTTGAAAAATAGACAATTATATTCTTTTTATTATTATTTTATTACAATACTTCCGTCAATTTCATAACTTATATTAATTTTATTGTAAATAATTCTTTAAAAAATTAAAAAAATAATAATAAGAGATATAATTGTAATTTTTTAAACTTATGTGATATTTTTTCTTTCTTAAAAAAAATATTGGAAGTAACTATTTATAATTGCCCTAAAAACATGAATACTATTCCAAATTTAAGTTTTTGTCTTATTACCACATCATCCACTTAACTAATATAAAAAAAATAGTGTTACATAATCTTGAGATTAGGGTTCGTGCATCACTTGAACCTTTTTTTTTTAAACACTCTACTATCGATGCTTGCTTTAGAAATCTCATCCCCTCTAAAAAGAAAAGAAAAATCAATTTCCCTTCAACATTTTATTATTATTTTGTTTTCATATAACTCCTCTGTGCATCAAGATTAGACCCACGTGATGTTTTAACTTATGTTAACGATATCTATAATCATTTAAAAAAAAACCTTTGTTATAAATTTGTGAATAATTAAGAGCAATTGTTTTCTAGTGTGAATGAATTATGAGTTATGAATTGTAAGTGTTGTAAAAACCTTATATAATTTCTCATATTTTAGTAAAAAAGATTTACAACAGTTCCAAAGATGTAAATAAGATTAACCAAATTCCGTTATCAAATTTGTGTTTTATTTTTTTATTTTTATTTTTTCATAAATCTAATTTATCGAAAATTTAGATAATTTTAAACACAACTAATATAAAAAAATAATGATACATAAATTTGAGATTAGGGTTAGAGCATTACTTGAACCTTTTTTAAATACTCTATTATCGATGATTAATTTAAAAATCTCATCTCCTTTAAAAAGAAAAAAAATTTAATTTCCCTTCATTATTTTATTATTATTGTGTTTTCACATAACTACTCTATGCATCAAGATTAGACCGACGTGATGTTTTACATTATGTTAACTATATCTATAATCATTTTAAAAAAAAAAAAACTAATCTTTCTAGTGAAATTTGGAGAAATTTGTTGAAGTACATGAGAGCATTAATTACGTTGTTGTACAATAATGTTATATCGATCATAATCAAAATATGAAAACTTGTAGAGTTGAAATTAATTAATTAAACAGAGCAGTGAACCCTATAAATATGGACTTTTAAAATGTATTGCTTGGAATTTAAGCACACTAACACCAGTATCACAATTACATATGGACTGTCCAAAGACAATAAACGCAATGCCAGGTATCAACCTTGCTTGCTAAGTTGGAGTATTTGATGGATAGCATGCAGTTTTCACGGTAGAAATATGAAAACCGACCCACAACAGTTTTCTAAGCAAATGAAAACGATTGGTTCTCCTATATAAATCATGATCACCAGTATATCATTAGTTATAGCTCACTTTTCAGTAACTAAATAAGCAATTGAAGGAGATTGGATGTTTTTTTTTTTTTTAAATAAATATTACATTTAAAATTTATAACCATAAAAATATTATTTTTTTATCATAAACTCATATATTTTTATTATGAAAAAAAAAGTTAAGTTTATAATTTCAATCTAATTAAACATATATAGTGTCCAGTATCTTAATATATATTTTTAAAGGTTTTAATGAAAATTAGCTCGTTATGTTATTTGTGTTTTAAAACATTTATTTTTTTTATTATAAAACCATATAATCCTCCTATAATCATTTCAATTCTTGTACTTTTTTTCCACTTGTCCATGTAAGTTTTGCTATATGATTACAAAAATCCCCTTCCTCAATAGTCTCTCCTCTTGTAATTTTGTTGACTCCGCACGAGACAAATTATAAAGTTTAATATTTTCCATCAACTAAATAAACCCAAGAACTTTGGAACAAAAAAATAAATAAAAAGAAACCCAGGAACTATAAATCTATTATTGGTCTTATTTAGTCTCATGTATGCACGGGAGAGATATGAGTGTGTAGGAAATTAATCAGAATTTTAAAATTAATTTCAATCAATGATTTTTTTTTTAAATAATAAAATTAATTTTTGCATTTTTTTTTTTGTAAAAAAATCATTATAACGAACAAACATATGGTACATAGGATAATAAGATGATAACGTCAGGTTGGACAGACAGGACAGAAAAAACTTAATGAACGGACAGAATTGAAAATTTAAATTGCACTGAATAACCTAATTTAATCTGATAAATAATTCAGTTTATAAAAAAGTAATAAATATTGAAATAATCCGACAGTTTACACTTTTATTTATACAATTTTATAATTTAAAAATATAATTATAGGTGATTTGAATACTCTAAATTTGGATCAAATTATTGATAATAAATAATTAAACTAATAAATCACCTACTAAAGTCATGATAATATAAATATTTAAATTTTATTATTTTAAATAATTTTAACTAGATTAAATTAGATTAAACCAATTTTTAATTATCAAATTCAATTAAATTTGATATTTAAAAAATATATATACAAAATTAAGACAACTGTGTCCATCCATATTTGTTAGGGCGGACCAGTATGATGTTTAGGATCACTTAGATAATATTTACAATTTTTATTTTAAATGTTACAGGAAACTCAGTTATTTTTTAATTAAAATGTAATAAAATTATAAAAAAAAATTGTTAACTCTAATATTAACTAATAATATGTTTTTTTTAAATTGGAGAGTTAGATCCCTCTACTGTATAAGTTGACTATAATTTTCAATAAACAATACTTAAAATTATATTAAAATCCGAGTCCTTCCCTTATTTGAAAATTCTGAGTACTATCTAGCTTCCTAAGTAAAAAAAATTCTACAAATAGCCAATGTTTTGTTCATTATAAAAAACAAAAAACCATATAAATGGCAAGTGAGTTCAAAGACATAAGATTAACGAAATTACTATGAATTAGAAAAATATAAAATAATAGTGAGTGGTGAGTTCAAAGATAACAGATTTCTTAAAAATGACAGCTTTATAATAATCACTTTTATATTAACCCGTTTATTCCCGAGGAAGTGACAGAATAAAGGCCAAAGCCCAAAGGGGGCCTATCACATGTTTCAAATACAGATATTAGTGGGATAAGACTTAAGAGAGACCAAGCAAACCAACCAACTGGAATCTTTACCCCAAAGCAAAATAGAAAAGCAAACCAACTTGGAAGGAAAAAATAACATATATATATCCTACCAGAAATAATACTATACTAGACAGACGAAAATTTATATATATATATATATTTATATTCATATTAATTATTTTATGATATTAGATCAAATAATTTTAAAAATAAAAAAAAAATATTTATTTTTTAAAAATATTTGATCATATATCAAAATCATAATTAATACGAGCATAAATATAGGTATAAATTTATTGTCTACAGTGTGTCATTTCTCGTATCCCCACAAACACATACACATGATACAACAAACATATACTTGGCCTACATTGGCTTCCTCAAAGAAAATCCCAATTGAACTTAGGCTGGACTGAATTATTGATGGCTGAGGATGCTGAATTTGAATTAGAAACCAATATTGGGTTTGTATCAAATTCAAATGTCTCCCATTTTGTTGTAACAACTGTCCCTGACGTCTGTTGCTCAAGTACTGCCATATTTTTAGGGACATTTAAGGCCTTTTGTTCAAGTTGATTTGGATTTTGAATTCCATTGCTGGTTGGATTGGCATTTTTCATCTTTAATATGTCCAGAGTTTCAACATATTTTTGAACCCTTCTTACCTAATTCAATATCATTTACGGACAATTAATTAGGTTTCATTAATTTAATTTGACTTTGAAATTATAAAAAAATTTAACTACCTGCATTTTTCTCTGTAGTTTGACATCCCCATCTCCCATAATTCCATCCAATTTAAGCAATTGATTCATCAACAGTTCAGTCAGATTAATCAAATCTGTTTCCACAACCTTCCCACCTTTGTTGATGATTGATTCAAGAGCAGACACCTGTTGTACGTTATTCGCAAACAATAGTCAATTATCAGAGCAAATCCATCAACAATTCAACAACAAAGATAAAAGAAAAAAAGAGAGACCAAAAGACATTAATACCCTTCCAGCAAATCTATCAATTTCCAAACTGATTTCAGAAATAGATTTTGAAGCTTTCTCCATTTTGGCACTGCGACGCATCTCAAGGAAGCGCTTTTCTTGGCTAATTGGATCTTCAATCAAAACAATCTTCGATTTATCTTTAACTCCAACAGTGTCCAGAAAAGCTTTTGAATCCCTCTCCTTGTCTTTGTACATAAGTTTCTGATCTTGATGGTGCAAACCTGTCGGACCCACCAACATTTTCTTCAATTCCCCTGTTACTTACACCATATAATTATTTATCAGTAATTTCGTTCGTTCGTTCGTTCATAAAGTTTTCATTTAAAAAATCCGATCCAACAAATTGACCAAACCATAATAAAGAAATAATTAAAAAAAAAACTTGAGAGATGCTCTGTAATAACTTTACCAAATGTGGCTTGAGAACTGATATAGATTTCGTGGTTAGTGGAACCGTATTTGACTTTAACTCTAATTGTCGGTGGAGGTACTGGGTTCTGATCCGAGTCTGTTCTTTTCTGAACCAACATTCCTCCCGGTCTCATCTCCCATTCGGACCTCATCGACTCAGCTGAGCTTTCATGCGTATGTGGCATACCGAAGGTGGTCTTGTTGCTCACTCGCATCATTTTTTATCTTGGGATCTTTTTGGGATTTTGATTATTGACGATTTGAATCAAAATTTGAGTTACTCAAAGGAAAAAAAAGCTGACAAACTCTGTTTTAGAAATAGATGTGTTTCTTCTTTGTCTTTGAGTATCAATAGGGTCCGGCAAAAGAAATAACCCAACCCATCAGTGTTGAAACCTTACCCTTCATGTAAAATTGGACAAAGACTGCCGAACCCCTTTTGAAAAAAAGTTTTTGACCACAAGACACGGTTTCTCTTTTCAGCATGAGAGATGGTTAGAGAAACATCAAGCAAAAAATTCTCTGTTTCTGGTGGAGAACTTGGGAAAGGAAAGAAAGAAGAAAATGTAAAATGAGAAGGAAAAAAAAGGGTGGACGTGGACAGATAACTGAGCTCAGGCCATCTAATATATAGGGAAAAGAATAATAATTCCATGAGTTGAGCGAAAAAGGTATTATAACCCATTATAAGCCCATAATTGTAAAATTAAATATTTATTTTGTTAACGGATTCTTAAATTTTGATAAGGCATTAGGAATTATTTTACGAGAGATAAGGATAAATAATTAATAATATTAATTTTTTAAATTAAAAAATTTGATTTAATTTAACAAATTTAGATATGATTATATAATTGTTACGATTGTTATATAAATAGATTTATAAATTATATATTTATGTTGAATTTTGATACAAAAATATACAATATTTTTAGATTAACATTGATATATTAATTTGATTTATGTGATTCGAATCAAATTATTATTAAATTATAAATAATTATATATTTTATATTATAATTTGTTATATTTAAATATTTTACATATTATAATTAAATTAGATTATTATTTTAATTTAAAAATAAATATAAATATTTATAATAATTATGCAAAAATATTTCTTATTCTTTTGTTTTTCTTAGTTGTTATTACAATAATTAATTTTTATTACAAATACAATAATTTAAAATTTAAATTTTATATATATTGGGTTTTATATATGATAATAATTCATAAATAAATTTTAATATCAATATTATATTATCTTATCTAAAAAAATTTGATCTATTTGGATTCGTATTGATTACATTAATAAAATAAATTCAAATTAAAAATTTTCAAACATTATTCGGATCGTATCGAATTCAAATTAGTTAAAAACAAGTCGTTTGGATCCACTGCTTACCATTAATTGAAGGTCAAGATTGGGACAATAAAATAAAAAATAGAAAACATGAAACAAGGATACATATTTTATAATATAAGACATGATAAGGAATTATATACCCTATCCTATCCTATTTTTCAAAATTATATACCCTATTATATATATATTATTTTTTTAGATATTATTATATTTAAACTCAAACTAACCACGAGTAATACAATATATATTTTATATTTTATCTTTAACTTATTTTTTATTTTATAAAATACCAATAATTTTTCTTTTATAAAAATTATTTAAGCTATTTATTTAAATTATAAAAATCTAATATCTTATAATTTTTTATAATTTATTGTTATTATTTTAAACTAATTTGTAACAAGATTCTATTAATATTGTTACTTATATTTTATTTTTCTCTCTCACATAAATATTGTTTTTTTATTATTTAAAGTATTTATTATTGGTTTACTTCTATTATAATTATTCCTTCGTAATAAAAAAAATACATAAAATATGACATGAATTCTAGTTCTCTAATCCCTATTCTCCATTCAAATATCTGATATGTTCCGTAAGGATTTTAAATAAAAATTAGAAATAAATTCTAAATCAACGACAAAAACGAGAATGAATCCTTGATCTCGTCGCATTCACAACCTTATAAGAGAAAAAGATGGTATTATTTTCTAGAGAAAAAATAAATTATAAAAATATCCACTAGTTTTCATCTTTTGTTACAAATATTCTCAAAGTTTTTAAAATATTATAGATACTTTTAATATTAAGACCGTTATATTATATTTAATATTTAATGATAAAATTATAATTAAATCTTTAAGACTAAAAGATCGGTAATAAGATCCCTTCGTTTGGTCATATTCTATTAAACTTTCTCCCCAAATACAAAATTTATCTACTCCTACAATACCCAAAAGTTTAGGTATGTTATTAATTACAATTAAAATTCTAAATTCTTTTATCAACAGAAACCACTACAACATCAAGAACTGATTTCAAGTAAGTTAAGAACTGATATGTGTTGTCTATTGTTCTTACACAGAATGCAGGAAATGGTGGCATGAGGACAAGATGGTAACATTGTTAAGAAATTATGTATAAATTATTGTCTATAACGATAACGTTGTTTCTAATTTATATTATTGATGAAATGTTGAATTTTTATAAAAATTATAATTTTTCATTTGAAGTTTTTGTTTGGATCGTGATAATCTAATAGACAAACTTATTTACTAATCTATATTAAACTCTTAATTTAAACTATTTAAGATAATTAATTTTATCAAATGTATTAATATTAACTGGTTAATGAAATCATCAAATATAAATTATTTATTTATTAATTTTGTATATGTTGAAGCCAACCACATTTTATATCAATTTTTGTTGCAATGTTTGTTTTCCAATAAAAGAGAATATTTGATGTAGAATAATTTAAATTCTAAGATTTTATCATAATTTTTTAATATTATATTACAAATATTATTTATTTAATTATAAATTATAAATTTATTTAGAATACATGAAAATAAATTGATAAACTAATAATTAATGGTAATATTGTTAATAAATTAAGGATATTAATAACAATATATAAAATATTTAAGATATTTGTAAATAAATTATAAACACTAGCATATGTGTGAGACCGATATAAACGAAAACTTAAAGATATTTGTAATATTTTTTTATATAAAAAATTAAGAAACTATCATTAAATTATAACACCTTTAATAAATTAAATGTATCAATAATAATATATAAAATATTAAAAATATTTATGATTAAGTTATAAAAATTGAAAATATCTTTGACAAAAGATAAAAAATCAATCCTATTTATGATAATTTAATAAAAAACACACTAAAACACTATTAGATGTATAAAATTTTAAATTTGGTCTTTTAATATTTTTTCTTTGACCAACAATGATATTACCCAAAGAAAAAGAAAAAAAGAGGTTACAATATTCTAGAGATATCATAATTAATATATTGATATCTCAAATGTCTTATATTATTAAAAGAATTTTATTGAATATCCTGACTCAAGTATTTGTAACTTTTTTTTATGTATAATAAGTAAATTTTTTACTTGGAATACCTTTTAACGATTGTATGAATGATTTTTTTTAACAATTAACTGAGTCAAAAAGAGTGAAAAAATTTGTTAATTTTCAAATGATTTTTTTACCGTATTAATAATATAAATATTTTTAATTAATTATCTATGAAATTTTTTTATCGTTATCCCTTTCAATTAATTATAAAAAATATTTTCATCTTACTCTAATGAAATTGTTTATATATCATAATTTTTAATACTTATTTATATTATTTGTTTTATAAAGATAAAAATTTAATAATTTTTATTTTTTCATAACTTTTAATATAAAGTGTTGAACTTAACTTTTAATAAAAAAAAGATTTTTAGCTCTAGTTAATTTTATAAATAAAAAATAAAAATTCTTTACTAAGCAACTAAAAGGATTTTTTTGGGTAAAAAAATTAATTACAGTTAAAAGTTAAAAATAATATAAATTCTTTAATTAAGATATTAAAATAAAATCTTTTAATAATATAAATATTTAAACTATTAATATATTAATTAAGTATCTCTCCGATACCATTCCTAAAAAACAACACTAATGTTTTATATGCTTTGTACCGTATGTAAAAATATAATTATTATAATGTGAAAAAAAACCCTGATAAAGCCGCCAAAACTTCACTTCAAAGGTAGAAAACCGAATAGGAAACTTTGGGAATTCACTACCTCTGGGACGTGTTTGAGTCCTCAACGAGTTTTGTGTAAAATAACAACGTACATTATTTACTAGTGAACACGTGGAAGCCAGGGGGTAATACTGAAAATTAACAGCTAATTAATCATTGTACTTGTTAATGAGCTGGAAGGTTTTTTTTCTTTTTTTCTCTCTCTCAATATTAATGAGTAGGAGTCGAGTTGCTAAGTTGGCGGTTGGTATGTTAACTATCAGTTAGGTTGTGAGTCGTGAATTAAAATGCTATCCTTTAAAGTAGAATCATAGACATATTTTATTTTAATATTTATTAAAAATATTCTTAATAAATTTTAATCGATATAAAATAAATATACTAAAAATAAAATTTACTTTTGGTAATTTTTAAATTTAATAATATATAAAATATGAACTTAATAAAATAGAATTATATAATAATCATATCTTTTAAAAATATCATAAAATAATATATTTATAATTTATAATAATAAAAATGATAAAAATATTAAAACACCCTTTTGATATTTAATATATTTATCCTATATTAATTAAATTTATTAGAGATATTTTATATAATTTTTAAAATTAGTAATAAATATGATGCGAAAATAAAAAAATACCATGTGTCAATAACTCTACTCAATAAAAATAATATTTTTATAATATTTAATTTAATTTAATTATGTTAAATATTAGCCTGATTTGAAATATTCATAATTTAGATTATAAATTTAAAAATGTGATTAGTTTTCTTAAATTTTCTCCGCATTTTGAGGCGCCTGGCTCAAAAAAGTATTATCTTGATGATAAAAAGTCCTTTTTGTCCCTAAGATCACATGTTTGATTTATTATTATGGCATTCTTTACGATCATTTATATTTTCTATATTGTTAGCAATCTTTATCTTAATGGCATGAAGCTAGTTAGCTTAAAACCTTTCGATTCAATGTTTCTTTGATTAAGTGGCGGCATACAAATAACATTTCTATTGAGAAAATTGCGAGTAGTACATAGTACCCAAGGACCGTCGGTACCTAATCCATATATTTTGTGAAGCAGTTCTTACAAGACAAGAGTGAAGCTTCAAAGTCTTGTTTCCGGATATATATATATATTTGTTTTATTATTTTAATGGGATCAGTAATGATGTCATATATCCATCAAGCAAATTAAGTGTTAACATTAGATTTAAAAACTTTATATATGTTACTATTAGATAAAGTTTGTGACTCTTAAATGTACATAACTATTACTTGTAAATTTTATCATGTAAAAAGTAAAGATGTAAAGTAACTAATTTATAAAAATAATTTTGGATAAAAATATTCTTATAAATTAATTTTTTATTTTAAATTTTGAATTTAAAAAAATTAAATTAAGCACATTAATTAAAAAACTTATATAGTATTTTTTTAAGAGAAATTAATTTTTTAGTATTTATTTATTTATTATTATCTTATATAAATTTGAAACATATTATAAAATTATTTAAGGATTAAAAAATATAATAATTCACTTAATTTTTATTAGTATTGTTATAAGTGAATTAATGCATGCAATGTGTAAATCGTTTTCCTTTAATAAATTAATTGGATCTATTCCCTCTGTAATTAATATTGCAATCCTGTCAAAAACAAACATAATACAGAAATCATGGGCAGATTTAACTCGTCACAGCTGATGTAAAAATAAAACATTTTAATTGAAATAATTAGCTTGTTAAAAGTTTTGAGTACTTTTATTTATCTCTAAGTTAAGTTGGTATTATAATTTAATTAAACTGTAAAAGTGAGTTGAACTGTTTCAATCAATCAAATTTTTTTCAATGATATATGAATTTTTTTACTTGTATTTTTTTTATAAATATATTTAATTAATAGATATTTACAAATACCTCGTCAAAGTCTTTTTGAAAGAGAGAGAGAAGAAAGAAAATATTTCTTACGTCATCAATAAGAACTTCACACCTAAATAACTATATAATACTTTAGTAATAATGCATAATGGCATCTGAGTCTAAATTACTTAAAATAAGATTGAATAAAATGTAAAACAATAAAAAATAATATTTAATTAATCAATGTTTTCAATATAATTTTTATTTTATTTTTTCTTAATAATAAAAATATACGAAATTCATTTAGTTTTAAATAAATGCTATTTTTTAAAAAAAAAAAAAGTTATTAACTTATAACAACATCACCACCGACACTGAATAATTTGAAGTTTGAACCTGGAACAATAGAAGGGAGTTTAACACGATGGTGCTTTCCAAGGCGTATAAAATAATAAAAGAAGTCGCTCCCACGTGAGAATTGCCTGGGGTTTTGCATTTTTTGTATTACATATATAGTTCGATGGAGATGATGCAGGGCGGTGGTTATAATGAATTTGTTCTTCATTGAAGAATTATTATAAAATTTTAAAATAATAATTAAAATGTATATATAGCAAGAAAATAAAACTATTTTGTTAGAGAAAAAAAAAAAAACTGAAACGATCATATTTATGTTTTGGGGATGGATTATTGTCAATTAATTAGTTAGCTAAGTATCAATTACTTTTTTAAGTTTTATATCTATTTTGTAATTTCTTTATTTAGCTATCTGCTTCTTGTCGATTAGAGACAAAGTACCGACCAATTTAACAATGCATGGGTCATTGGCCTGTGCTTTTCTTGCCTAATTAGTTATTAATTTTATGGAATTTTTGTGGGAATAAGTTCAAATTACAATTGCACGTGATATTTGATTGTTGAAACAACGCATTTTTCGGTAAAAGAAATAAAGTCAGTTTCTTACATGTTTTTTAAATTATCTTAGTTATTTTAAAATGCGCCTGTTTTTAAGTTCTACAGGTTTCAGGAAAACATGAATTAACATTTTCATTTCGCATTATAACAAAAAAAAAAAAACAATTTGTCCTTTTGTATTATATCTCCTTTGTAATTAGATTTTCTCTCTTGTAATTCTAAAATTACACACTTAAAAGAAGCATTACAAGTCATAGAATCATTAAATAAGATATTATTTATGATTTTGAAATATATACTAATCATTAATTATTTTATTTTATTTTCTTATTTAAAAAATTATTTACATTAATCTTAAATTTTAATAACTTAAAATACGATATTATCATATTACTTCCTATAGATATAACTTATAATTTTTTTCTTTTTTACGTAAAAAATTTCTATCAATTAAATTATTAGATTATTTGAAAAATATTAGAATTATTAGATTTAAAAACAATTATATGTATTTTATATTTTATTAAGTTAAAATAGAATAATTGTATTACAGGAGCAACCAACTTAATTTTGATATATCCTATGCAAAATATAATAATACGCTAAAACTTAATTAAAGTTGTGTCGGTGGTCAAATTGCTAAGCGCACATAATTCATTTTTCACAATGTTAAGAAAAAGTACGTCTGAACCCATTTAGGAAGAGAGAAATAGAGGGGAGACTGAGGATTGAGTTAGCCAAAAAGAAAAAGATCAAAAATTCGATGTGGTTCGACTGGATGACGTAGCATTTAATGTTTATTTTTGTGTATTACAATTAAAAGTATACAACATTAAGATATGATGCAATCACGCAGAGTGAAACTTAAAAGATGATCCACTCCTCCAAAATATTCCTTTCATTTAATTAATTAAATGAAATTGGGAAAGTGGATTACTAACCACGATTGTCTTACGTGGATTTTTTTTTTCAAATTACAAAATAATCTTTATTATGATAAAAATAATAATTTAATAAAATTTAATTGAGAGATATAATATTGAAATAATATGAATGATACTAGTTAATTTTTAATATATATCATAATATAAATTAACATTTTTTTTTATTATTTTTAAAATAATAACTTCACACTCACTTATGTTATCGGTAGATATAATAACGAGGTTTGAACTTATACACTTTCGTACGCAAGTCTATATTTAGTGTTTTAAAATTTTCTCAACAATATTGGTAATTGAGGATAAAATTTTATTTTATTTTTATCAATAGTTAATAGTTTATGTGGGTGAGTCAGGGGATCACATTCCCAATCCCATTAAATATTCAAACTTATTATTTTTTTTATCATTTTTATAACTTCTAATATATTTATTTTAAAAAAATATAATATTATAATTAAAAATATATTTTTTTTAACAACCATTAAAATAAATAATTTAATTATATCTATAATTTATACATTACATCTAATATCTATTTTAAACATAAATTTTATTAATTTATAAAATATATAATTAAATAAATATTATTTATCAATAGAAAATATTCGTTAAAGAATATCCAACCCGTCTCTACAAATAATTAACGTGAGAATAGAGATGTCAAACCTGATCACACACCATCCCAATAAGTTATTGCGCTACAACATGTACATTAATCTTTTAAAAAGAGAAAATGATATGTATTTATATTTTATTCTTTCTGGTATTTTTTTAATAGGGTGCATATTTGAATACTTTCATTCATTACACTAAAAATATGTATTTTAATTAATTATTTTTAAACATGTATATTTGGATCTTATAAGTCACGTAACGTCACGATGTGGTGCACCTAGATTCTTTTTCTAAGGACTTGTGGTTCAGTTTTTATATTATTAGTAGGAAATTGGTAACTTTGAATCGTTGATATTTTTTATTTGTGACTATTTTTTATTTATATTCAAATCATTGATATATTTTTTAGTTAATTTAATAATAATCTTAATAAATTTAAATAATTCATATATATTAATTATTATCAATTATTGTTAATATCAATAAAAATACATACTAATAATTTAAGTTAAGATATTTAATATCTCGTTTAATAATTGAAGGAAAAAAATAGTAATACAAGAATAAAGATTTACCAAATTATGATCACTAATTTCTAGTACTGAAATAGAAATCTGTTTAAAAAAAATAAAAGGTTAAAATGCAATTTTAGTTCAAAGTTAAAACTACGGAAATACAAAGTATTTATCACTAAATTGGTAGATACTGAAAAAAGTTGGTGGAGAGAGATGATTTTAATTTTTTTTTAGAAGAAAGGTATGAACTCTCCTTGCACATTACACAATAAGTTTCATGGTTCATGCCTCTGGCAAATAAAGTTAATAGGGAAGATAGTTATTGGAATCTTTACTTTTTTTTATAGACTTTAATCCCTAATTTTTTAAAAGATATATTATAATTTTTTTATTTATATTTAAAATACATATAAACTTATTTTAGATCAATTATTTAAATTTAGTTACGATTTATACAAGTAAATATAATTTGTTATCGTAAATAAGAAATAAATTTGATATAAAAATAATAATTAAGAGTGATTGATTTTTGAACGAAAAATCAATATTTTCAAATCGATAAATTTATCAATTATTTATGATATCACGTTTATTTTTACGTACTTAAATAATAATCAAACTAAAATAAATTTATATATACCTTTAAAATAAATAAATAAAACTTTAATACATCTTTTAAAAATTAGGTAATAAAATAAAACTTTTACAAAGCTAAATTAGCTCATGTGCTACTGGCCCAACTTAATAGCTTACCCGGCTAGTGGAGGCTAGTTGATTATTAATTTAATTTAGATTCTTATTAAGTTGTAGTTTAAAATAACTATATTGTTTATATACTTGTAATTATGATGTTTAGCCCTAAATTATTAACAAGTTGTAAATAGTGTTTTTTTTAAATAACATTTATAATTTCTTAAAATTTTATATATATAAAATATTATATTTTATATTCAACTCATATATTTTTATTATAAAAAAAATCACAACTTATAAATTTTACATATGAATACTATTTAAATTAAATTTCAATAAATTAAATCTATTAAATATTGAATTCTAACTAAATTTATCCATTCAAATATTAATATGGTTTTCCTTTTTCTAAATATATATACGGTGTTTTCAAGAACGAATATTGATTAATATATGTTAAAATTAGAAAGCTTAGCTATACCAATAATAATAATAATAATAATAATAATAATAAAAACCCTGGACTTAAAGATATAATCTTTTTAAATAATTATATTACTTGTATAATTGTAATTGTTATCTAAATTTTAAACTTTTTTAAATATCTTAATATATCTGATGCAATTGAGTCATAACTAATTAATAATTACAATTATAATTCACAAAATTTAGTTTTATTTTTTGAATTTTATTAAGATTGCCTAATATATTCAAAATTCTATAAATAGATGTATAATTGTAATGAATTAATCATCCGAGTGTTCATTTTAATTGATAAAAAAACGTAGAGAGAAAATTTAGAATAATTTTTTTTAGTGTAATTGAGTTGTGGGTTTTGATTGTTGTAAATAACTTATGTAATTTATTCAATTTTAGTAAAAAGATTTACAGCAGGTCCGGAAACGTAAGCAAAATTAACAGAACTCTGTTATCAAATTTGTGTGTTATTTTTTTTTCTTCATAAATTTAACTTATCAAAAATTTACCTAATTTCTCGATATAATTAATTAAGTTCTTATGTTGTATATTACAATTGGCAACTTTTAGCACGTTGAGCTCATCGGGTTGGCCCGTTATACATCTCTACGATGAAGAAGGAAGGCACAAAGACAAGATACACAAATTAAGCCTTATTAAACAAAAATGACCAATTTTAATAATCGGTTGGTACTCGATCGTTGTTGATGGAGTTCACTCACCCTGTTATACAAATATAACAGCCAAGTTCATGTTATATCATGCATTTGCCTTTATTCATTTTTTAAGTCCAATTAATTTCTATTTAGAGATCTTTCCTTCAAAAGATGAATATTCCTATACCACATATAAGTATAAAAAATTATTAAACAAAAAAAAACATATAAATATATAAATTTGGCTAATTAAACCTTAAACTTTATGCAACTTTTGAAGGACTTGTGGTTGGTTCAAATTCTCAAATTATGGATGAAGTTTCGGACAGATTATATTTATTTGTTTAAAATAAATATAATTTCTAGGAGTTATAAATTTACACTCAATTTTATAACTGTATTACTTATTTTAAGTAGCATGTTAATATTATCTAAAACATTAAATTATTTAAAGTTTTTAAAATAGTTATGACATATTACACTCTATGAAAATTATAAGACAAAAAATGAGAGACAAAAGTAAGTAATACTAACATTTTCTTAAAATTAAATATTTTTTTCATCCTTAAAAAATAAAATACTTCTTTTTTCTTATCTTTTCTTTAGTTTTCTTTCTTTCTTTCCTTGTCTTCTCTTTCAAACAAGATTTACTTCACCGATAAATTGCTCTCTATTAGTATAATTGTTATCTAATTCTATAAAATTTACCGTTAAAAATTGACGATGAAAACGCCAAGACCTAAATATTTTTTTAAATAAAACAAACTCTCTCAAAGTTATATTATTTCTTTCATATATTTTCTTTACAATTTTATAGTTATATATAAGAAGATTTATTCTTTTATTTACTACTTAAATTATTGAATTAATTATTCTTTTTTTTATTCTTTAAATTAAGTAATTATTATTTTAATCTTTGAATTAAAGAATAATTATTTTACTACTTGAATTAATAAATACTTGTTTTACTACTTGAATTAAAAATTATTTGTTTTTCACCTTAAATTACTCATTAAATTAAGAATGTAAATTCCTTGATTTACTCCTTAAATTTATATACAATACATAAATACACAATTTTATTTATTTATTTTTTTTGTTTCTAATTAGATATGCACACATAAATAGTAATTGTTTAAAAAAAAAAACAGTGGTATGCTTCATTTATCCTCGACCTCTCTCCGTTAAATCGCAAGGGTATATTAACACAGAGTCCAAGCAGAGACCACCTTTAGTGTGAGTACAATCGATCTGGACCATAGAAAACTTTAATTTCAAAGGCTTGTTAGAGTTTCTATCTACAACAAAGTCACCCACATGGTAATGGATCCAATTGCCTGTAGCAGCTTCATGCAAATAACATTGTAACAAAGCTCGCTGGCCGTTGGATGTTGATAAATGGAATCTGACGGGCTTTAATTCCCAGCCATGAACTTGATCGAGGTTGCATATTTTTCTACCAAATCTTCTAGAGGTCTTGCCTAGCTTCACCCTGAAATATAGGCTGTAGCTTCCTGATGGAAATTCGAACTCTAACTCTCCTAATATTTCAACCCACCAAATCTGCTGTAGATATGCTACTGTCTCGAATCTGTACCTTATCATAAGTTTTTTTTTTTTTTAATTAAACAGCTAGTTCAAATTTGAGACTTACATAAAATAAAATATACAAATTTTTATTCACAAAAGTCAAACCCATTAGCCAAACACAAAATCAGGGCATACAATAGGGGAAAAAAGAGAGAAGGGGATTAAGGGCTCAAGTGATCCATTTACCGTTAAAAATAAGCATTTTGGTCCTAAGCTTTTTGACATTAGCGATTCTCATATTATATATATATATATATATATATATATATATATATATATATATATATATAATGTAACTCTATAATTAAAACAGTTCATAAGAGGTGCACGTAATATTTGAGCGAAAATATGTGCGCTAATGTAATAAACTAATAGCCAGACTAAAGTGATTATGAAAGTAAATAAAACATAAATAATTTGTTAGTGTGGTGGTGGTGGTAATAAGAAGGTGGTTTAATTTCTTAATCAATTGTAATTGAAACGACTCACCTTGATTCGTCTGTTGGAATAAAATTCCAATATCTTCGATCATCTATGCCTGTTACTTTCAACCCCTTGGACGAAATGGACATAAAAACTTTTCCACTTCTTTTATCCAACCATACTTCCTGATGGGTCAAAAATTGTAATTATATAAAACTCAAAACAACATCATTCTTTTCAAATTAAGAGAGAGATTAATTAACTAACTTATTTTTATTATAAATTGTAAGGGTTAGTTTTATGGTATAGAATTAATGTTGAACAAGAAATTGATGAAAAGTTATTTTTCGATCAGAGCTAAAAACCTACCTTACTCCCACCATCGAAACGATTTGGTCGACACAACTTGGCATAAATATCCTTCTTAGACAAATTAGGAGGTTTTCGTTCATTTCCTTGAACAAGTTTATCAATAAGAAATTTATAGTTTGAGGGTAGCTTTGACTCCCATACGTAATCAGCCAAAGAAGCATTGTGAAAACTCCTGCTCAGCATTGCAAATTTACAAATCTCTTGCGGATCCAAAAATGTGTAAATGGATGATATACAATTCTCCGGCAGGTAGCCAAGCCCAGGTTTCGATGGAGAAGAGCTTCCGGCTGTCTTTAATATTGAAAAATAAGAGAAAAAGTTACCCATATATATATATATATATATTACTTAGAAATTAAAGAAAATTAAGGACCGACGGATCAATCGATCTTATGATCAATCGATGAAAAGTTAGGCTAAGAATAATTTATTATTATGGTTTTAGTGATATAGGAGAAGAGGGTAGAGAAGATTAGGAGAAATAATTGTGGAAGTAACCATTTTCTTTGAGAGTAAAGTGTCAAGGTGGGAAAGGCGGTTTTAAGAAAGAAAGAAAAAAAAAGGGGGAGATAAAGTGAGCAGCATTATATAAAAAGAATTAACGTCTCTCAGTGTGCATGGAATATTTATATTTTAGTGTATATATATATATATAATATAATATGAGAATTGCTAATAATATTGATCTCACAAATAAGAATTGTTCTTTTCTTTGTTAGTTTTAATTTGGATATTTAATATCCGATTTTCCATTAAGAATAAAAGTAGCTAGATTTCACAAAGTAAAGTTGTAGAACAGAATAAAAATCTAAAATATATATACCTAGCTTAGCTTTTTCAATATGTTGCAGCAAACATGTGGTAACTTTTAGATGGTTTAAAGGAAAAGGGAATAAAATAATAGGAAATTAAAGGCTTAATTGGCGAAGGCAACCTCTGTTTCTTGGAATGGAAACTTAATTTTGGATAGGAAGGGATTTTTTTAATTGGTCAAATTAAAGATCAGTAAGATACATTTTCTATGTATTATTTATTACAAAATCTGTATGTGGACCAACTGATTAGATTTAGTTGTTATGATTACTATCTATGAAAATACACAAAAAAAAAACTAGTTTTATAGTCTTAATTTCAAGTTGGCCCTATATATTTTTTTATTAGTGTATTGGCTAATGTTTTAAAATATAATAATTAATGGTGAAAAAACTAATTAACTTTCCACACGGCTAATTAATTACCTTTATGCAGATCTCTGGCACAATGTTTGAAACTGATATATTGAAGCCATCATCGCCTGTCGATTCATAGGTGATTAAGACCCCGAACCTGACTTATTATATTTGTTTTGGATCGATTAATATAAATAATTATTTAATTATATTTTTCTTTTCACTATTTTGTTTCTTTGATCACAAGGGTCCTAACAAATATTTGAATTAATTGCGTAATGGGTAGGGAACTAAGAGTTGCAAGTAGTAGGAACCATCTGCTGACTATATAAATTAATACATCATTGAGTTTTCAAAATAACAAAAACACCCCTCAACTTTAAAAAAAAAAGCAATCATATCCCCTTATTTATTGTTTTATTACAAAATTCTCCCCCAAATTTCATGACTTTTACTGATTTTTTTTTTTTGTTGCAAATACTTCCCTTGAAAAAATTTAAAATAATGACAAGCAGTGTGATTATTATTTTTCAAACATGTAAGGTCTTTTTGTTTTTCATGAAACTTGGAGGAAAGCATTTATAATTAATTGACCCATTAATATAATTAGAACATATATCGACTAATTAGATCATGAATAGAATATTATTATTCATTCTAAAGAGTCATTTCTCTTATGTACTTGGAACTTAATTATCTCAAAAGAATACAAGAACAATCATGCATCGTAATTACTAATTTTGTGGACTTAAAACCTTCTCTTATATCCTGTTAGATCTAGTTAAGACGTCATAAATTATATAACTTATATACATCGAAATCTAACCATTCAACAAAGAAGCTAAAAACATCAAGGATCAAGAGTGTTAAAGTATATTGTCACGACCTTAATTTTTCAAGTATCGATCGCACAGCACTTAGTACCGTCCGTTGCACTAAGTCTGCCTTTAAATCCGAATGAAACTCCAAAGAGTTTGCAAAGAATGTTTTGTATTGCTCTAGAGAGATTTTATGTTACAAATGCTAAGAATTCTCGAGGATTTTCAAGATTGTTAAGAGTTTCCAAGATGAATGAAAATGAAGACCAATGGGTCTATTTATAGTGTGTCTCTAAGCTTAAGACTATGGCACACTTTTCTAGAGACTTACAAGTCTAGAATGTACATGAGTCTTCTAGTATTATGTACAACATGACACAAGGTTCTAGGACCTTCTAGCCAACTCTAGAGTCTTCTATGAGTGTCTAGCTTCTTCATGCAAGTTCTAGGATGTTCTGTAAGCTTCCAACGGCTTCTACATCCTTCAAGAACACTCAAACACGTTCTAGAATATTTTAGTCCATTCTAGGGTCTTCAAGGCTTGAGTTGAGTCTATCAAACTCTAGCTTATTTTAGACATCTCTAGGTCACTATAGAATCTTCTCTTGTAGAAAAGTCTAGATCCTCTGGACAAGCACTATTTATTTGAATTTCGCGGAACAATTTGAGCGAAACGTGAAAATATGCTCTCATAAATAAATAATAGATCAAGTACCATGCATAGCTGGAACCATCTAAATTTACTTTTTACAAAGATTTAAGTGCCAAATCCATTGACACGATCTAGTCATGATTACACAAAGAAATGAGAATAGAAAGCCTTGGAAATACAATTAAATATTTACATGTTTGCATGATTATTCCAATTACTGGAATTGATTCTCTCCAGAATTGTAAATGATACCCACGCACGTATAAATTTCACTCTTCTTTAAACCTCTTGCTTTCTTAGTTAGTAAAGAACTGTTTAGGGGAAAGGCAAATGGTAAATGTTTTCCTAGAAGCTAAATTTACTGTTTTCATGATGGAAATATAACAGGAAAGTCTACCTAAAATCTGTGATATATCACAATGCTGCAATTAGCTATAGCATAGTTTTACTAAATATCATGGCAGAGCTAATATAATTATATTTTTTTTTTCTTCTTCGTATCAATTGTATTCGTTATAGATTTACAATAGTAGTGCTTAAGATAACATGTAGGACCATAGACTACCTTTGAAAAGTAGAGATCACTATTCACTGGATTCTTCGGGCTGCAAACAGAATTAGACTTCTTTTTTTTTTAATGAAGTGTTGTGATAAAATGATAAAATATACATCCATACTATGATAGTAATTAAATGTTATAAGAATAAATAAAATTTTCACAAGTTCATTAACTTTTTAGGATTTGATATAAAATAATACTTAGTAACATTAACATATGGAAGGGTAGCCAATTTGGGGAGTATGGTCCCCAGTGTTTCATCATTCTATAATGAAATGAAACGAAACAAATAAGTCCACCTTTTTAAGTGGCAAATTATATATGTTGTGGCTGTCCTATCGTTTGAATTTCAACAAAAGCTTTCTATTTCTCAGGCCCATAAATTGTTGAAAATTAAAATGACCTCATATTTATACAAATTGCTGAATATATATATATTATATCTAATTATTAAAATTGTCCAGCCGATTGGATAAGCTTGCAACTTAAAATGAAATTCGGACCACATATATAAGACGCTATTAAATTTCAATTAGTTCCTAAGTCAAAGCATAATTTGAAATTAATAGTTTTCTAAAAGAGCTCCAAAGGATCAACCATTTCAAGCTAAATTGACGAAAATCAAAGTGTATAAGGTGAATAATGACTAAGAAGAAAAATTGAAAACTCTGTATGCAATGATAATAAGTATCGATTATTTTCGTAAATAAAATATTTACGTGTAAATTTGTTCTTGAACTCGTTATTAAATCTATCAAAATAAAGTTTAAAAAACGTCAGAATTTTATATAGTCGTATTTTAAGAATATCTTTTAAGACTATAATACATAGAATTGAACTCATACATTTAATAACACGTGTTCGTAAAACTAGAATTATTTCTACCGTTAAAATGTTTATTTAAACTTGAATCAATTTATAGAATTATCAATTAGTCATTTTTTAAATGTATTTCAATATTTTTAAGATGTATTATATTTTTATATCATTAAAGCTTTTAATAAACTTTCAATAATTAAGCTAAAAATAATTTAACCTTAATACTAATGTGTTGAAAAAGATGAAGTTTTATTAAAATAATTTGTAAAGCTTTGTCCTACATTGTTTTTTTATAATATTTAAAAGTTGTATAAACAGTGAAGAGTTGGTTATTGGGATTGGGCCCTAAAGGGCACCCACTTTTGTGGAAGGGGGAAAGGCACAAGCGAATGTGATCTGCACACGTATGTATTCTTATGTCGTCGGTCAGGCCTGATCGGCCGTCTTGAAATAAAGATGGTGTTAGACAAGAGAATTTCTCTAGATCATTACGTTGAAAAAATCTTAAAAGAAATATAATTACTTTAACTACAAACATGCATGTATTCCTTATGATCATAGTGTAAAGTTGTTCAAGAACACCGGAGATGGTGTTAGACAAACTGAGTATGCAAGCATCATTGGTAGCTTTCGTTATGCTACCGATTGCACTAGACCAGACATAGCTTATATTGTGGGACTAATATGTAGGTTTACCAGTAGACCTAGTGTAGAGCATTGGAATGCTATTGAAAGGGTTATGAGATACCTTAAGAGAACTATGAACCTTGGATTACATTATAAAAAGTTTCCCGTTGTTCTAGAAGGATTCATCGATGCAGATTAGAACACTTTATCAGAAGACTCTAAAGCAACTAGTGGCTATATTTTTAACATAGCTGGTGGAGCTATTTCCTGGAAGTCTAAGAAACAAACAATATTGGCTCAATCTACAATGGAGTCTGAAATGATAGCACTAGCCACTGCTAGTGAAGAAGCAGGCTGGTTAAGAAGTCTATTAGCTGAGATCCCTTTATGGGAAAGACCAATACCAACTGTCTTGATCCACAACGATAGTATCGCGGCTATTGCAAAGATTCAGAACCGTTACTACAACGGAAAGAGACAACAAATACATCGTAAGCATAACACTGTTAGAGAATTTCTTTATACGGGAGCTATAAGAGTGCATCATGTACGTTCTGATGAAAATCTGGCAGATCCTTTGACGAAAGGATTACCAAGAGAAAAAGTTTTCAAAACCTCAAAAGGAATGGGATTAATGCCCTTAGAATGAAGAGTCACTTGTTATGGTAACCCAACTTATAGACTAGAGATTCCAAGAAATAAGTTCAAAGGGTAATAACAAGTCATGAAGTGATATGAGTGGTATCATGCTATTTTCAAATCCCATTCTATATTGTTAGAAGCATAAAGTCCTGAAGCGATAGAAAATGATGAGTTAATTATTAAACTCTTAATGAGTTCTATACTCTATGTGGAGTGGAGTACATAGCTACAGGAGTACTCTTGATAGACTCACCTATGTGAATGTGGAAGTGTGGCCACTAACTATGGAAATTTCTTGGGCAAAAATTTACTAGAGCGTTCACTATATTGGGATACAAGTGCATGGTTGTAAAGCACGGGCTTTTCGAACTACACCTTGGAAAGGTTGTGTGTGTGATGATTGTTAGAGATAGAGTTCAAAACTATGAGTTACTCTAGTATATTCTATAGCATCAACACTATGCAAAGGTTCAAGTCGATAGACAACTTTTCGCTTATGCATAATCTTATAATTTTAATTGATCGGTTGCTCGATGAAAATTATTTTTAAATAAAATTCAAGTGGGGGATTGTTGGAAAAGTTGAAGTTTTATTAAAAAAAAATTGTAAAGCCTTGTCCCACATTGCTTTTTTACAATATTTAAAAGATGTATAAATAGTGAAGAGTTGCATATTGGGATTGAGCCCCAAGGGGTACCTACTTTTGTGAAAGGGGAGAGGACCTAGGAAAATGTGATATCACATGTGCGCTCACGCCGTCTGTCCTTCCAACCGACCGGCCGAGTTCGAGTGCGTGTGCGTGAGGTGGTATTTTATTTTTTGAAAAAATATTTTTTAAAGGAAAACTATTCCACTTAGAAAAATGGTTATTTTATATATATATATTCTCATAAATCTAGGCAAATGTGATACCATACACGCGCGCACGCCACCTTCCGTCTGACCGACCGGTCGTGCCGAGCCGAGTCCAAGTGCAAGTGCGTGTACGTGAGGTGGTATTTTATTTTTTGGAAAAATATTTTTTTTAAAGAAAAATTTTCCACTTAGAAAAATGGTTGTTATATATATATTTTTTCTCATAAAAACAACCATTATTTTCTTTTATCAAAATATGACTATTAAATGGCCGTTTCTCTTCTTTATTCAGAAAAATAATCGTTGCTCGTATTTACTCACAAAAATGTCTGTTACTCGTCTTTACTATAAAAATAGCTATTACTCTTCATTACTTAGAATGACTGTTACGCTCTTAATTCCCAGTCATTATCGTTATTATCATAATTGCTACACGGTTTCTAAAACCTATAAAAAGTGGGCCCCAGCTCTCAGTTTTAACACAACAATCTCTACAAACTCATCTCACTAGAAACAATTCTCTCTGTAGTCTAAGTTATTTTTCAGTTTTTTGAGTAATAAATTTTTTAGGTGTAACATTCCGGTCTTCATGAGTGCAGTGAAGTTTCGAGATAAAAAAAAAGATTCTGAGTTGTTTTATCCTGATGACGATGGGACTGTGTTTACTTGCACAAATTTGGGCAGAGATGCGAAACGTCTTAAAGAGAGTGACCTAATACGCGACTCAACCCAAACAGTTCTTTTCAAGTTATCGGTAATATTGTTCCTACACTGTTATTACAAACCTATTTCAACAATGCTATTAGGTTATCATTATCACTTATATATATACATAGTATAAAGATTAATGGGTGTAGCCTATATAATGTTGAGTAAAATTTAGAATGAACAATTCTAAATTTACTAATATTATATCCAAACAAGTAAACAAACTACTTGTATTATATTATTTATACTTGCTTTGAAGAAGCTGACTCACGCGTGAAGAAATACAAACGCTCGAAAGCTCTTAACTCGCTCAGACTAAGAATACAAAGACTTATTTGTTTTTGATGGAATGATTAAACCAAATGCAAGGTAGGCTATTTATAGTCCCTGGCAATACAATGTCATATATGAAATATAAAGCAGAAATAATCACTAGCCGTACAAATCTTATACACTGCAACCTATTTTTCTACAAGCTTTGGCCAAACCGTTTATTTACTCTGACTACTTCATTTATTTACAATGACGTACTTCATTTATTTCTACAACCTTGACCATTTCGTTTATTTCTCTACCTCTTCAACCACTTCATTTATTTCTCTTACCCTCTTTAATTATTATTTTGGTGTTGATTTTGACAACACTCCTCTGACACCAACTCTTACTATTTTTCTTTGTATCAGTGATGAAACATTTCGAACTTGCCACCAAGCTTTTTTGTGAACAAGTCTGCCGACTTGATTATCTGTCTTGATTTGTCATTTCAATTTCTTAACTTGCGGAACGCTTTTCTCAATAAAGTGATAGTGTATTTTCAACGTACTTAGTTCTTTGCATGAAAGGGGATTCTACCTGTGGCAATTCTTTGATTGATTGTCGCGATACAACCGGTCTTGCATAATTTCTTGATTGATGTAGATTATTCATTAATTGTATCAACCGTGTACATTCTTGACTGCCATTACCATTGCTCGATACTCGACTTGTGGTTGATAATGATCTTTTTGTTGGTTGTCTTTTGCTACACCAAGAAATTGTTCCCAGAACCCGGCTTAAACCGCATTACCCAGGTTGTTGATCTTACGGTGTCGTGATCTCTGCGTAGTACCTGCGTCGCGATAACGACTAGCTTGTTGTCTCCGCGCTTTCTTGTACAAAAGACCATAGTCAATTGTACTCTTCCACGTATCTCAATATTCGTGGTGACGCTTCCGAATGTGGCTTTGGATTTTGCATGCACCGACTCATTCTATAGCTGCGTAAGAAATGTCGGGGCCGACTTAAGGTTAAGTAGATCGGTACTTGACCAATTTTCGATACATTGTCACATCTTACTAAATCTTTTCGCTTCGTATGTGCACGTGTTGGCATTTAACTACATCGTCGAAATTGGTTTGCGTTCAAGCATTCGAACCGTTTTATCAAATCTTTAGAATATTTTCTTTCGACAAGAAATATTCCTTCTTGTGTGCGATCAACCTGCAAACCAAGGAAGTCTTGAGTTGGCCAAGTTCTTTCATCCTGAAACGGTGACAAATTCTCCTTTGTTCGAAGAATTTACGCCTCGTTATCACCGATATGATTAAGTCATCCCGCATTACACTAGCACAATAGCTAGCTTTCCTTCGTGGCTTTAACAAACGAAGCTAGAATACTGCGCAGGTGTTCTTGAATAACCACTTTGTGTTAGAAATTCGGCAATCTTACCATACCGTACCCTGGGTGCTTGTTTTAATCCGTAGAGGTGCTTTCCGTAGCTTACACACGTATTCGGGATGATCTTGGCTATGAAAACCCATTGGTTGGATCATGTAGATCTCCCGATCCAACTCTCCATGAAGAAAAGCATTCTTCGCATCCATCTGCCACGACACGTCTTTGTTTCTTTGCTGCCAGTGCAAGTAGGACTCGAACGGTTGTAAGTTTCGCCCCGGACTAAACGTTTCATCATAGTCTAGTCCCATCTTGTTGAGAGAAACCACGGCTACCAATCGTGCCTTGTATCTCTCGATTGACCCATCTACGTTCTACGCTTTATCTTGTAAACCCATTTGCAAGATATGGGTTTCCACATCTCTTGGCTTTTGCACGGATCCCCGAGTTTGATTTTCTTGAAGTCGTGATCTCTTCTCTGCATGGGCGTCGTCCAGCTCGGATGCTGCGTCGTCTTGAAACGTCTCAGGTTCTATTCTTCAATTATGGGCTGCATTGGCATATTTGGGATTTGGACGCCGTGTTCTTGTTGACCTACGTAGTTGAGATTGTGGAGTTGATTCTTCTATTTCACTAGACCCGTCTTCATTTAGTTGTTGATATATGCCGGTTGCCAAGGATTAGAAACTCTCTTTGTTCGGCGCCATCGTAAATCGTCGGATCTGCGGATTCATCTAAACTTGGTTAGAATTGAATAGTATGCTCATAGTCTTTTGTTGCGGCTTATCTCCAAATTCTCTTGAGTACGGCAAGGCTTCCTTCTCGAGGACCACCGAAGATGCTTACGTAAGCACCACATCTCGTGAAGTGTAGCATCTTCCACTCGTTGGATCTGACATTTCCACCCTTTTCTTTGGTATCGTGTCAGCGAGATACATCTAACGACTTTCTTGTCAAATTTGCTCCGTAAATGATCGGGAACAAATACATAACATACACATGACCAAATACTCGAAAGTAGCTAAGCTGTAGGTTTCATGTTCCATAGTTTCTCGAAGAAGGTGAAACAAATTCTAACCTTGGTTGAGGAAGTCTGTTGATGACAAAGGCTGCGGTCTCGTCGATTCAACCCAGAAACCTCCAGGGTACATTCTTTTCATGTAGCATGTACTCGAAAAATTTACGCAAGATGGACGGTTCTTTCTTTTCTGCTACACCATTTTGTTGTGGCGTGTTGTACGAATGTACTGATGGACGTATTCGACATTCCGCAGGTATTGAGAGAACTACTTTGCAAAAGCTATATTCTCTGCGCTGGTTATGCGCTGACAAGCGAATCTTCTTTCCAACTTCTCGCCAGTTGACTCTTTAAACTCTTTAAACTTTGATAATACGTCCGGATTTTTCTTTCATAAATAAAACCAGCATACCTTGAGAAGTTGTCGATGAATGTCACCATTATATCGCATCTTGTGATTGATGGTTGCTTAACGGGACCAGAATACATCGAGTAAACTAACTCCAATGGTTCTTTTGCTTTAAACTTATTCCTCGTATGGCAATTGGTGAGCTTTACCGTATTGGCACACTGACGTGTTTATGCGTACGTCTAGTTGAGGAAGCCACTTTAAGCATCGACTTCTTCACCATCGCTTGTAGCTTGGAATAGCTAACGTGACTGGCTAACCGCATATGCCATAGATCAACTTTGTCTCATTTCTTCTTGTCTTGTCTACGTATACGGTCTGTGACATCACGTAGGCGATTCCAACGTTGCCGCTTCCATTGTCGGTGTTTTGAGATTTTGAGATCACGATACACCTTCACGTCTCGAGGGCCAAAACAGAGACATAGTGGCGATGATGTTAATTGAGCCACGAACTGACAAATTTTTCTTCATTCACAGGGACATGATAAACATCTTGAAGTTGTACTTGGTTAGTACTATATCGGCGTAACTATCGTCTTACCGATGTGAAATTTATCGGTAACCTTGAGTTGTCGGTACTTTATTACCCTTTACAGACCTCGCTTGTACTGGACATTGCTTTCCAACTTCTATTTATCACTGTCATATGATTTGAGCGGCCGAATCTATGATCCGGTCATTCTTGTAGTCAATTTGTTTTGATGTTGTCACCGTAAGAGCCAATTCTTCTTCCTCTGTAGCGAATAATGCTTCGGCATCCCAACCATCTTCGCTATGCTCCTTAGAACTGAAGTAGGCTGTATTGCTTTCAACCAGGCTTTTTCTTACTCGACAATCTTTTGCCATGTGACCCATCTTTCCTTGAGTTGTAACATTCGCAAGTCAAATTTCCTATTGTTATTGCGATTCTTCCAAGCTCCCGCAGACGAAAGCCTCACTTTCCTTGAGAATTTTTCCTTTATCTCCATCATTTTTATATCCATTTCCGTTGTACCGGCTTGAGAAAGTGCCTTTGCTTTTGCTAGTGTGGCGCTTCTTCTTCACCCTTGAGTTGGACTCCTCCCGTTGCTTAGCCGTAGCTTCTTGTGGGCCTATGATTCTCGAAACTTCAACAAAGAGATGGTTGTGTCGGCCATCGCTTGTATAAGCGATAACAAACCCTCGATATTGGTCTCGAACCATGAATAATTATTCTCTTTATCCTCGTTTCCCCGATAGGAGCTTTTGGATCTAACTCACGAAATTTACGGCGTAATGACTTTACCTTGTGAAAGTATTGGGAAATCGTCGTGTCGCGTTGCACCGTCGATAGTAACTCATTCTCCGAAGTTGCAATCTTGTATCATTCTTCTTTGAAAAGAAGCGTAACAAGAGTGTCCCGTACTTGCTTTGGTGTTTTTGCATCCCGAATATGCTCGACATTTCTTCTTGATTGTGGTCTTTAAAGCAAACATCGCTTTGCACCGCTTTAATTTTCCGCTTCATGAATGCCGTTTGCATCTTCCATTGTTGGTTGTGTAACTTCATCACATGACAACCTCATGAAATCTTGACCTTGTAGATAAGACTCATTACGTTACCCATGTGTTATAGTTTTGTTGTTGAGCTTAGCGATTCCTCCAACTACTTGAAGATCACCCGTCGTGTCGGCAAGACTTGACTATAGGAACGAAGCGACTAATAAACTGCAGTACCAAAATCCTCCGCGACTAAGATAACTCGCTTGAAACGATCACTGGCCAGTCACATTTTCTGATACCAATTGTTGAGTAAAATTTAGAATGAAACGATTACTAAATTTCGCTAATATTATATCCGACAAGTAAGCACACTACTTGTATTATATTATTATAACACCTTTGAAAAGCGAATTGAAGAAAAATACAAACATGTTTCGAAGAAAGGCTCTTGCTTCAGCTCGAACTAAGAATACTACTTTTGTTGTTTTTGATGGAATGATTAAACCAAATGCAAGGTATCTTTATTTATAATCTTCCTTGTCACAATCTACTGTGTATGAATATAAAAGCTAAGAAATAATCACAACCATTCAAATCTTGTCTATGACACATTTTTACCATGACAATGGCCCGTTTATTTCTACTGGCCCAATTCTTCATTTATTTACTACCATGACTTACTTCGTTTATTTCTATGACGTAATTGGTGCCGTTTATTTATTCTTCTGTTGAGCTTCATTTATTTATACTGCTCTTTAATTATTATTTTGGTGTTGATTTTCAACATATAAGAGCATTGTTGCCTAATAGATTTGGTGAACTGCTGCCTACTGAAATGATGAAGTAAGGAGTAAGCAACAATGTATCAATGAGTGGCATTCAGCTGATATCAGTGATAAATTAATCAGCTTGCTAGTTTTGTGTATAGTTTCATTCATATACACACATTGAATTTGTTGATAAAAGAGAGGAAATACAACCACTATTGAAAAAGCCAAAAGAGTTCATCATTATCATCCACCAGTTGAGAAAAGTCAAGACACAATTTGCATAGCCCATGCATGTACAAGCCGAGAGTTTCTTGTTTAAAGTTCTTCGCTGTTTGTGCCATATTAAATATCCCATTTGAAGATCTGCTCAACTCGTTCTTTTTGTGAAAACAGAATGTAATACTTTGGTAAAGATTAATATTATATAAGCGATTTGAATTTTGGCGTACGATCAATTTTTGGTGCAGTTACGCAATGGTAGGCAAAAGGTTGAGAGAATAATATATCATATTTAATTATCTATATTTTTATAATTTATAGTCAAGTTAATTCATGTTTTTCACTCATGTAAATTCTTTTTAATTAAAGTCTTTCATATTTAAATCAAATAATTATATAAATAATCATAATTATATGATTTAATTATTAAATTTTAAAAAAATGATCTTTAATGAACTTGTGCTTGATATTTTTATTCTAAGATTTATTAGTTAATTTGATTTAAATAACAAATATTTTAAATCATTTAATTAGAATTATTTATCATTAAATTTATTTTAAAACACAGAGAGACACTTACGTTTTTATACTAACCCTTTTGTAATTGATTCGTAAACGATCTGATTGATAGGAAGCTTATTGGAACATTTGTTTAAATACTGCTCACGTTAATATTAGAAACTGTAAAAATTGAGTAAAAGCTCGTAAATAAGATACATCAAGGTTGTACCTTAGGGAAAGTAGTATAAAATCGAATTTGTATTTAAACATTTGGTTTTCATGGTAGAAAGTTAGATGGTTCAGTAAATCAATGATTTTCCTCTTAAATCATGGTTGTAACTTAATTTTTTTCTACCTAAAAATATCATGTGTTATTTTTTCATTTTCATATTTTATGTTTACACACGGCCACTTTGTTAAGGTTATCAAATTCTAAATTAATAAAAAAAATTAAAAATAATCTATTCATTCTCCTCTCAATTAATCAAATTCATACATTATAAACTTTCACTCTTTATATCATTAGTTGCTAATATAAACATACATTTCTTCTCTCAAGAAAGGAAATCTCCAAGTCTCATTTCAAATATCCTCTAATCATGTCTCATTTGACATGGTGGTTCACCGGATAAATAACAAGTTCTACATATAACAGACTATCCAAGAAAGAAAAAATAACCATCATCATAATAGGATTCCTTAATTTAATGGTACTCATTTTAACTAAACAAAACTTATTTGGACCTATATTTTTCAAGTAGTAAAATGAATGTCCCATATTTCTTTTAAGATATATAGTCCAATTGCATATTTTAAATTGAAAATTTCATCGTATACTTAACACATGTGATATAAATAAAGGACCATTGTGTCATTCAAAAAGTTTGATAATTTAATCGATTTATGTTTTCAAAACAATGTATTAATAGTCCCTTAATTTTAAGTGTCCAAATAACCAATAATTAAGATTTAATTAAAAAAATTAACTTGTGTCATTCACATAAACACAAAATAAAATTATATAGTAAAAATTGTAAAAATTTCAAAATATTATATTGTAAAAATTTACTAAAAACACAAAATTTCTAAAAGTATAAACTTTTAAATTTCTAAAACTATAAATATTAAAAATTGTAAAAACAACAAAAATAATACCCTTAAAACTTGTAACTATAAATTAGACATATTGATCATGTAATTGGTGTACCTTAATCAATTTATTGCTACATTTGAAAAAAAATTAATCATTTTGAGCCAATTTTCATGATTTTAATCAATTTATTACAAATTTTTAAAACTTTTTTCTACATCTATCAACCCATGTAAATAAGTTTCAATTTGATCCAATTTAAATTGTCAAAAAATAAAATAAAAAATGACTAAAGTTGCTAAAAATACAATAATAAAGTGATTAAAGAATACAAATTTTAAGAATGATGATTTATGTGTTCAATTTATGAAGAAAATGTGATCAAAGTGCTACACTACCTATCATTTTAATCCCCCCTCCTACACAAAACACATTAGTTTTCTCTTAACGAATCGTGAGACCCCTTTTAATCTGATTCTGAAAACCTCTAAACATGTGTCATGGAATGAATAGAACAGTTCACCAAATCAGCAATAATAGGTCGTGAGACTAGTTAATAAAAAAGTTTCTCTGCTTTTTTTCACTAAAACATATGGATTTATTTAACATAGCCATATCTTCAAAAGCTCAGCACAAAAAAAATTCTAATCAATGCTGTAAGAGATTCAACTAATATCAACCTTATAAAGGATATGATGCACCATTCTCCAAAAAGGATCAGTCACCTTCAACTTGCCTCTTCAATGAGTCTTCCACGATCAACTCGGCAACTCCCCAATCCTCATAGGTAGAAAATTTCATAATATCAAACGGGAAAATGAGTTGAAACCCACAGTATTAGAAAGAAGAAAGGAAAACAAGCACTGAACATTGCATGAAGGGCAGGTATTGGCACATCAGGTAATAATGATTTTTTTTTATAACAGGTAATAATGAATGTTAAGTCCAGGAAAAATAGCAATTAATACTAAGAATCTTACTATCCACCAGGCAGGTAGCGGCATATCGTAAAGGGAATTTTTCTGACCAAGCTCTTTCATAGCAATCTAAAATGTAAATTGAGAAATCAAAAAATTTGTAACAAGTCATGAAATGTATTAATTAAATTATTAATATCGGTAAAACATTGCTACTGAACAGAGTATACTGCCGACAAATAGAACATGCTTCTAGAACTGCATGGTTGAAGATAAGAGATCCTCTTGCACTACCTAAGACGAGACTTTGTTAAGCACAAATTGTGCATTGAAACTTTTCCAGACAATGTCATATAGCGTAGCAGTACAAATTTGTTATTACGTGGATTTTAAGGTTAACCTTTTGATTGAATTGACCGTGAGATTCCAAATTCTGCCCTTATATCAGAAAAGGACACAAGTCATAAAATATAAGTGAATTTTACCTTAAGTGTTCTCACACTCCAACCCAACCATAACAGGTGCGTTCAAGCTGCCAACTCCAGTAACAATCCATCATGGTCAATCAATCTTGATGAAAAAAAATATGACTGATGTGTTATATAGGATTAAATTACCTGATCTGAAGAGCAAGGTACCCAAAATTCTAGCACGTTCATATTTGGCCATAAATTTTGAAGTAGTACAAGGTCGTTCAACTGGTACCTCTTCTTCTTCCTCTTCCTTAACTTCAATGACTTCCCCAGGAACCTCATCATTGTTGTTATTGTTATCCACGTCCTCTGGCGCACCATCCTGTTTGAGATAATAAATTTAATTATTTTTTCTATTGTAAAAAAGAAAACATAAGTAAAATGTGAAATTATAGAACAAGAAACATATTTGAATCTGTTAATCTTTTATTGTGAACTTGGAGTAATAGCTTATCATTGCTCATTAGTAAGTCATGAA
The DNA here is from genome assembly GCA_033030585.1 of Hippophae rhamnoides. Taxonomy (NCBI): domain Eukaryota; kingdom Viridiplantae; phylum Streptophyta; class Magnoliopsida; order Rosales; family Elaeagnaceae; genus Hippophae; species Hippophae rhamnoides. Next base: position 53,479,774 of record CM065432.1, read on the forward strand.
TCTCTACGCTTGTGTAATGCAACACAAAAAATAATGACAAACTTAAGCTATCCACTTACTATGCTGGATGGAAAAGAAACATATAACTGGCTACAATAGGAATTCAACTATAAATGGTCAAAATAAACCGTTAAGAAATAGCTCTATAATTATGTGAAAGCGTTCAACCAACAAGGAAAAATAACACAAGTTTCTAGTGCACAATGAGAATCTATAAACAAAGAAGATTATGCTACAAACAGCTTATTTTCTCCAGATAGATCATAAAAATAAAATTTGTTTATGCAAGGTGTAATTCATTCCAAAGATGCTCTAGAATAGTTACACTGAAGCTATTGCTCTACTTCTTATCTTCATAAGATAATCAGTGAGGGAAGAAGCAAGTAATTGTAGACCAAATGACACCTCTTGTTGCTGTGCAAGTAATGAAAGAAGGAACGAAATTATCAAAATTACAACTTGAGTTGAGTCACGGATTAAGTCTTTCTTTAAGATGTTTTGTAACTCCGTTTAAATTCTGAAAACAATTATCGATCTTGTCATCCCTAAGATAAAACAGCTTAGGTGAGTCTATCAAGAATACTCCTGTAGCTATATACTTCACTCTATATAGAGTATAAAACTGATTAAGAGTTAATACTTACCACATCCTTCTGTCACTTCAAGATTTCATGTTTTTAATAATATGGAATAGAACTTAAAATCGTATTATTCATCTCATATTACTTCATGACTTGTTATAATCCTTTGAACTTATTTCTTGGAATCTCTAGTCTATAAGTTGGGTTATCATCATGAATGACATATCCTCTAAAAACTTTAGTCTCATTCCTTTCAAGGTTTTGAAAACCTGATCTCTAACTAGTTCTTTTGTTTAAAGAATCAACCAAGTTATCATCGGTACATACATGATCTACTCTTATAGCTCCTATAGAGAGAAACTCTCTAACAATATTTTGCTTACAACGTATTTATCGTCTCTTACCATTATAATAACGGTTTTAAATCTTTGCAATATCCACAGTAATATTGCAGTGGATCAAGAGAATCGATCTTTCTCATAAAAGGATCTCAACTAACGTGCTTCTTAACCAACTTGTTTCCTCACTAACAGTAGCTAGTGTTATCATCTCACATTCTATCATATATTGAGTCAAAATAGTTTGTTTCTTAGGCTTTTAGGAAACGGCACCACCAACTATGTTAAATATATAACCGTTGGTTGCTTTGGAGTCTTCTGGAAGGGTATTCCAATCAACATCGCTATATCCTTCTAAAATAGCGAAAAACCTCTGATAATGTAATCTAAGGTTCATAGTCCTTTTTAAGTACCTTATGAAATTTTCAATAGCATTCTGTAATAGGTCTACTGATAAACTTGCATAATAATTACACAACATAAGCTATGTCGGGTCTATTGCAATCAATAGCAACATAAGCTACAAATAATGGTCACATGCTTTATTTGTCTAACACCGTCTCTAGTGTTCTTAAATAACTCTATATTAGGATCATAAATAGTACATGCAGGCTTGCACTTAAAATAATTATATTTCTTTAAGATCTTCTTAATGTAATAAGATTGATCTAAAAAAATTCCTGTTCAAACCTAACAATCTTTATTCCGATGATTACAATTGCTTTTCCGAGATCTTTCATATCAAAATTAACATTCTAACAATTTTTTTTACATTATTCACAACATCAATACTTGAATAAAAAATAAGCAAGTCATCCACGTACAGACATATAATAATACAAATATTATGTTCAAACTTATAATAAATACATTTGTCATTTTCATCATTTTGAAATTATGTGAGATAACAAGAATATTAATTTTTTCTTAAAATTGTTTAGAAGTTGTTTTAAACCATATAAAAATTTATCTAATTTGCAAACATTGTTTTCTTAAACAGGGATAACAAGACCTTCAGATTGGTCCATGTAAATCTCTTACGTTAAATCATCATTTAGAAAAATAATTTTCACATCCGTTTGGTGCACAACAAGATCATAAATAGTAACAAGAGAAAATAACACACGAATAAAAGTTATTCTAGTAACAGGTGAAAAAGTATCAAATAAATTTACATTTTTTCTTCGCCTATATCCTTTGGCTACAAGACGAACCTTATATTTTTCAACACTATTATCAGGTGTCAATTTCTTCTTAAACATCCATTTAGAACCTATTGTCTTACAAACTGGAGGTAAGGCAACTAAATGCTAAATTTTATTATACTTAAGAGTTCATTTCATAATTGATGATTTTTTCTCAAAAATTGGCATCTAAAAAAGATAAAACTTCTTAAAAAGTTTGGAGATATTACTCTAAAGTATAAGCATAAAAGTCAGACTCATTACCTTTAGTGGTTCGAACTTGTTTGTTTTTCCTAAGTTTATAATCTAATTTCATATTTAGTTTATTAACTCTAATTATAGACAAAACACTAGGAGTTAAGCACTCACTATTCTTCAATTTAAAAGGAAATTTATGTTCAAAAAAATCAGCATCATTTGATTTTATAATAAAATGATCATTCAAGTTAAAGAATCTATAAGCTTTACTATTCTCAGCATATCCAATAAATACAAATTCATAAGTTCTACTAGCAAGTTTATTTCTTTTATGATCATGAATACGAACATAATCCAAACAGTCTCACGTTTTAAAATAAGATAAGCTAGGCTTCTTATTTTTCAAAATTTCATCACGAGAATTTTTATTTATAAATTTAGGAACTCAATTAAAGCATATAACAAACAGTTTATAAAATTTCTCCCCACAAAAAAAAAACAGTACCAGAGTTAAGTAAAATAATAACAACTAATTTAGTAAAAGTTTTATTTTTCTTTCAACCTTGTATTCATTTTAGGAGAATAAAGTGCAGTTATTTTATGAATAATTTCATGAGTTTTATAAAAATAATTGAAAATAGTAAAATCATATTTAATACTTTTATCACTTCAAAATCTTTTTATTTTTCTCTAAAGTTGGTTGTCAACTTCAGTCAAAAATACTTTAAACATATAAAACGCTTAACTTTTATTTTTCATTAAATACACAAAAGTGTAGTCAAAACAATCCTTAATAAAAGTAATAAAATAGTGTTTTTTATTTCTAGTTAAAACACCATCTAGTTTACAAATATCAGAGTTAATTAATTTAAGTGTTTCAGATTCTCTAACTATTTATGTGAAGTTTTGGTAATTTTAGTTTGACTATAGAATTTATATTTTTCAAAATCATTCAAAGATAGATTAGAAGTAAGTCCTAAATTACTCATCTTCTAAATTATGCGTTTATGATAAATTCTAGCATTCCAAGTATCAAAAGAACAAAACATGTACTCAAAAGAATAAATTTTATTCATTTCAACATTCAATTTAAACATACCATCAGAGACATACCCTTTCTTAACAAAAATATTAATTTTAGTAATTGTATACAAATTAACCCCAATTATTCGAGTAAACCCAACCTTATTGACAAGATAGCTTGAGATTAAGTTCTTCTTCATCTCTAGAGTATGTAGAACATCCTTCAGGATGACAATCTTTTCAAAAGTAAACTTTAATTTCACCTCACTGGTACCAACAACTATAGTGGGGTGAGAATCACCCAATAACACTTTCTTGTCCTCTGTTTCAAAACAGGACTTGAACAAATCACGATCATAACACACATGGTGAATAACGCCAATGTCTACCCACCACCCCTCGGATTCATCATTGAAATTGATTTCGATTATCATAGCAATAAATTGCTCTTTGGTAAGGTTCGTCTATGGAGTAGGACGAGGCCTATTCCGACAGTTCCTAGCTAAGTTGCCAAGTCTATTGCAACTATAACACATAAATGTGTCATCTCTGTCATTTCTTAAGAGGTGTTGAAGTCCATTCCGTAAAAGATCTTTGTTGCGGATTTGGTTATTGTGGTTCTGGTTGGTATTGTAAGTTTGATTCTTCATGCTCCTCCGTTTGGGTTTCAGAATCATAAATGAGGATTTCTTTTTAACATTATTGTTGAAAACAACAAGTACTTTATCTCTTTGATCTTGTTTTCAAGCTTCTTCCTCAATACAGAGTTAGATAATAAAACTTTCTAAAAAAAACTCCTTAGTTTTATGCCTAATAACATTTTTAAAATCTTTCTATACAGGAGAGTAATTTATCAATTATACCAACAACTTGAAATTTTTCATCTAAAGACATACCTTCAAAATTTATTTCATGTGTTATATTTTGTAGTTCATGTAACTGAATTTTCACATATTTATCATCAGTTATTTGGTACTTCAAGTATCCACTGACAAATACTTCTTTGTTCTAGCTTCCTCGAAGTCATACTTCTTTGTTCTAGCTTCCTCGAAGTCATACTTCTTGTGAAATGCATTACAAATTTTCTTAACAAACTCATCAAAGTTATAATAATCGTATAAATTATCATCCAAACCATCAAGAATAAAATTTTACAAAAGAAGTATCTTCTACCCAATACAGACAATCCTTAGTTTGAGTTTCAGTAGGTTCAACATGCAAATCAAGTTTAGCAGTATATAAAACATAAGTGAACTTTTTCATGGTAATAAAAATAGCATTTTTTTTGTCTCCAACGTTTAAAATGCAACCTCTTAAAATGGAAGTATTTGTTAAGATAAACAGTAGCAATTTCAACAGACATTACCAAAATTATTCTTAGGTTAAATTGCGAATTAAATCGTTTTTTTTAAGACGTTTCGTAACCCTATCTAAATTATGCAAGCAGTTATCAGCCCCTTTGTCCCTAGATTAAAACAACCGAAAATCTAACTCTGCTCTAGAATAGAAGACTATAATGCTACACCTCTACTGAAGTTGAGTTTTTTTGGAACCAAAGAATAAAAAAAATGCTTAGAAAGAAAATGAAAGAGTTGTGTAAATAAAGAATTGGTTTTTTGTTGTGTAGAATTACTGAGATTACTGCCTCTATTTATAAGTGAAAACTGAAGCTGCACTGTAAAGGATAACGTGGGAGTAAACATTAGAAAAAAACGTTTAGAAAACATGGGAGTAACGTTTGTTGAGAGAAACGTAGAGTAACACTAATGAAAAAAAATAAACATTGAGGTAAATGTGAAAAAGGATTTATTTTTAATAATAAAAATATATATTGTCACTTCATGGATTCAACTTAGTCGGCAACGTCGGCGACACGCAGGGTAAACTAACAGTAGCCTATCTCCTCGCACTTCACTAAAATTGGGTACCTCTTTGAGCCCAACCCTAGGTCAAGCTAAAATGTTATTAACACCTCTAAAGATAGGTAAAAAAACAACGTGGGACAAGTTGAGGGAGCAATCTTATAAGCACTTTTTATCTCCCCTTTTTTTTCAAAAATTCTTACTTATTTCCAACACCTTTCCTTTAGTTATAAAAGAGGAAGTTCCATTTCTGAGTCGCTCTTGTATAACAGTTTTGGCAATACTAGGCCAACTTAAATGAGTCAAATGACCTCCACGAAACTACTACCCTCAAGCTCAACCTTCCAAATTCCAATTCCAATTCCAATTGTACAATGTACAAAGTCCTTGTCTACATTTTTACAAAAATATACAACTATTTATTTTTCTAATGACATTAAAAATATTTGATGAAAGAATATTAAAGAAAAATAGCTATCACTTCAAATCACATTAAAATTTGAAAACCCTTTCTCCACTGGTATAATGTCTCGGGTTTGAAAGAGAAATGTAGATTATTACTTTTTTTTACAGGAAAAAGGTTAATTACATTACAATTGTAAAAGGATAAACCAGATTTCTTTAATAGTAACGAAATTGAAATATTCATTTCTTGTCTCCATCGAACAAAAAAGCCACCAAAATAGAAGAATCAATCGGGGGAATAAACTAAATAAATTAATACTAATGAATATATAAAAGCGATAGAGGAAGAAGTGAACCCAATATCCAAGTCATTGTAATCTTCATCCGCCATTGTTAATTGACGAAAAACTCTCACTCGCACCTGCTTGTATGCCTGCTAAAGAAACCGTAGCCGACACCCAAATTCGGAAACTTTTCAGAAAAATTTAAACCCGCGCACATAGTGGAACCGCCATTCTTGCTTTTATAGAGGACGCTTGTTGTGCTAATGTCAATCTCCACCCCCGATATTTATAACATACCAGCAATCTAACGTTTGTAAACGGGGCCCTCCCCTGCTAAGACGCTCACCATAACGATTTGCTCGTATTCTCACGTTACAAAAGGATGTCAAAATAATTCGGGTAACACAGCGTAATAATCGAAATATTTTAATTTTTAGTGGTAAACTTTACATTAATTTTTGAGTTTGATTCTTTTTAAAAAAAAATTATCTTATACTTAAAATTATAAATTTATATTTTATTACATATTATATTTTAATATATATAATGAGAAAAATATTTATAATTTAATATTGACAAAAAAAATGTTAAATATACACAAGATATTATTATTTTTAATCTATAAATATTCTTTTTGTTAATTTTAATATTTTTAAACAAAAAAATTGTTAAAATTCAATGTTTGGAATTTCAAACCGGTAACCATTACCGGATGATAATTTCTCTTATTTATCTCTCTTTTTACTTTTGATTCGAATATAATATAATATTTTAATTTTAATTTTGATTAAAATATCCAGACTCATTTTCAACTATTGACGTTACAACGTAAAATTCATTGGTATGATTTTTTTAACTAATAAATTTGTTACATAAATATTAAAAAAATTTATAAACATATCATTTAAATTTATACTAAACTAACAAATATATTAGTAATCTTAAGTCATTTGTATAAATATACTACTTAATTTAAATTATAATAAATTTACCACTACTCTTATAATGTTACAAAATCTAACAAATTTATTGTTGAACTTTTTATCAATATTACAAATCTACAGTAAAACATTTAAATGCAATGTTAGTTTGAACTTTTTAACTGTAAATTTTATCACAAAAATTATATTTGTATAATATTAATAAAAGTTTAATAGCAGATTTATTATAACACAAAATTAAGTTACAGATTTATACAAACTATTTAAATTCGATAGTGTCTTTGTTAATTTTATCAAGTTATAACCATAATTATTATAAAAATACTATTTCATTGTAACTTATGATAATTTAGTAATATATTTGTAATTTGATTATAAAAATATTATTTATATTATATAGATGATATTTTTATAATATTTTAATATTATATTTATAATTTAATAAATTTAAATGTTACATTTAAATCTTTCTTAAAATAACAAATTTATTTTTTTTAACCGATCGTGATTTAGGAGTTGCAATTTGAATTACAATTTATATGCGGAAAAAATAATTGTTTTTAATCTTTATACTTAAAGATATATCATTTTTTTAATTATAAATAAATAATTTAACTTAAAATAATTTATTTGTATGATATTAAAGTTTTTTCTCTTTATATCATTCCCTCATTTTCTTGTTTAAGTGCCATTTTTCTACTATCTTTTCATTAATAAAAATTTTGACATAATAATAATAATATATTTAATGGATACAAAATCATAGTTTTAAAGTTTTAATTTCTTTAAATATTTTTTTTTGGGTTCAATTATATCATCATTTTTATTATATATAGTTAAAAAAATCATAATTTTTAACTATATTTTTATAATCTTAATCTCTGTTGCTTTAAAAGAGAATGTACTATGATATATAATTTATCATATCAATTGTCGCTCCAAAATGTTTTATGATAACTAATATATTATATTTTCTTTTTTTTTTCAACTATATAGACAACATAAAGGTTTGTCAAGAAAAATATACGAAAAAATAAGAGAACATGACTAAAAAAAAATATTGATATTTTTTATTTTATAACTAAAAAATGACATTTAATTAGAAAATAAGAAAAGTGTATAACAGAAATAAAAATTTAAAATGATAATCTTATCTTATTAAATATTTTATATTATCTTATCGTAATTTTTTATTAATAAAATAATATTATATTGTTTAAACAATAATAAACATATTTTATTTTTATTGAAAATAATATATGTGTTTCTTGTGAAAACAAAATGATTAAAATATCTCAATGATACAAACAAAAATAACTTATATGATATTTAATATTTTGTATTAATTATATGAAATAATTTCTTTTTCTAAATTAAATTTTTTAAACTATTAATGTGTTGTACATATATTTTTTAATAATAAAATAACATATATTTTTCGTATGTTTAAAAATATAGCGCACATATATAGTTTTTAATATAACATAAAAATGAAAAAATTATAAAAAAAAATAACACTATTAAAACTTACAACAATAAAAATAGTAATTTATAAATATTGAATGATGTCCAATTAAACGAATAAAAATAATAATAGTTTAATTTAAATTATATTTAATTGGATAGCGTAAATGCAAAATCACGTGTTAAATGTATTTAATAGTAAAAATATTTCAATTAAATATAAGTGATGTTATTTTTTATGATTATAAATTTTAAGGGTATAATTTTTATTATTTTTTTTTAAATATAAGACGAGGTGACACAAAAATCATTAAATTTATATATTTGAAATACTTTAATACATAAATTTTAACTTATATACGGAGATTATACTTTTAGAAAATAGAATAAAAACTTATATTTTAATCCTTAAATATTATAATTTATTTTATATATGATATTTTAAAATATGTCAATTAAATATTATCATTAAAAAATTAAGTAATAAAATATGTGAAATAATAAATTAATGTTATATATATTAGATTTATATTTTTAACTTAATAAAAATTAATGTTATGATAATTTTTTTATATAATTTACTGTTTAAATATTTTAAAAGGAAAAACTTTACTTAATATTAATAAATTTTGTTACGATAATAGATTATATTTCTAATAATAAAAATAGATTTTATATATGCCCTTGTCGTACTTTAGTATGGAATTTTTTTTATATATTTTAAGAGTATATATTTTTTTAAAGAGAAAGAAATAAAAAAAAGTTAAAAGTGGGTTAGAAAGAAAATAAAAAATAAGATTAATAATGCATGAATGTTTTTAAAATTATGAATTTATATGGAGTACAAATTTTTCAAAAATTCAAGAATATTGAAAAAGAAAATTCCTTAGTCTGGACTCAGGTGTAGATAGTCGTGCGGCAGAGCTCTGTTCTAAAATATAAGCAGGCGTCCTTATTAATACCCGAAAGTCTTCTCTTTGTCTCAGGGTCTCTCGTAATCTCGTAATCGTCTTCCCTTCCCAAGAACCCTCAAGAGTCAAGCCTCAACTCTTTTTTTAAAGCCCACAACCCACTTCCGAGCAAATGAAAAATGGGTTTTCTCCGGCGCCTGTTTGCCACCAAAAAGTCCACTGCGACTTCATCTTCGGCGCCAGCGAAAAGGAGGTGGAGCTTTGTTAGAGAAAAGGTCCGGAACTCAACCGCTTTTAATGATAGCAAACTCAACGCGTCCACTTCACAATTAGACACATATGATGCCGATGGCATAGATGCCAACAAGCGAGCCATCGCCGTCGCCGCTGCTACTGCAGCCGTAGCTGAGGCAGCACTGGCTGCAGCTCACGCCGCCGCTGAAGTTGTTAGGCTCACTAGTGGAAAAGGCGCCGAAATTTCTGCCAGCACCGCACCGCACCTCAGGATTAGCCGCCACTTCTCCGCAATTAAGATACAGTCGGCTTTCCGAGGGTATTTGGTTAGTATTTTCGAAATCCATCTCTCTTTGTTTTCTCTCTCTACATTATGTGCTTTAATTTTGGTTCGTTGCTTCTCTGGTTTAAACAAAAAGATTTGAATTCTTCCGATGAAGCATCCTTCTGCTTAGGTGCGAAGAAAATGCGGGAAAATTGAATGCTGAATTAGTCTCTTTGAAGTTTGAACTCTACTTTTGTAAACTTTCTTTTCTCTCGTTTATTTTTTTCTTTCAATCTGCTCACCGAATTTCAGAGTATTTTCTCGGGGAACAAACACGAATTGGAGAATTTGTGTTTGTCTTTTACAAGAAGTAAGATTTGTGAATTTCTCTAAAAGGTAAAAAACATAAAAATGCAAAAGAAAGGTAACATGAGCGCCGACACTTTGTGGATGCGGTTCAATTTGGTATATTGTGTCAAAGAGAATGATCGGGTAAATGAGTAATACCTTCGTTCTTACCCGGTTACTCTAAAACCATGGTCAGTTCACCTTCACGTTTTTTTTCTTCTAAAGAGAAATGTTACCTTCACGATTTCACAGCTTCATGTGTCGTATTTTTTTAAATGTATTATAGGCTCATATATTTGTTTATATTTGACAGTACTAGAACAAATTTTCTTAGCGTTCAGTTAGAGCACATGCAATACACGTCAATACATTATTGATTACCAACAAAAAAAAAAAAAACTAATTCATTATTGCAATACGGAATAAGATATTATATTTATTCTTGTTTTTATTTGTTAAATCTATGTTGTTAATGTAATAAATGTCTTAAATATTATTTTATATTAATAATCTCAAATTTAACACTTATATTTCAATAGAAACATAGATGATCTAAATTTAAAACCAAATCAATTATCATAATCCTTGAAATACAAGAAAATTGGATAAGAGGACTTCAATATAAAGAATAAGAGAAAAAAGAAAGAAGATAATTTCTTTAAAATTAATAAGTTGATTATTTTCTAGAATGTCTTATACAACTATAGGATCCGATTATTTATAGTTGAAAAGTCTCTAGAATAGTTCATAAAATTTCTACGTGGAACTCTATTAGTACATAAAAATTAAAACTTTATACAAAATAAACTATTACTTTAATAAAATTGTAATAAAAAATTCTAAATAAAATAAACTATTTTTTTTTCTAATCTTATCCCGTATTAGTTTCTAATAAATAGAGTTTTCCAGCATCAGTGTACTTTTGCTTTCAGATTTTTTTTGGATTATTTGCTATTAGAATTTAGAACTATAACTGCTACCAAATTCATAGAGATGACATTGCCAGCTCGTGTGGCCCTTTTATATGATTTACTTGAATGAAATATTCCTAGTAAGTAAACAACACATACCCCGCCTTTCTTTGCTAGTTTATGATTAGTGATTCCCAACTGAGTCGTTGCTGAGACTGTTGCTTAAGCTATGCATGTAGTAATCCCTCTCTGTGTAATTATTTTAAGTTTATTTTCCAATTCCTCTGTTATTGCCCCTCCTTTTCAGTTACTTATTAACTCAAGAGTTAAGTTTCAATTTGTCAAGGTGTAGCTGATTATCATGATTAGGTTGCATTATGTTCATTTTTCATTTCATACCAAATTTGGTGAGAAAATGAGAATGTTGATCTGATTTAATGGGACAATTCTTAAGGCAAGGAGGGCATTGAAGGCATTGAAAGCATTAGTGAAGCTTCAAGCATTGGTGAGAGGGCATATAGTAAGAAAACAAACAGCAGACATGCTCAGGCGTATCCAGACACTTGTCCGAGTCCAATCTCGAGTTAGTGCCAGTCGCACACTCATGTCAGATTCCTCACGCTCATGCACCATGTCATCCCTCTCTAGTCACCCAGTAAGCATCTCTTTATTCCTTAAATTTATGTCACTGATTTGTTCTAATGTTTTTGTTTTTTGCAAAAGTAGTTGAAACTTTTGTTTGGTAAAAATTAAACATGAATATGATGCCTTTGGGAATATCATTTTTTTCTTAATTAAAAAAATCCTCGGAACCAGTGATGACAACAACACTCTGTTACCAGCTAGCATAGTAAAATATAGAACTAAACCTATGTTACCAGCTAGCATAGTAAAATATAGAACTAAACCTATGTTACCAGCTAGCAGTAACTTGAGTTGTGTATCATTTCTTAACCATATTTTTATTTCAGTGCCTTAGAGACCTTAACCCAATTGCTAATTTGTTGACTGCATTGGTTTTTTCACTGTCTATTTTCAGTTCCCTGAAAGTCCTTACAAGATGGGACACCGGTATCGGACTTATAGTAACAAATATGATGGACCGTCAATTCTTAAGGTACATATATCATAGCTCTTTCCATCGGATTGGTGGTTTTGGACTTAATTTAGTAGCATTCTGGGGACAGCTTAGTTTCAATGGTCCCTTACCATCTCTGATAGGGAGAGAAAGGGTTTGGTTAAAGTTTTTCCTGATGTTAGCGTATCTTATATTAGAAAGGGCTGCTAGCATTTTATTTATATTATTTAATATTTACATATGCAGAGGTGTGGTTCAAATTCAAACTTCAGGGATGCTGTGAACCTAGAAAAAGAACGGCTAGGGACAAATTGGTTAGACCATTGGATGGAAGAAAGTTTATGGAGCAACTGCAATGACACTTCAAAGAGATATGGGCATTCAGACGATGAGAAGAGTGACAAGATACTTGAAGTGGATACTTGGAAGCCTCACTTGGACCCCCAACGAGATACTCCAACATTTCAAACACCAAGGCGTGTTCGGACTTTTGAGTATAACAATCAAAGCTTTATGACATTAGTTTCACCCTCACAACGCTCCACAAAAGCTCCATATCCAAATACAAATCAACCTTTGTTGGACGTATTATCAACGAACTCATTGAAACTATCCTCGAGGAAAGAATCAGGTATGAGGACCACAGGGAACAGCCCACATGCCTTTTCTGCCTCGTCTAGACCAGGCAGTGCTAGGAGAGGATCCTTCACTCCTTCAAGAAATGAACACTCAATGTGCTACTTTAATGGCTACTCAGGTTATCCAAACTACATGGCTAACACTGAATCATCCCGAGCCAAGGTCAGGTCGCAGAGTGTTCCAAGGCAGAGGCTGGAGTTGGAGAAATACTGTACAAGCAGATCTGTTCAAGGGTCGTGGGATGCAAGGGCTCATTCTAGTAAAGGTTTTATCCAAGATGCTGATCATTCCTCATCTAACTCATTGAATAAACTTGGAATTGCCCGTTTAAGATAATGTTGTATGATGTTCTTAGTCGGTGAAATTTGACACTGTCGAATGTTGATGCCATATTAAGTTAACGTGTCTGATGTCAGTCAAACTGATGTATAACTTAATGGTCTTGTGGTAATTTACACTTTTTTTGTCCACTTGTATAGCTAAATAGTTGCCATGAATTCTTGTTGCATTTTGAGTTTGACCCACCGGTAAATCAACATAATTCTTGTGGTAATTCACATCTGGTTAGTCAAAACCAGCATTGCCCTTGGGTTTACATAGCTGATATCTAAGTTGAAGTTCAAACATAACATTGGTTTCGTTAGATGAGTGTTTTTGGGATTGCACGATATAGCTAGCCATACACAAAGGAGAAAAAGGATAGACAAAATTATTAGTATTGTTATGCACGTTAAAATCCCACTTCAGTCATTTCAACTTTTGATTTTCAAACAAATATGCTTTTTGTTTGCCAAACATAGCAACTTTATGATCACGGAGATTAACCATTTTAACTGTTTGTCCTGCACTACTACATTAATCATCACTTTATAGCAAAGTGCATAACCTTTCTCAAGTAAAAAATAAAAATGTGCATAAATTTACGTTTCAATCAATCTGATGACCCTTTTTAAAGATACATATAATGTAATTCTATCACCTACTGTTATGAACATTAATTAAAATGGTAGAGTAAGTAAATCTTCCATTTAGTTACTAATATGATATGAAAAATTTTAATTTATTATTTTTAATTATTTATTTGAAGTAATTACTTGTATCATTCAAATTACTTCAAATAAATTATTTTGGTTAAAAATTAATCAATAAATTATTTTGGTTAAAAATTAATCAAAATATTTAAGTCATTTATATAACATATAAAATTATAATAACATGTTTTGAATAAGATAATGAATATATATATATATATAATAAGTTACTTAAATTTTAAGATTAAATTTGATAATTGACTAAAAGATATTTCAATAATAAAAGTAATAAATTGAAGAAAAAAAATTATACTCGTTAAATCCACGTTTACTCAAAATATAATAAAATATTTATGATAAAAGTCTTTTAAATCCATTTTGGTTGTAAATAATATGAAGCCTAAAAAGTGTATTAATTCAATAAGTTAGCTCATTTGGATAGTGTAATTCTACAAATTAAAAGTAGAGTTCTTTAATTATATTTTTAAGAAAATGGTCGGGGAAGTAAAAAAATATTTCAACATTATTTTAATTAAAGTTATATACGATAATCACATATATTTATAAAATTAGATGTTTCATTTTATTTTTCATTCCTTCAATCACACAACTACAAAAAAAAAAATTTGACATCTTTTTTAAAATAATAATTTTATAATCATATTAATTAAATAATAATATTATATTTAAAATATATAATTTTTTATTATTTTTTTCATTTCATTTCATTCCGTGATCTTTTTGCAATAACATAATGAGTAAAAAAAAAAACTTTTTCCTATAACCGTGAAGTAGTGATTTCATGCTTATCCCTCGTACGAAAGAGAATCATAACTGTGAAGCGTTCTCAGTTTTTCCTAAGCCCATAATTAAAAAAAAAAAAAAATTGTTGCTGTTTCAGCTCAAAACATTTGATTAAGATTCATCAAAACTTTACAAACAAGAGTAACCATTAACAATAATATATAAAGTAAAAGTCTTGACTTCACCCTCCTCGTCTCTGTAGCTGAAGCCTGGAGATTCTTCATTCGATTCGGTATTATTAAAATAAACATTAATATCAAATATTTATATATCACAACGTGTATTGCATTTTGGTGTGTGCTTAGTGGAGAGGGAGAGAGAGATTTAATTACAAGTCACAATCAGTATTAGGGTCAATGTAGAAGCCCAAAGAGACCGCACATAAGGCCGGTAAAGTGGAAAGATTAAAAGAAGGATTAGGATTGTAAGTGGTAAGGAGACCCACTAAGCAATTGCAAAGGAGGCAGCAAGTACACTCATGGTAGTCATAGCATTACAACACGGAAGCGGATTGGGCGAAGAACGTCCATCGATGATGAAGTCGAAGCATACAGAGACTAGTGAGAATACAGAAGAACAGTCTGGTCGGCTACTCAGTACCAGTACTGTCCATGACGCCCGTGAAAATAACAACATTATTATTACCAATGTAATCCTCCGCTTCCTACTTTTAAGATTCCTCATTTTGTTCTTCCTTTTAGTTAATTTAATTTACTTGTGAAATTGAAGATAATATATATGTTTTGTATATTTTACCAATCCACCACCACTATATGTATGAAATTTGTTTGGTGTTCAGTAAAGAACGCGTGCTCTTCATCAAGGTTGAATGAATGCTTAAATGTGCAATGCTCATGGATCTTGCCGTACTCACCCAAGCTAATCAGTCATTATTATATTCTGGAGTTAAAGTTATTAATTATATTGCTTTATGATCGAAATATAGACTAAGGTTACATGGATATCACGTCAGTCTAATACACTGAAGGTCTTCGGTTCCAGTTCTGGCGAAGCCAGATTTTATTTCACTTTTTTTACTTTTTCTCCTCTTTCTACGCAGTTTAAAAAAAAGAAAGAAATGATACGCACAGAGCTTATATTTTTCTACACAGTTCCTTTATTTTTATTTTAATAAATATGTAAATATATTTTTATATTTTTATTTGTTTATAAATTTAATTACTAGAAACTCAAACAATTATAGATAATATATATTTTATTTTATTTTAAAATTATGTTATTATTCTTTTAAAATATATGTAGTTTCTCTTTTTATAATAACTAATTATTTCTTTTAATTCAAAAAAATTAAAATTTTATAATTATTTATAATTTATTCTTAGTAATTCAAAATAGTTTGTAACAATATTATGGCAAATTTATTTAATATAAAATGTTTATGTATTTAATTTTATATTCATTTAATTTTGTTTATTATATAAATATTATTTATTGACTCAAATTTTTTTCATTCTTATAATGAAATATTTATTATTGATTTAATTTTTATAATAAATTTTTTATAATATAAATCAAAGGATTAAAAAATTAGTACCTCACCTCACCACATTGACAAATGACAACTCTACCTCTAGTTATATTATTGGAGATAAATTTAAGGAGTAATTTAATGAGTAATTTAAGGTGTGTGAACTTCTTAATTTAAGGAGTAAATCAAGAACCTTAATTTAAGGAATAAATTAAGGAGTAAATTAAGGAGTTATCATCCTTAATTTAAGGATTAATTCAAGGAAAAAAACAAGGAATCCTTAATTCAAGGATAAAAACAAGGAATCCTTAATTCAAGGATAAAAACAAGGAATCCTTAATTCAAGGAGAAAAACAAGGAATCCTTAATTCAAGGAGTAAAACAAGGAATCCTTAATTCAAGGAGTAAATCAAGGAATGTTTAATTCAAATAGTAATTCAAATAGTAATTCAAGGAGTAAATCTCTTTATATATAGCTATAAAATTGTAATGAAAATATGAAAGAAAGAATACAACTTTGGGAGAGCTTGTTTTATTTAGAAAGGCCTTTAGGCCTTGGCCTTTGGGCTTGACGTTTCCAACACTAATTTTTCAACATGGTATCAGAGCAAGTCGATCTTTTTGAAAAAAATTTGTTATTCTTTTGCTCAAAGTGCGTTTGACACTTTATCAAAGCGATTTCTTATTCTATTTGTTTTTTCAAACCAAATTCTCTTGGTGATGATGGATTAAATCTCTCTTATAGCTCCTACCTGCCCGATTTAGAGGGGAAGTATTATGGTAAAAGGAAAGGTCCCACATTGAAACCAAGTTCTTGGCGATGATGGATTAAATCTCTCCTGCAACTTCTACCGACTTGATGTGGAGGAGGAGTATTGTGGTAAAAGGAAAGGTCCCACATTGAAACCAAGTTCTTGGCGATGATGGATTAAATCTCTCCTGCAACTTCTACCGACTTGATGTGAAGGAGGAGTATTGTGGTAAAAGGAAAGGCCCCACATTGAAACCAAGCTCTTGGCGATGATGGATTAAATCTCTCCTGTAGCTTCTACCGACTTGATGTGAAGGAGGAGTATTGTGGTAAAAAGAAAGGTCCCACATTGCAACCAAGCTCTTGGCAATGATGGATTAAATCTCTCCTACAACTCCTACCTGCCCGATGTGGAGGGGAAGTATTGTGGTAAAAGGAAAGGTCCCACATCGACAACAATAATTTTGTTTTTTTTTTTGCTATCGTAATCATCATTTTTTGTTAGTTTTACATTTGCTGCCTTGGCTTCTCATCAGTTTCAACGACTTCTGTGCAAGCTTAGATCCATAAACCTTATGGATCCAGCTTGAGGGGGAGTATTGGAGATAAAATTAAGGAGTAATTTAATGAGTAATTTAAGGAGTAAATTAAGGAGTGTGAACTTCTTAATTTAAGGAGTAAATCAAGAACCTTAATTTAAGGAATAAATTAAGGAGTAAATTAAGGAGTTATCATCCTTAATTTAAGGATTAATTCAATGAGAAAAACAAGGAATCCTTAATTCAAGAAGAAAAACAAGGAATCCTTAATTCAAGGAGAAAAACAAGGAATCCTTAATCAAATGAGTAAAACAAGGAATCCTTAATTCAATGAGTAAATCAAGGAATGTTTAATTCAAATATTAATTCAAGGAGTAAATCTCCTTATATATAGCTATAAAATTGTAATCAAAATATGAAAGAAAGGATACAACTTTGAGAGAGCTTGTTTTATTTGGTTAGGCCTAGGCCTTGGCCTTTGGCCTTGGCGTTCTCAACACTAATTTTTAACATGGTATCAGAGCTGGGCCTAGTCTTTATGTGTTTGGATCTAATTAGGCTCTACCACAGTCTCATCGTGACGCTAATGTCCACCTTTGTCCGCCGTGTGAAGGGGGGCTGTTAAGTATCCTTGTCCCACATCGATTAGGAACAAGGCAGCAAAGCTGCTTATAAGCTTGGGCAACCCTTAACTCAATGAGATCTTATTGGGTTGAGTTAGGTCTGAGTTAACCAAATAAAACAAGCTCTCTCAAAGTTGTATTTTTTCTTTCATATTTTCATTACAATTTTATAGCTATATATAAGGAGATTTACTCCTTGAATTACTATTTGAATTAAACATTCCTTGATTTACTCCTTGAATTAAGGATTACTTGTTTTACTCCTTGAATTAAGGATTCCTTGTTTTTCTCCTTGAATTAAGGATTCCTTGTTTTTCTCCTTGAATTAAGGATTCCTTGTTTTTCTCCTTAAATTAAGGATTCCTTGTTTTTTTCCTTGAATTAAGGATTCCTTGTTTTTCTCCTTGAATTAATCCTTAAATTAAGGATGATAACTCCTTAAATTACTCATTAAATTACTCCTCAATTTTATCTCCAATATATACGAAAATAGAAAAATAGTAAATTTTAACCAAAATAAATGTGTGATTATATATCTCTCCCTCATTAACAGTAAAAAGTCACTAACATAAAATAAGGAAATAATCATAATACAAATGGCCACGTAAATGTATATGCTTCAAATTAGAGGCGGTAATCTGTGGGTTTATGAAGTTTGCTACGTGTTTATATTAATGTTTTTGGTTTAAATTCACATTTTTTTTTATTATGAGATGGTTAAATTATTTTTAACTAATTTTTTATTTATAATGATAAAAAAATTAATATATTTACTGTCACAAAAAAATCAATAGTTACTTATAATTAAAAAATAATGAATTTTATGAATTGGGTTTACGTTATAAGTTATTACTCAAATTAACACCAGAGGAATCTATTCTACGATTCGGTTCGATTTTAAGTAAAAAAAATTAATTGGATCAGATTATTTATATTGTTTAAATTAGATCGGATTAGATCGTTAAGTTATTTAAAATATTGAACTAAACAGTTTCGTTTGGTTTGATTAACGATTTTTAACAGTTTGATTCGGTTAATAGTACATAAATATGATATATTTTTTATTAAAATATAAAAAATTTAATTAACGTTTTGTGAGAAATGATATAGGAAATTTAATATATTATTAAAACCAGTCTAGTGTGGTACAATTGATTTAAAAATTAATATAATTGAATCGAATTATTTGATTTATTAAACTGTACGGATATATCTGATTCGATCTGATATTAAGGTTTAATTCAATTTGGTTCGATTTTTGGACACTCCTAATTAACACAACTATTTTAAACTTTATTTGTTTTTGTTAAGTATCCTTGTTTCACATCGACTAGGAACAAAGCAGCAAAACTGCTTATAAACTTGGGCAACCCTTAATGAGATCTTATTAAGTTGAGTTAGACCTAAGTTTCTAACATTGTATCAGAGCCAGACCTGGTCTCTATGTGCTTGGACTTAATTGGGCTCTATTACAGTCTCATCGTGGCGCTAATGTCTACATTTATCCGCCGTGTGGAGGGGGGCTATTAAGTATCATTGTCCCACATCGACTAGGAACAAGGCAGCAAAACTGCTTATAACATAGTATCAAAACTGCTTAACTTAATGAGATCTTATTGGTTTGAGTTAGGCTTGAGTTTCTAACATAGTATCAAAGCTGGGCCTAGTCTTTATGTGCTTGGACCTAATTGGGCTTTACCATAGTCTCACCGTGACGCTAATGTCTACCTTTGTCCGTAGTGTGAAGGGGAGCTGTTTAAGTATCCTTGTTCCACATCGACTAAAAACAAACCAGCAAAATTGCTTATAAACTTGAATAACCCTTAACTTAATGAGATTTTATTGGGTTGAGTTAGGCCTAAGTTTTTAACAATTTTCATTGTGTTTTCCTTTTTTTTTTGTTCAAAACATAGAATTTTTCATTGTGTTTTGATTGCTTTCTATAATATTATGTACAATTTAATTTAATTAGTTTTAATTTTATTCGTATGATTAGATGATTTTCGATTTTTCTAAATAACTAGAGTTTCATTATTAACCTTTGAGAATTATATATATATTATTTTAAAAAGGTATTAAATTTTGTTTATTAAATAAAAAAATATTATATAAATAAAATTCGAATTTGAGTCCATGTTTTCAAAATGTGAAATTATATCAACTTAAGTATTACAGGCAAATCCCAACCAAAATTAATTTAAATTTGAGAATTATTTTGGCAAAACATACACTAAATAGTTTGGAAGGAAGTTTGAATTATATAACCCATAAAACTAATCGTACCTATTTAAGTACTCAAACAATTAAGATTTAGAATATGATTATTGTTGTGCTGGCATCTTAAGATCCTTGTGTATATAGCCGAGTTGATTAGGGGATGAGAAAAATTGGAAAAAGGATAATATAAACATCAACATTCTTATTCCTTAAATGTCAAACGCGTCTTAATTATGACTTAAAGTTGGATATGCTTTTACAAAAGACAATTGACATCTAATATTTGCATGTAGCTGTTAGAGTGTTGTGGTCCATCAATACTCCTGTTTTGGGTTTTTTAATAGAAAAAAAAAAGTGTCTCTAACTTCCCATGGGATAAACATTAGGTGGACATTAGTTATTTAAAATATATATATAAAAAAGATTTTTTTATCCTGTTTTTTTAGAAAAAAAAATCATAAAAATAAAAAATGAAAAGTATTAACTTTTTGCAATAAAATAATATTATTTAAAATAATATTATCTTTTGATGGATAAAATGATAATATTAGTTTTAAATTAAATAATAGAAAAAAGATAGAATAAATATGACTCCATAGAAAACAGATTTTAAATCTAATCAAACTTCTAAACCTCTATTGAACTCTTAATCCCCTATCAAATCTATCATCCTAAATGAGTACCTTCTTATAAGATTTTTGAATTATTTCTATTAAATTTATCTATTATTATTAGAGTTATGTTGATTCGAGGAGACAATAAAAGTTTAAACGATAAAATAATTTGTTTTTAAAAATAAAAAAAAAGTGTAAACTATAATGAAAGTTAGTATTATATCGATCGTAGATAAGAAAATAAAAAATATTAAAAATTTACCATATTATGATTAAAAGAAAGGAGAATTGTCAACGTTAAATATAAGAGAGGATTCTACGTTAGTAGAAATATATATAAAAAAACAAATAAAACCTATTTAATGAAGAAATGTAATTGATACTTTATTAAAATATTTATTTTATCCTCCAACCATTTTTTTAAAATAATAGAACAAAAAAACTAAACTTTTAACGTACAGATTACGGTAGCACTTTAACTTTCTTTTATTATAAAAAGATAATATTTTATTAAATTTTAGATATAAGAAATACCGTCAAAACAAAAAAAAATGACCATATTGCACTTAAACCTCGTTATGGTTGTGAAATTTATAGGATGTTACCGCTCACATGCGATTACAGTCTACTTAAGACGAAAGATTATCATGTAATTAAGGAAAATTATTGAAGTCAACCCACCAAAGCATAATAAGTATGGAAAGTTATAAATCGAAGTAAATGAATATTTTTATATTTATTAGTATTCTCTCCTATTACATATTTTTATTATTTTGAACAATTATATTAACGTTATCAATAACAATTAATAATTCTTCATTATCAATTCTCATTTACGCTTTTCTTTCATCTTATACTATTACACAAAAATGAGTTGAGTTTTGGTTAAAAAAAATGTATATTATCTTTAAATTTTAAATTTAAATAAATTTATCTTTAATTATCAATATATAATTTATCATATTTTTATTTTCTATAACATGACTTAATTAAACGTATTTTGATTGATTATCCTAAATCACTATTAAAATGTTAATAATTAATACTTATAATTTTTAATTCAAAAACATTAAAATTATTTTTTTTCCTCAAAACGAATAATAATATTAACATATCATCCTATAAAAAATGATGTAATTGGTATATTTATTAATGATTTTTTTTCATTATGCAAAAGAAATTAAAGAAAACAATATTTATAACACTCCATCAATTTATAACCATAAAAATATTTTCACTTATATCCAACTAATATAGTTTTACTTATTTTTATTTATAATTATAAATTTAATTGGAAGCTTAATTAACACATTTTATACCTTATTTTAATATTTATTTAATTACAAAATATAATTTCTCATATTCAACACCTAAAAAACATATCCGTATTAATTATTTTTAAGCTATGTAAAAAGTGTATTAACTCTTTGCCTTACGTGTCAAAAACATTGATATCAGTCAACAATTTTTTTATAACAAACAGTTACACATATATATTCATCGATGATATTCGAATAAATGTTTATTTAGTGCTCACAAGCATATAAGACAATTAATATAACTAATAAATTATTATTTTTTACTTGATTTATGAAGAAAAAAATAACTATTTATTTCATTAGCTTTTAAATCATCATAAATATAAAAGAAGTTTAAAACATATAATATACACTCAGATTTTTCAAATTTCACTGCTCACAAATATATATATATATATATATATATATATTATTTTTCTAAATTCTTAACCTTAATATTTTGAATTACAGATTTTTTAACATTAATAGGATTTAATTTTATTTGAATTCAGTAGAAAAAAAATTAATTTACATAAATTTCATATACAGATACCGGAAAAAAAATAAGTTAAACTTTTACTTATAATATAAATGAAGATGATTTTCAAATGTTTAATTATTCTTTATGAAAAATGTAAAAGTTAATACATCATCAATTATTTTTATAAGTTTTATTATTATATAGCTTTTCAATAATGTAATATAGGATTATAGGGAATAAAAGTGTAAACAATTATACTAATAATTATAATTATTTCTATTAATTTTAGGTATATTCGAGTAATAATTGTGAGTTAACTCATATTGATAACAATTTTTTTGACTATTTAATCACGTTTTTTTTATTATTTATTTAAAAATATATTTCTTTTAAGGAATTAAATTTTAACATAATTCTTACTCGATTATAATATTTAAAATATTGATATTAATTTTTATTTTATTTTTAAATGTAAAAGTTAACACATCACATCATCAATTATTTTTATAAGTTTTATTATTATATAGCTTTTCAATAATGTAGTATAGGATTATAGGGAATAAAAGCGTAAACGATTATACTAATAATTATAATTATTTATATATATATATAATATGAATATATTCTTACTTCTTAAGTTTTGTAATTTTTATTCTTATGTGTTAGAATTTTAAAATTTTTCAAACATGATACTTAATATAACATTTTTTGTATAATAAAAATTCATTTCTTAATATGAATACATTTACGTTTATATTTCACAATGTCAAGAGGTAAAATAGTCAAATAATGCATCATATCTTGGACATTATAATAATTATAGTATTATTTTGTTATTTGTCGTTTGAAAATAAAACTTAGGTATTTGAAATTATTTTATTTCAAATAAATAAGAGTGCTCTATTTGATGTATTGTACTATTATTCAATTAATATCGTAAGTTAAATTTTCTAAACAAACTTTACACTAATTGAGATAATTAAAGGTGAAGATTTAACTTGAGACAAAACTCACATTGTATATGGATAGGATGGATATTAAAATAGAATTGACTGAATTGCACTAAAAATACTCTTAATTATCATATCATTATTTTAGATGAATTAAATTTTAATAATATTCTAACTATTAAAAGCATATTTGTTTATAATTTACAATAAAGTGAGAAGCTAATATTGTAGGAAGAAATATGGAAATACTATTTTTATATCATCACTTTTATTGTTTTCTAATACACTATATAAATTATAATTTAATTGTAAAAAAGTTATTTTTTTACTTAAATTCATTTTAATTTTGTTTTTTTCTTCTCTCTAACTTTATATTGATTATATTATAACATAAATTTTTACATATATCTTTATTTTTCAAGGAAAAGAAAAGTTACATGCAACTTTTTTTTTAATATTTGTGTAATACTTCAACATAACACTCCGAAAATATTTATTAAACTATTCATGTAAATAATATGTAAAAGAATATTATGTTTTTGTACTTATATGTTAGTGTTGTAAAAAATTGTAAGTGCATATTTCATGTAAGATAATAATCTAATGAATTTTCCTTCATACGTCATATTAGCCCAAGAAATAAAAAGATTAAAGTTATCGAATATTAGTTAAGTTTAACATCATATTTATTCGAATTTTTAAATATTTTTTATGACACTTGCAATACTCACGTAACGTGTTGTTTGATAGTGTAACGTAAACGAATAATACTTTTTGCTGAAATCTATTTAGACGTAATAATTTAATTAGTTTATACTAATAGGATGTTGAATAATTATTTTTTAATTTTATATTTAATTTATAATTAACATATTATTTAATATATATAATAATTTAATACGTATAATATTAATGAAAATATAAGTATGTAAAAAAAATTACATATTTAAAATTTATGAAATAAAAATAATATCAAATAATATTTAAAAGATTTAATTAAATAAAGTTTAATTTAAATAATATGAAAAATTTTATTTTTAATAAAAAATTTCTAATGTTATTTTTTACTTTAAATATTGTATTCCTAAAATATGTAACAGTAGCACAGTTTATTGTATGCACCAAGTCAGACAAACCTATCTTGAAAGTAAAAGCTTTAGAGTTTGTGTGTGCATGGAGGAAGGAGGAGATTCTACAATCAAGAGTTTAGAAATTAGCATATTGGCAATCTCACATAATAGTAGTATTAGAAAATAAAATAATCAAGCAAAAATTTGCCTTTGATTCTGGGTCCTTTGTAGTCAGCTCCAAAGACCAAAGTCCAACCTCCAAAGGCTTTTCCTTATTTTTCAATTAAATAAATTAGTTACTTATTTTTAAAAAAGAGTATTTATTTTATTTGAATTATAAATTATATATAATAATAATAATAATATTTTTAAATATATAACATATTTATTTATGTAATTTTATTTTTAATTTATCTTATTTTATTTTACGATATAACATAATATATATTTATAAAAATAAATATTTTCATAAAAAATAATTTTTTTTTGTTATTGTCAAAAGTAAAATTTTATGTATAAAATAAGTTATATTACATTATTAAACCATATTATTATAAGTAAAAATCCGTATATATATATATATACATATATATCATAATTTTATTAAAAAAATACTTTTCAAGATAAATTTTATTTGCTTCGATTATATATATATAAACAAGTTAAATTTTAAATAAAATGATTCTTTATGATATCTATGCACATATCTGAGGTAAAACTTTCTCATATTTTTTTGTGTCATTTTATCGTCCAGATATCCCATATAGAAAGAGAGAAATAAGGAGCGAGTGTGTGGGATCCGAAAATCCATAACTCTGTTGGGCTCCTTGGCAGGTAAACTCTGGTTTGGCCTTTACTATTGCTCACTGTCAAATTTAAAATGTATCCGTTCTCCGTACCGGGGTTGGTTTGGTTGTATAATGTATCATGTTATGTATATACTAATCAGATTTTTCTTTGTTCAGAGAGAGAGAGAGAGAGTGAGAGAGAGGTCAACTAGGTCTTTTGTTTGGATTTAGAATTATGCATTTGAAAAGTCATTGTTGAAAAGTGTGAATGTGAGATGGGGGTCTTTCAACTTTTTGTGTTATCTTCCTTTTTCTCTACCATATTCTCACCGTATTCTTTTGAGTGATCCATTTATCCGTTTCCATTTTGCTCTTAATCAATTGTGGTCTCTTTCAATACTGCCAAACGTGTGGTCAAAGCTTTGCCCAATATTATGCAGTAAATAATGGAAAATTAGGGCTCTTTTTGTTCACATTTTGTTGGATGTTTTCTCAGAGACTAGACTTTCTTATGGGCTTTTGTAGTCAAAAGAAGAAATAGAGATACGTGAACAGTGGATTGATAAAAAAAGGATTTTCTTGTCTTGTTCCTCTTTTTCTTATTCTCTATCTGAAACAGATATTCCGGAGAAAGAGAGGTTGATTGAGAGTCGTGCATGGACGTTGACAAAGAAGCAATTTTTTCGTCTTCTTTCTTCTGAAAATGCAATTCTCAGTCTTATCTCAATCTGGGAATCACTGGGTAAGGTCAAATATTAAAAATTAGAATCGAAATTTGAAACATACCCTTTAAACTTGATCGTGAATAGTTCATAGAAACTGGAAAGGAAATAAAGAACCTCATACATACTCTAAAGCGTTTGAGAGAGAGAGAGAGGGGATGGGTCTTGGGAGTTTGATCAGTGATGTTAGTGGTCGTAGAGGCATTGCTCAGCTACATAACTTAGCTTCCCCTCTACTCTCTCTCTTTCAATAGTATGCCCTATCTCTCTCTCTGATGCACACGTTTTTTTTTTTGTTCTTGATTCATTGTTCCCTTCATTGCCGACTTTGATCTTTGAATAAACTCGCCTTTTGTCCTCTGCTTTCTTTATTAAAATGTGTATCTTATGGGATACTTTTACTTTTTTTTGGCAGCCTAGGAATATGGATGGTCATGGAGAAATGGGTCTGGCTTCGGATAATTTTGACCCAGCTGGTATAATGGGGAGGTTGAGAGACGATGGGTATGAAAGCAGGTCAGGCAGTGACAATTTCGAAGGTGCTTCCGGTGATGATCAAGACGCAGGTGATGAGCAGCGGCCCAGGAAGAAGAAGTATCATAGACACACTCCACATCAAATACAAGAACTTGAATCGTATGATCAATTAATCAACTGCGTTAATTTGTGCAACTTTGATATATATTCTGCTTAGAACGATTTATGGAATGGAATACGAATCGATGTGTTTGTTTATTTGTAACGATATTGCAGTTTCTTTAAAGAGTGTCCTCATCCCGATGAAAAGCAAAGGTTGGAACTCAGCAAGAGGCTTGGCTTGGAGATTAAGCAAGTCAAATTTTGGTTCCAAAATAGACGAACCCAAATGAAGGTTTGTTAATTTTGTCCATTCTCAATAATTTGCTTTTCAATATTTTCTTGATTTAGTGTTTTTCATAAAATTGATTGAAAAATGGATGCTTTGAATCAGACCCAATTGGAACGTCATGAAAACATAATTCTCAGACAAGAAAATGATAAGCTAAGAGCTGAGAACAATATGATAAAGGACGCTATGGCAAATCCAATGTGCAACACTTGCGGTGGTCCAGCTATTCCTGGTCAAATATCTTTCGAGGAGCATCACATTAGGATTGAGAATGCTAGATTGAAAGATGAGTTGAATCGGATATGTACTTTGGCTAACAAATTCTTGGGCAGGCCACTTTCTTCTTTCGCCACTCATATAACTCTTCCTAGCTCAACTGCCGCTTTGGAACTCGGAATGGGAAGGAACGGAATAGGAGGTTTCAACTCTGTTGTTGCTTCATTGCCAATGGGGCTTAATCTTAGAGATGGGATTGCAAGCACATCACGTATGAATATGTTATCTCTAAGTAAGCCTGCTACAGTAGGAATGGTGGGAAATGAATTACCATACGATAGATCTATGCTTATTGACCTTGCATTGGCTGCTATGGACGAATTGGTTAAGATGGCTCAGGCTGAAACTCCCATGTGGATCAGGACTTCAGAAAGAGGTAGAGAGACTTTGAACCTTGAAGAGTACATGAGGACATTTGCTCCTCTTGTTGGTGAGAAACCTAGTGGTTTTGTAACTGAGGCCTCTAGGCAGACCTGTATCATAATCGTCAACAGTTTGGCTTTCGTTGATACATTGATGGATGTGGTACGTCATTCCGCATTTTCTTTCCCTTTGAACTTTTTAATCTAGTGGTGTTCTTTGTCTACTTGGAAAGATCTTTGCATTAATTCTTCTTGGCAGACTTTATTTATTGATTGTAAACAGGAAGCTTGTGTTATTTGTTTTAATTTTTTAAAATGATCTCTTGTTTCTGGATTATATTGATTTTAAGTTTTGCAAATCCCCAATCTAGTAGTTGTTACTGCTTGTGCAAAGCAACTGATATTAATTTGTTTGGTTTTTTCTTTGAGTAGAATCGTTGGACGGAAATGTTTCCTTGTTTGGTTGCTGCTGCGTCTACCGTTGATGTGATATCCTATGGCGTGGATGGATCAAGAAATGGTGCCCTCCAAGTGGTACTAGTCTTCCTCTCTCCTAATCTAAGACTAATAAATCTCATCCTATTATTAATATATTGTTATTTTTGTAGATGCATGCAGAGCTTCAAGTCCTTTCTCCATTGGTCCCTGTTCGACCACTGAGGTTCCTTCGTTTTTGCAAGCAACATGCCGAGGGGGTGTGGGCTGTAGTTGATGTATCCATTGACATAAATAGGAAAGATGTCGATGCACCAGCATTCTTGCATTGCCGGAGGCTCCCTTCTGGGTGTATTGTGCAAGATATGTCCAATGGCTACTCCAAGGCAACTTTTCATTCTCTTTATGGCTCTTTGTTTTTCCATGCCTTTTTAGTATTTTTCTTATAGGAGTTCTAAGGACACTCTTTGACGCACTTTGTTATTCTTTCATTAACATGTGATAATACACCTTCCAGAAGGTGTATTTTTCATTTAAAAAATGTTTTAGTTTTAGAAAGAAAGGACACATTTTATTCAAGAATATGAAAATTATATAACAGAGTGTATTAAGGAGTATCTTTAGCTTTCCTCTTTTCTTATAAATATTATTGACTAGTTGCCTGTTTTTGAAGTTCATTGTAAATATTTAATGAGGTAGTTGAAGTAACAGCTTAAATTTGTGTTTTGTTGAGGCTCTACAACAAGAAGGTGAAATTATGGGCACTACTCGCATCCCCATTCCAACCTATATCTTGACATGTACTTGTAGTATTTATTTTCTTGTCATTACTCACCAAATTTGCTAGCTTTCTCTTTATGGGTTTTTCTAAATATGATATAGTAGTATTTTTCCTAAGAATCTGAACCTTATTATTATAATAATAATTATTTTATTTTACCGAAAGAGATGCCTTCTTGGTTTTGATAAATTTATATAGTCTTCAAATTTCAAAGTAAAGGTTGCTTATTGTCTGTACTAACTAAATAGTTTACAGCCATGCACACTCTGAAAGGTTTCAAAACCAAGGGTGCTCATAGTTTAGTATTATAGTGGTAAAATCTAATGTCTACACATTAATATTTATTAATAAATGTTTACATCCGGTGTAAAATGAAAGCTTGTGCTTAAATTATATATATGATGCTTCTATTCTTATCTCACTTTCTGTGCTAATGATTTATTTATTCTCTTCACCTGACTGAATGACCTGGATCCAGTCTTTTAATATAGTATATTGAACTCTATGTAGTGCGATCATATGTTCCATACATTTTAGTTTTAACAAATATTTACTTTTCAACTTTAATTAGTGGGTAGATGTATATTATGACTTTCCTCCGGGATTAGAATTTTGACTTTGCTCCTTTTCTTTTGCATGAGCCTGAAAGTAGCTATTTTTTATTGCTTTGGGTTTCATGTCAACTCATCTCAACGTTAATTTATTTTCATTCTTATTTGTTTACTCTCTAGGGGTAATATCGATGGACATGGCTAGATATTATGTATATAGCGCAAATTTTGCATCAAGAGTAGGGGCATTTAGAAAATTCGCGCTAGTAGAACCTAATGAACTGCCTGACTATTGTTTGTTTCCAACACTCTGAGGAATATTTAGTTATCTTCTATGACGAGATTTTCAAATTTTCTTTTAAAAAACAAGAAATCTTCTTTGCATGCATGCAAGGTTGCTAAATTTTTGTTTTGGGAAATGTACCCGAATCAAGGAGACATATATACACTTGTTTCTGTAAGAATTTCACTTTTGATGCTTTAAACTTGGTTCCTATCAATGACATTATCTATACAAATTGCGTTCTTAGCAATGTGTTATATGGGGGTGAACCATCATATTTTGCGTATAATCTGAAAAACTGTGATCCGCAGGTGACATGGGTGGAACATTCGGATTATGATGAGAGTGTTGTTCATCAACTCTTTCGCCACTTACTTCGTTCTGGCATGGGCTTTGGTGCTCCGAGGTGGATCTCCACCCTCCAACGTCAATGCGAGAGCTTGGCTATCTTCATGTCTTCTAATATTCCCAACGAAAACCACTCAGGTCATTCTTTTTGTCTTTACTAAGTTTTTCTTTGAAGTTTGACATCTTCATTGGTGAAATAATTAATTATTTAGCTTTGACAAAAAAGGTTTATAAATGTGTTATTAATTATTTGGTTTTGACAAAAAAGGTTTGTAAATGTGTTTCACAGATGCGAACCCTAGTGGTAGGAGGAGCATGTTGAAACTAGCACAGCGTATGGTGGATAACTTCTGTGCTGGAGTTTGTGCCTCATCCTTGCGTAAATGGGATAGACTTTGTGTTGACAATGTTGGGGAAGATGTGAGGGTTATGACCCGAAAGAGTTTTAATGACCCTGGTGAACCACCTGGTGTCATTTTGAGTGCGGCAACTTCTGTTTGGCTTCCGGTATCACCACAAAGACTATTTAGTTTCTTGCGGGACGAAGAGTTAAGGAGTGACTGGGACATCTTGTCCAATGGTGGACCAATGCAAGAGATGATTCGCATTGCCAAGGATCAGTCACATGGAAATTGTGTGTCTCTCCTTCGTGCAAGTGTGGGTATTTAATCACTAAGCTCTCATAATTGGGTAATTCTGTTGTTTGTTTTTATTTATCGTATGTTTCCATGACTTTGTTCAGGCCCTTGATGCGAATGAAAACATAATGTTGATATTGCAAGAAACATGGTCGGATGCCTCTGGCTCACTGGTCGTGTATGCACCAGTAGATATGTCGTCTATAAATATTGTGATGCACGGAGGAGATTCTGCTTGTGTTGCTCTCTTACCTTCAGGGTTTGCCATTGTTCCTGATGGCTCGTCATCTGGCTATTGCGGCACAAACAATTGCATTAATGGACCAGCTGGGGAAGGAGAAAGTGATGGTTCTACTGCTGGTGGTGGTGGTGGATCTCTATTAACAGTTGGGTTCCAAATTTTGTTGAACAGTCTTCCAACAGCCAAGCTCACAGTGGAGTCAGTTGAAACTGTTAGCAATCTTATCTCCTGTACAATTCAGAAGATCAAAGCTTCACTCAAAGTGTTGTGAGATAGTGGGGTATAGGTAACTTATTAAATAACATATTGTTTTCTTTTTATGGTAAGAAAAAAACATAATCAAGTAGTGGGGGAGAAAGGCAGAGAAAAATAGGGAGATAGAATCCATAGAAAAGAGGTGTTGGAGTTGAAATTCGCATAAAGGAGGTTTCGAGTCAAGAACGAACCGTATGTTTGGTGCATTAAGTGGAGTAAGCATGTGTTATGCTCTTTAACAATTTTTTTTTCCCACCAAATGTGTGCTGGAGAGTGGTGGTTCGGGTATTGACTCAGTGAACCTGCGAGGCAGGCTCAGTTTTTGTATTTGTCAATTTGTGTTTTGGTATTTTTGTGTGGATTTATCCTTGTAGGGGAAAAGATGGATGGACCATTTTCGAGCTGGCTCTTGTGTGTATGTGTGCGCGCTCTCTTTTTCTCTGAATGGAACGTGAATTGAGGGTGTTTGTTGTTTAAATTGTAATACGAAGTTGATTATTTTAAAATTTTCAGAAATGTTTAGCAAATGATTTGATATTTCAACTCGATTCTATTTTGGACTTATATATATATATATGTACATATGTCCTTAAAGATATAGTAAAAATATTTAAGGATAAAGATATTAATAAATATAAAAATTTAAATTAATGAATAATTCTTAAAAATGAAAAAAATATTTATATATAACTAAAAATATATACAATATTAGATTTTATTTATTTTAAAAGTTGAAATTATTTGATAAAATTATTTATTTAAATATTTGCATCCTGAATTATTACGAAGATATACATTTTCACAAATTGGACTTTTCTAATTGTTTATATAGCAAACATCTCTACCTAAGGGAGGCGTCTCTTATAAAATAAAAGGCAAACGACCTCTCCCACATGGAGGCGTCTCCTATAGAATGAAAGAGAAAACGCATGCTTATTATTTAGGGTAAAATAATAGTTCCTTTGATTAAGATTTAATTGTCATTTAATACAATTGCTTTTAATGAATGTTATTTAGTGTTCTTTATTAATAAAAAAATCACTTAATTATTTTGAATGTTAAAAATGTATAGATTAAGACAAACTTTCATATTTCATATTATTTAATGATTTTTATCAATCAAAAAAGAGAAGAATAACATGTTTTTTATCTTCTTTTTTGAGCTTCAACAATGAGAAAATAAGGGAAATGTTAAGTGAAATTAGGCTTAGGGTGTATCTAACAAATTATTTTATATTATTTAACATTCTCTTCAAATATGAGCTATTTTGTCTTATCAAAAACACATCACTTAAACATTTTTTAGAAATAAATATCTTTGTTTTCTACAAATCACATAAAGTTTAAGAATTTTAATTGATTTTGAGATTTTTATAGGATTCTATCATAGAACCTTATTCAAGGCACATCAATTTAGAAATTTAATTATTTTAGAGTTTTTAAGTTTTAAAAAGAATCTAAAATTTATGATATATATGTTTTAAAAAAGAATCTAAAATTTATAATATATATGTCTAATATCTTATTTATATTTCTTCAACGTTATACAAACAAACAATGTTGTGTTTGTCTTGCTTACACTTTTGTTACCTACTTCAAGAAAAAACGTGGAAAGAAATAAAAACTATTCTTCAAAAACTAAAAAATAATAAAAATAATATTTTTAAAATTCTTAACAATAAAAATATTAATTATAGTAAAAAATATATATTTTAACTATTAAGAAAATATCCCAACATATTATTTAATATTAATTATCGTTTAAATTAAATTATAATTATTTAAATTTATTTAATATTAAATTTTATTTTATTTATTATTTATTTTATATTTTTTTAAAAGAAATTTCCATTTAATGGAAAAAAAAGTAGGAAGTAAATAATTGACATCTTGTATCAGACGGTGATGGTCGGTGGTGATAAAAGTACGGAGTTTTTTTTGGTTGGATTATTTGATCTATATTTGAAACCATGGTCCTAAAGCCTTTCTTTTCTTTTATTTTCTCTATTTTTTGTTTGTATTCCCCTATTATGGAGCGGTACTAAGACACATAATAATAATAATAATAACAATAATAAATAAATAAATAAATGCAAATATACTCAATAATAAGATAATATATCACTCTTAATGCAATCATGCTATTTGACCAAAAAAATGATAAAAAATTGTGGATAATTTTATTTAAAAGTATAAATTAATATTAAAGATCATATTTATAAAATCCTTAAATTTTAATCATATTGTTATTATTTCTGTATAAAAAATTATTGTACATGTGATATAAAAATTTATTAAGTTTATACCTTTTTGTTATCATTGTGATAGAAAAGTTTATATAAAACCAAAATGTAGATTTTTGATGAATATTATTGAACTTAATCATTCTTTTTATGTTTTACATAGTAGGATCCATAAGCATAATTCATCTATGCATGTTGTATCATATATAAGAATGAATGAAAATTATAATAACATGTTTAAAAATTGTACTAGAAAGTATGAGGTCTTAAGTTCAAAGAAACCTGTAAAATTTAGTACTTTTAATGTCATGATTTATTATCATCATCCTACTGTGCATACTACATCTTCATTTGGGATCGATGAATGAAAAAAGTACAATTAAGTCCAAGAATACGTCTATAAAACCTAAGTTAGTTGAGTTCCAACCCAATGATATAGAGAAATCAAAATGCAAGAAAATGTGGGTTAAGAAGGTTGTTTTTTTCTTGATCACCTAACCGTTTTTATTCTCTCATCTAGGTGTTTTTGTTAAAATGCTTAAATGACCCTAGGTGAACAATATTTATTGTCTTTAGTTTATTTAATACTTAAACTTACAAAAAAAGAAAAGAGAAAGAGAAATAAAATCCAGGCCAACAAGGTATTGAGCTTATTCTACACTTACAAACATATAACTTATTTTTGATAACTTAATTCATTTTGATATTTATTATATAAATTATTCTATAAATTTGATTTATGTACACATATTTTTGTACATGTGATTATTGATGTTGACATGAAGTTATTCACACTCTCATGAATACACATATATGTTATGCTTGAAGTTTATAAATGATCTTGAAAGACTTTAGAACTTCAACTAATATTGATTGCAAAATTGTGTTGAGTTCTATATATTACTTTATAAAATTTTACCATATAAAGACACATAATATTAAGAGAGCTACTTACTGTAATGTATAAAGCTACCATAGTGAGTGGAGAGGGTTATCTCACAACTAGTGTGAAAGCCATCATGCTAGGTTTATACCTCATGAAAAAAAAGATTATGCAAAAAACAATTGCTTATAAAACTTGTACTTGAAATGCACAAAAAGAAAGGGCCAATAGAGATTAAAAAAATTAAAAATATATATTATTTGCCTTATTTATAAAATAAAGAAAAACATTTAAGTTCTCTTTTGGTATATATATTTTATTTTGTGAGATTGAAGACTCGATTATAAATTTACATAAGTGAATTAATTGACATATCTATGGAGTTTAAAGATATATACTACTTTTAAGTAAATGTATGTCATTTTATGTGCTTGTGTGCCTATTCTACTCTACTTGCTTATTTGTACAATAGATAATTAAAATTTGAATTAAAAAAATAATGAGTTTTCAATTGGTTGTGTATTCGTTTGTGATTAAATGAGTTTAATACCTTATGTGGTTATTTATAAAAATAATTAAAAAAACAAATTTTTATTCATTTACAACTTATTTTTAACTTTTTAATTGGTTTTTAAGTTAGAGAGTGATAAAACTTAGGGGGATTTTAAACCACATTATACTTCTGCATTAATTTGCTTTATTTTGCTCTATCTTTAGAAAGAGTTTAGCTCCATTGCTTTGTCTAATGTTTTGTTCATCTTGTGTGTCAAAAAAGGAAAGAGTGTGTCTCACTTTCATGATTTATGCTGTTATGCATATAAGGGAAAAACATATTTAGGATAAGAATGTTTTCCATCATTTTGTCTTGTTTTAAGCTTGATTAGTATGAATGCATGCATTACATGATTATTCTTTAGACTTCGTTTATTTTTATGTAAATTGAACTAATGTATAATGAGGCTTTTATGCCAAGTTGTTGTATGCTTTGTCTATGTCATTTTAGTTACTTACAATCTTGTCAAGTTGCAGTAAAGATAGATTTATCGGACCATAAGATAGTTCCACTATGGAGTCTAGGATATCATTGTATTTTTATCTTATTCCTATAAGTGTCATGTAGTGAGAGAGACTTTTTGCAACACGAAAATGTCAAAGAGGAAGTTTGTAAGGATTATGAGTGTTGACTATTTTTGTGGATAAAATATTTACTTATAAACTTATTTTTAAGCTTGCTATCAAGTCTATCAAGTAAAGTTAAAGATACGTTAGAATTTCAGATGATCTTACTTTAGGTATATCTTTTATAACTGTAACACATAGGATTACACTCACGCATTTCATAACACATATTTATAAATCTAGAATTATTTTTGTTGCTAAAATATTTATACTAAAATATTAGATAAGATATACCTTAAATTATAGTTTAAATCTTAGTCTAAAAGATAGCATAAAATATATTTTAAAAGAAATCGTCTTTAAATAAAATTCTTATTAATTAATGAATATTATTAATCCTATTTATAAGAGAAAGTATATTTATCAATTATATACGAGTCTTCTTAATTAATGAGTATTATTAATCATATTTGTAATATAAAAGATATTTATCAATTACATATGATTAAGGATTTTAATTTTTTTTATAAATAAAATTCATTGCTCATTGTTTCAATCAACCACATAATAACATTATTCTATTCTTCTTAATTTTTTCTATTATCTTGCAATTATAATATCATAATTCTTTAGGATTCTTTATTTAGTTAATCTATCAAATATTTGTGATTGTGATTGATTTATTAATAAGCCTAATTAGTTTATAATATTTTGATAATATGTTTTTCTAGCTTCTTCTTTATTTTTATTCTTGAATTATTAGATTAAATAATTATATTTTTCATATCATAATTATTTGATTTGATTATTATTCTTTAAAGAATCTATTTTTATTGAACTTGTACTTAATCTTTTTGCTCTAGGATTTTTCAATTAATTTGATTTAAGTAACATATATTTTGAATCATTTAATTAGGATTATCTATTATTAAAACTATTTTAGAATACACAAATGAAACTTGTATTTTTGTGATGACAATTTTACAATTAATTTAAAAACATATCAAATTGGCGAAAAGTTTATTGGAACGTTGTTTTGGAAATTGCTCATGCTAATATTAAAAACTATGAAAATAGAGCAAGGGCTCTTAAGTAAGTTACATTGGAGTAATATCATAGGGAGGGTAGCATAAGATTGAATTTGTAACATTTGTTTTCATAGTGGAAAGTTAGGTTGTTCGATGTTTTTCCTCTTAGGTCATGGTTGTGGCATAGATTATTTTCACCTAAAAATATCGTGTGTTATTCTTTTATTTTCTCACTTTATTCTTATACGCGATTGCATGTCTGGTTGCTTTATTTAGGTTATTAAATTATAAATTGATAAAAATTAAAAATAACTTATTCATCCTTCTAAGTTAATTAGGTTCATAATTTATAAACTTTTAATAATTAAATTAACATTGAAAATATAAAAAATATAATACATTAGTTAAAATTTAAAGTAGTATGAATAATAAATTATTTAGTAACATTTTCTCAATCTTTTGTATTTTATAGAGCGTTTATAACTATATCTTAATTTTAAAATTTTAAATTTTAATTACTTGAATTTAAATATATCAAGTATTAATCGAATTTTAAAATCTTTAAATTTAATGATTATAATTAAAGTATTATTGAAAATATAGAAACTATAATATATGAGTTAAAAAAATTAATAAAATTAGTAAAAAAATATTTTTTTAGTAAAACTAATTGATCCAATCTAAACAAAAAAAACAAAAACTAATTTAGATTGAATTGGTTTTTAAAATTTATTATTTTAGATTAATTCTCATTTTTTAATAATTGATTATAGTAATTCGTTTTCAAACCAAACTAACTCATGTATCTTTATCCCACTTGCTTATACCATCTTAATGAAGATGAAATAAAAGAAACTTAGATTAAATTTTTACAACATAAAATATTATAATATAAATGATGACGTTATGTTTCAAATATATAAAAAAAATTGAGATTTAAATAGAAATAACATACTTACCAAGTAAATGATTTTTTTTAGTAGTTGTGACCTATACAACAATTAACGTTATCACAACTTAATTAGTTTCATGTTAGTAGAATTCATTAGTTAATCACATAATTATTTTATCATATTATATTTTTAATTTTATATTTATTTAATAATTAATAATTTTATATTTATTTAATAATTAATAATTTATACATTAATTAATGTATATAATATTACTCATACTTACCATAAAAAATCTTATTTTTCAAAAGCATTTATCTAAATTATACTTATACAAATTACAAACATAAATCATAACCACAAAACCCTCCTAAACTGTGTAAATTTCTGTAAGAGCCAGAGTTTATAATTGCATTAAAAGCTTTCGGATCAATGAACAGTGATGTTCATGAGTTTTATCTATTCAATAATGCCTCAAAACGTTTATTTAAAAATTTCAATTATCATTCATAATTTACACGATGATGTTGGAAATGGGATTGATTTGCTAAGCTCATTATTTAATTTAATTTTGTTTAAATTTCCTTGCTCTACAATGGGAATTGTTCGCACTGTTGTAAATTTCTTGCCATGGTTGTGGTGTTCACAAAATAATATTAATGTATGTTAAAATAAGTTGATACGTTTGTTCTTAGCACAACAATAATTGAGGTGATATATATATATATATCGCCAGTGGAAAATAAGAATTGACCCTTCAAATCGAATTTAAAGAATTAATATATCTTAAAATTTAAGCCTCCTATATATTATTATTATCGTAGTCTTGATGTAGTTAGTTTGTCAGTATAAAATGAGTTACTTTTTACTCACAATAATTTAGATTTAATTCATTTTAATTAAGTTATAATTTAACTTATTTCATTTAATTTTATTTAATTTTAAATGAAATAAATTAAACTTAACACACTTTTAAATGAGTTAAACTTAATAGCTTATAAATTGACTTATTTACTCCTTTAAAAAATAATTTTAAAATATTAATAACTTTATATATAAATTAAAATTTTAGTACAAATATTATATTTTTGTAAAATAAAAAAAATATTTTTTTAATTACTATATTTCTTAATGTAATTAATATAATTATAAAAAAGATATTATTAATAAAGATTTTTTTATGAAATAAACTCGTTAATTACTCATAAGTTAAGTGAGTCACCTAATTCATGAGTTCAACCT
This sequence comes from Hippophae rhamnoides, assembly GCA_033030585.1. Lineage (NCBI taxonomy): Eukaryota > Viridiplantae > Streptophyta > Magnoliopsida > Rosales > Elaeagnaceae > Hippophae > Hippophae rhamnoides. Next base: position 53,518,263 of record CM065432.1, read on the forward strand.
TAAACAAGTTAAACATGGTTAAATTATTCATTTTACATTAATAACTCATCACAACTTACAACATAGTATAAAAAAATTAAAATAAAATTGTATTGAATATTGTCTTAGATTTTCTATTTTAAAAACATATCTTAATCATTATCTTATTAATAGAAAAGTTTATTGTGAAATACCATCTTATTTCTCCATCACTATATTGTGTACATAGTGAGGATAATGGATAAAGTCAATTTTTTTATTCCTCTTTTCTTAGGATGAGATTGTTCGGAGGATTTAGAATAATAAACATAAAAGTTTAAATATCAAAATTAATGAATGATCTCAGGTCTATTCATCCTCTCTAAGCACTCCATAACGAATTGAAAAATGTGCATTATTGGTCTCTTTTTTTCTTTTAAGCATAATAGGCACCGTAAAATCCATGTTTGGTTGCAACTTATAGATGTCTTTTATATCCATTACACTGACTAGTAATCTCCAAATAAACACTTTGTATCTTTCATGGATTTTTGTTTTTCATAATTTGTTCCAAATAAGATGAGGACCTCTCTCATTTGGTTTGAGTGTACCAACCTTTTATATATATGTGGAATGAATGGAGTCTATTTCAAATATGTTTTCAATTAATTCCCAATTTCAACTAGTACTTGGATGCCTCATACCACATACCTTGATGTTGGTGTAATTAATCAAAGACCAAATTAGATGGGGTTCTTGGTTTATTATTTTGAAATTTTGATACCCATATAGTTCTTTTAGTGCTTTTATATTGCTTCCAATGCCTACTTGAAAACATTAATTATCCATCTTGTATGGATTTTGTGGTTCCACAATTCATTTTCATATATATGAATCTCCACTTTTGACATCAACCTCAATGAAATTATTTATTTAGACAGTATTTAGATCTTAACACTCTTGTATCCAAAGCTTGTCATTATTGTTAACCATGAACTATATATCCTAGCTTAATCAACGGAGTTCATTCAGTAAAGAAAAGGATTTAAAGCCTAATCCACTATAATATCCTTACATTTGCAAAATATGTCCCATTTCCTTATGCCCAAGTATTTGTGACTTTATGCATTTGCTTTCACTAAGAAATAAGATCTTTCGCAAATAGTATTAGGTATTTTAAATGTACTCATAATGTAAATAGCTAAAAAAATAAATGCAAGACCTGACTAAAGTGACCGTACTTGCATGGTATAAAATTTTTGTCTTCCAACCTTCTATTTTAGCAGCATTATTCTCTACAATTTTGCTGAACTCTCTGATTTTGTTTCTTTGAATGAAAAGTGGATTTCCCATGTATATGACGTTACTTTCAGACACTTGAATTCCTACCTGGTTTGAGAGTTGATTTTTGAGATAAGGGGCTGCATGCATTCTAGAAAAGAAAATACATTATTTATTTATTTAGATTATGTTCCTGCAGGTATGAGTAGTTGGCATATGTTTATAAAATTCTCATTAATTTACTTGCCTCATCACAGTTTCCTGGAAAAGAGTAAGACATCATCATTATAGAATAAATGACTTTTAGGTATATATACTTTGTCTAACTATATTTATTCCAAACAAAGTTCCTCTACATTTAGTATCCATAATCAATCTCGACAAAGTCTCGGTAGCTATGATAAATAAGTAAGGATATTTAAATGATCTCCTTGTCCGAATCATCTTATTTATGTGAAAAAGGCTGAAAGTTGATACTTGTTATGTGTGCTTATCTTTAAAAAATGAAAAATAAATTAATACAACCCCATCTCATTATTTTTGTCCTAATATAAGGATTCTTCTTATAATTTTTTAAAACACGTGGACTCATTCAAAATAAAAAATAGTAAAAATTAAACAATGGAGAGTGGACTTATTCTTTACAGAACGATGACAATGGTTACCAATTCCAAAACATCAATTCTTAGCATGTTTATGCGAAGAGAACTGAACGAGGTTCTCTATGGTTTGGTATTTTAGTTGTATTATTAAAAATACTTATATAGAATCATATTTTTAAAATAATAAAACAGTAATATTTTATTTATTTAAGTACACAAATTATCTAATTTTATATTTTAAATTGTGGATTTCATTACCTACTTAACACATGTGATATAGATGAAAAATAATTGTATCATTTAGAGGATTTTGTATCTTAATAATACCACTATTTAACAAAATGTATGCATGTAAAATTATATTTTTGTAGCATTAAACGAGTAGTATATACATTTAATTGTAATTATTAATTGTCAAAAATTAAGATTTAATTAAAAATTTCAATATATGTCACACGTGCCAAAAAATTAAAAAAAAAAACTCTTCTTTAAAGTTGTTTCTCACCAGTGAACCATCTCTCAATCTATATATTACTATTTTTTTGTACTTTTTTACATGAGCATTAAGTCATATAATTTTATTACGTACTCTCAAATTATTAAAAATCTTTATTTTTACGGTCATAATATTCATGTCATATCATATAGTCTATATCTCATCTTATTTATTAGGTTGTTGTTTCTATTATTTAATACATCTTATGTTGGTTTTTAATTTGTCTCTTCCTATTTACTCTTCATCTTTTGCATGCAATTTATTATCTTTTCCTTTAGATTTGTTTTTGAGAAAATTTATTTGTGTTTTTCAAGTTTAAATACTTGAGTGTTGTCACCTTTTTTTCCCTCTATATTTGTTGTTTGTTGTAGTTTTTTATATGTATTTTTATGTATTGTAGATAAAATTAAGGAGTAATTTAATGAGTAATTTAAGGAGTAAATTAAGGAGTGTGAACTTCTTAATTTAATGAGTAAATCAAGAACCTTAATTTAATGAATAAATTAAGGAGTAAATAAAGGAGTTATCATCCTTAATTTAAGGATTAATTCAAGGAGAAAAACAATGAATACTTAATTCAAGGAGAAAAACAATGAATCCTTAAATCAAGGAGAAAAACAAGGAATCCTTAATTCAAGGAGTAAAACAAGGAATCCTTAATTCAATGAGTAAAACAAGGAATACTTAATTCAAGGAGTAAATCAAGGAATGTTTAATTCAAATAGTAATTTAAGGAGTAAATCTCCTTATATATAGCTATAGAATTGTAATGAAAATATGAAAGAAATAATACAACTTTGAGAGAGTTTGTTTTATTTAGAAAGGCTTTTAGGCCTTGGCCTTTGGCCTTGACGTTTCAAACACTAATTTTTCAACATTATGTCATATAGATTATTTATTTATCTTTAAGACTCTTGATTTACATGAATTATTGTGACTATACTAATATATTTTGTTGGTATTTCTATTGGTTTTGGCTTTTCAACTTTTTTAAGCCATATGTTTTTATCACAAAATCATTCACCTCATTCTAATTTTTCATGTAAAACCATTATCTTTATCATGATTTAATCTCTTTAGATTTTTTTCAAGAATTTCTCAACTTTTCATAATTTCGTTTGATCTTGTGGTTAAATTAAACATTTTCTTAATTAGTAATGTTTTAATTAATTTTTTTATTCTTTAATTATTTTAAAAACGAGTTTATGCTTAATGTTTTTATCCATAAGTGTAGCATATAATAAAATTCTTGATTAGATCTTAATTTTAAATTATTAGTATATTTGAATTTAAATTTAAATATATTAACTATTATTATATTGTTATAAAATATGAGTATATATGCATACTTTTTGTTTAATAAATTATTACTAACATATCAAACTTTTTGAATAACATAATTACCTTTAAATTTTATATATATTAAAACTGTAATAAAATTTTCAATTTAAAACATAAAATTATATTATATTTATATCTTAAAATAAATAGTAGACTATTTTTGTACCACTTTGAAAATAGAATTCATATAGATACCTTTTAAGTAAAGAGATATCACTAAGATACCAAACTTTTTTTTATACGTTTCCATGCCATAATTCATTTTTAAACATTAATGTAACTTGTTTTGAATATTTTCTTATTGAAAGTGATTTTAAATAATTAAAAGTATTTTTAAGAGTGTTTGACAATCACGTAGATAATTGATTTCAAAATTTTGAGAAAGATTATTTGTATTTTTATAAAAATAAACATTATATATTTTTTTAAAATAGTTTATGATGCATGTTAATATTTTAAATTAATTATAAAAAGAAATACTTTAAATCACTTATATCAATTTTATATTAAACATGTTAATTTTTTTAAACAATTTTTAACTAAACTATTTCATTTTAGATTATTTCTCTTAAAACAACTTTCAAAATAAGCATATGCAAATGGGCACAAAGAGTAATTAAATTAAATTAATTGTAGTGTAAAGATAGCATGGTAGTGTAATATATTGATTGAATAATTGTGAAAAAAAAATAATAAAAAAATCAATTAAATTAAGACATATGAATTGTAGTGTAATATATTGATTAATATAAAAAGATAAAATTATTATAAAATTATTTAATAATAAAAATCAATTAAATTTAGACGTGTATATTGTTAGATATGTAATACATGATGTATCATTTTTCATATTTAAAATTTGAATAAGGTTCATGATAAAAGACATATCACTACTCTCAAACTCACCGTACATTGTTACTTCTTTCATAATCTGCTACTAATAAAAAAATTGTTAAATATATATAAATTTTATACTCCACTTTGTAATTAACTTATTACATATGCCACATATTTTTTTAAAAAAATATAATTTTTAATATTTAAAATAATATTAATACATAACATATAATTTTTAAGTGTAAAATTGTGTGTTTAGCATTGATTTCTTTTAGATAAAAAATATTATACATCATAATCTTGTGATTATTACAAATAAAATATTAGAATTATTGACCAAGCAAAAACTAATATGGAATATACAGCTTCATCGATTAATCTTATCTTAATAATTCATTTGTGATATTATAGATTTATTAAAAATTATTATTTTTAGATCATAAAATACTAATTAATAATTTAAAATTTTATTTAATAATTTAATATTTATATTTTTAAAAAATATATTATTATAACATTAATCTTTTGTGTTATGTCAATTTTGTGTTATTATATAGCAATTTCATTTAGGGAGATAGGTAAATACCTAACCTGTTAACAATTGTTTTTTTTTAAGTATCAATTTTGGGTTATATATAGCAATTTAATACAGGTAGGTATAGATACGTAGATACCTAACCTTAATTTTAACAATTTTTTTTAAATCTACCTTTCAAAAGAAATAAGTTTAGTTATAGAAACAAAAAAACAGTCATCTACGACGGTTAACCTAATATACTCTCTCATCCAAAATTCACACCGACGGGGAAGACCGGAAAAGGAAGCCAGGGATAGAGCGAGAAATTGAGTGAGGGGAAGAGTGAGTGTCTGAAAAATGGGTAATTCATTTGGTTGCTCAGCCTCCGGTGAGAGATTAGTGTCGGCGGCGAGAGACGGCGATTTGGTAGAAGCTAAGATGCTTCTTGATTGCAATCCTTGTCTTGCCAAGTACTCAACCTTCGGTGGTCTCAATTCCCCTCTTCATTTCGCTGCCACCAAAGGCCACAACGAGGTCTCCCTCCTTTACCCACATGCTTCATTGTTTCATTTTCTTTTTAAATCCGAAGTTTATTTTCTTTTCATTCTTCTTTGTTTATTAGATTGTAGCTTTGTTGCTTGAGAACGGAGCTGATGTCAATTCGAGAAATTACTGTGGACAGGTATCAAGTTTTTGCTTCTTTTTCCCCTACCCGATATAGATTTATATGTTTGAGATTTCTTTTATTTTAGTAAATGGGATATACAAGTCACACTCATATATTACCTAGACTTATCTTTGATTTGGATCCTTGGGATGAAAAATATTAGCAGTCTGGTAAGAGTATGTATATATTTTTAATTGAACTCTCCTATTAGGCACAATTAATTGCATTCTAACAGGATTGCTGTGTAAATCTGAAAATTGTCTCAATTGAAGAGGGCTTCGGAGAAATTGCATTTTATAAAGTCTCCTTTACGAGCAATTTTATTGATCCTCAAGTAATTTATATGTTTTTGGTGCATGTAAAGACAGCATTGATGCAGGCATGTCGTTACGGGCACTGGGAAGTTGTACAAACCCTTTTGCTTTTCAGATGCAATGTAAGTTACCTTGTCTAATTTTGTATCATCCTCCCACCATTGTCTAATTTCTTATATGCTTTGTTAGAAATATAAGTTGAAACATACTTCTAACTGTTCCTTCTGGAGCTGAAGCATTACGGTTCTTCACATTATTGTTCTTTTAACTATCTAGGCCTCTCTGAATTGCTCATTGACTTATAAAAAGTTATTCTCCCTGATTTTCATCTAAGGTTACTAGAGCAGACTATCTCAGTGGTAGGACAGCTCTCCATTTTGCTGCTGTAGACGGCCATGTAAGATGTATAAGACTTATTGTGGCTGATTTTGTCCCAAGTATTCCATATGAAGCTATGCATACCCATATGGATGCTGAAAGGGGTGATGATTCTACCAGAAAGAATAAAAATGACCTGAGGTATGGCTTTTTTTTATCTTCGTTCTTAAAAATGTCACTTGTGTATCTTGAAATATTAATAGCAAATGGTGCTCAAATGGGATTATTTCTCAGCGTTTTAGGTTCAGGAGAAGTGCAATCACTTTTGCTTTCTAATGATCTGTCTTCCTTCTAGATGATATCTACAAATGCAGATTAGTTTTTTTTTTCCCGTGAAATTTTGATTTGACCCTTAGGATGTACATTTCTCAAGAATGGTGTTGTTCCTAGTGTATATGCTGTATTGGTAGCTATAGACTCTTTAGAATCCTTTTAGCTATAGATTTTATCCTTGATATTTATTGATTCTATTCCAGTGCAGTTTGCTGTCCAAGTTTGTCAATAAGGCAGCAGATGGTGGTGTCACTGCTCTTCACATGGCTGCTCTGAATGGGTATTTTGATTGTGTTCAACTCTTACTGGACCTCCATGCAAATGTATCATCTATGACATTTCATTATGGAACATCCATGGATTTGATAGGTCTACTCCCTATTTGATAGTAAAATTTAAATGTTAATTATAAAGGTTTACTCCATGCTTATGCCTCGACTAATTTAAAAGTTTTACTTTTCTAGGAGCTGGGAGCACTCCATTGCATTATGCTGCTTGTGGGGGTAATTTAAAATGTTGTCAGGCAAGAATATTACTGTTGTTGATGTCTTCTCATAATGATATTAATTTTTTACTGTTGCTGATGTCTTCTCAAAATAATTTTGGTGCTCTTAACATTAAAATAAAGGTGTGGTTATCTTTGCAGATCCTACTTGCAAGAGGTGCCAGTAGAATGACTTTGAATTGCAATGGGTATGATATTCACAATTAGCAGTTAATTTGCTTTATGTGAATGACTATCATTAACTCGTTGTTTCACTCAGGCGACTTCCCGTTGATGTTGCTAGGATGTGGGGTCGCCATTGGCTTGAATCAGTGCTGACACCCAGTTCTGACTTGACACTACCGACATTTCCCTTGTCTAAATACCTCTCCTTGCCTCTCATGAGTGTGCTGAACATAGCTAGGTAAATTAGCAAATAACTATACATTTAGACCCATGTTTTTTTACTTTTTTTACCTAAATTTATAAACTAAAAGGTATAGGTAAATTAATGTATTTAGCAAAAGGTTAAACCTTTCAACATATCTTGTCATATTAGATGGGGAGAATTTTTTTAGTGTAATAAAGTGCTTTAATATGAATCTGAAGTCATGATTGGAAATTGCTGCAGAGAATGTGGTTTCAAGTCTATGACAACTCCCTCTGATGTCACTGATACTTGTGCGGTCTGTCTGGAAAGAACATGTTCTATAGCTGCAGAAGGTATGTGACCCCTTTAATGTATCTTTAGACACGTTTTCATGTTTGCATGTTGTCCTCTCTTTTTTATTAAATTCTTGATTACTGTTATAGTCAACGTTATAAATTTTTAAAGGTAATTAATCATTTCATCTGGTTTGTAGCTTCATATTGCCATGTATTTTGAATTTTTCTTTCTTTTTCTGTAGATGTTCAGCCATATGTTTGTATGCTAATAACCAAAATTGGCCATGGTTTCACTTTGAGAAGTTTGTTTACTGTCCAGTCCATTTAGATTTAAAATTTAGTAGACGAGCTTTGTTATTATTTTGCAAACAGAACCTGTCTTGATCCTGCACATTTTAGTTGCAAGCAGCTGGAGGAATAGGGTCTCACTGCTAATTTGTATCGTATATTTATCACTCTTAAATTCCCTATGTAGGCCTTACGCGAATCAAATTGACTTGTGCTATGCATTCTTATATTATGTTTGTTGACCTTTCTTTTTTCCCCTGTCCTGGATCATATCAATTACATAGTCACCTTTTTCTTTTATGTAACTAAAAACATTATGATGATATGATCTTCCTGGTAACCATATTGCTTGAGATGTCCTATCATCCAAGTTCAACCCTATGATATAAGACATCTTGTTTTGCCTCCTGCTTGCATTCCAAAATCACATGACAAGATGAATCCAAAGCGGATTTCGTTCAACTCATTTCTGCAGATCACAAGAAGATTTAGAAAGCAAATTGAGGTGTCCAGGGCTCAGTTTTATTGTAAAACATTGATATTAACTTCTACACAAGGGAAGGTGATCGGACACGAATTGTGTTCAATAAATACACAAATATAAGTATCGCTACAAGTATTTGAGCATTGATATTATATGCATTCCATCGTAGTTCATCCAATTTATGTATTTTTAACATCGTTTTTACCTCTCTATTGGATTCTTTTGCTTGCCTACTTGACTAGGGATGGTAGGAAAAAGGTGTGGGGTTTAACCTTGGTGGCGCTTCAATTGATGATTTGAGCATAGATTCTATCACAAAATTCTCCACAACCACATTAGATATGCACATGGGAGGTGCAGCCTCCAAATAGTTCACACAATCAACAATATCAATCTTAAGTGTAATGGTCTTAAGTGTGGGCAAATCAACAAATTCTTTTAAGTTATAATCTATCCTAAAGCATTCATTTGCATTATCGATATCAGGGGGTTCAGATGCTTTAAAAACTAAATATCATTTGGTCATCTTGTACTCTCTTTGTAAGTTCACATTTTTGTACATCAATGAGTGTTTTTTCGATTGCTAAGAATGGATGACCAAGTATGATAGGAATGTTACGGTCATTTTTCATGTCCAGTATAATGCAATCTGTCGAAAAGATCAACTTGTCTACTTTTACGAACACATCTTCTACTACACCCCATGGCCGCTTAATTGATCTATTTGCTATTTGTAATGTTATTGAAGTAGGTTTAGCTTTACTAACCTCCAATCTCTTGAAATTGATAATAGTATAAGGTTAATGTTAGAACCCAACTCACACAGTACTTTGTCAAAGTAGATGTTCTCAATAGTGTAAGGAATGTCAAAACTACCTAGATCTTTTAGTTTTTAGGTAGTTTTCTAGCAAAGATGGCACTATAACTTTCAATCAGGGTTATTATTTCATTATCTCCAAGCCTCATTTTCTTAGATAAGATGTCATTCAAAAATTTGGCATAAGAAAGTATTTGTTCAAGTGATCCGCAAATGATATATTTATATGCAGTTTCTTGAAAACTTCCAAGAATTTTAAAAATTGCGTATCTAATTTTTGCTTTTGCAGTTATTAAGGGAAATAAATAGTAGGTTTGTAAAGATTCTTTTTTTACTGAATTATTTCCTTTCCATTACTATTTTTATCCATCGATTCCTGACTCTTTATTAACTAATTCCTCTTTATCCTTGTTAGTTTTCGGTTCCTCATTTTTTTTAATCTCATGGTCCTCGTCCTTTTGAGTCTCTTCTTCCTCCTCTAGAGTTTTACCATTCTTCAAGGCTATGGCGTTGCAATATTCCTTATCTTTTCATCTTGAGTTTACAATTGTCACTTTGAAGGTTACCTTGAGGCTTTTGGCATATAACTTGGGCAAGTTGTCCCATTTAAGTTTTTAAATTTCAAATTGAAGCCTCTTAAGTAGATACTTTTATATTTACTGATTAGATGAAGTCTTTTGTCATCCCCATTAAAGCGTTTGTATTGTTCTCAATAGGTGGCTTCTTCTATTTGGATTATTATTGTTATGGTTGTTAAAAATCTAGTGTTGGAAATGATTGACAGTTGAATTGATCACTATCTTAATTGTTATTATTCCAAAAGAAATTGGGTTGTCTCCATCCTAGGCTATATTTGTTTGAGTATGGATTATTGTTTCGATTCACATTACTCATATAGAATGTTGATTCAATATTATTTGAACAATTATCAAATAAATTAGCTCTTTCACAAAACACACACGACATCCCTGAATCTTAGACCTAGTTTATACTCGCTAGCGAGTTTTGAGCCTTCAAAAGATTAACTAAAGATGACACTTGAGCTATAAGTGTCGTGATATCATTTACCTCATGCACTCCGGTTACTTTTCTTTGGTTGTCATTCTATCCAATTGTCATTGATAATTATTACTAGTCATTTTCTTAAGTAAATCATAAGCTTGATTGTAAGATTTGCCTAGCAGAGTTCTATTAACGGATGTATCAACAATGATTCTTGTTTGAGCATTGAGACTATTGTAAAAAGTCTCCATTTGTATCCAATGTGTGATACTATGGTGAAGACACTTAGCAGATATACGAACCCGCGGTTAAAATGCCCATTCTTAGAAGGAATGGCTGAGTAGTGTGACAACACATGGAGGGACGTTGACCGTGTGGCCAACTCGGAATGTATGCGATGCTAATATGTGGTAAGGTCGTCACTTTACACACGTGGCTTTTCGTGATTGGCCTTCTCCACTTGCATGTGGTCCACATGGCTTGCTCTGTTAGTTTCGTTGCTTGCGTGACGTCCACATGGCAGCTTCTAATTGATCCTCCGTTAAAAATTCATAAAAAATCTCAAAAAATTACAAAAATTATGTTTTTATCCCTTTTCACTAGAAGATTTATATTTTGATATTTTTAACTCTAAAAATATTACTTATTGAATAAAACAAGCAAGTATTAAGTAAAAAAATACACTGATAACTTTACTTTCGTAAAATCATCAAAAGAAATGTTGAGTTTTGATTGTGTGGTATACGTATCATTTTCTAAACATGATTTTCCATTGAATACTATACCAAGTCTTTTTGGTACTTATTGCTGTGTGACGTTATATTCAGCTTTACTTCACCCCAAAAAATTTCAAGGTCATCTTGAGTTCCTAGTAAACTTAACCCAAGTAAATTTTTTTTTTTTTTTTTTTTTTTGCAGGTTGTGGGCATGAGCTTTGTGTTAGATGTGCACTCTATCTTTGCTCAACAAGCAACATCCCTTCTGAAATGGTGGGTCCACCTGGGTCCATTCCATGCCCACTTTGCAGGCACCCAATTATTTCTTTCATGAAACTTCCTGGTTCCACAGTAAAAGAAAGTAAACTGCATGTATCTCTTGGCCTATGTACACCATGCATATTACATCCTCGTGACTCATTCTGTAAATCTCCAACACGTACACCTGAGATTCGAAATAACCGTGTGGTTTCAGTTTCTTCAGATCTATTGTGTCGAGTTACATGTAGTCCATTTCCTTCGGTTGCCATTCCTTTGTGCACATGCAATGATGGTCCATGTCCATCATTTGAGCCCAGCAGAGAGGGAGAACCTGAAGACGAATTGCCTAGTCCTTCACAAGTAACATCAGTAGAGCAGGATAAAACGGAAGGACCAACGCTGGAAAGAACAACCTGTTCAGGCATGTTTTGGGGCAGAAGAAATTGCAGCAGAGAGAATCAATGCAATTCAGAGATAAATGTATGAGTCGTTAGGTTACTGAGGAGAATAATTTTTATTGTCACGTTTATAAATATTGTCTCCCAAGGAGCTACATCAGGACCTTTTTCTTACAGATCAGTTGTACAATCCCATGTGTGCTTGCAATTTTTGTTCAGCTGGCCGCATCATGGTGGTGGTGGGCAGTGGTGGATTTGGGGCTTTGTCACATGTATATGTTTAGTGTTGCTTTCATAAATGGTAAAGGGGGGAATGTAATGTTTGTATGGTTAGCATTTTAGTTCTATTGTAATTCAATACAAAATACATTCAATCATCAAACGGAAAAAGAAACTTCTGTTTACAGATTTTTGGTTTAATCAACTGGTGAAAATGGTAAGAACAGACCTAAAATTTTCTAGAACATGCTTCGTATGCCTCCCTTTTATTAGAATTATTTGTACATATTTTTAAAAAACCAATCGTATTGCTATAGATTAGGCAGAGGACAACAACGTTTTGTTGTCTTTTGGCTGTAAGGTTACCCATGTATACTAGTAGAGTATCTGCTTTATGTGTACAATACAAATTTGTCTTCCACAATGGCAATATGCAGTACAATATTTGCATTGATGATGATATACACTTTCTCGTACTTGTGCAACAGAAACGACTAAACTTAGAATTATATTAAAAAGAGTTGATGATATGTTAATAACGATCAGAAAAAGGCTTTAGTCAATTTCTAACCGAAAATCTTTAACAAGTAATGTAATTTTGAGACAGATGCCTCATTTTTGTAATAGTTTATAATAGTTTGTAGCAGTTCACTGTATTCCAAATATATATATATATCCATTGGTTCGGGTATTATTTGTAGGGTAGTTATTCGAACAGTTAACATGTTTTGAATACTATTTTAGTTTTTTAAAATGTAAAAATGCTCAAAAATAAATGGCAAAACGGATTAAATTTAAACTCAATCTATGACATAATCTAAATTGCTATTATAATGGGACATCCATTGAACTGTTTGAGCCAAATGAATCTTCCCCTAATCTACCCAAACCGAACAGACATGGGGATAGAGGTAAATGTACATTGGGCGGAGGTGGGCACCTCTCATCTCTTAACTCTTGACTAAATTCTAAACTGTAAATGTCGACCAAGATTTCAAGTTATGATTTTTATAAAAAAAATGTCAAAAATATTATTATTTTTTACGAAAAACTTAAAAAATTCATAAAAGTAATATTAAAATTATGAAATTTTTTTATAAAACTTTACAAAACATTAAAACAATCAATCATTTATATTTTAAACCAAATTTTTTATTTATTTAATACATGTTCTTTTTAAATACTTATAATATTTATATTGATCAATAAATTGATCATTTAATTAAAATATTATATTATGATTTTTTTTATAAAATATTATAAAATAAATAATTAAATGTTTGAAATAATTAAATGAATTATCTATTTATATTAACTATTATGAACAAATATATCTTGATAATATAAAGAAAATTTATATTGATAAATAATATATTCTCTTTATTACACATTATGATTAATCAACCTCATCTTACATATACATTCATTGTTGTTGACTCATGATAATATTTTAATAAGAAAATAAATTATATGTAAAATGTTTTAGTCAAAAATTAACTTTTATGATATTTTAAGATATTCTTTATAATTTTGTAAAAACGTATTCAAAAGTTATGGATATAATGTTTCGACTCAGGATGTATAAAATAGCAACTATATCGTGATATTGTTAATGATATTTTTGATTTTTCAAAACTTTTTCTTATTAACAAAAAATTTAGGTAAAATATTTATAAAATTATAATAAAATATATGTTTAAAATAAAACTGTATCTTAATAAATTTTAATTAAACATCCAAAACATCTATACAAAGATAAAAATGTTGATAATATCCGTATTTTAAAGGTTTGAATATTAATACATATTGTTTCTAATATGTCCAGAAAATGTTAATAGAATATCAAATAATAATATAGATATTATTTGGTAAAATATTATTTAAAAATAAGTTATTAAAAAATATTTTTATTTAATTTTATTAATTTAAATAATTATTTAAAACGAACATAAATTTTCTTGTAAACACATTTACAAGTAGTGATACATTTTTACGTTGAGCTATTTTTACGTGACAAATTGTCATCGTCCATTTATCTTATTTTCGTAAAATAAAGAAAACTGTAAATTTATTATGTACGTGATATCATCACATGTGAACTCTAACCTTTTTTTTCCTTCACCAATGGGTTTGAGCATGGACTGTATGTCCAGCTATGTATATAATTCAACCAATAAAAAATAACCACCCAAGATAATTGTCTCCATGTACAATTATTATGCTTCCTTTGCTGTCATATCAGACAAGACAACAAACTAATGAGCCTATCATAAAATGAAACGTCTACTGCATGTTATCCAAATTGAATCACATTTCTTCTCTTTGGTTTCAAAATTGAACCACGTTTCGGTCCCATGACCTTTTCATCGTATGTGATCACTCGATTCTTATTGGTTATTTTGTTGACAGATGAAGTCACCTTTTAAGACCTGCAACCTCCAAAATAATAATAATAATAATAATAATAATAATAATAATAATAATACGACTTTATAAAATATAAGCGGAGTTTATAAATATTTATAAATTATGGTAGTTTATTTTTAAAATATGGAGATATATAACTTTTCAACATTTATGATGGAGGGTGACATCTTGAAATACGGCAAGCTAGGTGGATCAAAAATTATAATATTAGGAGCTCAATAATAAAAAAAATTTAAGCAATTTTATTACGTATTTCACAACTTAGGCTGCAAAATATAATTAAATTAATGACATATTTTAATTCTTTTAAAATTTAAAAAATCAAAATTAACAATTTTTACAAAATAATTTAAGGGTGAATGACGAAATCTATATTTTTATATATTTTACATTTTTATCTTTTTTATAATTTGATCTATTTATTTTTAATTTTTACGTTTTGATCCCTTAATTTTTTTTCCTTATAATTTAGTCCCTTTATTTTTTTAATTTTTATACTTTAAAGTTTAATTTCAAATTAGTTTTAAATTTGAATTAAATATATTAAAATTAAAAAATAAAGAGACTAAATTATAAAAAATAAAAATAAATAGACTAAAATGTGAAAAATAAAAAAATAAAGGGAACAAATCAAAAGAAAAATAATAAGGGAACTAAACCATAGAATATAAAAAATATAATGTTTATTTGTGTGTTTCAACCATAATTTATAAATTTTAGTATTTAAAAAAAATATTTAGAGTTGGCCATGACTACCTTTTAGTTTCCAACGTTACACTCGCTATTCTTTAAAACCCCTTACCGGGAAGTAAGGGAGAAAAAAAAGAAGAAGTTATTATGCACACATTAAAATGGAAACGCTTCTAAATATTTCTAATAAGCTCAACTATTCATACATGTTTTTAGATTAATTTAGTTCTTAATTTTATTTTATTGAACTAATATGTTCTGACATTAATAACCCTTTTAATAGAACTAATTTAATCCAAAAAAATGTTCTTAAAGTATATAATTTTGTTAAAAATATATTTTAATTTCGTAACTATATTAAACTTGTCGTTATAAGTATAAAATAAATTAAAAAAATCTATTAATTTTCTTAAAATTTGATTATCATAGAGAGAAAAAAAAATTATGATAAAAAGATGATTTACAAAAATAATGAAATTGTGATTTCTTAACTAATAATTATAAGTATAAAGGTAAATTTAATTAAAGATAACTAAGATAGATTACAATTAATCCTTTAATCTTACCATTTCCGTTGGGTTAATTTGATTCCCGATAGTGAACACGTTTTTCCATATAATATAATTTTTGAGTTTTTTTTTTTAAAACTCAATTTGTGAATAACATGAAAGTTCATGTTCATTATTAAAGGATAAGAGAAGAAGACTTGTCTGCTTCTCTCTTTGAAACCACTATTTGGTTATCTCCTTCTCTAAGTAACAGATCCTAGTTTATAGCTGAAGCTAGTGCGTTAATTGTATGGGAAGATGGAGAACATATATATGAGATCTTATACTAGATATATCTTGCTTTTTTTATGAACATTAGATTTTATTAGATCTTATACTAGATAGATATATCTTGCTTTTTTTTTATGAACATTAGATTTTTATTAGCAAAATTAATTACGTTTGATAACACAGATACGACAGGTAGCTAAGTTTGGCATGGTACGTGGGAAGTCTGTACGATGAGATATATATATATATCCTTTAAGAATAAAGCTAGCTATTATGAGGTAGTACCTTCCAAATCCTTGAAACCTACACGTACAGTACACAAACAGTTACCATATACAAACTTATTTACTCACAAAAGTAGTGCTAGATATGCTAATACAGTACAAACACATAAAAAGAAAAAGCGCACAGACACACACACACATGACTAGTTAACTAACAAAGCAAACCCAAACCCTAAATTACTAATTACCAATAGAAAAATATAATTAATAGAGACTTAACAATTAAGATAAACACTAACTAGCTATATATATAGTTGATTTCTCTATCTTCTTCTAGAAGCAGTTTCTCTCTGAGCATTGAAGTAGACAACAGACACTGGAAGGCCTAATTCATTCTCTTGAGCAAATAGTCTTGTGTTGAAATGGTCTCTAGAAACTGGACATCTCACACTTTGTCTTCCTCTCATCTGCTTCAACAATATGAACACATATCTGTGTATACCCACTATTGGCTTTGGTGTTTCATATTCCACTTCCTCCTTTCCTTTAATATTTATTTTTAAAAAAAGATATTTAATCAAATTAATTACTAACTATCTACTTTTTATCATAAGTAAATAAAGTTGAACAATAATTAAGTAGCCTATATTTGTATATATAGATATATATATACCAAAAGATACATCAGTGGTACCAGGAATGTCTGTGACCAACCTGAAATTAAGATAGATATATCATTAATTAAATAATTAAGGAATTGAAAATTATAATTAATTATTATTAGGTCTCTGTTAAAGTACGGACCAATGCAGATGTTCTCTAAGGTATGGATCGCTAGGGCTTGGAGCATCTGGGTCTGTCATGATCTAGTTTGCATATATATATATACCAAATTATTAAATAAACGTACAAATAAAAAGAAAAAGAAAAAAAAAAGGACGAAATTATTGAATTAAAAGCTTACTAAAGTATAAGCTTCCCTCAAATCAGAACCACCAATTTCAACACGGGGTTTAGATATAATAACAGAAGGCATGAACTCGTGGCCATTAGAAACTTGCTTGTTGGAGTTGTAAATCACATTCATTATCACACTTGGCGTAAAACTGTCCACTACCTCTCCCACTACTCTTCCTACACACAGTGTCTCCATAGCCCTTGACATGGTTCAGACTCAGTGGTATTAATTATTAATTGGGAGATAATTAAGGAATATATTAAAATAATAGATAGCTAGAATTATAGAGAGAATAGAAAAATTGAGAGAGAGAGAGAGAGAGAGAGAGATACTTAATTGTATGTGATGGTGTTAGTGGTACTCTTGCTGAAGAAAAGGCCGGGGATTTTATAGGCGTAAGATGAAGAGAGATTAGGTATGTATCAATTTCTATACACACGTACTCAAATAAAAGAGCGTTTCTTATTAGAAAAGCTGTAAGATTCCATGAAAAGTAGTTTGTCTATTTAGGGAATGAATATAATATTGTGTTGTAATTATGCCTTCTTCCTATTGCTTTCATTTTATATATACTCTGACACGATTTAATTCGCCCCACTTAGATCCCGCGTTCTTCTTATAAATTTTTAAGACATTTATTCTCATTTCTCTTGATAATGATTTCTTCCATCATTTAATTTAAAACCTTTGGAATGTGTCGTCGTGGGGAGTTCCTTTCAAGTGGTTCCAAATTAAACTCGAACAAAGTCTCTTCTTAATCTCATCAAGGGTTCGAATCTCGCCTGAAATTTCCTTTTCAAAAGAGAAAATGTTGTAATCTATCGTTTAGTACCTTAGATCTGGCGTGAAATAGGGTTCTTTTTAAGTGATTTCAAATGAAATCCGATTAAGATTTGTTATGGTTCTTGGTTAAAGAAAATTATGATGTTTTCACCGAAAGCTTAAATTTTTTTTATATAATTAATTTATTAATTCTATTTTGATTTATTTAAGTTATTAGGAGAGTTAAGTTTTGAATCACTCCTAATATAATATCATAATTTGAATTCATGTGCTAAATAACAAATAATATTAAATATTAAATTAAAAGTAATTAATAATATGAATAATATACATAACAAACCTTTATAAAAAGTGATAGATATATAAAATCAATGTTAATATTTTCTCAAATGATTTAAAATTTTAAAAGAATTGATTTCTGAATTATTTTTTAATATTTTCTAAAAGCTTAATAAACTTAATTGATTATTATATTCTCTTTATGTAGAATCTAATTTCTCGTCTTTGGCTAATGGAGTCTGATAGAATAAAGAATATTACTTTTTTTTTTCTTACTTTAAAAAAATTAAAAACTATATATTATCTTTGTGAATGGGGAATTCTGCTTTTTTAACAATCTGATAAAAGTTGGATTACTTTTTTGAGATTTAACCTCTTAAAACAGCGAGTTTAACGAGCGTTCGACAACGTCTCTTTGTGAACCAAAATATTCTTTCCTCCTCTCATTTAATTTGTAATTGATGCGTTCCATCTCATCTTTCTGCCGGGGAGAGTCATCCCTTTCTCACGGAGAGATATACATCTATGCAATTATATAATATAATTTTTTTTCTCACTTTATTTTTTTTCTCACTTTATCAATCGATACGAATAGTTGTCGGATAACGAATATATTTTATTAATAATCATCGATTAAGAATACATATTAGTTTTTCGACGATTTAATCATGTTTTTTATATTTTAATATTTATTTAAAAATATATTTGATTTAAAAAACTTAAATATTAATTTAATTCTTACGTTATTATATTATTTAAAATATTTATATTAATTTTTATTTTTTTAACTATTTAACGTATATTTTTAAGTATAATAAATAAATAAAGTTCAATCTAATTATACAAAATATTATTTATTTTATTATTAAAATTATATTTTTAATATGATTATATGTGTATAAAATAATAATATTCATATGTGTTCGATTTCGACTAACTATAGTTTTGATATTATAATAATCATTCATATCCTACGCCTTATCAATTATTGTTATTTTTTAAAAAAAATCATTAATTTTTTACGAATAATTATAATTTCAATTATTTACGGTTAAAATTATTTATTCTTATCGATAAATTCTTTGTTACTAAAAAATGTACATATTATTACTGTTTTTGATGGTTTACCTAGTTATTATGAAAGTTGTTCTAGTGTGTATTTTTCAACTTATAGTTTCATCCTATTATTTGTTAAAACATAATTAAAAATATCATAATCAACTTTTTTTATAATATATAAAATTCAATTTAATTATGGAAAGTACCGTGTGTGTTAAAATAATCTTTTATAGCATAATTATATATAAATATATTTTTGTATATGTTTAAATTTGATAAATAATAGTTCAAAAATCATTCTCATATCTTATTAATTATAGTTAATTTAAAAAAAAATCATTAAATTTTTACAAATAATTTCTATTTTTTCCTTCAATATCCACGTATAACATATTGGTACTTATGAGTATCTTAATTAATATATTGATATTTTTTATTTATATTATTAAAAGATTTTTTTTAGTATTCTAATCATCATACTTCATTTAGTTATTTTAAATAGTATTTGTTAAAAATTGGTCACATATATCCTACATGGCACACAATTTTGTTTGTGAAAATTTAAGAAAAAGATAAATACACTAGCAAAAAAAGAATTATAATTATTTTTTAATATATGAAAATCTTAATAAATGAAGTAATATTGATTTATAATTAGTTCAATAATAATAATGTAGGAATTAAATTTTTGATCATGTAATTAATTATTATAATATAGTATTATTATTATTGAATAAATTTATCATTAATAAAAAAAATTATGATAATAATATCGCTCTAAAATTATAATAAATAAATAATTCTAAAATTTTATTTGATTTTAATAAAAAAATTAACCAAAATGATTAGTATTAATGATATTCAATTAACATGTTATTCTACTAACCTAATTTAATTATTATTATCCTTTAGTTATTAAATTATTTTTTATGTTACTTTTAATTTTTATTAAACTCCCATAAATGTTATTGTTAACTTGAACATGTATAACATATATGACTAACTTTGATTAAAAAGAAATAATCACTGCTCAAAATAGTTAAAATACATATCAACGTTTATATTGAAGTATTAAAATAATTTCTTTTAATAATATGAAAAAAAATATTAAAGTACTTCTAAAATACCAAAAGACCCACCTGGTATCTTCCTAAACGTTTCCAAACACAAGATAAATGACTACAATCCGTGAGTATCTACAAGGCTATTGTCAGGTCAATCAAACGAAGATCGGTAACAAATTGGGTAAATATTTAATATTTAATTTATTATTTTTATTAATTTTTGTTTCAATTAATTATTTATATTATTAATATCTTTTAATTAAATATTATTATAAAAACTTATATATTTATTCAAAAATTTAAATAACATACTTAACACATAAAATTATATATCTATATTGTTTTATATTTATGATAAATTTTTATAAATTTATATTTACATGTTATATAAATAACTTAAATAATTATGTTAAGTTATATTTGATATTGTAATTCACTCATACTTCACTTGTACTGTACTTGTATTATTTCACTTTTACTACACTTGGTATTATTTCACTTATACTACAATTGGTATTATTTCATTTGTACTACACTTGTACTACACTTGTACTACACTTCCACTATTTCACTTGTACTACACTTGTACTATACTTTCACTATTTCACTTGTACTATACTTGTTACAACCCTATAAATAGGATTCTCTATGTACATTCTAAAAATACCAATACAACATTAAATCATTCTTTCTTCTTATCTCTTTATACTTTTCACATGGCATCAGAGCCTCTCATATACCTCTAAAAATTCTATCAAAATTCCGCCTCTCTTCATCACTCTAAACCCAACTCACCTCAAACCGGCTCACTCCAAACCCGGCTCACCTCAAACCAACTCACTCCAAACCCAGCTCACCTCAAATCGGTTCACTCTAAACCCGGCTCACCACAAATCGGCTCACTCCAACACAGCTCACCTCCACTCGGCTCACTCCAACTCGGCTCTCCTCAATTCGACTCACTCCAACCCAGCTCACCTCAACCCGGTTCCAAGCTTGTCTTCAACTCCTCTTTTCATTTTTAAGGATATCTCCTTTATACTGTTTCTATATATTTGCTTTATATTTCCTCCATTATTTTGTTAAAATGGACCAAAATGATATCCCAAAACCAATCTCTACCACCCTTGATGATACTAACTACCTAGCCTAGGCACAAGCAATGAAAAGTTTCTTGAAAGGACGCAAGCTATGGCGTTTCATAACTAGTGATATCTCTATACCCATCCAAGAAACCACTAAAAACAACTCCTTATTTGCTGATCGCCTTGAAGACTAGGAGAGTAAACATCATCAAATTATTACCTGGTTCCGTAACACCACTTTACCCTCCATTTCATGGTGAGTTTGGGCGTTTTGACCCTGCCAAAGAAGTTTGGGAATTTCTTGAGGTTCGCTTCACTACAATAAATTTGGCCAACCAATATCAACTTTTAACAACTCTTCATACCAAACGCCAAAGGGCTAATCAAACCATTAACCAATTTCTCTCTAAAATGCATACTATTTGGGATCAACTCGCTCTCTCTAAACCAACTTGGACGAACAAGATTGATGCTGAGATGTTTGCAACTTACCGTAATCACCAGCGTCTTGTTATTTTTCTCATGGCTCTCCATGATCGATTTGAACCTGTTCGGGCTTCCTTAATCCATCGGAGTCATTTTCCATCCTTAGATACTGTTGTGACTTAGTTTCGCTCTAAAGAAACTCGGATGGGGGTTTTCAAAGTTCATCATACATATTATGTTCTTGCCACCCCCTTTTAACGCCCTAAAGGAGGTTCTAAAGAGGACTTCAACATCAAGGATGCACCTACTGTCACAACCCCAATCATGAACTTCTTACATGTCTCATTCGGGTATGTATATATTGTCACAAGAAGAGTCCAGGATACTTTAATAGAGATTGCTTTGGAAATCCCTCTCAGTATTCCTCTCGGAATCCCTCTCAACATGATTAAGGTAAAAATAGTAACTCATCTATCACCGCTGCTGCTTCTCAGGATAATCATGACAAATTTACTTTCTCTACTCAAAAACTTGAAGGTTTTCTTAAACATGTTCTCTCAAAATCTAGTAATGCTTCTTCTACTGCCTTGTCTCTCATATCAGGTAAATCTTTATGGTATTTTGATTCTGCTTGTTGTAACCATATGACTCATGATACTCACATCTTCTCTCACACACAATCTTCCATATCTAAACCTTTAATTCAAACTGACAATGGTTCACATATGCATGTTAATGATGTAGGACAAGCTTCCACATCTTCTATATCACTTTCTGACACCTTTCATATTCCCAACCTTACTCTAAATCTTATCTCTGTTGGTCAATTATGTGAACTTGGTCTTACTATTACTTTTTCCTCTTCTGGTTTTCATGTGCAGGATCCACAGACAGGACAGATCCTTGGGATAGGTCGTAAGGTTCGACGATTATTTGAACTTATCAACCTTCATCTACCCAATTCTCCTCACACTTTTGTTGCTGCTTCTACCACTCCTATCAACCTATGGCATGCTTGTCTAGGCCATATGTCTATAGGATGTCTTCGCACCTTAGCATCTTCTGGTAAATTAGGATATGTTTCTATTTCTGATAATGTAAATTGTTTGCCTTGTCAATTGGGAAAACAACCTGATTTATGTTTTAGTAAAAATGATTCTACTTCGGTCTCCTCTTTTGACTTAATTCATTTTGATGTTTGAGGTCCATCCCTACATCCTACTATGGGGGGTGTGTTTATCTTGTCATTTTTATTGATGATTATTCAAGATTCATATGGATTTTTCTCATGAAACATAAATATGAATTACCCAAAATTTATTATGATTTTGCCCAAATGCCCAAATGGTTAAAACCCAATTTTCTCAAAATATCAAAGTACTTAGAGCTGATAATGCTATGGAATATAAAGAAACAATTTTTTAAAATTTTCTTCGACAAAATGGGACTCTTTCTCAATATTATTGTCCTAGCACATCTCAACAAAATGGAAGAGTTGAGCGAAAACACAGACATATTCTTAATACTGTTCGTACTCTCCTTATTTCTAGTTCTTGTCCTGAACGCTTTTGGGTGAAGCAGCTCTTACGGCTGTTTATACCATTAATCGTGTTCCCATGCCTATTATTCACAATCAATCCCCTTATGAGCATCTCTATAGCACTTCTCCATCTTATGAACTACTCAAAGTGTTTGGTTGTGCCTGTTTTGTTCTTCTTCACCCTCATGAACACAATAAATTAGAACCTTGTTCTCGTCTTTGTTGTTTCTTAGGGTATGGAATATAACACAAAGGCTATCGTTGTTGGGACTCTATCTCTAAACAATTGTGCATCTTTCATAATGTCATCTTTTGGGAACATAAAATGTTTTCCTCTATTTCTTCATTTCATGTCTCATCTCCTACCTCACTCTCATTTTTTAATGACCCAACTATTGATTTATTTCCTCCTGACATTGTTCCATTACCCTCACCATCATCTACTACGGCTTCTTCTGATGTGTCTGCTCCTTCTGCTGATCCTACCATAACAACATCTTCTGAAGACCAATTACCTGATTGTCTAGAGTCATCACTTTGTCGTTCTACTCGTGTAAGTAGTCTTCCTTTTCATCTTCGTGATTACCAATATTTTTCTACTATTTTGTCTCATCATGAACCCCAAAACTATAGAGAAGCTAGTTCTAACCCTCATTGGCAGCAAGCTATGACAGATGAATTACAAGCATTAACAAAAGCACATACATGGGATCTTGTTGATCTTCCATCTAATAAATCTTTTATTGGTTGTAAGTGGATTTTCAAAATCAAAACTCATCCAGATGGGTTTGTGGAACGATATAAAGCTCGTCTGGTTGTAAAGGGTTTTACACAGGAATATGGAATCGACTATGAAGAAACTTTTGCACCTGTAGCTCGACTCACCTCTGTTCGAAGTATCATTGTTGTTGTTGTTGCCCGAAAATGGAACATGTTTCAAATGGATGTCAAAAATGCTTTTCTCAATGGAGACATAACTGAGGAAGTTTATATGAAACCTCCTCCTGGATACACTCATTCATCTCATCAAGTATGCAGACTTCAGCGTACTCTCTATGACCTCAAACAAGCTCCTCGATCTTAGTTTGCCAAATTCAGCTCTACACTTACTTACTTTGGTTTCACTTCTAGTTCTTATGACTTCGGTCTCTTTATTCGGAAGACTCCCACTGGTGTAACACTTCTACTCCTTTATGTAGATGATATGATCATAATCGGTAATGACTCTAATGGAATTATTGATCTTAAGCAATTTCTGAGCCATCAATTTGAAATGAAAGACCTTTGTCGTCTCTATTACTTCTTCGGCCTAGAAATCTCATCTGATTCTCAAGGATATTATCTCTCTCAAGCAAAGTACTCTTCCGATATTCTTAATTGGGCTGGCCTTACTGATTGCAAAACTGCATCAACACCTCTAGAAACCAATGTCAAACTTACTCCATTAGATGGTACTATTCTCTCAGATGCCACATTATACAGACAACTAGTAGGCAACCTTGTTTATCTCACAGACACTCGTCCTGACATTGCCTATGCTATTCATCTGGTTAATCAATTCATGTCTGCTCCACAGTCTACCCATTATACTGCGGTTCTTCGCATTCTCCACTACATCAAAGGTACCATGTTTCACGGTCTCCACTTCTCCAACAAGTCTAATCTTCTTCTTTCCGCCTACTATGATGCTGATTGGGCAGGTGACCCAACTGATCGTCGCTCTACCACTGGATATTGTTTCTTTTTTGGAAACTCTCTTATATCTTGGCGAAGCAAGAAACAATCTCTCACTTCTCGATCCAGCATTGAAGCTGAATACCGTGCTCTTGCTGACACCACTTAAGAACCTCTTTGGCTCCGTTGATTAATTGCTGATATGGGTGTTCTCCAATCAACTGTAACTATCCTATATTGTGACAATCAGAGTGCTATTCAGATTGCTCACAATAATGTATTTCATGAACGAACAAAACATATCGAGATTGATTGTCATTTTATTCGTCTCTTCAAGACACTGTTTGTCTCAAATCAATATCATCCACAAATCAAACAGCTAACATCTTCAACAAATCTCATCTACCAGGCAGATTTCAAGAATTAGTTTCCAAACTCAAGTTGATTGTTTCTCTTACTCCTTGAGTTTGAGGGGGGATGTTAAGTTATATTTGATATTGTAATTCACTTATACTTCACTTGTACTACACTTTCACTATTTCACTTTTACTACACTTCCACTACACTTCCACTGTTTCACTTTTACTACACTATGACATTTATTTCATCTTATCGCATTCTATATAAATAGTGTTTCTACAATATTCTAAACACACTAATACAATATTAAATCATTCTTTCTTCTTATCTCTATGTGCTATTCACAAATTAAATTAAATTAATAAAAATAATTAACTAAAAAATATTTTAATGATAAAAATATTAACATTACATTAAATTAATACTTTCTTAATAAATCTAGATGCAAAAGAAGTGGAAACAGAGAACGAAGAATGTTGTGGTAGCTAATAAATACAGGTCTTGCGTTTAACAGTCAAAGCAGGTATTAAATTCTCTCCGCTCTCATCCAATAGCCTTTGGACAGATATTTATCTGAGGTAGGGTCATTGTCCTTTGATGATAATTAGCTGCTACAGTGCTATTTACTTTTAAGTTATCTTTTAAAATTACATACATAATATTTCAAAAATTTATAATAATAAAATAATATTTAATAATATAAAAATTAATATTTAATCAAGTAAAATAATGAATTAAATTTTTAACTCTCTAAAATATATATATCTTTTACTAAGTATATATCATATTTTTAAATATAAAAAATATATAATTTTAGATAAAAAAAAATATGCATCGTGACTTAAAAATAAAAATTTGACTATTATTTTATATAATTAAACTATTGGATCCTTTAGTACCGACTTTATTTAGCTATTCTCCAATTTTTTTAGTTGGACCCATGGTCTAAAACATTTTCAAAACTAAATAGCTTTTAGTTTCCCTTTTTCTTCTAACAAGATAAATTAAGTTTTTCTGAATTAAAGGTAACGAAAATGAAGTGTTTTATGGTTTAAATCCATAACATCACATTTTTTTATATATAAAATTTTATTTTAAATTTTTTCAAAAAAATGATATATTTTTTTACAACTTAAAACATATATATATATATATATATATATATATATATATATATATATATATATTATAACATATATAAATAACATTTTTTTATGTTATAAGTAAAACAACATAAATAAGAAGATTATATATCAAATGAAATATTATTTTATCTCATGTTTTTCGTTAACTTAAATATTAAAATAAACTTTTTAATATAAAAATTAAAATAAATTCAATAATCGTACATGAGTGAAAACATGTGTATTTTCCTTGGGACCTAATTGTTATTTTTCTTCTTCTTTAATTGATACCATCAATTTTTGAGATACATATTTATTCATTAGTAATATAAGGAGAGTGATTCAAACAATATGGGACACCTTTACCATCGAGCTTTCAGGCGATGAGCCCATTTTTTCGATGATTAATGTTGTTGACAAAATTTAAAAAATATGTATATTTTGTTTTTAAAAAGAGGGGAAAAAATGAGAAAAATTAATTAAAAAGAAGTGAGAAAAATTTATATAAATAAAAAAAATACGTAAAAGAGAAGAGAAGAAGAAACAAAGAAAATATTAAGAGATGAGAAGAAAGAGGGACACATGAAAAAAAATTAAAATGATTATATTACTTTTTTTTATTTTTTAATATACATAATTTATTTTTGACAAAATATATAAATTTTTTTTTTTAAAAAAAATTGATACTTTTGAGGAAGCTTTAAAAACTTCGATAAGAAGGAATACCAACATGTTAGGTTGGGTAGATTAAGATAACAGACATTACATATATAGTTTCGAGAAATTATCAATAAGATCTCTGATGTTATTTCTTTCTTTAAGGATGCTCTTAACTTTTACAAAAAAATATTACAGATATCATCAAGGTTAGACTTTAATACGTTACAAATCTATTAAAAGTATATTTGCAAGAACCCATTATCAGATGCAAGAAATGGATTTCGACATCCACGGCTGCTTTTTGAGAATTTTCAAAATCCATGGCTGCCTTGAAAATCATTGTCACTGCCTCATTGGCTTCGCAACATTGAAGGAAGCCAAATGAATTTGATGGTTTAGCTTAAATGTGGATAACTGAAGGAGAACAAGGACTGATGGACTAGTGGACCAAGTTACATGACTAAATAAAATTAAAGAGAGATCTTTCTTCCTTTAGCAGCTGATAAAGAACAGGAAGGCCAATCCCTGAACATACTGCAACCTTCAGTCCTTCTGAAGCTGAAAAGGAACTACTTCCTTCAATCCCTGCTGCCTGGCACTGCTCCTGCTTCCAGAACTAAGCTAAATAGAAGGGAAACCCCGGTCTTTTAGGATGCCCGATCTGTTAGAACAGCGGTACGTGAGCTGAGAATACCATTGATGGCAACTTTTGTTGAGTTTGGTGTCTGGACAGAGGGTGTTTACGGTATGATAGAGCTGTAACGAGCAAGCACCGGTGAATAGCTATCCTTTTTAACTACAGGACAAGGAATTCGGTGGACAACTTTTTAGAGCCCTTAAGCAAATTACTCTTGTACTTTTTTATTTAAATGTCTCGTATGAAGATATCTATGATATTTTCGAAAAGTTAAAACTATCCTTAGAAAAAAGTAAAAATCTCATGATATCGTTAATAATTTTCCCTCCAATTACAGGTGTGCATATCTTAACTTAGTAATACGATATCCATGATATCGTTAATGATTTGGTTTTGCACTAAAATTTAAACCAAATAAAGAAATTAGTAATTTAATTCAGAAACTGATTAGATTTAATAAAAATATCAATACCAACCGAACATTTGGATTTGTTTTAATTGGGTAGGGTATATTATTTTTTTTATTTTCTTTTAATCTTTTAATCTTTTAATCTTTTAATTTTATTTTTATTTTTAATAATAAAATAATTATTTTATTAAATTTTATATTTTAAATACTGATTTTAAGGCACAAAAAATTTTAAAAATTACAAAAAATAACAATCTTAAAATTTATAATAATAATAACATATGAATAATATTGAATATGGTTAAATAAGACGATATTTAATATTAAATAAATTTAAATTTATTTAACTTAATATATAGTAAATCGTATTGAATAATTAATATATAATTGTATTAGATTGAATTATATTAAATTTTATTATAATTATTTTCTATGGTGTTTGATAATAACTTGTATAATATAATCCGATAAAATTGATAATAAATATTTTGTTAAAATAATATTTAATTTATTTTACGTAATTTTGTTACTTTTTAAAATAATATCATCATAAAATTATTTAAGTTAATATGTAATTTATTTTTATATTTTTATGTATTTTAAAAATTATAATAAAAATTGTTTTTAATTTGAGATGAAAGAAAAAGTTAAGTCACATAATTTTTAAAATTAAAATTTTAAATAGGTTAAGTAAATTGTTTAAAATGGTTTAGAACCACATTTACTGCTAGTACTAAATTTCTACGTAATTATATAATTTTTATGTTTTAAAATATGATCTAACTTTAGTGTTAAATAATCTTTAATATCCTGTTACAAACAAATATGCCCTAAACTTTCAGTATTTAATTAACATAATGAATATTTACATCTAATATAAAAAAAATGATAAAAATAACATGTTCATTAATTAAAAAATACAATTTAAGATTCTTTGATGGCAGCCTCTTTAATTGCAAGGTTGTTATTTGTGTTGTTATAAAATGTGTGTTAGTTGAAGAGATTAGGAAATTGATTGGATATAGTGACTATTGTGTGATTTTTAGGAAGAGGCAGGCAGATTTGGTAACACATATTAATGTTTCTTTTGCTTTGAAATGAATGGAAAGACATACTTCTAAAAATAATACTCCATTTGATGTTTGGAATAAAATAACGTTGGATTTGGAAGGTTGTAATAATGAATGAAGTTGGTTTTATAAAAAAAAAAGACATTTAAAATATATATATATATATTGAAAAAATTAAAATAAACTTATATCTAATCTTTATATGCATCACTATCAAACTTTAGCCACCACCATTAACGACCTTGTCGAAGGTCTGGTGATCAATGTTGATGAATCTATAATAACCGTACATTTTTATAATATGTACAAAATTATGTACTTTTTGCATACAACTTACATAGTAATCTTAGCATATGAAAATATATTTATAGTAATATTTTTAATTTAAAACTCATATATCTTAAAATTTATTTATGTAAAACTTACATGATACGTTTTATTTACATTTTACCTAATAGCCTTAAAATATAAAATTGTCTTTGTAGAGTAATATATAATTTGAAGTTTATTTGTTTTAAAATTTATTTCTAGTTTAATGTTATAATCAAAAGATTTTTCACGTAACTCAATATAAATTTAACGTATATAGTATAAAATTATATAAAATTAATGTAAAGTTTATGTTGAAAAAAAAGAAATAATTCTACACAAAAGAGCTCTTATTATTTTCTTCATGTTTTCATTACAATTGTATAGCTATTTATAAGGAAATTTTACTACTTCAATTACTCTTTGAATTAAGCATCCCTTGATTTACTCCTTGAATTAAGGATTCCTTGTTTTACTCCTTGAATTAAGGATTCTTTGTTTTACTCCTTGAATTAAGGATTCCTTGTTTTACTCCTTGAATTAAGGTCATTGTTTTGCTCCTTGAATTAAGGTCCTTGTTTTGCTCCTTGAATTAATGTCCTTGTTTTATTCTTTGATTTAAGAACTAATATCCAATACTCTCCCTCAAGCTGGATCCAAAAGGTTTATGGATCCAAGCTTGGACAAAAGTCGTTGAAAATGATGAGAAGCCAAGGGCTTGGTGAAGATGTCAGCCAGTTGGTCGAAGCTTCTTGTATAATGTGTCTGAATCACTTGTGATTGAACTTTTTCGCGAATGTAATGAAAATCAACTTCAATGTGTTTTGTCCTCTCGTGAAACACTGGGTTTGATGCTATATGCATGGCTTCCTGATTGTCACAAAATAAGGACATAGGAAGAGTTGTAGGAACACATAAATCACATAGAAGACCTTTAAGCCATATCAACTCACATGCAGTTGAAGCCATTACACGATACTCAGCTTCGGCACTTGATCTGACGATGACAGTTTGCTTCTTACTCTTCCATATGACTAAGTTTCCATCGACAAATGTACAGTAGCCAGTGGTGGACTTATGATCGATTGCATTCCTTGCCCAATCAGCATCACAATATCCCATGATTTGTGTGTTGTCATTCTTCTTCATGATGATACCACAACCCACTGATCCTTTTAAGTAGCGTAAGATCCTTTTAACAAGGGTCAAATGTTCAAGTGTCGGGGAGTACATGAATTGGCTCACAATACTTACAGAATATGTGATGTCAGGTCTGGTGATTATTAGGTAGATCAACTTACCAACCAATCATTGGTAATAACTTATATCCGTGAGTGGCGTGCCCTTCAAGCTAGGTTTGAGCTTGTTGTCAAGAGGGGTAATGACTGGTTTAGCATCACTCATTTTAGCTTCCTTGAGAAAATCTAGGACATATTTCCTTTGGTTAAGAAAGAGTCCCTTGTGCGAGGTTGCCATTTCTATACCAAGAAAGTACTTCAATATCCCAAGGTCTTTAATTGTAAACCTTTGTCTGAGGGACTGTTTGAGGTTGAAAATCTCGTCAGCATTATCACCTGTAATTATCATATCATCTACATAAATCAGCACAACCAATTTTCCCATAGCTCATGTGCGAACAAATAGTGAAGAATCGGCATTGCTGCTTTTGAAACCAACACTAGTGAGAACTGAGCTTAGCTTGGCATACCAAGCTCGTGGGGACTGTTTCAAACCATAAATGGATTTGTGCAATTTGCACACTAAATCCAGTTCATTGCTTTGAGGATGCCCGGGTGGCAATTTCATATAGACTTCTTCTTTGAGATCACCATGAAAGAATACATTCTTCACATCCATTTGGTACATGGACCACCCCTTGTTTACAGCCACAGACAGTAGCACTCTTATTGTGTTCATTTTTGCAACAGGTGTAAATGTTTCTTTGTAATCCACCTCGAATGTTTGAGTGAATCCCCGAGCCACCAATCTTGCTTTATACCTCTCAATTGATACATCTAACTTGAATTTGAGCTTATAAATCCATTTGCAACCCACGACTTTCTTGCCTTTTGGAAGTTTGGTGATGCTCTATGTGTTGTGTTGATCTAGGGCTTTAATTTCTTCTTGTATGGCTTCCTTCCACACCTCTTGGCTATTGGTCTCATGAAAGTTTTGAGGCTCATTGTAACTCGATATAGTGCCGAGGAATGCGGCATGGGTTGGTGTCACTCTCTTATATGACACATAATTTGAGATGGGATGTGTGGGTTTGTTGGTGACAAAGTCTTGAAGTCTTGTGGGAGGTTACCTAACACGCATTGGATTACGTCGTGGAGCAGAAGGAGTTATCTCACACTCGTTCACATCTTGTACCATATTGTGAGGATCATCTTGATTATCACCATCTTCATGCAGTGTACCATTAAGAAGAGACCCTTCGTTGTTACTTTCAGTGAGAGATGTATCAATGTTGACATGGCTGGGATCTTGTTGTTGTTGAGCCTCAAGTTCGATTCTTGGTAATGGAAACACATCCAAGATGCCATCCCCTTGACTTGTGATTTCATGTGACTTACTGAAAAAGGGTTAGTTTCATAAAATCAAACATCTTTAGACATAATTAATCTCCTAAGTTGGGGATCATAACACTTATATCTCTTTTGTGTAGATGAATAACCAAGAAAAATACATTTAATAGCTCTAGGATCCAATTTATCTCGATGATGAGATTGAATATGTACAAAACAGATACTGACCAAAGACTCTACAGGTGTGAGAGGTTAATTTTCCTTCCTTTCATGACCTCAGGGAGACTTGAAATCCAAGACTCGGTTGGGTAATCTATTGATGATGTAAGCAGCTGTAATAACCCCTTGGGACCAGAATCTCTTTGGTACATTCATTTGTAGCATTAATGCTCTAGTTTTTTCAAGTAAGTCCCGATTTTTGCGTTCAGCTACACCATTTTGTTGAGGTGTGCCAACACAACTTGTTTTATGCATAATGCCATGAATGCTCAAATATTGTTTCATGATATGGGACATGTATTCGGTGCCATTTTCAGACCTTAAGGTTTGAATTTTAGAAGAGAAATGATTTTTAACAAGGTTATGAAAGTCCTTAAATACTTTCATAACTTCATTCTTAGACTTTAAAAGATATAACCATGTGACTCGAGAAAAATCATCAACAAAAATCACAAAATACTTATAACCATCAAAAGATTCATTAGTTGGTCCCCATACATCTGAATGAACTAGTTCAAAACACTTACTAGCCCTAGACAAGGAAGAAGTAAAAGGTAATCTAGTGGCCTTAGACAAGTGGAAAGTTTCACATGCAATTTCATCATTTCCTAAGTTTGGAAATAAAGTTGACAAAATTGGTGGAGAAGGGTGAGCTAAACGTTGATGCCATAATTGATTATCTTGGATAGGGTTAAACTTGGCTTGGAAACCTATGGGATTGCTCTTGGATATGTAATAGAGACCATCTAAATAAAACCCTTCCCCAATCGTCTTTTTTGGTGGCATAATCCTGAAAAATGACATTATAAGGAGAAAAAATGGCTAAGCAATTCAAGGTATTTGTGATTTTTCCTACAGACAGAAGTTGGAAGGGAAAGAAGGTACATATAAAACTGCCGACTCGATTTCATCTGACATTAATTTTATTTTTTCCTTTCTTAAAACCTTTACATTCTCACCATTTGCAATTAAAACTTTAGAAGTATTTGCTAATTTTTCAAACTTATGAGACTTTGACACATGGTTTGTCATATGATCTGTGGCACCTGAATCTACAACCCAAAAATCATGCAACATATTTATTTTAAGAGCAGTTTGAAGGCTTTTATGATACCTTGCATGTCCTATTGTGGTATGGGTTTTGTATTTGCCAAGAAACCTGTAAACTTGCCTAGCAATGCTATCGAGTTTCCTTCTTCTATGCTATCCACACAATCAATTCTAGCTCCTCCTGTCTTGCTTTGAAGATACAACATAAACTCATTCATAAGTTCAACTGGATTCGCTGTGAAGTTTTTGAATGGATCAGACCCATTAGAGGTAGAGGCAGAAGCATGATTTGCATAGTATGTAGTACGATTCACTTTCTGTAAACCCTTATCCTTTATAAAATCAGGTTTTAATTCTGGATGTAGAATCCAACATGTTTCCTTAATATGGCCCGTATAGTTGCAGTGTTGACACTTCAAGTTTGGATGCTTCCCTTTGTACTTCTCTCGTTGGTTAGATAGGCTCTTGCCTCAGGTGCACTAGCCATTGTATCCTTGTTCATGGCTTTCCTCCTTACTTCTTCACGTTGAATTGTCGCACATACATTGGTGAAGGAAGGAAGTTCAGTATTCATGAGTATGTGGCATCGTATATCTTCATATGTTGAATCGAGACTGGACAGAAGTTGAAATATCTTATCTTCTTCCGCTCTTTTTCGTAGCAGAGCTACATCGGTTGTATGAGGATGATATATTTCTAATTCATTCCACATGCTTTTCATGCTTCCTAAGAGTTGTACAAAAGGCTTACCATTTTGTTGCAGATTTGATATGTCCTTCTTTAATTGAAAAACTCGTGCGAGATTGTTTTAATCGCCATATATTTCCTTGACCGTCTCCCATAGTTGGTATGCAGATTCAGAGTAACTGAATATTTCAACTAATTTACGTTCCATGGAATTTAGGAGCCATGACATAACCAGCCGATCCTTACTAAACCAGGATTCATAGGTTGGTGAGGAAACATCAGGTACTTCGATGCTTCCATTTATGAACCCCAATTTTGACCTTCCACCTAGAGCCAGAGACACTGTTCTTGACCAAGGCAAGTAATTAAACTCATTCAACAAAATTGAGCTTAATCTTTGATTTGGGTTGACATCCACCTCATACATATTCATGAAGGAAAGCACCGATGAACTTTCAGCTTCTGTTCCTAGCGGTTTGTCTTCCGTCATTTCAAAGATTGAAGATGCTAAGATAATAATAAAGCAGAAGCAAATTAATTTTCCTACTCTCATACCATATTGAAAAAACAAGAAATAACTCTACACAAAAGAGCTTTTATTATTTTCTTCATGTTTTCATTACAATTGTATAGCTATTTATAAGGAAATTTTACTACTTCAATTACTCTTTGAATTAAGCATCCCTTTATTTACCTCTTGAATTAAGGATTCCTTGTTTTACTCCTTGAATTAAGGATTCCTTGTTTTACTCCTTGAATTAAGGATTCTTTGTTTTACTCCTTGAATTAATGATTCCTTGTTATACTTCTTGAATTAAGGATTCTTTGTTTTACTACTTCAATTAAGGATTCATTGTTTTACTACTTGAATTAAGGTCCTTGTTTTGCTCCTTAATTTAAGAACTAATATCCAATAGTTTGCTAATAATATTTATGTAAAATTCAAAGAATTATGTACAATTATATGCATTATACAAAAGAACTTAGAATATCAATATGTTCATAACAAGTAATATTTTTAATTTAAAAATTTAATATTAAATTTATTTGGTAAATTATATAAAAAATATATAATAATTTGTAAATATTACATAAAATTTATACATATTTATCCAATATAAATAGTACATAACGTGTATAAAATTATATAAAATATGCAGAAACTAAAAATATATAAGATTTGTATATATTTATCTAAAATAAAAAGTGTAAAATTTTAACAAAATTTTATATAGCTTATATGTTAGAAAACCCATTATTGTGGTATAAAATATTACTTAATATTTTATGGTTTTTAATATATATTTTCAACAATTATTATTGATGATATTATTACATAATTTTATATGTATTATAAAAATATATAATTCTTTTATAAGTAATATAAAAATTAAGAAATATTAATAAGTTTTACAAATATATTTTTTTAATATTAAATACCAATATCCACTGTATTAATCCCAAACTTCTACTGCATTTGCTGCTGGGCTTTAACTGAACTATATTCGGTGCATAAAAAAGATACCAAACGAATTTAGAAGAAAAACTTCCTTTTCTTTCGTTTTAATTGAACTGGAAGGAAGTCCGGTGGCCCTGAATGATTGAATTAGATTAAATCTTTCCGGACTTGACACGATGTTTTGCCCAAATAATAGACGTCAGTACATTTTGTTCTCTCACTTCAAAAGCAGAAAGTAAGAAACTTTTTTTTATTTAAAGATTAGTCAGAATCTCATGTAACTGTCGGAAATGATATAAATAACAATAAAAATTAAAAATTAAATTATCATAGATTATTTTCGTTTATTGACGTAGTTATATTTAACAATAAAATAAATCTTTAAACCCTTAAGTTATCTTAGTGTAGGAGATTTAAATCTAGTAAGTGTTTTAGTAATTATACTAAAAAATATTTAACTAAATGTAAAAATTAAAAAAAATAAATAAATCAAAAATCAAAAACTAAAATTATAACAAAATAAAAACTATATAAAATAAAATAAATAACTTAAAAATAAAATAAACAAAGCATAAAAACATCTAATTCCTTTTAATTTTCTTCAAAAATCTAAAGCATAAGTTATTTTCAACTTTTTAAACAATCATACTTTATAATAATAATTAGTTGAAAATTATTTTCACATTTCATTTCAAAAATGTTTAAATTTAAATTTTCTCAATTTTAATATTAAAAATTTGAATTCGCTTTGATTCTATACTTACAAATCAATACTCTCTAAACATTGAATCCTATGGATTGAAACATTCATACTAATACATATGCGAATAAAGTTTATGTTTAAAAATAAATTAATAAGTTTGCATACTTATGAATGAAGAAAGTCTAAAAAATAGTGCATGACTTCAATCTCATGAAAGGAATTGAATGTTTAAGATTTTATAAATAAATCAAAAAATTATTTTAATGCTTCAATCAAAATCATTAAATAATTTTTTTAAGATATATGCCTTATAGAATAAAGAAAATGTAATGACTGTATAGGGATTTAATTCTTATAACTTTCTTTTGTAATTAACATTTTCTCACAACTTTGTAGGTTGTGTGAGTTATAGTATTTAGATTATACTATTTATTTTTTTCTTCTCTTTTTTGAATATATGTATATATTTAGAGAGATGATCCATGTATAATTTGTACATTTTTTTGGTAAGATAAGATCAACGACTAAATTTTGTGACTTTTCTATTTGATTTTAATTTAATTAACCCTATATATGTCTATTTTCAGTAGAAGTTATGCATGAATAAGATAAAAGAGCATATAGTATAAATTTATATTTAAGTCATTCAATTTAAATAGTAAAAACAAGATATGACACTTTATTATATATGAAAATCTTAACATTGAATGCTAATACATATAAATATTATCTAAAAATTTGAAGAAATAAAATAAGTGTTTTAAGTAGAAATAAAATATTTGAACCTTAATTTGATACTTTTTATACATATTATATTATACAATATTTACCATAGTTAAGTTAATATCTAAGATAAATAACATAATCAATATTAATAAATAGTGTACTCACGAAAGAATGGTGTCCTAAACCTCCTTAAAAATCATTCTCATAGAGAGAATTATGTTCGTAGGAAAGATTAGTGTCACAAAGACTTCGAAGAACTAATCTTTTAGACAACTTTTTTAGATCTTTAATATTTATGCTATTATAAAATTAATTTTTAAAAAAAATTAATTTTTTTAGAAAATAAAATAATTAAATAAATTAAAGTTTTTTTTAAAGAATTTTTTTAAAAAAAATTTATTTAAATTTTAAATTCTTATTTCACTGTTCACGAAACATTAAGAGTAGATATTTTAAAGAAATTTTAATTTTTAAATATACCGTTCACGAAAAAGTATTGGGAACACTAGCTTTTGATTTTTGAATTTTTTTAAAATTTTACGATTTTTTATATATATTTTAAAAATTTTAAATAAATAAAATCACAATTATTTACAACATAAAAAGTTTTCAATTTTTTTATAAATAATTTAAAAACAATATTCTCTCTCCAACAACTATGCCAAAAACTTATAAGACATGACCGATAT
The DNA here is from genome assembly GCA_033030585.1 of Hippophae rhamnoides. Classification (NCBI taxonomy): domain Eukaryota; kingdom Viridiplantae; phylum Streptophyta; class Magnoliopsida; order Rosales; family Elaeagnaceae; genus Hippophae; species Hippophae rhamnoides. The sequence continues at coordinate 53,555,880 of CM065432.1, forward strand.
CGGGTTAACAATATCGATCTTGTATATACTTTGATTTTATATTTGTAAAACTTCTATAAGTGCACAAATCATTTTATAGAAAATGACAAGTATAGTTATAAAGTCGATCTAAGGAAGAAATATATGTGATTTTTAATTTATTATTCAAATTCTTAAAAATGAAATTAAATACTAAACATCTTGCTACGATATTTTGATTTGTGTTTCCTAATAACATAGATATGGATTCAAGAAACAATAATGTAATTTTTTATCATTTATAACAATAGAGTATTTATGGATATAATAATTAAGCTAATTATACTTGTTTATATTATTTAAGTTTTTAAATATATAAATTAATATTTATTAATTTTTTTGTATGAAAGTGTCCTTAATCAAGACACAAATTCTTTTGTTTAATATTAATTAACTAATATCCTTAGATAAGGTATATTAATTAATTAAATATTAAATTTTAGTTTTATTTTTAAAAAAATTACAAACCATCTAATTATAGCTTTATGTGTAATAAGTTAATTAGACTTTGTTCAAGGTGTCCATTAGTGAAAATATATTTTCAATACATTAGTTCTTATAATTTTTTTTGAAATAGAGTTTCACTCTAACTACCGTATAATTGTACCAACAAATAAAATGACACTACTCCAAACAAACCAGATAATTAAACCTTAAAATCAAATTTTTATATTTAAGTTTGTTATGAAAAATAATATATTTCTCTCTAACATATTTAATATAAAATCTTGAATAAAAACAAAATTTATTTATTTTTTAGAAATGTTTTACCTATTTAATATTTCGTAAACATAACAACGTTATTATTATAACTATAAAGAATTCATTTTAAAATTAGACCTCAAAAAAATCCTTAGAGAACTTTGCTAGTGGTTTCGTTTTTGGAAAACCTTCAAACGGATTTCATTTCCGTTTATTGAATCAAAAACTAAAAATATACAAAAAGATAACTAATTTTTCTCAAAATGAGAAGAACTTTAAAACAAAAAAAAAACTAAGAAAGCTTTCTTGAGAGTGAAAAGAGAATATATTTTTAAGAATGATTTTTACAGCGAGGGTTCTTTTTATAGATAATGAAAAAGCCAAAAAATAGGAAAATATCTCAAAAATTGATTTTGGACGCGTTTGGACAAGCTGGAAAGCATGTGGAGGGGCAAGATTTGCAATAGACGGGCGTAAGCGCTCGTAGGGGGCGTAGAATAGGGTTGAGCGTGTGTTGGTTGCACACAAGACTCTTATCATTTTTAACATATTTTTCCATTTTTTTGACTTTTTTTTAAACATATTTGAGATGTATTGATTCCAATATTTTTATTCGAGGCTTTAAATTATTTTTTGAAAGAAAATACTCTAAAAATAATAAAAATACCCATGATTTTGAAAATATAAATTTATATAAAAATATGATAAAATCATACAAATATAAATATATTTAATTAATTAAAATATATTAAATTATGGTAATTTTAGTGTTTTTAAGCACTCATCAGAGACTAGGGTTTCACTATGGGTGGTAAACTTTACGCTAAGCCCTTGATGGATATGGGTCTAGCCTTTAGCAATCTAGGCATTGGAAGATGCCTTAAGAATAGTTTTTGAGACCATAACTAGCTGAGAAAGCTACGGTCCTCGCAGACACTTCAAGATAACCTAGAGTGTATTTTTCATGATGTCTAAGCCGGCTTGACTTCGAGCTCGCCTTTCTTTTTTTGCCTATTTGGCTTATTGTAGCCGAGCAGATCCAAGTGTAATATTTATATTTCTAGCAAGTTACGAAAGAATTGGAATGATGGTCTGTTAGTTTGTATGTTAGACCTCCTAACTAGTTGTCGAAGTTTGAAAGGTGGAGTTAATTGTCTAGTCTATGAATTTTTGTAAGTCCAAAAAAGATGAAAATATAATAGCAAAAGATCTTGGTGATCTCTTTCTAGATAACATTGTTACTAAGGTCTACAATGTCTCTTTTTATATATTTCTTTTATTCATTAGTAGATCAAAGACTTTGATAAATATTTTGAGAGTATTACAATTTTATAATTTTTCTGTCAAATAGAACACACTTTTTTCCAACAAATGGCACTAGATTTTGATATTAGTTTTTGTTAACATTAGATATGATTGTTATTCGTAAAATATACAATATGAATAAATTGTTAGGACTTTGAACCAATCTTTGAGGGGTAGTTTTCGACTCTATGATCCTTAAGCCATTAACTTTAAAATAAAGGATTGACAAATTATTTCAATCTTATTTTAGGAATTATATAAAAATAAAGTGTTTAATTATGATTATCTGTTACGAGATATATGATATTATGTTATACATATATGATTATATATAAAGAATTAATAAACATGATAGATCATTTCTATCTAATTAATATTAAATTATTGTTGTATTATAGAAAGTTATATTTTGTAGAGATCTATTATATATAGTCATTTATATTTTATCATTGGTTAGATTATTACTTCAAATATATAAGAATAATTTTTAGATTTTTATATCTTTAAAATAACTAAAGAGTAATTATTAAATTCTTATACCTTAATATAATTATATTTAATTAATAATTATATAATAATTAAGGCTACTCTCTGAATTTTATGTGAGATAATTTTAATATATTTTAAAGAGGCCAACTGCATTGAAGTTAGCCGTACGAAATCATATGGACTTTGACAACGCCGGGTAAAGTTTATATTTCTATCTATAAACTCATTTTAGCCAATCAGTTTTTGGGTACTATTTTGGACAGACTGATTCACTGGTTTGTGAATTGGGCTGGTTCACACGTTCTTCCTACGTTTAATTGGGCCGGTCTTTAGGTTTACTTACTCTAATAAAATAATATATAAATTTATACTTATTTTTATATTCCTATCATTCATATTATAACATATAACACATATTAATATTATCTAAAAATTAAATTATTTTTTAAAATTTTTAAAATAATTTTGACACATTTCATTATATAAAGATTATATAAAGATACGTATGTAAAATTAAGTATAAATTTAAGTAATATTAATATTTATAAATTGATCTAATATTACTAGCATGCTTGGTCTAATCTTAATCTTGAAGGACTATGCAATAATTGTCAGACAACCTTTGCAAATTTATAACGACGGATCCGAACTGAGATAGGTACTTTATTTTTGGCGCACAATAAACAAACAAACAAAACCATTGTAATTAAAAGCTGCTTCCCTTTGTTTTCCCACCCATATTTAAAAAAAATAAAATAAAAAAACGTCTCAAACGAACTGTTTGCCAATTTATTTATTAAATTTTCCTTCTTTTACGTTGGGAAATAATAAATTGTACTTTTTTTTCTCCCTCCCATTAAATAAATTAGCGTAGTAAGATAAATAAAGCATGTGGTGACTAAATAAGAACAGGTGCTACATATCAACAATCTTTCTTCTAGAGAAAACATTCCGCTAAGTTTTCAAAAACCAATATGCATTTGTTTTGCGCATTTTTGTCTGCATGTTTGTGCTTATTCTTTCTCCTTTATATTTAAAACTGATATATCATTTATGACTTTATGTAACCTTAATAATCTTGACTTCAAGAATATAAGTTTAAGAGTAAATGGAAGCATATAATATTATAATTTTCTCCAAAACTAATAATGGTTTACTAGACACTAACTTAATATAAATGTTATCTATGCTCAATGACACCCTAAGATTGTTGCTTCTATTCTCACTTTAAGCATATTTTATCAATTGTGCTCTACTTTGATATAAAAATTAGGGTATCATTATTTTCGATTTTATATAATCCTAACTCAATTTAAATTTAATTTGTATTAGTGAGTCATAAATCAAAACAAATACAAAAAAGGTAATCCTAACTAGTTTCGAATTATTAATCGCATTTTTTTAGTTAATTAAATATTTTTTATAAATAAAAAAATATATTTAATGATTAAAAATTATTAGCTCAAACAACATTACATAAAACACTAAAAATAAGAGAAATAATATTACAACAACTAGTCTTTGAAACTAATGATAAATTAATACTGAAAGAATAACTCACGCATACAACAAAATTCACAAAGAATATAATTTCTCACACCCCTGTTATGCCACAATAATTACTTAATTACAAAACATTAACACTAATAAATATAATTTAATTAAAGCTAATTTTTAAAGTAAGAATTCAATTTCTAAATAAATTCAACACATGTAAATGACATCAAACTTTTTTATACAAAATTTAAAGATTGTTATATCTTCATGGAAACTTATAGTTTGAATAAAGTGCTCTAAATCTCAATATAATTCCCCATAATCATTAAATAAATAAATATATGAGTAAGATTAAATAAAAAATTTCTTCCAAAATTGACAACGTATATATAAAATTTTATTAGTGTATTCAATTAGATCATATAGCAATGATGCAAAGAAAAATCATCTTTTTAAAGTGCCATGAAAAACATTTTAGCCTATTTCAATAGATGTAGAACTACTGTTAGAGAAGAGTAAAACAATGTTGGATATGTGACTGTTGCTAGTTGCTAGAAATGCAGAGAGTTGAGGAAGTGAGATTGAGTCGGTTGAGAATTAAGAAGAAATGTATTTTCTAATTTTAAATTTTAAACTTAACATATTAGTTGTAATGTTTACATGTTATAGCTTTTAAAAAAAATTGGGTTAACGAGCTTGCTAAAGATTTTGTGAATTTTTTAGATTCACGATGGTTTTATTATTGTTAAAGATTTTTATCTTTTAATCGCGTTTAATAATTTATTATTATAATTATTAAAATAATAAAATTCGTAGTTAATTAAATATTTTTATAAAATTAAGAGATTAAATAATATAAATTATATTATAAAAAATTAAATAACATAAATGATAAAATATAAAATATTTATCTCCGCATTTTTTGTCTAAAATTATTTACCACATGTTTAAAGTTTCAAAATTTGAATGTATTCTCAGGTTAAAATAAATAAATTGATACATGTCAATACACATTCAAATATCTTGTACCGGATCAAAAACATAGAATGATGACAATTGGGATTTTTCTTAGCACTAGGTTTTCTCGGTCAACAAGCATCAATTTTTAGAGTCAACTTCCATCTTTCTGTTAGGTTAGTACCCTCTTTTTTGGCTTTCCTTTCAGCTTCCACCATCTCAATTTGTTCTTCCCCTCTGTTTGTTTGTCCTTTTTGTGTCAATAAGGCCATTGCGCTGTTGTTTTGTCGTCATTTTTCTCCTTCTGCTTCAGCCTCGCTTGGCTCTGTGGTGTCTTGCCATCTGTTGGGCCTTCGTGGTTCTCTTTCATCTCGCTAGGTGCTACGGTGGTCTATGGTGTTGTGTGGGTCGTTTGCTCTGCTGTAGGGTGTCTTTCTCTTCGACGCTGGGTGATTGTCTCAGCTGGATGGGTTGTTTCGGTCCGTGTTTTTTTTTTGCATTTGTCTATCCTTTACTTTTTAATTGTTTAAAAACTTGATATTTTTGAGTTGAAAGTATTTGTTAAAATTACTATTAATAAATTTCTTATTTATATTATGAATCATTACAATCTTGTTTTAATCTTCATTGATATAGAAGAATCACTTGTTTGTTTTCTACTAAAATATTAGAGCTACAATAATTTGCTAGTTTGAATTTATATTTAGATTTGTAATTTATTTGATATTTATGTTTTACGATTGTAATTTTGTTTCATATTCAATGAAATTCTTACAACTTTTTATAAAAAAAAACATAGAATAATAGAAGTAAAACAAATCAAGAAGCAATATTAGTTCTAAATAAATTTAATATATTTTTTTTTTACATATTTTCACTAAAATTACATTCCATTTAAAAATAAATTATATGTTCCATAAATATCTTTAGGTTTTACCTGACTCAATAGCAAAGCACGAGTCTAACAATCAACGTAAATTTATATGTTGGTAGAGTATGTTGGTAGATTTCATGACCAAATATGTTAAAATAGAATTTATTTTTCATTGCAATGTAATGAATACAATAAATTGAATATTAAATTGTATTCATTTCTTGGTAATAAATAAACATATAAAATAGTGTATTTTATTAATCTTATTATTATATTTTTAAATATTTTAATCATTTTGTGTAATTTTTTTTCCTCTTAAGCTTCGGTAAAGTTAATTTGATTTCTATCTTATACATTATCCAATTTTTGATGGGTTTGTTTTATTTATATTTATATTTTTTTATTAAATATTTTGAATAAAAATATATTTATATTATTTTTTCACTTATATATGGTTTTATGGTGATTTTTCTCATCTAGCTATTTATTCACGATGATTTATGTTATGTTTATGCATGTAAATTTTATATTTTATTATTAATCTATATTTTCATCTAAAAATTTATAATGTTGAAGATCATAATGATTAAGATATATAATAATAAAATTTTATTTTATTTTATGAAAAATTACTGTCAAAACAATATATTAAAAAACTTTACAATAAAATAAAAGATAAAACTTAATATTTTTACGTGTTTAATGATTTTAGTATTAGGTTAATAATTTTGATCATTGATGTATCTGTGTGATTTATTATCTAAATTATAAATTTTGATGAATTATATTTTCTCAACAAAACCATTTTCTCATCAGTTTTGACTTTTTTTGGTTTGGACTTTATTTTTGTAGTAGAAATTTAATTCCGATTAAAATTTATCAAAAATTATTAAAATATTTATAAATATAATAATAAAATAATTAAAATAAAGTAATTAATATGCTTAAAATTAAAGTTTAGCGAGTTACGATTTTTAAAATAAATAAATTAGTTGGAAAAGTTGATGGGTTTTCATACGAAGCAGACTCCCGCTGGACACTGGTACTTTTTTATTATTATTTTTTTTTATCGTAGAATAAGTAAATTGTTTTGAAGACTAGTGTCAGGCTGGAACCATTTATATATCTTACAAAACCAGCAAAACAATTACATCAATAAATTAATAATGATAAATACACAAAAAAAAAATTATATGTAATAATTGACATATAAGTATTAAAAGATGATGTTATAAAATATCATCTATTTATTTATGTTTTTAATATCATATAAATATGCATCAATGTCAAAAATATATATATATATATATATAAAACGTTTTTAATATTTAAAAATATATTTTGTATTCAATGATATAAACAGATATAAACTACTTTCAATACAAAAATATAAACAAAATCATCTTTAAATAAGAAATAATAAATATACAAAAAATTATATTTATCCTAATTATAATGCAACACAGCTTGAAAATTTGACCTACAAAAAAAAAAAAAAAAAACCATAAAAATGGTAATTTCATGAACACAAAGAGTCAAGAATAGAGGAATCTCTTTATGTCTGAATAAATATCGATCAGCACACAGCCAGTTCCTGGAAAAAACTTTATAAAGATGCCTGTGTATTTGGGTCAGAGGTCAGTTTCAATTTTATTTTATTTTTGTATTTGATCTATCCCTGCTTTTACATTTCACTCACGCAAAGTCACCTCACAGTCTTTCTCAACTTTCTTCTTTTGCTTCCAATAAAGCCACGATTACATAATTTCATTAAATATTTTCATATAATTAGATTTTCACCATAACTTCTGCAGTTTCACTATTATCTCAAAAAAGAATACAAATTATCACAAATACGTTTTTATCTTTTTCTTACAAATACTTTTTTAAAATATTAAGGATAAAATATGCTGCATCCATGCTGAATTTCAATTAATATGAATAGCCAATCATTAATAATATTTTTTAATACTTTTATATAGTTTAATTTTATAAATTTAAATATATATTAACTAATAGAATAAAATAAAAAATCTTTAAATTTAAAAAATTATAATTAAATTAATAAAAAATATAATACAATAATTAAAAAAACTAATAAACAAAAATTATTAGTACAAAAGTTTTTATAAAATTATTTTATCCAACTCAAACTAAACTAAAAAAAGTTAGTTCGAATTAGATTTCTTTTTTTTTTAATTTATTAATTTACATTAGATTTTATTTTTTAATAACATATTATATTAATTCAATTTTAATTTTTAACTAAAAACACACCCTTAGCTACCTCTACCCTTATAAAAATGTTTAGTTTTGATAGTTATGTAAAATGTTTGAATATTATTGAATAAAATGGTATTTTTGGCCCAATCTTATACACGGTTTTGCTTCTCGTATATTATGTTTATGCTTCTATTGAATGTAAAATGTAAAACAATTTGCTCTGCTATTAACTAAATTTGTGTTTTAAATTCATGTAAAATTAAACAATAATACAATAAATTTAAATAGTAAATAATGATAAAATTAAATGATTTTTTGGGTGGATGATATGGAATAGCAATTCTAAAAATATAAATTAAATATGTTATCCTCCTTTATATTTTGATTGGATAGAACAATATGAACCATGACAATAATTGTTATAATTGATTAAAAATAATATTAGGTTTGTTAGTCAAAATAGAAGGTGCCTAATTTAGAAGAAAATTCATGGAAGGTGACTTAACATATTGTCAAAGATGGAAGTGACTAACCTTGTTTGAATAAAGAAATGTTTGGCATATAAAATGAGAACTTGAAGGCTATAAATATGGCTTCATTTATTCATTGATAATCATCCCAAAAATAGAGAAAAGCTTGTATGAGAAGTTCTTGAGTGAGAGAATTTTGTGGGAAAATTCTCTTGGGTTTGTAATTGCTCTTGTCTTTTGGGTGTGTGAGAAAATTATTGAGAGTGTGGTTATAACAATTTTCCACATAGTGAATTTTTCTCTGATTGTCTTTTGACAACGAAAGTAATTTTTCTCTAATTTGGAGTTTCTATTATAATTTTTGTGTTGTGTATTATTTATTTATCTGTTATTTGATATTCTTCAAAGTAAGATCTTGGGAGGGAGAATTTGTGATTATACCATTTTATCCAAATTTTCTAACAATAATACCCTCATTCTTCCATCAATTTTTTTTAAAAGTGATTTATTTAAGAATTACAGTATGGTGTTTTTTTCTTCTTCAAACATCATGATATAAGTAATTTAATTAGAATTATTTATTTAAGAAAATACCATAAACTAAATGTACCTTCTAATATTAACGCATCAAAGTTTAAAATATGATAAAATAATTCAAATAACTTATCATATATAAGTTTTTTTTTATAGGTAAATAAATTTAAAGTATATGTTTTATTATTTATATAATGTGCTAAAATATATTGTAGTTAGCCCAACCCCTTAGATTTAGATCATGGTTTCGTCCTTACGTGGGAAGAATGTTTGAAATGTAAATATCAATGAAGAAATCAAGATATATTTTATAAAAATATAAAAGATATTATCATGATTAATAAATTTTTTAAAAAAAATCAAGAAAATTGTAAACAATTTATTAAAAAATGATTTTTTTTATAAAACTTAAAAACAATCAATTACTTATATTTTAAACTAAGTTTTTATTTAATATATGTATTTTTAAATATTTATATTAATAAATAAGTTAATCAATTAATTAAAATATTGTAAAACAAGTAGTTAAAAGGTTTGAAATAATTAAATATATTATCTAATTGTATTAATCATTATAAATAAATAAATCTTAACAGTATAAAAATAAATTTTATTAATTATTTATTTTTAAAAGTACTTATAATTAAGGGACATAATGTGGTTTATCCTTTGATACAATCTATATGTTATAACATTAATAAAAAAACAATAAAAAATAAAAAATACATGCTAGTTTTTTACTTAGAATTCTATTGAATACCAATGTTTCATTCAAATCCTCACTAAATAAAGTAATATATAATATAATTTTGTTTTTTTAGTATTTATTTTATATGTAAAACAATCTGGCTATAAATAAGAAAAAAAAAGAATACATTCTATTATATGAAAAGAGAAAAATTGAACTGAAATGATTGATTAGAAAGAATAAAAAAATAAATAAATAAATAATATATATATATATATATATATATTTAAACAATATTTTTATAATAATTTGATTAAAAATATGAATATCAAATTCTTATATTAAAATTTGTAAAAAAGATATTATCATTATAATATCATCAATATTTTTTTCATCGAGGAAAGATCAAGGTAAACTGAGAGATTCTAAAAATTTGTTTAACATGCAGGTTATATAATAAGAGAATTGATTTTAATAAAAATTTATTTTAATATTATTATTAAATAAAATTATTATTAATAATTAATTACTTTTAAATTATTAAAGTATAAGAAATAATAAATATAAATAGATTAACGCTAATTCTATTTATGGATATTTGTCAAAATTATCCTAAAATCTGATTTAACTTTTTGTTTAAAAGAATTATTTAAACATTTTATATTATTATTATAAATATAAATATATGTACAAATTTATATGCAATCCGGTTATATATTTATATCCCACAAGTTTGATAATCCTGATCCCTTACTGTGCACTCACTCCTTCCCAATAAATTTGCCTGGTAGTTATTAATGCCCATCGTTAACTTACACGCAAATGAAACTCAATTACATGCCAGCTAGGATTGAAAACTAAGATAGTTTTTTTTATTTAATAATATAGCTTATTGTTACAATTAATAAAAAAATATATAAAAATAAAAAATAAAAATGCAGTAATAATATTGCAATTTCATATAAAACTAATCAGCTACGATAAATGACGTAAATGTAAATATTTAGTGGAATGTTGTCGTATCAATGAGATATTATTAATCTATTAGCGGTAATAATATTAATATATTCATGGTTTAAGTTTAATGATTGTTTCACTTATATGAAATGTTTGGGGAAAAGTCTTCATATACCGACGGGTGTAATCGGAAACTAATTTTTAACCAATCATTATATTTTAAATATTTATTTTCTTTTATTTTTAAAAAACAATTAATATATTAATTAAAATTACTGAATATTCTGCGTAATCCGTGCTAAAAAGTATTTGGGTGAAATAAGATGAGTCAATGTTTAGCTTATCTCTCATGTACAAGTCTACTGGTATGTTTTGGTGATCGAGACTTATTTGTTACTTTTTAATTTGATAATTTGATATGTATTTTTATCTATTAATATTTATGTAAATTAGAATTATCGATCGAAGATTTATTTGATAATTTTTATGTTTTGTCTTTTTTTTTTAAGTGATGAGTAACTTCCTTTTTAATTTTCTTTTTATAATTTATCTTAAAAAAATTACTAATATATTTTTTAAGGGGAGTAATAATTGAAGCCTTTTAATTATAATAAAATTAATAATTTAATTTTTTTCATTCTTATTAAATAACATCACAGTAACAAATTTGTTCTTCATGTTTTTAGCTATTATTAACATATCAGTTACATAGTGTTGGGAAAATCGGGTATATTTTCATTATTCTAAGTAGTTACTATTCGCTTATGATTTAAATGAATAGAACTCAAGCTAACCCGACAAAATAATGCTATTGGAAATATAATGCTAAAATAAACTAAAACAACTATTGAAACAGAAATATTAAAGCAGGAAAATAATAATACCAAAAATTTAACGAGTTTCGGTATAAATGTTACCTAGATTTGACGGCGTCAATGACCACTTTCACTATCTCCAAACGATTTAACTCCAAAATTACAACTAATTGGGCAAAATTGAAAGCTAATCAATTACCCTTACAAAAGAGAAACATTTACAAACTTTGGGATGTTTACAATCAAATGGCCGGCGCTTTTTATTTATACCAAATCCAACACCCATCTTCATTCCTAACCAACGCTGCTGATTTTTCTAATTTTTCTCACTGGGAGCAATATATAACAAATCTCCACCCAATGACTTAGTGGTTTTAAAATGATTTCTTCAATTGCTAGATCAACGACGCCACAATCTGGTCATTTGTAGGATGTTAATCGAGTTCGCATAATGTTTCAACTTGATTGTTGCTACCACCTCGTCATCATATCTGCAAGCGGATTCTCCGTCAGACTAATCTTCCGAACTAGTACTCCACATTTTTCAATAATCTCGCACGAAAATGATAACGTAACGCCAACGCTTTTGCGCGTACGGTAGACTTGGTGCTTTGCTAAATGAATAGCACTGACTATCAAAAATACCTTAATATGTTTTTGACCAACTCCCCAAGTCTTCAAGCAAACCTCGTAACCAAATAGCTTCCTTCACGGCCCCATGAATCGCCTTATATACTCGCCTCTGTAGTAGACAAAACAATCGTGGACTGCAAGGTGTATTTCAACTGATCGGGTGCTCTAGCAAGAGTAAACACATACTTAGGATTGGACTGACGCTTATCTAAATCTCCCCGTAGTCGAATCACAATATCCGAATGCACGTTGACCAATGGTATTATCGTCTTTGAAATACTAAACCAACATTTACGTATTTATAATATACCGTAGAATCCATTTCACGCGACCAATGTCCTTTACCAAGATCACGTACGTACTCCGCTACAGCCTACACATGCATCGATCGCATGCCTTTTCCTTTCTTTTTACAGCCTTTGGACAATTTTTTCTTCCAATGGCCTTCTCGTGACAAAGGCACATTCATCTTTACCAAGTCTTCCTTTTGATAGAGATCTACCTCTCCTTCCTTTATGTTGCTTCATGGACGTCCTCTTTACAGACAATGCCTCTCGTCGCTTCATTCCTACTTTCTCTTTTATCTTTCTTTCTAATTTCATAACTATACAAAGCAGACAAACCTTCCTCAAAAGACACTTTATCCTTCCCAACGAAAAGCTCGTAATAAGATGATCAAACTTATCAGGAAGGGGGGCTAACAACATCAAGGCTAAATCTTCATCTTCAAAAGTTTCATCCATATCTAACAAAGCTGTTACTAATTGATGAAAAGCAAGAATGTGTAGTCGCTATTGTAGACTGCCAAAGGTATTCAAACCGGAACAACTTCTTCTTCAAATAGAGCCGATTTTGTCCACTCTTCTTCATGAACTTGTTCTCCAACACCTTCCACAACTTATTTGCGGATGTCTCCTTCATGAACGTGTACTTTTTTTCTCTTGAGAGACACAAACAGATTGTACCACATGCCAATCGGTTGATATTTTTCCACTCTACTTCATCTACTCCATCTGGTTTCTCTTCTTCAATGGCGATGTCTAGACCTTGTTGAAATAGAGCGTCTAAAACTTCGCCTTGCCACATGCCGAAATGATCGGTTCCATCAAACTTCTCCACCTCGAACCTTGCATTCATCACCATAGTTCTGCTTGACGTGGATGATTGGCCTTTGTTTGAAAGAAAATTTTCTTTCGCCATTTCTTCAAATTACAACAACTAGCAACTATATTCCAATAGCAAACAAACGGAATACAAACAAATGCATAGGTAGAAAACCTTCGGCTCTGATACCAATTGTTGGGAAAATCGGGTATATTTTCCCTATTCTAAGTAGTTACTATTTACTTATGATTTAAATGAATAGAAATCAAGCTAACTCGACAAAATAATGCTATTGGAAATATAATGCTAAAATAAACTAAAACAGCTATTGAAACAGAAATATTGAAGCAGGAAAATAATAATACCAGAAAGTTAACGAGGTTCGGTATAAATGTTACCTAGGTCCTCGGGCGTCGTTGACCACTTCCACTATCTCCAAATGGATGAACTACAAAATTACAACTAATTGGGCAAAATTGAGCTAATCAATTACACTTACAAAAGAGAGGAAGATTTACAAACTTTGGGATGTTTACAAATGGTGAAGGAGGGCTTTATTTATAGCCCCAAATCCAACACCCATCTTCATTCCTAACCAATGTGGGACTTTTCTAATTTTCTCACTAAGGAACAATATATAACACATAGATTATTATTAATAAAAATAAAATAAAATTTAAAATTTAATCATCTATATTATTCTATTCGTAATAAAAAAATTAAATTATAAAAGATATTTACTTACTCCATACTATATAACTTAAAGATATTGGTGCTTTTGTTTAAATCTAGATCCAATTTTTAGTCTTACAATTCATTATCAAAACAAGTGTTTATTGAATTTAAAAAAAAAATTGTCTATTAAATCTCTTTTATTAATTAAGTTTAGCATCGGAAAAAAATATTTTTAATTAAAAACAATTATTGTATTAATAATTTAAAGAATAAGATTATTGACATAACTATTTTTGTTTTTACAATATTTAAAATATTATTTTATCTTTAATACATTTATTTTATACTAATTATTTAAAGATATAATTTTTGAAATGGTGCTTAAAAATAAAATAAAAAGATGTGTGGTAATATATTCATTCTAATTTAATGTTCACCTACATTTTTTTTTCTTAATTATTGGGTTTTTATAGTATGTTTATTTGATATATTAAATATAAATATATTAGATTGAATTGTATTATGTTTTATTCGATAACAATGTGCATTATATAATAATATAAAATTAATTATAAATATTTTAATAAAATAATTTTTTATTATAAAATTTATTTAAATCAATACTTAATTTATTATTATATTTTCAAATAAAAATATTATTTTAATTGGATATTAAAGAAAAAATTAAACATATAATTTTATAATTAAAATTTTAGATAAATTAAATAATAATATAATTTAGACTAATGTTTTTAAATTTATTAATAATATATATTTTAGTGATACACAGAACTTAAGCAGATCGTTGTATTGTAGAACTTGTAAGAACAGCTGATCAAAGTAATGTTTTTGGGATAAAGAAGTAATAATTCACTTTAAATTACTTGGGATCTGCAACAAGCTTCTCATGGGACGATGATCCCTATACTTCCATTATAATCAAGTTCTTCGAAAGTTTCACTTTTCTTTTGAATCAATATCGAGAGTGACAACGGGGGGAAATTATTCATTTGTAATGAAATATTATTTTGTATCAAGTATAATATTTAAAAAAATAATTTAAAAATAATAAATAATATCTCGTGATAACGTTAGATATAGTAGTAGTATTTGATAATATTGAAAACATGTACGTTACATCTTTGAAGTCAAAAATAAAAATAAAAAAATATTTTATTTTAAAAATAAATATATAACTTTAAAGTTTTATTTTTAATTTCTATTTTTATACATATATTTTATTTCGTAATATAAAAAAATATGTTTTTTAAAAATTAAAAATAAAATTATACAAATAGTTAAAAATCAGAATAAAACTTTATCATCTTGTGTCTAACCCATGGCTATTTAATCTAAAAGTTATTATTTTTGGAGTAAAACTCCTCTCACATATAATATACGCAAGTATCATTTATATATGATATAAATTTTTAATATCTAATATATTAATAAAATTTAATAATTTAAATACATTTTATTAAAATAATATAAATATAATAATTAAAATGATGTCGAAGTAAATCTTATATTTTTTATTGATTAAATGGTATTTAATATTTAAAGTATCAAAATAATTATAAATTAATTTAAATAATATATAATATGAAATAATATGTTAAATTTTTAATAATAAAAATGTATTAATTTAATATAAAAAATGATAATTATATAATTATAGATTATAAAAATGATATTTTTATTATTATTTTTTTTCAAGTTTTCAATTCGTCCATCGAGTGTCCATCATTTTCTCTATGTGGACTGAAGAATTATAATAGCAAATAGCAGCTAGCTAGGTTATCAAAGTAATATGTACTCAGTAATCTAGAGACTAGAGAGTGCTTGATGGAGCTGTATTTTTATTTTTTATTTTATTTATATATATAACTAAGTAGAAGCAGTCATATCCACTTGATGATTTCATTAAAGTCAACCATCTATGGTATATGATCAATATAAACAATCTATAATTTATTTGCTTTTAACATCAACATTTTATAATAACTAGATCTGGAGACTACTCTCTTTGTTAGATTTAGAAAGAAAAATAAATAAATCTTTTAAGATGGTTTACATTTAGGGAAAAATATATTTTAATATATAATAATAAATTATTTATGATTTAATTATATATATATATATATATTACAACATAAAAACATATGCTTTTAAGGGGATTGAAAAAATCAGTTGAATATACCTATGTTATTATTCATGTTTTATTTTTATTTGCCCTAAATCTTTTAATTTAATTACCCATGTAAATTTTGACTAATTTAGATATTTACCTTTGGAATTTTAAAAACAATTTAGTATGGACGATCAAAATGTTCAACAGAAGTTCAAATTTTGAAAAATTTATTAACAAATAGGCCAAGTTGATCAAATTAAATAATTTTGAGCTAAATTGATGAAATGTGATTATAAAATAAATCGGGTGATTTGAAATTTTTATGATTAAATTAGTAAAAGTAAAATGATTAAATTATTAATGAATATCTAAATTAGATTTTAAATATATAGATGATATTATCGTTACTAAAATAATGGAAAATTTTATTAAAATTATATACTAATAAAATTACGAAAACTTTAATAACATTTAAAAATATCAAAATAATTTTATACTTATTTTTAAATTTAATTATTTTATACACTTTATATTTGATACAACCAATAAATTAAATTTACAAAATAGATAGTTAAAGTATTTAAAATAATAATTTTTATGATTAATAAAATTAACAAAAATATTTCACATTAAATTATTTCAAAAATAAATAAAAATTAATCATCATAATATTTTATAAATATTATTTAATATTTAATGAATAATATTGATATTATTAACGAATATTCTATTAATATTTTATCAATATCAACGTATCGTTAACAATGTCTATTGACATCAAGAACTATAAACACGATTATTGTCAGTAGTTTATTGACAATGTCAAAAATATTTTTATCATTGGCTCTAACCATATCAAATAATAATTTATCTTTAATCAATATAATTATTCTAAGAAATTAAAAACTATTCCATCATAAGTGATGGATATTTTTCTTAATTTTATTAAAAATTATTTAAAAAAACATCTATGTTTCTTTCATATACCTGAATTATAACATCAGGAACTATGTATAATTTCTTACATGTAACTATATTTTTTTACATCTTACAGCTTCGGTAGTTATAACCAAAGATTTAAAATATTAATGACTTAAAAGTATGGATATTTAAATTTTATATATATGTTAATAATATTGTTGTTATGAACAAAAAAATTAAGAAAATTATAGAGTAATAAAATTATAATTTATGTAATAAATCTTCAAAAATATAAAACAATTAATTAATTATTTATTAAACTAATTTTCTTATTTAATAATATAAATATAAATGTTTATAATATTTATTTTTTAACTAATAAATCAAATAATTATATAACACAATTAAAATGTTAAAATAAATATTTAAAAATACAAAATTATGTAAATAGTCATATATAATAAGTTTTATTTACAAGATAAAAAATTTCTATAACTAAATAAAAATTGTTTTGATTTTAAAGAAATCATCTAAAATTACATAAAGATATTTAATATTAATTTTTTAAAAAATACATATATTTAATTATAAATAATATTTTATCGAAATTATTTTTTTTAAAAAAAGAAATAACATAATATTATTAATTGAGATTTAATTAAAAACAAATATTTTACTAATGTTATTATATATTAATATCAGAATGTCTAAAATATAAATAATGTATAATGAGACATCGTAACAGAATAATCGAAATGAAATGCGTGAAGGAGAGGATGCAACATTACAGAGAAAATTCTTATTCTTGGCGTGCTCCCTCTGAAACGACAGCTCAGCTACAGCATTCAACAATCTACCTTCTTTCATGTCATTTTAATTCCCTAATTTGTTTTCTTTCGATTGCATTTTTTTTTAATAAAAAAAAAATAGATTAAACGGATAAATATATAATTTAATTACATTATCACTAATATAAATGATAAATGACTAAAGAACCCTATACGGCCTACACTAACCCAAATTACAAATTACAAGCTTTATTATGTTTCGCTAAGCTAATGAACGAACAGCCATGAAAAAGTTAGTAAACTAGGTTAGTCGCAGTTAATCATCAGTAACTAAATTGCCATAATCAATAGCCAAATAAATTTACAAATGATACATGCTCGTTTTGAATATTAAGAGGTTCAGATTCAAACCCTGTACGAATGTGTGTAATGCTATTTCAAATACATACAAAAAAACAAAGCATTTTTCCAGTTAAGGGCATTTTCGATATTTCATTTAATTGATGGCCCAAATCTGATTATTTGGACTGTAATACTATTACCTATGTCATTTGTACCTCCCGGAAGATTTTATGGGGCCCAATAATATTACCACCTCTGTCATATTTTCAATCCTTTTTATATTTTTAAATAATTATATTATTTAAGCACATAATTAAAATTTTATTTTATTTTATCTAGATACTTGAATAAACTCAATGCTAATTTGTATCTTTGACAATCCTTTTAAAACTTTTATTTTTTTAAGCAGTTAATGAAAAATATGAATTTTTCATTATATTATTTAAGCACATAATTAATTTTTTTTAATAGATCCGTAGGTCTAAATTAAAGTGTTATTTTTTTAAAGCTAATCAACTAAATTATCTCAAAAAAATAAAATAAAATTAAATATTTTAATTATAATAAATAGTAAAACAGTCGAATATTTATGTATGGTTAGAAATATTTAAGATACCAGCTGTAATAAAACTTTCACTTATTGGTAGAAGAATTAATACTATTTTTTTAGACTTATTGTTCCATAAATATTACCTGCTTATAGTAAAATATTTTCAATTTAATTATTTAATTTACTCAGTTTTTAATACATAAATTTTAATTCTAATATCATATTAATTTTTTTTTTAAAATTAATTATCACAAAAAAATAATATTAAAAAAAATATATTTTTTTCCTTATTATCTTTATTTCCACGCTACTTGTGGCGTTATTTGGTAATGGGAAGGAGAGTCACACTTTTCATCCCTTTTTTTTTTCTTACTCTTCTTTCATAAATTTATAACAGGCAGACAAGCACAGCAGAACCAGAAGAGACTAAACTATTTAGATTTTTAATTTTAACACAAGAACTTGTAATAATTGTGTTTTGTTACCTATACGAAATTTATTGAGTAAAGAAAGATGCAAAAGACAACCCCTAATTTAGGCAGACTCCTTGTGAGCTTATTCACCCAATATTAAAAAGAGAATATATATTATATATTATATGAAAAAACAAGGGACTGCTTGTGAGCCGAGTAACATATGAAAGGGGGCAAAAGATGCATTGAACCCACTAACTAACATTATGCTTTTAAATTATTATAAAATGCTCATGAGTCATGTCTCCGTGGGTTTAACACTATGGATGGACATAGTTATATGATTTTTAGTAATTCCTTTTAGGTCTTTATGTTAGATTAAAAAAAAGAAAGAGTCTTTAGCTATTTATTTATATTCATTCTTGTTACATTATCCACGTTTTACAATATTTTCTCTGCTTTTTATTAAGTATTTATTTTTTTCAAAAAAATTATATTATTGAATATTTTAAAAACAATAAATAATTTTTCATATAATTAAATATCATGTATAATATATGTAAAAATAATTATCTCTTAATTAATATATACTAATAATATGTTTGTAAAGAAATACTATTCAAAGTTACAATAATATTTCAATGGGAATCTTTTAGAATTTATAACATTTTTCAGTAAAAAAAAAAGTTGAAAATTTTGAAAATAGTCTACACTCTACAATTTACATAAAGTTGAAACAAATTTGTTAATAAAGTTGAAACAAATTTGTTAATAACAGTACTGAAATAATATTACCGATAACCTGGTGTGAACTACTTGGATTGAGTTGCAGACTAGGTCGTTTTCTTTAAGACGTTTCGCGACTCTGTCTAATTTATGCAAGCAAACACAGTCTCGTCGTCTCCAGGATAAAACAGTCTAGAATCTTTTTTTTTCTCTGTCTTATAACTTCATTGCACTGATAAAAACCAAAACGTTACACCTGAAAAATTTGTTGCTCGAAAAACTAAAAAAGAACTTAGAAATTATAGAGAGAATTGTTTTTTCGTAGGGAGATGAGATTGTAGATTGTTGTGTTAAAACTCAGAGCTGAAGCCATCTTTTTTATAGTTTTAGAAACCGTGTGACAATTATGATAAAACGGTAATGTCTGGGAATTAAGAACGTTAACGAAGAGTAACGGTTATTTTCAGATTAAAGACGAATAACGGTCATATTCTTGATAAAAGAAAATAAATGTCGTTTTTATGGGAAAAAATATATATATAACAAACATTTTTGTAAGTTGAAAAGTTTTATTTAAAAAGAATATTTTTTCAAAAAAATAAAATACCACCTCACCACTTGGCACGGCGGTACGGACGGATAACGGCAGCGCGCGTGCGAGTTTGGTATCACATTTACCTAGATCTTTTCTCCTTCCACAAGAATGAGTGTTCTCGTGACCTAATTACAGTAGTCAATTCTTTATTATTTATACTTCTTTAAAATAATATAAAAAAATAATGTGATAGAAGGATTTATAATTTTTTATTAACTTCTCTTTTTCAACGATAAGTTTTTATAAACTTTCATCTTTTATCTTTTTTCGACAGATATCTTTTTCGAACAGTAGAGCTAACTATTCTTTTGGGCTTTTCAGAGAAGAATGCTGTACATAAGAATGCAACTACATCCATACAAACTGTTCCTCTACAAAAGAAGAGCTGTGAAATTATGTACAAGAAAGAAAGAAAAAAAAAAGACTATCCTATAACAAAGAGTTGTAGAGTGACACAAAAGGGTCTACGATATTAAAACTAAATTAATTAAAAAAAAACGAAGTATGGATTGAGAGACAATTGCCGGATTTTCAGACGTAGGTCAGATAGACGTGGGTCTATATTCTATAATTTTAAGAAAGTATAGTCCCAAAACATAAATAATGAAAGAGATATTACCTGCCACACAGGGGTTTTACTGCAAACAAAACTGCCTTGCCGTTACGAAAGAGTAAGCCACGTGAGGTACGTGCTCTTCTCTCTGACACATAACTTCTTTTGGTACTGTCCTCCTCTTCCTTGATAGCTATGGCCTTTCACCTTCATATCTTCACTCTCGCTGTGACTAAATCAGTATGGAGCTGAAGCTTTCTCATCAGCACCATTTCTTTCTTCTGTAGATTCAAAATCCTTTTATTTCTCTACCGTACAGTCATGGCTTTTAAGCCTACTTTTTTCATTCACGTTGTGTTTCACCTCTTCT
Source organism: Hippophae rhamnoides (assembly GCA_033030585.1). NCBI lineage: Eukaryota > Viridiplantae > Streptophyta > Magnoliopsida > Rosales > Elaeagnaceae > Hippophae > Hippophae rhamnoides. Next base: position 53,577,210 of record CM065432.1, read on the forward strand.
TTCTCTCCTACGCCATTAAAGATCAAAATGAAGAAAATCCAGAAAAAGAAACCCTTCTTTCCTTCAAGGCTTCCCTTGAAAGAACTCAACTTCTCTCGTCATGGAGTCCATTAAATTCACACTGTCACTGGATTGGCGTCTCTTGCCAACTCGGCCAAGTCACCTCACTTGCTCTTCCTGCTCACTCCCTTAAAGGTCCTCTATCTCCCTTTCTTTTCTCCCTATCCAGCCTAACCGTCCTCGACCTGTCTTCAAACCTTCTCTTTGGAAAAATCCCACCTCAGATTCTTAACCTCAAAGGCTTGAAACAGTTGCGTCTTGGTAATAATCAGTTAAGCGGAGAGATACCCATTCAACTCGGTGAGTTAACTCAATTGGAAATCCTCAAACTTGGGTTCAACTTTTTCAGCGGGAAAATTCCTCCAGAACTTGGACAATTGACTCATCTTAACACCCTCGACCTTTCTGCAAATGCTCTTACTGGAGATGTTCCTAACGAGATTGGAAACTTGAAGAAGCTGTTGTTTTTAGACCTTGGAAATAACTTTCTCTCAAGTGCTCTTCCACTTTCTCTTTTCACAAAACTTAAATCTCTAACTTCACTTGACATATCAAATAATTCATTTTCTGGTGCACTCCCTCCTGAAATTTTGAACTTAAAGAATATCAGTGCCCTTTACATTGGCAGCAACCGTTTTTCTGGCCCGTTGCCTCCTCAAATTGGTGAGCTTTCTCATCTTCAAAACTTCTTTGCTCCTTCCTGTTCCATTACAGGTCCATTACCTGAGGAGTTATCTAATTTACAATCATTGATCAATCTTGACCTTTCCTACAACCCTTTGAAGTGTTCGATTCCAAAGTTCCTTGGGAAATTGAAGAATTTGAGTATTTTGAATTTAGTTTATGCTGAACTTAATGGGTCTGTGCCTCCAGAGCTGGGAAAATGTAGGAATTTGAAGACTTTGATGCTTTCCTTCAATTCACTTTCAGGGTCGCTCCCTGAGGAGCTCTCTGAGCTTCCCATGTTAACATTTTCTGCTGAAAGGAATCAACTTTCTGGCTCATTGCCTTCTTGGTTAGGTAAATGGAATCTGGTTGATTCCATCTTGTTATCAAGCAATCAGTTTTCCGGGAAAATCCCTCCTGAAATTGGGAACTGTTCGATGCTTGGTCACCTTGGTTTGAGCAATAATTTGTTGACCGGTCCAATACCGAAAGAACTCTGTAACGCAGTCTCACTAACGGAGCTTGATCTTGACAGTAATTTTCTCTTTGGTACTATACAGAGTACGTTTGTTAAGTGTGGGAATTTAACACAATTGGTATTGACCAATAATCAAATATCAGGTTCAATACCTGAATACCTTTCGGAGCTTCCATTGATGGTGCTAGACCTTGATTCTAACAATTTCACTGGTACTATTCCAGCTAGTATTTGGAGCTCAATGAACTTAATGGAATTCTCTGCTTCCAATAATCAATTGGAGGGCTCTCTACAGAAGGAGATTGGTAATGCAGCTGCCTTGGAAAGGCTTGTTCTTAGCTGCAATAAGTTGAAAGGCATTATACCTCCAGAGATTGGAAATTTGACAAACCTTTCTGTTCTTAACTTGAACTCAAATTTTCTTTTAGGAAGTATTCCATCTGCTCTAGGTTCGTGCACTTCACTTTCCACACTGGACATGGGAAACAACTATCTTGTTGGTTCCATCCCAGATAATCTTGCTGACCTGCCTCAATTGCAATGCCTTGTTCTTTCTCATAATAATCTATCGGGGACTATTCCTTCAAAGCCATCTTTGTATTTTCGTCAGGTAACTATCCCTGACCTTAGCTTTGTGCAACATCATGGTGTATATGATCTGTCTCACAATAGGTTGTCTGGCCCAATACCTTATGAACTGGGGAAGTGTGTAGTTATTGTAGATCTTTTGCTGAATAACAATATGCTCTCTGGTGATATTCCAAGTTCTCTTGTTCGTTTGACAAACCTTACAACCTTGGATTTGTCTGGAAATTTCCTTTCCGGATCCATTCCTTCAGAGCTTGGTGACACTCCTAAACTTCAAGGCTTGTATCTGGGAAATAACCAACTAACGGGAAGCATTCCGGAATCCCTGGGTCGTTTGAGTAGTTTGGTAAAGATGAATTTGACTTGTAATAAGTTATCGGGATCAGTTCCAATGAGTTTTAGTCAAATGAAAGATCTTAGTCATCTGGATTTAAGCTCTAATGAGCTGAGTGGTAAGCTTCCTTCTTCTCTTTCCAGCATGCTGAACCTTGTGGGGCTATATGTTCAAGAAAACAGGTTTTCTGGTGAGATTGATCAGATTTTCTCTAATTCCATTATAACTTGGAAGATTGAAACTTTAAACTTGAGCAATAATTTCTTTAATGGGGAATTGCCGCGATCAATGGCCAATCTGTCGTTCTTGACTTTCTTGGATCTCCATTCAAATATGTTTGTGGGGAACATACCTGCAGACCTAGGGAATCTTATGCAACTCGAGTATTTTGATGTATCCAAAAATAGGCTGTCTGGACAGATTCCTGAGAAACTTTGCAATCTGATCAATCTGTTTAACCTTAATGTGGCTGAAAATAGACTTGAAGGGCCTATCCCCAGAAGTGGAGTTTGCCAGAACCGGTCAAAAATTTCTGTTTCAGGTAACAAAGACTTGTGTGGAAGAATCATGGGTTTAAAGTGTCAGATCAGAAGTTTTGATAAGTCGGCATTTTTAAATGCTTGGGGACTAGCTGCAATTGTAGTTGGAAGTTCTCTTATCATCCTTACTTTTGCTTTTGCTGTTGTGAGATTTATTAGCAGAAACACGAGGGAAAGAGATCCCGAAGAAACTGATGAAAGCGAGCTAAACAGCTTTGTAGATCAAAAGCTCTACTTCCTTGGCAGCAGCAGATCAAAGGAACCCCTGAGCATCAACGTGGCCATGTTTGAGCAGCCCCTGCTGAAGTTAACCTTGTCCCATGTCCTTGAAGCCACTAACAACTTTTGCAAGACAAACATAATTGGAGATGGAGGTTTTGGGACGGTGTACAAGGCTACTTTGCCTAATGGGAAAACAGTTGCAATCAAAAAATTGAGTGAAGCAAAAACACAAGGGCAACGAGAATTTATTGCAGAAATGGAGACTCTCGGTAAAGTAAAGCATCGAAATCTTGTATCACTGTTGGGATACTGCTCTTATGGTGAAGAGAAACTTCTTGTTTACGAGTACATGGTTAACGGGAGTCTAGATCTTTGGCTGAGAAACCGGAGTGGGGCACTTGAAGTACTTGATTGGGGTAAACGATTCAGAATCGCCATTGGTTCTGCACGTGGGGTAGCTTTTCTCCACCATGGATTCATACCCCACATTATCCACAGAGACATAAAAGCTAGCAACATCCTACTCAATGAAGAGTTTGAGGCAAAAATTGCAGACTTTGGGCTGGCAAGGCTGATAAGTGCTTGTGAGACTCACATTTCAACTGATATAGCAGGAACATTTGGTTACATTCCTCCTGAGTATGGACAGAGTGGGAGGTCAACTACCAGGGGTGATGTCTACAGTTATGGTGTTATTTTGCTTGAGTTGTTGACAGGGAAAGAACCAACTGGACCTGACTTCAAAGAGATTGAAGGTGGGAATTTGGTTGGTTGGGTATTTCAAAAGATCAGGAAGGGGCATGCTGCGGATGTTCTTGATCCAACCATACTAAATGCCGATTCAAAGCATATGATGCTTCAAGTGCTGCAAATTGCTTGTGTATGCCTATCTGAGAATCCTGCCAGCAGGCCTACCATGCTTCAAGTGCTGAAGTACCTCAAAGGTATCAAAGATGACTAAACTGTTTGAATCTTAATGTTGTTTTAATGGACAAGTTTCGGAGGTTTAATGTTATAATAATACTGTAAAGTTGTACCCAGTTAGGAAATAGTTAATGCCCTGATCCTGTAATCCTTCCAAATCTTTCAAGTCTAATCTAGTTCTAATCTTCTGTGTCATTCTCTTGGTGACCATGAATTTGTTTGATCATCACATCACTGGTGAATATCGGAAAAATTTATATAATCTGGTAGTTGTTAAGTACTTAAAAATAAAACTATTTTTTTAGTTTAAATGATGCTTGTTTAGGAAGACTGGTAAGATTTGGACTATTAAAACTGTGGAGGGCCAAAACTTGTAGCCATCAGGATATGCTAAAACGTCCACAAATTACAAAGGTCCACGAGTTAGTGGGTCGGAGCAGCTGGGATATGATAACTCACAATAGTCTCTTGGAAAATTGGGAATAGTGATATGGAAGAAAGTGACAATGACGGATCCCAAGAAATAGGCAATATAATTGAGGAGTTATTTTGCCCTTCAAGCTTGCATGCTGAATTCTATGGAACTACCAGCATTTTTTGTTACTTACACTCTGGATCCAATATTTTTCTATGTTTTTTTAGTTCAAAAGAAAAGTACCTATTTTGGGTCTGGGATGTGGGAATTGAAAATTGAACCTTGCATCTTCGGCCAATGGCACCACAATCTTAGATTAGATATGAAACATGCATATATATGCACTTTCTCGATCTGCATATTTTTTACCCCCTTTTTATCTATGATCCGAAGTGTTAAGGAATTGCTGTATATTGAGATATACAAAACTTGTATTAAAAATTTAGCCTTCTTAAACTAACTTTTTTAATTGCAATTCACCATTTAGTGCTTTACTGGGATTGATGTCAGTTCTGATAGTGTGTAAAGAAATAATTGTTGGTAAATATATAGAAAATCAAATATTATTTTTTTATTAAGCTGCAAAAAGATGTTGGGATGATGTCTTAACCTAAAACTGTCTGCAAATATGATATTAAAAGTGGAGGCTGAGCTGTTAATCTACGAATTGTTCAGGTAGGTTTGTTTCATTTGGTCTTTTCCAATTGGTCTTCTTTGTTCCAACTGATGATAACCGTTCCAGTTGCGTTCCTAGAATTTGGAGTGTCATCTTGAAGGAATTACACTCTGATGTTCTTCTCCTTTTGCATATAGAAAATAGTGAGGAAATGTTTTCGTTATTTGGTATGTCTTATTTGATTATTGCTTTTGTCAAAACGTAATATGGGGTTGTTGGTTAGGTTTAATCTGTTGTACCGAAGAGCTTATCTCTATTTTAAGACATGCGACTTGAGACAGAGTGATTTAAAACTTGTTGACATTGTCCAAGCATTTGCTTTTAAGATTCAAAGATTGGAAAATTAAACGGACGTAAATTAAATTTATATAATTTTAAGATATTTAAAATAAAATAATATATTAGATATTAAAATATTTTATTTTTAATTAAAACGACTTTAAAAATAAAATAAAATGTTAAATATTAAAGATAAAAATATATAAGTTAGATATAAGATATATTTTTATTACTATAAGTTTTAAAAGTTATATTTTGATTGATTTTTTAAAACAAGTTGTTTTTAGATAAAACATTTTTTTTTGACATAAAAGTCGAAAAGATAAAAGGTAAAAAAAAAAAATACAAAAACTTGATATTGCCATTGGCCGGGGTAATACTATTATACAAAACTTAGTAGTGGTGGACTAGCGCTACATGATAATTTTAAAAGAAATGAAAGGAATGCAAAGATTAAATGGGTTTTGTAGAATAGATCGCATAGTTGAAGTGTTCATTTTTTTTTTTATTCCTGACAAGGCATAGTTTTTTATTTTTTATTATTATTATTTTGAAGGTAAAGCAGCGTGATTATTCCCTTTTGAATTCCTTTCTTTTCCAATAATTTCTTCTCCATGTTTTTTACCAAAACTTTCCGCCAATCGAATCATACGATGATGAAGTAATTGTAAATTTAATATATATAATAATTGCATAAATCAGTTTCGTTTTAAATGTAAGAAGAATTAATGTTAGTAACACTCGTTCATATACACTGTCTCAAAATTTTATTGATTTTTATTAAAAAAAAATTAAATTTATTTTAAATAAACAATAACACATTTAAAATAAAAAAATTAAAAGGGTTAATAAAAGAGTGCCATTAAAAGAGGGCAACTTGTTTTCTTCTACATTGGACGTTTCAGATATTTTTTTTTTTGTAAGTTTCCATCAGAAGCTGTGGTTGCAATAACTCAAGATTATAAACCTAGTAATTAACGCAGAACAATGATGGAATAGGATGCTTTACGGTTTTTAGTTTTTATTTGATAACTTTAACACATATATTCTTAATTTAATAATTAAAATATTATTATTTTTATTGATAATTTTAAATTATTGAATATAAAATTGAAGTTAAACTTAAAAATAAGTACAAATTGAAAAACCAATAGATGATAAAGATAGTAAAGAAATTATACGATCCTGGAGTAAATAATTTGTTATTTTTTATTAATTATTGTTTTAAAAAAAAACAATGAATAGTTGTATTTTTTTTTTAAATAATTATTACAGTTATATTTTAACAACATATCATCAATTAGTGTATAATTTATCGAGGTAGTAACTAGTAGCAGTCTGAACTGAATGCCGCGTGTAACATTTTCTAGTCTATTTAATTTCTCACTAAAAAGAAAAAAGAAAATCCTCCTCTTGGCATATACTACCCCCACTAAACAACACTTCCACCAATTCACCTGTCCAAATTTTTAATAACAAGGGCAAAACCGTAATTTCCTTAAAACAAAGTTCCTAGAATTTTCAATAATTTAATCCAAATAAATCAACCTTTTTTTTTTCGTATAAATATAAACACGAGTGGGAAGCAAAACTTCTCAACCTCCCATTCGTCCAATACCCTTTAATCGTCAATTCTAATGGCGTCTCGTTACGAAGTAGAAATTAAGATCTCCTCCGCCGAAGACCTCAAGAACGTCAACTGGCGAAACGGCACTCTGAAGCCATACGCTGTCGTTTGGGTCGACCCAAACAACAAGTTATCCACCAGAGTGGACCGTGAAGGTGACACCAATCCCTACTGGGATGAGACCCTTTCTATTCCTTTACCTGGTCCTGTTGATGAATACACCAATATCTACATCGACATCGTCCATAGCGGATCCGATCCTGACACTAAGCCCCTCATCGGCTCAGCTCGGCTCAACCTCCGCAATATACTCGACGACGTGGGTCTCGGCGAACGCTCTAGCCGCACTCTGCAACTCAAGCGACCCTCTGGTAGGCCACAGGGCAAGGTTGATGTTAAGATTGCGATAAGGGAGCCATACTATCATCCTCCGGAGACATACTACGCTCCTCCTTATGGAGTTCCACCACCAGCAGCAGCTTATTCGAGAGATTACCCTGCCCCGCCCGCCTACGGTAATCCCTACGCAGCTGCTCCACCTCCACCGCCTGTTCGTGATCCTTATTACGCAGCTGCTCCACCTCCACCGCCTGTCCGTGATCCTTATTACACTGCGGTTCCACCTTCTGGTTATCCGAACAGTACACCGTATGGTCAACAGAGTTATGGACAGGATAGTTACTATGGACAGCCGGAGGAGAAGAAGAAGAGTAAGTTTGGAGGAATGGGAACGGGATTGGCTGTGGGTGCGGTAGCTGGAGTGCTTGGTGGAATCGCGTTAACGGAGGGTGCTGAATACGTGGAGGACAAGATTGAGGATGAAGTGACCGAACGGGTGGAGGATGATCTTGGTTACGATGGTGACGATTTCTAGAGACTCGTTATGGTGAATTTTGGAGCATGGGGCATGCGTGAATGTTATGTGGTCGATGCTTCTTGATGACATCGAATCGTGCTTAAAGTTATTTATTGTGTTTTTTTTTTATTTTATTTTTAGTGTTTCAACTTTTTTAAAGAACGCTTGAAGAAGACAGGGAATCCCATACTCAACTTTGTACAACACACCAGTGGAATAAAACAGATGTGTGTTACTGTAGTATTTTATTTAGTGGTTTTCATATTTTATTTATTATTAAATTATTAAAAATATTTTTAATAATTTTTAAAATTTTAGTTTTCTTAAAAATATAAGATGGTGTTTAATATATAGTTAAGTTACTGCTTGAATATGCCATCATTCGTCTTGGATGAGACCATACACTACAAAGATTAGATGATGTTTTGATACGTAATTAAGTTACTGCTAGAATATGCCATTTATTAGTCTTCGATGAGAACTTGACGGTAGAAATCATTTAGTGAAATTAAAAAAAATCTTTAAAATTTATTAAAAAAATAACATGTTAAATTTAACCTATCTATTATTAAAAATATTTAAATAATCAAATTTTAATTTAAACGATATTTAATTAGATAATATTTAAATTAAAAATATATATTTAAAAAAATTAATAATAAAAATATATAAATTAAATATAAAATTATTATTTTTATAGTTATTATTTAATTTGTTAATCCCCAATAGTTGTATTTAACTTGTTGTCTTTTAATTTTTAATATTAATATGGGTAGTTTTGTTCGGGTAATGAAACAACCCAAAAAAAAAAAAAATTAAAACTTCTAGGCGAACAAATGTGAGCACTCCGAGTTTAATCCCTACAAGTCATCGTTATTATTATAATTCTAATTAGTCCAGCACTATAGCTAAAATAATTATTTATATTATTAAAATATAAATTTCTCCTACTTCGACAAATTTTCAAATCTATCAACCATTTAGATCATACATTAATATATTTATATAAAAAATTAAATGGCAATATATTTATAAAAATTGAACACACTTTAAATGACATAATGTGTTTTAAAGTTTTTACTTATAAACAAAACCGGCATATCTGGATGAACTGAAAGTCATAACCATCAACGCAGTGAACTTACAATTATAAATAAAAATAGACAATCTCGTGCTACACGAACTGACTTTCATACCTTTATAAACAAACGAATTAAATGTTCTATATTAGTTGATATCAAAAACATATAGACTTGTGTTATTACTAAGACATAAGATTCCATAAGTGAATATTTATGATGCAATATATTTATATATGTTATATATTGCTCAAGAAGATATATGTTAATGTGCTTATAAATGGTAAATAATCTCTAAATGTCATGAAATAGATATCATCGCGGTATAATTTAGAGTTATTTAAGAGTTAAAATAAAAATTGAAGTATGAAATAAATCATATTATGCAATTAAACTATATAATTATAATTAAAAATTAAAAATTGTTCAAATAAAATATTCAAAGTAATCAAATCAAACCCCTTTCAAAAAGGTTAACCAATTTTTTTAGTTCAATCAAAATGTGCATAATAAGCCAACAAATTCAGATTCAAACATACAAATTCTAAAATTACATGAAACAACATTGACTATAGATTGATGATAAATTAAGAGAGAGAGAGAGAGAGAGAGAGAGAGTAATGAGCATTTTGGGTTTAGTCTCGAACAAAGTCCGCTGCCGAACAAAGTCCGCGTTCTGTTCGAGATCTGAGTGTTTCACTTCTTAAGTACCAACATTGGCTTCTTCAAGGGCACTTTAGTACCATTCAATTCATAACATCCCATACTTAGGGTAAAGCAAAGTTATATAATATTAGTGACATTTTTATATTGAAGTTAAATATATGATTAAGATGTGGAATGAGCTTAATATAATAATAAGACGATAAAGTTTATAAAATTTTGACATCTAAATAGTATTTACTAGTGTAATTATGACAAAACATATTTTCTCTTATGGTACATTTCTTACATATTTAATATATAATCATGTATTCTATGTAAAATAAGATTATATTATACAAAATAAAAAATTATAAAAATATGTAAAAAATTAATAAAAAAATGAATGTGAATCTAAACAAACACTTTACTTAATTAATTCAAAATTTTAATTCTTAAATTATTTGTTTTAATATAAAAAAATATAAAAATAAATTAAATATTGATGAATTTTTATAATTAAATTATTTTATTAAGTAGGAAAACAATATAATTTATTTTACTACAACATTTTTTATTACTATATAATACAATTGTCATGACATTATAAAAAATAATTATAATATAATTTAAGTATCTATTACGGTGCATATATACGATTAGTAAAGAAAACCAAACATGAACGTAACCAAATAATACAACCATTTATTTAGCCAAAAAAATAAAGTAAAAATACAACCAATTTTCCAATCTATTTCTAGATTGAGAAAGGGGCTTTTTAGTTTCGAGGGTCACAGTCACAAACCTGAGAAGAAGGGCGGCATTGTTGGCTGATTTAGAGGTTTTGGAAGCGATCCTGGAATTTTGGATGAACTTCTAACGCTCCTTGTACCCTATGATTGCACGTTCTGGACACTTCTCTTTGCAATTGTACTTTTTCTTAATCTATATATCCAACCCACAATTTTCTTGCAGCCCAAAAAATTATAATTAAAAAAAAAGTTGCAGAGCCGATCGAGTACCTATTATCACTAGCGTGAGTGAAAACCCTTGGAAGTAGAGGAGAAACGTCCTGCCGCTCATATACCATTAATTCGTTTAAAATAGGAATGTAAATGGGGCTTCTTATCCTTAATTTAATAAATATTGCCAGAGATGACATCGAAAATTTGGGTTGTTTTTGCAACAATTGGGATTCCAATTGATAAAAAAATAAAATATGATAATTCATTTCTTTAATATGATTTTATTTTTAATTACTTGGTAAAAAAATACATTTTCATTTTTATACAATTTTAAAAATATATATTCATTTATGTTATAAAAAAAATAAACATTCTTTTTAAATGAAACTTAATATATATATATATATAAAGGAGTTGTATCGTGCTATTAAACTTGAATAAATTAATATCAATTTAATCTTTAATCACCTTTTATTATGTAATTAGATATATAAATAACATGAAATTTTAGCAAATTTACTCTCATAAATTATATAAATAAGTCCCATTTCTTAAAATGTGTGCATTATCGTCACTTAAATGTTGAATTTTTTTGATACTTTAATCATTTATTATCAATTTTGATTTTTTCAATCATTTATACCGAATCATAATGGGTACTAATCCACGTGCACACCAATCAAAATTTAATAAATAAAGGATAAAAAGATCAAACCATCTAAATTGTATGTATAATCATGTTGAAAAATACTTAAAACAATGTCGTTTGGTTTTTTTGTTTTTTTTTTCCTATCACATTTCTTTCTTTATAGCCTGCGTTGTAAACTTGCATTGGAAAGTAACATCTCAAAAAATGTCTTAAAATTGAATAAAAAAGCTGAGAATAGAAAACTTAAGATTACTCATGATTGTTTATTTCTTCTTTAGTGAGGTTACTTAATAAATTGAACATGCACAAAAATGTAGTGCATAAAATTCTGTATCTTGATTACAGTAGGTGACCAAAAAAAAAAAAAAAGAGGATAAATGATATTAAGAGGATTGTGATGATCGGCATGATCAAATTGAGGAACAGCTAGCCCTTCAAAGTGTAATGGAAAAATTCAAGAAGAAAAGATTGCAAATGCTGGTCAAAGTATAGCAAACTAGATAAAGTTTTTTCTTCTCACTATATCCAAAATGTGTTATTTTAACTTGATTCTGAATAATCGACATAGTCCCATGAATGAGAGGAACACCACATAAATATCTCAAAAATCTGTATAGTTAAGTCCATGACTCATCCGTATTTTTTCTAGGCAGTACACCTCAACTCAAATTCATGTAAGTAATACTTTTTGGTCTAATATAACTCCAATTCAGGTGAAGGGAATAGATGACTGGTTTGAAACCCTAATTACGATTACTGCAGCTGATCAATAATCGACAAGTTGTATCGGTTTTGATTACTGAATCAAACATCAGAGAACGAGAAAGAAGAAAGAAGAAACAGATGATAGGGTTGTGTAATCTAATATGAAGTTCTAGTTTAACTTCTAACAACTAAGATAAGAGAAAATACATTAAATGCTAGTTAACTGGAAGTCCTATCTTTGAACTCATGGAGGACGTTCTAAATGAAGACCCTTTTTTTTTTGTTCTTGCTAATGGTCTATATGTTAAATTGTACTAGTAATTTTCAATCAGATATCATGTGGATTTTCCTAGTCCTAGTTATTATGAAGTATGCCATTTGCCTATGTATAAACTCAGCACAGGGAGCTTATTATCAGAAGATAAAGTAAATTATGCACAAGTACACTTACAGAGGCTTTATTATCTTCAGATTTCTTATCCTTTCCACACTTTGTTTTCTTCCTGTTTGTTTCAAGCTCCACACTTTCAAGGTAGCATAACGCATCTTTCATAGAGCGAAAAGCTTTCTTACTCACAGATCAATACAGTACTGCAAACAGAAAATTATAGTTAAAGAATATGCAATGATACAATAGATAAGCAGCTGAAAGAATTTAACACAAAATACTTGATAACAAGTCAAACCAAAACATAAAACTACAATCAAAAATTTTCCAGGAGCCTTAGTTAATAGGAACAGGCATGCTATAAACAGTGAAAATGCTCATCAATTAGGTGTTTTCAGGTTGGCTGTGGTTGGGAGTCTGGGAAGGGGAAAGAGGGGAGGGTACGATGACAATTAAATATCAAAGGAAAGAGTATACGATTCAATACCAGGTCTCTTCTCGTCTTATGAGCCCTTTCTGTTACTCGGATTTCTTTGATCCACCCCGGAGGTAACCCATATGCTGCAACCTTCTCAAACAAAACCTAAATTGGTCGAATAAAAAATTCATTCAAATCCAATTCCAAATATTACATGATAAACTAATAAGCATCTAAAGGAAAAAAAAAAGGAGGGAAAATGTTTGTGTTGACAGACATTATTTTGAGATTGCTTCGGGGCTTTTTTATTTCTATGTTCAATTTCATGATGCCCCATCTGTCTAAGGTAGCGACTTGCCTCTGTCATGGAATTGAACTTAGGTCCGTTTGAGGGAGCATAGTAATACTGCAATAATCATAAATGGTCATATAGATATGCACTATATCATTTTGAAAAAAGAAGATACTTTTAATCAACTGTGGCCTCATTGATCATTGTTCTCTGGTAATTGGTATTGGTATAACTATCAACGGAACAGCAATAATAACAAGTTGCTAACCCTTTTAATTTTTGTCCAAAGCCATTTCCAAACAGCTTAAGTAACCATACCCCTCAAGGCTACGACTTTAAGTTCTAACATATTTGGAATAGCTAAATTGCATAATTATAACCATCCAATCTAATGTAAATATATTCTGAGATGGATTTTTCCCGCCCCCCTTCCCATCTTAGATTTTCCATAAATAAAAAAGCGACCCACATCTTTAAATTATTAATTTACATGAAGACTTGTAGTTCAACTTTAATGCAAGAGCAGCAAAATGTAAATATAAACTTAGATCTTCAAATCAGTACAAAGCAGTACAGTTAAGCCTTACAGAGCTCAAAGAGTACCAAAAAAAATTTAAAGCAAAGAGAGAAAATTAAAAGACAATCAATAGAATACTAAAAACCAATAAGTTCCAACAATAAACAGAAGATCTCAAATTCCACAAATCCTGAACGTACGATTCTCGTTAAAATCCAAAAAATTAAAAAGAAAAAACATGCCATAAAGCATAAATTATTTAAACTTCAACCAAAATGATGAAAAAAAAATGTATATTTAAATATACCTCGTCCTTCTTACCACAATTTCGTACTTTGACCTCAACAGACCAACCCAGAGGAAGCCAATCCTCAGAGTTTTCATCTGCTATTTTGCAAAAACCTAAAATTTCAGCGGCTATTACCAGAAAATGCCTCTCTGTCTCTCTCAATTCGGTCCTCAAGTCTGAGTCGTTCTCTCTCTTACTCTTCTAGAGCTCAAGCTTGTGAGTTTGAGTGTGAGCGTTTGGACAAAAAGATGTTCTGAGGATGAGACCACGTGTTGTCCAACAATTCTTCTATAAATTCGAAAGGGAAAAATGTGGAGGTATTGTTATTTTTAAGCAAATTAAATGTCTTAATTTTTTAACGTCTTTTTAAATGCGTAATTTATTAATAGGATATTATTATAAAAGTTAAATATTTTTAATATTATAATTTATTAAAATTAATAATTTTAATTCATCAAAAATATTAAAATTAAATATTTATAACATCTAAATTTCATAAATAACAAAATTATGTATATTTAATTTAAAAATTATGATATTAAAATATTCATTTATTTATAATAATTAGATTATTGTAACATTGTTATGAAATATATTATGATTAATATAATAATTATCAAATTAAATTCTTTAAAATAAATAATTATGAGATTTTTAATATATTTTATCGTTCAAAACAAGTAAATTTGATGCTATATTTTACTATTTATGCCTTGTTTTTCTTGTACATATTTTACTATTTTTTTTTAAGGAAAATTTCCTTAGATCATACTCTCTATATCATAATTAATTTTTTTAAGACCAATCTTACACTGATTAGAAATCCATACTCATTGTTTGTATCCAGAGGTTTACAACTCATAAAGGGAGCCAAGTGTCACTTATAACATGATTTGTAGATCTTTTGTTTGAAAAATGACAATAATTTTTTTAAATAAAGCTTAATCTATTAACTAAATTATTGTAATATCCGTGCATATTTTACTTTAATTTATCAGATTTTTGGATTTTTTTTTGTTCAAAGTTACTTGAGTTGCCTTTGAAATTATTTAGAGATATAAGTTTTCAAATAGTTTGCTTGATGGAGTGATATAATCTTCACCAAAAAAATTATTTGCATTAACAACAATTTACATGGCATGGCTAAAAAAAAATAAACATAATTATATTATTTTAACTATTACGTGCCGAATCAATTGTTATTAATCAATCTTAGTTCTCAATCTTCGCCTAATGGATGTTATCATTGCTGTTATTTTTTTATTCTACTATTTTAGTTGTACGTGTATGCAAGATGAGTTAAATCCATTCACCTTGCAAAAGTTTTAATATGAAATGAGAAAGAAATATAGTTAGGAAAATAAGAAAGGGAATAAATTAGGATTAAAAATTAAAAATTTGAAAAATTATGGAGCAAAGAAATGGATAATTAAGATAGAGATAAATAAAGAGAAATGAGATTTTAATTCTTATTATGATCTGAAAATAAAATAAAAAACTTATTATAATCATAATTCTAATTTAAAATTTAAATATGAAAATTAAATACATACTATTAGATAAATAATAAAATCTTAATGAATATTTAAACTTGTTAAACAATATTTTATTTCTACCCATTTTTAATATTTAAATAATTATAAATATCTTAATTTATTTATTCATTATTTCGATGAATAATTTTCTATGTAATAATTTTATTGTGTGTGTGTGTGTTTAGATAATGTTGCAAGAATATTTCAACGATAACACTCCTACAAAATAACGAAAGATTGAAATAATCTAGACTTTTAGTGTAATTTAACAATAAATAAGTGAGGTGGAATTAGCAGTATCCCATTAAAAGGTTGTTACAACTCTTAGAATAATTTAGAACACCATTTAATTTTATACAGATTATATTTTAATTAAAATTAGTTATTAATTTTTTTTGTTATAAATATATTAAATTTTCTTAATCTCATAAAAAAAATAAATTGATGTTATAAAATGTGAATTTAGAATAAAAAATACAAACATCCCTAACAAAAGAATATTGTGAACCACTAGTACTATCCCACAAACAGTGAAAAGTATATGACCTTTCAGATTTAGTGGATCCATTCCAAAATTATATTCACGTTGCTTTCCGATTTAGTGGATCCATTCCAAAATTATATTCACGTTGCTTTCCGATTTAGTGGATCCATTCCAAAATTATATTCACGTTGCTTTCCGATAGGAAAGTTCAAAGAAGTGAATTTATACGAATGCATTGCTCCATTATTAAATATATTATAGGTGAGTTATAGTAAAGTTTCGTATATTAAAAAAATTTAGTAATGATATTTTATATTATAAAATATATAATTTAATTCTTTATATCTTATAAAAGTTAACTAAACAATAACAAATTTTACCATTCATTTAATATTTTAATAACTTTTATGTTAAAATATCATAACAAAAAGTTATTTTTATAATATTTTTTACCAATAATATTATATTATTTAAAATATTAATAAAAAATAATGTTACCTTTTTTTAAGTATTTTTTTATAAAAATAAATAATAAAACAATACATTTTTTTAAAGAATTAAATGATTCATTTAATTTAATATAAATAACATGTGTGATATTTTTTCTCTAATATAAATAAATTATACTTTTTAGATCTAGTGGATCAGGATCATAACTGTACACACCATAGATAACTAGACCATGATCAAACACACCATGAGTAGTTAGACATATAATGGTCACTTAGACATAGGTTTCACTCCTATGTTGTCTTCTATTTGCAACCATTTCACACGATACATCCAAACTCATGCTCGCTAGTTCCATTATGGTTAAGTATGTTCATGTATATAAATCATCTTATCCTCCATCGTCTATGCAAAGATGATGAGTGTAAGTATCATGGGATACAGGGTGTTTGAATGATAGGAAAATAAAAATCTTATAATTTCTACAAAATGCTTGGAAAATAAATAAAAGAAATAGAAAATAAATACTCACCGAGAAGCAAGCTATTCTACGTTTTTTCTCTTCCTCAAAAGTGTGATTTAAATAGTGTAATGAAAGAATGGTGGGAGTTCTCTTTTATAAAAGGGATAAAGTGATATCTAATCCATTCATCAAATGACCCATCCAAGTGTACTAAATAATTGGATAGCTATGGGCTTAACTTATATCTTTTATTCAATAATAAGAAAGTGAATATATTAAGTAGTGATTTTGACATCGATATAACTTTCTAACTGAGAATTTGATTGAAAATTCGTAAAACCACCGATGATAGAGTATAATTGTTTACGTTTTGAATGGCTAAAATAAGCTTGTCATACGGGCAAATAATGGCCATGTAAGACTGGATTTTGACACCACTAATGAAGTTCAAAAGGTAATGAATTCAGATGATGATGTAAAGGCAAAATAAACCCCCTAGTCAATATACCCAAGCTTAATAGATCTAGGGGCTGTTATTGGGTGTAAAATATTTTACGTTATGTGGTATAATATAAGAGATATTAGTCAGCAAATAGTTTGCAGGCTAACTTAGTCAACATTGAGTTAACAAATAAACACCAATATCTACTAAATAGCTAACAGATAAATGATCGACATTCAAACTCTTAATTATCTAATAATAAGATAATTAAGCAGATAAAGCTTCGTTAATTAAACGTAAGTCTATCACATGGGTAAGGGTCATCATTGAGTATATTTTTCCATATAAATATTCACTATTGTTTATCATTAAACACAATTATTTATACACATAACAACTTCTTTCAATTGCAAACATTGAGATCTAAACTCTATCTTTAAATATCTCTTTGTATCTCTCAACATCACAAAAAGAGACACGAGTCTCCCCTTTCTCCTTATTATCTGGACTTATTTAAGCATCTTATGGTTAAAAGCCACCACACCCTGTGATGATCTAAGGTCCTAACAGTATGTTCCCTGTTTTCAAGTTCATAAGGAGCAGAGGTACATTCAATCATTAGTTTCGACAAAAATCAACATGAATACTTTCTTAAACCTAAATGGAACATAATTAATCTTTTTTTTCTTCCCTTTTTGTTTTTATTTTTGTGAAAACTAAAACTTTGTATAACCTCCCATTAATTATGTACTTACAACATGTTTGTTACACAATATTAAATGTTTTTATTGTATGACTTTTGTGCATTTATGTGTTTAATTGTGAACTCACATCGTATCGTAATAAAAATAGTATGATTATGTATAATTTTAATATGACCAAAAGATCAGAGCGTGTAAATCTAAATCGTACTAAAAACTTAAATTAGTTTTTCTGAATTTTTAATTATAAAATGATATTTCTTGATTTTTCTTTCATTTTAAATTAAAAGTATTAATTTTATTATTTTAAAATATAATAAAAATATAAAAATAAATTTAATTTAATTTAAATAAATTTTATAATAAAAATTTATTTTAAATGTATATTATATGATTAAAAAATTATAATCAATTTTTCATGTATATTATACCGTTCACCATTAAATACTGTATAAACTAAATTTAATATATTTTAGTGTAATATTATTATAATTAATATATCTAATAAATTGCGATAAATATGCATTTAGTGATCAGTTTTTTTTTGGGACAAACGATTAGAAATATTTAGTACTAGTGTACTACTAGAACTGTGAAAAAAAGAGTTTATGTTTATTAAGTGGATTTAAGTAGTTGGGCTTTAATTTAATAAAAAAAATTAATTGGGTTTTAATTCTGGTCGTTGGTACTAGAGTGAACACGAAGCCATAGACTGGACTGAAAATACCTAACAGATAAGTATGTGTCTTGTGATTGAAATATTTCTAGCAAATGCAAGATATGTGATGTGATTCAATACGATATGGTTTAAATTAGGGGTGTCCATGGTCCGGTCCGGTCCGGTTTTGTCTAAAAAAAATGTAACCAAACCAGACCGTTCATATAGTTGAAACCGGACCTGACCGGACCATTCAGCTATCTAAAATGTTATAACCGAACAGTTTGGTCAGTTTGGTTATGATTTTGAACGGTTTTTAATATTTAATAATAAATAAATATGATTCAATTTAATATGATATAATTTAATAGGATGCAATCAAATATAATGCTCATTTATAATCATACATAGATAGATATTATTGTTAAATACATAAATAAGATGTTATCAAAATCTAAAATAAAAAAAAAAAGATTAGACATAAAGAAATGAATTCCAAATATCTCATTTGCAAAGAATTCTTAAACATATACTGAAACATCAAAACTCAAAATCAACAACAATACATCATTAGATAATAATATTTAAAACTTACCCATTATTAATCATCAATGATCATTGTAGTGTGTCTTTAATGAACTTCTGCAATCAAACAAAATCAACATCTTCATAAATGTCTAAAGTCATCATTGTATTACGGTAAGAGAACATTGTCATTATTAATAGAAGAAGCAGAAACCAATTTTGACCCTACATACTAATGTCTCTACCATTTTAGGATTGAAGAACTCTAAATGGATCAAGAATGCGCCTGTCTTGGTAAGGATTACTTATGCAACGCTTGAAACTTGAATTGCTAACACGTCACGTCTGAGAGAGATGATAGGAAACCTAAAAGAATTTGCCTTCCACCATTTTAATATATCAAACTTATCCAACATGACATTTTCACATGGGGTGTTCAAATATTTCTCAATCTCGGTTTTCAATTCCAAACTATTTTTCTCCTCTAAGCGTTTAAGAAACTTCAACTTTCTTGCTTCCTCAGATGATGGAATCCTTCCTATTACATCTTGTGATTGAGTCACATTAGATTGAAACTCTTTTCATGCACTAACGTATAGTAAGCTTTGAGCAGATCCATAAAAGTATTTTTGACATTATCTCTCAATTTTTGAACAATTTGTAAATCATAAATCTCTTCAAATAAGAATTCCAAATACTCTAATTTGTACCTTGGATCAAGTACAAATGCAACATCTGACTTATCTTATTAGTCTTGTCTACATTTCCCCAATACTTCTCAAATTTTGTTTTCATGCTAATAGCCATATTTTTTAACAACAAGTCATCGAAACACACCATGTAAGTATTTGAGATGGAATGTTATGTAATTACAGTAAAATATAAATTTGAAGTGGTGCGTAAAGATGCCTTGAATGATAAAGTAGAGTCATAAAAAGTTTTCAAAAACTTGACAAAAGCACCGGCGTTCTTCCAATCATCTAATGTTGGCGGTGACATTCGATCGCTCCTCGTGAAAATAAGAAATAAAGTTTGTTCCTTCCTCTTCTTGAGCGATCAAATGCTTTTTGAAAATCTAAAGAAGATTTTAACATTAGATATGTGGAGTTCCATCTTGTGACACGTCTAGCACCACTTCCTTTGGACTCGATATTTTCTTTAATAGAACACATTTTAAACTTTTGTAATCTCGAAAGGAGATGATCTAACATATCTCACGGTAGCTAACGAATACTCATAATAGTACTATGAAGATCTTTAAGTCCTCACTTACAATCAAATTCAAAATGTGAGCACAACATCGCATACGTGAAAGAACTCTCACTCATAACAAGTCCATCATTCCAATTTTTTAGCTTCCTTTTCAAGTATGACACAGCGGTATCATTTGAGGAAGCATTATCAAGTGTTATGGTGAATACCTTACATATACCCCAATCACGCAAACTACGTTACATCACTCTCCCAATTGTATCACCTTTATGATTCTCGACTTGACAAAATTTTATAATTCTCTTTTGTAATTTCCAATCTTTGTCAATATAATGAGTAGTTAGACAAATATAATTAATATTTTGAATTGAAGTCCAACAATCACTAGTAAGACAAACTCTTTGCTTTTCACTTATGAAAAAAGTTCTTCAAACTTTTTTCTCATCTAAGTAAAGTTGAAACACATCTCTAGAAATTGTTTGTCGAGATGGCACACGTGAAACTTAGGACAAATTTCGGATATAAAGTCTTTAAATCCCTACTTTCACAAACCTAAAAGATAATTCATCAATAATAATCATTTTTGCCAAAGAAACTCTAGCACGTTTTGCATCAAATGAAAGCAATGACTAATTTATGAGTTGTCTCTATCATCCTCTCTTTTTGTGTTTGAAAACTTAACATCTTTTGTCCTTTATCTACTTCTTTGGAATCTTCTTACATAAATTTTTTGAAGTGATGTATCATGGAAGTAGTTCCATTCCTCACCTTGTGGGATGAGCAGCGTAACTTTTTTACAATAATGACATGTAGCTCTAGGATTTTCCACATCATGGGGTAAAATATATGAAAAATGATTCCATATTTCGACCTAAAATTTTTTGGTTTCTTCATATCGATTCATTATCGGGGTGAACATTACTTACTTCTATTCCCGCTTTTGAAGATGAGTCATTTAAATTATGTGGTGGATTTTCCATTTCATTCGGATGAATTTCGGAGTTCAATGTCTTCAATCATGCATAGCAAAGTACGTAAATTGACTTGGTCGATAAACTCATGTCATCATCACCTATATTAAGAATATAGATTAGTACATATTCTTAATATATTAAAATATTACTTTTTGTAATTAATCAAAAATCATTTCAAAACTAACATAATATCGAGTCACCAAAGTGTAACATTCTAGCATAGGACAACAATCTAGGACATTACCTTGAATTTGAGGCTTCACAAAAATGTTTGGTGCCACTTTACATTAAAAAGATGGTAATTTTGTACAATTGAATGCTAATAAAAACTGTTTTTTGTTATTTATTAACTTTATTGGGTTAATTACATTTAAAATATAATTATCTGCATAAATATTTAGTTTATAGTTGCATTACTGCATATATGATAGTATGATACCAATATATGATATCGGTGTTAATGAATTAATAATACTGATTTAGTATTGAGAAACTTTATCCAATCTATAACAATATTAATTTAAACATTGTTTATGTACATTTTAAAAATTAAGAAGTAATATGATTTAATAAGAACCTATAAAACAAAAAACACCACAATTTATGTACATTTTATGACAAAAATACGACTTATATATAAATCATATATAAAAATTTATATTAATAAATCATGTTAATAAAAAAACACATTTAATTGTAAAGATCAATGTATTATGTGAAGCGTGATTATACTAAGGCAATTTTGTAAAGATCAAATTTGAGACTAAAAAAAACTAACATACGATTGATTTGAGATATCAAACTAACAAAAAAATGACATACCATTCAGATTTTCAAGTTTAATTAACTTTCTAGATCAAACAAATACTGTAACAATTTGATGGGAATTGGAATCAGATCCAATGAGGTAAAAAATAACTATACGTCTAACAAAAGATCATGATGGGTATAAGAAAGGTGGAATGCATCGATGATTATAATTAGCTTAAATTGAAAAATGAGTTATGTATACGTGTACGTATTCTTGATGACATAGATTTTTTATTCTCGAGGGAGTGAACTGTACCTCTTGAAATTCATAATGATCAAACATTAATAAAATAAACTATATATATTTAATCTATAAAGAGAACTTAATTAAAATAATTAAGCTTTAAAAGAGGGACAACATCTGAACAATTCAATGAAGTTATAAGTTATAATAGTATTAATTAGTTTACTTTCCACTTTATTTAAAAAAAAATGAACTACTGAGAAAAAATGTTCAAACTTAAGGTTCACAATTCAAAGTATTGAGACTAACAAAAACGACATACCATTCAGATTTTAGAATTCGGACTCGGACTTACCATTCATTTTAATCGGAAAAAACTACTTTACCGACTACATGAATTTGAGGCTCCAGAGTTTAATTAACTTTCTAGATCAAACAAATACTCATAAGAATTTTATGGGAATTGGAATCGGATCCAACGGGTAAAAAATAACTCTACCTTAACGTGAAGATCATGATGGGTATAAGAAAGGTGGAATGCATCCACGATGATTATAATTAACTTAAATTGAAAAATGAGTTAATGTACGTATACGTATTTCGATGACATAGATTTTCATTCTCGGGGTGACTTGTACCTCTTGAAATTCATAATGATCAAACATTAATAAAATAAACTATATATATTTAATCTATAAAGAGAACTTAATTAAAATAATTAAGCTTTAAAAGAGACAACATACTGAGCAATTCAATCAAGTTATAAGTTATAATAGTATTAATTGGTTTCCACTTTCCACTATTTAAAAAAAAAAATGAACTCTGTGAGAAAAAAATGTTCAAACTTAAAGGTTCACAATTCAAAGTATTGAGACTAACAAAAAAACGACATACCATTCGATTTTAGAATTCGGACTCCAGGACTTACCATTCATTTTAATCAGGAAAAAACTACTGGGACTACCAATACATGAATTTGGCTCGAGTTTAATTAACTTTCTAGATCGAACAAATACTACGTAAGAATTTTATGGGAATTGGAATCAGATCCAACAGGTAAAAAATAACTCTACCTTAACGAGAAGATCATGATGGGTATAAGAAAGGTGGAATGCATCCCGATGATTATAATTAACTTAAATTGAAAAATGAGTTACGTATACGTATACGTATTCTTGATGACATAGATTTTCATTCTCGAGGGTAGACTGTACCTCTTGAAATTCATAATGATCAAACATTAATAAAATAAACTATATATATTTAATCTATAAAGAGAACTTAATCAAAATAACTAAGCTTTAAAAGAAGGACAACATACGAGCAATTTAAGCGAAGTTATAAGTTATAACAGATTAATTAGTTTCCCTTTCCACCATTTAAAAAAAATGAACTTCTGTGAGAAAAAAATTGTTCAAACTTACGAGTTCACGGTTCAAAGTATTCAGACTAACAAAAAAATGACATACCATTGATTTTAAAATTAAGACTCGTGACTAACAAAAAAATGACATACTATTCAGATTTTCGAGTTTAGAGTTCGTGACTAACAAAAAAATGACATACTATTGATTTAGAGTTCGGACTAACAAAAAAAACGACTTGCAGATTCGGATATTAGACTAACAAAAAAAATGATATACCATTCGAGATTTCCACAGTTCAAACTTCACACTAACAAAAAAACGACATACCATTCGGACTTTTGAGTTCGGACTTTAGACTTACCGTTCGGTTTATTCGGGAAAAAACTACTACCGGACTACCATACCAAGGTACTCAGGTAGTATTAGACGACATACCTATTTCATGATTTTTCGTCCATTGTTGTCATGACACGACGCGGACGAGAGAGGTGGCAGTTTCTGGTTGAAGTAACGTGTGAACAATGGCTGTTGTTGGTGGAATCAATCTGGAAGGAACGATGATTAGGCGCGGTGGAATCGACACGAGGAACGATGATTGGTTCGGTGGAAAGCGACGATGGCCAACCGAGCAAGGCGTAGACGAAGAAGCTAGCGAAAGTAGGCGTAGCAGAGGAGAGAGCGAGAGAATTTTTTGAGGGTTAGGGTTAGCGTTAACGAGTGACGGCTTAACCACTAAACTTGAAAACAAACTATATATATACTAGGGTTTTATAATATTTTAAATAATAAAAATTATTTATTTAATAAAGCAGAGTCCGATCGATCCGGCGATTTATAATATTTTATAATGGGACGAACCGTTTTAAAATCAGTTTATATAATACGGATCGGACCGATCGTTTTTACGTTTACAAAGCTGCCGATTCGGTCCGATTTGGATCGGTTTTTCGGTTTAAACCGGTCCGGCCAGGGTTTTGGACACCCCTAGTGGCCCACATTAATGTTCTGATGCACGATCAACAAGACTGAAAACAAGAAAGAAAAAGACATTAGCATGAACTGGCAAGCATATGTTGATTACCGTATCAGCAGGGTAAGAAACTCTGTCTGTTATTTCTCAAATTATTTGATTACTTTGTTGCTATATATTTAGGAGCATAATTGCTGCAACCATATCGTAATTTTTTTTTTTTAGTGATATTAATCTTTTGTGATTATAAATATATTTAGTTTTTTTTTTATAATTTATAAATAAATAAATTTATTAAAAGTAATTTATTTTTTTATCATATTAAAAAATATATGAATTTAAATTAAGAAATAATAATATTAACATATACAATACTAACAAATTAGCTACCCATACTCTCACGCAATATATGAATTACTTGTCAAACCATTTTGATTTTTATATCTTTCACAATGGCCAAAGTCCGACGATGTTTGATTTACTCATTTACAATATAGTAGTAGGCTTTGCTTGACCAGTCATATAGAGTCTGTTAACAAAAATAAATAAATAAATAAATAAAAGACTGGTGAATGACGGACTGTTAGGAGTGCTGAGCCGGGCTATATATAACCAACCTGATCAATTTTTTCTCTGTTATTTGGTAAAATACACTTTGTTTTAATATAATATCTCATCACAATTAATTAATAATTTATTTTTTGAATGCTGTAAGAGCAGGAAATCTTTTCTTTAATATCATAGAATTAGAAAAGTAGATGTGAGAAATTTTTAATATATATATAAATTTATACTTATATTAATTATAATATATAATATAATAAAATAAATATATTTTTTTAAAATCATGTGATTACTTATCATATGAAAATTAATATACGTATAACGTGGTTAAATATTTATATATTTTTAACAATTTTCACTTGAAAATATAAGTGGACAAAAAATCTCAATATTCATACGATCATGTTGGTTTTTTTTCTAATATCTCTAATTTTGTGTTTTTTTCTTTCTTTAAAAGTTACATATTTCATAAACGGATCCATTTTATGATAAATAATTTAAATAAATAGTATTTATAAATTTAAATGATTTTTTTAATTAAAATTATTTAAATATATAGATGTTAATAAATATAAAAATTTAAATTAATAAGTAATTTTTAAAATAAAAAAGTATTTAATTATAACTAAAATATATATATTGTTGGATTATCTTTATTTAAAAATTTAAATAAAAATATTTATATTAAGAACGTACGAACTCCTATAAATACTAAAAAGGTTCTCGAAAAGTAAAAATTCCTAATAGCCAGCGCTTTAATTTAAAAGCCAACTTCGCTATTGATTCTTCTAAATTTATTTTTGTTGCTATTCACCTTTATTTAATCATAGATAATATGATTATAAATTAATGTTTATATCAATAATAAATTAAATAAATTTATTTTTATGATACAGATAAAAATATAAATTTTACTCAAAATAAAATAATATTTTTTTATGTTAACAAGTAGGCAAGTGACAAATAAAAGTACAAAAAAAAAAAAAATCAAAATACAATCCAATCAAATTTTATTTTATCTGTACTTACTTATGAACATTATTTTAAGAAGTTGTTACAATTTATAACAAAATTTTATTAGTTTCTTACTACCAAAGAGATTATATTTATGACTTTAAATGTTAAATGTATAAATTTTATTTTTTTATACTTATTTAATGCTAGTTTGGTTTTTTTTTTTATATTGTCAATATATTGTATCATAACATATATTGTTTAGCTATTGGTTAACCCAAAAAAAAAAAATAGCTCCTCATAAGAAAAATTTCTGGACCCTAACTGCATAGAGTATTGAAATTTTAGTAAAATGAATGAAATTTCAACCATTAATCACTCGTAGCATTAATTACATACAAAATCTGATTAAACAAGCCTATATCTTGTTTTAAACTCCCGCTCTATTATTTGTGCTTTATATAATTCAACAAGTCTCCCGTTAATTTTTTTTTTTTGGGCTTTTGAAACACTTTTTGCAGGTGTTCAACAAGTATTCTGTTAATTACTTTTTCCCCCCTAATAATTCTGTTAGTTACTGAAATACAGTTTCGTTCGTGCACAAGACGGGAAAAAGAAAATGACTGATGAGACATTTTGGCTAAATATGACTGAAATTTATATTATTATAAACAATAAATGTTAATTATTATAATATTAAAATTATAATTAATTAAAAATAAATAAATATTAATATTATTTTGTTATATACGTCTAATTAAATAAAAAATATATTTTTAATAATAAAATTTAAAAATAATAGATTTAATTTTATTTTTTATTATTTTAAATTTATTTTATTTTATTTAAAAACATGTGTAAAATAATTAAACAATAAAAATTAATATTAATATTTAATTTTTTAAAACTAAATATATTTAAAAAATTATAAAAATAACATACATAAAATTTATAATAATAAAAATATGAATCTTAATAATATTGAATATGATTTATTTGAATATCATTTAATATTAAACGAATCTAATAATCATAATTTAAATATATTTTAAAAATTAAAATAATAAATGAAATTTTTTTAATATTCAGAATGTTATAAATAACCAACGTCAATGTTTTGAATCTTTCCATTGCAGTCAAGTTTTCTTTTGTCTTTTCACTAAAGGGCAAATCTCTTTCTGATCTACTGATTAAATAAAATGAGTTTTATTTTTATTGTAATGAAATTTAAAAGTATTATTATTTTTATTATAAATTTTAATAATATTATTTTTTTAATAAATATTAAAATATATTATATATTTATAATTGATAATTATGATTTAATATATTATATAAAATAATTAAGATGATATGTTTAATTTCAAGTTACATTCTTGGATGAAACTGAAGGTAATTATGATCTAAATAGAATGATTTTTTTTAATTTGTAATTATAAATTTTAAAAATATTATTTTTATTTTTAATATATTTTTTAATAAATATAAAAATATGATTAAATTATAAAAAATTATTATATATTTATAATTGATAATTATTATTTAATATATTATATAAAATAATTATGATTATATGGTTAATTTACTGTCAGATGAGACTGAAGGGCGAAACATTTGCCCAACGGCGAGAATGGTCTGCGGTCTACACTATGGTGCGGAATATTTTGCTCTCTCTCACCGTCACTGCTGACGAAGTGACGAATTTTCCCGTTGATTCTCATAATAAAAATAAAAAATATAATATTCTAAAATGTATATTATAATTATAATTTTTAATTATATATAATTATATTTATTAATAATATCATAATAATATTTTTTTTCATTTACATTAATAATGTAATTATTTAATTTTTAGATAATAGAATTAGATTATCAGCGAATCTGCGAATTAACAGTATAAAAAAGATTTAAGTTTGATTATTTAAAAAAAGTAATATAATTATTTAAAAAAATAATAGATTTAAATCACTGAAAACTCATATTTTATTTATAAATTATAAATTATTAAATCTCTAAAAACATTAATCCCATGGATTTAAATTGATTCTATATAGAAAAAATTTTAAAAATTACCTTAATAATGACATAAAAATTATTTTTTCATCTTGTGAGAATATTTTAGTAGATTTAGTATTTATTATAAATTTAAGAAATTTGTTTTGTTTTCTATTTCTGTTTAATAAAAGTAAATAAATACAACAACAAGAAATAATAGAATATTAAATTTTCTATTTCGATGTTTTTTTATTTCATGTATGGCCTATTATTTTCAAATCTTATCACGAATTAATGAACATGCAGTAAGCTTTATTTTATTTTATTTTCCTATTATCATAGTGGAAATGACTAAATGAGAACCTTTTCAATTTTTAATTTAGAAAATAATAATCAAATCTTTTAAAAATAATATTTTGCTTTCACAAGTATCACAATATGTTCAAAATTATCAGCACGGAAGATTGATCAGTTAAAATTTAAGCAGAAGCAACTCAAATTAGTCACAGTAACATTTTGAAAAATTATAAAAAAATGATATTTTTTAAATTTATAACAATAAAAATAAATATTTATAAATTTTAAAGATGTTATTTTATTATTTTTCAAATATTTTTATGTATAATTATATTGTTCTAATTGTTCTAATTATTCTTATTGTTTTCGTATTATAAATGTATAAATTATGTATATATTTCTACAATTAAATATATTTAAATATAATTCTAATTAGATAAAATCATATTAATGAATTACTATTATTATAACGTAAAGAAATGTATATTATACATTTTTGATAAATTATAAATAATATGATATAATATTATTAATAAATATAATTGAATATAATAAAAAATTAATACATAAATTATAATTATGATAAATAAAATTATTTTGCCATGCTAACAAAATGGTCTGCCACAACATCCTATATTTATTTGTCTTTTTTTCTTTAAACTAAATGGTAGAATTTAGTCTCTTTTATCACGATTGAATCACATATAGTATTATATATTTATTTTTTTCTTTAAATTAAATGGTAGAATTTAGTCTCTTTTATCACGATTGAATCACATATAGTATTATATATTTATTTTTTTCTTTAAATTAAATGGTAGAATTTAGTCTCTTTTGTCACGATTGAATCACATAATATTATATATATATATATATATTCATTTTTAAGTATTTAAAAATAGAACATATATACATTTTCTTCTCATAATTAATACATATTTTTTAATAATTAAAAATGAAATATTCAAATAATGTCATAAAAAATTATAGGATTTTTTTAACACCTGAAAAGGGGTTGCAATTTTAAATTTAAATGTTATGATACATAAATTTACAATTATATTACTTTATAGTATAATAATATATATGATAAAATAACTTTGAAAAAAATTATGAAGTTCTTCGTTTTCCAAGAAAATTTAAGCCCATTTTATACTATAGTTAGTAATTAGTATGAATGCATATAATTTTTGTTATTCTTAAATATGTTTTAGTAATTAGTATGAATGCATATAATTTTTGTTATTCTTAAATATGTTTTATGTTTTAAAGTTTGAGCATGTAACCAAAAAAAAGCCTTAAATATTTAACTTATTGTTAAAATATTTCATTATTTATTTATATATAATATTAGTATTTTTTTAAATTTTTATTAATAAATTTTTTTTAATATAATGTTTAATCATTAATTAAAAATAATTTTTTTAAATAATATACAAAATTAAACATGAAATATTTTATAATTAAAAAAAATATAAGAATATTTTTATAATAAGATAAATTTAAGATAATTCTATTATTAGAATAAATTTTGTTAATATTAAAATAATAATTTTATTTTTAAAAACTTTAAAATATTAAATTATAATATAAAATATTTATACACTAAAAATATCAATACCCTAAATTTGATATCATTTTTAATACCTCACAAGTCACAACTTTAACGTTAAAGGGAAATAAACATATTTAAGCATCTCTGTGAACTCTGAGTTGATAAAAATCTCATCAGCTCTACCTACCGTTTCGATTCAAGTATTTTCACCGTCTCTCACTTTATCAACGGTAGTGATCGGTTAAACCGAGTAAAATGGCTCTTCAACTATGGGTGACTCTCCAGGAGGCCATTACGGTCTATACAGGTCTCTCTCCTACGACCTTCTTCACAGTATTTGCTTTCCTGGTAGCCGTTTACTATTTGATTTCGGGGATGTTTGGTTCGTCTGATTACCAACCCGTACCTCGATCCCTTGAGGAGATGCAGCCTCTTCCCCCTCCTGTTCAGCTCGGCGAGATTAGTGAGGACGAGCTCAAACAGTACGATGGTTCCGATTCCAACAATCCTTTGCTCATGGCTATCAAGGGTCAGATCTATGACGTCTCTCAGAGCAGGTATTTAATGCCTTTTTTGTGTTGTCTATATTTGTTTGTTTTTTTTGTTGGGATTTTGCCTTCTGGGTATTATTGTTAAGCATTTTCCTTTTTTTTTGGGGGGGGTTAAAAATCGTCATGCTTTTGGGTTCTTGATACTCACAGTAATAATTCAAACTGAATCGGTTTAGCTTTTGTTTTTTTTATTAATCTTTTATCATCATGGTGTACATAAAATTTTCTGGATTAGTTCTGGACTTTCTGGTGAAATTGAGTTAATCATATATTATATTAATTTACGATTTGTGTGCTATATAAAAGAGTGCAATTCAGCTGTCTCTGTCACGTGAGCATTTCACATGGTTGAAGTGTGAGCGTGTGAGCGTGTGAGCATTATTATATAGTGTATATTTTTACGTACTTATGATAATATAACAATTGCTAATTTACTATTGTTATCCCTAAATTAGTTATCTTGTTGTATTATACTTATTAGTTGACTGATGATAGTCTGCCTGCTTCTAAATTGTTGAACACTTTCTTAGAGTGAAAAGTGGTGGAAAAAAAAGGCAATTTTTCTCTCCTAAAACCTAGAAGTGTTTTTACCGTTTTATTGTTTAATATCAGCTATTCAAATTTTAATTAAATTTATATATAGTTTTTAAAATTTTTAAAATATACGATTTGATATTAAATTTTTAAAACTTCATGTATATTGTTAAAGTCCACCCTTAGTCTCAGTATGCTCGTCTCTCTGTCCTGTCGATTGCGGATCACGTCACAACGCGTATAAATAAGGCGTTCTACAACTTTCATAACCTGGGTTTTGAGATGGAGTTAAGCGAAATTTAACATGGTATCAAACAGTTCGATCGATCTGATTGTTTAGCGCTGGTGAGTGATGCGTTAATACGAAACCGTAACTTCAACATCCCCGTCGGTCTTAAGGGGACAGACCCTTGCCGGAGAGGGAGTGTTAAAGTCCCACATCGACTGGAGATCGCATCCAAGGGCAATACTCTAACTCATAACCTGGGTTTTGAGATGTAGTTAGCCCAAATTTAACATATATATCCTTAAATTTTTAAATCATATTATCTAGTTCTAAAAATTTTAAAATTTAACATGTAAATTTTAGTTATGATCATCCTTTACGTATATTCATTATTCACTATCTCGTTATGAAAATTACCTTTTTTTTGCACGTGAAGTGTTTTGAATTGATCTGCTCTTTGATTCTACTTTTGCACCTTATTTTCCAATCTTTTGGTTTAGCACATGGGACTTGAACAAGTTACTCTTAAAGATACTTTATTTATCTCGAGGAATCTAATATATTTGATTAAATAGACTAAGCCTTTTGCATTTACGGTATAAGATGTCGGGTCACTTGGTTATGGTTGTTTGATTTATTTCAGGATTAATATTTTGAGTAAATGGTCTTGATCTTCTTTTCCTTGAAAAAATCTCCAAATTAATTAGTTACATAATATTGTGTTCAAGCTTCACACTTCAGTCAAATTGACTGGATCTGATTGTGAGGAACAATATCATCTTTAAATTATGCAACTAACTATATCAATTGGAAACTTTTGGACCAACGTGACTCACAGTTTTAAAATGTTGTACTAAATTGATTAAAAATTTAAAATTTTAGATTAAATTATCTAAAACTGAAAGAAAAGGTCAAAAATAACTAATTTGTCAAAATTAAGGGTTTGTTATCTTAACGATACCACAATTAATCGGGGATTTTTCATATTTGCGATAATATAAATGCGATATTCAAAGAATATATTTTTGATAAATAATTAATTGTTTATTTCAAAATATATTTTAAATATTGTTTAATTAAATTTTTATCTAAAAATATCATTTGAGTATCTCAGGTATTGTTGTATACGTAACAAAATATCCAATTAAATAACAAATTATATCAAATTGTTATATTTTTTTAAATAAAATATTATTAGAATAATAACTACGAAAGTAAAAAAATAAAATGACGTCACCACTAAGTTAGCAAACCAAGGTACCAAAATGACCATTTACCGGCTTTTCCCCCCTTTTAAACCAGATTTCCAACAACGAGGGTTTGATTGATTTTACTGCAACGAAGATATTTCTTTGATCTTCGAAGTTTATCATTGCTCATGCTGCAAATAGGCTACCGCATTTTTAGCTTTTTTCTTTACGTTCAATCTTTAAACGAGCTTTTAAATTGTTCACATGTGACCCATCTTTATACAGGGTGTTTTACGGACCGGGGGGACCTTATGCGTTATTTGCAGGAAAAGATGCAAGCAGAGCTCTTGCAAAGATGTCTTTTGAAGACAAAGATCTTACAGGTGACATCTCTGGCCTTAGTCCTTTTGAACTTGATGCATTGCAGGACTGGGAATACAAGTTTATGAGCAAGTATGTCAAGGTTGGAACTATTAAGACATCAGTTCCTGTAACTGATGAATCCCAGCCCTCACAAACTGACAATGAAACCAAGCCCGCTGAAGATGGTCCATCAGAAAAGCCTGCTGATAAGTCTGAGGAGACCCCTTCTGGTGCTGATGCCGAGAATCAATAAATAACATCGTGCTCTTAAAAGCAGGGCTATTTGCAACATTTGTCTTGAAGGTAATTGGAGTGAAGTAAGTTTTGGGGTTATACTTGGTAAATCTGTTTTACATGTAAGGTAATGTTATATTTCATAGTTTAGGATACTTATGTAATAATCAGATTGCCTGTAAGATGTCGTCAAATAATGATTTACTGATGATAACATTTGGGACTTGAGGCTATAGGTAAATCTCTGACCCTGTTAAAAACTTTTTTCTGCCGTAGATGATTCAGTGTTTTTTTATGCCTGAGTTATACCAAGGAGTAAATTTGTTCCGATCATTGCCTGCCTTAAACAAAATTACTTTTCCTCCGATTGTTCCTTAGTGTTTTTTCGGTGCCTATTTGTTTGGAATCAGTTTATGTAATCTGATTGATCACTATGACAGCCATATTTAGAGGTATATTATCGTTTAAGTATGTTAAATTTGGGTCTAATTTCATCTCAAAATCCAGGTTATGAGATGTAGTATTGTCTTCATTTATATATTTGTTTGATCTTAAATGCACAATTGATGTGGACGTTTTAGCAACTTTTCTCATTGGTAGTTCGTGGATGGGCCAGTCTTTGGCCTTCAGCTGTGTGTCACGGGATGAACTTGCATGCTTTGATACCGTGTTAAATTTGAGCCTAACTAAATCTCAAAACCCAAATTATGAGATGAAAGATTGACATCATTTATATATGTATTTGATACTTCATATTCAATCGACGTGGGATATTTTAACAAAATCACAAGTTTTGAAATAGATAAGATAATTTTTGATCTAAAAATATTCAACTGTGTAGACCTTGGATAGCAGTGCTTAATAGACTTTGTAATTCCGGCCTAAATCTTGGATAGTTTTAAAAATGAGTTTTTAGTTAATTTTTTTGAAAATGCGTGACATGTGTTTAAATTTTTAATTAAATCATAATTTTAAAGTATCATTTATAATGTATATGATACATGATTATTACGAAAATATATATTCATTTGGGTATCTTTTAATGTTTTAAATCTTTTATACGATACATTTCATTTATATCACATGAGAATGGATAAAACTTTCGGTTTAAATTAGAATAATTATCTATTTTAATTAAAAGAGGTACACTTGAGGTATCAAAGAGGATTTCACAATCCTAAACCTTTTAATTTCAGATTTCAGATTTTTTTTTTATGACAGGATTTCACACTTGATAAATCTGTTTTATCTCGCTCAATTAGTATTATAATTCTATTTGTATTCGCAGCGTGGCATCAAGAAATTGTCTGGAAAATGTCATCTATTGTTTGTCGTGTCTTTTTTAATGTCATCTATTATTTGCCTAACTTGCCTATTGAGTGAGGATTTCACAAACAGTGGTATATGAAGAAACAGTTGCTTTCTAATATTATCAAATTGATCCACTAAATATGAGATAGTATTCATTAGAAGTTGACTGATTTTACTTACTTTTTAAACTTTAATGTATTTTTAATATATTATTTAAATATTAATAAATTTAAATGTTCAATTTATCTAATTTATTGAAATTTTAATATATATATATATATATATATATATATATATATATTCCAAAATAAGGTTTTATTAATAGTTTTTGTCAAATTAATACATCCCCTAAATAGGGAGGAGGGAGAATTATAACATCCCCCACAAAGAAATCCAAAAATGGCTCTTGTAATAAAAAATAGAACGCTTCAAACTTGATGTTCAAGTCGAACAAGAGAATGCCTAGAATTCAAACTCGAATGAATCTAAAAATGTTATTTTTTCACGTCAGTTTCTTGGATAGCCCACTTGATGACCTCATGAATTTGGATCTTTTACCATCAATAATTTCAAAATTCAGTATATTTTAAAATCTTAAGTTTGGATTTAGATTAACATATAATACACACTCGATCAAATTAAAAAGAAAAGGAAAAAAACATAACATATAGACTAATTTTCAGATTTTAATTCTTAATAAATTAATTACACGACACAATTACAAACACAAAATGCCAAATGTATACAAGATGTGAAAAAAAAATATTAAATCTGAAATTAAAATTGCATTAGATTTTTTGAGCTAGTAATAAGCTTATTAACATTTGATACAAAGTGGACTTGTCAAATTTAGTTAGAATACCATACACTGTTTGGATTTTTTTTATATTATTTTGTTTATTTTTTTAACAAAGAGTAAAGTATTTTTGATTTCTTGAAGGTAAGATTTAAGCAATTTTGTGAATGATATATGTCTTATTCATAGTAAAGATTAAAATGAATAAAAATAAAAAATCAATAATTAGAAATCATATTGAAAAACATTAACTTATCTATAATACTTCTTTATTAATTATTAAATCCTAAACCATAAACAACCTTAAACCCTAACTCTTAAACTAATTAAATTTAACATTATATATATATATATATATATATATATATATATATATATATATATATATATATATATATATATATATATATATATATATATTTTAAACTTTATCTTTTGTTATTTTTTTCTTTTATTCAGATTTGGGATATATGAACAGCGAAGAATCTACCTCAGCCATTGAAGTAGAGGCCTGCATGTTGTATTGAGTACTGAACAAAAGAATACATTCATTATGTATTGTATGCGTCTTAAACATAAGGAAGGATATATATATATATATACTCCTAAACTTGGAATACTCCCTATCAAAGATACTTATAAAATATTGCATAAAGCAATTGCAAGTTATTTATTCTCTTAATTTAAAAATAACTTTTTTTAATTCCTTTGATTTAAAAAGAAAATAAAAAAAGAATAAAATTAATTTTTTAATATTTATAAATTAAACTACTTCATTAATAAAAGTTATAATTATTGTTCTAAAAAATATTTTTCTATTCAATAACCACCCAATAATTTAGTATTATTCTCTCTCTATCTTATTCATTTTTTAATTTTTATTTTTATTTTATCATCACTTAAATAATAATAATTTATGATAAATTTCATTAAAATTTAACCTTTTGTCATTTTATTACCTTTTATAATAACAATAGAACAAAAAAAATCACTTATATTTTAAATAACTAAGGATCACTTTAAACTCTTTTTCCTATTAAAGTATCGGTATATTTACTATTTTTCTCATTGAAAAAAGGTAGTCAAATTATATAGGAGGAGAAAAAATATGCTAATTTTTGAGAACCTTATAATAAATTGATTATTATAAGTATAAATTGAGATAAAATGTTAATAAAATTCGTGAGATAATCTATTAATTTTATCTCACTTAAATTTTAATGAGGTAAAATTTTAATAAAATGTTTCTAATTGAGATATTTCATTTGTTTTTAATGTGGTCAAATAAGATAAGTAAAAATACAAAAAATATAATAAATGATAATTTATAACGTAAGTTTAATAAAAATAATGATATAATATATGTTTAAAATTAAGTCCATTAAACTTGAAGATGATTTTTAAATAAAATGAGATAATATTACACCATTAATTCACTAAAACCACCAAATGAGACAAGACAGTATACGATTACTTGTATAAATCATCCGCCAAAGCCATACTTTCCTCTAACTTCAGTCAACTATGTAACATTGTAGATACGTAGAAGCATCAATTTTTGATGATATTTATAAATTGATAGGATATTATATAATTGTGATTTTTTTTTTGAACAGGGTATTTTAGTTCTCTTATTAAATAGAGTTCCCCCCAATTTGCTAAGATAACAAAGCACAAACAACACATAAAGCTGTTTCCTTTGCTCAAGAGTTGAGACCATACTTTTTTTGGTGCTTGTTCTGTAATTTATTTTCTCTTCTTTTCCTAGGATTTGAATGATGAGAGTGAAAACAGTTGTGATTCTACTCCTAGTTGTCTCTCTTTTTCTGACACAAATCCAAAGTAGCTCCTCTCGATCAATTGTTCAATATTCTTCTAGACAGATAATATCTCCGAGATTTACAACCAAGCATTCATCAATGTTTCGACAAAGCTATCAAGATGTTGTTAACTCTATGAAGAACAAGAAGATGGAGGAGGAGGGTATGATCAATTCAGTTCATGTTGTTTCCAGGCGAGTTGTCCCAGTTGGACCAAACCCTCTTCACAACTAGCTATATATATATCTCATGTGTTATCTGCCTATGGTGTAGATGCTTTAATCATACTTAGAATCCTCAGATTTTGTAGTTTTTTTTTTAATTTATTGAGTAATGTAAATGTTCTTTAGAGATTAAAGCACTGAATATCTATTAAGTATGAATTGAATTTTCTTTCTATTATTTACTTTTTCTTTAATATATAGAATATTATAAGAGGTAGCACTGGTGGTACATTGTTAACTATAGGGAAAGTGTAGTCAAATCCACAACTTATTCAAATGATAATACAAGATTGTTTGCTATACCAAAAGTCAAGAACCATAAGTTTAAATGTTAATTTTTGGTCAAATTTGCAGGGGTAGAACTGTCATTGAAAATATTTATTTATTTATACCAAAAATAACACTATAAATATTTTATTAAATCCTAATTTATTCACCCCCATACTGTAATCCATCTTGACCCCACTAGTAAATTTTACTTCAAAAAATATATTTTAATTTTAATCAAAGATATCATCTATTGTTTAAAATAGTAAGTAAATAAAAATTAATTATTTTTGGAAATAACATTTTATTAGTGGCCATTCGAAGTAGTAAGATAGAATGCCGTGTGATGAATGAATTACAATTTTTTAAAAAAATAAAATTATTTATTACATTATTTTTTGTAAAAATAAGTATTTTTTTTTTACATTTTTGCATGGACCAATACTACTCTTCGATCCTAAAGAATAAATATTTTTTAAGGTAAAAACATCCTAAACAATATATTGTCTCAGTGTTTCTTTTTTTTTCTTTCTTTCTTTGTGGCGGTTGGATAAGACGTCCTTAGCTTAAACTCAAAAGTATATGGGCGAGTTGAAACACATAAAAATAATGAATTATGCTTACTTAGCAATATATATATATATATATATATAATGTATTATGCTTATTTTCTATAACGTTTGAACCATCCACATATGGTACAAAATGACCCACTTTTGTCTGTTTGGCAAATTTGAGAGGGAATATGAAGTAGATTAAAAGGCAGGAGCGCAATAAGAATGATATACTCGTTTTCTTAATTCTACAAACCTGCATAGCAGCAGTATTATACGCCAAGATTCAGAGTACTTGGACATTGACACGGACACGACAACTTGAGATAGATAATAAAAGGATAGCTGGCAGAGATGACATTGACACCTTGGATCTTCTAAGTTGTACGGTGTCCCAATCATGTATGCTCTCCTCTCCAAATGCAATATTAATGCATTTGACTTTTTTTCAAAATGTTATATTTGAAACAGAGAACAGAGTAAGATTAAGTAAAAAAAAAATTCTTTGAAGCCCCAGAAGAGAAAAAGAAGTTACCATCAAATTGAAGTTGCTCCATATTCTTTGGCTGCTCTTGACAGCGCACATGAAATTTCCATTTCCACCAGACTTCGAGGAACAGCTTCGTTTCTGGAATAAATTAAATATAGGGAGCTTAAAATACATCAAAGAAGACAAATGACATAGAAATTAGGTGCTAAGCCATGCCCAAGCAAACGTCTCAAGCACGGGGAGTAATAACAATAGGGATGAAAATTTGTATGAGTTAGCTACTAACTTATTAATTACATGTTATTTCTTTTTTTAATTGATTAGATTTTTTTTATAGATCAAATTATTTTTATTGATAATTAAATAATATTACTAATATAGTTACGTAAAACACAAAAATAAGATAAATAATGTTAGTAAAAAAAAAAAACACAAATTACTGTCATATTACATTATCAGACATTAAAATTCAAAAGAATTTATACCATATTTTAGACTTTAATAATTTCAAATCAAAATATCATTCATTATATTTTAAATGTTTTAAATATGTATCACAAAATCAAAACATTTTTAATTTAATTTTAAACTAATGAGATAACTCAAACTCAACCCCAATTTGATCTTTTTGAAGATATTTGAATTGATTCGAATTTAATTTGATTAATGTTCAATTCGGATTCTTTTATTCAAATTCGATTGTAAATAAAACTAAGAGATAAATTGTTTTCCTTAAATAATACCTCTCCACGAAGAATATTTGAAAATTAAAATATTATGTTGCATATATAATCAACTTATTTGACTGATTTCCTTTTTATCTGTCTAAAAATCAACATACGTTCACATCCTTTTAACCCATTTATGAAAATATATTTAACATATATTCATTGCATTATAAAAGTTAAACGATTGTTCAGCGCCTGAGGGAGAATAATAATGAAGTTTTACCCATAAAATGGGTTATCCTATCCTATGCACTTAAAATCTAATTAAAACGTGGATAAACTTTCTAGCTCTAACAAACTTCACCACCTTCCTCCCACTCACTTGCAACTAAAATAACATAATAATTAAGCTTTTCAATATAAGCTTCAGGCAGTATTTATTTGAAAGAAATATAATTAAAAGAGGAGGGGGGGAGGGAACTATGTCCTGTTTATGCAATTAATTCCCAAGCAATGCTTCTAGCATGGCTCAAAAACTCAAAGCTTTTTGCAGGATTGTCATCTGATAACGCCGCTTTCAAGTTCGAAAAGAATTCCTTGTAATGATAGTTCATGTCCTCTCGTTTTCGGTGGGTTGAATGTGTTTCATGTAACCACCTGTCTCCAGATTTATTTCTGGTTCTGTTACTTACCAACATCTCCAACCTAGCAGCCATCACAGAAGCTCGTCTAATACAAGAGGAAGGTAGCTGCAAAACATAGAATGCTCAAATAACTTGAAACAAGATTGGAAACAAAAATTAAAAATATTCTTGAAAAAACAATAAAAATAACACCTTTAAAACTTGTAACCACAAACATAGCATCCCTAAAACTTATAACCATAAACATAACACCCCATATCCAACTCATACATTACACGTGGTCCAATTGGACTCCATTCAATATTATTATGATACTATTTTTGTTATTATAAGTTTTAGAGGTGGTGTTTTTTGTAATTACTTTAATAAAGCAAGAGCAAAAACCAATTACATAAACAGATCCAAATACAAATGAAGATCAAAATATGCTCTTTTCCCATTTTCATAGGAAAAGGACACAGAAAGAAAGCTATGAAGGTTACCTGTACAAGCTCAGCAACCTTAAATCCAAAACTCCTTTCTGAAATACCAGGAACAAGCTTATATAAATAAGTGACATCTTCGTGATCAGATTTGGGATTCAACGTATCCTCTTTTTTTTGTGAAGTAAGATACGATACATGGTATGTCCCAACAGAACCAGGGAATTTGGTTCTAATTTCAGCAATCTTAGGGTAGTGGGTGACAAAAAGGACCATGCTTTTCTGATCCAGAAGATGGTGCAGTGTAGCATAAGCAATAGCAACACCATCATGCGTACTTGTGCCTCTCCCAAGCTCGTCAATGATAACTAGAGAGCGTGCTGTACAGTTCAGGAGTATACGTGAAGCTTCACTCAGCTCTTCCAGAAAGGTGCTTCTTCCTTGTTGAATACTGTCAGAAGCACCCATTCTGGTATAGATGCCATCCAGCACATGCAATTTTGCTGATGAAGCTGGTACAAAGGAACCAACCTAGAAGAATCAGAGTACATTTTTTTAGAGCAATGGCAGCAAGCGATTACATTAATTAAAGAACATAAGCAAAATTTTGAACATTAACATATTATACATCAAACTTCTAGACTAAGGTACACGCATGTCAATCTGTGTTTTTGTTTATAAATATACTGTTGACCAATGGATTTCTTTTGCAAATACAAAAAACAAATGACAATGCCGTGACATTCATAACGAATGCTGATAGTTTTGACATAGATTAGCTGAATATATAATTTTACCTGGGCCATAATAGCAATCAAAGCAACTTGGCGAATGTAGCAACTCTTTCCACCCATGTTGGGTCCAGTAACAATTTGGCAATACTCATTCTCTGCATTTAAGTCGGTGTCATTTGGGACAAAATTATCTTGTAAGGTATTCTCCAAAACCTGAGTAGAAGCTCAAAGCAATAGGCACGAGTCATTTTAAAATGAATTGTGCGATTGTTTTAGAGCTGTAGTTTTTGGATTAAACACATATCAACAAACTCCAAATCATAAAGCAGCTTAAATAATATGAATTGAATAAACTATACACTTATTCAATTAATAAAAGCACTTAGATATTTATCAGAACTAGCAAGCACTACGCACATACCGGGTGACGACCAGCAGATATATGGATCTGGATGGGTTCATCATCATATACAAGTACTGGACGAACATAATTCTGCAAATAAGATGACAGGACCAAATAACAGTTTAATAATTTATGCAAAGATAGGAAGATATGACAACAAAACTAAGAAAGACCATACACCTTATTTCTTGAAAGAAGAGCAAGTGAATGTAGACAATCCAATGTGGCTAGTGCTTGCACAGCAGCTTGGAAATCAGCATAATATTTACTAAATGACCTAAGAACGCTATCCCAAGCAGCTCGACAGGCAACATTGAGCTCCTCATTTGCTAGAGCTAGCTGGTCCAAAGCAGTCAAAACTTCAGGGGTGTGATACCGGATTGTTTTTTTTGTACTGTTAACCTTAACCCAATCCAAAGGAACCTTTACATCGGAAGACAACTGCAGACAATATAAATCTATTAGGCATACTAAAAATATTACAGTTTTGGTAGGAAAAACAAGGGAAACAAGCAGAAAAGGAAATTAGGATAAAGATGAAGCTACTCATTTGCCTCTTTTAAATTCAAAAAACAAATCAAAGTTTTCCCAGCAAACCATCTGGATATATGCAAAAGACCATCAGACGCATAATGTAAAGCAACAGAAAATCTCCCTCCCTCCCTCCCTCCCCCACCCCCCTTCCTCTCTCTCTCATACCCTTTTTTTTTCCTTTTCTTTTTCTACTGTTAACCTTAACCCAATCCAAAGGAACCTTTACATCAGAGGGCACTGCAGACAATATAACTCTATTAGACATACTAAAAATATTACACTTATGGTGGGAAAAACAAGGGAAACAAGCAGAAAAAAATAATTAGGATAAAGATAAAGCTATTCATTTGCCTCTTTTAAATTCAAAAAAGAAATCAAAGTTTTCTCAGCAAACCATCAGATGCACAACGTAAAGCCAACAGAATATATATATATATATATATGAGGAATGCTATGGACATATAAATTTACACCCACACAACTTAGATTTTATCATGTGTCAATATTATCTAGAAAATTGAATCATTTCTACAATTTTCAAAATAATTATGACACTTAGCAGGATATAAAAGTTATGGGTGTAAAAGTGTGTGCAAATTTAGGTGATATTAGCATCTCAAATATATATATATATATATATATATATATATATATTTCATTTTTCTTCAATTCCCCCCCTCCCTCTTTTCTTCAGGTTAGCAGCTGCCACAATCTGTCACATAGCTTCAACATAACAGCTGAAAAATAGCCAAAGTGACTAAAGAATACAATATATTAACCAAATATGAAACTTTGGAGTAATAAGAAAATAAAACAATGGATGATTGTTTCAATCATGAAAAGTATACATACAAAAGCAAATACACAGGAAAACATTTATACATACAAAAGCAAATACACAGGAAAACATGTACCCTACTGCACATGAAAGTCATAAATGCGTATACATATTCTAGATAATTATACTTTAAACTAGATACCTCTATCAAATGAGTCGTTCCAGAAACGCTCATAAATTCCAACTTGCTCATTCGAAGTTGTTTGCGATACAGACCAATAAGAGAATCTAGCTTCTTCTTTGCCAGTTGAACCTCTTTGCTGGCTCTAGAAACCTATATGAATATATCGCACAAGGAAGATGTAAGGCCAATGAATAAAAATGAAGCATGAATGAAAAACTAATAAAGAACAAGCATTAAGATCTTTGTACAAACCACAGGAAATTGCCCATCAGAAATTATGAATAAATTTGGCAGATTCCTTTGATCTGCAGCGTCTTTGTTTAGAGTAGACAAAAATTTTGCAGCACTTCCAATTACATTGGACGAGGAAGCAGTCAATATCAACTTTCTCAACAGCTCTGAGTGTATGGACTTCACTCTCAAGAGGTCCTCACTATTCTCTTGTTCAATGTGTAGTTGCTGGAGTTGTTTTCCAGCAAGTATTATTGCTTGAATCACTGCAATGAACTGAATATAGAACTATTCAGAAACAGACAGCATTCCGTATGCTGGAGGAATGATAATTTGTACCAACAATCAGAGGCAATTTTCTGGTCAAGCAATTTGTTCGGGTTTGGATTTCAGTAAGAGATTTAATTTGAACTGATTCAAGTTTTGGTTCCCAGCAATATATATTGAAAAGTTTTGGAACAACTAAATGCTAAATGCATACATCTAGTCTTCTGATAGCCCAAAGTGATGTATAACAGCTTCCGTATGGAAGATTAAAAAAAATTAACAGGATAGCAGAATCATTTAATCATTTTGGTTATGGTATGAGGTACAGTCAGTCCTGATCATGTAGTCAGCATCAGAACAACAGAATAAGAGAAATATAACCGGTGCATGTTCAACTATTTTACCAACTATAAATATAGTGCTCAATTTCCATCTACTTTATCCATTAAAAAATATCGTCTCTCCTCTATTGTGCATGCATGTCTCCGGATAGTAGTATAAAGTACAAACTACAAAATAGTGCTTTCACTTGTCACTAACTGTGTAGTTTAATTCCATTTCAATTGAGAGTTGGTGCTGTGGCCGATGGGAGGAGTGACAGATAGAGCCTAGGGCATTGATGCCTGAGTGTACACAAATTGGTAAAAATTAAAAGAGCCAGACAAATCACATGGCTAACCTCAGATGGGGTGGCAGTCCGGTGGAAGATTCTTGTTATTCCACGTTGGATATCAGGTGACCTTCCCAAAGTTGTCAAAAGTGAAGAAAGCATATGACTGAGCTTGGGGGTTACAATTCTTATATCTTCCTCATCTAGTCCTCTAATGTCCTGAGAAGCTTGTGAAGACCCCATGGATTCAGCAATCTCAGACACGGCATCAAGACGAGCCATAATCATGTTTCTTTCACGTAAGGGGTGAGTTACCTGCATCATGCAGCGGTACGATCAAATTCTTTGGATCCTGAAAAACATACTGAGAGCAAGGGCAGTGGCATGCACTACATACCCAGTGCTTGAGAAGCCGTGAACCAAATACAGTAAGTGTACAATTCATTGATTGCAGCAAGGTGCCAGACTCGGAACCATCACTGTTCTTGAAAACCTAAAGGTAAAGAATGTGTTTCTCCAGCATAAACTATAAAGTTGTAATTTGAAATGAGAGAACATTAATTTAATGACATTAGTGCTTTTTAGTAATTCCATCAATGGGAAAGCACTGGAGAGCTCTTTAGAATAGTTGGTTAAAGTGAAATACCTC
Organism: Hippophae rhamnoides; assembly: GCA_033030585.1. Taxonomy (NCBI): domain Eukaryota; kingdom Viridiplantae; phylum Streptophyta; class Magnoliopsida; order Rosales; family Elaeagnaceae; genus Hippophae; species Hippophae rhamnoides. Next base: position 53,621,645 of record CM065432.1, read on the forward strand.
CAACTGTTGAAGTGCATTGGCAGAGAGGGTCATCTCCAGGTTGCTTGAGAAGGGCCTAAATGAAGTTCCTTGGCCTAAAACCCTTTCAAAACCAAATTGTTTCAGATGCCGAATGGTCAGGGCCAAAGCTTGGACAGCCAAATCAGGCATGTCCATTATTCCCTTTGAAATTAAAAAAATAAGAAATAACAGAGTTAATACAACTCCTAAGAGCAAAGGTCTGAAGGGCTTAGTCAACTAGTACATGATCCTCTCGTGGAGTATGGCTACAACCTATATGTGTATAGTTACTGAAGGAAGTAAATAGCAAGTATCTTACCATAATTGCCAAATTATGATTTCTATCCTCTACGATTTTTGAATTTTTCTTCGAACCATGTTCTGAATTATCTTCATCTATATTTTCATATAAAGTCATCACTTCAGCAAGAGCGCCGCCATCCTTAAAACAATCACATGAGACACGCTCAAAACGGACATGAGAAGCAGGTCCAGCATAAGCAAGCAATAGCTAAACAAGAAAAGATACCATAATAATATCAGATAAACCCCTAAAGAAATAAGTATATTAAAAAATAAGAAGAAAGATAAACAATTAATCTAGATTGTGCCATAAAATAAATTTCCTAAAATGTGACTTGAGAGTTATGACAATTGGACCTGATTTATTAAAGATAGGTATTTATTCATAATAAGCAAAGATATCATGGACAAATGCCCTTGATAAGGAACCAAAAGCAGACGAAATTGGCAAATGCAGAAGTCTGCAATAAGTACCGAGACATAATTTAATTCCATGCCCAGTTAAGAGCAGATCCTGCAGATACCACATAAATTAATTCGTTTTTAAAATTGATTCCTGTGTACTGGAATTATAAATTAGCAATAATTTCACCTGCAAGTTAAAACAAGAAGAATTCTTTCTTATAGTAATAGACAATGGCAAGAAGAATCTATAAATGAATAATGAATAAACAGGTTTATTTTATGTACATTACAACACGAAGCTACCTTCTCGGTTTCTTTAGAAAGAGGCTCTCCAAGAAGTAACTCAGTGGGAGACAAATTCAATATTACAGCCTCAAGCGCACTCCTCATAAAATTATCATTGAACTCTCCATAAACAACATCTCCAGTTGATATTTCCACCGCAATCATCCCAATTTTCACGTGAAATTCACCTTCCACCCCACAGCCCACATTCTCCGCAATAATATTCTTCTCCACAACACAGGCCAAATAATTACTATCTCCACCACAACCCTCCTCCATTCCCCCAACATCTTCAGCAGCCTCCAAAGTCGCCTTCGTGTACAATGCCGACAATCCCCGACAAAATGGGCCTGAACGGTTCGAACCATGTGACTTAATAGCCGCAGTTTCAGTCTGCTTCACCACACCGACTTTATATCCGGCACTCACCAGCCTCCTCACGTGTACATTCAACCGAAAAGTGGGTACACTAGCAGTCAAAAAATTATGATCCATGTGGGCGTAAATACCCAAAATCCGTGCTGCGATTTCAGCGTCCTCGCCAAAAAATCGATACTTATAACCCACTTCCACCATCAAAAGAACATCTGGGTACTTCTTTTTTAAGTCCGTCACTTGTTGTTCTAAAGGTGTGTACTTGACTGGCGGTTTTGATGTTGATTGTTTTGGGCATTGAGATAATGATTGTTCTGGAAGATTTGAAGTCGGTTCTAGAAGTTTCTGGAGGAACTTTTGATGGAGAGAGGATTTGGACTGAGGAGGTATAGGGTTGTGGCTGTGGGGAGAGATTTTTGGGCGTTTAGGAGAAGGAGATGTGAGTTGGGAGGCGAGTTGGCGTTTGGAGGGGGAGAAAGTGACAGTGGCTGAAATTTTGGGAGGTGGGGGGGTTGCAGGGTTTTGAAGAAAATAAGGGGGCGACGATGAAGAAGGCGAAGGGTCTGAAGCAGTTGATGATGTTGAAGATTTGGATTTGGGAGCAAAAAAGCGAGATATTACTTGTTGCTTCTGCTTTCCCATGGTGGAACCACCGCTACCTGTTGCTGTCAGATGGGCTTTTTTCGGCTGAGCCTAAAGAGGGCTGTCGAATTGGCGCGCTTTGTGTTTTCTGCTAGTATTTGACGACCGTCGCATAAAGCAAACTATGACATACTTTGACGGCTGATAAATTATCAGTTTGATTTATATTTTTAATTTTTAATTTCTACAAATATAAGATTTTAAAATAATTTTTTTTGAATTAATTCTAAAATTATGTTTGAAAATGTACATTAAAACTTAAAATTGTTGTTAAACCATTATATTGTATTATTTTACTTATTAGGACAAAAACAAAATCTTATTATTTTTATTTAGATATTTACTCCTTTAACTTTTTAGATTAAATTCAATAACTTAAAAATATGATATAGAATTTTTCAAAAATAAAATATAAATTATATATTTTTAATAAAAAGTATTAAATTATTTTTTACCTATATTCTTTCATTGAGTCTCTATTTCTCCCTCTCATTCTTTTTATGCTTTTTATATCTTTTTATTCCTCTGTTTATTTTTCTCTCACTCGTTGGGAAGGGCAAGAGAAAGAAAAAAAAGGGCATGTAGGTGAATAATGTTTTTATTTTTTTATTAATAAAATATATAATTATTTTTTTATTTTAAAAATATTATAATTTTTAAAAATATTTACTTAATTAATTATATTTTTAAATTATATAATTAATAAAAAACTAAACTAAAATAACTACGCATCTATTTTAAAGGATTAAATTAATTTTAATTGTTCATGATATAACTAATTTTTTAAATGTATTTTTATCTTTAATATTAATTTTTATAATTTTAATTAACAATTTAATTAAAGTAAAAACATATTAACAAAAAATATAAAAAAATGAAATTGAATATACACTGAATTATATTATCTCTTTAAAATTTCTTATATTTTTTTTATAATTATTAAATTATTTTAATTTCAATAATATATCAGTAACAAATTATATTATAAAAAATTGAAAATATAAAATTTACAATGAAATCATCTTAAAAAATTAAGAAAATACATTTCATTTATTAGCATCAAAATATAACAAACATGAGAGAAAATTTGTATGAAATATTAAAAGGGGATAAATTTTTTATCTCACAAATATCATTTTAAAAAGAAAGTACATGATCATTATATATTTTTTAATGTTAGTTTTTTACATACATTTTAAAAATAAAACCAACTATATATTTTCTCATAAATTATTAGATTTAAGATTTTCATTTTATATATTTCAAGATTAAATTATTTTTTAAATAACTATAGAAAATGACTATTTTTAATAAAGCAAATTTTTATATATATCTAATATATATTTAAAAATATGATCATGTATTTTTTATAATATAAATTTATATATTTATTTTAAAGGTTAAGTGAAGTTATATAAATAATTAATTTATATAAAAATAATTGATAAACTATATTTTTCATAAACTAAAATACCAACTTAGAGTAACATAAAAGAAATATTTCAATTTGTTTTACCCTATTTCTAATGTATTTATATTTTTATCTTACTCTGAAATTTAAAATATGTTTAAAAATAAATATAAATTAAATATATATTCAATAGTAATATTTATATCAATTCAATGCATAAATAAACAAGATATTTAATATGATTTTATTTTTAATATTTTTAATAAAAATAATATATGTTAATTTTTATATAACATTAAAATGCATATATTTATTTACATTATAAAAAATAATTTTTTTATAGGATTAAAAATAAAATTATGTTATAAAATTTAACCTATTCATATTCCAATATTTATTCTTTTAAGGATTACAGTATAATGTTCTTTTTATTTAACAATTGTTTATCATTTTTTGGACTTACATTTATACTCTTCATTGCAAAATTGCAAAATTAAAAATAAAAAATTATTAAATTATAAGAAAAAAATGTTTAAATTGTAAGAAAAAAGTAAAGAAAAAATGTAAAATTTTAAAAATAAATAAACAAAAATATAATAAAATAGTAAAATAATTAAAGCCTAAATAATTTTTTAAAAATAAGAATTATTTGAGATAATTTATTATTAAAAAAATCAATTTAAATTGATCCAAATCTACTTCCTTCTTATCATTGCCGACAAATGTCATAAAATAAAGCACGGTCATTCGAGTGTTTTTATATAAGGATATTTTAACTTTTTATTAAAGTTGTATAAGTTTATTTTAATAATTTTTAAATATAGTTAATATAATCATTTAAAAAAGTTACATTTTTTTTAATAATGAAATTGATTTTTTTGTAACTTTCTTTATAATATACCAGAAAATAACATTAAAATGAAAAAAAATACCATCTCACTCTCTTTATATTTTTAAATAAGAAAAATTTCTCTTTTATTTGAGTCTTCCTAGGCCTTTTTCCTTTAAATCTATTTCTTAATCTTCAATAAAAAAATATATCTTTTCTTCTAAATTGTAAATGCAAATAAAATCATATTTAAAAATAAAATTTGTAATATTTATATAAATAAATTAAAAATAAATATTAAAACGAGAGAGACAATAAATTTAAGAGAAGAAAAAGAAAATTTATATTATTTTAAGAGACACTTGTTTTTAAATCTAATTTATCATTAAAAATTAATATTTTAAAATTTAGACTTAATTGATTATAAGATGAATTATATTTTTTTGTGTACAAACTTTATCATGTTTAATATTTTAATTATTTCATAAATTTTTCATAAATTTTTGTACTTTATTTTTCACATTTAACAATTTCAAATAAAATTTAAAGATAATAGATTAAATAATTTAAAAAATAAATATTTTAACACACTAATTCTAACTGTTAAATACAATTTAATCTAATTTTTAAATATGAACTAAATATATTAGACACGAAAAAGTTATGAAAATTTTATTAAATGAACAAAGCATCAAAAGTGATAAAATTAATAAACCAATAATATTATTCATCTTTAATTTTTATATAAAATTAAATGATTAAATATGTTGTATCTTTAAAACATATCACATCTATATATAATAAATTATTGTAGAATAATAACTAATATAAAAAATATTTTATTAATTAAAACAGTTAGTTTCTTTTTTCTTAATTTTCTACTATATATATCATATGTGATTATAGCAATAAATTGTTATAAATAAGATTAAAAGAAAAAAAGAGGGGGAATAAAATCCTTTATAAAGAGTTATTGGACTAAAATTAGTCTCGTCTGGTCCGACTCGAAAGTTTTCGGAGGCTCAAACATATCCTTTAGGCCCATTCTCTCGCTCACCTTCTCTTTTGGGTTTCCACATGAACTTTGTTATAGCACTTTAGCGTACTTTTTACTCGATGCCAATTTTTAAGTTCAAATCTGGGTAGATCGATCTGTTGCCTCCTTTCAAAGCAGAGTGCCTTGAGTTAGTATCATCAGAGCAATCTGGAGAAGGGAGATACTCGAAGAGAGGCAGAAAATGGTGTTGGGGTCGTCAGTGGTGAACACATACCCTCTATCGAGTTACACCTTTGGGACTAAAGAGCCCAAGATGGAGAAGGACACCTCTGTAGCTGATCGCCTTGCTCGCATGAAAGTCAAGTATGCTCTTTCTTACTTTCTTTTTTTCTTTTTTGGGGAAAAACCACTCTAATATCATTGTTTATTTTAACGAGGTCGACGTAATTAATCTTTAAGAAACCCTATAAGGGTTTTCGTGAAATTTATGTTCTAATTTTACTGCTTATTGATTTTTCACCCTATTCTTTATTTTAACTTTTTAAAATTTGAATTTAAAGCTATATGAAGGAGGGATTGAGGACGAGCGTGGAAGCAATTTTGCTGGTATGCCTATCTTCTGATTGGATTACTAGCTTCTTTTTTCGCATACACAGGAAACTTAATTCTGGGAGTACTATATAGCACCATTTGGGCTGCAAAACAGTTGATAGATTTTTTACCATTGATTAGATTACATTAAAATACAAAAGTATAGTCATAAGTGGTATTGATAGTATAGTGTTTGCTGTTGAATACTTTAATATGTACGACCGAAGTATTTGTTTATTCACCACTACCTCTTACTCTTACTATGTTTCTTACTAATTAGTTCATAATAATATAATATACTTCATTTAGTTTCTCTGTTTTTTCATAGCTGTTTAAGTATGGTATCAGATTCATGAAGCTCTGAGTTTCATGGATTTGGGGAGAATGAAATTCCTCTGCTAGTCTAATAAAGTCAATATCATCTCAAGTTTTGGTTTTAGAGATTCATCTCCATTGCTTTTGTGTGTCATCAATGCCATCATTCACTGCTTCATCTTCTGATTCTTAATCGATTCTCGTGAAATGAATTTGTTCGATTTTGACATAGTCCAAGCCGAGAAGACCAATGCTGTACAGAGTTCGATTTTGGCAATTTATAGGGCACTCAATTTGGAATATAGCTTGACTCGCCATGATCCCTAGTTAAACAAGGAAAGTGCGTCCTTTGACAGAAAGAAATAGGATCGGACTTTGGGGACTCCTTCCACCTGGTAACATATCATTTGATCACCAATCTGATCGTCGAGCACTAATTGGAAGCGAGGGAGATGGGCTAAGAACAAAACAATGGTTTAAATTGATCTCATGGGAACCTAGAGCTTCTGTTTATCATAATTTCTTCTCGTTTTTGGTTTTCTCTCTCAGTATCTTCGTCTATGCTTCACGAATTCTTCATCCCAAAATTTCAGTATCAATCACCGTCTAACAACATCCCGGTCCAACTCTCCACGTGCCATTGGCACCACTTCACTGCTATATGTTGTAGATCCTTGGCCTATCTTCTCGTGCAGTTCTTTAATCTCAGTACCGTAGACAGAGAGTTCTACACTCGAGAAGGAGTTTAGAGGAAGAAAAATGGGGGACGTGCCTTCTACCTAGTGCTGGAGTAGTGCGCAACCACAAGATGTGGTGGAGTACCTGATCGTTCCCTTTGTCGGTGAAAAGTTGTATCATCTTTCTTTTGATTTTTGGAAAAAACCACTTGACCTTCTTGTAAATCTTTACTGGCCTTCACACCGTGTTCTCAATGAACTCTAGATCTACATATAATTGCCTCTCTGCTACAAGCGCATTATCAATCTGCATATAATTCGTTGGACTTGTTCCTTGTCAACATTTGTAACACAAAGGCAACTGAAACCAAGCCCAACTCCAACAGTTAATCTTCTCATTCTTTATTTCTATTTTCTATCAAATAATGATATCAAGGTGTTGATTACACTTTAGTAGTATAACATTAAACAGGAGGTCAAGGTTTTGGATTCAATTTGGTGTTTGTGCTTCTCTTCCACAAATCTGATTGCTTATCTTATTGATTTCTGCCTATTGCTAAGATAATCAACAGTAGCTATTGGCTCCTCTATGCGTGTGCTTGAGAATTTTATTACTAGACAATGGTGGTTTCAATGTCTAGAATCAACAATTGACCTTTAGGTTTGATCAATTTTGCTTTGCTTACTTTTGATCATTTGGCTCAAAATTTGATATATTAGATGCAATTTTTTATCTGTGAACAATGTTGATTTTTGCTAATTCTTTTATGTTTGATATTCGATCATGAAATTTTACGTTCAATCCTGCTTTGCCTACTTTGATCATTTAGCCCACAATTTTCATAGTTAATTATTTTTTGCTCATCTCATTATTTGAGAGTTAGAGCTTTGCTTCAATTTCTCCTAGTGTTTCTTCTTATTCAGTGAGGCTAGGACCTAATGTTTAGTATTGGCGTATGCTTGAAGCAGATTATTTTGGTTTCTCTTTGGTTAGTGTTATTGATCACTTAATTTTGATGAATTTTAGAATTATTTGCTCTTTCATGAGCGTATGTTGGATTACAAAATGTTATCTTCATTTTGTTTTTTGCAAGTCAAATTGACGATTATTCTACTACCATCAATTTGAGAGGGATAAAAATACCAATTTTTGAATTATAAGTGTTTCTCATGCATGATGCATAGAGCCAACACTGATAAATGTATAAAAAACAATGTTGATTCTTCTCCCAAGAGCTTATGTTTTTGGGAGAGTTAGTGAACAACAACTTCTAATATGGTATTAGAGTTAGAGGTCTTGTGTTCAAGGTCCAATAAAATCAATTATTGAATTATAATTGTTTGGCTTACATTATGCATAGAGTCAATATTTGTGGAAGAGTGATAAATGTATGAAAGTAATGTTGACATTTCTCCCAATATCTTAAGCTTTTGGGAGAGTTGGTGCCTAACTAATATTTAAGTTCTAACGGTATGCATTGTACTTACCAAATACATGATTAGAAGTTCATATTTCTTATAGCTATCTTTTCAAAGATTTTTTTTTAAAAACAGGCACAAGCAGAGACGCAAATATTGGCATGTTTACTTTTTTCTTTTCTTTTTTCTCTCCCCCTAAGAGGGTATGTTCGAAATTTGTATCATTGGCAAGTGGCTTGGAATATTACCATAACTTGCTTTTTTGTATTTGATATCTACTTATATAATAGTCCTATCCTCTAATGTTACTTGGACAGAAGAAATCTCATTTGTGGTACATGCCATAATTCCTTGCTTTTGGCTATAATATATTCCTAGAATTGCAGGTACAAGAACATAATCATCCTCATATACTTCTCTTGCAAATTGGAAACACATTTTGCAAACTTCCTGGAGGGCGTCTGAAGCCAGGAGAAAATGGTATGATCTAGCTGTTCATTGATATGATCAATTTGTCTAAACGAGAAATTTGATCCTATCCAAGAGATCGGATTACTTGTGAAGTTATGGTTGGATTGGGAAACATACAGTTCATTTGGATTAGTAGATTTTATAATCTGTTGTAATTCGAACCAAATTGAATTACTCTTAAAATTATAAATAAATACATATGTTATTTTGTAATGTTTTATATATAATATATATCATAATTGCACTAAATTACTAAAGTAATGTAAACATTATAAAATATAATTTAGAACCTCTACTAATTTAATAACTCTCTTTGCATGCTTCCTAATTTTGTGATTTTCTTAGTTGTTACTATAAATACTAATTTTGCTAGAGTAATGTTGTATATATTGTGTTTTTATCTATGATAATAATTAATATATGTGTTCCAAGTTCAATTTAACCTTGTTCGATTCAAATTTTTTGATATACTTTATTTAAGATTGAAGATTTTCAAATCTGTTTCAGATCATATCAAATTCGAATTTGTGAGAAGCATACGGTTTTGAACGCAACTCAGCCCTAAAGAGTCTTATGGTTAGCACTAGTGCTCTTCATAGGGGCAAAAATGTCAACATTTAAATGACTGACATAAAAGTAAAAAATTAATATATTTACTCTGTTAATGAAAGTCTAAATCTTAACTTGTGAACATGAAACCCTTAAATTGAACTAAATGATTATAACTCTGTTAGAGACTCTTTTACGGTACTTTTCATAAATTTTCATAAATTGAGTAACAGGCGACCATTATAAGATTTATACACACGCATAAGATATGGCAATATTGTTCGTGCTTATTATTAGTATGACTATAAGCAATACTTTCTGCTTTTTTATGTTTACCGTTTTCCTTATGCCTTAGAAATTGAAGGATTAAAGAGGAAACTGACCAGCAAGCTTGGTGCTAACTCACCTGCTCTCGTGCCTGATTGGCAGGTATTTTAATCTTTTTCAGTCATTTTCTGAATAAGTTATTTGGGATATTTTAAAAATTTTACATATGTATGCTGTTGCATGAAATCAGATTAGAACTAGAAGTTAACGAGATATGAACTGAAAAATGACATTGTAAAATCCCCAATCAGCTTTGAATCCAATCGTTTAGACATTTTAATATTGGTTAAGCCTTTCTTGGATGCTTCACTACTCTCTTGTATTGCATAATTTATGTGCATGCAAATTTGGAAACTAATATATCTGGATATGATGGTAAAAACCTGTCCTTCCATTCATGTTAGAATGCATATACAGAAATTGCAAGTTCTGTTTTATTGATAGTTTGTTGATGTTTTTCCCCTTTCTTTTTCCAGATAGGCGAGTGTGTAGCTATCTGGTGGAGGCCGAACTTTGAAACCATAATGTATCCTTACTGCCCTCCTCACATAACAAAGCCTAAGGTAATATCTACTTACCAATGCTTTATATATTCTCTAGTTGCTTCCTTCTTGTGTCTCCAGCTGAGCTCCTAATATTTTTTTTGCTTTTTTTTTCGCATTTTTTTCATGCAGGAGTGTAAAAAGCTTTTCCTTGTTCACTTGTCTGAGAGGGAGTACTTTGCAGTGCCCAAAAACTTGAAACTTCTTGCTGTTCCATTATTTGAGCTCTATGATAATGTTCAGGTGCAGTAATTAGATGCTAGCTCGTATCATACTCGTGTTTGCTTAATTGTGAGGTGATTTTAAATGCTTGCATGGAGCAGTCGTAATCGGGATCGGGATCATTGATAGGGACATCATAAGGAACAATTAGAGTTATCTATGTGGCTCTACATCAGAATTTTTTGTTCAAACCTTATAGACTTTAAGATACTATAATGAATAATCATTCATTCTGGATTCCCTTGCTGATGTAGTAGTAGTCTATAAGATTGCGTGAATGGGATTTTCTTTATTCACTTGTATCGTCCATCATTGTCTCTGTGAATTTTCTGTTAACTCATATTTCTCATTTTGTTGCAGAGATATGGGCCAGTTATTTCCACAATTCCTCAGCAGCTCTCGAGATTCCAATTCAACATGATCACTAATTGATTGGCGACTTTGGCTGCTATATATGCTGCATACTATAACTCTAAATTTGCATATGATTGATGCTTATCTTAAGGTACATCATCTATGTATGGGGACGGAGGTTTGCATGTTCTGTACCAAATTGTTTGTCCCATTTTTGTCCCTAGAATTGAAAATTGACGCATGTATTGTTTTTTTTTTTGGGGGTCATACAACTATGCTTTTTATCCATCAACCTATCATATATTCTCGTAACTTTGAACATCTATTAATTAAAAAAGAAAAAAAATTATATTAAAAAAATTTAATTTCAATGTTCATACTCATCTTATCTTTATTAGTGGCTTCGTTTTGCTCTTGGAGTGTTCCTTGATGGAAGCATGTGATGTGATAGTTATTAACTTATTAGTTATTGATCCTAAACCAGAAACTTTCTTTTCCAGCAAGAAGAAGGTTGATTCACTTAGATTAAGAGTTGGGAAGGCAGTTATTCTATAATGTATAGTTTGAGATTATTATTTTTTAGTGTGGAAAATTTCATAGAACTGGTTTTGCGTGAATGTTCTAACAGCGTAGTTTTAGGAGTTTGAAGGGGGTGTTTTGACGTGTAATGCAGCTTTTGTTATGTTGCGGTTGCATTCACAATTAACTAATAGGTTACATCTGAATCATGTAGTTACACGACTAACCTAGTTCATGGAAAATTATTTATTGTCACTGGACTATTGATGATGATTCCAGAACATTAAAATTGCATTATTAGCATATTGAATTTTCTTGATAGCATAAAATACCCAACACTTCGTTAAAATACCCACTAATGTAATTGGTCAGGATTATCATCACCTCACTTTATGGAGAATATTTGAATTTTTTCCACTTTATGCATCCCTAATTGATTCCATTCATATTTGTCGGAAATATGTGAAACAATTTTTTGTTGGAAATGTGTGAATAGCTGTCTCAATGTTGGGTGATTTAAGAATTTAAATGAGTTGTAATATATGTACCAAATCATAATCAGCCATTAATTGAATTAAAGTTAAGATAAGATGATAAAATAATTGTAAAATTACTTATAGACCAATTAGATTTTAACCATGGATTGTAATGTATCAAGTTGTAATAATTTTCTTTTATTTTATAATTTAAATCTGACTTCAGCCCAAAATATTAAGCTTTTTGAGCAATCTACTTATACAATTGCATGAAGATACATCTAATTGCAATTTTAAGATATACGACAAAAAAAAAAGAGATTTTATATTTTTCGGAATATATATCTGATAATGTCATGATTATTTAGCTGGTCAGACAAGATGCAGAAACAAGTTGGTTTTTAATAGTCTCAAAGCATATACTAGTCTTATTATTCGACTCCAGTAAGGGATCAAGACACTTTCTCAAAAGCAGACTCTCCCCATCATTAATTCAATTTCATATTTTCAGTGTACAATATTATATTTTCGTTATGAACTCAACTCTTTTAGACCTTTTTTTTTTCCTTCTAATTTTTAGAATTTATTTATAAATATAAAAATTTAATTGATCTGTATATATATATATATATATATAGCAAACTAAAGTCAGAATCACAAAATTTCAACAGGGACACGTAAACATACTACAGCTCCAAGCCTCCATGGAACTTGCATTATGAAAACTGCCAAAATATATGATGTCAAAATCTGGCTTTATAACAAAGTTGCCATTGTTTATTGTTTAATAACGAAGAAAACTTAAAAAAAAAAAGTCTTAGAGGTTTTAAATTTTAGATTAAAACATAGTATAAGTAATTTTTCTCCTTTGAAAAACTTAAAAACCTAAAAAATTAAGAATTTTGTTGCTATTATTTATAAATTTAATTTTTTAATATTTTCTTCTAATATTTATACATATAACTATAGTAAGATTTGATTTACTCTCTAAAACAATGTTTAATGAAAAGAAAATAAAAATAAAAAAAATTGATTAAAAGTTATTTTTAAAGATTTATAAATAACCCCATATTTTGGTATCAATTCTTTAAAAATATAAAAATCAAAATAAAAAATCATTTCAAATATACCTAATTAAAAAATTAATTGAAAAAAATTAGAAATTAAAAATCAAAATCATATTGAAAATTAATTTTTTTAAAATTTTAAATTATTGAGAGAAAATATCAGTTATACTTTTATACATTTATTATCAAGGATGTCAAATTTGTTAGAAATATTGGATATAAATTGTACGAAAAAAATTATTGTAAAAGTAATATATCAAATATCTAACAATAAATTAATTTGTGAATGAGTAAAATTCAATTATATTTTTATTGTGAGACTTTGTGTCATCAATATAGAAAAAATACATAGGTAAAGTTAGATAACTTGGACTCTTATTTCATAAAAAGTTAACATTGTGTTTATAAACTAATGCTATATAAATTAATATATTAAAAATAAAATAGGTGAACTTTTTTATTTATGAACACTTTTATACTGTTCACTGATTCATTTCGAACCAAGGTAAATATATAGTATAGATTACTCAATAATTTATGAATTCGTGCAATGGTGTATACAATAAGGGTTTTTAATGTTTTATAATTTTGTTTTTTCACCCGCTAAAAACTTTCTTAGTTTTTTTTATTGTTTTATATAAATATTACTATAATTTAATATAAGAAAAAAATTATAATAGCATAAATACAAGATATAATAAGTATAAAGATAATAAAAAATATCAAAAACTATAGCTTGTCTATGTAGGATCACTTTTTAGAATGATTTGATGATGAGAGCTTAGGAGTCTTTGTTTAGAAGCTGACGATGATGATTGGTAAAGGGGGTCTCTCCAATTTATTTATTTTCCCTTTTTTCTTTAATTGAAATGATGAGTCTGGTTTAAGAAGAATGTAATTTTTTTTTACAAGTTTAAGAAATAATTAAATTATATTTTTATCTTTAATGAATTTTTTTTTAAAAGTAGTTGTTGACAATTGAGTTAATTCCTAAAATTTATAAGTCAACATAGTGACAAGGTTAAACTAAAATTAACGATCATTATTTAATAATTATAGCATCTTTATTAGAAAAAAAATTTAACGTATGATACATCCGCTTACAACAGAGAACTTCTTTTTTATTTATTTATTTATTTATCTCGTCGTTGACTTTGTCCATTTATTTTTAAAATAATTAAAAAAACATTATTATTATTATTATTATTATCATAAAACATTTCTATATATAGCACTTTCTCATCAAATATATTTATATAAATTTTATTATATTTATTTATAGTATTAGGTAATATCAATTATAATTTATCATAAATGGATTTTTCAGTAACTTAAAAAGACTTCATCATCAGCAACCAATGAAAAACTCATAGCCTTTCTTAACTAGCGAGCCAGACTTGCATCCAAATATCAAGTGGGTTCTTGATCTGGCATGGGTAGTTTTAAGGCATGACTCTACGTAGAGAGAAATATAAAGAAACAAATAGGGATTAGAGTTCAAAACTTCAAATAATTTTATTATTTTATATCTCTTGCCTTGGAATAAAATATAAATTAGTTAAAAAGTAGATAATTTAATCTATTTTTCTTGTAGCCAATTTCTCAAAGAAAATAATCAAAGGCTGCAATTTTTAAAATCTATTTTTTAAAATTTAATATTAAATGGTAGGTTAATGGAAAACGTATCTATAAAAAGGACAATAATATAGTTGATAATAGTTTTAGAAGTCTTAATATTTAATAAGGTGATTTGATGTTACAATATCTCATTTATTGTAACTTTTGTTTATTCAATTACTAACAACATAATTTAATTAAGATTTTTTTTATAAATCTTTTTTTATTATTTAATAATATTTATAGTTGTTAGAATAAATAAATAAGGAGATACAAAATGTTACTATTTAAATTAAAATACCCCAATACACATCCTAAAGCCTATCACCTACCAATTTTCATTAAAAGAAAAAGGAAAAAAGTTAGAATGATCCTATTCCTTTATTAAAATGAGACCGACAATGAAAGTGAGTCTGATATAAAGATTTTTTTTTTTTTTGGGATTGATATATACGAAGCTTAGCAAAATTTAATTATGATACAATTAAGTATCATTATTAGGTAAATTCATCCTTAATAACACATAAAATTACAATTATTTTTATACTTATATCACTTAAATTATATTAAGTGTTAATATTATTTAAAAATTAAATTATTTTTATAATTTTTAAAACAAAGATTACACTTAATAGAATATAAAAATTATAAATATATTGCATTTATGTTAATCCTAATATTGCATAAATATATTTTTCTGCTTCTTCTTGTTCCTTAATTTCTTCCTTATTTTTTATTCTTTTGTTGTGTATGCGTTTGTTAAAAAGAAATTTTTTTGTCAAAGAACATGACTCACTTTTAAAAAATATATAGAAAGCAAGGCTTATATTAGAAAACAAATTAACTATTTTAAAATAATACGAGGAGAAGATAATCATTACACATATTAAAAAAATATACATCGATCATACATTTTATCTTAAATAACAACATTATTCATGTATTTATAATTAGCAATTAAATATAAAATCTTCTACCTACCAATGAACCACAATTTGCTGGCAATACCAACCACCTTAATTGGAGATAATTAATGAACATTTGAGCAAAATTTAAGGATTAATTATAAGTTTATAGGTCATTTTTGTAAATGTTTCTCATTTAAATTAAAAATATTACTTGCAAACGAATCAAAATAAGTTAATGATCATGTTTGACCGCCTTCATACAAAGTGTTTTCAAACTATCATGCCATAGAAAGTGATCGAAGGCAAACATATATAGTTATTAAGAAGAATGTTTTTTTTTTATTACGTACCTATATGAAACTACACTTGAAGAACCTTTGAATTAGTAACACTCTTTGGATGTTAAATATATATATCATTATATTATAAAATAATTGAAAATATTACGATGTTATTTTATTAGCTTTTTATAATTTTTGATGTATCTTTACCTTATATTTGAAATTACACTTTTTCTAATGGTAACTACTTCTTATTTATTTCATGATAAGTATAATTTTAGTAAGGAAAAAAAATGATTATGTCATCTAGAGAAGTGAAAGTCATTAGTGTCATCTTGCAAGGTTAAATTATTCAAAGTAATGTTATACAGAATCGTTGAAATATTTAAAATGAGAATACAATCTGTCAAAAGAGACTTAATTAGTTCAAATTCAATCGTTGGCTAAATCAAACAATTATGAGCAAAATGATTGATTGATCGAAATAATTGTTAATTTGATGCATAATAAATTAACAATAAGTAAATGATTCTTTGGTCCCAATGATGAAGATAAAGAGATTTTATGAAACTAACAATGCATGAATGAAACATAATACAACGTATATGTTGTATATGTATCTTGTATACCCATTTGACATTTTTGTCCCACAGCTTAGATATATATTTGTCGTCTAACATAACATTATACCACGTTTCCCAAACCTATTTGATTATCAAGATCATGATCAGGTCTACACTCTCTTGAGGGTTGAATATTTTCCATGGAGTACCTAATTGTCGGTAGGAGAGTTTATCAAAATCAATTTAGTACATAGGTTTTTTTAAATTATTATTATTTTAGATATTTAGTAGATATACTTTCTTTTTATTATTATTATTATTATTATATAATTGCAAAAAAATAAAAACATGCAACCACAAATATATTAATATTAGCAAAAAAATAATTTCGTAACCTAATTATATGTTATTTAAATTAAATTATGAATATTTGGAATTTAATTTAGAACATAGAACATTAGTACTGTTTTTTGGAATGTAAAAGCCATCTCTCTTTGAGGAAAAAATGTAAAAGCTATCACAACAACTCAAGGAAATAATGAAATGAGTAGCAAGCTGGCTCTTCAAAACAAAAACAGGTAAGGCTTTGATGTAAAAAAGAATATAGGCTAACTGGATTCCATTTAATTATTATAAATGTAATTTGGAGGGATGAGAGAGAAGAAATAATAACCCTCATTAAATCTCTATCTATTTCTTCCGGATTAGTAAGGTTAACGCTATAGTTGTTATTCGAAAGTATATTATTATTTATGCAGCAAAAACTTGTATATAAGTTCAATATCAATATTTACATAAGTTCAAGTTATTGTTTAATAATTTATTTATATTTTAAATATTACATAATTTTAATTTAATATAATTTTTTTAAAAAATTAAAATATGTGTATATTATCTAAATATGTACATAAAATTGGGATGCCCTAAAAAAGTTTGTACCGTGAACTATATTTATGAAAAGTCACTGGTCAATAATTTAAAAAAAAAATTATTGCTAAGAAAAAAAAAGGTTATAAGTATAATACTTCTACCCAATAAAAAAAATAAAAAAAAAGTACTTTCCGAGTTCTAACAGCCAAAAAAGAATATAAAAAAAAGGTAAGCACGTATTGATGTTTGAGAAACAACCGATTAAGCCAATTAAGTTAAACTTAAAACACCAATTAATAGAATATCAATTTTATTTAGCACATAGACAATTACATATTATGGAATGGTTAGCTTCACAACTATTTGGATAAAATTAATTTTTTAAAAAAATAACATTACATAATTATGTGATCCAACCCTAATCTAATTAATTTAATATTTTTAAAATCTTTTATTCTCTTGTTAATCCTTCGTAACATTAAATAACATACCATTTAAGAAAAGCTTCTTCATAATAAAGACCTTTAAAAAAGAAGAAGAAGAAGCAAACATTAATCATGCTTTATTATATTCTAGTATTTTTCTTAAAAAAAAAAAAAAAGCAGGCTTGAGCTAATCATTGCTTTAAATAAAGGAGCCAGTCTGGTCTGCTAGCCATTGTCCTGTTCATAAAGATCAACCCATCAAATCCATAGCTTATACATATATACAATATATATGTTTTCGTATTTGAATTAAGACAATTTTGAGGTCTAGAGTTGAAAGCATTTTAATTGGAGAAATGGCACGCAAGTCAAAAGATAAGCCAAAGCCAAATCCAAAACCAAAGCATCGGAAAGGCCTTTGGTCACCAGAAGAAGA
Source organism: Hippophae rhamnoides (assembly GCA_033030585.1). Classification (NCBI taxonomy): domain Eukaryota; kingdom Viridiplantae; phylum Streptophyta; class Magnoliopsida; order Rosales; family Elaeagnaceae; genus Hippophae; species Hippophae rhamnoides. Next base: position 53,639,521 of record CM065432.1, read on the forward strand.
CCATAATCTCCGGAGCTACATCCTTAAGCACGGTCATGGCTGCTGGAGCTCCGTTCCCATTAATGCTGGTGAGTTTTAATTTTAATTTAATACATTATTAATAAACTAAGTACTACGGTTTATATATATATATATATATGACAACATAAATACATATTTATAATTTATAAGAGAAAAAAAAATGTACAAGTAGCAGTAGTAGCTATACATGTTTGAGAAGCTGTTAATTTCCATCCACGTTTTTTTCTTAAAAGAGTTGTATGTGTGTGTATTTACAGTAAATTTTAAAATGTACTGGTACTTATAAAATACACATCGGAATTTGGCAATTGGATTCTCAACGAAGATAATAATTGAAATCTAGCTAGATCCATTTTCGCTAATTAATTTAGAAAAACCGTTTTATTTTGGCTTAAGTTTTTTTTTTTTTTTTGTTAATACGAAAGTAAAATACTCCACGTACTAATCAGAAACATATAAAGAAGACTAATAATTACGTACCCAAAAGTTACACGTTTAATTCAAAGTAGTTGAAAGCACATTGAAACATGATTGGAATAGATTTAATTTTTGATTAAAAATCATAAGGGTGTATTTTGATATGAGAATTCAATTTCGCCTGCTCTCAGTTTTTTTTTTTTTTTGTTTTATTAACCAAAAGATATTTAGAAGATAGGGTGATTGACTAAGTATGATATATTAGAAATTTTATGTATTCTATTAAAATGTGATTAATGTAAATGTTCATATACTTATATTTGACTAAGGTTTGTATTTTTAATAACCTATTTGTTATATTCTATTTTTATTGGAATTTTTTTTTTCAATACTTATGTATTTTTTTATGAGGCTCATTAATTGTTTTTTATTGAGTCTTTTAAATACAAAATGTTAAACCAATAAATATATATATATATATATATATATAACCATAATTCTTAATATTATATTATTATCATTGTTATAATTTTATTTTCTTTAATAATTAATATAAAAACGGAATCATTCTTTTACAAAATTATAAAATCGTACCTTAATCCTAACTATTCTATGCATAATAATGAGTGTTACGTGTTTCTATTCTATTAGACACATATGTATATATATATATATATGAGATTCCTTTTCTATTGGTTAAAAGTTAGAATACAATTATTAGTTGAGTTCTAAAACATCCAGGATTATTTTTAATTAGTTTAAGCAAATAAAGAGCTTTCTTTACAGCCAGGCCAATACATAAAATAAAATAATATAATTAATGAGCTTTTTTTTTTATACTTCAATTAATTTATTCGTTTTAGTTTTGGGAGCTGGTAAGGGCATCTTGAGACTCTAGTAATTCACACATTTTTTTTTCCCAATGAAATATAATATTAAAAATAAAAGTGATAATGATATCACTTTAACTATTTTTAAAGAAATTGTATTACTTTTTACGTGTGTACGTACTATTAGGTAGTGATTATAAAATAGATTCATATAATATCTATTTTTTATATTATAATTAATGATCCATTCTTTAGTCATTTTTGTCCCGTATTAAATAACTAATGATATTGTAATTATATTACTCTAAAAAATTTATATGAGAATATATTACATATTTACCCTTATTTTATCTACATACACAGGCATACAAAGAAACGGAAAAAGTTGCAGATTAAGGTGGATTAATTACTTGAGGCCAGGGTTAAAACGAGGGACATTTAGCAAACAAGAAGAAGAGACAGTATTGATCCTTCACCATATGTTAGGCAACAAGTAATCACCAATAATAATAAAACTCACTTTTTTTATATCTTCTTTCTAATAACCTTTTTTTTTTAATTATCTATTTTCTTTATCATTCTGCTCCTTAATTAATTTTATGTTCCCAATTTTAGTTATACTGAGAGAATTATAAATTGTTTGGAATGTTATGCTATAAGGAAAATATTAGAAATTAATGTCACCTATAGATAAGCTTAAACTCAATCGGTGGACATTGATTTGTTTTTTTAAGGGCAGGCCTACATGTTTATGCATGTTCAAGTGAAATAACTCAAACCCTATCAATATTATAGAATTATATGGTTGTTTAATTAATTCTAAAAAAAAATTAACTCCATGATTTAAAGATTTATTACTTTTATAAGCTCTAATATAATATAATCATACCTACTTAACTAAGTTTTTTTTTTATTTAATTGCATATTTTTTTAATATAACGGAAAAAACATATTTTTGTGAAAAAATTAAAAATGAACCATATATTTTTTTTTTATTTTGACATAAAAAAAAGATATATATTTTTTAAGCTTTAAAAGTAAAACTAATTAAATAACAATGTTATATAAAACTAAAGGGTTTCTTGTTTTTGTTATGATTTTTGTCTAAAGCACCTACTATCCAGATTGAGGAAGAAAAAAAAAGGAATTGCTTAAATATTTGTAATAATTAATTTATAAATCTAAAATTAATTTTATTGAGCAGATGGTCTCAAATTGCACAACATTTGCCAGGAAGAACAGACAATGAAATAAAAAACTACTGGCACTCATATTTGAAGAAGAAGGTAGCAAAAGCTGAAGAATGTTCAGAAGCAGCTCAAACCACAACTCAATATACAAGTACTAGTGGTTCAATAATATCAGATTATAAAAACTTAGATTCTTCACCCTCAACAGGGCATCGAATTGGAAATTTTGAGCCTACTACAGAAACAACAACAAACGCTAATCAACTATTCGTCCCACAGCTTTATGACTTATCTAAACATGAGACTCAACAAACTCCCTTATTACCTAAACTTTTATTTGCTGAATGGATTTCATTAGACCATGTTGCTGGTGAAAATTACTCTTCACTTCTAGGTGACCCATCCTTGCTTTCCAAAGAGTTGTTCGTTCAACATAATCAGAATTTTCAAGATTCTTTAAGTACTCAAGGCTTTTCATTGAATGATAATGAAATTACATATGACGATGAATTTCAAAACAGGGTCAACAATTCGGCTAGTAATGAGTTGCTCAATTCACAATTTAAGTACGAGGATCAAGTTTCAGGAAATGGGTTTGCTGATTTTATGTTTGGGGCCAGCGATTTCAACATTCAAAGTCAAATCATGTACATTTAATAAGTGCATATATATATATATATATATATATATATATACACTCAACAGAAAAAGAGAAGAAGAATAGCCTGTAATATATTATGCTTCTGGTGGTAGCTATAGAATTGATTTAATTTCATTAGTAAATAATAAAATAAGGCCAAAAAATAAATTAATTGTAAAAGAGTTGTTTAAATTAATATCCGAAATGGGCCATTAGTTACAGATTAAAGTAATAAGAATAATTAGTGGTTATTCTTCTGTATGTACATTTTGCAAGTGTATATGGTTATTGTGTCAAATCTGTGTAATTATCTTCTTCTTCTTCTTCTTCTTCTTTTCCAACGAATTCTTTTATGCATATGAAATTATCTTAATTATATTTTCTGTTTTCAAAATCATTTGTTTCAAGCCCTCCTACATCATATAGAGGGCTTCCTTGCAAAAATCACCCTCCTATGGGACTTCAGACAACCAAGAATTGTTAATTATGCTAATACAAATAAGAAAAGGTTTGGATATCTTAAACTTGAAAAACTATTGTACTAGTCATATGCATAGATACATGATATGTCTTGATACTATTAATAAATATATAAAATGAAGCTATTTAAATGCAAATAAATGTATTCATTTAAAAACAATACATAAAAAAGTTATCATGCGATATCCATAACTTGACTCATAAAATTTATACTTCAACTTTGATATAGATATTTAATGATATGAAACTGTATCCCGTAAAAAATCAAAAAAAGTAATTTATAATTATAATATATTTTAATAAGTAACGTATTATCATAATTTTAATTATTATTATAATATAATAATAACATTAAATTATAATTAATAATAAAGATAAAAGAACTTTTAATATACTTTAAAAATAAATAGTAGTGCTCATATGGATATAAGAAGGAAAAACCTTAACTATTTTGGTTGTATTTTCATTTAAAAATGAATTACATAATTTATAAATATTCGTGAATCTCACTAATTTAATATATAGATTTATGTTTATAAATTAATAAAAAATTTAACATATAAATATAATTTGTAATCCAGATTACTCAATATGAAATTATGAATATCAGAACTTAATTAAACAGGGAAGAAAGTCGTCGTTTTTACTTTAGATGTAGTTATTTGCCGTTCTATAATAGTGATTAGAAATTACAAAGTGATCCATGAGGATGAGGCTTGCCCACAAAAGAACAAAGGCCACAGAAACAATCAAGGTAATTGGCATCCATCTCAGTGCGATGACCTTTGTAATTATAAGATAAAGATTAATTAACGGCTAGTGAGATAATAATAATAATAATAATAATAATAATAACTTTTTTTATATAATTGTATATAGAAATTAATGTTATATATATATATATATATATATATAAATTTATATGTATTTTTATCTACATCATTTAGATTTTGACACGTATAAAAATTATATAAAAAATTAATTTATTTTTATAATTTTCAAAATAATTTCAACATATAGTATAATATAAAGATTATTGATGTAAAAATATCTTTAAAAAAGATTAAGTGGTGCTATTTACTATTTATAAAAATAGACGTAGGACCTGATTTATGATATATTATAGCGTACCTCGAGGCTTGGGGAGCACCAAATTGAAGACACATCTGGCTTATCAGTCTTTAAGTATAGACTTTCATGTATTTCTATATAAAAAATAATTATCATTTTTTAACATCATATAATAAAATCTATATAATTTAATAATTAATTGGAGATTGTAAATTACTTAAGGTAAGAAAATGAAACTAATTACCTGAATTTCTTCTACTTTGTAGAATATCTGTGAAGTTCACAGTAAGAATATTGTCCAAATCTGATTGCCTATTAGCATTAATTAGCTTTGATAGGTTGGCTTGTGTCCTCGTATCAATAAATTGTTTTCTTATATTACTAATAGTACCATCTGTTCATTTAGTATAACCAAGAACAATTAAGTCTATTCAATTATATATATATATATATATATATATATATATATATATATATATATATATATATATATATATTTTTAAATAAAAAAAACAGAGTGAGAGAGGGAGAGAGGGAGAGAGAGAGAGAAAAAAAAAGGAAATTACCAAATTTGATAAAGCTATAAGGTCTTTTGATTTTGGATATGAGATTAGAATCAAATTTGGCAAACTCGTTTTGCAAATCTTGTAAGTAATGGAAGGCGAGTTTTCTTGGATAAAAATAATCAGACAGTGTAATGAAAGCAATCCCATTCTCCATCAACAAGCTTAAATTTTTTTTTGTGAAAAAGACCCAAGTGATATCGAGTAATAATCATTAGTGAAAATAAATAAATAAATATAAAAAGATTAATTAAGTAAAAAAAAGGAAAGAAAAAAAAATACTTAAAGCAATATTGGTGATCAACAAGAATGGTGATCTTAGAGAAAGGCGGCAAGGCGTTTCTGGAGAGTTCAAAGAGAAGAAACTCAGCTTGTTGCTTGTAAAAAGAGAAGCTTTCATTATTGTCGTCATTAACGTATCTTGGACCTTGTGCAAGAGGCAAACCATCGTTCACTCTTCCAACCAATGTTAGTTTCACCATTTTTTTTATTTTTTATTATTGAAAATAGAGACGCCTGATCAATGGGTTAAATAAAGGAGATAGATGTTGAAGCTAGTTGGTTATAGGGGAAAAAAAGAAGAAGAAGAAGAGAGGTATTAGCTAATTATTTAAAAAGCAACTCTGGATCGGAGTCTTGGAGACGAAGCTATTCTTTGGGCATCGATCCAATCAAACAAAGAAACCCAAACATGGTTAAGAAAAAGCCCATCAAGTCATGTGACAGAGATTCCTAAAAACATCTTTCTTCTTTTCTTCGTGTTCTTTCTTTCATCGTACAGAGACACGCTAATTACTAGATTTTGTCCAACAAATCTTCGGCCTTAGAAGACACGCTAATAGATCAACTTTTTCTCTCTTCTATTTTATCAGCGTCGTACACGGATTGTATGGATAAAATCTTACTATATAAAATATTAAATATTAAGTTATAAATTATAGATAATAAATTGTTATTTAATCATATATGAAATAGTAGAATCTAAGTTTTAATTATGAATATATTTAAAAAATTATATTTTATTTATAAAACGAATAATAAAAAATTAATAAAATAAAAATACGTTAAATCATTATACATTTAAAAATTAATTTTATCGTAAGATGAGAATAGTTAATTCTTAATACCCAATCATTACAAAAAAAATAGTTTTAATTGTTTCTTTTGTTTTCATAAATTAAATACATTAATCATATTTTTTAAAATTAATACACTATAATTATATTATTTTTACATTTTGGATGCTTTAATTATTTCATGTCAATTTTATTTAAATTTTTTTAGAAAAAATTAAGTTAAATTAAAAGAAAGTTGACTTAATATAAAATGTTTAAAAAAATTAAAATAAAATAAATTAAAATGATCTGTTTAGAAATTGTTATTTGACAATTATTACCATTAATTGTTTTTGGAGAAAAAATGAGGATGTATGTCACAATTGTGAATTTAAATATAAGGCCTTAATTTCATGTGATTCATTATATTCTTATATTTTTTACAATTTTTGATAAAGTTGTAAATTGAAAAAAAAAATAAAAGATCCAAGAAAAAAAAGTTAACAACTAATTTAGTGTTTGTTAATTAGTGTTATTATTATTATTATTATTATTATTATTTACATATAAAGACGAAGTATTAATCTATAGCTTGGTAATTCTTTGATAACTCGTTCATTTCATTTCTTTCACTTGGTGTATTTTACATCAATAGATTAATTAGATTATGAGTTACTATGTTCTTGTGACATAAGATACACTTTACAGAGATTATTGAAAAGTTATAGAGAATATATGTAGTAAACAATTTATCTAGTTACTTTTGTAATAATGTAAATTAAAGACATTTATAATATTTTTGTTATTTCATTCTATACGTAGTACAATTAATAATTTCATTTTATAAAATAAAAAAAAATGAGTCAACGGATCAGATTTTTTTGACACGTGGATATTACCCTAATTAAATCAAACGTGAATTTTTCGAAACGATTTGGTTCAAACTTCCGTACAAATCAGTCTAGTTCGATTCAGATGGGATCCGAACTGAATCGTTGATATCTCTAATATGCATTCGTTTATATTGAGTGTCAGTACTCCATTAATTATAGAAAGTAGAGAGTATCAATTACGTACAATCTTCTCCAAATTGTATATACAGAAACATGCATATTACTCATAATGAGCACAGTAAACTAAATAACTTATATATTTATATCCAATGTAGAAATAATTATTATAAAAAAAAATATTGCAAATAAATAGCAGAAATATGTAATTAACCAAGTAATTAACAGGGTCTTAGCTGGAAAACCAAGTAAGAAACTTCTTAGGAGAAGCTCCAGTGGCACGATATTTAGCAGCTGACTCCTCTACCTTAAGAAGATCTTCCCCTCGTTTAGCTTCAATCTCTGCCTTCTTTTCCTCTGCAGCCTTATGAATTAGTGCTATTTTGTTTTTGTTTTTCTCCACATTCATTGCCTTCGTCTTCTCCAGTTTCTCCTATATATTCGTTTCAGCGAAAAAAATATATTGAAATTTCAAATTATTATATTTATTTATAATAAATTAAAAAAAAAAGGAAGGGATAGATTAAGATTACCTCAATCTTTTTAAGTTCAGCCTCCAATGAAGCTTTTTTTCTGTTCTCCCATGCCTCAATTGCAGATACCTTCTTGTGTGCTCTGTTCCGTATCATTACATAATTTTCATATCATACTATCAAATGATTAAAAATATGTAAAAAAGGTATGAAAAAATTGAAGCTTTGTTTATTTCACTTAATTAAAGTATGTTAGTGATTTTTACCCTCAAACTAACGATGTATACTACTTGTCATAATTATTTAGATAAAGTAATATAAATCTTTTAACTTTTAAGGGCACTTGGCATGAATATTGCTTGGTGTGTGCAATTTTATATGCAATATATTGGCATTTCTCATCTCACTTGTTATCAGCCTTGGACTTCTCACTTTCTTCCCATGCCTTGATCAGAGACATCATTTTCTCCATTGCAACTCTTGCAAGCTCAGTATCTGAAGAAGTTTAGATGCAAGTTAAATTACAAAAATTAACTTTGTTTTTACAAGTAAGGTAACTTTTTCATATGAAGTTTATCGTTATTAATTATAATTGGATTCATATAAGTTTCTTTAATAATAATTTGATATATCAATTATGGTTTGTTTAATAATAAATTGACATATTAATTGGGTTTGTTTGCTACTTGTTTAATGATAAATATGTTGTAGATTGTCATAAAGCTCCTTAATTTAAGGAGCAAAACATGTACTAAAACAAGTAGCTTAATTCAAAAAGCAATTTAAAAAACCATTAATTTAAGGAGTAATTCAAGTAGTAAATTTTTCTATAAATAGATATATAATTGTAATGAATTAATCATCCAAAGTGTTTATTCCAATTGAGAAAAAAGCTTAGAGAGAAAAGCTTCTACGAGAGAAAATTGAGAGTAATTTTCTTGGGTGTAATTGGGCTGTGAGTTGTGAGTGTTGTAAACACCTTGTGTAATTTCTCCCCTTTTAGTAAAAAGATCTATAGTAGGTCCGGAGACGTAAGCAAGATTGGCCAAACTACGTTATCAAATTTGTGTGTTAATTTTCTATTCTTGCTTTCTCATAAATCTGGCTTATCGGGAATTTGCGTTATTTCCCAACAACTGGTATCAAAGCTATTGGTGGTGATTTCTGTCAATTTTCTGCAAGAAATAGTCAAAAACGATCCAGAGGAAGTCAGATTTTAGTGGGAGCAATGGCCGCAGATGAAGGAAGGGTGAAACTCGAGAAATTTGATGGCACAGATTTTGGGTTTTGGAAAATACAGATAGAGGATTATCTGTATCAAAGAAATCTATATCAACCTCTCTCAAGGAAGAAACCAGAAGCTATGAAGGAAGAAGATTGGAATCTTCTAGATAGACAAGCCCTCGGAGTTATTCGATTGACGATATCCCATAATGTTGCCTTCAACATAGCAAAGGAAAAGACCACGGTGGGTCTTGTGGCAGCTCTCTCCAATATGTATGAGAAGCCATCAGCCTCAAACAAAGTGCACTTGATGAGGCGTTTGTTCAATTTGTGGATGAATAAAGGCGCATCGGTAGCTCAACATCTCAATGAACTCAACACAGTCACAACCCAGTTGAGTTAAGTGGAAATTGAATTCGATGAAAGAGTACGAGCATTAATACTTTTGTCTTCTTTACCAGAAAGTTGGAATGCTACTGTCACGGCTGTGAGTAGCTCGTCAGGAAGCAATAAGTTAAAATTTGACGATGTTCGTGATTTGGTTCTCAGTGAAGAGATCCGACGTAGAGAGTCAGGTGAATCGTCAACTTCTTCAGTTTTGCATACAGAGTCAAGAGGAAGAAATTCAACCAAAGGGAATGGACGTGGCAGAACAGACTACCGAGGTAGATCAAAGGACAGGAGGTCCAAATCCAGGAATCCTAATAATTCCCATAGCTCGAAGACTATCGAGTGTTGGAATTGTGGAAGAACCGAACACTACAAAAATCAATGCAAGAGTGCATCGAAGGACAAACAAGTGAAGGCATAGGCAAATGTTACTTCCACCTCAGGAGAAGACGATGCATTGATATGTTATTTGGAGAGCAAGGAAGAATCTTGAGTGTTAGACTCTAGAGCATCGTTCCATGCTACTTCACAAAAAGAATTCTTCGAAAAATATGTCCTCGGAAACCTTGGAAAGGTATATATTGGTGATGATCAACCATGTGCTATTATTGGCAAAGGTGTAGTAAAGATTAAGTTGAACGGATCTGTTTGGGAGTTGAAGGATGTCAAGCATATTCCCGATCTCAGAAGGAACTTAATCTCAATGGGGCAGTTAGCCAGTGAAGGATACACTACGATCTTCCATGGTGATGATTGGAAGATTTCAAAGGGTGCAATGATAGTTGCTCGAGGCAAGAAAAGTGGCACTCTTTACATAACAGCAGAGGCACGTTTTTCAATCATAGTTGCAGCAAGCAACGAAACACCAAATATGTGGCACCAGAGACTAGGCCACATGAGTGAGAAGAGGATGAAGATTATGCACTCTAAGGGAAAACTTACAGGTCTACAGTCTACGGAGATAGACATGTGCAAAGATTGCATACATGGAAAGCAAAAGAGAGTCAGCTTTTATACAAGTTGCAGAATCCCAAAGAAGGAAAGGTTAGAGCTTATTCACTCTGATGTTTGTGGACTAATGACCGTCTCATCTATTGGTGGGAAACACTACTTCATGACTTTCATCGATGATCACTCTCGGAAGGTATGGTTTTACTTTCTAAAGCATAAGTCTGAAGTATTTGAGGCTTTCAGAAGATGGAAAGCTATGGTGGAAAATGAGATGGGTTTAAAGATCAAAAAGCTCAGAACCGATAATGGTGGTGAATATGTAGACACCAGATTCAAAAATTTATACTATGAGCATGGGATCAGAATGGAAAGAACTATTCCAGGCACGCCTAAACACAATGGTGTAGCTGAGCGTATGAACCGAACGTTGACAGAAAGAGCCAAAAGCATTCGTATACAGTCAGGTCTACCGAATCAGTTCTGGGCAGAAGTAGTCAACACGGCAGCTTAATTGATCAACCGAGGCCCATCTGTTCCATTGGAGCATAGAATACCAGAGGAGGTATGGAGCAGAAAAGAGGTGAAACTATCACATCTAAAAGTTTTCGGTTGTGTAGCATTTGTGCATATTAGTGATCAAGACAGGAATAAGCTTGATCTCAAATCCAAGAAATGCACATTCATTGGCTATGGTGAAGATGATTTTGGCTACCGCATTTGGGATGAGGAAAAGAAGAAAGTTATCCGTAGCAGAGATGTGATTTTCAACGAAAGGGTGATGTATAAGGACATGCATAAACTAGACGCCAACGACTCAGAGCAAAATGAGTCAGTATTTGCATATGCAGATGATGTCCCAGATACTTCCGCAACAGAATCAATTGTAACAAGTCCTCAGCCAGAGGAACTTGTTGGACAAAGTAGTACACAACATTCCGACACACCACAACCTCTTACTCCAGCTCCTCTATTGAGAAGGTCTTCTCGACCTCATGTGCCTAACAAGAGATACATGAACTATATGTTGCTGACTGATGGAGGGGAGCATGAATGCTATGATGAAGCTTGTCAGACTCAAGATTCCAACAAGTGGGAGCTTGCTATGAAAGAAGAAATGAAATCTCTCATCTCCAACCAGACATGGGAACTAGTTGAGTTACCTATGGGAAGGAAGGCACTTCACAACAAATGGGTGTACCGGGTGAAAGAGGAGCATGATGGTTCCAAGAGATACAAAGCCCGCCTAGTTGTCAAAGGGTTTCAACAGAAGGAATGAGTTGACTACACTGACATTTTCACTCCCGTTGTGAAGCTTAATACTATCATATCAGTATTGAGTATTGTTGCCCTTGAAGATCTTCATCTTGAACAGTTGGATGTGAAGACTGTATTCCTTCATGGAGATTTAGATGAAGAGATATACATGTACCAGCCAGAAGGTTTCTCAGAAAGAGGGAAGAAGAACATGGTGTGCAGACTTAAGAAGAGCTTGTATGGCCTGAAACAAGCCCCGAGACAATGGTATAGAAAGTTTGACGGCCTTCACGCAAGGAAGGTTTCCAGAAGTGCAATGCTGACCATTGTTGCTACTTCAAGAGATATAGGTCCAGTTATATCATTTTACTACTTTATGTTGATGATATGTTAGTAGCAGGTTCAGATATGGATGATATTAAAAGGTTGAATCAGCAACTGTCAAAGGAGTTTGACATGAAAGACTTGCGTCCAGCAAAGAAGATTCTTGGAATACAAATAACAAGAAATAAGAAGAAAGGATTGTGGTAGTTATCTCAGGCAGAGTACATCAATCGTGTTTTGTAGAGATTCAACATAGGCGATGCCAAGCCAGTTAGCACACCCTTTGGCCAGTCATTTTCGCCTATCCAAGGATCAGTCCCCTCAAACAGAGGAAGAGAGAGAATTCATGACTAAGGTTCCTTATGCCTCAGCCATTGGAAGTTTGATGTACGCAATGGTCTGTACGAGACCAGACATTCGCCATGCAGTGGGAGTTGTTAGCAGATTTATGTCAAATCCAGGGAAAACTCATTGGGAAGCAGTTAAGTGGATTTTGAGGTATCTGCGAGGCACCACAGAAAAGTGCTTGTACTTTAGTAAAGGAGAGTTAAAAGTACAAGGGTACGTAGACGCAGACTTTGGAGGTGAACTTGATCACCGAAGAAGCACCACCAGTTATATATTTACTGTTGGAACTACAGCTGTTAGTTGGATGTCACAAATACAGAAAATTGTCACTCTATCCACTACAGACGTTGAGTATGTACCAGTAATTGAAGCTAGTAAAGAGATGATATGACTTCAAGGTTTGTTAATTGAGCTGGGATTCAAACAAAAGAAGAATGGTCTGCATAGTGATAGTCAAAGTGCAATACACTTGGCGAAGAATTCAACATTTCATTATAGAACAAAGCATATTTGACTTCGTTATCACTTCATTAGATCTCTATTGGAAGATAATGTGTTAATACTGGAGAAGATTCAAGGAAGCAAAAATCCAATAGATATGTTAACAAAGGTGGTGACTATTGACAAACTGAAGTTGTGCTCAACTTCAGTTGGTCTGCTAGAGTAATAAAGACTAGAAAAGTTGATACATTGATCGAGGTGTGAAGATAGATTAAAATCATTCTTCAAGTGGGAGATTGTTGGAGATTGTCATAAAGCTCCTTAATTTAAGGAGCAAATTAGCAAAACATGGAGTAAAACAAGGAACAAAACATGGAGCAAAACAAGGAGCTTAATTCAAGGAGCAATTTAAGGAACCATTAATTTAAGGAGTAATTCAATGAGTGAATTTTTCTATAAATAAATGTGTAATTGTAATGAATTAAACATCCAAAATATTCATTCCAATTGAGAGAAAAACTTAGAGAGAAAAGCTTCTCTGAGAGAAAATTGAGAGTAATTTTCTTGGGTGTAGTTGGGCTGTGAGTTGTAAGTGTTGTAAACACCTTGTGTAATTTCTCCCCTTTCAGTAAAAAGATCTATAGCAGGTCCGTAGACGTAAGTAAGATTGGCCGAACTCCGTTATCAAATTTATGTGTTATTTTTCTATTCTTACTTTCTCATAAATCTGACTTATCGGAAATTTGCGTTATTTCCCAACAAAATAAGTAAAAGTTTTTAATATATCAATACACCTAAAACTTTAACTATTTATTATGCCATTTCAAGATTTATAATTATAGACCTCATACTATGATTACAATCAAAATTATTATTATTATAAATATTGAAAAGTAATAAATTTATAATATACAGTAACTGCCTTCTTCAATGAGACAACACTGGATTACACAAATAAAGAAACTTTAAAATCAAATATTACCTCGATTAACAGAACCTTCATTGTTTTTCTCTTTAGCGGATTCAGGAGGCTCTGCCAAAACAGAACATTTTATACATTAAAGCAAGGTCTAGCTGGATGACCAAATTGGGAAATTTAGTGACTAAATCTACCAATTTTCTTCAAGGTTAAAGGGGAAAATAAATCAGCTAAGATTTTAAATGCTCATTAGTCATGTATTTAATTTAATTTAAAAGTCAACACGAAATTGTATATTTGTATGTTTGCTTTCTTCAATCAATCAATATATATATATATATAAGAGATCATGCAATTAAATTAATTTATATGACTGAAAAAATAGGAAGGAATAAAGGGTGTTATGTGTATGGATTAATAATTTTATTTTGATCTTGGCACCAAAACAGAAAGCTAAGAGATCGAAAAAGGGTAAGATGTAATAATTACTCTCAACAACAACAACAACAATCTGTTTGGACTGATCATCAGATTTCTCCTTATTTGGTTCAGGAAGAGATGGCAGAATTACGGAATTCTCCTCGGTAACATCTTTATGATGTTTCTCATGGGAAGAAGCAGGGTCTTCAGGAGCAGGTGGAAGTTCTGAGGGGTACTCGGACTCAACCTTTTTGGGTTCCTCTTCCGCCATATATATATATATATATATATATATCTTTTAAGTACGATATCGAGAGCTACAAGGCTTAATTAACAAAGGGAAATTGAAATCAGTGGTGAGCTAAAAGAGAGAGATAGAGAGTTAGAGTTTGGTGAGATATTATGGTTGGAAGAAGAAGGTAACTGTCATTTGAACAGCGTAGTTGGATGATGGCTACACCTGACCAGACTTGGTATTTTTGTGCCTAGCTAGGTGAAAATATATAGCAAGCTACGTACTATTTGAAGAAAAATGAGGGATATAATTAATTATCATTATATATATTATATCATTCTACCTTAACTATACGTCGAAATTTATAAAAAAAAACTGACTAAAATATTTTAAAAGAAATTAATGTCATTTGATAATAGTTTCTTAAAAATAGAAAAATTAAAATATTAAATAGTTATCAAATACATTTAATTAAAAAATAAAAATCATTATCAAAACATAACATAATTAAATAAATTATATAAAATAACATGGATAGAACTCATAACGATAAGGATATATGAATGTCATTCTATAATTTAGCTTAACATTTTCTTTATATAAAAATAAATGAGCTCGTAATGTTACTTTTATTTTATAAGTTTTAAGGTTATATTTATATTATTTATTTTAATTGTTTTTACCTTTGATTTCGATTGTGGATCTAAATTTACAAAATTATCATTTTTTAATTTAGAAATGACCAGCAAGGAAAGATTTTTCATATTCGGAAATAAATTTTAAAATTCTACGTCAATATTGTATTTGATGACATGATTAAAATATAAATATACAAATAATTTTTGAAAGATTAGTATTATCATTTTCACACAAATTTGTTAGATTATATCTTGTTTTAATCATTTATATATAATGTAATTTAATACTTAATTTTATAAGAAGGATAAATTATATTATTTTAATTTTTTTTTTCAATTAATTAAAAAGCAATTAAATTATAAGTATTTAACAAGAATAAAAGTTAAATTTTGTATGAAATAGTTTAAGAAAAAAATAAAAATAAATAAAATTCAAAAAAAAATTTATTTAAATATATTTTTAATTTTTAATAAAAATTAAAAATTAACAAAATAATCATAATTAAAAAATATTAAAAATTAATATTTTTTGAATTTTTCATACTAATTGTTACTTTAACCACGTTTAACCGATTAATAGAAAAATAATAATATTTTAATAAAAAAATTATTATTATAATATAATTTATCTTTAATTAACTACATTTTACAAAAAAACAAATTCTCTTAATTATAATACAAGATTTGAGATATTTTGCTATTAGGGGTGTGCACCATATAGAAACCGTTGATTTTATACTCATTTGATTCGATCCGATCATCCGATCAAATTGAAACATCTTAATCTACAACTGACCCGATCACCTTTCAAATTCGATGCAATCCGATCTATAATCTATTCGGATTGGATTGGCTGAATCCGATCAATTCGACTAATAAACTTAATTAACTCTATTTTTTGTATTTTTTAATAAAAAATTTAATTTTTTACAAAAAATAAACTTATTTGAACTAAAAAAAACTTTAAAATATGACTAATATAGGAATGACTAATAAGAATATGACTAATATATAAAATATAAATATATATTTAAATATTTTTTATCAAATCGGATGAGATCAATTGATACATAGTGAAATCTGTCATATGATCTTAACTTAACAGATTGAAAAAAAACTCATCTAATCTGATGGTCGAATCAAAATCGTTAAAAAATTAACGGATCAAATTAATCGAATGATCGAATCTTTTAAACACCCTTAATTTCCATGGTTATAGTTTCTAATGAAAAGGCTAAAGAACCGTGTTTGATCCCATCTCACCCTACCAAATTCGTGACTAATATTGTCTCCCATCTCATCCAGCAAAGTTATTTTTGTATTAATTTTAATTTTAAACTTAAATTAAATTAAGTTTAAATTAATAAAATCAAATTTAAAATTAAATCAAACTAGTTTAATTAATTTTTTTTAAATTAAAGCAAATTATTAATTATATTTATTTTAATTAATTAAACATTTTTTTATAATTTAAAAAATATTTTTAATAATATTAAAATTTATTAATACAAATATCATTACATTTAACAATAAAAATAAAAATAAAATAATATTATAATAACTAATTAATAAAAAACATATATTAATAACAACTTATTTTATAAAAATAATTCAAAATAATCCATCACAAGTTTCAAATTTCATTAATTTCAAGTAACATTGTTATGCAATGAATTACAAAATTATAATAATTTTAATTGATTTTGAGTTAATAGTTTTGCTCGAAACAGTTCGATTTTTGTTTTTGAATTATTTAAGTTAGTTTGAATTTAAATCAAATTTAATTCAATTTATATTCAATTTTTATTTATTTACACGTAAATTACCTTCAACCCCACGTCACCAACTAACGAACGAGTGGATTCGTCTTTGAGAGTAAATAAGTGGTAATTTAAGTAAATAAAATATAATATTAATACATTTATTTTATTGAAACATATAAATACTTAATGCTTAATTAAAAAAATAAATATTATGAATAAAGAGTAAACTTAACTTATTATGAAGTTAATAATTAATATCTCCAATTAAATATTATATTTATATTATGTTCCTATAAATGTTTTTAAAGAAAAAATACCCTATTTAACTGACTCAAATTGAAGTTTAACCAATTAAATTTAACTTAATCTAAATATTTGTATGATCAAAAATATAATAAATATATTTTTTTTATAACGTAAAAAAATATTTTTTAAATGAGAATTAAAAGAAACTATGTAAATAAATGAATCGTGATATAAACCCAAAAGAATTAAATTAGTTTAATATTAAATAGCAATTAATTAGTCCTCATTTATTAATTTTCCTATTTTTTTTTAATTTTTGATTATGCTGATGAACATAGGAAAAAAGTTGAATTCTTGAAAAACAAAAAATTAATATATCCAACTAATATAGTTTACATGTAAAATGTTTGAAATTTAAATCTTAATTAATTATAGATGTATAAATGTTAATAGTCTTTTTTAAAAAATAATTATGGAAAGAAGGTTGAATTCTTCAAAAACCAAAAATAAATTCCTATTACATTTGACGAGTCAAAGTAATTGGTTAACAATTAATACTCTAATAACAATTATAAAAAAAAAAACACAATCAATTCAATATTATATGGAATGCCAAATTAGCTAGTGACGAAATTAACGTGGGGGATGAGGTTATAACCGTTCCTACAAGTAACCTGCGTGGCACACAGAATATACAAGCAACCCATCCATATAGTAACGAGTCTAACGACTGTGTTAGAAGAAAAACAAATCGGCACATCCACAAGATATTTATTTTCCGTTAAAGTGATTTTATAATAAATTATTTTATAAATAAATAAATATAATATATTATTGGCAGAAATATAAAATGCTATTTTAAGACTAGGGTAGTACACTTATTTTTATTTGCTTACTTGTTTATACATTAAAATAATAATATTTATTTATTATATTAATAATAAACTGCTTATAGATTTAACGATTACAAATAAGAATAAATAGATGATAATATTATTCCCTTTTTTTTTAAATCTAAAATTACTTTTAATAAATCTTTCATATTTGATCTTAAAATTTAAAGCAACTTTTGAAGTAGTCAAATATAATTATATAACGGGTAAAATAAGTTATGTTGAAATAATTCAAGTAAACTCATATAAATTTTATATATTAATAGAACTATTTCTTAATTTTTCGATAAACTTTTTCTTATATTTATAAATATGTCTCTTTTTATTTTAAAAAAATATATAATAATATATCATCTCAAGTTCATTGCATGAATATTTTTTATTTTCTTTTGTTATACTATGTACTTTTTATAATAATATATATTATACATGTACTTTTTATAATAATATATATTATACATTTTTTACTAGTAAAATATTAAAAGTTTAATATATTTTTATAAATTTTACAAATTTAATTTTATTACCTTAAATATTATTTCTTAAAACATATGTTTATATTTTTGTTTAAAAACAAAAATATTAATATAAATATTACATTTTGTTATATATATTTTTTAGGTAAAATAAGAAAGAAAAAAAAGTATTTTTTTAGATGTGATTTTTCTATAATATCATTATCGTAGTTTTAAAAATATTATTTATCGTTAATAAAGATATTTTATTAAATAAGTATTCAAATTGTTTACTAGACAAGTGAGTTAGTTAATTTTAGCTTTAACTTAAATAAGTTATTTGTTTAGCTAATAAACTCAAACCTTAAATGAGTTCATTTAAATAATTTTTTTTTCAAACCAGTTATTCCATGAATCTTCTTTTTCGTTCAGTTTTCTTGTTTGGAACTTAGGCCTAACTCAACCCAATAAGATTTCATTGAGTTAAGGGTTGTCACATTGCCTATATAGAAATTTGTTGTCTTGTTTCTGTACGATGTGGGCTAGGATACTTAACGGCCTCATACGTATGTCGGACAAAGGTGGACATTAGCGACGGTGTGATCCGTGGTAGAGCCACTTGATTATGTCCGAAACACATAGAGACTGGCGCCTACGATACCGTGTTAGAAACTCGAGCTAACTCAGTGATAAGATACCGTTAAGTTAAGGGTTGTCCAAGTTTATAAGCAACAATGCTGCTTTATTCATAGTCGATGTGGGACAAGTATTTCTAACATGGTATCAAAGCCACTATTCTTTTCTTTCTAGCAGTGTTTTCCTTTTTTTGGTGTTATTCAACCCTTATAGCTTCATTGTCACAATAGCGCATACGCAATCATTCACCGTTTAACCTTCGACGTCTTTCAAGCGAATTTTTCCTTAGGTTCCGGAATTACGTGGCGGGTTGTTAAGGAGTTCCGCGCATACAAACAACTACAATCACCGGCTGCGGCATATTGTTACAAAATTTTTTCTGCATATACCACTGTGATCGGCTCGACCGGATATACACAACCGTGGAAATATCGCACCATCGGACACCGAACGCTCCCTCACGCACCGCACAACCAATCTGCACGTCATTAACGTGCCGCCGCCGCCGTTAATATTAACTCGACGACCTATCTTCAGATACCACTGTGATCGGCTCGACCGGATCTACACAACCGTGTAAGTATCACAGTCATAAGACGCCGTACGTGCTCTCACGTGCCTCCAACATCCACTATGCGTGGATCTGACGCGCCAAGCCGCCGCGCTCTGCTCGTGACGTCATCAGTACTTTGCGTAGGGCTGACGTCATCATCGCCTCCATCTAACGTCACATAACCGAGCTGACCGTACTGACCGAGATGATCGTTAACCGTTGACCGGAATTTTGCAATACAGGTTCACCCTTCCGAGTTTTTCGCGTAGATCTCGTTTTTGCAGTCTGTTTTTGCATATTGTGTTTTCAAATGGATAAAAGGATACTTTTGTTTCTTGCCCTATTAATACTATATTGCAGGGGACAAAGAATTATTTATCATGGTCTCAAGCTACGCCATGATTTTCTTAAGTGGTCGACAGTATCTTTGGCATTATTGTCTTGGTGCAATTAGTATTCTGATAAAGGAGCAAGTGAAGTTAAGATACTATCTTTCTTCGTCGCGTGATTGAATAGGATAGTCAAAACCACGCTGATCCTCACATGGATTCTAATACTTCCATTCCATCCATCTCCGATCTATTGCGACTTTGACGCGATGCCAAATCGGCATGGGATATGTTGTCCAAAAGGTACTTTCAGGTATTCACGGATCCATGAAATATCAACTAATAGTTGAATTGCATAAAGCTGACAGTGGGACCAGGTGCAATCCATCCAATGACTACTTTGATCAACTTGGCCTTTGGGGACGAATTGACCTTTGTGATCCAATTTGGGCATGCTCGATATATGCTCGACAATATGCTACTATTAGGGATGAATTTCGTCTCTATGAGTTCTTGATGTCAACTCCACAAGAACTTTGAGCTAATCAAGGTCGACTTCTTAATCATAGTCCTCATCCCTCTCTTGATCTTTGTAAATGAGTTGGTTAGAGAAAAGCTCGAATTGCAACCGCTTCAAGCCCAAATAAGCTCGAAATGTTTTGGCTATTACTCCTGCTCTGCCCGTTGAACAACCTTAGCAATCAAGTGATTCCTCCGGCTTTTATAATCGTCGTGGCGAGGAAGCGATAAAAGGTTACGTAATTATTGCAAGCGTCGTGGCCGTACCGTTGAGACTTGTTACCGTCGTAACATATCTACTACTTGTTGTTGCTAATACGAGCCTACTTGGGTTGATGCCTTCTAGTTCCATCGCAGTCCCAGTCTTACGAATCCACTATCAACCTCTCCCTCCATGAATTCTGAGAAGATCATAACTCGTGCCGTTCAAATGGTGGATCCGAGGACAGGCAAGAGCTTGGGACCGGTCCTGAAGGTCGGGCGTATGTTTCCGTAAACAATCTTCATCTTCCACTGTTGCTCCCGCTTTCTGTTGCCTCTTGCAATGGTGCGCTTCTTCCTTACCTTCTCTTGCACTTTGGCATTCTCGTCTTGGTTTATGCCCAATCCTCTGCAAATTGACCGTTAGCTTCTAAGGTCTATTGGGTTCTGTGTCCAAAGATAATTTTGATTGTACTTTATCGGTTAGGAAAACATCCAACTTTACCTTTCAATAATAGTAAATCTATCTCTAATAGTATTTTTTGAGTTTATTCATTCGATGTTTGGGGACTTACCAAGTATTACTAGTATTGGTGGATCTCGATATTTTGTTATTTTTATTGATGATTATTCTCGTTATAGTTGGATCTTTCCAATGAAATTTCGTTCTGAAATCTTATCAATATATAGTAACTTTGCAAAAATGGTTGAAACACAATTCTCCAAATATATCAAAACTTTTCGATCTGATAATGCTTTCTCGAATATACTCAAATGCTTTTCAAACTCTGTTACACTCCTATGACATTGTACGTCATCTAACCCTTTGTCCAGGAACCTCTCAACAAAATGGTCGAGCCGAAAGAAAACTTCGTCATATTCTTGACATTGTTCAGTACTCTTCTTATACTCGCCAAAGTTCCTACCCCATTTTGGGGTGAGCTACTTCTTACGTCTTTGTTTATGCCATTAATCGCATTCTAGCGTTGTCATTCATAATCGAGACTCGTATGAGTGCCTTTTTGGCTAATCTTCTAACTATCATTACCTTCCTCGTTCGGATCTGT
The DNA here is from genome assembly GCA_033030585.1 of Hippophae rhamnoides. NCBI lineage: Eukaryota > Viridiplantae > Streptophyta > Magnoliopsida > Rosales > Elaeagnaceae > Hippophae > Hippophae rhamnoides. The sequence goes on from CM065432.1 coordinate 53,661,077, forward strand.
TTGTTTAGGTTCTTGACCTGTGAACCTGACAAACTTGAGCCTCGATCTAGACTTTGTTGTTTTCTTGGTTATGGTCGAACTCAAAAAGCGGTATCGATGCTATGATCCTGTCTCACATCGTCTCGTGTTTCCCGTAATGTTGTCTTTTGGGAACACCGCTTATTTGTTGAACTTTCTCACTTTCTTTCTTCCACTAACTAATTCAAATGTTTTGGAAATTTTTCCAAATGAGTCTCTTGCTTCATACTACGGATACTTCTAATCCATCTGGACTTCACTTTACTCAATCTTCAGATATTTTTTATGATTCTCCTAGACAGCTCGTAGAAGAAGAGGTTGATAATCAGCTACCTCACCTTTTTCTGATGGTGTCGGATCTTGGCATTAAGTTATTTGGAGTGTCAGCGATCTTCTGTGTCGGTGAGTCCGACTTGAGATATGAGGTTAGATCATGCTTTGCTTGAGTAATGTAAATACCATCCGTGGAGCGAGTGATCTCAAGTCCCAAGAAATAGCTTAAATGTCCAAGTGTCTTTCATCTCAAATCACACTAAGAAAATCCTTGAGTGCTTGAATGCCAGTGGGGTCATCACCAGTTATGATCATATCCTCCACATATAGAATAAGCAAGGTGGAGCCTTTATCAGTACGACGAAGAAATAAAGCGGAATCATGGGTAGTGTAACCCAAGCGAAGGATTGTGGAACTGAATTTGGCAAACCATGCTCGTGGAGCTTGTTTAAGGCCATAAATTACACGTCGAAGGCAACAAACCTTATTTGTTTCAACAGAAAGACCATGAAGAGGTTGCATATAGACTTCTTCATGCAGATCCCCATTAAGGAATGCATTTTTGACATCCATCTGAAAAAGGTCCCATTTACTAGCAGCAGCAATAGCTAAGAGGGTACGAACAGAGGAAATACGACGGCGGAGCAAAGTCTCTTCATAATCAATCCCATACTCTTGTGTAAAACCTCTTTGCTACAAGACGAGCCTTGTAGCGATCAATACCTATCGGTGAAAGTCTTAATCTTATAGATCCGCTTTCTTGACCAAGCGGATTGACCAGGGAGGGAGAGTAACGAGATCCCAAGTATGGTTTTTGGTTAATGCATCAATTTCTTCTTTCATTGCAATCATCCAAGAAGGGTTAGTAGATGCCTCACGATAGGTGTGAGCTCGTAGTGTAAGCAAAGCCAGTATATGATGATAGTCAAGTAAATGTGTAGGAATGGATCTTACCTGGGTTGAGTGACGAGGTAGAATGTCTTGTTTAGGATCTTCAAGCGGAGCAGGAGCAAGGGACCTATGTAAAATATTTTGTTTAGAAAATATTGCTTTTTAAAATAAAATATATAATATCATAAAATGTAATTCATTAGAATTACAGTTATTTTTATATATTCAATAATAAAGTTAACAACGTTCTAAAATGAAATGAGAATCTTTTGAAAAAAAGAAGAAGAAGAAGAAGAATCCCTAACCACTGAATTAATGATGTAGAAACACGTTATATTGAGAGATAATGAAAGTAAGTAAACGATGTCCCACTTAATAACAAGTAGAATTTAACTAAAATTGGCTCTCATGCTTTTTTCTTTTCTTTTATAAGTAAGGTACATAAATATATATATATATATATATATATATATATATATATATATAATATATCTAAATAATTTTTAAAAAAATATTATTAATATACACATAAAATATAATTCTCTAAATAAATCAATACAAGAGTTTCATTGATTGATATAAAAGTTTAACCTCCCTTATTGAGTATGATAAATGTTGTAAATTTTATTAAAATTTAAATCGATCTTTAATTAATTGGACATGTGTGGTAATATAAATAAAGACCATTAATATCTGAAAATGAGTAGAGCCATTTTACTATTTTTATAGCTAATATTTTATTACATGAAAAAGAAAATAATTAAGGTCTATTTTTTTTAATGTTTTTTTAACAAATAAAAATAATTATTACAACATCTTGGTCTAACTTGAAGTACAACAGATACAAGTAATGTACAACCTGATTATAATATTTCCTTTTAAAAATATTTTTGAGATAAGAAGAAAGTTTACCGACGGAATACTTTACTTTTTACTTAATTAAGTGACAATCAGCTTCTAAATGGGTTGATAATCATCCTCTGAATTAGTAGGCCTCTGAGAAATAACGGAGAATATAACAAAGGCTCCGTAGAGTATGGTGACAATAGCTGTGAAGTTAACAAGGAAGGCCTCAGAACCATATTTAGCCAATCCCGAGTTCTCAAGGAAAGTCAGCTTCTCTAAAAATCCCAACGTAGCATTTCCAACTGCTAATAAAAACACTAATATCCCATATACCACATGCCATGGAATTGACACAGCCCTCAGTCCACTCGATCCTCCTGGATAGAAAAATACCACGAATCCATATGCCCACTACAAAAATATTAAAATTTCTTATATCATGTTAGCTGTCTATTCCTTAAAAAAAATTATATTTATGCTAATTTTACTTTTAAGAAAAACGAATAATGTGTACATTTATGAATGTAAAATGACTAAACTATGCTCTGCTAAATTAAAATAACAAAAAGCAAGTTTTAATCCATACTCATAATGTTTATAAAGTCATAGACATTAACCATGTTTTGAAATAGTTTCAATCCATATTCATAATGTTTATAAAGTTAAGTTTAGGTTTTTTTTTTTAACAATAAATAAATGGTAAGAATAATGGTACTAAGGTACTCAATTTTACAACATTAGTAGAAAAAGGGAACTAAAATTTTAAAAATATTTTCTAGAAAATATTATAGATAATATATGAGAAATATTTCAAAATATTGTTAATTTATAATGTTTTTGACAAAATATGGGTAGCACAAAGGTAGAGCCCCTTTTTGAGTGTTTACTTTATAATGAGTCGCCCTATATTTACGTTTTCCAAGCCCAATAAGGAGGAAATAATGATTTTTGATATTGGGCCTAAGTTACTAAGCACAGACTTAAAATGGAACTTTTAGGAAGTAAGACAAAGATGGATCAAGAAGGGCCGACCGTAAAAAAGGTACAATAGAAAGTAGGTTTTTCTTCTCAACCTTTAATTCAAATTAATATTTAGTAACCAATATTTTTAAACCTATAATTTAGGATTTAATGTTTTAAAATTTAACAATTATCCTGAAAATTTTAGAGATCAAATTCGATTAAATTGTATAGAAATTGTTAATTATTAAAAGGTTATGGTTCAAGTTATCGTTTAAAAGGTTATAAATCAAAATTTCTACATTATTATTATTTTTTTATAGAATATTCAGAAAGTAAAATAAAGTGTAAAACTTATTAGCCAAAAAAAAAAATTAAAGTATAACTATAATCTTTTTTTCTTAATTTGTTTTAAAGTTATCTACTAGGATAAGGCTAGTTACAAAGCAAAACAAAAAATATGAATACCTGAAGAGCATAGAGAACAATGATGCCAATTCCAAGCCAGGAGTGTAAACTGTAGAGATTTGCAATGCCACTCTCGTTATGAAACTTGAATGCCGTGTATATACCAATTATACCAAGTATCAATGCTATTCCATGCAGTACCATGTGTATCAATTTCTTCACTTCTTTTCTAAACGGAAGCGATTTGTAGCTTATGATTGCTGCATTTTACATTTTATATGGACACTAAGTTTACATGAACTAACATATACATATATATTTAAAATGACATTACTTATTTCATGAAAGTAATACTTTTTTAAATAAATAATTTATACAATTAATTACCTTCACCTCCTAAGATAATAAACCCAATAAGCATCAGAACAGGATGGATCTGAAAAATCACACAAAAGCAAGGAAATGTCATACTCCACATTTCACGTACTATTACTAAAATCAAAATAAATAATAATATTATTAAAGTAAAATTTATAAAATTATAAATAAATCAAAATTACAAAATAAACTATTTTGAAATAAAATGAGAAAAAATTATAAATGATAATATACATGTGTTTGAAAATAAAACATTAAAAGTATATTCCTAAAGAATATATAAAAAGAATAAGTATTAATGCTATAATTATAATATTTTGTAATCTATTATAAATTAACAATTAAATTAAAAACATAAATATCTTAAATCATTCTTACTTTTTAGTATTGTCAATCAAGATTAGTTTTAGTAAATATCATTTCGCAAATAACCAAGGTTAGTTTCTTACCCAATAAACAATTAACCAGTGTTAGATTTTCTAACAACATTTTTCTTAAATCTTTATTTTCTAATATGTAAAAAAGGTAACATGGCATGTGGCTGCATGTAATATTTTTTTTAACCAAATTGTACTTAATGGAAAGAAATAAGCCTTAATCATCTAACCATGTCTGTATCTACTAAGAGATTAATTAAAGTTTCTCAAGACTAACGATCCCAATTTTTTTTATTTTTTACTTTTTAATAAAGTTGAGAGTAAAGTTACTAAAATTTATTCTAAAAATAACATTTAAATTATGTAATTATTTTTTATAAAAATTTAATCTTATTATTATAAAAAAATAATAATACAAGAAAAAATTACTATGTTTTTATGTTCTTATTTTATTTTTTCTCCAATTTTTTCAATTATATTTTCTTTAAATTATAAAGATATTTATTTAATTTAATTAAAAAAATTAAAAATTAAAATAAATAAATATTATCTTTATTCTTAGTGTCGTTTTTTTTATAATAATAGTAACAAATTGTTAAAAAAATAAATATAAAACTTAAATATTATTTTTAAAATAAATAAAATACTTAGAAAGTAATTTTGTTTTAATCAACTACCATCTCGGTTTAATATATATATATATATATATATATATATATATATATATGAAAGAATCATCTCTCTATTCTTTTAAACAGTAAAGAATTGGCAGCAAATTGGAAGAAGGAAGAAGCATGGTCATGTGAAAAAGATGAACGAGAGAGGTGACGACAATAACGACTAACGAGGATTTCACGTATCGAAAAGTCATAACCAAATTATACATCCACTCATTGCAATTGAATTTCTTCGTTTTCCAGCAACATTTACAAACAAAGTGTCAAAACATTGAGACATACACCAACACACACGTGACACGTGTAGAATTATATTTTAATTTCTGCACCACACAAAAAGGGGTCAATATTAAATGGATAAGCATTATGTGGATGTCCACAAATTTTATCTATTAAATTTTAAGAATATGTAAAAAATATTGTAATTGTTGATTAAAAATATTAGAAAGAATTTATAAAATTATAGATAAATAAAATTATTAAATTTTTTAAAATATCAATACAACTATTACTTATTTTTAAAATTAATTCTCTTATTTAATACATATAAATATAAATATATTTTATATTTATTTTGATTTGTAAAATATATACTTAAAATATTTAAATTAATAAAATTAAATAATAATATTTAGTAATAAATTATTTTAAAAATAAAAAAGTTAATAATATTTTATTATATTATTAATTGATAAATGTCAAGTAATATATATTGAGATGTAGATATTTTCATCCTCGGTCTAAATTGATACTCCATAAATGAGATGAAGTAATGAAAGGAAAATGATATGCATATGAAATGACGTGATAAAATAATATATATATATATATATATATATATATATATATATATATATTATCAAAACTATTTATTTTCTATAAAAAATTAACAGTGTAATAATTTTATAATATATAATATATTAATATTAATAAAATAGTCATATTATGGATAGGTGCACCCAACAATTTGTCAAAATGATACAGAAATCTTTGAGTATTAGGTGGACAACATTCCACGTACGTTACAAGGAAAAATATTTTTGTGTACCAGTATTAACTTATTTTAATAGTGTTTTTATAACTATTTTAACAGTTTATTTTTATAATATCCACACTCATTTAATTTTTAAAAAATATTCAAATATTATCTTTGCAAAATAAAAAGTAATAAAATAAATATAATTATTATCACACCATTTTTTATTAGTTTCATACCTTATTTAATGTAAATTTTAAAAAATTTAAAAAATATTCTTAAAAGTAATTTAATTAAAATAATAAAAATGTATTAAAGAAAAAATAATATCTTTGTTAATTTTTAAATTTATATTAAATATGGTATAAAACAACAAAAAATAATATAACAATAAACCACTTTAAAAAAAATCCCAACAAACAATATTGTTAGTAGCAACTTATAAGCAAGCTACTCCCTCTAACTAATATTCCGCTGCACAGCTCAATAGTGAGCCGAAGAAACTAGCTAGCTAGAGCAATCCGAAAAATGCATCTGCTGGCATCAAGTTTAAAACAGCTCTGAACTTTGAAAATCTAATTGTTCGAGGACCGGTTTGGTTTGGTTTGGTTTTTTTTTTTGTTGGGTCGGACTTTGTTTTAGTTGGAAGGTAAACGAAATGAGTAATTGGGAAAGTTAGGTAAGAAAAACCAAAACCCTATTAATTACTTATCTGCTTTGGGTCTGATTTACCATATCATTTCGTACACATACTAGCTAGTGCACAAACAACCTATGATGGTTTATTATTATCTTTCATTTCTTTTATAGAATCAACCTATGATGGTTTATAGTATTCGGATTAAATTTTGATTATTAATTTCCTAAAAATCTTTTCCCCCCTACTTAGTTTTCCTATTATAATTAAGTCAGGATTAACACTTGGAAATTAATGGGTTTGATGGAGAATCCGATACCGTTAACCACTTCAAAAAGATTCCAATGGCAATCGAGTTTAATCAGAATATAATTTGCAATAGTTAGGTGCCAATTCACCAAATACCAGAAAAAAAGAAATTAAGACATTATTTTAAAACCTACAGTGAAACGAACCAGAAATAGACATTAATGAAATCCACAAGCAAATTAACAGAAATTAACGGAGTTAATTGGTTATAATTAAAGACAAAATAAAACGAGATCAGTCACAATGAAACTAATGTCTTAATATCCAGAAACAAGGAAAAACAGAGAGAAAGAGAGGGGTGAGGATTTACGTTGAAGATGAGGCTCTTGTTTGAAGCTTCCCATGCCAAGCCTCCCCTGAAGTTTATGGTCCAAACTAATACCATAATCACACCCGCTATCGCCAGCGCGTGTGCTATAAACGTAAACGGAATAGCCGATATTCCTAGAGCCATATCTCTCACTCTTTGATCTCTCTCTTCTCACTCACGTCTCTCTTCTCCCAATTCTTAACCGACTCCCCAATAATGATATATACCTCTCTCTCTATCTATATATCCGTATTATTAGTATCCCGCAGGCACGTCCCCGAATCTCCATCGTATTTTCCAAAGCTGATTTTGGACCGTCAGATGGAGATCTTGATCATCATGTGATGGATTCCACGTTCTTATGGTTGATTGGTGGACTTAAGTTTTTAGTTTTATAGGTGTTGTACTGCTATTATCATTTATTGGTGGACTTCCTGTGTACAATTGTAGATTAGACGCGGGAGTGATATAATCTTATTAAGGAATGATGGTTATATAAATTTATATATCTATTTATATTTATATTAATTATAATAATAAAAAATATAAATGTTATTTAATTATATATATTTTTTACATTTATAACTATTTTAAAAATTAAAACAATAATTTAATTTTTTAAATAATATAAACATAGGATAAATTAATTAATATGTATGTAAAAGCAAATTTATTGTACATTTGATTACTAAGTTACTAGTTTCAAACCGTCTCGTGTTAATCGTGTGTATGACGAACAAAATATAAAATCATGACATATATTTATCCATATTTTATGCAACTATCTCACTTTTATTACTGCATGTGGCTGATTATTAATAGTATTTGCAATCATAGATGAAAATATAAATATTAGTATAAATATTGATAATTCAGTTTTATGGATATATTAATGATAATATCTTTATTCATAGATATGTAATGAAATTTATAAAAATATAAAACTTATAGTTATTTTTAAAATTCTGTATGGACTTTTAAAAAGCATTAAAATAAATAAAAATCAACTAAATTAATTAATTTTTTATTCAAACATTATATTTATAACCCAAATATAATATATGTTGTAGATATAATTATAAGGATGGAATGTATACTAACTATGATATAAATATATAAAAGTTAATTAATTTTTGAATAAGGTATTACAAATCTAATAACTATAAAATAATAAATACTATAAATCTAAAAATGAAAAAAAAACATACATCATGAGTACCCATGTGTGTACATATGTATACTTTTTTGAGGTGACATGTATTCTTAAATTAAATTCAAAGCTATTTAAATTTATATTTTTAAGATAAAATTGATTTAGAGAACATATATCAACTAAAAAAAATAAACACATGAGTGTTCACATGCTCTATTTTTAATATTTTTTTGAAATTTTAAAATTTAAGTATATTTTTTTATAATTAGTGTATTTGTATTATCTCACTAAAAATATTAATTTATCAATAATACATTATTTATTGATCATTAAATCCTAAATTTTAAATAATAAATTAATTAAATTTTAGATTATTTTAATATATATATATATATATATATATGTGTGTGTTTTTTTTTAATTTTTTTAAACTATATATTTTTATTATTAAATATTTTATTTTTATTATTATACGTAAATACTTGTTAGATTGATTTCTTTGATTTTATTCCCTGGTGTACACTTATCCATTCGGCCTAATGGCCCTTAGCAACAGTCCACTTTGTGGCTCAGAGCCTCAGATCTACTACTAATGGCTACAGAAGTTGGGGCTTACGAATTATATTCCGATGGTCCATGATTACAGGATTCGACATGGCAGCATGGGGACGAGATATTTGGGTTTAAGCCTTAACAATCCAAAAATTACTAGATTTGCTATTCTTGTTTTATTTTATTTTTTTCTTTAAATACATTATTCACACAAATCTTTGACTTAAAACAGTAGAAGAATGAATCAGTCGTATGTATTAATATAGGAATAAAAAAAAATTTGAGAAATTTAGATGAAAGTAATGTAACACCTGTTTCACATGAGATTCTCTTTCCTTGAAATATATCATATCATATTAATATATTTGTAGTTACATATACTATAAAGAAAATATGTAACAATTGATGACATGTAGTAGCTAAGTAAATGATGACATGTAGTAGCTAAGTAATAGTATGAGTAGAACTGTTTGAAGAAGAAAGAAGACATGGTAGCAGGCGAGAAATGCTAACCAACTGTTTAACTTATACTCTTTTCTAAGTTTAACTTGAAAAATAAAAGAAAAAAAAAATTACCCATTTACTCACGTTGTTTATCTCATATTTCACCGACCACTCCTATACAATCACAATTCACCTCATATTTCTAATACATATAATTATTTAAATTTAATTGTAATTAATAATAATATTAATTGATATATCACGAAATTATAATAAATTAACTCCCTTACATTTCACCTGGTTACCGTCTTAAAAAACATCTGCATTGTGTAAAAGTTAGTATTAATAGTAGATACGAATAATATGCTATCATCGTATTATTATTATTATTATTTTTTATAAAAAATATATTTATTTTAAAAACATTTTATGGATAAAAATAATTAATATTAATTTTCTTATAAATGAATTAACTAGATTTATTTATTTATTAAATGAATAGATAATTAAAATAATTATTTAAAGATAATAACGTAAAATTACATAATAAAATTATCAAAATAAATATTTATTATAAATATATTTTAATATTTATTAATATAAAAATATAAAAAATATATTGTTTATAATGAATTGTTACATTTAAAATGAATGATCACGTAAAAATATTTATACAATTAAAACAATTTTTACATCATAATAATAAAAGGATAATATATAATAAATTATTAAATGTAATCACTTTAAAAAATATGAAATATTAATATATGATCATTTTGATGGTTAATAGTGTGAAAGATATAACCCTAATTAAATAATTAAGAAAAAGTTAAAACTAAAAAAGAAAATTAACAAAACGAGAGAATTTGTTTTTTAGAATAATCATCACTGTTCATACCGAATTAAAGGTCTTATATATAATAAAGAAATAATTTAATACAATAAAACAAACATTTTATATATGTATCTAATTGACAGGCTGGCAGGGAAGATTTTTTCTTTGATATGTCTAAGATGAGTCAGATTTGATAAGTAACGTCGGCTTAAACAACCAACTTTCCATAGTGGCCGACACAGTGATAGTGTAAAACTCAATTAATAATTACTACGTCCGCTTAAACAGATTTGATAACGTAACGTCGGCTTAAACAGATAGATTTTTTTTCCTTTTATTTTTTAATATAAAGAATTTTAAAATAATATGGATAAATTAATAGTATTATATAATTATCAAATTTAAATCAGTCAAATAAATAGGTACAAAATTAATATAAAACATAAATGTTAGTATATCACCGAAACTTTCTTTCTTTCTTTTTTTTTTGTTATTTTTTACCGATAAATTTTAAAATATTCATATAAGAAATATATTTTTATATTTTTTTATTAATTTTTTACATCAATAAATATATTTTTTTATGAATAGTTATTTATATAATCCAATTATTTTTATAACATCAAGCGTAACAATTTATATATTTAATGATTATCTATTTAATAAATATTTGATTAATTCACTTGTAAATATATCATATATTTTATTTTTTATTATTTTATACAAAAAATATCAAAATATCTATATAATAAATATATTTTTTATTAGTTTTTATATATCAATAAATATCAATTTGATTGTTTAATAATTTAGAAAAAAATTTATTTAAGAATGATAACTTATACAGTTAATTATTACCCACTTAGTAAATATTTTATCAATTAACTTATTAGCATATCATATTTTTATTGAACTAATAATTTTTATATCGAAATCATATATATCTCATATAAATTAAAAAAAAACAACCTATCAATATAAATTATTTTTAAGTAAAAATAATTATTAAATTTAATCATGCCTATTATTTATGTATGATTAACTTCTTATGTAACGAAAATATTAAATAAATTAATGCATTGTTATGTTATACTTGATTTATTTATTAAAATAAGTTATACAATTATTATTATTATCATGATAAATTACCCGTGTTCATATTGTATTTAGATTATATTATTTATGAAATAGTTATTATTTTACCACTAAAATAATAAATTAATTAACTATTTATTTTAAAAGTATTTCTACGTCTCGGTATAAAACATTTTAACATTAGTTTTTTAATTATAATAAAAATCATTGAAAATTTTGTATTCAAAAATTTACTTTTTTTATTTATTATATAAAAAATCTGAAACAATGATTATTATTCAAAAATTAATATTATTATATATTTATTAAATTTAAATCATCAACGTGATCTAAAAAATACTATATAATAAAAGAAAAATATTTTGACACGGTTAACCTTCATTTTTTATTTTATCTCATATTTTTTAAATAAATAAAATAAAATACGTATATTGATAATATTAAAACTCAAACTTATATTTATATAAATATTTTATTTTTATCAATTAATTATAAAGTCATGATTATATGCATGTATGATCTATGTACCAATCAATTTTTAAAAGCAAAAGTTTTGAAATTATGTTTTAAACTTGATTATGAAACTATGAATACATTTTTCTTTAAGTTAATAAATTTTAAAATATTAGATTTTTAAAGCATTACTTGTATAAAATTAGATTTTGAAAATATTTTCAAATTTATATTGTAAATTTAAAAAATTAAAATTTTAAATGTAATGCTTATAATGACAATAACAAACTTATATTTTTGAATGTGATACTTTGTATTTTTAAATGTGATACTTTATATTTATTACTAGATTATGAAATTATAATTTTTTTTGTAAATAATTTTTTAAAGTATTATTTGTATATAATGATGTTATCAACATTTTTAAATTTATATTATGAATTTATAAAAGTAAAATTTTAAATATAATACATATAATAACAATACAAAGACTTAAAATTATTTTTATACACGACACCTTACATTTATAATATTATTATAAAATATGATTATATTTTTTATTTAATTCATGTATTAATTAAATTATATAAAAAACATGATGTTATTATGAAATTATAACTATATTTTATCTAACTCATATATAAATTAAATTTAAATTAAATTCTTTTCCTTTTATTATCGCAACCATGGTGGTACTTTTTTAAAAATTTAAATTTGTACTAAAATTTTAAAATTTTAAAACATTATTTATATATAATAATAATATTAAGATGGTTAAATTTATAATATTAATTTAAAATATTGAATTTTTAAATTTACTGCATATATTTACATTACAAGACTTAATTATATTTTATATAAAAAAATTATACTTATGAAGATACTATTAAATTATAACTATATATTTTTATATAATTCATGTAACAATTAAATACAATTCATTTTGCAAAATTATTATGTAGATTAATAGTTTTTTTTATAGATTAATAATTTAATTTTTTTGATATTTTTTTAAATAATTAAATACCTACCCACGCACAAACACTTTATACATATACTATATAAAAAAAATTTATAATTTTTATATATATATTATTCTATTAATTGTAAGTCTTAGTGAATTGCATAGACAAACGACCTAATGATTATAAATAAGGTGATTGGATTTAAGTATTCGACAAGAGGACAAGAGGACAAGAGGACATGAGGACGAATAATTGGGCTACAAGCATTGCCGTGCAAAAATCACTAGTATTTCCTCCTTCTCCTTTTTCTTCCTTCCCCCTCTTCTATCCTTCAAGGAAAAAACATTATGTAGAATCGCGGTAATATTTATGTGCACTCTTTATTTTTTCTTTTTTTTTTGGGCAAAAATTATGTGCCCTCCGGATAACGTTATTCTTATTAAAATATATATATTTAAAAATGAATAACTTGAGAAAGGATTATAGCCATCCCTAATGTTAAAAGAAATATTTTATTATTTTCATAATTAGGTAAAATATTAAAACACTACAAAAACACGTGGTATTTAAGTCGATATGTAAATTCGATTTTAAAAAAATCGATTTATAATGAATTTAAAATTGATTCGGTAAAAAACCGACACTACGTATAGAATCGATTGACGTGTTCAAACGATGTTACACGTGGACATAGCGTCGATAACTGACGCTACACACGTGGATTTTTTCTTTTATCTTCTTTCTTCCTCATCAGACATAATCTTTAATTTACAACACTGTAAATAATACCAAAAACCTCAAAACTGAGTTTCACCTTCTCCTTTCTTTCTCATTTTTCGGCCGTCTACGAACACCAATTCCAACACTTTTTAGTGTGTTTTTATTCCTCTACAAATTATCTTTCAGATCTCTTATTTTTTTAAGCAAAATACTCAAAAAATTTATACTCATTTTCTAAGTTACAAAATATTATTTTTTTCTTCATTTTGTCATTTCATTTATCGTTGTAAGTATTTCTATTAACCTACGCACTTATTGTTCACTTTACGTCATTTTTTATATATTATGTGTATACATTTTTGTATTATGTATGTTATTATTTTTATTATGTAGATTTTGTACAAGTATTTCATAATAAAATAAATTTTTATATATATATATTTTATAATTGTGATTTAAGGTTAGTTTTTAATTTATTTATTTATATTAAAATAAAATGAGAAAGACATAATTCAATAATATGATGTTTATTAAACTATATGTGATTTGAAGTAACGTAGTTATTTAAAAAAAAATTTAATAATTACAAAATTATTATATAAATTTATATGTTATTGAATACAGGTTCTTAAATATCGTAAAATATGAGCAAAAAATCTGAATAATTTTTAATTTTTTGTTTATTAATATTAAATTTTAAAAAATTAATCACAAATTAATACATCGTTTAAAATCATCTCTAATAAAGCATCTCTAATAAAATCACGCTCACGAATATATTGCTAAAAGTGTTTATCTATTTGGAAGGGAATATATTTTATATGAAGATAACTTAAGTCTTAAGGGACTGTCGGTCGGTCTACTCAGTCTTGAGAACGCTGGCTTAAACACATAGAAGAAATATTAAAATATAGTTTTTAAATACAAATAAATATTATTAATAAAAAATAAAAAGTATACTTAATCATATAATATATTTAAAATATAGTTTTATTTTCAATATTATTTCACATGATATATATAATTTTTTTTAAAAATGATGCTTATATATATTTTATATAAAGTAAATATATATTTTATATAAAGTAAATATATATTTATTTTAAAAATTATTTAAAATAAAATTATTTAAATAATTAAATAATATAAAAAAGCATAAAATTTCACATAATTCATATAAGAGTTTGATATAGACATAATACCAACTTTACACACGCGCTCAATCACGATCATAGTCATGAACAACTTTTTACTTTGAGCGGCGTTAATAAACGATGCAAAGTAAATCTAATTTTTTATTTTATATAAATATGTTTCTTCTTTTAATGCATAAATAAATTTATTATTTTAATAATAATTTTATTTAATAAAATATTTATATATTAATTCATATTTTCATAAAAATATATTAATAATTATTATATTTAATTTAAAATATATTATTTATATATATAAATAAAAAATAAAAGATAAATTCATCTTTAAAATATTTAAAATAAAAATAATTTAATAAATAATTGTTAACATCCTTTTCACTTTTAAAATCATAAAAAATTGAAATAAAATTTTAAAAGAATCAAATCTTATCGAAGATAATATTTTTATTAGAAATTCGGAAGAAAATAAATGGTTATGCTATAAAACTTCTGTTATCAATATTTAATAATTTTTTTCAATAATTTAAATGTTCTTAAAAATGACTGTTTAAAGGTTAAAAGATAATTCATTATTGGTAAAAAATAATTTAAAATACATTTTTTTCTTTTTAAATCATACATAATAAACTTTTTAATTAAATTTTAATACCAAAAGATTAATATTTTTAAATTTAAAGGTATTAATTATAAAAATAAATAACAATATGAATATCTTTTGAACACGTTTTACCTCGTATTGAATCAATCTATATTATGAATGTGAAAAAAAAAATACTTTTTCGATTATTTGTATTATCAGTTCGATTTTTATCCTATAAATTCTTAGAACGAGTACGATTTCGAGTAAAACTAAACATAAAACAACTAATATAGTTATACTGATAACCGTATGCATACGTACCCAAAATTAATTATATTTATTTAATTAAATTATATATTAATTAGTAACTATAGTTTATTAAAAAAAATTTAAAAATAACAAAAATTTTTTTTAGATATTTTTAATAATTATCTCAAAACGTTATCCGTAATTAAAAAAATTATCCTAAATTATAACGGTTTTTGTATGATTTTGGATACAATTTTTATAATTTTATTTGTGTACATTTATATCAAAAATAGTTTGTACTTGTACTCGTAAGTATCACTAATATATACCAACGGGATTAGATTAAAAATTTCTTTAATTAAAAAATATGATATTATAATAATTAATTATAAATTTAAAAACATAAGTTATTATTTTAATTTATCATATGATCTTTAATTAAATGAGGAACTGTCCCGTACTCACCGTCCGGCAAATACCCAATCTTCATTCCATACTATTAGTCTAATACTTATTTCCAAGATTATCCACAACACTTCGTCGACATCGACAAGTCCTGGTGTACGTGCCAATTTGATGTCGGTTTTAAAACACGCGTAGCGTTTTGACGGTGCCAGATACTAACCATTACAAAGGTGGCAATTAAACCCACTGTCAATAATATATCTGTCCCTATAAAACCTTCAAGGCCCCTTCCAATTTCTCAAGCTCTTTCTCACTACTCTAAGCATAACCACCAAGCAGTTTCCTATTAGATTCCTTCTTCTCCAAAAAAAAAAAAGAAGAGAAAATTAAAATTTGAATTACTCATGGATACTCAAACGCTACATCCCAGTGTTGATGCTCATGATCACAAGGTTGCTAGTTCACATGTTGGTAAGAAAATCATCATGTTTCTTGATAGCTTAATGTGAGTTAGTTGTTAACGCTGTTTACAAACTAATTTAATCTTTGTATTTGTCAAATGTCAGAAGAAGAAGGTGATCACCATGAGAAGAAGTCAGTTTTCAAAAGGGTAAAGGCAAAGGCAAAGCAGTTAAGAGACACGATCACAAATTATGGTCACGGACACCCCGAGCCCGATCACGATCACGATCACGATCACGATCACGTTGTTCATAATCCTGATGATCATGATCTCGATGAAGAAGAAGATGACGAGGACGACGAAATGGTTGAAGATCCAAAAGTTCATGGTGCACCAAGTATGCTTACTTTGTTTGAATTTCAAGAGGCTTAAATTTTTTGGAAAATTAATATAAAAATAACAAAATTTAAAAGGAAAAATAAAAGTAGTATATAACAAAGTAAATAATTATCCAAATAATGGTAACTTGTAGCTTAACTTAATACGATAATTGTGACACGATCTTAATAATTTTTTTAATAATAAAAATATATAAATTTAATATTAAGTTTTTTTTTATTGGTTTAAAAAAATGAAATTAATCACCACTAAAAATGAAGTAAACGAATCGTAACGACAAATTTGCAGAGTATGATTCTGCCGTCGTCAATAGTGCGATTCCGGGGCACCAAAAAAATTCAGAGTCTGTTGGGGACTCAACATGTATGCCTCAAGATGATCATAAATCACGAACAGATAAAGCAGCTGTTGAACTTAACGATCCAATTAGGGGTTATGATACAAGGCAAAGTGTGGCAACTTTTGGGGAGGGACATAAAGAACCAATTAATATTCCACTTTCTTTTTCTCCTGGACATCGTGAGAACTTAGAGAACGATCCTAGAAGAACAGTTGTACCTGGATCAGGGGAGTCCGAGCCAAGGGTCAACTTGCAAAGACCAATGGGATTGGAGGAGGACCCTGCTTCTCCTAAAGGCGCCCATCATCCTCGGACTCCTCCTAATTATCAGACAAAAGTTACTGATCCAACTGGCTCAGGTACCCTTAGCTAGAGATTAATCTTACCTAACCTCTGTTTCTCTATATTTGTTCGATATTTTAGAGTTCCAAATGCTTAATTCGGTACATTTTGATTAATCATCATGCTCTGCTCTGTTAATATAGAAGGTTGATTTTACTTTCTATTTGGGCTGGACAATAAAATTGGTAAACTGCACTAGATTTCAAAATTTGATTGTTTAGAAAAATTCAATTTGATTTGCTATTAGATTCGATTGTCTAATTTATAAAAAATTTAAATTATGCTAGTCATATTAAACTGTTTCAATATTCTATACAACTCATTAGCTAGATCTATTATTAAATTTTTGTTCTCAGATTCAAGTAGTAATTTTTTTAATTTTCTAACTTACAAATAACAAAAATGCTATTATTGTTGGGTGGTTATGTTTCCAAGTTCAATAATATGTCAAAAAATTAATACAAAAGTTATGACTTGATTTGTCCTAATATATAATTGTTTTAATATATATCTAAATCATTCTAATCGGAACAAATCTGTTCTAACAATATATTTCGGTCTAATTTTTTATATATAAACAATTCGATTCTGATTTGTATAAATTTTGTAAAATTTGGATCTGATGTGAACCTATATTTTTCTGGTTTGATTTCTTTATGTGCAGGGGCCGAGGAAGTAGGAGTGAACCAAATTCTTGGTTCTTTTGACAAGATGAATATCTATGATCAGTCAGAACCATCAAAACAGACATCACCACAAAATTTATCTCATGGTATTTCCACTGGAGCCCATGATCAATTCTCTCGAAAAACACTTCCAAAGAAGAATATCTATGATCAATCAGAACCATCAAAACAGAATTCACCACAAAATTTATCCCATGGCATTTCCACTGGTTCCCATGATCAGTTCTCTTCAGAAACACTTCCCAAGATGAATATCCATGATCAGTCAGAACCATCAAAACAGGAACCACCACAAAATTTATCCCATGATATTTTTACTGGAGCTCATGACAAGTTATCTCCAGAAACACTTCCTAAGATGAATATCTTTGATCAGTCAGAACCATCAAAACAAAAATCATCACAAAATTTATCCCATGACATTTCCACTGGAACCCATGATCAGTTCTCTCAAGAAACACTTCCCAAGATGAATATCTATGATCAATCAGAACCATCAAAACAGAAATCATCACAAAATTTATCCCATGACATTTCCACCGGAACCCATGACCAATTCTTTCCAGAAACATTTCCCAAGATGAATATCTATGATCAGTTAGAACCATCAAAACAGAAATCAAAATCATCACAAAA
Source organism: Hippophae rhamnoides (assembly GCA_033030585.1). Classification (NCBI taxonomy): domain Eukaryota; kingdom Viridiplantae; phylum Streptophyta; class Magnoliopsida; order Rosales; family Elaeagnaceae; genus Hippophae; species Hippophae rhamnoides. Next base: position 53,679,551 of record CM065432.1, read on the forward strand.
TTTATCCCATGGCATTTCCACTGGAACCCATGACCAGTTCTCTCAAGAAACACTTCCCAAGATGAATATCTATGATCAATCAGAACCATCAAAACAGAAATCATCACAAAATTTATCCCATGACATTTCCACTGGAACCCATGATCAGTTCTCTCAAGAAACACTTCCCAAGATGAATATCTATGATCAATCAGAAACATCAAAACAGAAATCATCACAAAATTTATCCCATGACATTTCCACTGGAACCCATGACCAATTCTCTCTAGAAACATTTCCCAAGATGAATATCTATGATCAGTTAGAACCATCAAAACAGAAATCAAAATCATCACAAAATTTATCCCATGGCATTTCCACTGGAGTCCATGACCAGTTCTCTCAAGAAACACTTCCCAATATGAATATCTATGATCAATCAGAACCATCAAAACAGGAATCATCACAAAATTTATCCCATGACATTTCCACTGGAGCCCATGACCAATTCTCTCCAGAAACATTTCCCAAAATGAATATCTATGATCAATTAGAACCATCAAAACAGAAATCACCACAAGATTTATCCACCGGAGCCCATGACCAGTTCTCTCATGAAACATTTCCCAGAGAACATTTAAATAACAGCGGGACCACCCAAAATCCTGAGGCAATTCCCGGTAACTTGGAATCCATCAAACCCAATTCATACCCACAAGATAATCCAGTTGAAAAATCAGCAAACACCACTACTTACACTCACAAAATCTCATCCCCTGCCTCCGCCATTTCTAATAAAGCAATATCTGCAGGTAATGTGGATACTTCCAATCTGAGCTATGGTGAAAAAGATAACAGAACAAGAGAGCGTCATCAGACAATGCAAGAGAATCAACGAACTATCAATCCTGAATCAAACCCACATGAAAATGAAGCTGAAAGATCTTCTTATACTGACAAAATCGTTTCTGCTGCCTCTGCTATTGCCGACACGGCAATATCTACAAAAAACATTGTTGTTTCGAAGCTTGGCTATGGTGAGAAAGACAACACAACAGGGCATGAAGTACATAGAAATGAGAATTCCACCGATAGCACTAGTACTGCTAAGTCTGCAGCATCTTCTACAGCCGATTATGGTGAGAAAATTGCGGCGGCAACAATAACCGAAAAACCGAGTTCGGTTGACGAAAAAGTTGCAGGGGCAGGAGGTGATGTGATGTCGAAAATGCAAGGAACAGGCAATAACGAATCAGATAAAGAAGAAGGGAAGGTTGGGCAAGACAAAGGAGTTTCAATAAAGAGTTATATAGTTGAGAAGCTGAGGCCTGGTGAAGAGGACAGAGCACTTTCTCAAGTAATCTCAAATGCTCTGCAGCCGCACAATGAGCTAAGCAGTACTAGCGAGGCAGAGTCGAAACCAAAAGTGACAGAGTCAGAGGAGGTAAAAATAAGATTAGGCAGTGATGAAGATACTAATCCTGTTAGTCAGAGTTATGTGGAGATGCTTAAAGGTACAGTTGATTCGTGGTTAGGTAGAGGTGGTCAGACACCACAGGGTTCTCAGGAATCTCTTCAAGGTAAGTAAGAGACGTAACTTCATGGTTGAATTTTTGGTAAAATGCATATCTATTAACTAATTATTTTTTTAAATAATATTTTATTATTTAAAAGTTAATTTAAATGAATTAGTAACTAAAAACATTTATAAAGCATTTAATTATTAAGTAATAATTGTCTACTTGCTTGTTCTTTCTTTGTGGGGTTCTTACGATGAACTGTAGGTAAGCAAGGTAAATCTGGGTGTGCTAGTGGGGAGGCCGAGGACTTTAGCCACGACAACAATGGGCATGGTACTCGGGGTGAGAACTGATCACTGTACCTTTTGCTGGTTGGGCTGTTTGTCACGAAAAATGGAGGTGTTCATTGTCGTTGTCAGAATTTGTAATTCTAATATGATTTTTGATTTGCTGTGTGTGAACATAGTTAGAATGTCTGTTCCCAGAACATTGTTGTAATGTTTATCGATATATGGTGTTGTGTTTTTATCCTACGATCGTATTGAATGATAAAAACATATATTTCAATAATATAAAATATATTAATTTGATATTTAATGTTAAAACTATTAAAAATTAGAATGATTAATAATAAAAATATATAAATATTTTTACAGAATTATTTGCGAAGTAGGAACAATGTAGATTTTAGTCATATGTTAATCCGGATAAACTTGCAAATTGTCTTCTGAAAGTGTCGAGTTTTACTCGACGACTTGTTAATAGTGGTAGTGTCAATATTACAATATCTGCTTAGTAGGTATAATTACCTTTCTAGTAATAACTAAAAAGTATTTGAATTTATCTTTGAAACATTTTTACATTAATTTTACTTATATTTAAAGTTAATAAATTTAATCTAAATTTAAATATAATAAACTAATCATGATATAATTAATGTTATAAAAATCAAAATGTATAATAAGATAATTTTTTAATTATAAATTGTGTTTTTAAGCCACTAGTTTTAAAGCGCACTTCTAGTTTTTTAGCTAGAAAACACCGGAATTTCAAAGCCATACAAGTTGAGGTGTGTTATAAATAACCAGTTGGGTGAGGTTATATATGTTATTAACGATGAAAGTTCACTTCAATGTTTTCTCAGGTAATTGAGCTGTTGTGGGTATTTTGTAGGAACTTTAGTTCAGTTTGGACATCAATTTTAGAGTCAAAATCACTTTAAATTAGAATCCTCAATTGGGTAGGAAGGGATCAGAAACCCTTTCTTCATTTTTTTATTTATTTTTATATAATTTAAACTTTATATTTTATCTTCATTTAAAATTTTTGTGGAGAAATATTGAGAATTCGGGGAATAAGAACCACTAAATAAGAAACAAAAATTTATATAATAATTTTATATTAAATAATATTGATAAAATTTTACAAATTAGTTTGAAATAATAATAATAAATTATAAAATAATTATAAAATTTTAGATTTTTAAAATTTAAATATATATTTTAAATAATCTATAAAAAAATTATTGATGTTATAATATAATAAAAAAATTAAAGATGATATATAAAATATATAATATATTATTTATGATTATTTTAAGTTTAAATGTAATTAAATTTTTATATAATTATTAAAATAGGTTATATAATTTCTATAAATGTGATAAAAATATACAATCGTTCTTCCTTACTCTCATCTTATGTAGCTGGTGAATAATAATGCAAGTGCACTGTCAACTAAGATAATAATGATTTGATTGGAGCCAGATTTTAACATGATTGATGTGTAGCCAGCAACCTCACAAGTGAAATAGTGGAAGTGTAGTACAAGTGAAATAGTGAAAGTGTACTACAAGTGAAGTAAATTACAATATCAAATATAACTTAACAATTGAATTGTTCAATGTGCCAAATTAAATTGAATTATTTCAAGTTTGCTTAGATTTGAATCAGCTCTAGTATTATTCGTAGGTTACTGATTTGAGCTGTTAACCTGTTATAGATATTATTTAATTTTTTAAAAATATAAAAATATCCAAAAAAAAAAGATAAAATATGATATGACATTAATTGGTATTGATTATAATAAAAGTAAGGAATATTTTGATGGAATGAATTCTCAATATTGTGTTCAATAACGAGGTCACAAATTTATACATATATATTCCACGATTAACTCCAATTTTATAACATATAAGATAATGTCGATATATACTGTGTAAGCAAAATATTCGTTTAATTCAAAAAATTTGAATAATTTTGATTTAAAATCAGATCGAATTTAAATTAAAAATATTTAAATTTATATAATCTAATCCGATAAATTTAATATATTATTTAAAAAATATATAATAATATTATAATTAAACATTTAAAATTAAACCTAAGCTAATATACTCGGCACCAATACTTATCTCGGAACAAAATTAAAACTTTAAATTAAAATTTTTTCAACGACCATATCTCTCTCTTTATCTCTCATATTGGACTTCACCCTCGTCATTGGTTTCAATAGCTCGTTCCAATCGTTGTTTTCCTGTCGTTGTTCCTTGTTTTTCATCGTCTTTCAACGGAAGTTAGATTTGTTTGAACTTTTTCTTTTTCTGAATTTTGATTTCAGATTCAATGTTTAAATGCTCTTTTTTGACTACTATTGATAGTTATTACTTTTGTTTCAAATGGATGTGTGAAGCTAGAAGCTCTCTAGAACATATTGTGTCAGTTTTTTTTGTTGGAAATTATAACAAAGAATGTTAATCTATTTTTCCCTCTTACTCGTTAGGGGACAAGTTGAAAAGGAGTTTTAAGATTGAAGTTGAAGTAATTGGACGAGTTCAACATAAGAATCTTGTGAGGTTGCTGGGCTACAAAGGAGAATTTGCTAGTATTTTTCTTACTTGTTATGAATATATTTTTAAATTTAAAGTGGTATGCTTTTATTGTTATAGGATGCTTGTACACGAGTACATGGACAATGGAAACTTAGATTAGTGGTTCAACATTGTAGAACTGAACATTATTTTTATTTGATCAAGAATTTCTAGAACTGAATATTGTATAATATAAATTTTTCCTTACATCTTAATGAATTATAGATATTTTTTTATATTTTAGTATTATTTGACGATAAATTTGCAACAATCGAAGAGTTAGCATAAACAAAACAATGGATTCTTCATTAGTTTCATCTAATTCAACATGTTTCTTACCTTATGTTTTATTATTTATTTAAATGCTTATATTATTTATTGTTAATGTCTAATATTTTTTTTCTTTCTATAACTATACATATGGTTTTAAATAAAGATAATGACACAATTTATGTGATTGATGAAGTAAATAAAGATAAAAGTGCAACACAACCAACTCAAGAAGAAGATTTTGTAAGTACATTTTATAACCTCTGCATTGCTTCTAAAGGTGAAGTTAAAAAGTTTCCTCTAGATCTATTATTATGTTTATTAGCTTATTACTTGTTTATGTATATTTTCAACTTTTTTAATTTTTCATCATGCAGATGTTCTTGATAGTATTGGTACTTAAAACTTGAATAATTATCTAAAAAAATTCGTGTTATTATTAATATTTGGAGAGTCAAATTAAATTATGTAATTGATATTGATTTTTTTGGAGATAAATTATGTAATTGATGTTGAATTTTTTATTATTTATTTTTATTGAACTATTTATAATTATGTTGTCATTTACTTTTTAATTTGTATGAAAAATATTTTTATTTTAAAATTTTCTTTGATTTTATGTAATTTTCATTTTATAGGTTGAAATTATATCAGATTCAGTTCCGTATTTGTTCGGATTGATATTTATAGCGGTTCAAATCGGATTAAATAATTCATAATTTGCTTATTTATGTAATTTTTTTATTTTATAGATTTAAATTAAAATTTTGACCCTATCAAATCCGAATAATCCGATCAAATTTGGATTCAGATTGGCATTTATAACAGATTGGATTTAGATTGAATAATTCATAATTTGTTTCGGATCGAATAGGATTTGAATTATCTTAAAATTGTCGGTTTCAAACCGATGCTCAGTCCTAGATGTACATAAGAAAAAAAATACATTATTTAAGTCACATATTCTTCTAATTAATTAATATTTTTATTCAACATTGTGCATATATTAATTACATCCAAATTGTGATGAACTCAAATACTTGTTGAACAAATATATAGTTTGATTATCAATCTGTACATAGGTTGTTTTGATTAATCTTTTCTGAATTTTCTCGCGAAAATCTATCTTAATATGTTTTATTTATTCATGAAAAAGTATATTTGAGGCTAGAGTTGATTGATTATCACAAAACAATATAATTGGATGATTATGTTTTTATCTCCAAATTTTTCATAATATTTTTCCACCAAGTAATTTAATAACATGTAACAGCCATAGAACATACCCTATTTCAACCGTTGATTAAGCTATTATTGTTTGTTTCTTTGTCTTTCAAGAAATAGTTGATTTTTCAAGAAATACACAATACCTTGTTATTCGACTACGTGTGTCTTTGCAACATATTACACAATATTCTACAATTAGCTCGAATTCTATAGCCTATGCCTAGATATATACAAGAAAAACGCAACTTGTGATAGGGCAAAAAATAACCCTTTCGTCCCGTAAAGCTTTGAGCCTAGTAAAATAGGAACACGCAAACATGATTCGTTGGATACAATCATGTATTTCATTTCTAATATGAAAAGGTTAAATGTTATTTATTTGAGAAAAACATTCGTGTAATTCGTTCCAAACTGTTTGTGTTTCGTTATAATAGAACACACTAAAAACAATCTCTTTCGAGACGAAACTTATTAATCAAGTCTTGACAAGATTGTCACAACGAACTAATTATTATAATTCATTATTGATATCATCATTTGGTTATTTCTATCATCTATCGATAACGTCATTTTTGTTTTTGATTGACGGTACATGCATAATCCGGGTAAAGGACCTTGGCAAGCAGTGAAGTGGATTCTACGGTACATCTATGGTACTATGGATATTGGTTTGAAGTTTGAGAGAGACAAGACTGAAGGTAAACACCTAGTTGGATATGTGGATTCTGACTATGTTGGAGATCTGGATAAGCGTCGATCTACAACTGGTTATGTGTTCACAATGGCAGGAGGACCATTTGTTGGAGATCAACATTGCAATCGTAGCTTTGTCTACTACAAAGCGCGAGTATATGGTAATGAAGCATTCAAAGAAGCTATATGGCTTCTCGGGTTGAAGTAAGGATTTGGGTATTGTTCGGACGAACGTGGTGGTTTTCACGACGCCAGTGCCATTTGTTTGGCAAAGAACCAAGTTCATCATGGTCGCACCAAGCACATCGATGTTCGATTTCATTTTGTTCGGGAAATCGTCGATGAAGGGAATGTTATACTCCAGAAAGTCGGAACTGTAGATAACCCTGCAGATATGCTTACAAATGTGGTTACATGGATCAAGTTTCAACACTGCTTGAACACTGCTTAGGGCGCCTATGGCGCATTTGGAGGCAGCATTATGAACTTTTTCGCCAAGGTGGAGATTGTTGAATATTGGCTCTAAAAGTAACAAATTAGTGGCATAATTTAGGGAAATTAATGGCCTAATTTGTGGCATGATTTAAGGAAAATAGTGGCATAATTTAAGAAAATTGGTGGCCTAATTTAAGGCTTAAATTATGGCATAATTTAGGAAAAGGGAGCCTTTTTTCATCTATAAATAGGGGAAAGTTTATGCATTGAAGAAAAATGCAAAAATTAGAAAAAATCAGAGAGAGTATAAGCAAACTCAAAGAGAGAAAATACTTGTGAGTTTTGGAAAACACTTGAGAGATATTATTAGTGAGAAAATCTGTATCTGTATTCTGTATATTTCCTACTCAGTTCAAATAATATATGCTGCCTCCCATGAACCTAGATGAATTATCGAACCACGTAAATTTTGTGTGTTCATTTTATCGCTTTGATATATTCATATATCGATATTTATTGATTACGACCACGACACAAAGTAATAGAAATTTTTAACTCAAGTCTCTGTTACCATGACAAAATAAGTAAGTAACGTTTTGGTGGAATGAATTCTCAATATTGTATTCAACAGTGAAGTACCAAATCTATATATATATATATATATTCCACAATTAGCTCCAATTTTATATTCTATAAAATAACCTAGATATATAACATAAAGAAAGTTAGTTATTTAAATTAATTATAGCATTCATTTTCTTAATTATTAAAAAATAATTTGTCTTCAACGAAATACTTGAGCGTCAAATTAATATGCTCGGAATTGATCTGCAGGGCACTAATGTGTTTGGTCAAATTCTCATCCCTATTATCAACGAAGGGTCACATAATAGCAGATTTTTTTTCCCTCCATTCCAAACTATTTATTATGATATGTTTTGAACCGAACATAAGCACCATTTACTTAATAAAGATATTGTACGTATTAAAATATTACTTAATTAATATTGAAATTATTTGATAATTATTTAAATTTTAAATTTTTATTTTTTTAAATAATTTTTCAAATCCAGTAACAATATCTTATTTTGATTTATATTTTTTTAAAAAATTACTACTGTACTTAATTATTAATGTTTAAAAGTAAGATTTTTGAATTAAATTTTTTATTTTTTTTATTTCACCGAACATTTATTCAGAGAATAAATTAAGTGTTAAGATTTTTTTTATTTATAAATATTTTAAGAAAATGATTAAAATTTTAAAATTTGTAAAAAATAACTTTTTCTTTATTTTTAAGTTTTTGGAAAAATTCAAAAAAATATTAAGAAACAATTTGTAAGTAATTTTTGATTTTTTCTTTGAAAATCATTAAATAAAACCGTTACAAAACACATTAGTAATTATTTTTATAAAAAACCATAAATTATAAAATTAATTATTTAATCATAAATCAGAATCGTTATCAAATAAGACTGTAATTGATTTTATATTTTTAATTATTTTATAAAAAATAATTACTAATGTATTTAATAACAATTTTTACTACTTAGTGATTAAAGGAAAAAAAAATAAAAAATGAAGATTTGATAATATTGTTTTGTTTTTGTTTTGTTGTCAAGAATTTAAAAAATAAGATTTTTTATCAATTATTTAAAAATTTAATTTTTTAATCTTTTTCTTTCAATACCTATAAAAAAAATCATAATACTTCATTTAATATTTAGAAAAAATATTCAATAAAAAAAATTTAAAATCTAATTTAAAAATAGATAGATGATTCATCCTATATTTTTAAGGTGATTCTTAAAAATATAATAATTAAAATAATAATAATTATTAAATATATATGATTAAAATTTTATTTAAAAAATTAAAAATTAAAATTAATATCAAATATAACTTAACTTATTGTTTAAAAAAAAATAGTACGCAAGCCTATAATACTTTTATTTTTTTCCCACGAAATAATAACCCTGCGGCCCTGCCTTCTACAAGGGAAGAGTTATATCGTATTCCAGAGAAGTATCTCCACCAAAACGGACCCCTCCATCTATTTCGTTTCCCACCTCGGAGAAATTTCAGTTAGCTTTGTAGGCTTATATGTCTTTCAGCAATTTACGAGTAGCTCAATTGCTGGTTATCTGGTATGTTCTTCGTTCTTATGGAGTCTCTTACTCTTCTTAATATGGGGATCTCCAACTCCGTCAACATTTATTCTTCGATTCAATCTTCTTTTGCACATTTTCGCCTCTTAGGTTTCCTGGGGTTTTCTCAGTTGACACCACCAAGGCTTTAATTATAGTTATTGTTATTCTCGTTATTTATTTTACTCTTAAGATTTCAACTTTTCATGGATTTCCTTGACTTGTTGAGTTCTATAAAGTTGCTGAGCTGATGGATGCTAGCCATGATATTTGTATCTCGTCCCTGGTTAGTGAGGGGAATTTCAATATATTTCCCTGTAACCAGAAACTTCTGCCAATGGAGCGTCAATGTTGGCATAAGGGATGAGGATTTTGATCGCGTAGAGGAACCCTTGAAGATAATGCCCAAAAATTCATATTTTGATTCTATTATGGATGAAAAATTTGATTTCGATAGGCAAGATCGTTATTCTCTGCCACGACGAAGTTTAGTCGAAACTGCGAGGGTTGATGCTGGAAAAATTCTTGAAGTTCTCAGACAAGATTGCCCTGGTTTTGAGACGACTTTTGCTTTGGATGATTTAGGTATTAGAGTTTCAGAGCTTATTGTGAGGGAAGTCCTTTTTGGAGTTCTGAAAAGCATTAACAATGCTGCTAATAAAACGCGTTATGCCCAATTGGGATACGAGTTTTTTATATGGTCTAGCAAGCAGGAAAATTACAGACATAATGCTAATTCGTATCATTTACTGATGAAGATATTTGCTGATTGCAAAGAGATTCGCGCAATGTTCTCTGTAGCTGATGAGATGATTGAAAAAGGTTTTCCCATCACTGGTCGTACTCTCATCATTTTGATATGTGCTTCTGGCAAAGCAAGGTGGCCTATGAAATTTGCGAAAACATTTATTAAATCAAAGGCATTTAAACATAGGCTATCTAAACACTCCTACAATGCCATCTTATATTGCCTTCTTTCTGTAAATCAGTACAAGTTGATTGAGTGGGTTTATCAGAAGATGTTAGCTGATGACCATACGCCAGATACTTTTACTTATAATATTGTGTTGTGTACAAAGTTGAGATTAAGAAAGCATGATCACTTTTACAGTATGATTGCTGAAATGCCTAACAATGGTTTAAGTTTTGATTTGCATACATATAACATTATTCTTCATGTTCATGGTAAAAGTAATAATCCATTTGCTGCTCAAAAGCTTCTGAATGACATGAGAAAAATGGGTCATCATCCAAGTGTTCTTCACTTCACCACATTGATAGATGGATTTAGCAAGGCTAGACAAATGAACATGTGTGAATATTTCTTTAATGAGATGATAAAAGATAGGTGCTTTCCAGACGTGGTTTGTTATACTGTAATGATCACAGGGTATGTTGTTTCTGGGCAGCTTGAGAAGGCACAAATGATGTTTGATGAGATGATCACGAAGGGACAACTTCCAAATGTGTTTACATACAATGCCATGATTCGTGGATTTTGTATGACCGGAAAATTTCCCGAGGCATTCTCCATGCTCAAGGATATGGTGTCCAGGGGTTGTAATCCTAATTTCACTGTTTACAGTACCCTAGAGCATTATTTAAGAATTGCTGGAAAGATTTATAAAGCTAATAAAGTGAGAAGACTAATGAAGAAGAAGGGATTATATGTTCCTCGAGTCGAAAAGTTTAACGGATATAGAAGATGCTGATATGGTGTGTTAATTGGAATATCTGCTGTTAATCTGAGTTGTTTCAAGTTGGTCTGCCTGCACAGTGGAGTACACATACGTTACCGCTGCTCGGGTCAGATGTATGCACTAATTTCATTCTTCAATATATTTTTCTATCTTAGCTTTTACATTTATGGTCATATATTATTTTGCATTTGTCCTGATAATTTATATGTATTTTCTATATGAAAACCTTGTAATGGGTGAGTATAAATAATTTAGTCACACTCACATGAATTATTTATTATTCGTCCTTTTTGTTAACCGGGAAGAATAGTTGGTGATAGTTTAAGCAGACATGGAATTTCAATAGATCACAATGAAAATTCGTAGAGCTAGGTTCCAGAATATTAGAGGCGTTGATTAAACATGGGTTAAAATAATGAGGTGTTAAATAGTGATGAGACAGATAGAACCACATAAAAGAGATGGTGAATATACGGGTCATGGTACAATTCCATCTAATTATTGGCTTTGTAAGGTTTAAAAAATATGAACTACAGTATTAGGAATAATATAAAGTTTCCATTCACCATAATGCTTTTCTATTATTTCATATTCCTGTGTATATTAAATGGGGCATTAACAAAAGGAGAAGATCAGGAGGTTTAGTTCTGTTTCTTACTTTCTTCTATGCAGATGCTGCCAGTTAGATGGTGAGCCACTCATTCACAAGCGTAGCCTGCCCAATATGGTCTTTGCAACCTAACTGAGCCAAGGAGCCGAACGATGTGCCAGTGCTACTAATTTAGTGGTTTTGTCCAACATTCTTATACTATGCATTTGGCTGATGTTGTCAGAAAGAATACCCAGAGAGTTCCTCGGGAGCAGTTTAACGCAGTTGTTGAATTGTAAAAGATGGGATTTGATGTTAAGATAATGCAGGATCGTTTCGAAGAGTTGTCAATTAAGATGATGTGGCAAGAACTTCAAATTAAAACAAAAGAAACAGAACTCTGCTAGGGTTCCAACTCTTCGCTCCTCTGCTCTGCAATCTCCAACCCTTTTCACTGCTCTATTTAATTTCATCTCTATAAAACCCCTTTGAAGATTGGACCATCTCCATCCTAAAAATCTTAGCATTTTGAGAGCTTGGTGCTGACTCTATCTGATTTCAGTCTATCACCCTGTTCATCATCAGCTCTGTCCTTTCAAGCTCTGCTATAATGCCTTCCACATCTGTTTTTGTCCTTTTTTTGGGTATTTTCTTTTGTAGTTTGAGGATCTTAGATCTGTTAGTAGAGTTTATTTTATTTGTGAGTTTTGTTATGTAGTTATTCCATTGAATTTGTTTAGTTTGTGTTGCTATACTGATGGATTGTTCTGTGGAACATGCGGTATCTGCAATCATTTATCAAGATATCACCACCTTTGAATAATTGCTAGTGTATCAGTTTCATCAAGGAGGTAAATGTATAGATGTTAAATGAGCTGGGTTAACTCAGTTCACTTTAGCATAACTCATCTTACTTGAGCTCAATTCATTTTAAGTGAGCTGTAATTCAGTTCATCTCATTTAATTTTTAAATGAGTTAAGTTGAGTTAATTTGTTCATGGATAGTTTATTTAATTTTTTTATTAAACATTAAAAAATATATTAAACTTTTAAACTCAAAATTTTTGATATTCATCCCTAATCGGCTAATCTCTAATAGCTAAAACAGAAGAACACAACATAGGTCCTTCCTGCTATTCATCTGCAGGTAAGTTTTCTTCTCCTGTTGTTTTGCGATGGTTCATGCTTGTAAGTTTAGCCATTTTTTTTTTAATTTTGCCTTCATCTTCTTCAGACTATTAGACTAGTAGTAATCAAGGCTCTTTTTCTTAGACTAGTATAGTCTGAACAAAGTTCTTATTGTTGTACTTCCCCTGCTATTGTTGATTACTTGTTAGTTTGCCTTGATTTTTGATGTTTTGTTATTAGCAACCTGAATTGAGTTTACAATAAAATTGGGTTTGGAATGGCATTATGTGGGCGAAATAAGGGCAACTGGGTGCTTAGCTTTTCGGGTATTTTTTACGTTACTGATTTGATGTTATGATAAAGCAAAACTTGAATTGAGTTTACAATAAAATTGGGTTAGTTGGCTTCTCATCTCTGTCATCCAGGAAACGCAATTTAACTGAGTTTCCAGTGTCCACAATGTTGTGTTTCTAGTTTATGAAAGGTGAAAGTGGACTTATTTTAAGATACAGTGCTTTTCGATTGGCTAAGAGTGATTGATATATATTCCTTCTTGGTCTAAAAATTTAAAAAATGGTTGCTACCTGTAACAGTCTCAAAGTATAACTGTCTCAAAAAAAAAAAAAAGTTTGATTGATTCAAGTAGCAGTGTCAAATTCCAAAGTATGTTATTAAATTGCTGCATTTCCAAATGGGAAAGCAATTCCATTAGACTAGTCTGAACAAAGCTCTTCAATAACAAAGTATGTGTTATGTTGAAACTTATCTTATGGATTCGTTTTCTTTAACTTTTTGTATATGGATTCTCAAGAGGAAACACAACATAGGTCAGAGGAAATGGAAGAACAGGACCCATTTCATGATTTGACAGATTATTCAAATCCTAATTCTCGAGGTAGTGGTTGTGAAAGTCAAACAGTTAAGAAAGGGAAGGACTTCAGAAGCATGGAATCACTTTGATGTTAAATATATGCCATCAATGGGAAAAGAGAGCTATTTGTAAATATTGTTTGAAGGATTACGCATATTCTAAAGGCATGGGAACCACTCATCTTTGGAGACACTACAATAACTTATCTCAAGCAAAGGAGAAAGAAAAAAAATGTATGGGAAAGGATCTACATTCACATATAGCCAATAAGAGAAGGTTTAGCTTGTTATGTAGCAAGCGCGGGGCAGCCATTTTACTTTTGGAGATGATATACAACTTGAGCACTACGTGCGCACATACACGAAACCTACATGGTCGTGTTTCTTGAAATATGTCTCAAAGTGATATCCTAAAAGAGTAATATGAAAAGAAAATTGCATTGGTCAAACAATTGTCTAATAATATGAGCGACCGTTTCATTGCGTTTACTTTGGATATGTAAACCAAATGCAACAAACTTGGTTATATTTGTGTGATTGGTCATTGGGTGGATTCTAGCTGGAAGTTGCAGAAACGAATACTTACATTTGAGATTGCTGCATATCTACGTAATGCCAACCAAATTTTAAACTTGGTGTTCAATGATTTTAGCATAAATGGAAAGATATTTTACATTACTTTTGATAATGCAAGCGTTAAATTAATTTGTTTAAGAAAATCATGCCTACATTTCATGGTAGTATAAGGTTAATCTTATACATGAAGTATATGTGTCATACATATTATTAACTTATGTGTAAAGGTCGGAATGAAAATTATTGGAGAACATTTGGACAAGATAAGAAAGGCCATCACTTTCATCTCTACGTCTCCATCTAATACATTTGAACATAATAATTTGTTTTTTGAATGTTTTAAATTTTTTATTAAAACAAATCAATATTGCAAAGATATTTTGAAGAATAAAAATATTTCCTCTAATTTTTTATTAATATTTACATAAAATTAATATTTATATATTAGGGAGATACGAAGAATATATCTATAATTTTATTATATTTTAATTTATGTTCATATATCATAGATGATAAGTTATTGTTTATTATATACTAGATTATTATATATGAGGTGGTAAGTGATGTAATTTTGACCGGGATATATTTTCAAGTAGTATTAAATTAATTTTTTCAAATTAAATGTACATCGAAAGCTTTAAAATATTTCGTAGGTTTCAATATGATTATTTAGAATTTTAAAAATTAATTTAAGTTAATATATAACTTTAAATATAGTAAAAAATTATAAAATAATACCATAAAATTATTCAAATATATATTTTATAAAATTTAAACTTAATTGTAATTAGAATTTCAGTTTATATTAGAAATATTTGACTATAAATTTAATTCTAAAAGTAATAAGATATAACAAGTAAATTTATTAGAACTTTAAGTAAATTATTTAAAGTCTTAGGTTTAGATCAAATTAAGTAAATTTATTAGAACTTTAAGCTTCAACTAAATTTAAATGCTAGAGATGATAGGAAAGAAGTAAGCTTTTTTATTCAGTGTTGGACAGACTAATGAATAATACATACTTTATTCGGTTACTTTTAGAATTTGGAACTTAGTAAAAAAGTAATATATCTCTTATTTTACCAATATTAATCTGCTCAAACCCCAATCCGCAAAACACAATCAATAATAATAATAATAAGAAGGCAACCAAACCACGTCTCCCAATTCAATAAAAATAAAATAAGAATATATTATTTTCAAAACAATAATTATTATTATAAGAATAAAAAAAATTATTTTTAAAAATAAATAATTTAATTTAACAATAATATTTATTCCCGTGAAAATATCAATTCACTAAAATAAAGATAATGATGATCACAAATAAATTTATTATTAATATTGATATTTATATAATAATAATAATAATAATAAAATATAATTAATAATAAAAATATATTAAATATTTTCACTTTTTATTGTGACTAAAAAAACTATAACAAAAGTTAATGTTATAATATAATTATAGTAGTATATATTTTTTTAAAATTGTAGACGTATTTGTTAAGTGTACTTTAAAAAGAAGAAAAAAAAATTATTTTCATAACAAATATCAATAATATTAGAATATCATATAAAAGTATTTAATTATTTTAAAATTAATATTTTTTACTCTGAATATTAATTCTTTCCGAAAAATGAGTCATTCAATTCCTTCCAGCTCAATCATTCTTCCTTGCTTAGTTGGCGGCATTCGGCAGTCCGTGACCCAAAGGAGGAAATTCGTTTTGCTTATTATTTTTCTCTCGATTACTAATTTTCATTAAATTGACAACCTTAATTCCCACAAGTTTTAAATATACTTAATTATAATATTTTAAAGATTTTAATTACAAAATTAAATAAAATTGATATTTTTAAAACAATAAATATTATTATTATTATTATTATTAGGATAAATTATGTACTTTTAAAAATATTTATCTTTAAAAATAAAAAAATAATAATAATAATAATAATAATAATTATTATTCTAAAAATAAGATTAATAGACTATGCTGGAATATTATACATAATAAACTGAAATCTGGGTTAGGTCTTTTTATTTTTGTCTTCCTTCTTCTTTTCCTCCTTATTTTCTTGTTTCTTTTCTTCTTTTTTCTCTTCCTTGGCAGGACCAACAGATATGATGTCTACTTTACCAACTTTCTTCAATTTCTTCACTATTCCCACAGCATCCATCTGCCCTATCACTGTTAGCTTCTGTCCCTTCAGATCTGCCGCAATCGAATCCACTCCTAATATATTTTATCAAATCACACACAAATAATTATAAGATTTTATTAACATTTTAGGAACACCCATTTCATATATACTCGAGATAAACGCGTACACAGGCCTATAAGTTTTCAACAACACATATTATAAAACACTTAACCATATATATCGGCCGCAGCTTCAATAGCCTTTTGCTTGGTTTTCTCATCAGTCATAGTCATCACCTTCAACACCACCTTCTGCTTTAAATTAATTAAATATTCCAAAGAAAAATTAATTAAGTAAATTAACATAAGAGTATTGGAAATTTTGATAGATTATATAGATCTTAATTTGTACATTAATAACAACAAGCATGTAATAATCGTGAAATAAAAGTGGCTAGGAGTGAGTATCGAGAGCGTAGAGTAAAAAACAAGTAAAAAAAAGGTACCTGGGCCATTGTGAAAGAAAGGAAAACAGCAAACGTATAAAAAGGAAGAGAAGATAAATTATTATGGGGTCTTATAAAGACGTTGTTGAGATATGAGTTAATAGATAAAAAAATTATTTATTATAATTAATATATTGTATTATTATTAATAAATAAAATTGTATCGAATGATATGATATGATTATTACCATTTTATTAACTGTTCTGGGATGGACGTGTGCGTGTGAGATTTTACATCATCACATTTTTTCTTTTTCTTTTTCTAGGTACGTAGTGTACTAGTGCCTAAACCCACTTGACTCACTTTGCTAAAATGATAATTGTAGATGATGTTATATGCTAGTTTTATTAAGGGAATTTATTTTTTAATGTAAGCATTTTTTGTAATTAATAATGTAGGTTAAAATAATGAATTATAAAATATTTTTAACTTCTCTTTCAAATTAATCCATGCAATTGTTTCAAAAAGATGTATAACTTAATGATATAGATGTTCAAATTACAAAGTGTGGATACTTTATGCTAAATTTTTTTCCACCTTTTTTAGATCAAATATATTAATGAAGATACACAATGCTTACAATCTTAGGGCGTTTTCCTCTGTCTCTCTGACAGAAAATTTGAAGAAAACTTTCAGCAATTATGACTGAACTTTGACTCGTGTGGAAGCATTTTTAAATTCCGATCCTCAATATTCTCGTATCAATTCTCTTCCTTTGTTTGATATTTGTCTTATAATATATTAAAAGTTATTTAAAAGAGTAAATCTAAAAAAATGCTAAAATTTTAAGTAAATAATCGATATTATTTTTATATATCTATTCTTATTTTAAAAATATTAGTTTTATATATCGTATAGATTAAATATTTATAATTTAATAATCTTAAATATATGAACTCCAATTGTAATAATAAATTAAAATTTGTTAAAAAAAAATAACTATATCAAAAACTTAAGTTATTGATAGAATAACAAACATTATTTTTTTATGCATATATCAATATTTTCTTCTTCTTAAATTGCAAAAACTCTTTTTACAACTCTCCTTCCAATTTTTTTACTCTTAAATTTATAATTGAGGTTTTTTTTAAAGATTTAAAGTAAGACGAAGATAAAAGATATTAAGTGGACTATCTAGTCTCATTTTATGTCTTATTTATTGCCCTGTAATAGATTAATATTATAATATTATTTTATTTTATTTAAATATCATCTTATTTAAATTATATTTCTAATAAACCTAACTTTAAACATATATTATATTATTTTTCTTATTAAACCTACATTATAAATAATTATTTATCATATTTTTTTATTATTTTTTGTATTCTTATTTGTCTCATTTAAGTTCATCAGAGAAAAATAAGATATCTCAATTAATATCGTTTCATTACGATCTTAACTCGTTAAAAATTAAGTGAGATAAGACGAGATAAGTTTTGAAAATTAATGTATTGTTTTATGAATCTTATTAACATCTCATATAAATTTACACATCAAGATGAAAATAATAATATTTATGGAAATCAGTTTTGTTATTTGTTGAAGTTAATTTTGATATCTTTCAATGACGATAATATCGATGAAGACGTAAATAGTAAAGAAATAATAATAACTATAAATAATAGATCGATTGTGAAAGATTTTTTAATATTATCTAAAAAAGTATAATCGAATATTTTTGTTTAAAGTTTTCTAAAAAATCATTGTATCGGTTGATTTATGTAAGTATTAAGATAAAGTGAATATAAAGCAAACAAAAAAGGTTCAAAAATATTCATTCATAAATCATATAGTATAATCAGTGAATAATCTTATTATTTTAATAGTAAATTTGATGTATTTAAAAATAAATACAATTTAATTATATCATTTTATATTTTTTATTCATTTTTAAATAAAATCTTTGTTCTTATTTAAAAATAAAGATCAAAATATTGGACCGTTACTTCTCTATCTCTTTTTTAAATAAGTTAACATAATTCATTTTTATTAATTTTATTTTATTATAAACGTTACATTTATATCTTTTTTATACACGAGTTATGTTAGAATAAAAATACTATAAAGGGGTCATCGTTTGTACTTAGTATTGTTTATTCGATAGATTATTTCCTTTATAATTTGTTCGGGCCATATATAGTTATCCTACAAGATAATTGTCATATAGGTTTTCTTTTTGAACGGACCACATTTTCTACGTATTTAACTTTGAATTTATAATTCATATCTTTGACCCTTAATATATTATTTTATATTAAATTTATATTTTTCTTTAATTTACATCTTCAAATATTACCCAAAAACATATTCCTTTATTACATAAAAAAATCATCAAATATAAATAACTTTTTATTAATTTTAATTTATTACGTGTAATGAAAATAAAAATTAAAATTGATATGTGAATAGATTTAATACGATAAACAATGACATATTAAATTTAACATAATATTATTATCATATTAAATTTAATATAAAATTCTATAGTAAGTTAAAATAATTTTATATTAAATTTTACATCGGATTTAATATTTAAGTGCAGAAAGATCTTTTAATCTTATCTAGAAAATTGTGGCATGCTGCATGAAAAATGAATTAAAAAATTATCATTCAACATTATAATTCTTTAATTTCAATGTTCTTAATTCACCTTTCTTTCCTCTTCTATTTTATTTTATTTTATTTTATTTTGGTGAATGCAACTTTTTCGGCGTAGTAACCGTAAATCAGAAAGGAAAAATCTGGAGAGATGTAGTTTGATTAACTATGAATAAACTCAAAACAAGTCTGCTATTATATATAGAGAGAGAGCTGAAGCTCCTTTTTTGAAAATTATAAAATCTTAACTAACTATTCCCCATCCTTCATTCTAGCCCTAGAAACAACGCAAAGACAAACAATGTTGTTCTCAAGAGCCCACAAGAAGCCACATCACACAAGCAAACAAAATAGTAAAACCAGACGTGCTAAGCACGACTTTAGGGACAGGAAATTAAGGAACTAAATAAGAACATAAATTACATATAAACCCACTACATCATTTTTTAGCTTAAATTTATAACTTCTCGATTTTCTAAATTATAATGTATTTTTTTCTAAAATAAATATATGACACATAGAGTGATCTAAATATGTTATAGGTTTAATGGGCGAAAATAATTTACTAATTTATTCAATAAACTTTAAATTATCAGATGAATTTATTACCTATATATCTCTTTAAAGATTAAACTACTAATATTGATTATAATTTTTCATAATACATAATTAGAGATAAGGTATATCATGTAATATTTAAACATTATAAATAAAACAAATCACACTACATAACACATCACTTTTTTATTAAAAAACTCCTAATTTCTAGCATAATCACTCTGAGAGAGGCCATAGTTCTCATCTTTCCTTTTTTCCCCATCATCCATGCCACTTAAATAATAGTGTATTTCATGCATAACCTACTATCTTCCTATGCAAGTTTCATATGATAACATCATCAATTTAGTTGACAAAAAAAAAGATATTAATATAATATATGTGTAAAAATATACATAATTAACAATTATTTAAACATATTATTAGATCGATATCATAATTATTTTTGTTATTATTGTAATAAAAATATATAAAAAAATTTATTTTATTTTAATTATTAATTATATATTAATTTTATTATTATTAAATAAAATTATTATTATATTAAAAAAATTATAACAATATCACAACCTAAAGAAATTTGTGTGTTTTGATTAGGAAAGTGTTCCTTTATTAATCAAGATAATGTTAAAATTAAGCTTCAACATATTAAAACATTTAAAAAATAGCCCAAATTAAAACAAAATTTTAAGTGCGGCTATATTACGGTCACTGAAAATGTTTGTTAGAATTATATTTTAATAATAATTTTTTTTATTAATAATAATACTAAAATATAATTAATAATAAGATTTAAAAATTCATATCATAAGCTTTTAATTTAACGTTAAGTTACCATATCATTACACATGTATATATAAGCATCAATTGTCATATGAGACATATCAATATTTTTATTTTTAAAAACTTTAGAGTATTAAATTGTATGATAAAATATTTAAAATAATTGGTATTAATATTTTTTGCTTCTATAAAAATATCAATTTTGCGACCGTCCCTGTGCACATATATGGTTCATCTATACATTTGGTTCCCTAACTTGTATAGATATTAAAATTTAGTTTTAATTCATATAATTTAATTTTTAAATTTAATAAATTTAGTCTAAAATTTTAATTTATATCAAATTAATTTAATAATATTATAATTAATAATCATATAATTAAAAAATTAACTACCAAATTATAAATTTTATTATAAGTTAGAAACAAAATTATACTTTTTAAAATAGTTTTTATGTTAAATAAATTAGGATCTTTACTAAATAAACATATTTTATCAAAAAATTTAGTCATTAATCATGTTTTTAAATAGTTATTTTTAATATTCATGATATAAAAAATGTTTCTATTTAATACCCACGTTTAAAAGAGAAAAAAATTAGTTTAAACTTTTTTAAATAGTAACAATAAAAAAAACTCTTATAATGTTTTTTGTGGAGGGGATAAAATGAAAATTTGAAACCATTCTTCTTATTTTCTCTCCCATTTTTTGGGTTAACTCTAATGTTCTAGAGGAGTGTACTACTGGGGTATTTGAGGTCGAGGGTCTATAAGATACCAGAATGTTGAGGAGGATATGGTTCATCTTTTACAGCTTGTTGTCACGTCCTGCCCCAACTGCCCCTAAAAATCCAAATGTTGGCTGCCTAAAGGATCTAAGACACATGGAAAGTTCTAGAGTTGCCTAGAGAAGTCTAGAAAGGGCTAGAGTTGGATGGACTCAACTCAAGCTTGAAGACCCTAGAATGAGCTGCAATATTCTAGAACGTGCCGGATGGTTCGGGAAGGTTGTAGAAGCTGCTGGAAGCTTGCGGAACATCCCGGAAGGTGCATGAAGGAGCTAGACAAACCTAGAAGACTCTAGAGTTAGATAGAAGGTCCTAGAACTCAGGGCAGCTTGTACATAGAACTCTCTTGTATATTCTAGAGCTAGAAGGATCTAGAGAGATGTGGCATACTCCTAGGCTTGTTGCCACACTATAAATAGACCACTTGGTCTTCATTTGTAATCATCTTGGGAAATCTTGGAAAATCCTTGGGAATTCTTAGCAATTGTATCATAAACTCTCTCTAGAGCAATACAAAGCATTCTTTGCAAACTCTTTCTATTCTCTTTGGAGTTCCATTTTCGGTTGAAAGGCAGGCTTAGTGCAACGGACGGTGCTAAGTGCCGCACGATCGCTACTTGAGAAATTAAGGTCGTGACAGTTGGTATCAGAGCAGGTTAAAGTATCTCTATCTTTGGCAAAAATGAAGAACACCGCCCCAGCTACACCAAGCATGGACGTTCCACCAATGGAACGTGGCCGTGAGGAAGTGCGGAAAGCCCCAAAGGAATCTCGAGCCAAGTCGAAAGACTTGCTTTCTAGCTTGGAAGCACGAGTGGGAAAGTGCGCAGACGACTGTAGGGAGCTGTTTGATCGGGTTGACAACTTGCGAGCGTTGCAATGGCTTGGGAGGCCGAGGATATGGAAATCCATGCAGGCGGTTAAGATGTCACCAATGAGCTAGGCGGTGGATTGAGGCAAGAGATTGATGGGTTAAAGGTGGAACTTGCGAGGTAAGGGATCTTGTCGAAAGAGAACTCATAATGTATCGTGCATAGAAATGGAGGATATGGGTGGTGATCTGGCTACGTAAGCGGGCTATGGCCGCGGGAACCAGTGCAACCACCGTCGATGAGGCTAAGAGGGTGGACGTTCCCGAGCCCAGACCTTTAATGGCGTTAGGAACGCCAGGGGGAAATTGACAACTTCTGTGGGGCTAGAACAATCTTTGAAATTTCTTGGCATAATCGGACCGCCGACTGAATTCGAGCTAACCCGTATGTATTTATCCGACAACCGATGTCAGGCGTGGAGACGAGATACGTGGAGATGTGCAACGAGGGGTTTGCACGATTGATACCTTCGATGACTTCAAAAGGGAATTCAAGATGCGCTTCTTCCTCGTAAATGCCGAAGAGAGCGAGGGTGGGTTGCGGCGATTCAAGCAAACGGGTAGCATAAGGGATTATGTGAAGGAGTTCACAACCTTCTTGCTTGAAGTCCTGAAATACAACCGACAAGGATGCCTGTTCTTCGTTCACGGACGGTCTCCGATCGTGGGCTGGCTTGAGCTCGAGCGGCGTGGTGTCGACTTATCTTCGGCCATTGCGACCGCGAGAAAGCTTCATTGACTACCTCACAAACAAGGAGGGCTCCAAAGCCACGGACAAGAAGTTTGGTGGAGAGAAGAGTAATGGAGGCCATGCCAAAAGTCGAGGGTTCCAAAACAACAAAGGCAACTCACTCGTCAAGCCACGGGACAAAGGGAAGGAGAAGGAGGATCGGAATGCCTCAAGCCCCGGGTGACGTGCTTATATGCGACGGACCGCATCGGGGCACGCGAATGTCCGAAGAGGAAGGCCTTGAGCGCCTTAGTTGCCTCCACACATAACCAAGATGGAGGTGAGTCGGACGAAGGTGCGAGATGGGTTCTTTACGCGCCTGCATTGGCGTGCAGTGCCTCAAAGACCGAGCACGATGTGCGTAGATGCAACCATCAACGTGGGAAGGTCGCCAAAGCCTTGGCCACGCACGGGAGCATCTCACAACTTTGTTTCGGTGGAAGAAGCAAGAGACTTGGCCTAAAGGTTGTCAATGGAGTGGGTTTCTGTGCCGGTTAACTCAAGAAGACTACCACTACGTGGAGTCGCACGCGGAGTTAGGGTCGGTCTTGGTGCATGGACCGCAAGTGGATTTATCCGATGGCGCTATAGATGACTACTCGATGGTATTCGGCATAGAGTTCTTGGACCGGGTAAAGAGCTTTCTGGTGCCGTACTCGGAACCCGTGTGCATCATGGATGGTTCAAAGGCTTGCGTGGTGAACCGACGGACGGGGCCACCAAACGCACAACCCAAGCTCTCTCGGCACTTCCGTCAAGGGGATTGAAGGAAGGACGAGAGTTACGACCATCTCAAAGAGTACGAGGAGGGAGTCGCCAGAAAGCCGCTTGCCGACGTAAGGGCAAGTTGCCTTAGATAAGCCCCACGAGGTGATGTTTGAGGCGTCGCGAAAGCGGAGCACTGGACGGACGTGCAAGTTGGCCCAGATAAGTCTCACAAGGTGATGATGTTTAAGGTGTCACCAAAGTCAAGCTTGCCAACGGAAGTGCAAGCTACCCCAGATAAATCCCATGGGGTGATGCATGGGGCCTCACCCAAACGGCTACCTCCAAGGAGGGAGGTGAACCATGAAGTCGGGTTGGAGCTCGACACAAGACCACCAATAATGAGCCCTTGCCAGGTGGAAAAATTAGAGTTGCGCAGCGGAAGCATGGTGACTAATGCGCTGAGTCGAAAGGGGAAGACAAAGCAGCATATACCCGGAGGCCTGCTAGAGTCGCTGCCCATTCCAGAGAGACCATGGGAGAGTGTCTCTATGGATTTCATCACTTGCTTGCCAAAATCAGAGGGCTTTGGCGGCGTTATCGTGGTGGATTGATCGCTTCCCAAAGTATCGACATTCATACGCCTCAACGATCGCACGGCGGTGAGGCGGCGCGGTTGTTCCTCGAGAATGTCAGAAGCACGTGGGGAATTCCTTCCAATATCGTGAGTGACCGAGACCCACGATTCACGGGGAAATTTTGGACGGAAGTATTCAAGTTGTTGGGATCGGACATGAATTTCTTCACAAGCTTCCACCCTCAAAGCGATGGACAGACGGAGCGTGCCAATGCATTGCTGGAGTTGTATCTCAGGCACTTTGTGAGTGCCAATCAGCGGGATTGGGCAAAGCTGTTGGATGTAGCCCACCCTCGTATAATCTACAAGAAGCCGAGTCCACCGCTAAGAGTCCTTCCGAAATTGTCATGCCAGGGCAATGCCTACGACCCTCAAATGCTCGCCACGAGTTACGAAGGAAAGAGTCTACAGTGCTTTCAAGTTTGCTAAGGCTTGGCATGAACAAACGGAGTTGGCAGGAGCCTATCCGAATAAGGCGTCCAAAAGATGAAGAAATGGGGTGACAAGAAGAGGAGGATGGTAGAATTTCGGGAAGGTGACTCTGGTCCTTGTCAAATTATTACCCCAACAATTCAAGTCCTCATGCGGAAGGTTCATAAGGAGTTGGTGCGGAAGTACGAAGGACCATTTCCGTCCTTAAGAAAGTCGGAAAGGTGTCGTACAACCGCAACTCCTCCAAAGCTTAAAATCTATCCTAGTCTTTCATGTAAGTATGTTGAAACCCTTTCACGTGGAGACAAGGAAGACATAGCTCGGGGAGAATCCAAGAGTGGCGCCACCGCAGTGGTAACCTCCTTTGACAGGGAAGTGGACTCGATTTTGGCGGACCGCTTGATCCGACGAAGGGGCGTACCAAGTTATAGGGAATACTTGGTCAAATGGAAAGACGCCCCAGATGTAGAGACAAGTTGGGAACCTGAGGATTCCTTGTGGCAATTCAAAAATGCTATAGAGAGGTTTCAACTTGAAGGCGCGACGAGGGCGTCGCAAACTTGAGTGGGGGAGGGTGTCACGTCCCGCCCCAACTGCCCCTAAAAATCCAAATGTTGGCTGCCTAAAGGATCTAAGACACATGGAAAGTTCTAGAGTTGCCTAGAGAAGTCTAGAAAGGGCTAGAGTTGGATGGACTCAACTCAAGCTTGAAGACCCTAGAATGGGCTGCAATATTCTAGAATGGGCTGCAATATTCTAGAATGTGCCGGATGGTTCGGGAAGGTTGTAGAAGCTGCTGGAAGCTTGCGGAACATCCCAGAAGGTGCATGAAGGAGCTAGACAAACCTAGAAGACTCTAGAGTTAGATAGAAGGTCCTAGAACCTTGTGGCAGCTTGTACATAGAACTCTCTTGTATATTCTAGAGCTAGAAGGATCTAGAGAGATGTGGCATACTCCTAGGCTTGTTGCCACACTATAAATAGACCACTTGGTCTTCATTTGTAATCATCTTGGGAAATCTTGGAAAATACTTGGGAATTCTTAGCAATTATATCATAAACTCTCTTTAGAGCAATACAAAGCATTCTTTGCAAACTCTTTCTATTCTCTTTGGAGTTCCATTTTTCGGTTGGAGCGGCTTACAACGGACGGTGATTGTCTTGCACGATCGCTACTTGAGAAATTAAGGTCGTGACATTGTGCTCCAATGCTCTGCTGAATACCCGGACAAGCGCTCTTCAATGTCTGTGGTGACAAGTCGGATAGAGGAGTTATGCCGATCCAATCCACAACAAGAACAAGTTGCGAATATTGATTCTTGAGGACGCTCATGCTCATAAATACTCAACAGAAATCAGTTGTGCTACCTTGAGTGAAGGATTGAAGAAAGATCGGTGTCTGTCAATCCTCATAAAGCTTTAACTAAGTATTGTCATTGTTTTCCTGTTTTCATATTCTAAATTTTCTACTATGCAGGAATGTTTTTCTTCGTATCTCTTGATTTGATTTTTTTATTGGGGCCTTCCTAATTATAATTAATTGAGTTTTCGATAGCCAAGTTTTCATTTTACGGGTTGTAATGGTGCTAAAATAAGGTAAATGAAGGAGAAGGAGGGTAAATTTTCATTTTATGCCTGATCAAAATGTCTTAAAAAAATTTATTCGTTACTTTCTAATAGAAATAAAATAATTTTTTATAGAAAATAATAGTCTTTTTTTATATTATAGATATTAAAAGAAAAATATTTTAAAATATGATTAATAAGTAAGAATTTTGATAAAATATGAGTAATGAGAAAGTAACTAGTTTAAATAAATGATATGAATTAAAAATTTATGTTTAAATTATAATATTTTAAATAAATTAGATATCAAAAGATAATATATATTTTAATCACGGTTGAATCATGTTGGAACATAAGGATTTGAGAACTCTTCTTTCACTAAGTTAACTTTAGACGCTGTTAAATTCATTAATTTCCCTTGGTGTTAATTTGAAAGAAGAAAAAGTCTTACCTATGATTATTATTTAATGTAGTAGTCAAAATTGCTTAAAAGCCCATTGTGCCAGCCC
This sequence comes from Hippophae rhamnoides, assembly GCA_033030585.1. NCBI lineage: Eukaryota > Viridiplantae > Streptophyta > Magnoliopsida > Rosales > Elaeagnaceae > Hippophae > Hippophae rhamnoides. The sequence goes on from CM065432.1 coordinate 53,706,387, forward strand.
ATTTAATATGAGAATTATACATGAATGTGGACCATTGCCCATATCATCATAAATTCATGGTTATCATCAAAAGGTTCGAACCTTTATTGCAGATAAAATAAAATTTAATGGTTTGGAATGAATACAAATCCTAAATTTTACTCGTCAAGATCTAATCAAGAAATGTAAAAAAGTAAAATAAAATTTGAAATTTCTTAGTAGTTAACTAGCTATTATAATTATAACATCTAGGTTTAAAATTTTCTTTTTGTAACCGTTTAATTTTATTAGCTTTTTAAAAATTACACAACGATAAATAGTTAATTTTTATGTTCCATTTTTTAAATGTATTTGATAAAAAAAATTAAAGAATAATTGTTAAAATGGTTTTTAAAATGAAAATTTTAAAAAATAAAAAACATAAAATTGATGATATATTTGGTTGTGGCATTATTTTTTCAAAACTAATAAAATTGTTGAGTGGTTTTAAAATGAAATTTAAAAAAAAAACATAAAATTGATGATATTCGTTTGTCGTATTATTTTTTCAAAAAAATAATAGAAAAAAAAACTAATTGCTCAATCCCCGAAAATCTACTGAACCTCTTATTGTCGCTCACCCACAGAATAAAATCGTTTGTAATATGTATGAATATAATTTTAAGCAACAAGCGACCAATATAGCTGAAATATGGTATGCATTTAAATTAAGGAAAAAATTATTTATCGTAAATATGTAATAAATTATAATTAATATATTATAATATTTTTAATAAATATAATTTAACCTGTATAATTATATCCATAATATAATATTTATTATAATATGTACTTAAATTAATGTGTTACACGTTTTAGCAGAAAGCACCAAAGAGAATTTGGTACGAGACTTGCAAGATATGCATAAAACATTCGATAAAATAGATAACAAATAGATATTGAAGTGATTTTGTTTATGATAATCAAATTTTTATAAAAAATACATAAAAAAATCGATATATAAAATTTATATATTTGAATTATTCTTTAAATAGTAAACGTACATTTCATTAATAAATTTAATCACCTATGCTTTTGTACCTTTATTTTTTAGTTCTACGTATTGAAATAAAAGTTAATTATTTTTAGTTCTTAGATCACTTTAAAACTGATACTATATATAATTAAAAAAAAAACAATGATATTGTAACAATAAAAAATTATTATTAACACAATTATTTTTTGTTAATAATAATTTTTTTTATTAATAGTATCACTATAATATAATTAATTTTATGGATATAATAAATATTTTATATATTTTTATTGTACCAATAACAAAATTAATAATGACAATATTATTAATTTAAAAAAAATAGAGAAAATAAAATAAAATGATTGAAAAAGGAAAAAAAAATAAAAATTAACTCTTAATTAAATGTTGAATTTATTATTGAAAGAATAATTGAAGTGTGATAATTTTAAACATTAAATTAAATATTTACGTCAATAAAATAATTGAGATATGACTTGTAAGGAAATGAAGACACAAATCAATTCCTAGTAAGTGAAATAAAAACGAGGGAAAGAGAAAATCAAATCTCTACTTGTTCATCGATTTTCTTTCTTTCCGAACAACCATTTACTTTTATTTATTTATTTATTTATTTATTATTTCCTTGATGTCTCAGCACTTCAAACCTTCATCGCTCTCTCAATTTGTACTATGCATTTGTTCTAACTTGTAACTGTGAGTTATCAACATCTTTTGCTTTTCTTCATCATCTTCAAGTTCTCTGTGTGTGTGTGTGAGGACAATACCACCCTCTTCGCCGAGAAAGAGTCTCCGAATCTGTTGCGATTAATTAGTCTTGGGATTTATTTTTTAGAGAAAATTATTGGAGAATTCACTTAAGTTTTCAAAAATAGTAAGAAATACATCTTAATTTTAAAAAAAAAATTGACAATCATATCCTTGAAGTTTTGTTTTATTACAAAATATTCTCTTCAATTTATTGACTTTTATGATTTTTTTTGCAAATATCTCTCATATATATATATATATATTAAAAAATAACAATCAAATTATTTTTTGTCATTATTTTAAATAATAATGAGAAAATTATATATTTATATTGTTTCATAAAACTTGAAAGAATAATTTTTAATAGACCCATTCTTTTATTTTTACTTTATTTTATGATACAATGTGCGAAAAGAGAAAGGATTAAGTCAGAAGATGATTTCGTTTTATTTAATAAATTAATTTTATTATTTTAATATTGGAGTAGGTCACGATACAAGATATAATCAATAGCGGAAACTACAACACGTAACCTATAAAACTAGTAGTATATTTGTAATAAACTAGTGTTAATTATTGTAATTGATTTTTTTTTTTGCAAATAATAAAAGTTACAATTTTCAATGACAAAAATATTTTTGTAAATATAAATTAGTATGAAATGTAATATTGTTGTGTCTGTGAGTTATATAAATCATTAATAGAAAATAAAATTCTCAAAATAATTGCTGAACACCCATATTAAATTTTGAAAAGTAATTAATTGTTACTTAGATTAATATTTATTAAGTAAGATAATACAAATTCGTTAAGGTTAAAAAAAATTTAAAATATATTTTATAAAATTAATAATTTGTGTTGTCTTATATTTTCATGAAAATAAGAAACTACAAGTCTATAAACTTTACAAAATATATTTTTATGATCTTTTTTTTTTGTAAAAATAATGACATTGTATTATTTGATCTCATAAATAAAAGATTAAAATAAAGTTAGCTTATTTGGGCTACCATTTTTCCTTAATTTTTTTGAAATAATAATAAAAATAATACATTAAAACTTATAATCTTAAATATAATAACGTTACATTTAATTCATACATTTTATTTATTAAAAAAAATTTAATATATCATTTTATTTTAAATGTTATCTAATTAGATGTCATTTAAATTAAATTATACATATTTAAACTTATTCAATATTGAATGTAGTTCAATTTAAAACCGTTTAATATTATTGGAGTGATATTTTTATTATTATAAATTTTAAGATTATTATTTTTTATAATTTTTATAATTTTTTAAACTTATTAATGACATCTTAAAAATATCCAATTTATTTAAAAGGTACACGTTTATTAAAAAAAACATGTATACAAAAATTTGGAAAGCATTTTTTTTATTATTATTATTTTCCTTCTCTTTTTATCATCTTTTTGTTAAATTTCTTTCTCTTTCTCTCCTTTTTAATTTATCTCTTTCTTATCCTTTATACTTTAGTTTATTTTTTAAAGTTTTGAATTTAACATTTAAGATTTAATGTTTAATATTTAAGATTTTGAGTTTAAAATTTAATTTTTTAAATTATAAATTTTAGGATGTATTAGAAAAATGAGAAATAATTTTATATAAATAGATATATGTAAGAGAACGATACGAAAGAGGAAAAAAAAATAAAAAAAGAGAAAAAAACATGAGAAAATATGAAAGAAAATAATTAAACAATTAAATATTCCTTTCAATTTTTTAAGATCTGATATTTTTTTTAAATATGGATATTTTAAGATATTAATAAAAACTTAAATAATAATAATAATAATACAAAAACAATAATACCATAATAATAAAAAGTCTCAGCTCCCAATAAGTGTCCACACGAATAATTTTATTTGTTTTGAGTGGGTACAAGCTCTAAGCTAATTTTTTTTATTAATTTATAAATACATATTTCAATATTAAATTATATTAAATCTATAAATATTTATAAATTATATAATTTATTTTTTAACGGGATAAAATAAAATATAATTATAGTAGGATCATAGAATTTTCCTGTCCGCAAACATGTTCGCAAGTCTACGCATGGTAAGACATAAATCTGACCTCACTCCATATTTTTTGCCCTTTCATATTCTTCCCATTTTTTCTTTTAAAACTACTCCTCCAAAGTTAAACGAAAAGCCACTTTTTCTAGCATGCATGAGTTTGTGACTCACCTGCCTCCACTATTACAAATCAATATATTTCAATTAAAACAAACCATAAATTAAACCTCTTCCTTCCTTCCTTCCTTCCTTCCCAGCTTTTACTCTCTCCCTTCGTATCAATCAATACAATCTTTGCCCTTTCTTAATTTTCATTTTGCCTCCTTCTCTTCTCATTCAGTACCACTTTTCAAAACTACCTACATATTTAAACAAACAGATCCCTTATTTTTTAAACCTGCAACTCGTCACACATTTTTTTATGAACCTGCATTTCCTTTTTATGTATAAAATTAACCTTTTTTTTTAGTCAGGAAGAATAATAAAAAAACTGAATTGGCCATTGGCCGCAAAAGAAATTTCTCTCTGACCAGAGAGCTTCTTCATCAACCAAATCCAATTTAAGAAATCAGACGAAACCCAGTTTATGAAATCAATTATGTAGAATTGGGTTTCTGACAAGGAGGCGCATATTGTCCGAAAATCATAAATAAAATAAGTTGGAAGCCAGAAGAGATAATATGAGATCAGAGAACGGCGTGCAGGGGTTTCAGAGCCAGCAGAGGTATTTCCGTTACGTGGCGGGGCTTTCTGGTCGTGTTGGAGATACGATCCGGAGGCCATTAATGAAGAAGGCATCTTCAAAATCCTATATTTTCTTCATGTTTATCTTCTTTCTCGTCGTCGGCGCGTTTATATCCACGCGCTTACTCGACCCTACTGTAAGTTTTCCATTTGTCCTAATACTAGCATGTTTCTTTTTTCTGTTTTTGTTTTCTTTGTTTTTCAGATGATGACTGATGAGAAAACGAACGATAAAACGGCATAAGATCGCGTCGTTTTATTAAATTACTAAATGCGCCGAAAGAGACGGCTAAGGAAGACTTCAAATGGTCACAATGCCACGTGTTTAGGGCAGCAATTGCTCTACAAGGATTGTGGATCTGTTTAAAGAACTAAACAACATCTATCGTAAACAAAAAGAAAGAATTTTTACAATATTTTTTACTTTTTAAAATAATTAAACGCTTATGTATTTCCATAAATATTAACACTTTTATAATATTCACTAAAAATATATACCATTTCAACTACATATAATTGTGACTTTTTTAAACAAGTTTTTTAAGATTACTTTTCATCAGTTTGTTATATTTTTCGCCAATAAAACTTCCGAGCCAAACTTTTTTAAAGTGATACAATAATTTTCTTTGAAAATAATTCGTCAATGTGAACTTGATTGCTCTGAAATTATTTTTCTTTTAGTATCTCGTAAGTAATTTAAGGTTCTAGGAACAGTTTTTCATTTAAGCTCAAATTGTTAATAGTTATCCACGTATCCTATTTTTTTCTTATAATTTTTAATTAATATATTCTAAGAGTTAGAAAATCAGGTATAATTTAAAGCAAAAAAAATTTTATTGAGTTAAATATTACTCAAACTTAAAAAGCAAAAATATGATGCTATGTTTGACCGGTGTGAAACTCATTTAATCTTAACAATCCCTCTACACGAACATAAGTAGTCTTAGTTGTGAGTCATGATAAGACCGTTAAAGAACGCCTAAATCACCACAACGATTGTATCAATTAGGTCATCAGACTCTGATACTATGTTAGAAATCAAGGCCTAACTTAACTCAATAAGACCTCATTGAATTAATGATTGCTAAAGCTTACAAGTATCACTATTATCAAACTCCTCACCAATATGTGATTGAATGAAATTTAATAGCCTTTTTCTACATAAATAAAAATGGTCTCACAAAGAGTCACCAATCAAATCAGACTCAACTCTGATAACATATTATAAACATAGATCTAACTTAATCTAATAGGATTTTATTAGATTAAATTAGGTCTGAGTTTTTGACACTAATAATATATGGATGGTGATAACTTACTCAAACCTTTGCATTTTAAATGATTGAATTGAGAGTGTTACACTTATTAGTATAAAACACGCGTACACTTTTAAAATTATAAATTCTGTTTAAACTTTCGAAATATATAAATTAATTCTTAAAATATTTGAAAAATTATCATTCTAATAATAATTGCAAGTTAATTACCATTTTTTTTTAAATCACTCCATTTCAAATTATTTATCTTAAAATCATTTTTAAAATACACGCCATCTAAACTATGAAAATAGACATACTAAATTTCATATCTAAACTACGAAAAGAGACATACTAAATTTCATAACAATGAAATATATATGTTTGAATATATGGTTTTATGAAATATACACAATTATTTGACGTCTAAACCTGTTAAAATTACATGCTACCTAATTCTGTTTTGTTAGGGAACTGTTTTTAAAATATTTGATTTCAAATATTTCATTTATCATTTCATATGTATTAACTTTTCTTCCAACATTGTACTTGGCTCACAGGCTGAGCCCAAATCATCATCTTCTAGGCACACAAAAACTACCTCTGCATACAACATATTCCCAAGAAAGGTGCCGAAAACCTCTGGAAATACCCGAAGGAAGATTCAAATCCCATTCAATTGTACTGCATATGACCTCACACAAACTTGCCCTTTAAATTACCCAACAACCATCCAGCCTGAAGAAGATCTTAACGGTCGATCACCCTCCAAGTGTCCGGACTATTTCAAATGGATCTACGAGGATCTTATGCCATGGGCCCACACTGGGATCACAAGAGATATGGTTAACAGAGCTAACAAGACAGCTAACTTTAAACTAGTAATAGTGAAAGGTAAGGCATACGTAGAGGTATATCAGAAGTCGTTTCAAACCAGAGACGTTTTCACTCTATGGGGAATCCTACAATTGTTACGGAGATACCCTGGAAAAGTTCCTGATTTGGAGCTTATGTTTGATTGCGTTGATTGGCCTGTGGTTTTATCAGAGTCATATACTGGGCCCAATGCCACGTCACCACCACCTCTGTTTCGCTATTGTGCTGATGATGACACACTCGATATCGTCTTCCCTGATTGGTCGTTTTGGGGATGGTAATTCAATAATTCTTATCATTTTATAATGAATTTTGCTATTTATCTAGAATTATGATGATCCTGAGTAAGTCACGCACTCTTTTTAACGCACATTTATTGATCGATGGAGAATAATGAAACAATCATACATTAAATACCACATAGAGTCAGGATTGTACATAATCGAGTCAACTATAATATTTCTTTTATAATTTATAATTTGAAGACATTGCAAAATTGGGAGTAATGTGACTAATAATGTCTACATATTTAGGCCAGAAATCAACATAAAGCCTTGGGAGGCATTGTTAACGGATTTGATGGAAGGGAACAATAAAAAGAAATGGGTGGATAGAGAACCTTATGCTTATTGGAAGGGAAACCCAGAAGTTGCTGAAACAAGGCAGGACCTTGTTAAATGTAATGTTTCTGATACACACGATTGGGGTGCTCGCATCTATGCTCAGGTATTATTTATTTCATTTTCTATTTAAGAAAAAAATATTTTTTTATAAATTTGTGACCGGTCAAAAATAATATAATAGTGTATTATTACACACTTTTCTACATATAATAGTATTTTTTTTTATTCTTTCTAGAATTGGACTCAAGAATCACGCGAAGGGTATAAGAAATCCGATTTGGCTAACCAATGTATGCATAGGTAAGTAAAAATAAATAAATTCTTAATACCATCTTGCTTGCATTTTGATCAGTCAAATTAAGAAGTTTTAATTGTTGCTTGCATGAAATTAATATCAAGCAGGTATAAGATCTACATCGAAGGGTCTGCTTGGTCTGTTAGTGAAAAGTACATTCTTGCTTGTGATTCTGTTACCTTAATAGTAAAACCTCATTACTATGATTTCTTTACCCGAAGTTTATTGCCCGTACACCATTACTGGCCTATAAGGGATGATAAAAAGTGCAGATCCATTAAGTTCGCGGTTGATTGGGGAAATTCTCACAAGACAAAGGTAAAAAAAATTGTAGTTAATTAAAACCATTATTTCTTCATTGTTTATTGTTGATTGTTGAATCTTATAAGCTCAAAGCCTTTGCTACATATGTTTTTGTTCTGTTTTGTTATACAAGTCTAAATGAATTTCGTAACGATCGGCTTCATGATGGGTACGTTGAGTTCGATTCATGATTTCGTAATTTTGTTGAATTGAAAACAGGCACAAGAGATTGGAAGGACAGCAAGTAGATTTATTCAAGATGAATTGAAAATGGAGTATGTATATGACTACATGTTACATCTACTAAGTGAATATGCTAAGCTCTTGCAGTTCAAGCCATGCATTCCAACAAATGCTATGGAACTGTGTTCTGAGGCAATGGCTTGCTCAGCAGAAGGATTAGAGAAAAAGTTTATGATGGAATCTATGATTAAAGGTCCAGCTGAAACTATCCCCTGCAAAATGCCTCCTCCTCCTAATCCTTCATCTCTTAATGCTTTTATTCAACAAAAATCGAATTCTATTAGACAAGTGGAAATGTGGGAGACGAATTACTAATCATTAGGACAGATATAACAATAATTAGTAATTAAGTAATGATTAATTGAGATCTTCTTGGAGACTCTACTTAAGAAAGTTCAGAAACTAACTTCCTTCTCTATGACTTTAAGTTGTATCTCAAATAAAGTAACATAATGAGATTGAATATTGTAACGAGACTCATGGAGCTTTATTCATGATAGGAGTTTGTCATAAATATATGATGCATTCTCTCTTCATTCGTACTTCAAACTATTTCCGGAATTATGAGCAAGGATTGTTCAACCGATTGTAGGGGATGGATACTGCACCGGTGTGAGGGGAGGCGCTCCATATCCCCGGTTGAAAATCGATACGAGGGGGAGTGTTGAAGTCTCACATCGATTAAACATTGAGTTTCTGCTGCAATTATAAGTCTATGACAACCCTTTCTCTTTAAGAGCTCTTTTAGAGGGAGTTAGGCCATTGATTTCTTCACTAACAACTCCCCTTTTCTTATCCCATTTTTTGAAACTATATAGGATTGATGATATCTTTATTTTTATTTTAGATTGAAGGATAATGATATATTCAAATTTGTAACTTGGAGTAAGAAAAATTTTCTTCGCCAAAACATAAGTAAAACCACCTATGAAATAAGGGTTTTCTTTTAGATCAAATGGTAATGGTTGGTTATAATTGCTTTTTTTCATGTTTCAATCGAAAACTATAAATTAGGAATCGTTAAGAAAGTAAGGTTATTGGAGAGAATGATAAATATTGTTTTTATATATTTATGGTTTCTTCGTAAGTATTAGTCTTATATACCATATTTTTACTTATGTTACTTGAAAATATGCGATAAATATATAAATAATAAAAAGTAATATTAATATGTTAAATAATATAGTATGAAAAATATTACTTTAACTTTTAAAATTTTCAAACTAAGATTATTTTGAAATGAATAATAAAATAATTATGGTTAATTCACGAGAAAACTACTAATTATTTATAATCGATAATTATTAACCAAAATTATTCGAAATTAATATGGAGTGACTATGGTTATTAGTATAATCATTCCCGTCTAGTTCATCCAGAGTTACAAGTGCTTATATATCAAAATGTTTTACCTAAATAACATCAATTTTAATAAATTGATCAATTTTTTCTAACTAGTAACAACTCATTTCAACACTTACAATTATATATCAAATTACTCAAAAAATTGAACAAAATATTCTCATTTTATAACTTTAATAAAATGAAATCATGATAATATCCCACCATATTTCCAAAAACCTTACCATAGCTCCAACCACCCCACTATGACCTTATTCAAGCTCTAGCAACCTTGTTGGTAACTCGTTGGTGCTACGATGACCGCTATTGACAACCACATTGAAGGTGGATGTAATATGCTACATTTAAATATAAAATTTGATGTGACATGTTACATTCAAAGGTGTAACATATTACATCCATTGATAGAGTCAGGATGTAAAATTTCATATCTTCATTGGAGCTTCAGTGATCCCATTAGAGATAGAACATATTATATCCAGATGTATAGGTGGATGCAACATGTAGAGGTGATGTAACATATTACATTAAAAATGTAGAATTGAATGTAATATGTTACATATGCATTACACCCCGATAATTCTATTGGAGACAAATGTAACATGTTATATCTAAATATATAAGTGAATGTAAAATGTTACATCCAAAGGGAGATGTAGACGTAATAGCTTATGCGCAAAGATACATGTGGATGTAACCTACGAGTCGCCCAAACTATATTGAATGTAACATATTACATAAAAAGATACATATGAATGTAAGAAATTACATCCGATAAATCGCTGAAAGTACGATAATTGTAACATATTATATACAAAAATATATGTGAACGTGTTTATGGTTTGTTGACAAAAAAATTACAATATTCAACGTCATCAAGAACCAAAGTTGCTTCTCTTTTTTTCTTTTCGTTTTCTTCTTCATCTTTTCTTCCTTTTTTTATCTACTCCTCTAGAGCTTACAGACGTGCCTCCTAGATCCTTTTTTCTTGGATCCATTGTTCCTCATCGGGATGAGCCGAGTTGGAAGGGGGATTTCTTTCAAACTCATGCTCGGTATTTCGGGGCTCAAATTGACCATGTTTCATTGCCTCTCCATTGGTTGGTTCAGTGGTAGGATTTTCTGAGATCTTTCCCTCTACCTGAGATCGTAGAGCTCTGTATTTTCTTCGCGTTTCATCGAGCTCTTCCTTAGCTCGAGGAGTTGACGAGATAACTCTTGATAGATGACGTTATCTTTTGCCCTAACCCCATCAGTGGCTGGTGGTGTATCTCCTTAAGTAGCCATTGTTTCGGGATCAGTTGAAGTTGACCATCTTTTAGACCGAGTTATTACCACGATTTTTCGGGTTGTGAGTAGTGCGTGATGGACCTTCCTAATTTCTCTTTAGGAGTGAGGTGAGTCTCTATAGGATACAGGGTCAGAAACTTGTGATTGACCTTAGAATCTGAGCCCCACGGTGGGCGCCAAAATGTTAAGACTCAATATCTTATAGAGAGAGATTAATGCAAAGGGCTGAATGTGTGGATCATCATGATGGGTCTGTCTATTTATAGCACATTTATAGATATAGGTGTCAACTATACAATGTGTACATGTAACTATATGTCAGGAGGGCATAATTAGCCTAAAGTACAATGTGTTAGAGATACAGGTCGAATTTTACTCGTGCTACCCACGAGCTTATGTTGTCATTGAGCTTTGTCTTACTAAGGCTCGAGCTGCCATTGGGCTTGGTTTGTCCCATAGGTGGGATGTCTAGGGTACTTTATCTTTCGTCTTGGGCTAGACATAGCTTGGGTAGTTTATAAGGTTCAATCTTTGAATCAGTCCAGATGTCTAAACAGCCATTATAAGATCAACCTTAATTGAGAACCAGAGTGCCACAGGGAGAGAATTGGGATTGGCCCTCATAGAGGAAAAGAGGGATGAAGCCTTGAGAAGGATAGTTGAGCAAAAAAGAAGAGTAATAGACTATTATAATAAGGTCGTGCATTTCAAAGCTTTCGTCATAAGTGACTGGGTTCTTATAAGGGTCTTCCCTAACAAGAAGAACGGATAATCGTCAAGTATATCACGGATTGTGAAAAATAAATTCTCTCAAGAATTTAAACTAGTGATAGAAGGACTAAAAATACTTTTATATATTTATTACTGATGTTTGCATATAAGTTTAATTGCATGAAAAACAATATGCATAAATAATATGGTTAAGGTTAAAGTGTACTATTGCTTTTCAAATTTTAACAAAATTTACACATAGGTTTACAAAATTTTAAAACGTACGATTTGATTTTTAAATTTTTTAAAATTTTATACATAAATCTCTAAATCTTAAATCATAAAACTTAGTTTTTAAATATTTAAAACATTACATGTAAATCCTAATTTTTTTTATTCATAAATATTTATTTTATTAATCAATTTAGGACCTATTTGTAAAATATTAAAAATTTAGAGATTAAATTATAAGATTTAAAAGTTTAAAAATATACATGTGAAGTTTTAAATATTTTGAAACTAAATTTAACGTTTTAAAATTTTAAAATTTATATTTAAATTTAAAAATTAATGATACATTTCTAACCTATCATTAACAAACTCAATATGGGTCGGTAAAAGTTGATTATATACTACTACAACAACTTTGTCCTTAAGATTAATCATTAATTAAAAACTTTTATGTACAAATCTTGCTTAGGACAAGTACGTGCTAGCTGCGGCATAAGGTGTCTCTAGCATACATTATTTGAAGAGTATACGGTTGAATTTTATCAAAAATTTCCCGCCTACCTCTAAGAATATTGAAACAAATAAAATTCCATGAAATATTATTTCAAAGCATGTATATGAGTCATCTAGTCAAGCAAATGAAAACATATGAAAGATGAACAAAAAATGATATATATATATATATATATATATAAGAAGAAAAATGATAAAAATTCATGATATACATTGAACTAATTAAAGGTTTGGAATACAATCCATGCATCAAGATGAAAGGAAAATCATAATTAACATAAGATAACGAAGAATTAACTGCTATTAAAAAATTGATAACATCACCCAAAAAAAATAGTAATTTGGTAACAAAACAAAGAAAAAAATCACAAAGAAAGTAGTGTTTAAAGAGCACGAGATTTTATAATATCAAGACTCATTTCGCTTGGATCAGTTGCTTGTAATTCAATTTGAATACCATCCAATTCTCTTTTAAATCTATCTTTTGAACTTGCATACACCATCTTCATCCTCACCCTTGATGTATCAGGTGACCTTAAATTAAATTAAAATACACAACAATAAAATGTATTAATAATATCACTATTTGGTTAAATTTATTTCACAAATTAAAAAAAAATTAAGAAAACAGAAAAGGCTAACCAAGCAATGAAGAAAATTTTGGATTTCTGGCAATTTTCATCAGTGATGAAATCAAAATCAAAAACAGCATAGCGACACTCATCAGCAGGCAAGGAAGAGGTGAAGGCTTCATAGTTGTCCTCAGGGCTCCCAGCTTTATCGACCACAACTTCTTGATTCTCAATCTTGAATATTATATATCGATAGTTCCTTTTTGATTTTAGCTCCCGAAATTTTAGCTTACATTCATCGCTCACGTTCATTCCCGATGCTGCGTTTGCCTAATTCATCGTTTTTTTTTATTTATATAGTCATTTATTAAACACAAAAGCAAAAAAAAAAATACAGGGATTAATTACGTGTCATTCTCAATGTTCTTTTATTCTATAAGCATTGGAGTCTCAAAAAATAAGAATTGTAAATAAAATAGAAGAATAAATTAAGGGCGAAATAAAAAACTAGAATAATATAATTTTAAAATTTTAATCGAAATTTCAAAATGCACGAGTACTAGTGCATTATATCTAATTATAATGAGGTCAAATATCAAAATTGGTATATGTTTTAGCAAAATTTATGAAGCCGTATATTCATCAGTTCTTTTATCTATGAAAGCTAGTGTAAGATTCCTGCATTACATGTTTGATTCTTCCCCATCATGAACAAAAGTATATCGAAGAAAAACGTACCATTTTGTCCTGCAATTAATGAGAGGCCTAATGATTTTTTTTCTTTGAAATGAGGAAAAAGAAAGAGAAGAATGAAAATGAAGAATGGAAGAGTGTAGCAGATTTAGATGAGATCTGTTACAAAAGGTTAGAAAAACTCGGTGAACATGAGAATTTTAAGGAAAGAAAACAAAGGTTGAGATTTCTCTATACCTTGTTATCGTTATTGGTTTTGCTTAATTTGCTCATCATAATTCTTGAAATGAAATTTTGGGGGTTTTTTTCCAATGAAATAATATTTAATTTGAGATAAATTAACTCTACTAAATTTATGACATTGGATGAAGTTTAATTAAATATTTTTTAAAATTCAATTTAAATGGTATCTAATTGACGATATGAAATAATATTTTTGTAATTATAAGTTTTAATAATGTTATTTTTATTATTCTCTTCAATATTTTTATTCTTTAACACACATGTTCAAAGTTTAAAAAAATTAATCATTTTTTTCATTCATACCTTATTTTTAAATTAAAAATAACTTATTTTAAATTAAATTACTATTTTTTTTAAATTATAAATTTAGTAAAATTTTGCAAAATTTTCTAAAAATATCACAAAAAATAGTGGTTTCAATATATGTGCTTGTAATGTTTTTTTTTTTGGATTTAATTATATTTTATGTCTAAAATATATAAGATAATTTATAGAAATGTCTAAAATATTTAATTTTTTGTAATTATGTCCATATCATTTAAATAATGATAAAACTATAATCAATAAATTGTATTTTTAAAGTTGTATTTTGTCCAAAATGTAAAGATGATAATATAATTATTTCAGTAGTTGGTTATTATATTATTGTTAACTATATGTTATAGATATAATTACAATACGATAAAATTTTAGATATTTTGATAAATTATCTCATATATAATAAACATAAAATGTAATTAACATTTTATTTTTTTACAAATTTTGGTAGAGGTTGATACTTAATTGTTCTATGTTAAATCTCAACGATGAAGAGAGACCATGGAGAGGAAGAGAAGAGTGTAGAAGAATCAAGAAGAAGAGAATGAAATCACATATTGTATTTAGTTCGTACCATCTATTTTATAATGTTTACAAGTTGTACTTACAAACTCATGACTAGGCATAATAACCTCTAGCATACAGTAGTTACATTCAACATGCTCCCATAAGCTAATGGTCTTTCTAAGATAATGAGCTTGAGAGAACTTCATCTAAAGCAAGAATTCGTTTCTTACTCGAAATATTTGTTATCAAAGAGATGCAATTTTAGTCCAGTCCATCTAGAATATACAACATTTGTTCTCTGCCATTAATCACATCTCCAGTAGCAAAAATGTGATCCTTGGCCATACTGTTGTATTTTCCATTTTTTGTGCCTTTTTTAAGTGACTAAAGACACCATCTTATATCAAGTAACCTAGTTGGAAAATCATCTTTAAAAACCTTTGGTAGAGCATTCCAACAATCATAATTAAGCATTCGTTTTACAAATCAAATGTTTAGGATATATAGTTTAAGGACCATGTGTGTTTGCTATTTTTACGAACAAAATATTTATCTATAAATTTATTTTTAGGTCTGTTATCAAGTCTATCAAGAAAAATCAAATAAATATTTGAATTTCAGATAATTGTACTTCAGGTATATCTTTAATAACAACTATACATAGGATTACATTTATTCATTTAATAGCACATGCTTATAAATATAAAATTATTTTTAATGCTAAAATATGGAATAAAATATGCTAAAAGATATTAAATAAGATATACTCTAAAATAAGATATTAGATAAGATATACTCTAAATTATAATTGAAATCTTTATCATAAAAAATAACATAAAATCTATTTTTAAAATATATTATATAATATATACTCTAAATTATAGTTAAAATCCTTACCATAAAAAATAGCATAAAATTTATTTTTAAAAAATATTAGATAATATATACTCTAAATTATAGTTGAAATATCTAGCATAAAATCTATTTTAAAAGATTTTTTTTAAATAAGAGTTTTCTTAATAAGTGAGTATTACTAATCCTATTTGAAATTGAAAATATATTTATCAATCATATATGAGTTTTCTTAATTAACGAGCGTTACTAATCCTATTTGTAATAAAAAAGATATTTATCAATTACATAAGATTAAGGGTTTTAATTTTTTCTATAAATAAAATCCATTACTCATTATTTCAACCAATCACACAAGAGCATTATTCTAATCTTCTTAATTTCTCTCTCTTGTTTTAAAAATATAATATCATAATTTTTAGGCTTCTTTATTTAGTTAATCTATCAAATATTGGTGGTTATGTTTGATTGATTAATAAACCTAATTATTTTTGTTTTTAAATTGTTAGATCAAATAATTGTTTTTGTCATATCATAATTATCTCATTTGATTATTAATCTTTAAACAAACTATTCTTATGGAATTTGTGCTTGATCTTTTTGCTCTAGGATTTACTAGTTGATTTGATTTAAGTGGTATATGTTTTGAATTATCAAGTTAGGATTATTCATTATT